>CM070080.1:29737272-32237272 GCA_036250285.1 Pyrocoelia pectoralis
CACTCAAATTTCTATAACCGCACTCAAAGTAGTGCGGTAATAGCTTTATTAGAAGAGCAGTTCGTGTAATTGCGGGACTTGGTTACAAAGAAGACTGCAAAGCAGCGTTTATAGAATATAGCATTCTAACGTTACCCAGTATTTTTATTTTGGAAAGTTTGTGTAGCGCTAGGAAAAATATTTCAAAATTTACATGTCAGTCTGACCTACATCCATACAGTACAAGAAGTTGCAATAATATTCGTGTAGATTATTGTAGGTTAACAAAATCAAGAAATGGACCTCAGTATCAATCGCAGCAACTGTTTAATTGTTTACCATTAGCGATAAGGCTATTGCCGTTAAATGAATTTAGGAGAACCATCAAAAAGTTTTTGCTTTCTCAGGCCTTATATAACTATGACGAGTATTATAAGTGTTCACTTGATTTTTATGAACCTGTCAATATTTAATTTTGAGACACAATTTTTAATATGTGATATTTTTAATCCTGTTGACGAGTGTAAATACAATTGTATAGTTACCACAAATATATATTATTATTATTATTATTATTATTATTACCAACGCAAAATAGAAAAATGATTTTTTCTCCCTTATATTATTTTTCGTCAAGTTCCACTATGGCGGAAACGAATTTCCATTGTTGGTACAATGTGAGTAGCAGATCGGAAAGAATATTTTGATGTTTTACTCCAATATTTCTTTTTTTTCTTTTGTTTTTTACTTCTTGGAGGCAAGAGCTTTCAGTGATTAATCTAAATCACACTTATTCTAGTTCCCTGAGGAACAGAACTCGTGATTTCGTCATTTAAGATCATCTTAAGTCTTAGAGAGATGCTTAGTGTTACACGTAACCTTAGCGTCATTTTCTACAGTTTAAAGCACAAGGAAGCGACTATTGACGATTTTAGGAGATGAAAAGGGGCGCTCTGAACGGGCGATTTTTTCCTGAAAATTGCGATGTTCGCAAAATGAGTATCCTTTCGGATTAAAAAAATGCGGCTAAGCAGGATAATGACTATTATTATTTGTGTAGGTACACTCTTGCTGACTATTATAAACGTCTGAATTGCATTTAAAGTTTTTGAGGCATTTTTTCAAATAAAATTTAAAATTTGGGTCGCACAAATGAACAGTTTTCATTACAACAAGGTGTCTTCGGGCAGAGCATTAAGAAATTGATCCTCAAACTACCGGTTTTGGTCAACTACAAGGTTAACACCCTGTATGTATATCCAAATCATGGTCATGCCCAAATAGTCTATTTTTGAAAAGACTCCTATCTGTTGGACTGAACTGAGACTTAGGCATGGGATTTTTCGTTGAACATGAGAATCATGTCGCCGACATCAGCGTACTGATCTATGTATCACAGAATGCAATCGTCTGGTAGAAATTCTTACTAACTCTATTCAGGTGATTACAAATGGTAGTTGCGTTGTGTTAAAAATCGTTGAAGGAAACTGATGGCGAGGTCCTGGACTTGGTATTTCTCTAATTTCTTTCTTCTCCGAACTCCAAACCTTTGTTGAGAAAAAAAACCTTCTGCGACCAGGAATTAGGAGAAAATACCCCTTTACTCCTTATTTTACAATTTTTTTTCCATTTCTAGAAATGTTCAAGCCTCCTTGAAATTTCGCTCCGTTTGTTGTTAAAATAAAATAATATCATCCATTCATCCACGTAATGATGTTTGGAATAATTTTCATAAACTTAAAGTTCCATTACTAAATTTGTTGTAGTAACGCCAATTGGAGAACTCATTGTGTACTCAACAGTTTGCAACTACGTTTTTCCTATCGAAAAAGTCTAAAATTAAACAAAATAATAATAACAATAATAGTCTTTATTTTCTATGAGTCTAGCGATATACAAAACATACTCTGATTATAAAATATACAAAACGGATCATGAAAAACCACATGGTGCAGTGTGCAGTTCAAGTAATACTTGGTCTACCACTGAAACCATGTTTTTAAGATTAATAAACAAATCTACAAATGAGAGAGTTCCTATCATAAACAAAATAAATTCGGCAGCTTACGCCATCAGAAATTTAAAATCTGTCCTAAATCAAAAACAACTTTTGAATGTCTATTATGCATTAGTGTATCCCCATCTCAAATACCTAGTAATTTATTGGGGTAAGGCTGCGTACGGGAGAAGAATCTTTATTGCCCAGAAAAGAATTATTAGGCTTATTTTCAATCTCACTCCACTTACATCATGTCGTAATACTTTTATAAATAATAAATTACTTACTTTTCCTTCAATCATTATTTTGGAATGTTTGTTATTTGCCAAAAATCATCCACACCTGTTTAAATATAATAAGGACACACATAATCACGGCACTAGACATGGGAACAATATATTATTAGATATACATAAATCAAATTATTATGTCAAAAGTCCCTATGCAATCTGTGCAACACTTTATAATAAATTGCCAAATAACGTAAAAAATATGCAACCCGCCAAATTTAAACAATACATTAAGATTATGCTACAAACTAAAGGTTATTATAATGTATCCGAATTTATATAAATTAAGTGATAATAGTTACTGTAAGTAATATTAAGTATATTGTATTTTTTGACGTATTCTATCTGTTTTATAATAGCACCTGAATAAAGATATTTGATTGATTGATTGATATTACTATAAACAAATAAAAAAACCAAAAACTAAAAATAGTAAAATTTTCAATTCGTTAGTTCAGTGTGTATATTTTTAAACCAGTCTATATGTCGTTCACAATTTGAATAACCAGTTGAGTTGGAATATTTCTAAAGGACAACACCTCTAAAGAGATTAATTTATGATTCCCAAAAAATGTTTTTACCTTGAACCTCGTTAACGAGTTCTGTAGTTTTCAACTGATTTTTTCATTACTAGAATTCGTTCAACTGTTTTTGATAGTGAGCTTGATGAAACAGTATTAGTTGGAAAGTTTGTATAAGGAAAAAAAACAAATTTATCATATCGTATAAGCATTTCTTGTCTGGCAATACCGTACAGGGTTTTTTTGTTTAGAAAAAGTGCTTTAAATTCAGTTTTAAGATGTGATGAAGATCTTGTGCGAAACGTTAAACAACAAACCTTTTGCTACGCCAAATCTTTTCGAGCAAAACCAAAATTAATTGCGTTTTTATATCAAAAAATATGCTCTTTTTACTACAGTTTCATCAACACATAGCTAACTGACCTGTCAGTATTGCAAGAAATGAAATGAGAAATTTATTTGTCATACGTTATGCCCCCGCTTGTTACAATGTATGTTTTATCTTTGCTTGGTTGTTAAAGACGAGCCTTCTTTGTCGTACCCAATCGCTGAAAAGGAGCCCTTTACGTCTGACCGACTACTTGAAGTCAAAGGTCACCAATCTTTTTCCGGATCTATTTCAAGAGATATGATCAATCCATCGGCAGAAGAAAAAGAAATGCGCATGATTGTCATGAAAGTGTTTCCAATGCTATAGACTTCAAAAAGAACTGACGTTCAGAAGCGAAAGAGTGAAAAGAGTGAAGTTTTCACATCAACCCCCTACAAGGGTGCACTAGAACAAAAGGAGAATGAAAAAAGATAAGCTCAAATGCAAAAAAGAAAAGAAAATAGGGAGTTGAACAAGTGTTAAAAGGAATGTCTTTACTGAAAAGCAAATTCGCGCTACAAGCAAAAATTCAAAAAGAGTGAAAAATCGGCAGTAATTTGAGTAAAATGGGGATAATATTTTGCTAAGAATCGAGGTCAGGAATCCATACAATTGAGTGGAATTCTTAACAAACAACATTGTTTTAGGTATTGGGGAGTCGTTGTTTCGTCATTTGTTATTATTTTTTTGATGTTGAGGAAGAAGATTTCAATTTTGAGCTCTACATACGTATGTTATAAACTTATAACCTTTCTTATCCTAGAACTGATTAAACGGAATTGGACTAAATGGCGCCCTGCTTTTCAACATAATGGGGCCAAACCTCATACAGCCATAAACACAATAATGGTTCTGCGAGAATTTTTGTACTGTCATAAATCCTGATTTGGTTCCCAGTATTTATAAATTTGTCGCTTAGAGGCTATTGCGGTTGTAGCGTTCTCACCCCAACCAACGTTATAACCACCCTTTCCTTGACTTGTAATAAAGGATCCTTCTGTTGAGTTGACTGAAACTGAACAAATAGTCGTTTAATCTTGCGACATGTTCATTCAGCACTTTGCGATTAATGTCAACTGCTGTAGTAAAAGATTAAATTTTATATTCAGCTCATCATAAACCTCCTCTGGGTTCATAAATGAGGTTCTTGAGGTTAAGGTTCGAAATGGGGTGCTGATTCAAGTTAGGTAAGGTACTCTAAACCTTCCCCATGGTGCGTTTATTCAAAAATTTTATCAATATAAAAGGTTTAAGTTGTAAAATTATTAATTAAATGGTGCGACATGTTTCGATAATATTTCATTCATTATCATCTTCAGGCTGAATTCTAAAAAGCAAATATGAAAAAAATAAACTCAGAGAAAATTGAAAACTTACTTAGTGGATGAATTAATAACAAAAAATTAAAGGTAAAGATTGACGAGGGCAAAGCGTCTTGACTACAAATATCAAGCAGTGGCGTATGTAGGGTGGGCCAGACACGCGCCCTAGGCGCCGCAGCCAGAGGGGCGCCATGGCGTTTGCTCGGCTGCGCACAATTTTTAAGCCGCCCAAACATTTCAACAGCCCCGACTCGAACTGGCTTCTAGACTTAGGTACATACTCAAAGAAGTAGAGTTTGAAACTCTAACAATCTCTAAAAATCTCAACAATTCTTACAGTTCCAAGTCTAACAGTTTTTCACTTTTTTCAGAAGTTCTCGGAAACTTTTGAGATTTTCAGAGCTTGAGTGCGCTGTGGTTTTAAATTTTTTCTTATAATGTGCACCGTAGCTTTCAATCGGTAATTTGGTTGGTGTAGACGCGGCTAAAAAGGATGTAATGATGGTGACATTTTTTGGGACTATTGAAGCTCTTTTCGTATTTTTTTCCTAGTCCACTCAACGCTGGGAAGAGACAAAAATCTCGGTCCCCAGAGTTGCCAAATCGGAGTCTACAACTAGATGGAGTACAAGGGTGGAAGCTGTAAAGCTCATAAACAAGCACCTTGACGATATTCTTCAAGTTCTTCAGGCCATGATGGATGGTATGGTGTCACGGAGATCGCAGACGCAGAAGTGACGCCAGACAAACTGTACAATCGTATTTTTGACTCTACTATGGATTTTGGACCAGAGTGCTCATTCCCATTGACCGTGTCCAGAAAGGATGGCAAGATCCGATGATGAACTTCCACGATACCGCCTTAGATCTGGAAAGTCTAAGAGATAATTTTCACAATGAAATAGAAACGTTAGTGATCGAAGCTCTGGAAGTTGGGCTTAGTCTCTGTGAAGAGTGGGAGGTTGAGAACGAAAGACGCCCAAGACGAAGAAAGAGGATGGCTTGTGAAACATCGAGGGATGCCGGATTAACAGCAAAACGGGAAATCGAGCGAGCTATGGAGGAAACAATTGACCGTCTTTACACAGAAATGGCCGACAGATTTATTCGTTTGCACAACACAATAAGTTTAGTTTTCTACTTGACATCGGGAGATTATGTACCGGCATCAGCAGTTTAGTTTTCTACTTGATATCGGGGGATTATGTACCGGCATCCAGCAGTCACATTCTGAAGACTAACTTCGGCCATACTACAATTGCGATGTTGATGGTTAGCAGCTGTATGCAGAGATTTTGGACTTCAGAATGATGGTAAGTACCAGGACCAACATCAAGCTAACACGACTTGAAGATGCGAAGCGTGAAACAAATAAACTTGACTATAGATTTTCGTGGGGAGGGGGGGGGCGTAATTACATTTGCCATGGGCGCCATTTTACCTATTTACGCCACTGGGCCTTCTTTACCCACACTTTGGCGATAATGAAAAGATCAATCTAGACAAATGAAACTTTTTACTTTACTTTACGAAAAAATATTTTCTTTAATTTACTATCTGTAAATATTTCAATGTATATTTTTAATAATACGCCCCTATAGTTTCTACTCAGGGATTTGAGTAAAAGGGGTGGTTCACTGCAAAAGAGAGTATAGATAATAATTTGCCTGAAAAGCACAGCATTTTAGAATTCTATATATTTAATGTTACATCCTCAAACGTAATCTTCTAATACAAACAAATAAAAGCATAAATTAAACGAATTGCACTAACGAAATGAAAGAAAAATAAATAAGTTTTTACATGCTTTAAAAATCTGAAGGAAATTTAAATAACTAAATAAAAATTTTATTTATCTCTAGTGAAGCAGGAAAATACACGACGTGTACAAATTTAAATCGTTATTTGAAGAAAAAAATTGAGGAACGGGAAAAAATAAAAATTGACAACAGTTTTCAAATACGAAGACGCTTTTAGTCTTATAAATAAGAAAAGATCAAAGAATCTCTTCCAATCTATTTATTTGATATACTTTATACATAACAAGTATAGGTATAGAGAGTATTTTATTTAAGTTAAATCAAAGTTTATTGGTGGAAATACTCGAAAAGGATTAAGATGATGTTTCTAAATTGCGAGTTGGTATAGCAATAATCAAGAGGTTGCCGCTGTTCTTTATTTAGAGGAAGTTTAGATATAAGCTTGCCAATATCCGAGGCAAAATATATACACTTTGTTTTCTTTTTCATTTATTTCCAATATAGACGTTTTGCACTGTTTTCAAACTTTACCTACATTAAATTTTTAGTTACATTATTCTCTTAATAATTTATTTTACTTACGAAGTTTGTAATATTGATGCTCCTCGTTACTTAAAAGGTTGTACCATTGAATAAATAAATAAGAGAAAGAAGATCAACGCTAATGTTAACAAGTGTAATCGTTGTAAGTAGCCCGGGACGATCTTGGCCATCTATTGGGTGGGCCGGAAAGTATTATTAACCCACAATCAAGCAGATTTCTTTAAATGACTACAGACGATGTTGCCAAATTTGTAGGAGGTGTATTTAAATGGTCATTACGATTCAATGAACTGTATACTACGTATAGTATGAGATTTTTCATTCAACGATACCGATACAGTTCATTGAGATTATCTTACTTAAAATTTTTCCTACCATTGCAATTTGCATAATTATGAATTAGTTATCGTTCTTTGTATGCCGATCACTTTTGGTTTTTGTCAACATAGTTATTTTCACTCGGAGATTCCGGGTTTTAGTAAAATTCTCCGGACTTGTAAAATGTAAAATTTCAATTTTATGAAAATGATAATAGAAATATGTTATATAACTTATCTGACTAATGAAATTCTCGAATTACCGCGAGTGGAATATTTGAAAACAGACGAATATCGTTTAAAAACTTTATAAAAAAATGTAGAATGAAAATAGTAGATGTAGATGGTTAGGTGTAAAGTATATCAATTTTTAATCGAAATACAAAATATTCACAAACATGTGAAATTCCTGCAAAATTATATTTAAGACGTAAGTTACGCGGCAATTAGATTTATTGAGACCTAAATTTAAATAACAAGATTGATAAAAGATTTAAACAATCTTTATCTTTAATCAATTTAAGGAAAAGGATTAGAGATGAATCTATAATCTAGAAACACTGTTTTCAACCAATTTCAAAAAGTTGGTTACTAAATTCGTCCGGATGTCTGTGTGTCTGTGCGTTGGTCGATGTTACAGGTTTAGAAAGTTGGAAGTGGTGTCATCTTATAGGAAATTGTTTACTGATTCCAAATCTTTGCTAAATTTTTTGATCGGATCACCTGTTTAGTCCGACGGAATAGGGAAACCATTGTGCACTTCGAGGTAAAAGCGATTTTATTGCTGAACTTTGGTCAGGGGTCCATAAGGAACGTTTTCAGCTATGGAGGCACTCGGTGCGACCCCTGGTTATTTTTTTACAGAGCCCCAAAGTACCCCCTACGGGAAAAAAATACATTCATTTTTTGATGGCCGAAATTAAGGAAATGGGTGTCATTTCCCGATTTCCGATGTTTTTCAACATGTAGAAACCATTTTTGGGGTTATTTTTGATGTAAGGGAAGGGGGCGGCGCTATAAGGGGGTAGATCGCAATAAAATCAAGGTTAAAGCACCAATATTTTGAAAACCAAAATTAATGAAATAAATATCATTACCCAGGCTATTTATTATGTAGAATTCATTTTTGAGATTTTTTTTGGATGTAGTTACAACGGTACGTATTTTGTAATTTTTTTTACGGCGTTGAATTAATTTTCTGGGGAGGTTTTGGCTTGTATAATCAAGGATTAATAAAATGAGCGTAAATACGACGATAATCAATGAGAAACGGCAGCAATAATTAAAAGAAACTAACAAGAAACGTAGTTTTACAGAACTGCCATCTGCAGTTTTCGATGCGGTATGTTGAATTGTGCGTTTAGGTCGAAATACTAATTCTCCGTAAAAGATGACCGTAGCCTATTTTCTAATCTGTACATTGGGTGCCAGAGGCGTCAAGGAAATTTAGATGTCTTCGTCAGCCACGAGAATCACTCTTATCCTCCGTCAATTTCCGAAAACGGCACACTTCGGTTTGAGAAGAAAGTAGATCTCCTTCTGTGTTTGAACCCAGAAGAGACTTCACAGCCACAGAGCCTGGATTTTGAAATGGTGGTAATCGATGGAGCGGCCGCCGTCAACTATCTTGCTCCAGATCCTGGAAGTACTTTCGATGACTACGGGAAAAAGTTCGTCAACTATTTAAACAATCCTATGTACGCGAGAGCGCGACGGCTGGAGGTGGTATTCGACGTATACTTAAGTTCATCATTGAAGTCTTCTTTAAGAGTGAAAAGAGGAAAGGGCGTTCGACGAAAAATGGAGCCGACAAAAAAAGTCCCGAAAAACTGGTCAGAATTTTTGAGAAACGACTCAAACAAGCAAGAGTTGTTTGAGTTTCTCGCTACTTTCGTGAGTACATCGACATGCATCCGAAAAGTTCTTGTCACTCTACACCAAAAGGTCGTTTGCAACGTCGCGTCTGATTTAACAGGATTGATGCCTTGCTCGCAAGAAGAAGCTGACGGCAGAATCTTATTCCACGCAGCAGAAGGCGCAAGACAGGGCTGTACAAGAATCTTCATCCGAACAGTAGATACCGATGTTCTCGTGTTGACTACCGCTTTGTTTGGTGATATCCCTGGATGTGAACAACTATGAGTTGGATGGGTCTATATCACAACTGCCACTGATCATAACGGCCACCCCGGTTTTTGCTATTTCATAACGGCCACCTCGATCACAAGGGCCACTAATATTATTTGATCATAACGTGAACAAGGTGGCCGTTATGATCAAATAGTATTAGGGGCCGTATGTGATCAAAGTGGCTGTTATGAAGTAACAATAACCTAGGTGGCCGTTATGATCAGTGGCCGTTGTGATCAGGTCCCAGTTGGATTAAGTAGGGGCAGGAAAATCCTACCGAGTTTTCGACATCAACGCAATCGCAAACCGCATTGGACCGGAAAAATGCGCTGGGTTGATGGGATTCCATGCCTTTACGGGCTGTGATACCACATCTTCCTTTAAAAGCAAAGGAAAACGATCCGTGCACTTCCCTGTGCAAATGTGGTGGCTGTGATTTACAAATTGCCCGTCACTCTCTCCGCTTCCATCTCCCTTAAGGGTGGAAAGAAAAACAATGGCTCATTTATGCAGAATCCGGTGTGCTTGTGTCTGAGGGGGAGGGGTAGTTATATACATAATATATTGTATGTATATAATACATGCCATAATTAGGTACAGATTTGAAGTTGGTTGAAAGTAGAATTCTATGAGAATTGGCCCCTTTGATACTTGTTCAAGGTAAAGTTGTGAATAAATCAAGAAAGACCCATTACACTATAGCCTCAGGAATCCAAAACTTAGAAATCATTTCACATAGAAATAATAAAATTGTGAACCACCTCAGATTAATTTATAATAAACAAGAATTAATTGAATTAGATTCGTTACCATTCAAAATACTTGAGTTTTCCAAATTTCAGATTATGTCAGTAAAAGTATTGTACAGTAAACGTCAAACAAAATCCGTTGCACGTCAGCAATCAGCTGATAATTGACGTCCCTGCCGTAAATGTAACGGCATAAAAATCGTGAAAATTCGACCTGTTAAAAATTAATTTCATCAGAATTTTATGATCGCCACGTTGGTAACAATGAATTGTTTTCAGCAACGTTGCCAATGCCAATTACATAAGGTATCGATTTTGTAATGTTTTGTTGTGGTTATGTTTTGACTGTCATAATTTTGAAGTTTTGATTTTGTTTTTTATTTATTATAACTAAAGCTACGAGTGAACTGAGAAGTTTTATTTGCGTTACCTTCTTTCAATTACAATCTGGCAACATTGCTCCCAATCTACGTCACTCACATTATATGACGTGCAACGGATTTTGTTTGGCGTTCACTTTATATTATATGTATGTACAACACCGGTTTAAACTCAGATCATGTAAAATTTTAAAAGTCGAACAGACTTAATTTTCAAGCTTCTACACCTAAAATAAATTTTAATATTCCTATCCTAAACCCGAAAACATACCAATATTTTAGAATCTATCCCATGCGTAACTTGAGTTGACCATTTATTTTTTGACTCAAAACGGGATAGTCCGGGAGCCGGCAACCTTTTTTGTAATCAATTAATATACTTTTTATCTTCGTGAGCGGCTTTATTTTAACGAGAGGGTATACTTTTTCCTCTGCGAAAATGTTCGCAAATGGGTCCTACGGGGTGCACAGGGGTAAAACACGTTGATTTGGAAATGACAAGAAATGGATGAATATCATGGGAAAACGGCCCAATTAATTTGTGGGACAAAGTGGGCATTTAATTATGCAAATATTTACTAAAAGCTACAGAAAAAAAATCAGTTTGATATTCATTATTTTTGTTAATGTAGTAATACCTACATGTCTTCAGATGGGGACACTCTTGATGGACTCATTTTTGTTGTAGGACAAATGTCATTTTGAATTATGTACTTACAAAAAAACTTAACAGTTAGCTAAAAAATTAACTGTTATTAATCAATTTTTTGTAATTACCACATCAACGTGTTTTACCCCTGCGCACCCCGTAGGACCCATTTGCGAAAATTTTCGCAAAGGAAAAAGTTTGGCGTCTCGTTAAAATAAAGCCGCTCACGAAGTATAAAAAGTATAATTGATTGCAAAAAAGGTTGCCGGCTCCCGGACCAGGACATCGGTTTGCATTTGCAAAATGTACGGGAACGATTTAATTAAAATCTGGACGTAAAGAGTGGAATAATGTTGTCAAATGGCAGTAAAAGTACCTGGCTTCTCTAAAGAAAAACAATATTGACCTCTCCCCGCTTTTTTCGATTTTAAATGCCTCAAACTCTTTCCTCATTTTCCATGTTTACAACTTCAATTTTTTTGTTAAAAATAAAAAGAACTAAAAAGAACTAGTGCACTTAATTCAGAAAAGAAAGAACTTTCAAATGACGTATTATTATTATTATTATCCCTATTTAAATTATAGCGCTATGGGATGAAATCATTTCCGGGTTGAAAATCATGGCAAAAGTTGTGCCCTTTGATATAAAAATTCGCAAAGAAAAAAAATTTCTAGCCAGAAAACCATCTGATACCTGTATATAAATTGGTCAAAATGTCCACCGTTATGTTCACGACACAATTCCACTTTGTTCCAAATCCAATTGTGGAACTCTTTTTCCAGAGTTTCAGGTGTAATTCGTTCAAGTTTCCGCAGTAATTGCTGCTTGTAGTTCGTCGTTCGTCCAATGTATGGACACAGAATAAAACACTAGTGAAACAGAAGCGACACTCTGCTAAATACGTGTTGCACATTTTCTTATCGCGCGAACTAACAGCTCCGCCTTCTGTGGTGTACGAGCGTATTCATACATTATACATTTCAGCGTATGTACCTAGCGGTGCCCGGTGCGTTGAACTCTTATTGCGAGAATTCTATCGGAATTAGTTTTACGGTGAACCGCTTATCATATGCGAAAATGTATGGCAAATATTTTTCGTTTATGACATTTTTTGATACTATTTCAAATTTAGAAAATAAATGAGAAAAACTACAAATGAGTCCTCTTTTTACTAGCCTTACTAATGACAAAACAGACAAAGAAGGTTACACTACAATGGGCGTGGTTGCGTCGAGGAGACCGCCTTGTGATGGCAACATAACTTCAAAGGTGCCGACGGAGACTGTCGCTTCTGTCTCACTAGTGTTTTATTCTGTGGTATGGAGGCGGTTTCCAAAACGTTGAACAGAAAAATATACAATGACTGTATTACAAACAGTGACGACAAGCGTGGTATCGATTTTGATTGGCCGTGGTATATTTTGCATCTTAATGGCGGCCTGACTGTGTTTACCTTTGATCAGCGTGTGATTTTTATTTTGATTTAGCAAGTTGCTAGGATACCACCGTTGAGTTCATATAAACCCGCCCACAATTTTGCCTCTTAATGGCGGATAATCGCCGCTTGTCGTCACTGTTTGTAATAAAGTCACTGTAGAAAAATATACTTAACAGAGTTACATCTGGAAAACTGGGAATCATAATCCTTTGCTAATTAAACAATTTTGAAATCGATTAACAATTCGTTTCTTATGGTTAGCAAACACTCGATAAGGAATATTAAACTCGGGGTGCCCTTTCATAAACTGCTCTCGACAGGAGCAGTTCAACTCGCCAATCCAACACCGTAAAAAACACTACGCGCGAAATTCAAACTGTCATCAGTATTAGAGAATCACCCGGTATTATTTATTACATAGAAAATTATATTATGGGGTATAATATAGATTTCCGGTATTTTTTTAAATTATTTAGTAGATTCAGGCAAAAATATTAGCACCCTGTCCGCTAATTTTCGCGCTGTTTGTCAAAACGAGACAATTCTGCGTCCCGGGGTTTTTTTCGGGTACATCGGGACGGAGTACCGAAAAAAGGGACGACCTCGTTCAAAACGGGTCATAGGGTCACGTTACCCATACCCGATAAACAAAATAGAGGCCTTTTACCTTTTCAAGAATTATATCCCTAGGGCGGCAGCCCAGCGTCATTTTAGGTAGCGATAAAAGCGCGTCTGCAAATCATATCCACTACGTTGCAGATGATGTAAAATATCATAATATAAGAGCATAAAAATGGTCGCAAGTTCGCTGAACCTGGGGATAACATGTTCAAATTGTGCATAAAAAATCACTGTTTTAAAGCGACGTTTTTCATTTGTCCTTTCGATTCGTAAAAGAATTATACGCGCTCAAATCACTTTAAAACAGTGATTTGCAGACGCACTTTTATCACTACCTAAAATGACGCTGTCCTGGCGCCCTAATACCCTAATCCATAAACGATATCTTATGTTTGATCTATTCTGCGTTCTCACTTCCCAGACGTAAGTACACAAAGATTGCAACTTTTGATTGCTTAAATTCAAAATATTTTTTTCGTAATTCGACCAAAAATTCTTATTTTGTCTTCCAAAGACATAAACTTTCTCTTCAACTTTGGTGTTTTATTTTTAGCCATCTCCGAAATTAATATTATGTAATTTAGTTTTTTAACAATCATTAACGTATGAAGAGATTAAAATTATTCCACGATTGAATTTCTGTTATGAGATCATTAAATCATTGAATAAAGAAGTAGGTTCACTCAACGATTAAATCTTACACACGTGAACACATGAATAAGCATGTACTGGTGACACAGTGAAATAGATACCTTATTTTTGTTTCATTAGCAGTATTATTCTATAAATAAAATGTGCTCTAATATTATCAAGTAAAATTGACAACGTTGTTGAGTTTAAGATCGGGTAGAAAGAAAACTACACATTTTAGCAAGTCTAGTTTTAAACACTCACGCAAGGATTACTTGTAAAAATTGTAAAAATTAGAAAAAAATGAGTATGCAACCCGCATTGAGCAATTACACTTTTTTCCATAAGGTTGAATTTCTTTCTCTTATTTATTCAATGGTTGTACATATAAGTTTTGTGTGTTATTCACAACTAATTTTTGTCAAAGTCTGGAAACATCACGATAGGTAGTCGGATGAGATATTTTTTCCTAAATTTAACATTTTCTGTCTGAGGGGTATCAACTAATTTTAAAAAATAACGCAGCTCCTTATTGGTATTTTTGAAGAGAACCACTAGGATTTCTTAATTTACCGGAGATGCCAATATGGGCAAACTCGGGTAGGATTTGCTTGTGGAATTAATTTTAGTAGGTAATTTTACAACTTCATTATGTGAGGTGCGGGCGTCAGTTCGTTTGGGGCCTACAATTGTGTGCACTTCTTGTTATACCAATTCGCAGTTTGTTAACATATCATTTTTGTTACTCTTTGAAGAAATTTATGTACTCACTTGTTGCTTGTTTTGCTATATTGTTACATTCTATTTTACGCCATCCACCAATAAACAGAATTCACAGGAAAACAGTTATTGAACCATTTCTTTGGAAAATAACCAATATTTTTTCTTTATCCATCGTTTTTCCAATATTTGCCTTTCATATTGCGATTTTGGCACCGGTGTGTAGTCCACAAGAAGGTTTATTCAATATCAGTAAATAGAACGACATTTTTATTCACTTTGGAATCAATAAAAGGATCGGTTTATCGCATCCGTATTCCCTTTTTAAAGCAGATTTTACTTTTCGAACCGACCTACGCGCTTATGCACATACACGCGCGTATAAAACAAATCCCTTCCTTTTAGAGTCTAATTTGAAACCACGCAAAAACTCAGTTTATTAAGCGATTTCTAATCGGAAAACTCCTTCAAACGTAATTTACTTTTGATCCGGTATTTGTTAAAAAGTTTCTCTTATACTTACCCTTACGAATCTTACGATTTCTTTCCCATTTTACCTTCTTTCGTATGTGTTTCAACTGGAAATGTCGATGACTATTCTAATCTATTATAGTAACGTGCACGAAAATAAAGAACATTAAAATGGAAAGTAATTTTCATATCGTCATTGCCTACCTTTGCAAAAATTACGTGTTTACAGCATTAAGTACGATTTAATGATGTCCATTGTGTTTGTGAACAATACGTGCATATTATGTGGGGTTAAACTAGTTAAGCATACATTAGAAGTCATGTAATCGTTCGGTACTACGCAAAAGGCTGGCTCAACTTTTATGACAACTGTTTAAGTTTACGTAAATGCGAGGGTTGCTCTTTTCCGTTTAGCCTATGTAGACTAATGTCATGATATTTTGTAACAATGCCAGGGGAAGCCTATGTGTTCAGTATAATAATGTGAAAACGTTGACTAAAAGCGCCACTTTCGTGTTATCGCTGTTCAAGATAATTCGTAGGTAATAGTGAGTGGTCGAATTCTGATATATAAGCCACCCTTAGAGAAGAGTAGGTTTTTAAAGGTGCGAAGACATCTACTTCAAACAGAATTTCACGCTGTCACGTTGATGACATGGCGATCCTTTGCAGGGTTGCCTGGGCAACCAATATCAAATTATAGATTGCCGCTCTATAATTTTAAATGAAAGCAACATCTGATTTGTCCACTACCACCCTAAAACTTATATCTTCCTAATAACCTTGTCACCTGAATGGACGATTCCTTGTCAAGTGGGCGCCTCCTCAAATTAAATTTTGGAAGTACGAAGGTCCTTAGATGCAACTCAGGGTATGAGGTTGTAGAAATGGTTGACAATAGTGCAAGAAAAAGTACGATAGGTGTTTGGCAACCTCTCACCTAGTAACATATTGCACAGATATTCGTAGTACTTCTTCCGTTGAGCATTATCTTCAATTTAGCCGATAATTTTTGTTATTATTGAAGTTCTTAAAGTTAATATGATGGAATGCACCGGTCAAAACAGCATTCCAAAACAGCGGATCTACAGCAGTTGCAAAATATAAGGCCTTCCTTATCTTGCTGTACTAATTTGAAGTGAGCTCCCAAGCAAGAACATAGGATCGTTAGATTGATAGTAGCCTATTTAAAAGGCACAAATGGAAACAAAATCAGACCTCGAAATCTTTGTAACCCTCACAGTCAGGCCTTACGTTCTTGTCTAAATCAGGCTCTGTTCTGACGTCATTGGAAAGTTTTATAAACCGTCCTCTCTTTAAGAGTGACCAGATCTGCACTCATCGATGATTGAGTAAATAACTCCAAAAGGCAGTATTTTGTTAAATAAAACCAAAGCTTGGGTAGTTTGAGGTGAGGTAATACGGAAAACAAACCAGAAAGAGACAAGAAGGTTAACAATGATTTTACATTGCTGTGAGAAGCCTCTCAGTAGTTATTTGTGTCGTGTACACCGCTCTACATATTATGTTGATGGTATTTTGGACTTTTCTTCTTTACGGTGAGTGTCCCCTTACAATACTGGTGGAGCCTTCTTGAGGAGTTCGGAGTAAGGGTTTTAATAAAACTCATTAGGCCGACGTTTCGACTAGATGAGCCTAGTCTTCTTCAAGGCGTCTTTATTAAAAATCAAAAACTATAATTAGTTCATTTGCCGGCTAAAATGTATGTTAAAGGTAAACAAATTAAAGGTTATACTACACAAAATTGTATTTAAAACTCAGTTAGGGTTGCCTAATTTGTAATGTAACTAATTATAATTTTCGATTTTTAATAAAGACGCCTTGAGGAAGACTATGCTTATCTAGTCGAAACGTCGACCTAATGAAGTGCATTGAGTTTTATTAAGAGATATTATTTTGTGCATCCTAGGAATTGTTATTCTCACCCCAAGAATGATTATTTTTACCCCAAGAATTATTTTTTCTACCTTATTTTGGTCCCAAGATTTTTGTTCCCAAGAATTATCGTATTAGGTCCCAAAATTATTATTTTAGCCCACATAATTATTCTTTTGGCCCCAAGATTTTATTCATTTTACACCATGATTGTATTCATTTTACCCCAAAGTTTTATTCATTTCACCCCAAGATTTTTTTTATTTTATCCCAAGATTTTATTTATTTACTTATTTTATAGAAGTATTTGAAACTTAAAAAAAATGCCACCCTAAACGTATATTGCCACTCAGGCGCTTAGGTAGGTTTAATATACGTATTTTTTTTCAATTGATACAAAAACGGAAATATAATACTAAAAAGTATTTGAAACTAAAAAAAATGCCAACCTAAACGTATATTGCCACTCAGGCGCTTAGGTTAGAGGTAGGTTTAGTATATTTGTAGTAATTGAATAAAATGAATAAAATCATGGGATAAAATGAATAAAATCTTGGGGCCAAAAGAATGATTGTGGGTTAAAATAATAATTTTGGGGGCTAATATAATAATTCTTGGGATCAGAAATCTTGGGACCAAAATAATTAAAAAGCTGGGGTCGAAAAAATAATTCTTGAGGTAAAAATAATAATTCTTGGGTTTAGAGTAACAATTCTTGGGTCCGCAAAAATTACCACCCTTTTATTAAAAGTTTAAAAAGATTACTTCAAACTCCTCAAGAAGGCTCGACCAGTATTGTAAGGAGACACTCAAATGCAATTATAGGAGACAACTCAAGTAAGAAAATCACATTTCTTCTTCTATTAACGATCCAGTATCTTCGTTTTAGGTATGTTAATGTTGCTTGAATACCCTCATGCAACTTTTAATAGCCTGCGTCCAATTGCTGTAAATACATATACCTAAACAATTAACGGGGTAAAAGTGTTCTGTATACCCAAACCTAAATAGAAAGGCACGTGATAGACCTCATAGGAGATAAAAGTTTTGGTGTACGTAATTTGCTTCATCAACGCATCAACGCATAAATAATCTCACCAAGTTGGGCACTTGTTACTACTGAGTCATATTACCAGCTTGATCGTGCTGTTTTGGGGAGCTTCCTTCGCCAATCCAATTCCATTAAGTAAAGGACGTGGATAAACATAAAGCTCATACTCAAAGATCTCACCAAGCTCGGCACTTGGTACTATCGAACCATATCATTAGCTGGGTCACGACAAAATGAGGCAATAATTAATTGCATCGTGATTCTACATTAAGAAATGTAGGCTGCTTCTAATTCTTTACCGATAGCTAGTAACGTAAGGTTGCACTTCAGGAAAAACTACAATAAGAGCCTCTTCAGTTGGGTATTGGGTTCGAATTGTTCGACAATATACTTTGCCACTTATTATACGTGGGCGAAAAATTAGTGAAGGGCGTTATGATGTATGGAGCGGAGGTGTCGGGGTGGAAAGAGTGGGAAACGTTGGATAGGGTGCAAGAAAAATATGGGAGATGGACGTTAGGGTTAGAAAGAGAGACTCCGGGATATATAGTGGAAGAGGAAATGAAGTTAGAGAAAATAAGGATACAGGCGGGGAGAAGGGCGATGAAATATGAAGAGGGGATAGACAAAAGAGAAGGAGTGTTGGAAAGAAGTGAGGAGTTATAAGGAGGAGCTAAGGGAAGGAGGATATAATGAAGGGTATGGAGATTTGGTGACGGAATACTTAATGGGAGGGAAAAGCTTAGCGGTGAAGAGGATGATAGCACGGTTTACAAGATGAGGAAAATGGCTGTAAGTACTGTGGAGGTCGGACCTTTTTTGACGGGGCTGTTTTGTCATGGCCATTTTTGTCGGTGCACCGCAAATTCGGTTTAAATAGTTTGAAAGAAATAGAAAAATTCTTCCTGTGAACGAATAAGATTAGTTAGGATTGTGCGGTTTTTTGCACTCGAATAATGTTACCATGTTCCACAGTCCCTCCCGCTCCATCCCCTAATATATATATCCTCACCCTTTCGCATTATACATATTATGTCAATTTATGTCAGTTTTCAGTTAATTTTCTTCAATACAAATGAACAGTATATAGATTTTAGAAGCAACCTTCCCCTATAATCACATATACACCCCCACACCCTTATAAGCACCTCTTAACATAATCTTCACGTGACATGCCTCAGCAAATTTTTAACAAAATTTCAACTACGAAATTAATGGTATTTGTCGACTTTAGAAGACGATATCTCGGTTTCCAAATTACCGCAAAGTGTGAACTCACCCCCGCCTCTAATAGATTTTGTTTTGCATATGGCATGTCGCATATCGTCTCACACTCATTTCCGTCAACTTAAACGAATTCGATGTGTTTTTACACCTATTTGTACCTCCACCCTTACGTCACCTCTCTGCGAATAAAACAGAAATCTTTCTCTTAAATAATTTTGAAAGGAAATCGAAGGATTCCAGTGGAGACTTGAAATGCGAAGCATTTTCACAAACACCGAATGCACAAGTTCGGGAACAATTTTTTGGCCTTTTCATCCGAATCGATAATTTTCTTTTTTTTTCTTTAAATACAATACCGGCGTGTGATGCGAAAACGTCGGCGATGGGTTCGTACAACCCATCTAGTTCTTTACCGACAGTAATGTAAGGTTGCACTTCAGGAAAAACTACAATAACAGCCTCTTCTGTTGGGTATTGGGCTCGAATTGTTCGACAATATACTTTGCCACTTATCATTTAGCGAATTACGTTTCAGGGATACAGGGTGTTTCTACTCAAAGTGGGCAACGTAATAGAGGTTATAGAACTCGTCAAAACTACACGTTTTTTAAAATGACTTTTTTCATTTTGACTTTTGTTTTCGAATTATGGACCTTTTTTTGTTTTTTTACGCATGTCTATTGTCTATATCTCAAAATGGCGATCATTTTAAATTTTGGAAATTGAATAGCACAAATTCTACTCTACTATACTCAGTGGTGTATTGGTAAATTAAAAAGCACCGGAACGCTCGAAAGAAAAATTTATTTCCCAAAATAAAAAAATAATTGCCATTCTCAGTAAAAACAAAATACATATAAATTTTAAAACATATACATACCTATAGTAAAATATAAAATATTAACAAACATAGTTTATAGAAATTCTAAGATATGGTCACAGACATTTTCTTTGTTTGCCTCTGCATTGTTTGCTGGTCAGTGAGTACTACTATAATTTAAAATGACCACCATTTATTGCTGTTTTTTGTAAAACCTATATCTTACTGCATACCTACTTGAGCGCATTTTTTCCTGAAAAAGAGAGAAGGTGATGAAATCTTCATGGCAAGTAAAAAGGAGTGACTAGAGTTGGTCGCAATATTTTAATCAAGTGAACATGTTTCAACAGCAAAGCTGTCGAAATCGCTGAACAATAACTGTTGGCAGCAACTTTGCTTGTAGCTTATTTAGGAGATTTTTTCCTTCAAAAATAGTCTTCTATACAGGGCAGACCATTTTAAGTGATACACGCGAATTTCTCGAAAAGGAGAATTTTTTTAAAAAAATGTTTCAGGCGAAAGTTTTATACCTTTGAGGGGGAAAGATGATGACATTTTCAATTTAATTGTAGATGGCGTTACTTTAGAGATTTCATCATGGCGGCAATATTTTTAAATGGGAGTTGATTTTTCTTTCCAAATTAAAGTTGTAGCTGGCAATAAGACGAACATAATGGTTTTTGGTTTTTTATAATCGGATCATTTTTCACTGAGTTACGGTGTTCCAAAGTTTATAAATTAAGTAAAAGTTTCCACAATTCCACCTCTCATAGTGTACGTATTTTGTAACTCCACACCACTCTGCATTTCTCTCCCCTCTCTGTGTCGTTCCTATCCGTTATCTGGACCGATTCTGTTTGATAGTCAACCAGGTCCAGGCTGATTGACACGCATTATTTCCCCTGCTTAGCATTACCCAGGATGAACGACGTGGACGTGACGGGGTTTTCATTCTTTTGGGGTGCTTGATTAGCGTGAGCCCCCTTGCCTCTTACTATTCGGAGTACTCGATTAGTGCGAGAGGTGCAGAATTACAAAATACGTATACTATGGGGGGGTGGAAACTTTACTTAATTTATACATTTTGGAACACCGTACCTCACTGAAAAATGATTGGATTAAAAAAAATAAAAACCATTGTATTCGTCTTATTTCCAGCTACAACTTTCATTTGGAAAGAAAAATAAACTCCCATTTAAAGAAACGGCCGCCATGATGAAATCTCTAAAGTGGCGCAATCTACAATTACATTGATAATGTCATCATCTTTCCCCCTCAAAGCCACAAAAATTTCGTCTGAAACATTTTTTGAAAAAAATTCTCCTTTTCGAGATATTCGCGTGTATCACTTAAAATGGTCTACCCTGTATAAATCCTATAATTGGTGAGTGTCTCCTGACAACTTTTAGAGCCTTCTAGAAGAGGGTGGGTAGATTAGTGGTTTTAATAAAACTCACGGATCTTCATTCAGCCGACGTTCTAGTCTTCTTCAAAGGCGTCTGATGAATTAGAGTTTGACCAAAACAATAACTAGAGGTGTTATACGCAAGTAAAACATAACAAAATAAACTTCGTTACCAATAAACTGATTTTTTGTACAATTTATTTATTTCTTCCCTGTTTACAATTATAATTCAGACTTAGACTTACTGACCAGTTAACAACGTACTTAACATACTTTTACTTAGACTCTTTTACAATCTTAATTACTAATATATACAGGGTGTCTCACGGTGACCGTCGGTTAGAAGTATATCAAGAACTGTAAAAGCTAGAAATTTGAAATTTTGCACATGCGACATGGAGTGTTTAATCTATTAAATAAAAATATTTTCCAAATGGCAGCACTTCCGGAAATACCGGAAGTGACCATCAACTTCTTTATTTTAAATACAAACCAGGCAATTTTTTTTCACATTCTGATGTGTCATAAAATGTTTAGTAAGTACCTATGCTTAAAATAATCGGCGTATCAACTTTGATTGTTGAGAAAAAAAAAATTTTTCACTGAAAAATGTCAAAATCGTGTTTAGGAAATAAAATTGAAAGTCGAAAGTGGTAAAAGTTAGGGAAATGGGATTTTAGGTTGTCAATGTCAAAAGATTGAGACACAATTGTCTGTCATGGATTATAAAAAATTGCCCGCGGTTACGTACCTATTTGACGTTATTTCCAGACTTAAGAAAAACTTTAAAAAGTCTCTTTTTTTAAATGGAATGCCTATTTAATTATCGGCCCATTCGATGCAGAAATAAATTTCCTTTAAATTGATATACCATGTTCCTATACCTAAAATCAATGATTACAGAGTTATTTACATTTTTCTAATTAAATTTATAATTACATACATTACAAAACATGGTTGGTTTTGAAAATTTTCAAAAAATTTTTATTCAATTGTTTCTTATGATGACAGTTGTCAGTTAGCTATCAGTTTGAAAGTTTACGCTGCATTTACGTTTGTTATCAGTGTTATCTGTTTGAATTTTGATTTTTGCGCTTAATATTTGTTTTTAATTGGGAAATATGGAATACACAAACGCTGATATTCTAAATTTGTTTTACATTCATGGCGAGTCTGCTCGTATTACTTTTCGGACCTGCAGAACCTTTAACCATTGAATAAAGAATCACTCAACACTTTAACGAAAGATATCCGCATTTACCTACAATGACAGAACAAAAAATCAGGATGATTGAAAAGAATATTCTAAATTTGGGCGAAGTAAATACGCCACGAAATTTGGAAAAGCCAATTGTCCCCAATGACGCTGCAGAAACCAATGTATTGGGATATTTTAATGTTTCCCTGAAAGTTCTGTTCGTTCGGCGGAAAGAGACCTTGGATAGTCAAGAAGTTGCATAAATAGAATTTTAAATAATCATAAAAGCATAAGAAACATTTGAATAATTTTTTTTTGAAAATTTTCAAAGCCAACCATGTTTTGTCAAGTATGTAATTATAAATTTAATTAGAAAAATGTAAATAACTCTGCAATCATTGATTTTAGGTATAGGAACATGGTATATCAATTTAAAGGAAATTTATTTCTGCATCGAATGGGCCGATAATTAAATAGGCATTCCATTTAAAAAAAGAGACTTTTTAAAGTTTTTCTTAAGTCTGGAAATAACGTCAAATAGGTACGTAACCGCGGGCAATTTTTTATAATCCATTACAGACAATTGTGTCTCAATCTTTTGACATTGACAACCTAAAATCCCATTTCCCTAACTTTTACCACTTTCGACTTTCAATTTTATTTCCTAAACAAGATTTTGACATTTTTCAGTGAAAAAAAATTTTTTTCTCAACAATAAAAATTGATACGCCGATTATTTTAAGCATACTTACTAAACATTTTATGACACATCAGAATGTGAAAAAAAATTGCCTGGTTTGTATTTAAAATAAAGAAGTTGATGCTCACTTCCGGTATTTCCGGAAGTGCTGCCATTTGGAAAATATTTTTATTTAATAGATTAAACACTCCATGTCGCATGTGCAAAATTTCAAATTTCTAGCTTTTACAGTTCTTGATATACTTCTAACCGACGGTCACCGTGAGACACCCTGTATAAGTTCACAATTATCAAAAGTAAATGAGATAGTGAGAAAACTTTGAGTTCTGTTGTTATTTTGGACTTTAGTTTGATTAAATTATGTTTCCATTCTATTATTTGTTGTAAGTGATAATTGATACAAAATGGAAAGTTATAACATAAGTGGAAAATTATAATAATACAGATAAAGTAGGCACGGTACATAACAGAGGGTCTCAATCGAATCCAGACAACTTAGAATCATGAAAATTTTGTTCCAAATATTCACTTTAAATTACGATATAGGTACTATTGTCAAAGGCTAAAACGTATAAAAATTCAAAAATTAAGAAACAAACGATGACCATTTGTCAGCAACGACGAACGACAAACGATAGGAAAAGGAAAAACATGTGACTAATTTACAGCTCTTTGTAAGGTTGTTTCCATATGCAAACGGAAAATTTATTATTATAAAAATAAAACATGCATAAATTCGAAGCTCATAATCGGGGAGGAGGGATTATTGTGGTCTTGTACTTTCTATCCTAGGAAAAATGATCAAGTAGTAACGAGGTTTCTATTGGGTTATTACAACTACAAGCAATTCCATACTGAGGGATGAGGTAATTGCATACTTTATTTTATAAAAAATTTAAAGAAGCGTCCAACAGCCACGTTGCCACATTGTGACCAAAGTAACTCAATTATGTAAGAATAGATGTTGAATAATACCCTTGTTTATAAGGTATATAAACAAGGATAATATATTGAAATATATTGAAAAATATGAAAGGTGGGTCGCATGTTTTTATTCAAATAATCGTGTAGGTGCAAACATGTCAACTGCAGCAAAATATTTCCATTTTGTTTATACTTTGAAAGTTTCTAATCATTATAAGGAAATTGAAATTGACCCAAAGAAACATAGGGAGAAAAACAACTTTTCCTCTTTCAACACGATTTCAATCGGCTCATATTTATTTTTAGCAAACAGTTTGCGACGATAAAGGAAATTTACAAACGGCATCAAGGATACTGTCATGAAGCGTCTATAAATTTGAGACCCATCCACTTTAAATCACAATCTTGTAATCGATTTAAAGGAAAATGACAGAGACAAGAAACTTTTACCAACCAAAAATAACTTTCATTACTTTATTTCCCTATAATCTTTATTTAACTACAAAATTTAATAGCCAAAATGGAAATTAAACCTTCATTTTGTACGCCCCGAGTACTCCAATTTTCTCCCAGTCAGTCTCTGTAGATTTAAAGTTCCACTCAAACTAATTTTTCGTTGTTTGCAAATTCACTAATTATTATTTCAGTTTGTAAAACGAAACAAAAAAATGTTGCTTCTAAAATAAAAAAAGTTCACCTTGAAAAGTGTACCTACCGACCGACGTTGAAAATAATTTTATTACTGTTTTCCAAGTTTGGGCGAGTTGTAAATCAAAAATATGACACGCGATCTTAGGGCCTATAATTTTATGACAATTATTTTGCATGTTATTTGACGACCGCTTTTATGGCGATTTTTTTCTTCTTAGATTGTATATATCAAATATCATTAAATTGTAGAGTTTTAGATCGATACGGCAACGAATGAATATATTAGGGTTGTAAAATGTTTTATTTTCTCGAGACAATTTGGAAGATTTATTTTTCTTGCGCTTTTCTTCAACTTTTACTTTTAGTTGATTTTCTAATAAGAATTTCCTGTGAGTTTTATTTGACGTTTAATTTATACTTTAGGCATGTGGTTTTAGTACAATGCGAATATTTTCCATGCTGCAAATTATCATTAATCTCTTGCGTAATGGGTACTTCGTACCCGATAAAATTTTAGTTAACGAGATCATTGAACGGCGATTGAAATTTAATATGTAAAATTCGATATTGACTAATTAATTCATTAGGGGTGGTGTAATTTTGACTTTCGGACGTTTTCTGATATAAAAATAGCTACCTATAGGAAAAATTTGTTAATCAATTGTTTTATGTATCACGCAACTAATATAAATTTGAAGGTGTATAGCTGTGTTATTAAGGCAAAAAAAAAATTATTGGTTGCACGTAAATACGCTATCAACACAGAAGTAGCTCGTTGCGTTTATTTTTAAGAAGAATATAATTTCAAAAGAAAATTGTAATTTTACGATCAAGAATCGTCGCACAATTTCTCTCTATCAGTAATTCGTAGCTAAAAGCGTGACCGGAATCGCATAAATTTCATCAAATTTCTTTTACTATAAGAATCTCATGCTGGATATGGATACCGCAAGTTTTTATACAAAAATAATTGCTAAATTGAGTATATTAGGATTATTTTATTAACTACCTACTCTTTAAGTGCCGCAGTTATAGGAAAATAAGTATAGGATAATTTATTATTTATTTATAACTGTAAATTAGTTTTGCACGATACATTTATAAATACAGTCACCACAACAAAGATTGTGAATAAGATATTTTTTTATATGAATTCTAGAATTTCTGGTTCAATTTTAGTGACATAGACAATCT
This sequence comes from Pyrocoelia pectoralis, assembly GCA_036250285.1. Taxonomy (NCBI): domain Eukaryota; kingdom Metazoa; phylum Arthropoda; class Insecta; order Coleoptera; family Lampyridae; genus Pyrocoelia; species Pyrocoelia pectoralis. The sequence continues at coordinate 29,763,229 of CM070080.1, forward strand.
TCCCTATAACATTAATAGTAATTTAAACTAGATCGTAGTGGCGGAATAAGGGAGAGATGGTAAAGAAATTAATTTTGATTTTGTCTTTCAGGACAAAATCCGAAACCATTTTTATTGTATTTCAGTAAAAGATCTTGGTAACGTATTTTTTGGAATGGCAAACGGCATGTTTTATGACTAAAATTAAAGTTTTTTGAACAATTTTATTAACCCTCGTTAATTATTGGGTGTAATTTTCTTAGGAAGTTTCGTAGGTAATATTTAAGTTAAATCGGGCAAAATACATATGCTTAATACACCGAAGCGCCATGAAAAGCTTTTTACATTGAACAGAATTACATTTTCTGAAGGCTTTGAAATAATTTTTGAGTTTTAGTTAAGTATTTTGTTTTGACTTTCTAGTTTGAGGAGGAATAGCTTTCCCAAAGATAGGTTTGCTGAAATTAATTGAAACCGAATGAAAATTTGTGGAAAAAAAATAAAAACGCATTTTGTGTTTGGCGCCTTATTTTCTTTCTTGGAGAGTAATGATGCGCAGCTTTTTTTCTATATCCTCGGACACCATCTTAAGGCTACCGCTTAAATCTGCAATCTTATTTAAAGAAAAACTTGATGTCACTCAACCTAAATTTGATCTTACAAAATTTAGTATTGAAATGCACATTGAGATCTGTGGCCTTAAGTATGTTTGTGACAATCACAAAATTGTTATTATCACCCGCTACCGTCCTCCATCTGGTAGATTAAGCATTTTCTTAACTGCACAGCCCAGTTCACACCATGACAGTAACTGTCATAATATTACTGCCATAGCAGTTCACTTCCATGACATTGTGACAGTTTTCTGTTAACCCACCGTTCACACTGGTCTCCCGACAGCTATGAACTGTACTACTATACAGGCCCGAGAAGTTAACGGCCTCATTAGAAGCACAAACGAAAAGTTTGGTATCATTCGTTAGTGCTTCTTTTGTGCCTGTTTGTGCTCCGACAAAATCGATTGCGACAATGCGACCCCATACGTTTTCGAGAAAACGGAATTTTCCAGGAGGCCGCCAACTTCACGCCTTGGTGGAAGCACAAAACAATCAATTTTGTCGGAGCACAAACAGACACAAACGAAGCACTAACGAATGACACCAAACTTATTGTTTGTGCTTCCAACGAGGCGTGAAGTTAGCAGCCTCCTGGAAAATGCCGTTTTCTCGAAATCGTGTGGGGTCGCAATCGATTTTGTCGGAGCACAAACAGGCACAAACGAAGCACTAACGAATGATACCAAACTTTTCGTTTGTGCTTCCAACGAGGCGTGAAGTTAGCGGGCTCCTGGAAAATTCCGTTTTCTCGAAATCGTATGGGGTCGCAATCGATTTTGTCGGAGCACAAACAGCCACAAACGAAGCACTAACGAATGATACCAAAATTTTCGTTTGTGCTTCTGATGAGGCCGCCAACTTCACGGACCTCTAGTATACAATTCATTGCCCGACAGTGACAGCTGTCCGTGGAGGAATATGCAAGCCTTGTCGTCGTAGGTGAAATTTTAAGAGATTCAAGACCTGACATTGAAGAAGCGCCTCTTCGGCGGCATCACGTTTGTTACGTATTTTAAACTCTGGGATACATTTCAGCCACAAGCAAGGATATTTTTAATATTCTTCCAAAAATTCGTAGGTATCAAACTTTTCGAAGGCCATATTATGAAATTATTTAACAATTTTGTAAATCCAACAAAAATGTGCCGCTGATGAAATGATAGTGAACTGTCAAAGGAAGCCGTTCACACGATGACAAATTCCTGTCGATTCGCGGCAGCACTGTCGCATTATCAAGCCCAACCTGATAGTTCAGGGATGACGAACCTTTTTATAAACGCGTGCCAAAAATGTGCGAATAAAATAGATAAATTTTCTAACGTGCCAGGTTTTTTTAATGTTCCTATTATAGTGGAACTAAGCGAGTTTGAAAATGAAAAAAAATTAGCATGGGCGCCCATACAGTAATTTCCAGGGGGAAGGGGGGCGATTTGGGAACGATCATTATCTATTTCAACAATATGAAGCAAATTAAAAAAGCGTTTCGTTATTTAAGAAATTATAACCGCTTAGAATCCGAGTCGGGGGGGGGGGGGGGCTTGCCCTTCTTTATGGGCGCCCATGAAAATAAGTTTAATAATAAAAGAAGTCAGGAAAGTAGTTTTTCATTTATTTAACAACATTCTTTTCAATCAAAATAATTGTGTTATAAAATAACTTTTCAAATAATAACAATACTGGTTACTTCCAGTTCTGCTTGGTTAAATAATACTCGCGCAGAGTGGAAAAGAATGGCAACGACGCGTCCACCATCTAGCGCAGAACTTTTCGAACGCTAACAGAGAGCTTTTAATACCTACTTAAATTCGTCATAGGTAATTGCATCGTTAGTAACTAGGGCTTACAATACCGGAATTCCGGGATTTCGAAAACGGTGATCTCGGACGAATTTGGTGCAGTATTTAAAACCGGTATTCATACGTAAATACCGATATTTCGGTATAAATTTTATTTTATTTTAGTAGAAAATATTTTAAATTAATTACCGTAAACCGGACGGTCAAATCCGAAACGACGAAATTACTATGTCAATTTACAAAATTTCTATCAAAGGTAAATTTAATTTTTTCAAATGGCACTGCCAATTTTTCTATAATACGTTTAATTTTTGAACTATGAATTTACAAAATTATAATTTGAATTTCAAAATTGACAATTTCAATTGGATTTCTAAGTTTGAATAATTTTAATATTTCAACTTTAAAAGTTCTGATTTTGAGCGTTGAATTTTCAAATTATAATGTAGGATTTATTAGCATTAATATTTCGAGTTTCAGTTAATTTAATTTCCATTTTATATTTACATCATTGAATAACTTGAATACTTTGAATTTGGAATATCGAACATTGAATTTCTAAATTTTGCGTTTTTTATTTCTCTTTTATCGTTTCAGCAGTTAAAAAAAAAGTCAATACCGGTATCAATACCGGGATCCAGGGATTCATCTTGATGAATACCGAAAACCGGTATTCACAGTTTCTTCCGGTATTGTAAGTTAGTTCATTTCAAAATTATAACGTGACAGCTTTTTGTACGTGTCACCTCTAGCACGCGTGCCATGCCCCCCCCCCCCCCCCCCCAATCGTAGATAGTGCAACGGGACAGTACGATAGTACTATCCCGACAGTTTTTCCGTTCACACTATGACAATAATCACGAGAAGCGCTGTCGCGGCAGCAACTGTCGTGATTTCTGCCATGGTGTGACCGGCACTTAACTGACATGTTTGACAGTATGTATGACAGTCAATGTGATTACATTCTTGTTGGTGACTTTAATTTGCATTTTGAGACTACCGATTATTATTATTATTGGTTCTGGGGGTGGTCCCAATAGGTTCCCGCACTGCGACCTTTTGGTCTATTGTGCTCCCCGGTGTTGTCTACCCTTCAAGAATCCCTGTATCTTTTACAAAGTCCAGGATTTTATTAGGGTGAATCTTCGTTACTTCCTCTTGTGTAATTTTTTCATTTCCAAGTAGGAGTTCCCTTGCTTTTATGAATGCCTCACATTGGCAAATGACGTGATAGGGCGTTTTATCTGCCTCACCACAACCCCTGCATGTCGGGCTTTCAGTCAGTCCCATGTTGTGCAGGTGTTTGTTCATGCGACAGTGGCCCGTGACCATTTCTGTCGCAAGTTTTATCTTCGTCCTGCTTAGCTTTAAGATGGACGTAGCTAGGTCCCCGTTTGGGGTTTCCAGGAAGATCTTGGAATGACTCTGTCCTGGGATTTTCGACCAATGTCTGCAATGCTCTTTCGTGAGTATTGCTTGAATCTCCTTTTTGACTGTGTTATAAGTAATCCCACAAGCCGGTTCGGGTCCTATGAATGGTTTTGCGCTTGCCATTCGCGCAAGCTCGTCAGCAACCTGGTTACCTGCGATTCCCGCATGCCCACACTAGTGTGACTGAGTTGCACTTACCTAGTGCGTTTAGCATTTGTGTGCATTCAAGGACTAGCCCTGAATTTACCACATATGAGTCTGACTGATAGTCGAGTATCACAATTAGATAATCTTCTTCGACCCTATAATATCAAGAGTATTGTATCAGACACCTTCTAATGTTACTGCTACTAGTAAATTATCCAGGTGCTATAATGAGGACTATTTTAAAGCACAACTCGAGTCCGTGAAGTGGAGCGAGGTTTATGCACCATCTAGATTTGAAGAGGCTTTCTCCTACTTTTATAAAAAACTACTCGAAATTTTCAATAATTCATTTCTGGTAAAGCGTATTACCTCTACGCCAATAGTTTATACGAAAAAATGAGTTACAAAGGAAGTTGTATTTTCCAGCATAAATGTTAGAAATCTTTATCTTCTCCAACGAAGATATCCCACCCTTAAGGATCTTTATATGGTAACAAAAGGAAACATTTCGAAAAAAACATTATGCCAACTCTATTAATAATAATTCAAATAACAAAAATACCTGGAGAATAATCTGTCAACTCAGGAATAAATATAAACCGAAAGAACGAATAATATTGTCACTAAGTAATCCTTTGCAAGTTGCCAATATTTTTAATAAGAAATTTGTTGAGGCGCCACAGACGGTGGCTGCTAATATTTCTAAATCCGATGGTACAGGTGGGTATACGAGTGGTACTTCGTTAAATTGTGCCAGTATGTGTGCATTTCTCTACTCAGAAACAGATCTCCTCATCTGCCTGAACACGCTGAAGAATAAAAAATCATCTGGTCTCGACGGTATACCTTACACATACTAAAATCTGTTATTCCGCTCATAATCGCTCCTTTGGTGGAGTTAGTTAACATGCCATTTAGTCAAGGGGTCTTCCCAAAAGAGCTAAAGACGGCCGAGGTTTATCCAATACAGAAAAAAGGATCTCAACTGGACCCGAATAACTACCCACCAATTACAAATGCTCCAAATGGGGATCTAAAAATGCATAATATGATTACCCATGGCTTCTGAGCCTGCTATTCCACAATGACAGCGTTTCACTCATTCATCGATGATGTTATCCTGCACTTAGATAATAAAATGCATGTTGCTGTGATCTTTTGCGATCTCAGCAAGGCATTTGATTGCGTCTATTACTAGAAAAGTTAAATTATTGGGGAATTAGAGGTGTTACTGCATCATGGTTTTGCTCATACTTATCCGATAGGTGCCACGGTGCCAGTATGTAACTGTTGACTATAAGGATTCTAGTGGTACAACTGAAAGGTACAACTCATCAATTCTTCCCACAAACCTGGGGGTTCCTCAGGGTTGAATACTGAGACCAATACTCTTTATTTTGTTTTTAAATGACATTGTTCTGTTTTTAGAAGTCTTAGTACTGTATGCGGATGATACTTACATGGTATTTGCGGCACGGGATCTTACAGAGCTTCGTTCAAAAGCAAGTGATACTCTTACCAAATTAAATGCATGGTTTAACATGAATAAACTTCACATGAACCCCTCGAAGTCTTCTTACATTTTCTTCCGCACCAACTATAAGAAAACGGAAGATGTGCTCGACGAAAATTGTTAGATGTATGTTGGGGGTAGGAAACTCGGTGTCATGTCGCCAATACTTTTAAAAGCTTCGGATTATGCCCTTACCAGCCATATACATAATGGAGGTTCTGTGCTACACATATCAGTAGCAAAGTTTTCATAAACGTAATTCCGATCTCCATAACTATAACACTAGACGAAAAAATGAAATTTGAACTCCGTTCAACCGCCTAAAAATATCCCAAAAGTGTCCTATTTCTATGGGGATTAAACTTAAAGAGTATCTATCTTATCAGTAGGTTTAACGTGCGTATAAGGAATATACTAGTGGATGAGGTGGTGTACAGTGTGGAACAATTTTTGGATATGTGTAATAGATTGTAATTCTATTGATATGTTCGTTAATACATATTATGTATTGTTAGTTCATTGACAAGTCCTGTTAGATTGGATTATTGATAATAAATAATATAATAAATAATAAACCACTGTCTTTAGTGTTATTAGTTATTATGGAAGACTACAAGTGTTGACAACATTTTCGTTTATTCTGGATAACTCTACGTACGTAGAAGTCTCTCACAAGAAGATAATGGTCCTAGGTTCCATAAATTCCACAAACAAAATAAAACTTTGATGCCAAAGAACGGCTGCCATCCTTGGAAAAGGATTGTTTTACTCTTTTTGGACCTCTTTGGGCACTGTGCATCCACTGCTTTGATGTATCAATGTTTTGGAAGCGAACCCAAATCTCATTCATAGTCACAAACATCCACGACACGCATTTTAGAACTGAACTCATTCCCAGGAGTATTGTGATCCTCCGAGAGCTTGTTCGTCTCCATCGAGCACAAATTTTGCTGTAACCGTGGTTTTTTTTTTACAAATACAGCCGATCCTGAAACAGCTCTTTAATTAACCCATAATAAGAAACAGATTTCATCTTTATTATGTAAGTATCTCACTCTTATTTAGAATTTTAGTTAACGAAAGCATCAAACATGGAATCTTATAGACATAAGAACTGTGTCAATTTAATTTGGGAAACACCAAAGAGTGAAACTAGAATAGGAAAATCTTACAAATTTAGATCAAAGTTTCATATAAGGAAGTAAATTTATCAGCAACACAGTTTTGGATAACAACAAATCGTGCAATCATTTTGGCATTGGGGTGTGACAAAGAATCGAGCGGCATACGAAACATTTGTATAACTTTATTTTGAAACAATAAAAACGATAAAAAACGACTTTTACGTTCTGCATGAATACTATTATAGTCGAACAAAGTTTTTTATTGCAATATGAAAGTTATGATAATTGAAAGACGAACAAAATGCGTGTTGAAGCGTTGATTGAAAGATATGGATTTATCACTCAACGGTTGAAGAGTTAAATTCATGACTTTGTGCTCTGCAATCGCAAAAAAAACGACAATGAATTCATTAATTAAATTAAATTAATTAATTTTAGTTTCAAGTAGGAATTGACTTACAACATTTTTTTATGGTACCACGTCATTTTTTTTATATTATTGTTACAATTACGGATCATCAAAAATTAACTCATTATACAACTCAATTTGGTCTCTTTTCAATTATTTACAGCTTTGCTTTACAACGAAAAATTTCTTTAAGTAGTTTTCATGTGGAACGCAACAAACCATTTCTGGGACGATTTTTCGTTATTAACCTCTTTTAACGCCTAGAATGAAATGCGATGACCTTCACTGTGCTCGAATTTTTGGGAAAAATTGCCTATTTTGCTGTCTTTTGATAAGGTTAACATTGGATATGTAGCATTTAATAATTATGTAAAGATAATCATAATCCCATACAAGGGCGTACGCAGCTTTTTGGCTAGGGGGGTAAGAAATAAAATTGTTTGGAAACGTGTTTAATATTTATTGCTTATGTTGTCATCCTAAAATTCCTTTCAATACATTTAAGCATTTCTTGAAAATCATATATAATTCCCATTGGGTGCAAATAGGTACTATTTACGTAGAAGAGAAAAGGCCAGGAAATGCTTCATTTTTTCAAGAAGCTCCTTAAATTATATGACCAATAATAAATTTTAATCTTTTGCGCGTTAAATGGGAAAATACCTCAATGTTGTTTCTTATATTAGCTAGATAACTAATGTTGTGTATATTTTTAAAGTGTATGGCCTTTATGGATGTGTGAATGTTTGTTTTTCTTGTTTTTACGTTGTAATTCCTACAACATTTTACAATATTTAGCACAATTCGTTTTGCGGTCAGAGGGGAGCATCGCCCCCCCCCCTTGCCCCACCTTGCGTACGCCCTTGATCCCATAAAAGCATGAAATTGTGGGCGAGTTTTTTTTTTGTATTTGATATATTTTTACAGTTACAGGTTTTATTGAAATTATCTTAGGATGTGCTATATTTTATGATTTGAGTTTCAAAAACGACCTTGGTGCGCAATTAGCAGCACCAAAACGAGAAATGATTCTGGATTCTGGATTTCGATGGGAGGGTGGTCAAAAGTCAACGCGCACGTAGGCCACCTATTCGGGCCCTTTGTGCTGCCTCCCTGATTAGAGTCACTCAGCCCCGCAACATCACTCAAGCCATCCCACGCGTGAGATGAACCTGAGGATGCTGGACGGGGGAGCGGCTCTAATCATAGCGATGTCCGGCCAGGATTCCCCCAACATGGATCGTCTTGTTTCGACGAGTACGGGACACTCACAGAGTATGTGTTGCGCCGTCTCGTCGTCTGTGTAGCATCCTCTACAGGATGGTGATTCGACCAAGCCCATGCGGTGCATGTGCTTGTTAAGTTTACAGTGCCCAGAAAGTATGCCCACAAGTAGTCGCAGGTTTCTTCTGGATAGCCCTGTGCAAAAGCGCGCCAAGCGTGACGGCTGTCTGACATCAAGTTCCACCTAGCCTTGTGTTGGACTTGGGTATCTTGAGTTACCAAGTTGTTTACAGTTGATACTGTAAGTGGGAGAGCCGGCTCTGGACCATAAAACAGTTGGTTTGAGGCCAGTCGGGGTAACTTATCGGCTTTTTCGTTGCCTATTGTTCCAGCATGCCCTTTGACCCATACGAGCTGAAGGGTATTGCTGTTTGTCACTTGCCCTAGTGCTTGGTGACACTCGGAAACCAGCCTAGAGGTGATTTTGTATTGACCTAGTGCCCTACAGAGCGGCTCTGCTGTCACTGGAAATTCTTATTATTTTATTCTTTATGCCGCGAATAAGAATTGTTTTCGCACTAAGCGTTATTCCTGCTAGTTCTACCTGAAAGACAGTCGAAATTTTGCCTAGTGCTTGGTTAATATGGAAGTTCAGTTCTTCGGAATAAATTCCGGTGCCTGTTCCTTCCATTGTTTTGGATCCGTCCGTGAAGATGGATATGCCCGGTTGGGATGCCCCTTCCGCATCGAAGAAGATGCGGTAGTTTTTCCCTAGTATGAATCGAGGGGTGAGTGAGTCAGATCGTCCTTCTAGTATAGGCAGTCGCTTGACTGCTTTGCCCAGAATTCGCGAGTGTCCCACCTCAATACCTCTACTGTTCAACAACCCTTTATTTTTCAGACGCAAGGCTACCAACATGACCTGCTCTCTCACGTGGAGATCCAGTGGAGGCAGACCCAGGAGGGCTTCCATGACGGCTGTGGGGGTTGTTCGCATTGCGCCCGTGCACGCAAGGCACGCTAGTCTTTGCACATGGTTGCAGAGTGCTTTGGTTGTGGAGAGTCTAGTTTTAGGCCACCAGACAATTGCTCCATAACAGAACATAGGTCTGATCACAGCGGTGTACAGCCACAGGACAGCCTTTGAGGATGGACCCCAAAGTCTTCCCATTGCGCGGCGACATTGCCAGAAACCCCTATTTACTTTTTCCGCTTTAAGCTGGATGTGCTTGCTCCAGAACGAGAAATGATACGTCTTGGAAACTTATCTGTTAATGATGGAACGACGCAACGCCGGTGTGTTGTTCAGATTAACATTATCAAATTAGCGCCAGAAAATTATAGGGTTGTTCAGTAAGTAGCAACTTTTCTAGCATATCTCTCAAGTTCAATCAATAAAATATTTAAAGACCAAATGGTCACGAAGCATCTTCCATTCCAACTGATTCATCATGATCATCATGTTATCTTTGAACGTATCAATTACCTAAATTTTATATTCCCATAGGTTTCGTTTCTTATATTATGCCACTGCTACCAAGGGCCTTTCCTTTTCTAGGTTCTTGTGCTAAATTTTATAGTTGGGTACACTTTCAAGAAATAATTTCAATTAATTAGTTCTATTGTATAGAGTAAAAGAAAAAAGAAAAAAAGATTTTGGAGTTTTGACCTATTGAACCTTAGTGTTTCACATCAACAAGATTAAAATAATAAATATTCGAAACTGCGACGACTTCCCAAAGAATATTTTAATTGCTTTATGGAACCATTCGGTCTTTTTGAATATTAATAGCTATATTCAAGAAAGACCGATTGGTTCCATAAAGTAATGAGAATATTGTGTGGGAGTTCATCACCACAATTCTTTAATACCACGTTCGTTAAAAGATCAGTGCACCTTATGAGAGAGTAGTAGCAATTTTTCGACTATTAATGAGCAGTTTTTAAGATCGCTGCTTTTGCAAATTTTATAATTTGAAGGTTTCTCAATTTTAGAATCTTAATATTTCATGATTATCACATGCTGTAATCATAAATTGTTGAAACTTTTGAAATATTCATATTCTTCAATCTCACATTCCAAAAATCTGGAAACGACGAATTCTTCAAATTGAAAGATTGGCATCATGAATGCCTCTAATACGAAAATATCATCGACATGAAGCATTGAAATCGCAAATTGTTTAAATCTTCAAGCTCTTGTAATACTCAAAGTTTCAATTACAGCATGTAGAACATTTTGAAAAAATGTACAATTTTGTGGCTGAAGCGTCCGTTATTTTCGTCGTAAAAGCCTTCACTATTACGACAGACAATACCAAAAAGATTTTGAAACTTCGATAGTCAAGAAGTTTCCGGAATTTCATGCCTTCAGGGCTTAAGATTTGAATATTTCGCAACGTAAAACTTTACGAATTTAATATTTTATGGTTTCAATTTCAGATCTTTAGAATTTAAAATTTTAAGTTTAAATTTAATTACGTAATTAATTATATTTTTTTAAAATAAATTTATAAATGAAATAAACTAATTAATAAAAATTTTAATTCATCACAATCTATCTACATATTTTTCGCCCTTAAAAAGAAATAGGTGAAAACGTACTGATAGTGTTGATCGAGCTAATTGTACTGTTTACGTTTTATTTTTTTCTTCCATATTTTACTTTCAAATTATGTACGCGAACGGAGACCAAACATTTTTTGTATGAAGTTTCTTATCGAACAAAGTCGTATTTTTTCTCATAAAAATTTCCCTTTTCTCTTTTGGGAATTTTTCGCTTCGTCCGATTTGCGTGTAAACTCGTTTTTTTCACAAATAATGCAAGCCTTGATAGAGCCTTTATATACTAAAACCTTAGAAACGTGACAGTTATAATTAAGATTCCACCGACATTTCTAAATATACTTATATAATAGCTTTTGACGACGTGTTTAATTAACTAAGAGGATATAGGTAGTAAGACATATTTTATACTAATTTAAACGTATAAATCTTCAGAAATTTGTATTCTTAACAGAACTGGAACTGAGTATGACGTACCTACGCTGTTATAGTTACCAACTTATACCATAAAAATGGAGTCAGACAAAATAATGACACCAATCACTTTGATTTATGTTCATTTGCATTGAACATAGAAAGTAAAATTGTTATAATCGCTCATTAGACGTGATCTACTTTAGTTAATGTGTATTGGTAGATATGTGCATTGCATTATAACGTATATATCAACACTACAATAATTACTACAACTAGTAGAAGTTGTTGAGTGCATCCAATTAAAAAAGTTAAATTGATCAAGTTTCAGCCGTTTAAATTGGAACATAATTGAGAACGATGGTATAAATAAACAAATAATATATTACGCAAAACTTTTCCTTGGGATAGAGAACAATCCACTTAGAGAAGATAATTATAAGCATTTAATTAAAATTTAAATTATATAATGAAGTGACTAAAAATATCTGCAGCAAAAAAGTTACCTAATTAATACCATACCATACCACGCTGCATTTAGGTAAGGTCTCGGGGAAATTAAAATGAAAACTTTGTGTGAGAGTGACGCCGAGTGAGTGTAATTTGTATTGTAGTTAACGTTATCGGGCATCAGCAATAAAGTTTGAACGTATTTGAAATTTTAATATCTATCCCACCAACTTCTCCGGCCCATTTACCTCTCTGTTTTGACAGTTTCGTGAGACCTTGACATACTGTGGTTTGCTATGAAATCACTATACTGATAATGGAGCCAAATGCAGCACCAAATTTGACTAGGGTACATTTTTTGAGAAAAAAGGAAATCGCCTCGCTTTAGTTGATATTTCTGTTTTATGTTGCATTTTTGATCCACGAAATTTCTATATTATTAATGTTACTTATAATAATAATAATAATAGTCTTTATTGCAGCACATACATTATAATTTATTAATTTAGTTTAATATTCATATTTCTCTACTTATTTATGTGCCACAAGGGCGCAGTTCAGTGCTTCAGTTAGCTGGGTGCTGCTCTACCACTGAACCACAACTGGAAAACATATTTAATGTTTAAGGGGCATGATCGAGAACATCCCATGTATACTAAAATGTTTATCTTTAACTCTTTAAATTTCTGAATTGGGAATAACTTTAGACCCGATGCTAAATTATTATCTATATTTTTTGAGGAAGATCATTTGAATATTTCCGTTGAATGGAGTGGAGAGGTAAGATGTCCTCTAAACTTAATATTAAGGTTATGAACATCGGTTCTACAGGAGATACACTCGAATAAGTAACCAGGGATTTTGCTTAATATGACTCGGTGGTACAGCGAAGTTTAATGTAGAAAACGTCTTGAGCTCATGTCTAACCAATTATATTTCCTTACTATGTGAGATATATGCTTAATTCCATAAACGAGGCGTAAATAACGGTTTTTAACCCTCTATATCCGCTTCTAATCCCTATATAGTACTGGGTGTCCCACATAAACCGGTACGCCTTATAGTCTCACTGCGTCTACTCCCACTCAAATTTATAACAGACTGGTTTCGTCTGTTTGGTTATGTTAACTCACAGAATTGCAGATATTGGTCGCAGAATGACCCACATGAAGAACGGCTTCACCCACAGAAGATAGACGTATGGTGTGCAGTGTCAAGAATGCCCAGATATCTAGAGATCTTTGACACTTTCTTTGCACAATTAACAGAAAATGAAAAGGAGTATGGCGTCGTCCAACAAGATGGTGTCACATCTCATACATCCAACCAGGCTATGGCCCATATCAGCATAGTGTTCCCTGAAAACAGGCTTGGCAGCAAAAACCTGTGGCCTCCGCGGTCGCCGGATTTTACATGCTGCGATTTTTATTTATCGGGAGGTCTCTGAAAAACAAAGTTTATGCAAAAAACCCTCGGACGATAGACCAACTTAAAGAGAACATTACCAATGAGGTAAATAACATGTCGCCTCAAGAATTACAACGTGTCAACCAGAACACTCTCTTGAGAACGCAGCAATGCCTGGATGCCGGTGGAGGCCACTTTCAGCACTTGTTATAACCAGATTTAGCCCATATTTACATAGGAAGTTGCTTTGGTTGAGGAATTAACATAATACAATGCAATGTAATGAATGCAGTGAAGCGTACCGGTTTCATGTGGGACACCCAGTATATTGTTTGTATAAATAAAGTCACAGTAATCAAAAATGTTAAATACGAGTGCGTTACATAGATAAATCGTTTGTTCCTGGTTTAATAAATGTAGATTAATTAAGGTTGCCATAGGTCTTTCTGACCAAGGGCGGATCCAGAAATTGCTTATGGGGGGGGGGGGCAATAACTTTTTTTTGGGCCAACAAGACTTGAACCCCTCACGTACCGATGTTTTCTTTTAATTCAGTATCGTTTCGTTTCAGTTCAGTTTCATACATACCTTTTTTGAAAAATTTTGAAAAATGTTCAAATTATTGTACCTATATTGAATTGTATAGGGTCGGTATGCAGTACCGACGATGCCGACTACTGGTACTCAGTACCAGAGTGCTCTTTTTGTAAAAAAAAGGTGGTGGAACGCTAAAAACCTTTTTTGCAATTTTATATAATATTTATAATTGTAATGTAATTATCTTATAATATAATCCGAGGGTGTGCGGGATGTGCCCGGTACTCGAACAATTTTTGCATTACGCTGCGTTCAGTGTTTAGGAAACCAAAATGCAGGGTCGGTTATACTGTGGTGTAATTAAGGAGCTCTTGCAAATCAAATCCGATCTGCTCTGCTCAACTGGGCGATTTTATTTAGACCAACAGCTGTTTAAAAAAATTCGTCGAAAACAGGTGGTGGAACGCCCTTCCCAAGCGTTCCATGAAAAAAGAGCACTGCGCACTTGCGCAGTACCAACCGGGGAATAGAAGAGGGTTAAAATAATCAGATTTTCAGATATATTTATAAACAGAATATTTAAATAATTATGTAACAATTAACGAGTTCAGTGCAATTAACGCGAGTAACATTAGACGAACTTGGGTCATGTGGCTTCTTAGTCATCATTTCAGCCGAAGCAGGACTGAAAAACTTTCTGCAGAAGCCATGGTATTTGGAAAACTCAAGAAAATGTGTAACGGTAGTTTACAATTAGGATAAATGTCTGCGTTGCACATTCTAAACATTTCCGCTACAGATGGATAGGCCTTCCGCAATATATAAATTGCTTTTTCCTAAAGTCGAATAAAATCATCAAACAAAAAATGACCCATGGGGGAGCCATAGCCCCCATGCCCCCCCCCTTGGATCCGCCCTTGTTTCTGACACACATGGAAGTATGGGAGGAAAATCTCAGATCACTGTTTATCATTAAACTAGGGTTTTTCACGCTGTCATGTAATTCGATCTCAATATTGTGGGATTTTGAAATTAAGCTGTTCTTTGATATAATTGATATTTTTCCCGAAGACGGTAGCTTTGGATTTTGAAGGATTAAGGTAAAGTGAGTAATAACCTTTGATACATTGTAGATGTCATCATGATCTGCATTTAATTGGGCATTACTTGTTTCAACATCGGATGAATGAAAGGATCTGAGTGTTGTCCGCATAGAAGTGTATATTAGAATTTCGCAGGGCTGTTCCAAAATTGAAAGTATACCTAAACAAAAGGGGACCGAGTATAGATCCTTGCGGTACGCCGCATTTTAAAGTCAGCGGTATAGTATATGTTACATTAGTAATGATCACAGATTGTCGTCGGTATGAAAGAAAACTTCTGAGTAATTCAATGGCAAGCAGACTTAAGCCAATTTGATCTAATATCGCAAATAAAGTTTCATGATTTAACGTATCGAAGGCTTTAGTATGGTCTAGCAATACCACAGACAACACTTGTTTGTGGTAATACTGACCCTTACCCATTTGTTGAAAAATATCATCCTCAGCTAAATCCCAACCCAAGGCCTGATTACTCCCAAGGAAGAATGTCAAATTATGTAATATGATGCATTAACTTTTGTACCTATAACTCTCTTTAGTATCTTAGACAACTTTGGATGAATGCTAATTGGTCTTAGTTCATCATATTTCGAAGGTTGTGCTTGCGCTGTCTTTGGCAAAGGAATTACATACGAAAGCTTTCATAAATGAGGGAATATCGATGATTGAATACAACAGTTAATGATTTGGGTGATGATTGGAAAAATGGGCAGGAAAGTTTAATTGTTTTCAGGTTTATTCCAACACAGCCTATTGCATTCGTGCCTCTTTTATTTATAATTCTAATAACTTCAGTTTCATTGACTGTTTTAAAATACAAGCTGCGATAAAGAAATACAGAGTGATTTATTAATGGTTGATTGATGTGTGTAGGTGATAAACTATTTACAAAATGAATATTTATTTTATCTGGATCGCCAATGACAGAGGAATATCGTGTCACTTGTTATTTTCAATATTAAGAGGAAAATATGTCAAATGTTTCTTTTAGACTACTGTTTTGTAAACTTGTAAGCACGTTTTTGTGCACAATAACATTTGTAACAAAGTTCTGTATCTGTTTATAATTATCCAAGTTTGCTGTCGTTTTACATTGTCGGAATTTCGGTAGTAACTTATCACGTAATTTAATCAGTGTCCTAAAGCTTTCCTTCCGTTATCCATTGTTAACTTTGATGTTGTATTTATGGCATATGAAGATCGAGTAAAATGGTAAGATTGTCATCAACTTCATTAATACCATAGATATTTTTGCAAGGATCATAATAAGTCTTTCACTGAAAGGTATATGTAACAATTTTTGGCATACATTTACTAAGCTCTGTAGTAAATGTACAATTACAAATACAATTATTTTGGTACGTCCTGTGTGAATGGGCGAATCAAATCTTTATTTTGCTTTATCGCAGAAACAATACCTACCCCTACGGGTACAGAAGTAACACTTACGGCGGTTTCTTTGATGTTTGAAGCGCTCATTTTTCTTCAACTGCCATCTTAAAAGGAAGTATTAGAGCGGTACTCTTTATTAAAATATCCAATATATAAAAGTAAAATATACAAGTTTTTTATAAATGTGTTATATTTAGTAATTTTTGGGCCAGATACGGCAGTTTCTGTGATGTTTGCAACCTCCTGTTAGTTCGATGGCCATCTTATAAGGAAGTATTTGCGCATTGCAAATTGGTATCTGCCGAAACGGGTATTGCCGCTTCTGTGGCTCTATTATGTTTATGCGTCCCTAAAAAATATGATTATATTTCTATAACAAATAATGCAGCCTAATTTTAGGCAATAATTATTCGCAAAAGCGAATTAACATTTTTAAAAATAAATTGGTAAATTTAAACTTAATTATGTACATTTTTATACTTCTTCAAATAAAGCGAACTCCACTTGTTTGGTTTTAATTCAGAGATTTGTATAAAAATAATTTTTAATTAATTTAGACATGTTTTACATTATAAATTCCTTCTTTAAATTAGTGTTTCTTGTCTTTCCGAACTTTTACAAACTTAGATTTTATATTTTTATAGGTACGGTAAAAATTCAGGCAAAGTTTATACCGCGAAAGCTAATTACGTAATACACAATCCAAAATTATCCTTGCTTTTGTTCAGTGGTTGAACACATATTACTGGGTAATTAGTAAATGCGGACAAAGGCTATGTGGGTTAAAATGTCGATAAATACTCAAGCACCCGCAAAAATTTAATTAAAAGGAATGCTGTTAAACATTTATCGAACAAAAATAGTACCTCTTTCAAAGTTTTTAGCATTATGTAAAACACTTTTTTTACTATGTAAATGCTACGTAAAACAATTCAAATATGACGCGATCTCATTGAACACGAAAATGCTTTTTAAATCCTGACAAACAGCTACTTCGTGTCGCGAGAATATCAACAATAGGTACGTGAAGACTGTCAAAGTTAAAGATTTTTTTTCCATTATATTATTAAAAGAAGGTATTTTATATTTGACAATACGTCAAATAAATTAGTTATCTTAAAAGGTTTCGAATCAATATTTTACATTTACACTCATTTGTTTTTCAAGGGAAACGACCTCGAAAGTAACAAATAAAAAGGTGTACATAAATTGTGGCGAAACCCTTTAATGCGGTTTTCACTTTTTCCACCCACTCAGCTTTCAAGTAATTGTAATCATTTCAGATTTCTTTTTTATTTTCTCCCAAATTGTGGAAACGCAAAAATCGAGTTGTACTAGTGATGGTCATACATGGGAAGGTATCTGGCGAGTAGGATTAATAAGATTGAGTCAATATAATAGAATAGAGAGAAAGAACATCTATTGACACTTATATTACTTATCAAAAAAAAAAAAACTCTTTTGGAGTATGTAACGACTACATTTTTAGCTAGATGACAAAGTAAATAATTTATTACGCGGAATATCATTCAGTCAGCACTGGGCTGATATTTGCACAATTTATTCCAATCAATTTTGCTGCTTAAATTCCATTTTCATTAGTTAGTCTTCTGGGAAGAAGAAGAAGAAGAAATGAATTTATTTGATTCGATATCTTCAGAATTTTCGAATACAGTAAAAATGTTATAGCAACCGGAGGAAGAGAGTTAAGTTAAACTCAACAAGGAATCTACTAAAAGAACAATATACATGCAGTTTCATTCAAAATGAAGTGTAATTGTGTTCAGGGAAAACGCAACACACTGTATAGCTGGAAATATTTTCGTCGGATATTGGATTGTTTTAATCTAAAGGCATAGTGAATTATAAGTTTTGCAAAAAGGTTTTTATATGGCGAACAAACCGACCGAGATCACGGTTATCTTAGGGTTGCTACAATTCGTAGTAAAAGAAAATTATAAACGGATAAATACTAAAATACCTAACACCATACTCATCATTTTGTTTTCAAATCGTGTTGTTCAAGAATGATAAGTAAGCTTCTGGTTGGTGATCCTGTGTCTTTCTCTAAATCCAAATTGATCTCTTGTGATTAGATTTTTTTTCTCAATTTGAATTTTTAAAGTAACTTTTGATATAAGTAGTTTGAATATCATTTGGAGCATGCTGTTGATCTGTTCGACGTTACTTCAATCAATGAATCAATCAAATATTTGTTGTATACAGGGTAGACCATTTTAATCGATGCACGCGAATATCTCGAAAAGGAAAAGTTTTTCCAAATAATGGTGCAGACAAAAGTTTTATGGTTTTGAGGGGAAAAGATGATGACATTATAAATTTAATTGTAGATGGCGTCACTTTAGAGGTTTCATCATGGCGGCC
Organism: Pyrocoelia pectoralis; assembly: GCA_036250285.1. NCBI lineage: Eukaryota > Metazoa > Arthropoda > Insecta > Coleoptera > Lampyridae > Pyrocoelia > Pyrocoelia pectoralis. The sequence continues at coordinate 29,781,722 of CM070080.1, forward strand.
ATTTTTTTAAATGGGACTGAATTTTTTTCAAAATATAAGTTGTAGCTGGCAGTAGGACGAATACAACGGTTTTTTGTTTTTTTGAATCAGATCATGTTTCACTGAGTTATAGTGTTCTAAAATTTATAAATTACTAGCCGACCCGGCGAACTCCGTTCCGCCATAATTTCCTAAAAGATTTGTTTTACTATTTATACCCACCTCGGCTGCACACGGGTGGTGTACAGTCGCGGACTATGGAAATGTAACACTTCCTAAAAATTCAAATTAGTTTGATTATCAATAATTCCATATATTGACACATTTGATTTATCGAAAGTGATTGACCCGTCAAATTAAAAAGTACCGGAAATATTACATTCTATCATATCTGAACGCCAAACGTGCATAGGTAATTGTTACGTAATTGTATATGAATTAATTAATTATGACGTGTGAATGCTTACTAAATAACTGAACTTCAATCTGAGATCTCTCACAGTCTTCTGTCTCATTCACTCACTCACCTTCTCACACTCACAGTCTTCTGTCTCAATCACTCACTCATAAATACACATAACAACACACGAAACACCTTTTGATTATGACGTATGGTCTGTTTAAAGTTAATAAATTGCAAAGTGAGAGATTTATCACACTCTTCTTTCTCATTCGCTCACACACTTTTTAAAAGCTTTTGTTTTATATTCGTTTTTATGGATATCAAGTATCGTAGCTGAGGGATAAATAGAAGGCTTCGAGTTCGAATCCCAATGGCGGATTTCATATTTTAAATTTTTAAATTTTGATTTTTTTTTAAATTTTATTTTATACAAACCTTCTCCTTACAATAACGAACACAACAAAAAAGAATTATCCAATTTCGTGCAGTCGTTCGGAAGTTATAAAATTACAACGAAAAGTGGCATTGATTTTTATATATATAGAAGTAAACGTTTCCACCCCCATAGTGTACGTATTACCCTTGTTTATAACAAGGGTATTGCGTATTTTTAATCTAATCAAGCACCCAAAAACCTCACATCATACTCCGTCATTGTTTTGGAACTGTACACCACCAGCTTGAGACTGATTGACACGGATTTTCCAGTGCTGAGCATTACCCAGGATGATCGACGTCCACGTGGCGGGGCTTTCATCCCTTTGGGGTGCTTGATTAGATTAAAAATACAAAACACATACACTATGGGGGTGGAAACGCATCTAAATCTTCCTACCAGCCTCTTCTTCTTTAAGCTTAAACCACCATCTAGGTACCTCGGAACTCCTTCTGTAGTTATTTCTCTGTATCTCCAGTTATACATCTCTATTTTTTCCCGTCTTTCTTTCCTTAGTGTGTCTCCCTTCCTCTCCACAATTTCCTCCCTCGTGGCATCCTCAAACTCCCTCTCTCTTCTCCTCCTGTACGTCACTTCTTGCATATCTTCCCATTTCATAATATTTCCGCCTGTCTTTTTGGCCATACTTTATTTTTTCTTTCTTCATCTCCTGCCAGCAGTATTGCAGTAGATCACCACCTTCGCCCCTCTCCAGTATTTCTTCATATTTCATTGTAATTTTCCCCGTCTGCACCCTCATCCTCTGCCCTATCACCTCCTCTAACACAATTTACCTCGGAGTCTCCCTTTCCAATCCCAATACCCATTTCCAATACCTCTCCTGTACCCTTTCTATTACCTCCCATTTCCCCACCACCATATCCGTCGCAACATTTTTTTTCTTTTCTTTACCAATTCCCTAACAAGAGCGTCCTCCTTGTTGTCATACCTCATAGTGTACCCCAGGTATTTAAATTCCCCTACGCTCTCTATCTCTTCGTACCCCCAATCTCCACTCCTACCTCCCCTACGTTTTTGGAAGACAACCATCTTAGTCTTCTCGACTCTTACATCCAACTTCCTTTTGTCTAGAAACCACTTCACCGTCCTCATCACTTCCTTCATTTCATTCTCCGTTTTTGATAACACCACTATATCATCTGCGTAGGCTAGGGCTCACACCTTACCACCTCCGATTACCACTCCCCCACTTAGTCCACCCCTCAATTTCTCTACCAAACCCTCCATATATAAAGAGAACAGTCCTGGGCTGAGAGGGCACCCCTTGTCTCAGTCATTTTACCATTTCGAATGCTTCCCCACCCTTATCCCGCACTTTTCCCTTACACCTTGCCACTCCATATATCTCTGCCGTTTACAGCACTAATCCCTTTATCTTCCATAACTTCTCCCTGCACACACTATCGAACGCCCTTTTTATGTCCAAGAACAAAGCGTACACTGTCCCCCCTTTCTGCTCAGTTCCTTGTTCACTATTTGCCTCACCACATACAGGGTTATTAGAAAGTATGGAGACGGCGATTTATTGTCGTTAATATTCATTTTAGGAAAAATTGTTCAATACAAAAGTTGTTTATGTAATTTTTATCTATACTTGGGAATACTTCAATTTTTGTGATCTGCAATTGTTTCTGAGTTACCCCCTTCCGCATAATTTTTTTAAATGAGAACATATTACTTTTACCTCACCATTCGATTGAGCATTTTTTGCTCTTTAAAACAGCACTAAAGAAAATTTTTTAAAATTTATTTTAATAACATTTTTTTCAAAAATGCGCCGATTCAAGTATTTACATGAAGTAGGTATATGGAAGACAAAAAAAAAGTTATGAATCAAAATCTTATCACTAAAAACAAATTAATAAAAATAAAACCACGTACCTACTTGATGTAAATACTTGAAACGGCGTATTTTTGAAAAAAAAATTTTTTAAATTTATTTTAATAACATTTTACATCAAGTAGGTACGTGGTTTTATAAATCGACTGAACCATTGTCAAATGGGGGACAATTTGAACACTTACTTTAAATTACTTAGTTATTAATTTGTTTTTAGTGATAAGATTTTGATTCATAACTTTTTTTTGTCTTCCATATACCTACTTCGTGTAAATACTTGAATCGGCGTATTTTTGAAAAAAATGTTATTAAAATAAATTTAAAAAAATTTTCTTTAGTGCTGCTTTACAGAGCAAAAAATGCTCTATCGAATGGTGAGGTAAAAGTAATATGTTCTCATTTAAAAAAATTATGCGGAACGGGGTAACTCAGAAACAATTGCAGATCACAAAAATTGAAGTATTCCCAAGTATAGATAAAAATTACATAAACAACTTTTGTATTGAACAATTTTTCCTAAAATGAATATTAACGACAATAAATCGCCGTCTCCATACTTTTTAATAACCCTGTATACATTGTCTATTGCCCTCCTCCTCCTTCTAAATCCCGCCTGCCAGTCACCAATTAAATTCTTCTCCTCTATTTCTTTCTACAAACGTTCTTGGTTGATCATTGCCTATACCCTGTACCCTTATCCCCCTGTAATTCTTCACATCTTTGCTGTCTCCCCCTTTATATACCGGGCTCACCACCATCTGACACCAACCCTCCTGTATCCCGATGTATATACGATATTACTTCGTGGTGTGGTTTCGGAAGTTTCTGGATCATCACCACCTCTGCCACCTGCCGTGGGTTCGAGACGCGTAAGGCTGTCAAGAATATGGAAGAAAAGCCTACAAAATATATGAAATGGACGAAAAAGAGTCGAAATATGGATGGAAAATATTGATTTTTATTCACATTTAGTTGAATTTATTGCAATGAATAACGACATACAAATTTCCGAACATACGAACGACGACAGTCTTCGAGCACTCTTTTGTATATTGAAGCTGCCAATTCGACTGTGGTCAATTATTTGATTCGGTTTTCTTGCTCTGTGCCTTTTGGTGTACTGCCACCCAGTATTTCGCTAATAATTTCTAACGTTTTTAAACTATGTGAACAATTTCTGCATGAGTTTTGTACCTTTCCGAATAGCTAAGATATTAGCGGGGATGGGCTTAAAAGTCTGGATTGCATCAATGGGCAGTATACCTTTGTCTTTCACCTTTGCGAAAGGAATATTAAATATTGACTACCTTCTAAAGGGCAAAACCATTAACGGTGTACATATTATACTGGCCTTTGGGACCAATGAAGGCAATAAGGAAGGCTCAGAAAGTGTGCTCTTCTATCACGATAATTCACCCTCCACACGAGCCGCATTATTCAGGAGAATTTGGATGAACTGCATGGTTGCGCTCAACCCGCTCTTTTCACCAGATCCAGCACCGTGTGGCTTTTCCCAGTTCCCGAAGTTGAAGTTCTTTCGCCTGAAAGAAATTTAAGTTGGACGAGCAATATTTTGATGGCCTTAAAATTGATCATTATAATGTCACTGAACCATCGCCGGTCCAACCTCGTCGATCAAGGCGCACTTGGGCCAATTCATTTCGACTATTACGTCTCGGCAAATCATCCTCGTATAATATAATAATTAGAATTGAATTGTACTTAAATATTATTTTAAGCACAACTGACCGGGTTTCGACAATATTTTTTTATTACATTACTCTTGATAATGACAAACACGTTGAGTTTTATTTAAAAGTAAATATTTAATATATGCATATTTAAAACCATTCCAGTAGGTAGAAATGAAAACTGTCACTGTCACATTTCACTCTCTTTCGTATTACTGCTAATTTTCAATATCCCCCTTATAAAAGATTACCGATACGATAGAGAAAAAGAAAAAAATTACGAGTAAAATATATGGGGAATTGGCAGCAGTCTACATACTTGCTGCATATATATTTCAGTTAAAATAAGAAATAGAAAACTTTAAAGTTTCCAATTCGTTACCCTACAAGCAAATAAAACCACGTTACATCAACCTGATTTATTGAATATGAATGTTGAAACGGTGATTTTGTATACTTGACATAATGTCGCTCGAAATCCTTCTTATTTATAGAGTTTATCAGTAATAATTGAAACATCGTCCTGTTAAAATGATGACACCTTTCAACGACCGACGGCGTGAAAAGCCGTGAAAAGCGGAATAAAATTAATTTTCGAAAATATAAAGATTCGCGTTAGGAAATCGAATTACGAATATATCGGAAAAGTTCTGACGTAACTAGTTTCCCTTGGCTATTTCTCAAAGTTAACCTCGACTTTTGTGACAAATGAACGATCGTTGAACCTTTCTTGTTAATCGTATCAGTTTATAATATCGACCAAAGTTGTCGCAATTCGTGTCCATTTTCAGATTGAATTACTTGAAATGGGGTTTAAATTAAACCGCGATACTTAATCAGTGTTTTGCCAACAGACCGAATTTTCCTTATTTTTCCTTAGGTGATGATAGTTGTTGAAAGGAGTGAGAGTGAGAACGCTCACACTGTAAAGTAATACTTAATACACATAATATGCAATTAATATTATTTATGTAGAATTTTAGTCACGTACATGTATATTAGTGGTAGTGGTAAGGCATAAATACCGTTATTATTTAATAATCGCTTTTTCGAAAAAAAGTGCTTTATAGCACTTTGCATTATGAAGATTAACTATAATTTACGATCTACGAGGTATTGTACACATTTGCATACATTATAAACTGTTACTATTATATACGTGTTTGCCCACATAATTTGGATCAGACGCAGCGAAATTAATCACCATTCCAGCTTCTACAAACATTTACAACTCATTTTAAGTCATTTTTCTATAAACATGACACCTACACCAGTTTATAAAGCCTTTGGAAAATATTCTTCTGCTACGGTTGTTAATATAATTCGTAGTTTTCCCTTATTTTTTACAGATGTTCTGTTTAGTATGCACGATTTATCAAAAAACCAATGTTAAATATTTCTTTTTTTGCCAATGGAACGCCTGTATTGCATCGAAAATTACTTGAGGTCTCACTGCCCTTTTTATATCTAAATACACTATGTTTTCTTACATTGATTATTCTATTACAACTTAATCTTAGTCTAATTATCGTATCGTGCGTTTTAGCATCGTTTTAGAAATTAAATAGCACGTAAACATCAAAAAATACCTTCCATTTGAACAGCACAGTAGGAAAGCTCAAAAGTGAACATACCAGACCGTATAATTATAGTAGGGGAGCCGGGGATGCTAAATCGGTAGTTAATAGCGTCATGGGGACCTATTGGATTGTGAAGATTAGGTCCTAAAACGAAAAAAAACTTATGTTACGTTTGGCATTTTTGTCAGGGTGGGGGGGGGGGAGCGTGTACAAATTTTCAAAAATGTAAAAAAAAACAGTCACATGGAAATACTCGAACGCGTCAGACATTCATACTGCATACGCACTACGTCTTTCTGACGATTAGTGAGGGGTGACCGTAAAAAGGGATAGAAAAAAAGAAAAAAGTTAGGTATTCGAGCGTGTCAGATATTCAGAAGGATTGTTAAGTCAACTCAAAAAAATATCCTATTCAAGTGACTGACGATTTGGATGCGACCAAAAGTCATGACCGATTTTTGAAAATGTAAAAAAATGTGACTTTGAAATACTCGAGCGCGTCAGATTTTTATACAGACGGTTGAGCTTGACGATGTCCTATCGTCCTAAATGATAATCTGACAATTATATGAAGGAATATCGTTAATCTGCCAATTTGAAAAAAAATGTTTGTTGTTTCTTTCTGTTTTTTTTGTTTTTTGTTGTTTTGTTTTGTTTTTGTTAAATAAGTATATTACCTTCAACATAAAAAAAAAATTCAATCGCGCTCGAATATTTCGAGGTAACGTTTTTTTTTAAAACTTTATGACTCGCCCATTTTATTTTGTCAGGTTCAAATCGCCACATTATTGAAATATACGCTGTTCTGCATGTATGTCTTGATCTGACGCGCTCGAGTTTTTCTGAGGATCGATTTTTTTTACTAATATGATCGGCTGCCCCTATGTTAAGGGTTCATATTATGGTAGGACCACATTACAGGGTGCAAGGTTTTTCCCAATATAATTTTCTGACGCGCTCGAGCGCAAAATCCCCGCTTGGGCTCCCCTACTATTAGAACAGATATCCCATCTAGATGGACATCACACGGGAAGTATACTACAGGGCCGGCGGAAACGGGCCTGCACAGTATGCGGCGCCGCCACCAGGACTTTCATAATTTCATTTAAAAAAACAACATTTCAAAAAAACTAACCAATTTGTGAAGCGGCACATCTCAAAGGATAAGTTTAGGGTGTTTTATACACTTCTAGATATTGCAGTGTATTCGTTAACAGGGTGTTTTGTGGGAGCTTTTGTTAGACATTTCTGGGAAAGTATTATAGGTAGGTTTTTGAAAAATTGAACTTAGGTGTTACCTACTCTGAAAACCGAATCGATGTCAAATATTTTCATAATGGCAACATATTCCTATTCTTCACCTATGCGCTGGTGAAGGCTCGGTTGCCATAACTACAACGGTTTTCAAGTATACCGGGTGTCAACGAATCTATTAGACAAGCCATAACTTCTAGAATAATAGGTGTATTAAAATGAGATTTGGTATAGGTGAATGGCATGTAAAGAGGAAAATTTTCGGATATTTTTCACCGTCTGGTCAGTTCCGGTTTCGCCGGAAATGGCTCCGGTTTTGAATTTTTAAATGGAACACCCTGTATATTGTTACATTTTTGGATTTCTGAGACAATTCTGAATCAGAACATGAATTTTAAAATTTTTTTTACGCCTACTTCATTTTTTTAGAGTCATTTTTAATATTGCATCTAGGTGGCCATGATTGGACGTAAACTAATCTGAGGATCTCAGGTGATGTCAGAAAATTACAATCGCACAATTTTAGTGACTAGTATGATAGATAGGCATAAGACAAGTTGGAAAAATTACATTTTCGTGTCTAACTATTATTTTTCAAATGGCGACCGTTTTTAGACAAGCACTTTCCGAAAAGAGGATTTTTTGACGAATCTAACGATACTAATTTATTTGCGATTGGATTAAAAATAAGGACATAAATAAATAAATAAGGAAAATATTGGATAATAATAATTTATTTACTTTTGTCAAGTGTCCAAAGAAGACTTGATAAAAATAACTAAGTACAAAATATTATGCATCACGGCTATCCATGGCACACTTGACAAAAGTAAATAAATTATTATCCAATATTTTCCTTATTTAGTTATTTATGTCCTTATTTTTAATCCAATCGCAAATAAATTAGTATCGTTAGATTCGTCAAAAAATCCTCTTTTCGGAAAGTGCTTGTCTAAAAACGGTCGCCATTTGAAAAATAATAGTTAGACACGAAAATGTACTTTTTCCAACTTGTCTTATGCCTATCTATCATACTAGTCACTAAAATTGTGCGATTGTAATTTTCTGACATCACCTGAGATCCTCAGATTAGTTTACGTCCAATCATGGCCACCTAGATGCAATATTAAAAATGACTCTAAAAAAATGTAGTAGGCGTAAAAAAAATTTTAAAATTCATGTTCTGATTCAGAATTGTCTCAGAAATCCAAAAATGTAACAATATACAGGGTGTTCCATTTAAAAATTCAAAACCGGAGCCATTTCCGGCGAAACCGGAAGTGACCAGACGGTGAAAAATATGCGAAAATTTTCCTCTTTACATGTCATTCACCTATACCAAATCTCATTTTAATACACCTATTATTCTAGAAGTTATGGCTTGTCTAATAGATTCGTTGACACCCGGTATAGGGAAAGCCAAACAAACTTGCGTGCACGTCATCAATGACGTTTTCCATGTCTTTTGTGGCAAAGTTTCCATCGCTAAGTGTATCATAAAATTTGTAAAAAAAAACAACTCTAAAAGCAATGCAATTATTATAAGACTTTTGAGATGAAAATGTATGTGCACAAGCTTGTTTTTGTTGGGTTTAGACGCCTCTCAATGTAAAATGTTGTGATAAAATTTTAATCAACAGACCAGTAAGTAACGACGTAAACCTCGCCACTGTCAGGGAATGGTGCTGTGTTGCCGTCTTTTATTCATCGATATTTTGAGGTTACGGATGACAGTAGTATTCTGACAGGCATATTTAATTGATTTTTGTCGTCAACAATTTGTAATAGTAATTAATATTTATTTGTGGTTGAATAAGAAATATTTACTGGGACATTAAATATTTCTTTATCACTTTGACAATACTGTAAATGTAAACGTCATCAAACGCTGATGACGTGCACGCAACTTAGTTTGGCTTTCCCTATAGATCTCTCTACCTATGTACCGTCTGCATCCGCCGTTTTTTTTAAAAGGTGAAAAGAACTGAAAACTCATAAATTGTAGATATTGACATGTGGGCATCAAGTGGACCGAAATTTCACGTATAATCCAAAAGTGGAATAAAAAATAGGGGTTGACGTTTAAAATAACGAAGTTACTATAGCAATTTCTGGCATTTCCTGAAGTGCTGCCATTTGAAAATATTTTACATCAATTCGGCGTTTAGAGTAACTCCTAAGTAAAAATTTTGAAACTTTCAAAAATGTATTAACAATATCTATTACATACCAATTCTTATAATATTATAATTACATTTTCTAGTTATTTTCAATTTTTTTCCTTATCTAAAGTTTTTATTGAAGATAGTAAAAGAGAATTTGAATTGTAGGTGATTATTTTGGTACCAGATTTGGATCAGTGAGAATATGCTGAGATTTTTGATAATTTTTCGATGATTTTATGTGCGCATATTTGGGGGGTGGGGGGGGGGGGGGAGACTTCAGTAGGAATGGCAGGCAGGTGCCAAAGACCTTAGCTCTGGCCCCGAGTAGGTATAGGACGATATCAAATATCGAATGCGAGGTGTTTTTTTAGGTTTACTACGATTTTGTTTAAAATAGCCTTTTTTTGCATTTAATTGCTTTTTTATTTGTGGCAATTCATTAAATTAAGTCTAATATCTGAAGAAAAATCAAGAAAACAGTATATCTTAGCAGAGAGAATACTTAACAAAAATTGAAAGGCAATGATCCAGAATTAATTTCCGTCGCTTCATTTAAAACACGTGATACCTTTTTCTTCGTTTCACCCCCTGTCTCATAAAATGGCCGCCTTTAGATTTTTCTTTTACAGAATTTACACTCTCCCTCTCAGTCCCTTCAATTTCAATAAAGAATTAAACTTGATCTTCAATTTAGCCGAACGGAACGGTTATCCCTGCCATCTTATCTCTAAGCTTTACCGGAAATATTCTCAGAAATTTCAAATCCAGAGGCACACTACGTTACAAGATATTGGTCAATCCACGTTGCCCTTAACCCCTTTAAAATTCTTTTCCTTGCCTTTCATTGGTCCGTCTTCCTATTTCTTCAAAAAACTCTTTAACCAACATGGTATCAACATTTCTTTTTCGTCTAAACAGAACCTCAAAAGCCACTTGGTCCACACCAAAGACAGTATTGACATACTGGACAAATCTGGGGTGTATAGGCTCAAGTGTGGTTCTTGCGATTCCTTCTATATTGGCCAAACCGGCAGGAAATTTAAAATCAGGCTGGCGGAACATTCGGCATGTATAAGGAAAAATAATATCACTTCCTATTCCTCTTTTGCTAATCACATCCTCAACACTGGTCACTCTTTTAATCCAAGTACTAATTATGATATCCTCCATATTTGTGACAAAGGTGTCAGACTCAATCTTCTGGAAACTAAAGAAATTATTAATAATTACAATAAGTTTCCCAAAGGATCTCTTAATGAAATCCTAAACATTAATAAAAATCTCCTTATTTTAAATTAACTTTTGTACTTTTCGTATCTCCCCCATAATTAATTTGCCCTCGTATTTTAGCTTTTATTCTTTTCGTTTCGGTTTCAAGGTCACCCCCGTTTTCTGCCTTTTATTGTCGTATTTTCGAACCGTTTGCGCACGGGCCTCCATTTTCAAGTTGTAATCTTAATAACGTTCACCACCTCGTGGTTGATTTAATTTAAAATGTCTTAGAGCTTTTCATTTTCCCGTAAGTATTTAATTCAATTTTCTAGTTGATTTATTGCGTTTTAGCCTGGTTTGTGTTCCACTCCATATCAACCGGTTTTTTCAATGTTACCTGGACGATTAACATGTGGTCCTCTATCCCTAATTTAATAATTTCCATCCTTCAATTATAAATATTTGGTAAGTTTGTTGATTCCTTATTACGCATTGCTAACCCTACTCTTTTCCAGCGATGAACCCTTTGGGGGTTCTTCTTTTTCTTTAATTTTGTCACCATTTCAATTGCTCACAATCGAATTTTACCTTAAATTTAATGTAAGTATACATAAGTTTGTTATTCTTAGTTATCACATATATTATAGATATTTAGCCTGATGATGACAACAATTTAAGTCGTCGAAACATGTCGCTTTATAAATAAGAATCAATTGTACCTTCTTCACAAGTGAATTGCCTTCATCAAACCAATTCATAGCTTCAACAATTAAAGAAAACATACCATGGGGAAGGTTGCGAGTTTTTATTAATCCCTTTTTGGATTATTTGGTATTACCACGCACCCCATTTAGAGCTTTTCCAACAATGGAATCAATCAATTTCAATATGGACAAGTAAGTAATCTGTGGAATCCATTTGGAATGACGAAGTGGATCGCGATAAATAGACGTGTGTAAGGGCTTATGCCCGTGAAAACATGAATAAAGATATGATGATGATGATGATAAGCTTGTCTGGTGGGCTTCCTTGGACAGAGTGTGCTGTGTGGATGTTTGCTTTACCGTGGTACAGAAACGTGTTCTGTGGTGGCACTAGCGTAATAGGTTTCGTTATCACTCATAATTCATTTGTAAAGTCCGAACACTTCAGCTGTTAATGTGCGGATGCACGAGGTGCTTGAAGAGCAAAAATCTCCAACCAGCAGGAAGTGATATGATGGCGGCGAAATGATCGAAGAGTGGCGATGTAAAGCTCGCAGTAGGAGTTAGGTTCGTTTCAAGTTACGAACACGTTGGTCAGTAGTAGGTAAATCAGATCTGTGACTTCAGGAGATTACGACTGGTCTCCACATAATCACAGCTCCAATGAGTAAAAGTGAAAGAGTGCCACGTCCAGTTCTTTTTTTGTGGAGTCAAGCAACACGTCTTCCCGGACGTCTCCATTGTTGTATAATTTTCAGGAATGGACTTAGGTGGCTTCTTCCTTCGCAAGGGATGTGGTCCAAGGCGGATATGAAGCCAACAAGGATCACCGAGGGCGCAAACGTATAGTTGTGATACTGAGCCGGAACTGGTACCTAATCGGTGGATGGTTCGATTTGAATAGATAGCGTTCATGGGATTTTTCAAGAAGGTGTACGTTCCTTGCTGCAAGTGTGTGAATATAATTACGTTTTCTATGAAGTGAATCCAGAAAAGAGTACAATGGATTGCATTAGGCAGTACAAAGAAGTTAGTAGTAGAAACTTGTTGCAGTCGCATTCGCCTTCTGGTGACTAGTGGTTAGTACTGTGATTGGCACAACGTTACGAGATCTTGTGTTTGGCTGTGTATGGGTAATATAGAATAACACGATATGGGGGGCCGTAGCTTCTGATTGGAGACTCGTCAAGGGCCTAGTCTTTTGTCTCTTGAGTTGCAAGACTATTCCTCGTATGGGCAGAATTTGGGCAGTAAGCGGACCCAGCTTTGTTTGTGTTCACGGAACTTGAATCGTTGTTCTTACCTGTGGAGATGCTAGACTCTTTCAAAGTGCCTTCTTCTAACTCCCTTAGTTTAGCAATGACCTATTTAATGATAATGACCTTCAATTGCCTTAACTCATATCATACTTAGTAACAACTCTTCCTGATATATTTACGATAAGGATGCGCTCTTGTTGGCACAGAGCTTTCTGATTGGGTTCCTTCTTTGGCCTACGCAAATATGTATATTCTGTGGCAATATACTCAGTCCACAGATATTATTGTCCATTTGTAATTATTTCTTACATAAGCCACTCCTTTGATGGACCGGTGTACATCTGCTCCATTGGTAATGCAGAGCTGTCCGTTTCTCTTGTTGGGTAAATGAGAATAGTATGGATACTGGATACACACGTACATCTCTGTTCTCACTTCTCGCTTCCACAATGTTTGGGCACCTGCCAACGAGTTTCTTTAGATTTATGATTGCGTTCATCTCTGAGGGCCTCTCGTAATCTATCGAGTGTTTAAAGACTTTCCCTTGTTTTTATATCCCTTTTATATTTTGGCTGTCTAGTTACAAGCTTTATATAAACATTTTTAAATGTTTTGGTGTTTATTATAAATTTATAACTAATGAAACTCCCAGCAGTGCAGCTGGTTCCCGTTTTTAAAGCATTTTTACCACGTCTTCCGCATGGGAACATTTTATTTTAACGCAGTTTCAAGCAGAAACTAACTTTGAAAAAAAGCAATTCAAGATCGACGTTAATTAATATTAAATAAAACTCCTAATGAATAATGCAAAAGAAGGAAAATTAATTAAAAATGTACAATAAATTGAATAGATTAACAGAGTTTACACATGCAAAACTCTAGTATGTACTTTGACAACCTTTAATAACTTAATTATAAAAAAAAAACGTAAATGTTTATTTGATCAATTTTATTTGTATTATTTATGCAACAATCTGTAAATGAATTCATTCAATTGAATTTTGATTGAGATAACTTATTAAGTGGTTGATTGAGAATATTAGCGATAATTGTTAGAGTAAGATCATTAAGGGACTCATTTACACGTGCATGCGATCAAAAATAGGCGGACAGGAAAACGACTCTTAAAAATATATTTGTTAAAAGGAACTGGTTCACATCGGAAAGTATATAATGATAAACAATGGTATTACTACGTCACACAAACAATTAATTGAGTTTTTATTTACTACGAATGAGGAGTATTGGTGGCCTTGTAAGTCATTATCTAAATTGAATAAAGATGTGTATGAGTAAAGTATGTACTACGATAAGATTAAACAAAATCATGTCCAGACAAATTGCGATTGAAATAAATTTTAGTATCTCCAGACTATCAATAAACGTAGTTTTATCTTTCATTTTTGTTCTCACTATTTGGAAACTTCAAACTACCGAAGAGCCACACCTTCCCGAGTATCTGCTGATCAGCTGATCACTATCTATACTACATTGCATGGTGATGTACAGTGATGTCAATACAGAAATTATACAATGTAGTGTAGGTTCAATATTAACGTAAAATAAATACTGTCTGCAGATACTTTGCTTTGGCTCTGAGTCCGTATTTTTACTTGTAGCGGTCTGGTGGCTGTTTTACCGGAGATATTATTTGATTTGTACTGTGCAACGTAGATTCTCGGATGACAATAAATATTTAGTTGGATACACAAATCCAGTAGAGTTAAGAACATTTATTGGCTTACTGTGTTACTTCTTATTTCCAAGTGAAATAATAAATAATGCAGGTTTTGCTTCTTTGTACCAATAAAACCACCACATTTTGGTATGAAAATTGTTGCCCTAAACGACGCCAAAACCCATTATGTTGTGTGAGACCACCCCTAGAACAAATAATAATAATAATCATTTTCTCATGCTCTTCTCGTCGTTCCCCATCTCTTCTCGGTTTTCGAGGTTATTTCTTCGATATTATTTTCTTGGTTTCTCAGTTATGTATAATCTACTTATTCTAACTTTGTTCCTAGGGCATACATTCGATGCTTCCTTTCTTCGCTTCCTATTCATATTCAACTTCGTGCCCTTCCTTTCCATTTCTTCGTTATACCGGGTGTCCCATTTTAATTTCCCACCTGCGATAATTCTGCAACACTGCGACGGATAAAAAAATGTTCCGAATAAAAAGTTAACGGTTTTCAGGGGACATCTGATGCTGTTAACCTTGCTCCTCGGACCCCAGGGCGGGAAATTTTAAATGGAAACCCCTATTTTTTATTTCAGATTCAGAAAGAGTATAAAAAACTATGACGGTTTTATTTGGGAACTTTTTCTTTATTTACAACAGGTGGCGCTGCAAACGGGGTGTCCACAGAGTCAGTAGATTAATAGAGTACCGCAAGCCTTTGACGCGACAAATGCCGCCCTGGCGGCCATGTTTAGTCCATATACATAAAATAGACTTACGAAGTGCGTAATTTTTAATAAAATGCCGTGTTGTTGCGCCGTTAAGTGTATTTGTTAATACTCATCTTAATTATCTGGAATCAATTCGAAAAAGGTTTTTGAAATATTTAACATATCTATCCTTAGGACTTTATCCGCAACATGATTTTCAATATTCTACAGCTCTTATTAATTATAACTTGATTTCACTAAAGACTAGAAGAATTATAATGAGTACTAAATTCTTGTTCAATTTAATAAGAAACAAAATTAATTGTCCACAATTATTAGAAAAAATAAACATCAATGTACCCCAAAGATATTCCAGAAAATCTTTATTCTTTTATACAATGTTCTCAAGAACAAACATATTAAAAAAGAGTCCTTTAAATATTATTTGTAATAATTTTAATACACTATGTGCTGATTGTGATATTACAACAGATAATAATGGTCACGAATTTTCGAAACAATTAAAAATAAATGTGAAATTATTTAAATTACATTTGAAATAATTTTAATGTATATTATGTATTTCATTGTACATGTTTTTCTAGTTTGGGCGTGTCCCGTTTGAAATAAATAAATAAATAAATAAATAAATTTGTTTTATTATATTCCGAAAAATTTAGTCAAAACATCATCTACTTTACTGAGCGTGTAGTGAGTGAAGCGCGGAAAGGGCTAAAAATGGCGGAAGTTGCGGTACTCTGTTAATCTACTGGCTCTGGGTGTCCAGGTGTCCCATTTTCATCTTACCAGGGGAATTTCTCGAAATGAGTACATCTGACAAAAAAGTTTCCAAATAAAACCGTCATAGGTTTGTATGAGCTTTCTGAATATGCAATAAAAATAGGGGTTTCCATTTAAGTCATCCCCCCTCCCATCCACCCCTGAGTGTCGGGGGGTGAAGTTTGTTACAGAATCGAACGTTTCCCTCCAAACCATCAAACTTTTATTCGGAAGATTTTTGTATCCGTCGCAGTGTTGTAGAATTATCGCAGGTGGGAGATTAAAATGGGACACCCGGTATTTACTTTGGTTGTTCTGTAGGGCTCTTTCTAACTTGACTGTGCAGTCCATAAAAACGCGCTCGTTATCCGCTTCTCGTGTAATTTTCCAGCGATATTCCTCGATAATTAGTGTAGTTCCTGTTGTTTGCAGTTTTTGGTCAGTTTATAAGGCTTCATTGAATATTTGTTGTAACTCCAATTTTCCTGACTTTCCACCGCATTTTAGCACCTCTAATGAATGCAATCTCGTCAATTCCTGCTGCTTTTTTCGTTTTTAAAATCTTAACTGCCTCCCCTACTTCCTCAATCCTTAGTTCTAACGATGGTTTTCATTATTTCTTAGAACTTTCATGACGTTGAAGAATTGTTTTGGATTTTCGTCGTAAGAGTCCCAAAGGTCTATCCCTAAATTTCTTCCACGATAGTTTTTTTCTTTTTATGCTGCTTATATTCCTCATACTCTCGTCTCCACTTCCTTTTAGCGTATTTAAAAAAAAATGTGCTCTTGTTTGTGTTTGAACTCACTGTTGTGGTTTTAAACTACTGTGCGAGGAGTTGTTCTAGAAATCGAATACTTTTGCTGTAGAGCACCTTGAATATGTGCCAGGTGGTCAAAGAAGTGAACTATTTTGAATGATTTCCCTAAGAGCTGTTGTCAACTGAACTGAAACGTTAATAAGACTTACATGCATCCACCGATTGGACTGCTATCTCTTTGGTTTGTCCCGGTAACTCTGTATTACATATTGGCTGAAATTTTGTTCGCTGTATTGATAATAATTTGTATTTTCCTTTCTTTGGAAAAAGTGCCCAACGTTTTGCCTCGACAGTGATGTCTAAAATCTGTACTTATATACCAATTTCTATGGTAAAAAAACGCAATGCATTGCGGCGATGAGAAATAACTAAATGTGATTGATGACATTGCATGGTTGGAAATCCTTTTGATAACCCGCTCCACCTCTTTGGTTACTTGAATATTTTTTCAAAAACTTTTTTGCTGTTTCAAAAATAATTTTTATAGTATTTTTTTTAAATCAAAAATTTCAATAAAAATTAAATTAAAAATTTGAACTATTGTAAAAAGTGCCAATCGTATTGTCTCGATGAGCAAGAACGCACTTTTTACCGTCTGTGCGCTAGGACCAATTTTGAACTTATTCTCAGAGAATTTTGTTACACTGATGAAAGTGCTGGCAAAAATTTCAAACAAATCGATTAATCGATTCGTTCGAACACGATTAGTGAACGATTTTCATAGGCACAGAAATCGATTAATCGCGATTTCCGATTTTTGATTTTTTCAGAAAGCGATTAATCGATTTTCGACTTTCACAATTTTTGCTAGACCTAATTATTGGGGTTGCAAAATAATTAGGAACTGTTCGGTTTACCACTGGTAAACGTTCGAACGAATTGATTAATCGCGATTTTAGACTACCTAATTGCGATTTTTCGATTAATCGCGATTTTAGACTAATCGCGATTTTCGATTAATCGTGATTTTAGACTAATCGCGAGTTTCGATTAATCGCGATTAATTAATTTTTTCGATTTTTTCAGAAATCGATTTTCACCATTTTTGCCAGACCTAGATGAACCCATCTATTTTCTATGGCAAAATATCTATGCGTTTCGAAAAAATGCGCTTAATCTGCGCGTGTTATGAGCACAATATGTGCTTGTGCTCATTACATCGCAGACTAAGCGCAAATGAAACAATATGTACCTACTTGTTTCATTTGTCTCTTTTACTAACCTTTTAATGCTATTTACATTAAAAAAGTGTCATTGTTTGCGTTTTGTCCGTCCGAAGCTCATTCCTGAACTACTCCGCCAGAGGGCTGAAACTTTTTCTAGTACATGGCCTATATCGTAAATGTGCGCCAGACAACCCTTAATTAATTTAATTAATTAAAGAACCAAATCGAACTTTTAAGGTGTTACTGAGTCCATTCATGGTTGGCTCTCAACGGTGTCTAAAATCTTTATTTATAATCAATTTCTTTGCGAAAGGAAGCCAATCCATTGTTGCGATGGGAAATAAGTAAACTTCATGGCCTTGGATTGTCGGGATCCTTTTAATAACAAGGTTCGCTTCTTTGTCTGCTAACAACGTTAGTTAAAGTTAAAATTTCATGTTTTTCATTTATTTTAAAAATAGTTCTTTGTTATTAATTTAACACAGTAAAAGTGACAAAAACTACTTAAAGTACCTATCTCTCGAAACGCAGTAGATATAATCAAATTATTATTTACGGTTTTTGATACGGTTGCAAGTGTTTGAGTGCTAAATTACTCGTGTATTACAATTGTTAGGACACATTTCTATGGTTTTGAACTCATTTTCAGGGGCTCAACGTTCCTTCCTATCTTATTATTTACTTGCCTAACTAAGAAAATATTATCTACTTTGTGATTATTCTCAAGCATATCTCGTGCAACTTTACATTTATTCCCACGATTGTATTTGAGGTGCTCTTTTAAACGAATATTGAGTGATCTTTTAGTTTGCCCAATATACACTTGGTTACAGCCTTTCCAGTTAATTTGATGCATTCCTGAATTATCGTTCATATCTACTGGGTGTTTGGGGTTACTTAGACACTTTTGCCAACTATTTGTCAATTTCGTTTCAGGTAAAGTACCATTTCCGTTCATAGTACGCCAAAGTGTCACTAAGAAAAGATGTTCAGAATGAAAAGTTATGACGTTATTTTCAGAATGATCGGCCTACTTTGATAAAATCCGGTTTTATTATCTATGATTTGTATGAACGAACAGTCGCGTCGTAGTAAAGCAAACAATTTACTGTTATTACATACACGTTAAAACCACAGTATATAAACGAACCAGTACAATAACTCCTACGCATTTCATTCATAAATCGACAGAGCTCTTAGGGACCTTGAACGCACCCCTCCACGATTTATTTTACTTTTCACTGTGCACGTCTATGGCCGTCGGATGAGATTCTCATCCGAGCAGCGTTGAAGGTCACAGAAAGTTTAGCGCGTGACGTCACGAGATATCATACTGGTTCGTATATACTGTGTCAAAACTTTGAAGTATTTGATCTAAATTGATTAGGTACGTATCTTAGTAAGTTGCAAATTACTTGTTCCTTAGTTTTTATTTAAGTTTATAGTTTATTTTTCTCCTATTTTCTACTTCTATTATCAAAGTAGGCCGATGGGTCTGAAAATTTGCATAACGCCATAACTTTTCATTCTGAACAACTTTTCTTAGTGACACTTTGGCGTATTATGAACGGAAAAGGTACTTTACCTGAAACGAAATTGACAAATAAAAGATTTTGGCTCAACTGTAAAGGCCTACTTGATTTTAACAAATAGAAAATAAACTAAAAATAAATTTCAAACCAAGGAGGTCGAAATCCCAAAATATGAAATTCCAATTCGAAAATTTTTGGTCCGAACTTAATCGGGGGACACTGTGTATTATTTTCTCGACGTTCCCATTATCATTTCCCGCTCTACAATTTAGTTCGCCCTATTCCTCCATATCGTCCAACACGTGTAATTTGTTCTGGGTAAGCTCATTTGGTCCATACACTGTTATCACATTTCAGTATCTTTTTATTCCATCAAACCGAATTTGTACGTTTGGATGATCTACAGCTTCGTGCATTTCTAAAAAGGATTTAAAAATTGATATACTTTCGCTGTATTAAAAAGGCATCAGCATCAGGGATTTTGAAAGTGATACGAGTATTTTTTTCTTACAGCACCAAAATTGCCAGTGTTGACAATTTTAGACTTGAACTAAAAATTGCACAAGGGAATTGCAAGGCTACAATAATAAAAATACGGCACACTGCCAAAACATTGACCTCACTGACAAAACGTACACATTTTTCCAAAAAACCAAATTGCATATGAATTTACGTCATGGTGACACTAACGTATTTAAGAGGTTCGGAAATTTGTATGATAATTAATTTAATTACGTAAATGTATCCATCTCCGTTACCTCATTTGGCCCTTATCCATACGTTAGTTAATTTTGTGAAAGGCAACTAATGTAAAGGATATTAATGGTTTATTCAAGGACTGAAAATCATACGATTTTTCGTTTCCTTTAGAAAAGCGGAAATCGCCGACTATCAAACGATTATTTTAATTTATGGAGGAATGGGTTAGTTAATTAACGCTATTGCAAACAAAAATCAGCCCATACAGAAATCCGGTTACGTTAGTGTTGTAAAATAGTGGCGTGATCCTTTAAAAAGCATAATCACGCGTTGTTTCTGGAAAGACGTTTTGATTATGCGGTTTTGTTTAACATAAGATAGAAAGTGACGGAAGGCGAATGGTAGAGGAAATTTTGGATCGGTTTAGGTGCGCTCGCGTAGAACAACGTGTTGTATACGTAGTTGTAAACTTAACCCACCTCTCTAACAGAAATTCACCTACTACTCGGTTCAGTTCGGTGTCACTTCAGTGTTTGCTTTAACGTTGTGAAGTGTTGTCGGTCTCAGGTTCAGGAGACACTACACGTGCTTTACGTAAAACACTTCCTCTTTCAATTCGCTTAATTTTTGCAGAAAATTCGCGGCCGTTGTCCT
This sequence comes from Pyrocoelia pectoralis, assembly GCA_036250285.1. Classification (NCBI taxonomy): domain Eukaryota; kingdom Metazoa; phylum Arthropoda; class Insecta; order Coleoptera; family Lampyridae; genus Pyrocoelia; species Pyrocoelia pectoralis. Next base: position 29,802,309 of record CM070080.1, read on the forward strand.
TAGTATGAATAACGTAGTTAAACAGATAAAACGCAGTTTTACTGTATTCACAGCATTGATAATTACAGGTAAGAATTTTAAAAGGATAAATAGTTTTTTTTCCCTATTTATGTATCTCAAGGACATTTTTACGTTTATGAATGAAAATTCCGTTCACCTAAATTTTATTTAATTTAAAAAAAAAAGATTTAGAGTAAAGTCATTTTTCAAACTAATCTAACGTTTATATTCCATAATGCATTCTTTATCTAAATCCTTAACCTATACCAACTTTGATCGATAATTTTTAAATTTGTACGAGATTTATTTATTTCAGCCTCAATGATTCGGTAATCAATGCATTTAATCTATACCGCAGTGTGGTACTTTTTTTAAATTAAAGCTCTAAATTGTTAAGGCTACTCAAAATTGAGACTAATAATAATTGTCCTATTGGTGGTTGGCAAACCCCCACCCCCAACCAACCAACCAACCAACCATTCGAAAACTGATAATTGTAGTTATCGATTTGCAAATCGCCAAATTTCCAATAGAAAATTGCCTAAAACTACATTTCTTTAATTTTTTAATATTGTGTGGAATGACGTTTGGTTGGAACCCTGGCCGTATTTGGAAACTATTCATTTCATTTCCAATGTTTGCCGTTTATTTAATTGTTTTTACCACTTTTCATATTATGAATGTACTAAAACTACAGACAGCGTCTGAAAAAATAAAATTTGATATTAAAAAATATGTTAAAAGCACACAAAATGCAACAAAAAATAAGATTGCTTTGTAGTGATTATTATTAAAATTATTGCTTTTTAGATGGATAGAAATTTTTCAAAGCTTTTCTAAAGTACTTATAGCAGCGTGTAGCGTAAACTTTAGGTATACAATAATTATGTTTTAAGGTCATTTTTATTTACGCGAAAGACCTTGCAATTTTTAAACCTAAAGTGTAGAATATAGGAAACCGGAAGCGTATCTTCTTCTGTATGTATATGTGATTCAAAAGTAACGCATTCTTGATTAGAAAAATTTAGAATAATTGTTTTGGTTTGTATTTGCTGTGATAATAGCGCCATATTAATCCAAAAGGTTCGCTGACATAGCTAGAAATTTAACGCGTTACCTATGCCTGAATTAATACCTCCATAGATACTGTGATACTTAACTTATCCATTTATGAGAAACGAATTTATAACAAAAATTTAACATTTTGTGCTTCTATTCCATGGCACAATTATTTATCGAAGTTCTCGCGTTTCCACCATTGCAATACGAATTTCAATGGTTAATGCCTTGGTTTAATGTTTGTCAGCAAACAACGATAATGCAATAATTGTAGTCATTATGACTAAGTCATATCGCTCATTGTGCTATTCTGCAACGATTGTAGTCCGTTGAACGAACATTACCTGGTGGTAAGGTCTCAAATCCCTATTTTTCGAAGATCCAAATTTTATATTATAATCCTTTCTCTCTTGATCTCAAGTAGAATTTAAAGAAGTATCGCATTTCACAAATACGTAGGGCACTACTATCATTTGTTTTTTTTGATAAGTTTTGGGAATTACTTCTTTTGCAACAGAATTATGTGTTTTTAATTTTTTGGTAATTATTTAGAATCCGGGGCCATGCATCAAGCCATTTCAACTTTTTCCGTATAAGAGAGTATTACCAGACAACTAAGAAAAGCTGTAATAAAATGATCGCAAGCCACTAAATTCTTTAAAAATTCCATAAATAAATAATAGTAAAATGTCAAAACTTGGCGGATTTGTCCGTAGGTGGCGATCATAAAAAAGGATCGAATGCTCGCGTACATTAGACACGTATCTCTTTTGATTATTCAACAATTTTTTGACTTATCAAATTACGTGTTGAGTAATGCTTTACTGTTTCTTTCATATGTATTTTTTAATTACAAATTCATACCGCTAACGCCACCTATTGAACATTAGACTGTGACTCTACAATTTTAAGTGCTTAACAATCGGCTTAAATTCGATTTAGCGGGTACCGTCAAATGTTATAACATATATATATATATTTAGATAGGTTTGAATTAGGATCCGGAGATGAGAGGTTGGCTTATAATTAAATTTTGAACATTCCATGTATTTCCTATGGGAACCATTACAATAAATTTAAACCTGTCGTTTTATCGTATAAGTATGTATAAGTATTCTCAACTTTGATTTCTTTGATTTTGTTTTTTTTTATACAAAAAGAGAATGTCACTGAACACCATTTGGAACTAAGAAAAACTGCTAGCCTAAACGTAGATTGACATTAAAGCGCCTAGGTTATTTGCAGATTCAATATAATTTTGTTCATTTGATACAAAAATGAGAGTCACTTAACATAATTTTGAACTAAGAAAAAATAACAAGGTTATTTGCAAATTTAGTATATATTTTTTCATTTGATACAAAAACGAGAATGTCACTTATAGTTCGGCCGCTGGATCTTTACCGACGTATGTTCACATACAACGACGTGCGTATCTGTCATTCGACTACTTCATTACTAAAAACAAACAAGGACAAACTGACTGAGATTTGCAGTTTGTCTTTGTTTATTTTTAGTAATAAAGTAGTCGAATGACAGATACGCACGTCGTTGTATGTGAACATATAGATCGGTAAAGATGCAGCGGCCGAAGTATAACATCATTTCGAACTAAGAAAAAATAACAAGGTTATTTGCAAATTGAGTACTTATATATTTTTTCATTTGATACAAAAACGGGAATGTCACTGAACTAAGAAAAACTGCTAGCCTAAGCGTAGATTGACACTAAAGCGCCTAGGTTATTTGCAGATTTAGTATATTTTTTTCATTTGATACAAAAACTATGTCACTGAACATCATCCTAGGTCATTTGCAGATTTAGTATATTTTTCTTTCATTTGATACACATACATGTGATTTTCAAAAATTATTTTTGTTTTGTTTTTGATGATATGTTACGCAATGTATAATGCCAAGGGCGGATCCAGGGGGGGGGGGCGGGGAGCCATGACTTCTGCAGAAAGAAGTTTTCGGTGGCTCAGAAGCCACATGACCCAAGATCGTCTCGTGGGACTCGCGTTAGTGCATTTTGCATCACTGACACGATACCTGAAATGATAGATAGATTCGCGTGAAAAAATCAACGTTGTTACATAATTATTTAAATATTCTATTTATAAATACGTACATATATCTGAAAATCTGATTCTTTTAACCCTCTTCTTTTCCCCGGTCAGTACTGAGTACCGATTTATTAGACGGCATCGTCGGTACTGGATACCGACCCTAATCAATTCAATATACAATAATTTGAACAATTTTCAATATTTTTCAAAAAAGGTATGTATGAAACCAAACGATACTGAATTTAAAAAAACCGTCGGTACATAAAGGGTTCAAGTCTTATTAGACCGAAAAAAAAGTTATCCCCCCCCCCCCATAGATAATTTCTGGATCCGCCCCTGTATAATGCCCCACACAATATACCACTACTCCGTATCCCTTACAACTATCTGAAAGAACCATGTATCCCTAATATTTGTTGCGCTTATTTTTTTATGATTCGTCATCAGCAGGCTGTAAAAATGCGTAAAAATAATTAAATAAAAATAAATAATAAAAATAAAAATACATTTTGAAAATCATCTACTACGTTAAAATGATTCAAATGAAGTTATGAACATGGAAATTAGAAATCGTGGTGTCATAATGGATTAATCACAATCACATTGAACTAATAGGATCGCATGATAAATATTATTATTATTATTGTTTTATTGATATAATAATACAAAAGACTTGGTAAACGCTCTAAAATAATTAAGGCAAAAAAAAGGGAAATGGTTTGCTCAAACACATTTCGAAAAATGTACCGGGTGGCCAAATAAGCGAGGTAAGCGGCTGTATCTCAGGACTTGCTCATCTGACAACAATGAAATTTTTTTTATTATTATAAATGTGGCCATAAAAAAACTCTGGAAATTATTTTCAAGTTCCTAGGATGGCCGCTAGGGGGCATATTTGGTATAATAGTTCATAAAAGCTTAATTTTATCGCTTAAAGTCCCAATGAAGTGGGTCTGAAAATATTGTCATGGCAATCTACGAACATTTTTGAACAAAAAACCTTACATCAATTTTTTTGACAGCTGTCAAATAAAGTGGTGGGGGAAGGTTTTACACCGAAAAAGAAAAATGCTTGTAGTGTCAGTTTGGCTTGGCCGATTTTACTGAAACAACTTTTGATTAAAGGAGCATTTTTGGAAGTATTTTTGTATAAAAATAAAACAACAATATATTTTTCCATTGTTCTGCGAGAGGGCGTTGATTTATAACTTACCCTGTATCTTTAAATATCTCGTAAAAGTTAAATGAAATCATATATTTTTTCTTACGATAATAAGTAGAGCACTAAAAACTAAAAAAAATAGTGAAAACCGCAAAACGATATCTCTATTTATAACGAAGGTATTAACAAAAATGTTTAAATATCGTTTTGCGGTTTTCACTATTTTTTTTAGTTTTTAGTGCTCTACTTATTATCGTAAGAAAAAATATATGATTTCATTTAACTTTTTAGAGATATTTAAAGAAATAGGGTAAGTTATAAATCAACGCCCTCTCGCAGAACAATGGAAAAATATATTGTTGTTTTATTTTTATACAAAAATACTTCCAAAAATTCTCCTTTAATCAAAAGTTGTTTCAGTAAAATCGGCCAAGCCAAACTGACACTACAAGCATTTTTCTTTTTCGGTGTAAAACCTTCCCCCACCACTTTATTTGACAGCTGTCAAAAAAATTGATGTAAGGTTTTTTGTTCACAAATGATCGTAGATTGCCATGACAATATTTTCAGACCCACTTCGTCGGGACTTTAAGCGAGAGAATTAAGCTTTTATGAACTATTATACCAAATACGCCCCCTAGCGGCCATCCTAGGAACTCGAAAATAATTTCCAGAGTTTTTTTATGGCCACATTTATAATAATAAAAAAAATTTCATTGTTGTCAGATGAGCAAGTCCTGAGATACAGCCGCTTACCTCGCTTATTTGGCCACCCGGTACAATAAGGGTAGCAGGAGCATTTTACTAGGGGTTTGGGGCGTTTCGGCGAATGTTTCAGTTCTGTAAATTCATATTTTAACTTTTACTTTAGTAGAACCAAAGTTTCATACTTCAAGATTCAAGATCAACATATTTTTAAGTTTCCAATTTAATTATTTTTCATTTCAATTTTCTCACGCCTCAAAATTTTGCATTTCAAGTAGTTCTAACCATCTTTTGGTTTTCAATTTCAACTTACAAACATACACGCCGTAAACCAAAAGTTTCAAATACCTCATCTCAAGTTTTGAAGGTTCTGTTTTTAAATTTCAAATTTTAACCTCTAAGTGTCAATTCAACTTTTAAAAATGTATCGAAAGGAATAGCAAGTTTGCGAAGTCAGTTTTAAAGGTTCAAGTTAAGGTTTAAGCTTCAAGCTATAAACGTTTGGTCCTCAGTAGATAATCTGCCAGTTTTCAATTCTTAAGTTTCAAGTTTCATATTGCATAACATATTTTCTAGCTCCACATGTGTTAAGCTTTCTCAGTTAAAGGTTCCAGCTTCACACCGCACGTATTTTTCATTTTAGAAAAGTTGGATTTGGCGTGTAATATTGCAGGGTTCACGTTTCATTATTCCTGTTCCTATTTCAGGTTTTCAGTTCCGAATGCCAATATCTAGGTTCTATTTTTAAATTTTTAATTTCAATAGTTTTACCTCTCAAATCACTTCAAGTATTCGAAACACGGATGCATGTTTCAAAAATTGAAATTTTAGGTAGTTTTAACGTTTATCGTTTAAGCTGCAAGTTTCACATGATGTTCTGCGTGTCTAGAAAGGATTCTTTGAACTGCAATGTTTGTATTGCAGCAACAGCAAGATGGAAAAATATTACCCTAATGTCTACATTGTGACTGAACTGATTGAAGTTAATTCCAATTGTATCCAAACTTTTAAATTTAGTGTCCCAACTGTCGAGACTTAAAGTGAATGTGTGTCGCCCAATATTGGTAATACCCTATAGAAATTGGAATTTGAAATCCAAATGGCTGCCTATAGGACCTAAATTAACTTCCGTTGTGACATCAACGAACCTAGTCTTTGTTTGGAAGTGGAAGCGTTTGGTCTGTATTTTTGTGTAACTGACACGTTCAGTATTTGGTACGTTTGCTAATCCTAACGTGTGTAGTTATTAGTATGTATACTTATATTGGTCACCCTGTACACCGGAAAGAAGTAGAGGTAGGGTATCTTGCATCTGCGTCTTTTCAAAAAAGCAAAAAAGTCACCAACACACAACCGTGTCAATCCAGAACGATGTTCACAATGTCTTACTTACTTCTTTTCTCTTGGTTTCACTTTTTCCATTTTTTGTAAGAAGGCACTATTGCATTTACGCTTACAATTGTCGTTTTTTTTTGTCACGGTATAATAGGCCTTTTACAATATTGGAACCGCAGCTTTGGAATTGGAATTGATTAAATTTTTAGTGTTCATTATAATAATAAACCAATAAATAATGCTATGAAAAACGTTTTCTCAGATTTGAATTCTCAAACATAAATAAAATTACAATATTGTTTAGTTATTATTAAAAACAAGCCATTATGTTGTATATTGTATCTATTGTAGGTATATGAGGTGCTTATCCTTGAAATGTTCTTTCCATAACCTTCCTGATTATTTTATGATTTTAAAGAACTCTGTGTGAACCACTTTAAATTATAAAAATTTCCAAAATGATCGTAAATCGTGAAGTTTGTCACCATGACCAACATATTTTAATATTTAAATTGTCGATTACCTTCAAAGTGGATGTGTTTCCGGTAGTCACCATATTAGTTCGATGTTTGCGATTTTGCTGAATGGAAAATCACTTGGATACAGGGTTGGGCAAAACTTGATTTTTATTTAAAAAAATTGCGATTTTTTTATTTCTTTGATTGTATTTAATTAATTTGTTTTTAACTAATATTAATAATTGTTTAATGAAATCACCTCATCTACATATTATATGATTTTTATCGTCATCTATCTCTAAATATTTGCAAAAACTTCTTGCTAGAAAGTTCTTGTCGCAACTTGACAAAGTGGGAAATTAGTATTTTTGTTTAAATTTTACAATGAAAATGCAGAAACCTGAAATTTATGTCTTATGCGCACCTACTTACGTTTTTATTTTCATAGGTGTTGGATTATATTGTTATTTTTTTTAAGAATATTTTTAATATTGTTTTGTATTAAAGAATAAAAAGTTAGTTTGATTTAATCATGATTTTAATTTAAAAAATCATTTGATTTAAATCGTGATTTAAATCATTTTATATAAATCAACCCAACCCTGCTTAGATATAATTCATTGTACCAAAGCAAAACACGTTAAGTAGTAGACAAATCACGCCTAACGATGTAAGGTAAAAGCTTAATCAATAGATGAGAAAAATGACTTGATCAAAAGTTTTAATCATTACTTAATTTTCGACAGTGAGTTTCTGTCAAATTTGATCAAAAAATGCATTTTAGGTGGCGCAATTTCTGTGTCACGTAGTATCTTAATGAATTTTTCTCTTCTAGAGATCAATTTCCCATTTTTATATTACCTTTTACAGCACCCCCGATATTTGTTGAAGTATACAATTTTCAATGCCGCACTTCAAACTTAAAACGTGCTTCTCACACACAGTAAGTTTCTCGAAAACATTTCACATCTCTTAAAAAACGTCGAACCTTACTCGAGTCAAATTAAGCTTGTTTCGCTTTTCAGCCCCAATTTTACATTTAACTTGTATAATAAAACACGTTATTTCAGTTTCCGGGGGTTTTTCAGTTTTTTTTTTTTTTGAAAACATTTATCTTTTTGAGTGCGTAACAATTGGATGCGTTTCGATCGATTACGGCGAGCGTGAAGGAAGAGGTCTTTTAATTAAAATTTGATTATTTGACTAATTTTAAGACGTAAGGAAAACCGGCACGTTTCAAATAGTTTTAGAAGTAGTAGAAATTTAATTAAATCGAATACACTAAATAATTAAATAAACTTTCGGATAATTAACGCTTTAAGGCAGAATTTGTGCAGGACTTTTGCATGGCTAAAAAAACCTCTTTAAATTATCCCACTCGTTTTGTTTAGTGTTAATTTATTAGGGTTTTAGAAATGTGGGTAAATAATTCTTTCATATGGTATAATTAATTTCTTTGTGTTTTTAGAAAGCCAATTGAAATTAGACGATTCTAAATGGATTTAATAAAAATGTTAAAAAGAAAACATTAGCATATTAAGGTAAAAAATGGCAATTAAAAATTTGATTTCGTTGTCAGCCAAGTGGCTACAAAGAGCAATCAGTTTCAAAAGCTTGCTCTTTCCCCTATAATTAAAATCTACCACTTGAAAGTAACAAAAGCTTAGGGCTCGGTGAAAAGGCAACGGAAATAAAACCCTTTTACTAAATCCCGATGAAGTTTTGCAAATTGAAAAATCCAATTGTTTTCTTTTTGAATTTGTTTATAATTCGTTCGTGCACTGTATATGGTCGGTAATAATTAACAAGGTATCTTTGTCACCGCATATGTATGTAGATAGATACATCACTCAACGTCTCTTTTACCTCGGAAAATGTAACGTTATACGTTTTCCTTAAGCAAATCTAGTATTTTACGGGTGTTTTAGGCAGCTTCGGAGCTGTCTCGAATCTGTTATTAATGACACAACAGGAAACCTATGTCAGAATATTTCATTTGTATTTTTGCAAAACATTTTTGATCACTTCAATGCTTGCAAAAGGTAGGTCTCCCATGTTATCTAATAATAAGATCGTATACGTGAGAAATAAATATAAACGCATAGAAAAATAACATTGCGCCAATGTTTGTCCTACGTTTAAATAAATAATTAATGATATTCTCGTTGATGACCGTAATTACAATACGATATTTCAAAATTATGTGTAAATAATTACATGTACCTGACTTTATTACAGTCATCATTAGGTGGCGACCTGTTTGACTAACGACATTAGTATTTATACAATCGTTGAAAAAACATTGTTCATGTAATAATAATAGGGCACAAAACATGTTCGAGACAAACAGTTTCGATCAAATTATTTGGTTGTGTATTTATAGGGGTGGGGGGTAGTAAAATCAAACATATTCCAAGCTGACCCTTACCTCTGAAAGAAAGCAAGTTGCAAATGTGTGATCGATAAATGTTATTGACAGCAGGGATTGATTGAGTTGACGTTAGCACGAAAGAAAGTGGAAAATTGCGTGTATTTTATTTCCCAAGATCCATTTCTAATTCGTCTCCCCCCCCCCCCCCCCACCCCTAAAACAATTTTTCTTCAAACTTTGAAATATTGGTAAAATTCCGCACATAATAATATACCTTAGTCAAAAGGCGAAAGAGATCCCACAATCATAAAGGAGGTATGGCGTATTCTCAAAAAATTAAACGATATGAATTTTAAATAACATAAAGAACTCTGGGTTAAAGTTGGAACGTAACAGAATCAAATTGGAAAAGTTTAATACACTACACTTACTTTTTCCTTTACTTTTACTTACTTAACAAATGGATTTTCGGCTAACCTAATCGCTTTTACGCGTCTACACAAAAAAAATACCAAAACGAAAACTACTACCAGTTTTACGATCGTAAGTCTTCGACAACCAGGAAATTAAACGTCTTTCGTACTTAATTTTCTCCGTCTCCTATAAAAAATCAATCGGAACATATACTGATGAAATTACTTATCAAAGTCATCGAAACGGTTTTTATTGTACCTAACGTCTGATTATTTCCCCTATTCTTGTATTGCAGTAATCCACCTTAATGGCACTTTAAATTTACATATTCAATCTTTGAAAACCAGAATATGTATTGAAGAAATTTTTGTGAAATTGAAATGAAAAGACTACAATTTTTCATATTCCACTGAAACAGTGGCGTTGACTCGACCTGACGAACTCTGATGTAGCCCCCCCCCCCCCCCCCCCCGAAAATTATCACTTGCTACGCCCCTGTACTCAAAAATTATTCAATGTTAATGAGACCAATCCGTCCTCATTCATTTGTACACAAGAGATGCGGATATTTGCATTCAAATACAGCCAATTTCACACAATTCTTTTAATTCGCCTTCATCATCCTAATTATCGTTTTTGGTTGGTTTCATTTACGATTTTTAAATATTTCAGTGCATCGTGGAAATTTTCTATTTATCCAAGCCCAAGGTTATGCTTGATATTTACATCAGGTCTATCATTTTGGCATTGCTATAAACTTTTTCGTGTTTGACACTGCCAAAAAAATAACGAAAGACACTAGATAATTTTTTTAAATTCAGTAACTACTGAAAATTCAAACAATTTTACTAATTCGAAATGAATGTGCAGATAGCAATTAATACTAACATTAAGTCGTTTTTGGAAAAGAAATAGTGAAAATAGTAGAAAAACGCAAAAATTTTTCAGAGGGAAAAATAAATTCACCCAAATAACTTTGAAAAAACTGTTTATACACTTGTCATACGTAAATTAAATGAGAAATCTGTTCATGTTGACAATTTTATCTATAAATTTGTTGCCATGGACAAGTACGTTGTGTTTTCTATTGTTTAATTTCTACGGTAATGTGAGCACGTGAACTTCGCTGAGAATTTTTGAAAATAATTTTGTGGGAGTGTGTGAACGTGAGTGAAATTTACATACGTAATTAAATTATACATCCGAATACAAATACTTTGATATTTTATTTACCGTACCTTCAAGTACTTACTTGTATCTAAATATTTTTAAAAGGTATTACGGGGTAAAGCTTTTCAAATTTGACATGCAATTGCAAAAAAAGGAGTGGATATCAACCAACAAATTTAGTTACCAGATAATAGAATCTATAGTATTGTATACTATAAATCGCATTTCGCATTTCCAAGCTTTACATTTTAGGTTACCATTCAGAAATTCTAAATAAGTACAAAATTCAACATTAAATAATTGCTCAAAAAGTTAAAATTTCAAACGTTTATACATCAAATTCCAGACTCGAAACTAGAAAGCAAAAGCTCGAGAACGCACATTTCTAACAAAATCATACATTCCAGATTATAATTACAAGAATAGACATCTGGGAATGCTGTGCATAACCACAACGAATTCCGTTCGGTCACTGAAATCTTAGTTCGACGATTCACTAGAAAATTCGCTATGTTGTGTTAAATTCTGAGTATTGAATCTGTATAGGTATCAAATATTTTATAATAGTAAATTTCACATTTCGGCGGCCATTTTGACTAACTAACCAAAATTAAGGCCACTTTATATCATACTTTTTCATCAAGAATCCAAATCTGAACCCAAAATTTCAAAATTCGAAAAAAAATTCGCGCGCACGCACATACGGACAGCATGAATACGGCAACGAACAGAGTTTGTTGAAAAGTTCTAGATTTTTGTAGGATTTAGGTAATAGTTGTCAGATTTCGAATCTTAGATTTTATATTCTACATTGATCCAAAATGTTCTATAGAATATGGAATTTGAAAATTACAGTTGACATTTACTTTTGGAACTAACATTCTTCTATTTTGGATCAATTTATACATACAGCTTTACTTCTTATGTTTCAACGACTCTAAACTCTAAGGCCACTTTATATCATACTTTTTCATCAAGAATCCGAATATAAACCCAAAATTTCAAAAGTCGAAAAAAATTCGCGCGCACGCACAGACGGACAGCATGAATACGGCAACGAACAGAATTTGTTGAAATATTCTAGATTTTTGTAGGATTTCGGTAATAGTTGTCAGATTTCGAATCTTAAATTTTATATTCTACATTGATCCAAAATAGAAGAATGTTAGATCCAAAAGTAAATGTCAAATGTAATTTTCAAATTCCATATTCTATAGCTTTACTTCTTATGTTTCAACGACTCTAAATTTTAGATTAAGTACCAAATATCGGGTTCAAATGTTCAGTTCGTCACGACCTTAAGAATTACAGATCAAAGGATACAAATAATTTGAAATTTCCTGTTGTCAAACCATTGATTTTTAATTTCTCGATCGATATTTTACTTCAATTTTCTCACCCCCCCCCCCCCCCCCCCACGCACACACAGAATTTTAGAATGCAAACTCCAAATTATAAATATCTACCCATTTTCTAAAATTCAGATTTATTATTTCAAATTTTAGATTTTGTGATAGGTACATAGAATTGTAAACCGAATTCAGAAATTGAAATTTACTTAAACAATGTAGAATAAAAATACAGAATCTACATGCAAAAATTGCAGATATTATTAAATCTTTTTAAAATCTGATCCTAAATTTACAATTTTAAATTTAGAATAAGAGAAGTTGCAATGCCGTCTTTCTTTATTCCAAGTTTCATTCTATACCGCAAGTTTCCGGATACAAAGTGTCGTTTGGCTTCTGTAGGGCATCTAAATTCAATAAATCAGTCACTATATTCGTACAAATGTTTATAATTATAAATAATATAATTATTTATAATTACAATTGATTATACATGTTTATTTTATTGTAAATTTATATTTACCTAGTGTTTAGCTATAGTATTTTCTATTATTTTTGTTGCATTTTATTTTTACGTTGATGTTCATTTGTTTAGTATCCTTTGTATTTTATGCAACTCAATATGTTGAGAAGGTGCCATTTATATTAATAAATGTCTGTATATATCACACATTTGTAATTGATATATAAAATACAATGTAAATTTTATGAACTCTGCAACTTAAGTGCTCTAAAATTACCTATCAATTTTTTTAATTTTTTTTACATTATTTTAGGCTTTTAATTAAAAAACGCTAAATTTGAATTCCATATTAAAATTTAAAATTATAAACTCGAAACTTAAAATCATAAATTTCTAAATTTTGCATTCTAGATTATAGATTTGTTATACTAGATTCTTCATTTCCAAAAATTTTAAATTTACAGTAGCGACTATATCCCAGATTTCGGTTCTCGTAGAGTATAACGTGCAATTTACTTTCGTTTTCATTTCACCTTCAGAGTACCAAAAGTTGTATACCATTACTGCAAATTAGTGTAGCTTAAAATGGGCAGAGTGATTTGGTTTAGAATCTTTTTATATTGGATGTATCTACAGTACCATTGAAAGTTTTCTCAATATTTCTTTGTACCTTTTTTTCCCTTTTGGTCCTTAACGTTGTTTAGTTCAACCAAAATTTATCGGAGGTTTCCACATTGATATTTTGGAATGATAATTTACTGGAAAATGAGTCTGTCACAGCAATTCCATTGATTTGCATGGTATTTTTAGAGTTTGTGGTAGAATGACTCGGTCTAAATTTAATGTACCTATGGTCTTAATCCATTGTTAATAATGCATCACTTCTCATTAAAAGTACGCAGACTGAGGTGTTTGTAATAGTAAGTGTCACCTAATTTGCATGAAAATTTGCTTGTTGTACGTAGGATGTGTTGCTATCGAAACTGACCATCATATACTTGTATTTACTGACGGCCATTAAATTTTTTTTTGGTATTGCAGAACGAATTCGATAATTTCCAAAAACTTTAAAATGTTAGACTATGTCTGTGTGCCACCACCTCTTTCAACATTATTAGTGTCTAAAATGTTGAACGTAAGCCCGAATTTTGTATTGAATGATAATTCGTTTTTTATTTTTTTTTCGACAAGATGACGTTGAAAGAATAATGATGGAAATTTTTCCATTTGAACTGATTTGTATAAATTTGCTTTGCTAATTTCAAAGAAGTGCGCCGTGTTTGCCATTTTTTGCATTTTTAAAGTAATTTAGATAATTGTGTGAATGTGTTTGGTAATTAGATAGTTTAACAAAAGCTACTCCATGTGAACGTAAATGACTTTACGTACGCTCCTACTATTGTGACACCTAAATGGCTTTGGGAATGTTGTATTTTCATTGCCGAATTTTTTTCTAGTAAGTAATACTAATTAACCATGGGATTCTTAATAAATTGTAGCTCTAATAAAATCGGTGGCAAGTCTCCGTCTTTAGCTTTTTGTAACAATCTGAAAACATGACTTATTTTCATTATCATAAGTTGAATTTAGCGAAAATGACACGTGGCAATTTGTAGTAAAGCATTTCTATAATATTATAATTAAGAAAGTATTTCTTATTATTTCAGTAGTAATAATGAAAATACTATTTCACCCATATATCCATTTTGGTTAGATTTTACTAAGTGTGTTGAGATGTCACTATAGTCCCAACTATTGTATCATTTGTTGCGCTTCGGCGTAGGAAACATCGGAAAACAGAAAATTCCGTCGTTTATTTTCCATTTCTGGGTCGATAAATATTGTCCATCAATCGTACTTGTCGATATTCCAACGTCCCCTACTCCCCTGAATATAAGGTTATAGACTGTTCAGCACAATGTGATCATCACAAATTGAGTAATGATTAATATTTGAAAATCGACTTTTAATAACATTCGGCATCAATGCAAATTTCTTCAGTTCTTTTTACGTTAAAATACGTCATAAAATAAACGTTCCGAAACGTACAAAGAAAAAACGTTATCGGTAGTGGAAAGAATATACCAATACAGTGCAAGTAACGGACGAAAAAAAGGGAATCGAATAAAGTTTCGACTAATGCAATATTTTATTGCCTTGTTAAGTTAACGTCACAAGATTGTAACGTTGGAATCTTAAGGTCTTATTTTCTCAAGTGGTGTAATGGTTCGAGACGCAAATATATCACAGCTTTGAGCTTCGGGTAAATAGTCAATTAGGTTGTGGTATTTTCTCTTCCTTCGAAATTTTTTTTTTCTTATCGCCAAATTCTACTTAACTGAATAACGTCCCATTACTTCATCATTATAAAAAGTCCGTGAACTAAATTTCAGAAATAAATTATAAATATTCACGAAATACCTACTAAACCAGTTACATTTGACAAGAATTTAAAAATTGGAAAAGTAACTTTAATCGTAACAAAAAAAAAACTCCGAATGGTTTTTACATTTAAATCTGACTAATCTAAAACCAACAAACGTAGCATTTACGACAACGAAACGGAAAGTTAATAAATCTTTGAATAAAATAATCGATAGTGTAAATTAGCTTTCTTCAGCCGTTTGGCATCACGACCCTCTTAAAGGTACTAAGTCACGTTAAGTTACTGAATGTGGAAGTAATCGTGCGTATGTACTAAAGCGAACGGTCATTTATCATAAACGTATAAACGGAGACAAGCTATAATACTTTAGATAATATTGTTAACGAAATTATACTAATTCTGTTCGATTCATATAGAAGCGAAGGGTACTGCTCATAGTGTCACAATATTTCTCTCATAATAAATTTTTTATTTTTCAATTCATCTCGCAGACATTAATAAGGAAAAATAAAAGGATGGATGCTTCGGATGGCGAGGTGAAGTGCAGTGCGCGGGGAAGCTGTTGTCGTACACTATTGCTATGAAGCGCATGGTTTTGTACAATGCAAAAGAATAATCACATTGTTGTGGCTATCCGCTCGCTCTTTACGATGTGGTAGATTACCTCTCGCGGGAATATGTGCGCTTTCTGTCGCGATAAACATAAAATTTACTTTGAATTACAAGAAAACAAATTTTGTTTTCAGTAAAGGAATAATGCAGCTTGATTTCAGTAATACAAATTTAGCATTTAAAACAAAAATTTTTTCTTTAGTTTCTGTACATTGGAAAATAGTAAATTTTCAATTATAGCTCATAAAACCAGTTAATTATATCAATAGTCAACATTTATGGGCTTTCGACTTTTGAGATGTATGTGTGCTACATTTTTAAATTTGGTAACAATTTATGGAACAATAACAATTTTATGATATGTTAAAACTGACCGTCAGCCAGGAAAAATACTAAATACAGTGTTTTATTGCTGTTAATTAAAATAATAGTTAAACAATTGATTCTACCATTTTGATTTTTAAACATGGCTTGTGTTTCATTCTTAATTACAAAAAAATAATATTGAAATTGTTTTCATTTTCATCATACACTGTAGTGCATAAAAAAATAATTATACAAATGAGCACATAGATCATAATATGGCATCATTCCATCAAGGCTTATGCTGCTCTGATTAGGATGAAATTAGCTCTTGGAGTGTATCGTGCTCATGGTTTATGAACATAAATGAGATTTTACGTAAAAAGTTGGTACGAATTTTAACATTATTTATAATGTTGCGAGAGCAACAACTCATGATTCGACGCCTGTGACCTGTGTAGGTCTGCTCAGGGTGACGAGATCCAGGATTTCCACAATCCCAAAAATAAGAAAAATTTTGGTACCGGTTTGAAGGAAATCGGTTCATTAATGAAATTATTATATGTAGGTATTCTGATACTTTTTTATTCACGGATAATTCCAAAAATTTTTACAAGAACCTGGGAAGCTTTTAATACAAAACATCTTCATTCTTCCTTATTTAACTTCAAGAGAATACTATGCTCTTACAGTGTAAAAAATCTATATAATACACGGCTATGAATGGAACATACTCTGTGGCCGTTCAACCTAGAATCACCAAAATACCACAAAAATTATAAGAATGCTGGGCCCGTTCCGAGAGCAAGATTATGATCATCAGTGCAACTGATTTGCTGATGGTGTTGAAACTTTAAATATTTTTGTCGTTTTTTGTGGTTCTAGGTTTGTGTTCCATATAACACACCCTTATAGAGTAATTGTTTTTAAAGTTGGACGATATAGCTTTTTTGCGTTTTTAGGTGCTGCTCTAAAATTTAAATCAGGAGAACTCTGCAGTTCATATTGAATGACCATAAAATGGCCATTTTGAACGTCCTATGCACAGTTTTTTTTTATTTATTAGATCATTACGTCCAAAATGGCCATTTTAGGAATATGAATTGCAGAGCTCTTCTTAGGAGCCTTAAGAGCCCCTAATGAACTTGTGATTCGATTCATGACTGACATAATTTGAATACTTTTTTAAGTTACTTTAACATAGCCGGCGTTCCGGGTTTAACTGGATGTACATAATTTTGTATGGTGGTAGCGAAAACTGGCTAGATATTATATACGCTTTATTATCACAGAAATTTAGGGGCGCTTTCTCAATCATCTTTAATATTACACCCAATTTCAATGAGATTTTGGAATGGGTAACATTATGGTCGATGTTAAATGTTGTGGAACCTGGTGAAATCAGTAAGGACATCAAAAACTAATGGAATGGTGAATGGCTTGCGATATTTTTGAAAGCGATCACTTCGCGAGTAAGTTGCATCGGTTGGAACGTTCGGAATAACAGGTCCCTACTTTTTTGAAAATTGACACCACCACTTTTCAAGTAAGGATTCGAACC
Organism: Pyrocoelia pectoralis; assembly: GCA_036250285.1. Classification (NCBI taxonomy): domain Eukaryota; kingdom Metazoa; phylum Arthropoda; class Insecta; order Coleoptera; family Lampyridae; genus Pyrocoelia; species Pyrocoelia pectoralis. Next base: position 29,819,726 of record CM070080.1, read on the forward strand.
CGATACCACCGAGAGAGAGATTAGTGGTTGGTATACGAGTACGAGTGCATCCCTTGCATCACTTACGACTACATTGCGTTGACATGAATGAGACGTAATGAAATAAAGAGAGATATGTTAATTCATCCTTACTCACACATAATTTTGATATGGAGGCATTTAAACATTAAAACTCGAAATAGAAAAAGAACAAATGAGTGTTATGTTTCCTACACATTATACAAAACCATATAATTAATACTTTACATACAAGAGTCGAAAATGCGTCATAGTGAGACCGTAGCTAACATAACATGAAACTGAGCCACGCTATACAGTTTTTTTGTTTTTTTGTGCCGCTTTTGGAAACGTTTATGCATTGTTTAAGTGGATTTAAACATAAACGTTGCCTTTATATTTTGCGTAGTTCTTAATTTTTTTTTATTGCTGCCTGTTCTGTGTAATGGGGGGGGGGGGGGGCATTGACAGAATAAGTGAATTATCATTCATTATCACAATACCCTTTGATATCACACTCCATACGATCTTTTACCATCCGTAGAAAAACTGATTAAAAATTTGGCGAAAAAGTTAAAATAAATAATTTTAAGTTCATCATGTGAAAATCAAAGACAAATAAAACCAAAGCAGAAGTTGCACGTGAAGTGTGTAAAAACGAAAGCAAACAAGACTGAACATCAAACCGAACACTATTTTATATAACGTTCGTGCAATTATTGACGATTCACTTCTTGCTTTCTCATAGCATTATTATAATATTTCACATTAAACGGGTTAATTAAATCTACATGATTGATAACCATCACGTTGAGAAAGTAGGTACCTATCGTCTTGTATATCAAAACTTTTTTTTATTCAAATCAAAATGAATCTTTTTCAGTGGAAAACTGAAAACAAAATATACATACGGCGTGCGCGAATATTTTTCGTTAAATTCAAAAGAAACGTAAAGTAGAAACGGAAAACGAATATCATTTTTAACTGATAGACGAGTAAGAAATTTTGAAGAGAAAATTCTAGACACATTTTTTGAACGAAGAGTATTTTCATATGATAAACGACATGACAAGTATTGTAAAATAGCCATGCATTTTCACCTACTTGCTATACGTGTATATAAAAAATGTAACGAATAAAGGAATATTTACATAACAACACAATCTACTTTTTTTTTCAATAATAAAAAAATTAGAGCGTCATCTATTAATAAACTTAACTTGTTTATTTACAACGCGAAATTATATCAATCATCTTCGTTTTTTTAGAACTACTTTCTAAGCGATACGTCCTTGCCAGTTGTATTCTGATTAATCACCTTTGATTGCCCACCAAAATTGACGTAGCAATAATTGGATTTTAATTGAAAAATCATTCCTACCAACAAGAAAAGAAGGTATAAAACCGTTTCGCCATTATCAAAAATGTTTTATCAAACCTTTTAAGATTGAACGTTAACGATAGATTGTTAAATTGCTTGACGCGGTAATTATTGTTTACGATTTTTCACGGTCGAATTTTTGGCAATTAGCTACCGTATAAATGGCTATATAATGTAATCAGGTTAAGTTAGATCACGGAAAGTACCAGTTTTTATGTACTTCATTATGTATGAACATGGCGCCACTTAGAAAAACCTGTAAATATTTAGTGTTGGATGAATGAATTATTTTTCCGCATTTTTATATGTTTGCGGTTGGGTTTTTTCATTTTCAATGGAAAATTTTGTCTTATGTCACCCAATTTGATTGTTTTTAAGATACCCATAGTATCGATGCCCAAATTTCGAAATTTCCCTCCATTTTTGAGCGTTTGTGGTGTCGTGAAATATGTCGATGTTCCTGAACGGAAATTATGTATGCGCATAATAATATATTTTGATGTTAATATCGATAATTATTAGTAATTGGATTATCCTTGGATTGACGTCATGGAAAATTTTTAATTTGATTGAATTTGATCTGTGAATATTAGCGCAGTTCTTTTTGAATTGAAAACATTTTAAATGTTGCTCACATTTCATAATGAAGCAAAAGAGGATGGTTTCAAGACTAAAAATGGTTGCGCAGAAACCAATTTTGTTCCGAATGACAATTACACATCGACATATAGAAATGGACTGCGCGCTGTTCGGAAAAACGTTTGTATTTTTCATAGGGTGGTGGAGGTGTCCATATTTATAAAATTACATTAAGATCACACATTGTTTACAGATGATGTTTTTAGTTAGAAAGCTGAATTTTTCGTCAATGGGTCAGAAACTTCATTTCATAACTAGCAGTGATGCGCCTCTCTAATATTTTCTGGGTATTTTGGGTTCTATGTAGCACTTTATTTTTTTAATGGAAAGACTTTCATTTGATGGTTAATGCTCGGATCTCAACAGCTTCAGAGAAGTAAGGATCTGGGAAAGTTCCAACCCATAATTCTCACCAAACAGTAACGTTTTTTGGATGCAATGACCCCTCCAATACCATTTTTTTATCAGGCAATTTATACGGTAATATATTTGCTATTTAAGTAAAAAATGTGCCTCATTTCTATCTCATTCGGCTTGCGCTGCTATATTAATTGGATTTTGTATGGATGTAAGTCTTTACTCAGAAATGGACTTAGTGAAGATGAAAAATATAGGACGAAGCATTCCTTTAGAAAGGAGCGGTTGAAATAAGAAAGGTTGAATTTAAGACCGTTTAACGGAGGTCGTACGAACATAAGAAGGAGATGATGCATTAGTACGACGATTGAGGCAACTACTCTACAAATTTCCAACTGTCCAACATCTCACTATTTGAGACTAAAATAAAAAAGATATTACTAGAAAATACAATTTATTCGATTAATGAATTCTTAAACATTAACTTCGATGCTTAGTGAATGTGTAATGTCTATAGATATACATGTGTTTTGTTTATAATTGACGATCCTGTGCTTATATGTAAGACCAACGGAATATGAAATAAATAAATAAATAAAATAAATAAATTTCCGATTTTTTCCAAAAAATATCAAAACTTTGTCGACCATTTTTGGTGTCACGACATAATGGCGCAGACAAAAACGGCGCCGACATAACGGCGCTGCCAAAAGGGCGCGGACAAAAATGGCGTTACGACAAAACGGCGCTACGACAGAACAGCGCAGACAGAAACGGCCGGCGCCGACAAAAAAAGCGCTGCGACAAAACAGCGCCGCGCTTTATATAAATGATATATGTTTACAAGATGGTGTCACAAATGGACGCGCGACAAAAGGACGCGGACATTTCGTCGCAGCGACCTAGGCGTAAACTGTCACGAAAACGCTTAGGTTAAAGGTTTTCTTAATATATTTTTTTTCAATTGAAAGAAAAACGGGTATGTAACACTAAACGACGTTTGAAACTAAAAAGAAAGCTTACCTAGGCGTAAACTGTCACGAAAACGCTTAGGTTAAAGGTTTTCTTAATAACTTTTTTTTTAATTTAAAGAAAAACGAGTATCATTTATATAAAGCGTGGCGCTGTTTTGTCGCAGCGCCTTTTTTTATCGGCGCCGTTTTTGTCTGCGCTGTTCTGTCGTAGCGCCGTTTTGTCGTAGCGCCATTTTTGTCCGCGCCCTTTTGGCAGCGCCGTTATATCGGCGCCGTTTTGGTCTGCGCCGTTATGTCGTGGAATCGCCATTTTTAAGGTGTTCTCGTTGATTTGACTTGCTTTTTGATGCTCTTTCCGAATTTGAAAATTTCAAAATTCCTTAAAGCACAAAAGAGCGACACTCACATCGAATTCATATATCAAACTTTTCAAGTTTGACGAAGTTGATACAAAAAGTATTAGTAACATTTGAAGTTAAAAGTGAAATATAGTAATTTTTACATTTTCATAAGGTTCGGATAATCAACCACACCAGAGCGTGATGTGCTATTCCTAAAAGATATCGAAATCTGGTTGCTGCAACCATTTAGGCGGCTCTCACATTAAAGCAATGAGCAATAAGCAACTAGCAATTGGCAATGAGCAACACTCAAAATTATTATGATCGCCTCTCACACTGAAGCAACAGTATCGCAGTAGTCATATTGTCATCTGACGAGTCCGAGGATACGATTTTAATGTGGTGGTATTTCCGAAAAAACGAAATTATTGAGTTCATCCAGCATTTACAGAATTAATAAAGGACGGTGGAAATATATGTGCTAGCTAGCGCCCTCAGAGCCCATCCTATCCAGTTTCAGAACTGTTATCGGATGAATCCACATGCTTTGAATCGTAAATACACGTATATTTTTCCATTATGTACTTCTACAAATTTTGGAATGAATATTGGATCGTTCGACATATTTTTCACACAAATATACATATACAAAACACGCCACTTGTATTTGCAAATATTGACCTGTCGACGCAATAATTATCGCTTTATAACATGCACTGCATATCGCCAGAAATAAATATTGCCGCAACAGTCAATATTTTCGTAGATGTGATATCGTATTGCTGTAATGTGAGACTTATGCTTTAATTCAATGTCACATGCCGCCTAATAATAATATTGTGTATTGCTAATTACCATCAGTTGCTTATTCTTATTGCTCATTGCTTCAATGTGAGAGTCGCCTAATGAACTATATCGTGCTCAGAGTAGGATTTACCATAATAGTCATAGCGGTACATCGAGAAAATCGCAAATGTCTGTCAAATTGTGCGGGAAGTGTAAAATTAGGTACACTTATTAATTAGATCAAAATAAACGATTTGACCCGCAGCACCCCTATTTTCAACCCTTAGTTTTCAAAAGTGCCCCGTATTTAGTTTTTTCCATCCCCTAACGATAACTCCTTTGTTTACAACTTTTAGAAAAAAATATATTAATAAAAGTTTTAGGAATTCTTATAAGGAACATTTTATATAAGGATAAAATTTTCACAAATATCAACCCTTATCGAGATATGTGGAAAAAATTGATTTTTGCAGTTTCATTACAAAATCGGTCATAGTTTCTTGTTTATCGTTTCTCAGAAAAATTATTCAAGTAAAAGATGTAGATATTAATATGATCAATATTTTAAGTATATATAATATTTTCACAGAAAGCAACCCTCTGAAAGTAAGCAACCCTTAAGTATGAAATCGCTCGTATCTTTTTTATTTTTAACTTATGAGGAAAAACATGTGAATAAATATTATAGAAAATTATCTTTTGGGCATTTTATGTCGGTATGAAAATTTCTCGAAAGTCAACCCTTAACGAGATATATCGAAAAAACCAGAAACTGTCAATTTTCACATAAAATCGAGCATAACTTTTCTATATTTCACTACAGTGACATTATTGTTATATAATTCGGTGGGTATATGGCTGTAGAAAATATAAGTAAGGGGTGATTTTTTTACAAAAACTCACCCTTAGCGAGATATTTTGACAAAAACAAACTTTCGGCACTTTTTAGAAAAGTTTTCGTAACTTTTCCAATTACAATGGTTAATATTTATTTCTTCGCGGTTAATAATAGCCAATTACAGTGTATTTCATGAAATCATAGTGATTTTGCACCATATCACACTGGTGCGGGAATTTTCAACGTACAAAGTGTAAGGTTTATTCGCGGTAATATAATTAAAAAGAAACAATCTAATTGTACCCAAAATGCAAACATAGGTCGATTTTTATATCAAGGAAGACATATTTTGATGTTATTTTCTTGGGGGTGGTTCTCACCTCCAGCGCTTCACAGGGGGTGACATTGAAATTTCGTCGCGGCGTATGGTTTCGCTCGGGTGTCGCATCTCCTTTTTAGTCTTCTATTTGGTTGTTCTCACTGAAATACGAGTCGGTGAGATAATACTAACTTGCTGTTGAAGTGCTTACCTTTTATTTTTGCATGTAAAATGTCTAAAGGAGATGCGATACCCGAGCGAAACCATACGCCGCGACGCCCGCGACGTAACGAGCTCGCGCACTTAAGCCAAATGTGTTTAAATAAATATTTCAGTATTTTACTTAGCTACTGATAGAAATTAAGTGGAAAAAATGCAAAAATGAAAAGGCCAAGGAATTAGCTTTCCAATGATGTATCACATGACCCGCCTTAATTCCTATTTGAAATTTCAATGTCACCCCCTGTGAAGCGCTGGAGGTGAGAACCACCCCCAAGAAAATAACATCAAAATATGTCTTCCTTGATATGAAAATCGACCTATGTTTGCATTTTGGGTACAATTAGATTGTTTCTTTTTAATTATATTACCGCGAATAAACCTTACACTTTGTACGTTGAAAATTCCCGCACCAGTGTGATATGGTGCAAAATCACTATGATTTCATGAAATACACTGTAATTGGCTATTATTAACCGCGAAGAAATAATATTAACAATCGTAATTGGAAAAGTTACGAAAAGTTTTCTAAAAAGGGCCGAAAGTTTGTTTTTTTCAAAATATCTCGCTAAGGGTGAGTTTTTGTAAAAAAATTACCTCTTACTTATATTTTCTACTTCCATATACCTACCGAATTATATAACAATAATGTCACTGTAGTGAAATATAGAAAAGTTATGCTCGATTTTATGTGAAAATTGACAGTTTCTGGTTTTTTCGATATATCTCGTTAAGGGTTGACTTTTGAGAAATTTTCATACCAACTTAAAATACCCAAAAGATAATTTTCTATAATATTTATTCACATGTTTTTCCTCATAAGTTAAAAATAAAAAAGATACGAGCGATTTCATACTTAAGGGTTGCTTACTTTCAGAAATATCGAAATAACTTGTTAAGGGTTGCTTTCTGTGAAAATATTATATATACCTAAAATATTGATCATATTAATATCTAGATCTTTTACTTGAATAATTCTTCTGAAAAACGATAAACAAGAAAACTATGACCGATTTTGTAATGAAACTGCAAAAATCAATTTTTTCCACATATCTCGGTAAGGGTTGATATTTGTGAAAATTTTATCCTTATATAAAATGTTCCTTATAAGAATTCCTATAACTTTTATTAATATAATTTTTTCTAAAAGTTGTAAACAAAGGAGTTATCGTTAGGGGATGGAAAAAACTAAATACGGGGCACTTTTGAAAACTAAGGGTTGAAAATAGGGGTGCTGCGGGCCAAATCGTTTATTTTGATCTAATTAATAAGTGTACCTAATTTCACACTTCCCGCACAATTTGACAGACATTTAGATGTACCGCTACGACTATAAGGCTAGAAAGGATGTAGGCTAGGGCGGCAAATTTTAGGGGGTGGAAAATGTTGGAATTCAAGAGATTAAATAAAAAAATGACATCTAGACAGATTCAAATCATATGAAACAAGTATCAAAAGGCGCAAATTCTTATAGAATTTTAATTTCAACCAACTTCAAATTACTATAGATGAGGGGCGGCAAAATCGTAAATCCGCCTCTGATCGTGCTTGTTTAGCTCCCAGCTCCCTGGTGCATTAATCTGGCAAAAAAGTATTTTACCATTCTTGCTCAGTGCTTTGACGAATATTGTTGGTGTTTGCAGATATTTTGAGTAATCTTGTGCTGCCTAAAAGAACGCTTATCCGCTTTTTAATAGCATTATAATTGTGTCCAATTGTGCCATTAGTTACAATAGCATTAAGCTGTTGGTGGACAATGATGTAACACTCTTCCAAAGTGTCATAATTAGTTGCATAGCGAATTCTAAAAAAATATTTTATGGTTTCCTAATGTGTCTAATTGTGCTTATTTTTTCGGATATATAATGAGAGAGGGGGGGGGGATTTCAACTTCTAAAATAAAATACGGAATTCGATTATTGGGGCCAACATTGACACATTGATCTTTTGGAATATTTTGGGAAAGGTTGGACGGGGTAGCCTCCCTGGGTTGTCGTCGAATGTTCTCAATTAGTTCTGTATTTTTTATTATGAGAGATCGTCAAGGGAAAACTTTCATTTCATTAAAATGAGCAAAAGAACGCACGAAAATCGTAGACCAGTTTTGTAAATGTTTAGGAAACGTATAGTTGGGCAAAGATGGTTGGTGGGGCAAGATTGGATAAATATATTGGGAATATTCGAGAATCGAGTCGTCGAGGAAAATTACGTCCTTCTGTATTATAAACGAATATTACATTTTAATAAATATCACAGAAATTGCAGTGCCAGGTATTTTGCCATTTACAAATTATTATTTGGTGATAACATTTTTGGATTTTCATTAATAAATACAATGAAATGAACCGATCCCATTGATCCCTATGTGGTCCGTAATTAAAGTAACATTCTTCAAAGTAACTTAGAGTATATTCACTGCGAGAATAAAATATAGGTACTAACATAAAGGCACAATTAAAACACAACGGGAAAGCTATCAAATGCCACTTTTATACCTAAAATCGTTATATTTTTGGGATGCCCAGGATTTTATTAGCCCTCCTTGCTCACTCGTTGAAATTGTCGTCGAAACAAATACGAGTAATCTGAAATCGAAAATTTTTGACAATTTCTTACCACCGAGTTGTATTCGGCATGACAATTCCACGAAAGAAAACTTTATCAATTTTTTTAATTTATCAAAACCTTAGTTACCAAATAACAAAATTAATTACAGCGATAATTTGAGGACCAAATTGTCAGTGTAATTCGTTCCTAATTGGTCGAATGATTCAAAATTGTGCAAACTAATTGATTGAAATTTTCCGAGTGGAATTGTCAACAAAATTTTGCGAGATATTACAAAAACAAATAGGTCATTATTATAAATAGGCACAATTTATCGAATGTATCTAGTGTATTTTTAAAAAGGTCACAACTGAGTTAACAATAATTTGTTTCTTTCAGGGGAAGTCTTAAATGAACGCATCCTACTACTATTCGTAGGGTTTCTGTTTTCACAGTCCCATAAGTTTCGATCACTGACAAAATCTTTGGAAATGGTTGTTAAGTACAATTTTTTCCAGAAAATATAACTTAATTTGTTATAAAAACTTAGGGTACCGAGCTAACGTTCTGTAAATCTTTGCAGTTGGTATCGAAAACAGTTCTCTAAGTTGCGATCAAATTTGAAAAATGTTGGTAAACTGCGCACTTTTTATTGAAGCGTCTGCCTGAGAAATCCGCTCGAAAAAATTTCTCGACCTTGTTACAAAACATTGTTTGTTTGTACGCAACGTCTCGCGGGTCAATTTCTTTTTAATTTAAATTGTGCGAAAATTCTTTTTGAAACCATATCGGCAGAATTGAATTTAAGCAAGTGTTCACACGATCCCAAAAAAAAAGGAACTACGCCGTAGTGAATCCTTTTTCATTTTAAGTTTGTAGGATGTGGAAATGGAACATTAATTTACGAGCATTTTAAAATCTTAGCTTTGGTGATGGTCCATGAAAAGTATTTAATCGGAAATACAAATCTCATCATTTTCCCGGATTTGACGTACCTACTTGTTTAACGAAAGCATTCACCTTTTTTCTCTTTCAAGTGCTTTAACCGTAATAGAACGGGCGAAATTTAAATTTCGTAATTAAATGGTTAATGTGTTTTTTATTGTTCTGACATTGAATCGATTAATGTATAAAAGATCCTACCAATTAAAATATGTAAACGAATTTTCTATTATTTACTCATTTTCCCACTGTAATTATAATCAATATGGAGATACATAGATTAAAACTCGATCATATATTAATGATATCATTTATATGAACGAGTCACAATTGGAAAATTGAAACTTTATTGAAATCGCTTATTGTTCTATTATGTTTTATAATTGACAGTTTTTGCTATTTGAATGTCAAAAAACCCACAAGTTTTTATCATAATGAGGACAATTCCCTTCTGTATTTTTCACGTGTTGATTAGATAAAAATAGTTACGTTAGTGAATGTTAATTGAGCAGGGGTTCCCAAAAGGGGAACATTTTCGGAAATTGTATTGTCGAAATCTTGACAAAATCCCAAAGTGATGATAATTATGGTAAAATCGCAGACTGAAGTTTAAATATTTAATTGTTACAAAATATTATAAACAAATGAATGGAAAGTCGGTATCAAGTACTTGAGTAAATAACGTTGATTACTACTGGAATGCGTCCGTTATCCGACAGGTAATGGCCTTGTGACGGTGACGTAAAAACGTGGTCTGACTTTGGGGGGGCAAGAGAGGCTCAGTCGAGCCCACAAATCCTCTCATTTCATTGGCTCTTTAAAATCGTATGATTCTTAAAATAAACAAGAGTGGAAGGGGGGCTTTCGCATTTACACACCATCTGTTACGGCGCGAATCTGGTTATACTATGACAACGTGAAATAGAAGAAAGTATTGAGTCTATTTATAGAGGAGGAATGTACTGAAAAAAAAATTTTTTTTTAAACAAGGATGTAATGTAAGACTATCGCCTCGTTAAAGAAGTCATAAGTCACCATACTCGTTAAAGCTCATTTGTATCAATTGTTTTTATGACCTTCTGCGCCTACTTTGATCATGGACCATATTAACAGAATGTAGTAAGTGTTATCTTTGTTAGTATTCCTGACAAAAGCGGGATTATTAATTTAATTAAACCGTTTTTCGAAATAATGAAAATTTAGAATCGTACCAGACATATTCTCTGGGAGTGTTAGGGTCTAAAAGCTTAATGTTCAAAAGGGTTCCATAATTTGAACAATGATAAAGGCGTATCTTACGTAAAGCCGTTAAATTATTAAATAGTATAGGAAAGAGGAAAACACAACTGTGACCTAAAACGTAGGTCTAAAAGGTAAAATGGAAAATTAACTACGTTGGTAAATTTCGCCTACATACCTCTTAATAATTCAAATCTATCTTCTATGATAAATTGAAGATAAAAGTTTTAAACGCAATTGATCATTTTGTGTAAACCATTATATTCAGTATAAACGACGACATCCCCCTTTTATTATATGATGGGGGTTTTACGATTTAAATTGCATCTTTAAAATAGATTTTCCGCACGCTACGGAAGATGTAAAATTCAACTCAATCAATTTTCTCCTCAAGATTTTTACGATTTCCCAACTAATTAACCCTTTCGAGTTAATCGTATTCGTATACACGTTGTCGGCGTAACCTTCGCAATGTGCACTAAATGTTCCGCGGTATTAATTAATTTCGATCGCAATTTTTTTACTTTCGTTATCGGGAATAAGAATGTTGAAGAATGCGGAAAATTGTCGGTAGAGGTACCTTAATTTATGGTGAAGGTGTTCTTAATTGACTTGATCTTGTTTATGTTTCAATGTCTATAAAAATAAAACGACATAAAGAACGGTTCAGCAAATTTAGTGACACTTATTAACGTCTTTAATTTGGTTTCTTTTCAGTTTTCTTCTTCATGCGGTGCATTTCTACCCTTTAATATTAATCTTGGGAGTGAGTTTTAAAGCTGACTTTAAAAGTCTGCGTGTTGTATTTTCAGAGTAAGGTACTCCGAACACAATCTTGATTTTATAGGAAATTTGAACAGCTTACAATATCATGAGTGCTCGTTTACTTAACACCACTCCACAATGTAAGAAACAAATTTACAAGACAAATACAAGTACTTATAACAAAATAAACATTTTGCTAACAGGAGTTTTGTGTAAATCTAACATATTTCTAAATTTGCAATAGTTTCTCTAGCAAAAGCTCTTGATTAATCTGTCGGTAATTTGCTCTAAACTTCTACATTATACAGGGTGTTTTTTTTTGAGCTTTAGTTAGACGTTTCCGGGAAAGTTTTATAAGTAGGTGTCTGAAAATGTGTACTTAGGGGTTACTCTGAAAGTCGAATCGATGTAAAATATTTTCAAAATGGCAGCGCTTCCGGAAATGTCGGAAGTAGCGAGTAACTTAGTTATTTTAAATGGCAACCCCTATTTTTTATTGCATTTTTGGATTCTACGTGAAATTTCAGTTCTTTTGATACCCAAATTGTAGCTATGGCAACCGAGTTTTGGGGTTCCAAATTTAATAAAATTCAAAGGCTAAAAATTCAGATTTTTAAATCTAATGACCATTTTCTTACCATTACCTTTGCTAGAGAATCAAAATGGGCATATTTTGATATTACATGTTCCTATCCCTATCTTTAATAGTTTCTGACTTATTCCCATTTCATCGCATTCTAATGCGTCACCTGTTATAGGTTAACATAAGTCTTTCAATATTCGAAAAAAATGGCTCGCAATGGTTTTACATATTAAGATTTTTGGAATGTAATTGTTATTTATGGTGAAATGGACAGAATCGCGTCACATGCTTGTCATACGTTCACTGAGCGATATCCAGAAAGACCGCGTCCTAGTGAACGTACCATCCGAACACTGGAATGAAACTATTTGAATTTTGGAAACTTTAGTAAAAAATTAAACGCTATAATTCGCATTACTGGTACGATTAAAATCCTTGTTTGAATCGAGATGTCCACTTGGAGTGCTGGAGTTTTATTGTACTTTGTGCGTTTAAAAATAATATAAATAATAATTAAATAATAATAATAAACAGATTTTGTGTTTCCAGTTTCCACATTTATCCAGAAAATTTGAATGCAGGAATATGCTGAATACCTACTGAATCATACGATACCCCACACGAGAACATTTACGAAAAAGAGTTTGTGTTTGGAACATGAAGCATGAATTTTGAGCATATGTTGAACAAGATAAGGTTTTGAATTGATTTGAATCGTATAACAGGTGACGGATTAATGTCACTTGATTGGTTTAAAATTAGTTTGCCATAAGGTCATGATCAACTACTATAAAAAATCCGAAAAAAATGGTTATCATTGCAATGAAATGGGAATAAGTCAGAAACTATTAAAGATAGGGATAGGAACTTGTAATACCAAAATATGCCCATTTTGATTCTCTATTAAATGCAATAGTAAGAAAATGGTCATTTCATTCAAAAAATCGTATTTTTAGTCTAGAATTTTCTTAAATTTGGAGCCGCGTAGGTAACGTCGTCGCAACATAACTGTTTTTTTAAATACACTAAAAAAAGCCCTATTCTTCTTCTATGAGCTGGTTTTCGAACAAGGAAGAACCGTCTGCATCCGCCATTTTTTTTAAATAAGTTCAAATTATCAAAAACCTACCTTTCCCAGAAATGTCTAACTAAAGCTCCCAAAAAAACAACCTGAAAATAAACAAAACAATCCCTGTAGGCACGATGGTTCACAAATGGATAATTCTTTCAATCACAATTTGTTTGACGACGATTAAAATAGTCTGTTACTATTTTTTAGTCATGTTTTTTGAAAATTTGATCGTTTTTGAGTTATGATGTGTGCACTACAGCCACCACGGATAAAATGTTAAAAATAGTTACATTTTTTTTAAATTATAACAAGAAAAAACTACTACTTTATCTAATTTAATTTAAATTGCTAAGGCTAACACATAAATATAGATTGAATTTTTCACAATTTGTGTGTATCTTTCTCTTGCAAGGGATGCAAAACTTATGTCGTCAAAAAGTGGAAAATGATGATATTAATTTAGGGTCTCGTGCACGGTGTACAATGAGATGTGACCGATGATGATCTTCCGTGTTTTGGTCGATTTGGGTCATTACACCGTCCTTTATTCTTCTCTTTGTAGAAGCCATTCTGATACTTTCCTTAGCCAACGATTTTTGTTCATTCGTTTCACATGGTCGAACCAGGTCAGCAGTGTCGTCTATTACCGATGTATTTCCATTTTGATAGTTTTGATTTTCTATAGTTTCGCCTGCAGGGCTCCCTTTCTCTATTCTTCTTATTTTTTTGAGTTTTCATGATTCTTTTCATTTGTTTTCATATATTCTTTCCTTTGCTACTTTCTTAATATCCTTCTCCCATAAAACTGAGGTAAGAGATCTACTAATTTTCTTCTTTTAATAATCCTAATGTATTATTTCTTCACTGTTTCCCTAAATTAAATAGGTATGGCTCGTACCGGTATTACATTGATTTACTTTGATAAGTAATTTATTCATATTTCAAATCAATCCTCTTTAATAATTTTTTGAACCATAAATGGTGGACTGAAAATGTGAGTAGAATGGCTATTTATGTTATATTTTGGCGACAACCAAATGGTTATAGGATTAGATAAAATACTTGGTCGCCGTCAAAATATAACGTAAATAACGAGTTTTCCCCCACTCTCCTTGTCAAATAAACTATGCTGCCTTGTTTCGCCGTTTTATCTTAGAATTGCCATATTACATTGTTCAAGTTCTGTCAAGAGCAAGGATAGTTTATTTTGATCTACATTTTGAACCATCGCTATTTAACCGACTTGGATATCTCAAAAAGTAGCACCACATCAATTGACATATCCCATTCGTAATTTGCGTGGTTTAAACGTATAGAATTAGTTATACATGTGGCTTGCTAAGTTTACTTGTGGTTTGTGGTTAAATTTTATTTTTTGGTTGTGTGTTTGATGTCACTTCGACGTTATTGTATATGGTCATAAGATATTACTATACTGTGTTCATGCAAGGAGAATTTTCGTGGGGTTTTTCGTGCGCTATTAATGATTTTATTGCCCCTCAGTATATAATCAATGTTATCCCTCGAATGTCCCTATTAAAATGGTCTTTAATCACATCATTTGTTATCGGGTTCCATTTAGCACAAATATTGGACGACCTGTGTCATTTCAATGTTTTAAAAACGGTCAGTATTTCTTATGGTAAAGCATCTCTGCCACTTTTTTCTATGGAGCTTAAGAGATTCTGTATTCGTAGATGATGCACCAAATGCTTATTCTTCCTTTTATGTTAAGATATGATTGTGTCCACTTTTTCCATCATTCCATGATGAAGGAATCAGGTATTTGCCATAAAGATGTGCTACTTTTTCTAACGACTTGGGTAGTCCCCGCATTAATCATCTGATTCTTTAGAAACTTGGATTTTGGCTCGTAGTGGTGCTACCGAGACTCATCACCGGCAACAATTGCTGTAAAATTGTTGATTATTACTAGCACCGATGATGATGATAAGGCCGAATACAAATTATTTTGCTTATCAGTATACAGTCGTGGTATCAAATTGAACAGAATTACAATTTCAAGCTGGCCTTTACTTCTTCGCCTGATGCTGCAACACCGGCAGATCCAGGACGGATAAAGTCCACACAGACTGCCTTACACTCCTTCATAGGGGAATGTATAAATCAACTTGAAAATGGAACGACACCCATAGGGATTTTTTGAACTGTGTATGTACGCTTTTAACAACAAAAGCACGTTTGTTACAAATAAAGAGGTACATAACATAAATACCAGAAATCGTGATAACTTTCATATCCCCTTTGCTAAATATAAAATTGCATATAGGTCACCTGCAAGTGCTGCGCAAAAAGCCTACAATACACTACCCATTAAACTAAAAACTATAATAAATGTACGGCAATTTAAATCTGCACTGCATAAATATCTTGTGGAGAAATGCCTCTATAAAGTATCCGACTGTCTATGATTCGTAGTTCTTATTATTGTATTTGACTATGTACTAATTGTGATTATTTTTTAATGTATGTTTGTAATTAATGTAGAATAGGGACGATTTCCATACAACATTGTTTGTCTTTTAAAAGGAAATAAAATTATTATTATTATTATTATATCAAATCTCTAGAAGATTGCTTTTCGTGGAATTTATTGCTCCATGCACCTACCGTCGTATGAGAACCTTTCATTCCTTTACTTATTTTTATTATCAAAATTTCCTTAGCGGCTAAAATGGAATAACTGTACGCTGATTATCTTTAGAACGGTTTGGCTAATGTTCATGCACTTGATTGACTAACGCTCGTATTTTTTGGGCTAAAAAGTTAGGTCATTACTAAAACGTGCACTTTGTTTTCTGAAGGAAGATCAGTTGAAACTTTTTGGCTCTTAAAGACACTGTGGATATGTTATACCTTATAACGTTAAGTCTTTATTCAATGATTATACTACTGAACGTGCCAATAATGTTTACCTTCTCTCAAAGAGTTAATAATAATAATATTTTAGCGGCCTAGGCCTTCTAGGCCCTTGGCTTCTTTCCCTAAGGCTATCTTCTTCCACACTTCCTTCTTCTGGTCTTTTTGTTTATAGCTTTCCACTTCTACCTCTCTCATATTTTCTTCTAACGCTGCAAACCACTTTCTTCTGGTTCTGCCTCTCTTTCTCTTCCGCCTTTTCGCTAGTAGTAGTATCAGCACTCTTTTTGGAACTCTAGTTTGCTTCATTCGATCCATGTGCTCCAACCACCTGCCTCTTTGGGCCCTAATTCTTTATACTATTGTGGGGTTTCCATATATTTCTATAATTTCCTTGTGTGTTTACCGTTTCCAGTTCCCTTCCTTATCCGTAATTCTCTCAAAAATGCTCCTCAGCATTTTCCTCTCCCAGGTTTTCAGTTTATTAACCTCTTGCTTGTTCATTATTCAGAGCTCAGAACCATACAGAACTGAAGGGCACACTACTGTTCTATCTCAAAGAGATAGTCAAATAAAATTATGGCACTGAAGCGTGGAACAAAAATGAAACTTCCTTAGACTTAGTTAACTCTTCTGAATTTTCAGTAAGATATTGCTAAGGACACAAGTAATTCGGGCAGCGGTCCTTCATCTCCATTTTGTGACATTCCCAATGACTTAATCTTTTATTGCAATAAAGTTCCCCATTAATAGCTTCCGATCGGTCACTTTTTCGTATTATGGACTTAAGTAGCGTCTCCATTAGAGGATAAATTCGTTGATGTAGAGAAAGATCTATGGAAGGGTAGCAAAAATATCTAACCGATACTTGAAATTGAGAGCATCGTAAACATGTACAGACTATCGATTTAACATCAATTTTTATGTTCACTTTTAAGCCTTTTACCATTGTATATAAGCGTAAATATGCTTTTACTGTAGGTACACGAATGAAAATCTATAACGGAGCTTGACTGGATTGATATCAATCGAACATTTATTGGGTTTAGCTTGGGAACGTAATAGCGATTTGAGTAGCCAACAAATTGTAATCATAAAGGGGAAACATTTTTGAAATTTCATTTGCCTACAATTAGTGAACGCGATAAAATAAATGAAGCAATAGCAAAATAATCTAGGTGGAAAATCGAAATTCGAGCCACTTCGTGTTTGACTTTTTCAAACCGCGGTGCCGGTTGAACAAATATAATCTATATTGTGCGATGTGATACAAAAATTTCACTTGAACCGAAGATTGTTTAAACGTTTTTATTCTGCAATGCGGATCTCAAACTATGAAAATTGCATGAATTTTAATAAGTTTGTACAGCCCAACGGTTATTATCTTTGGATGTAGACACTGAACGTAATAAACATGACAATAATCTTCTCATTAATTTGTGACATGCACGAAAATGAAGTTTCATTACAGTTAGTATCCTATAATCTGATTGATTTGGTATTTCATTACGCGGGTAATATATTAAAAAATAAATTTTTACCCACGCGTAATTTTTTCCGAAGGTAAACGTTTTCATTTATCAATTTTATTTACAAACGTTAACCGTAACATTAATTTTGACGCCGAAATTTTATTTACACAGTTTCGGCTGATCAAACAAAAATCGGTTAAATCTACAATCTAAAAATAGAAGGTTGTTGGACAAAGTCGATTGAGAAAAATTGGAGCTTTTGTTTTTTTTTAGCGGTACTAAACCATCCGAAGCGTGTAACTATCAATTAATTTTTTTTTTTCGTAAAGAGGTAGGGTATATGCGAAACTTTTTTATTACTAATTATATTTCGGCTACACCTTCAAAGTTTTACGGATCTTAATCTTGCGAATTGGTCAGCAATGAAAATTTTACCGAAGCCGTAATAAAGGCGTTAAAACATCGAGAAGCTATAACAATAGTAGTTTCCTGGTCGATTTTGTGATAACGGGAACTAATCCATAAAGTCGGAAAAACTTTATATTTTAAGTAATAAAATGCGGACTAAGGCGGTTAAGTTTTAAAGCAGTTCTTTTCACGTAAAGCTGCAGCGGTAATTTTAGTCCTTAACGTTAATTAAAATCATAAATTCGCGCGCGGAACAGAAAATTTTACAGTTTTGACACGTCATTATACATCCATTTAGCTATACCGATCTGTCAGATTATTATAGCACAATGTTGAGGTTTTGTAATGCATCAAAGTATAGGTGACACAAATTGGTCCCTAAACACAACCCATCGTTCACTATAATACCGCATATTAGTCATTGGGGAACAATATCGAACTAACATGGGAATTGTGACCTAAACAACACTATGTTTCATAATATTCTTCTCTGCATTTCCACCACGTCACACGACTACAATTAATTTCTTTCAATGTAAACAGAAATTCTCATTTTCTTTAATTTCGACGCAAATTCTACGTGGGGGGGTTCATTTGTAAAACAATACTTTTTTCTATTGTTGATTAATGATTATTTACAGGAGCGTGTCGGGACTTAAGATAAAGCTAATCTTGATACTGTAATCGCGACGAATCAACAATAATTATAAATTTGTGGAAGTTTTCTGCAGTTTTTTAATAATATTGATTTAACTGGTTTATGTTTATTTAAATATTTATCTTTAGATTTAAAAATTTCAAAAAAACCTTCATCTCCGGTTCATAGTCGAAGAAATGTGACTGAAACATTCCACTCGACGTTGGGAGTTTTTGGATCGAAAAAGTGAGTTTATTTGGATTAAAAAATGAAAGAGGTTGGATTAAAATCGGTTTCAGTTGTGCTGACTGACTCAAATAAATCAGATTTTTGAACTTTAACTAGTCCTAGCTGCAATTAAACTCTTTTACACCTTTTTCCTGCCAGCTCAAGTATTGTTTTTAAATCTAGTTTATTCAAGAGTTCATTTTCTACTGTAATAAATGATAAGTTTGTTAAACGTTCCTGTATCATTGCGATATTGCCATATTTGAAAAGACATTAGGTCATTATACTGTAAAGTTATTACAAAATGTCATAACTGATTTTTAACAAAATCAACATGAGTTTTTAAAACTATCCAGTTTTCGACTCATACCGCGTCGTTATGTTTGTTGCACAGTCTTCGTTGAAAGGCTTGTATTACCTTTTTCCTTGTGAGCCAAAACAAGAATTTTTGGGATGACTATCCATTCCCTTAGCTCCCGATGGTGGTGAGCTGTTAAGTCTAGGTTTTACAGGTCTGAAGACTGCTGAATGTGAAACCAAAAGTTCTGACGTTTCGCAAGACATTGTAGCTTACATCTTCAGAGTGATAGGAATGAAGGCTTTGGTTACGTTCCGGAATTTATATGGTTATTTTTCGCTGACCGTCTCAATCCTGATGGGTTGTCACTTTCATTAGAAATCAGAGGAAGTGGTTGTTCTTGAACTTTCACTTTCTCCCAATTCTTCAGCCTATGAATCACTGATGTTCAAGTTCTACTAAGTTTAAACCCTGTTCAAGTTTAGTGCATGTTTCTCGATCTCTATGCTCGCCTTCTGCCGCTGCGTGCTCCGCGACAGCTGACTTGTACGCATGTTCTTACAGTCTCCCCGATAGCCCTTAACCCTTTGTTCTATGGAGCGTCCTGTTTGTCCTATGTAACTAATTCCACAAGACCATGATATTTGATAGGTATTTTTGTCAATGGTATGATGTTTTTACCGATCGAAATCCTTGCCCAAGGGTGTTCACTGTCGAAAAAACAGTTTTGCCCATGACTATAATATGTTCTTAGGCCGTTCAGCGTTGACTTCTTCTTTCATCCTTGGCTGTTCAGCTCGTTGAATGGCTTTCAAAATGCATCTTTTTCGATAGCCGTTTCGTTGTAATAACTCTTGTTGTTCTTGGCTAAAGTTCTTAACACTGTAGCTTTTTGACTGGATGATAATGAAAGTCAACGTATAGATAGCGATTGGCATGTGTACTTTTCCTGTACACGGAGTCACTGCAGCTGCCGTCCACTTTTCTCACTATTAATAAGTCCAAGAACGGTAGCCTCAAATTATTTATTACCTAATTCGTTGTATAATTCGATGCTATTAAGTAAGTCGCGATACAACTTTTTAATTATGCATCACTACTAAAACTCATTCCTTGCATTAACTCGTTAAGGCGAGATAGTATTTAAAGTTGTCTACATGCAGTGATATTAATTTTGATCGCTAAATAAACCAATTCGTATTTCAAGATGGATGAACGCTTATTGTGGTTATCTAAATGTAAAATCCTTGCAAGCTAATGGTCATTTATAACAGGCCGCCACAATAATAATGGAGGCATAGTGCGTTAGATGTGTTGCCTACCATCAACACAAAATTATCACAATGCGGTGTCAAAATTTGAGCCGTTTTTCCATTCCCAAAAATGCTATAAGTTTGTATTTAGGCAATAATGCCAGGAAAATTTGTTTTCTTTTCTATTTTTTAAAATATGGTATTCTGCCAGTCTTCTTAAAAAACATTATTTTCAAAGATTTATAAAAACCTTGGTAAGGCATTCACCTGTCAAGGTAATGTTCGACCACTCCTCCATCTTGAACCAAAATCCAAATTTCGTGTAACAAAGTCAAGCATTAAAGCTTTAAAACGTAAAAACATCCCTTTGAGCGGGAAAATTTGGTGCAAGTTTCATTAGCTGTATCTAGCATTTTTTCAAATCTTCTTCCTTTGTCATGAACGAGAAAGGCACAAGTTTACTTTATTTAGATAGCTTCTCTTCTGACAAAAATACCAGCTGTTTCACCAAAAATTGATTCGAGCCAAAAAGCTGGACCATTAGAACGCTCGATCGCGATATTTTAAAAAATCCTTTAAAGTTTTACCATTTTTTGGTTCTTCATTATCAGATTTGGATGTTTCTAGGGTCCTGGTGTGGAAATAATTAGTTTTGGTTACCAATATGTCTCACCTGTGTCGATGCAGCTACTTTTGCCATATTTGTAGCGTTGCCATCCACTTATGTTAATTAGGATTTTTTTCAAACACTGCCATAGTTATTTTTCACGACTTTGTTAATTACGACAAGTAATTTAGAAAAAGATCTTGTTGAAGAATGGCTTTTAACGGAATGTAACACCCAACCAACGAATTTGGCTTCCTTTAACTGATCTATGAGATTGTTATGTAAGTAAGGTTTATTCAACGTGACGCAAAAGTTATCGTCATCCGGTTTTTTGTAATTATACATATGGACTTTTTCTTTAAATTATGTTAGAAAGTATCAAGTAACTGTGTTCCTCGATCGTTAACGCATTTCCTATTGATCTTTGAGTAACGGACGCCAGATTGTTTATTTCTTCTTCAAAATCGTTTTTGGAGTTCTGAAGAGTTTGAACTTGGTTGATGTAAACCAATAATTTTAAAAAATACCAAGGAAAAAGTTTGATTTAATAGTGCACAAAATCAGAAATTAGACATTCTATAAAAGATTCGTTCGCCGTTTTGCAGTCACTGCAAGCCTTATTATTCCCTTTTGGGAACAAACAGTGATCATTTAAAGGCATGTTTATTTAATTCTTTTCAAAGAAAAATGATCCGAAGACTTGTACCGCACCAAACAGTAATCAGTGGTGATTGGTGAATATGTTGAGGTTGTCACATTTTTTATTGTTTTGTTTGTTGATGTTTCCACGCTTCCTCACTCATTATTAATTTCATTATTGCACAAGAGGGGTGCGTTGGTTGTATTGTAATCGCATCTCAAGATCTTCTGGTAACAAATGTTGAATAACTTGAATCTTGTAAGAACTTTTATTTTTGACTCAACCACTATCGTATTTACTTTTACATTTTCAATCCCACGTTGAAAAATTTTGCATTTTGTTTTTTCCCACTGCTTTTCCAGTAATAAAAGTTGTCTATTTATAGAGGTTGGTATTACAAAAATAGGGTAGAATTCATACTACATATATAGAACCCAGACAAATACAGACTATTTTTTAAGTAATAGATATATTAAATATCATTATGAACTTAAATCGTGCAAGGGTTGATAAAATCTAAAAAATTAATGAACGGAAACTAGATAGTATTTAATATATACTACCAATATCGCGTTTCTTACTTTGACCGTTTCAGTATACTTTGTGCAAACATATAATTTACTGAATGATACCGTTTCATTATAACGTCTAATAATAGTCACTAATACGCCACCGTTTTTTATTAATAAAGAACTCTAAAATAAAAATATCAATACGATGACGTTGAATAAATTCAGACGAGTGTCAGTAATTTTAGTGAAAAAACTTCAAAATTTAGTTTAAATTGTCCTTAAATGTTGGGATTATGGCCTAAATTGAATTCGGTTTCCGATGGACCACTGATATGTGTCCCTTTTACTGTTTGTAAAGGGTGTTTGTCGATTTTATTCTGCTGCATTGGTTGATCAATTTGTTGGAAATTCCTCTCCTATACATCAGCCGCATAAAGATGTATGTTAATTTGAATTGAATTATGTCGCTTATTAAAATTGTATTTTGAAACGTCACACTTTTTATTATCGTGAAAAGTAACTCGAAGAAAATTCGAACATGTTTCTTTGTGTGGAAAAACGTACGGAAAAGCCACGAATTGTGGTATTAGATTACATTTCTCGATATGATTGAAACAAATTTTAAACTAAAAAAAAATCCCCGAGGCGATGTTGAATTGAAAATTCACATCTCCGTAAATAAAATAGGTGACGGATAATTTGATTTTTCATTAATCTTTTTATGTAATTAAGATTAGTGAAGGATCCGTAAGAAATCTCGAAAAGAAGTGTATACGTTAACAATCACGTACCTACAATATTTGAAACGTTAAATGAAGTTACATGAAACTTGTACTGTAATTCAGGAAGCCTTAGGATATGGAATTGAAACTGCCATCCACGTACTTTGAAGATTAAATCAGAAAAATAACCGGGTTAAAGTGATAAAATGTACTTTTTAAATTAAATTGTTTTCTCGGTTAGTTAAAAAAATTTCAACAAATTTGTTTGTTTTATGTTAGGGGTTGATATTGCGATTTCGGATGTGATATTTCAACGCTCTTTTGAATAAAACACAGAATTTCCAATGTCTGTAAAGCGTTGAGGTTTACTAAAATCCTGGAAGCTGTTTCCGTATATTCGCTTCTACAGTGAACCTACTAAAATCTCCTGTGGGACCAATATATTAATTTAACAACATTCCTTAGCTAAGCTGCTAAAAGCTGCCATCCCGTTAATTGCATAAACGATGGACATAGTGTGAGTTTCGAACCGGGGTTGCTTTATTCGAAGATTTTTTACCTTAATGAAAAAGAGTCAAATTGGCTGTAGTTACTGTGTACGCTGGAAAAAAAAGTTAGGGAGAGAAACTTTGATTTATTAACTAGCAGTAACAGAATAGAAAGCCAAGCTCTGATGCTGTGCTTAGTTGTTTAGTATGTACTAGAAAGTTCGATGCCATTAATTAAAACTTCCCCGGTTTGTTAATGTGTATCTACACTGAAGGTTTATACAAATCTAAAGTAAAAAGTACATTTATAATCACTTCTTGTTTACTTTACATTAACAACTCTGGATAAATTTCCACTAAGCATATAGCAAATTCCTGTATAATTTATCACTTAAAATATTAAAGGGTTATCGACCTTCTAAACATTTAAATATCAAAAGTTCTATCACTTCACTTTTACGAAAAAAAAATGATTTTATTTGATATATTACAAGTTGTATACTACGAATTACAAATTTTCAAATTCTAGATCTTAGAGGCCTGATAAAACGATTTAACGCGCAACCCTTATAATACCACATTGTGGCCTACTTCGTACCTACACCACATCTTCGAATTTACCGCAGTTATATACAATGTTTGATTAACTACATTGAAGACTTAGTTTAATTGTCAATCATAATATTTTTTCTTGATACATTTCATTATTCGCCCGTTAAGTTTAATTATGGCGTTGAGTGGATTAAATACAGGGTTGTTTAATCGGCTTGATGTGTAATTTTTTTCTAAAGTTGAAACCCCGCAAAATTACAGTAATTACAAGCAATTACAAAAAAAGCTTTTCTTTTTTTTGATGAAGTGAATGCTGTGCCCGTAAATTTATGCAATTAATTCAAGTAAAAACTCCAAAATGTGGGAATACTGCAGCATCATTTGTAACGTAAAAATATAGTC
This sequence comes from Pyrocoelia pectoralis, assembly GCA_036250285.1. Classification (NCBI taxonomy): domain Eukaryota; kingdom Metazoa; phylum Arthropoda; class Insecta; order Coleoptera; family Lampyridae; genus Pyrocoelia; species Pyrocoelia pectoralis. The sequence goes on from CM070080.1 coordinate 29,843,824, forward strand.
TTATTTTTGTATATCATATAACAGTATGTAATCTATACGCTATTATCTTTATGAGGTATCAGATTTTCAGAAAATCTGAGAAATGGAATATTTTCCATGTTAAACATATAAATCACAACCTGTGATTGTTAATTTAGTGAACGATTATAATACGTTAATGGTTCATTTTCACGTAATTATAGTGGCAGGTTTTAATATCTTCTCAAGATTTGACAGGGAATTATGGTCATTTAATGCAACTATGAATTTAAGTTCTTGTTAATTAATTTGATCTACACTTAACGTTGTGGAACTCCGCATTAAAATTTTAATTGCGATCTAATTATTTTTCTAAAACGTATTTTTCAACCTTGCATCTTAAAGGTGGTTCCCAAATCCCACGGTGGCCGTCCCACTTCGAATTAATTTATAATTAAGTGATTTGGTCTGTTACTTATGGCACACCGAAGAAATGTATACGTGACTTGTTTGATTCGAATGTAAAGGGTGTTACAATAAGACGGGTCGATGTTAAACGTTAATTATAAATCAGTGGTGTACAAAATTGAAGATTCCTTTAATCCTTTAATGAAACAATGTTATTTGATTCATTACAATTAAGTGTGAAAGATAATGTCCGCCAAATGTTTGCCACGGCTTGTCGAAATTTTTTATAACATCTCGGCACAATTGCTCCTCAAGCTCACCAATGTGCCATGAAATGTCGTCTTTGAGTTGCTGGATGGCGGTTGGCTTGTTGACATAGACTCTTCAGATAGCCCCAAAAAAGGAAGTCTAATCGCAAGATTTCGGTGCCCAATTGACTTCGCTGTTTCAGGAGATTATGCGTCCATTGTGGTGTGGGTGTGTGGCATGTGGCGCCATCTTGTTGAAACCACTTGTCATAATGATCCAATATTGGCCACACAACGGTATTTAACATCGCACGGTAGCGCTCGCCATTCACGGTAATGAATGAGTGAATTCCCAGCATCATTTTCAAAGAAAGCTGGTCCAATGATTCCTTCAGCACAAAAAGCACACCACACAGTGACTTTTTGTGAATGTATTGGTGTTTCGACGATTGCCTTTGGATTTTCATCAACCCATATATTCTGCAATTCTGCTTGTTGACGTAGCCATTGAGATGGAAATGGGCTTCGTCGCTGAAGACTACTTTGGTGGAAAATTCGTTATTCACTAATTGGCAAATGTACGGCGCAATATTCGATGCAAAGTGGCCGTGGATTCCTGTGCTCGATGTCGAATAGAGTTGTTTGGGCTCTCGGCAGCAATGTTTTCGGGTGAGCGTCCTGCACGAGCATGTACTGGCTTCAGACACAGTTTCTTGGAATTTCTTCACAATTTTGCAAATAGCACTCTCGATTGGTCGATTATGTGGGCCGAAGAGCGCGAAATGCACTTGTGTTTGAACGTCCATTGTCGTAATAGGCTTTAATAACTTTTAAGACGTTCTTCAATACTCACCTTTTCCATGATTCAATTTATTAACGACTGAAGATATCAAAACAAAAAAATAATTGACGTTCAAGTTCCATTCACATTTAACATCTGTCCAAACTATTGTAACACCCTTTATATCGAATATTGCATGCGAAATAATGGTTTCTTCGATTTTTGGAAACCTCACAATTTGGAATCGACAAAAGTTCAACAAACTGCGAATTCTGTTCATGCATATTTATCAATCGGCAATTAAATTTGTTTAATTAAAAGGGCGAATAATTAAGTGATTTGATAAGTTTATGGCTCATATACTTTGTAATTAATCTCGATTGGCAATATTTTGTAGTATAAATTGGTTAGGAAATAAGTATCAATGACTAAAATGGATAATTGTGTATTTATTACCAAATTTTTGCTTTTGTCTTATTAGGATGGAAGGGGAATTTTTTGGGTGGAAATGGCATCGCGTCATATTTAGTCGAAATGATGTCCTTGATTGAAGGAGTCTATAATGGGTTGGTGTATTGTCTTCTCCAAATGGAGCAAAACGAATTGGAAAATAATAAGTAAGGCCCGGATTTATATTTTTTTAAAAACCTGTAATATTTAAATATATATTTTATAAGAAATGGCAAATATTTTCATAAAAACCTGTAATATTTTTTAAATATTTCAAACTGAAACCAAGAAGTTAAACACATTTATTCATCAAATCATCATATTCATAATCAATTAATCATTAAGTTATTTATTACAAGAGGAAGAACCTCCCTTAGCAAGTATAACAGGTATCCATCCTAATCCTTACATTGTTTACTGAACAAACAACTGACCATTTATTTTAAATCCTCCTTTACAGGTGGTATTTTAAAAATACGTATAATTTATAAGTCAGTGAGAAATTCACCAAACATTTTCTGTAACGTTCAATACACGTATCTAAAAAAATAAACGTGACACGTTTTCACCACTAATTGGGATAACCGGACTCTACCAATGCACCTTGTTTTCATGTTGTAATTCTTACAACCGTTCACAATACAATAGGGCATTTGAAAATCGGCAAAATATTTTAAGAAAAATATGAAAAGTGCGAAATATTTTTTTTAATTCCCATATTTATTAAAATATTTGTGTATTTTTTTGTACTTAAATATTTTTAAAAATATTTCGATATTTAAAAAAATATAAATCCGAGCCCTAATAATAAGTCACAAAACCTTCCTCATAATTGTTTATTAATGTTGAAAAAGGTGAAATTTGAAGGTTAATGCAAATTAAATTAATTAGTGCTACATGTTTCGACTAAATCTCATCATCAGGTTACCATACGCTTGTTAAGATGTAAAATTAAATTGGTTACATGTGACGCATGTATGAGGGCGAATTAAATAGAATTGAAATTTAAATGTCAAGCTCGACATCAGAGCACAACGATTCAATGCCAAGATCGAAATCGATGAAGACTAACAACCATGGGGAAAATTAATTACAATTGAAATGATGTAGACATGTTAACTATGGCCTGATTACGTATTGTTAACATATTTTTAATGCAAGACATAACCCCTCACCTTTGTTGTATGTTTAATTTCGTTTAATGAAGAACGAATTAGCTTCTCGTGGCTGAATTTCTTCATTAAATTAAATATTTTCTTCGTGTTCAAGTAAATTTAATGAAGAATTGCATTATGGATGTTAAATTCGGTGTTAAATTCTCTTTTTTCTCTTTAACCGTAGTTTTGTAAACGTTTACGTCTAAACTGAATACGAGCACGTTTTTGTAGAGGAAGCCAGGTTAATGTCCACATAGATCGCAGGTACCAAATTTTTTGATCATAGGATGACAAGATTTCGACCCACACTCTTTCAATTTCAAATTTGAGACAGTGTTTCGTTCAAAATTCATTAATAACACATAAGTTTTATGCGATTCTGATAATTTGCGTTACCGTAAAAATGGACGTCATAGGAAACGTACATATTCATACGGGAAAAGGAATGAATAGTAATTGTCGTGGTCGACGTGATCATATTTCGTACCCCTTTGAACTAGAAGAGCCTTTTCTATTCAGTTTTTAGATCTTTTTGGCCATTTTAGGATAGAATCCTTACTAACTGTAGTATTCGCCTCATACATATTTCGTATACGCTGAATGGCGATAAGATCTCAAAATTTCGAGGTTATCATAAAAAAGTGATCCGGTGAGATTATACGTCTTCAAAACATCAACAGTGTTTCAACGACCATCTACGAAAAGAGCAATAGTGGCTATATGTTGACCTCATGCCCAGAATAAGGATTATCTTTATTCATGTACTGCATACGCAAACTTTGTGATACTGCCAGAAAATCATACGTTCTCTTCCGCTGTCTATATGAAGGGAAGCAGGATCTAAGCCTATTGAAGATATGGAACGTCTTAGTAAAAAGCAATTGATAAGGAATGCAGTTTATAGATTTGAAAAAAATAAAAAGGAGAATAAAAATCAAAAACTAGATGGATAGGGAGGAGAAAGAATGCAAAACTTTGTGTTTTTAAGTTTGTTGCCTGCAAATTTTTGTAATTTTTTTGTAATATGATTGGAAAACAAAACCTTGAGCTCAAGAGGCTCATTTTTGTAAGATTACTGACGTATAAAAACAAAAAACAAAAAACAAATTCGATAGATGGCACAATAATCGTAAAATAAGAAAACCCAGTCACGTGTATAGACTCTGACCATTGACTAAAGAGTTTTTTCTCAATCAACGCTCTGACAGACATTTGCAGTTCTTGAATTCTTGCTTGAATCATGTAACGAAGACTTCCTGATTTTGTTGATCAGTTTAAGTAAGTTCGTTTTAGAAGAACCTTAAAAAGTACCCAAGAAGTTACGAAGTACGAAACAAGTTGGTTGGATATCTTAGTAATTAGTGATGCGCCATCACATGCGTTTCTTCGGGTTTACTAGTAGTTCAACTTCGATTGGTGTTCCATTTTTCCTCAATCTCACGTGTGGGATGCTGCGAGTTTTGACTCAATCAATGTCATTATTTCAGAATGAAGTCAGAATAATTGTCATTGACCAAAGGTTTGGTCTAGCGCCATCTATAGAGAACTTTGTAATAAACGATACATCAAGCTTTGCCATTTTGTAGAGAAACACATTTTAAGGTGGGTTGCTCCTATATACATAGGTCCTAAAATTCTTTGTTTCTGAGATACAGAGGGCGTCACAATTTTCTAAAAAATAAAGGTTTTATTTATTTATTTCCGAACTGTTGAAAATATTCAAACCAAAATTGGCACACAAGATACATGGACAGAGCATAAAATCCATGGCAACCATAATTTTTGTACACAGCCAAAATACATTTTTCGTGAAATAAATGACAAAAATCTAGTTTGCGGCCGCACAGTAACAGAAACGAAAAAAGTCTACTACAGACATTTTTTGTTCAGAATTGAATGCTCCATCGAAAAGTGTATTTCGAATATTTAATTCAGGGCCGTACTCTTTAAATTTATCAAATTAGTAGAACGGATTACCCATATCTCCGCCACTGGTTGATTAAAAAAATTCATATTCTTCAATCTTGTGGCCCTCTGTCCTTGTATCTTGTGTGCCCATTTTGGTTTGAATTATTGCCACAGTTCGAAAATAAATAAATAAAAACTTTATTTTTTAGAAAACTTTAACGCTCTGAATCTCAGAAACAAAGAATTTTAGGAACCACGTTTATAGGAGCAACCCACCTTAAAATGTGTTTTTCTACAAAATGTCAAAGTCCTGATCATTAAACCTGGGACACCCTGTATAAGCGTTATCTAGATTTTTTTTTAGTGTCACAAAGACACTAAAGGAAAATTTGGGTTTTCAAGGGGTATTATCAAAAAGCGTAAGGTTATCGTATTACGTAATTGAATCATGATACTCGAAAGTTCGTTTTGAAATACTATCTACCTTAGTTATACAACTGAAATTGATACAAGTTCAAAAATAAACTTTTTATTTTTCGCCACTGTTAGCTTTCTCAAAAGTTTCATCAGAATACTTAAAATCTGTGCATAGATTAACAATTTTTTTTTTAGAAAACTCTTCCAACCCTTATTTTTTAATTAAACTAATGAGTATATAATTAAAAATGTTCAACGCTAAGGTATCATAATTAGCAATGTTAGTTAAGGTACCGTAACCCTAATAAATAATAACAAAATGTTTGCCTTTGTACAGCTTTTCATTAATAACGTAAACTATTTCAAAGCTTACATATTTATAACTTGCGTAAAGTAGAGATGAAGTTTAGGGTTTCCCTACAAATTTTCACCGCACCTAACTTTTGGACTGAAATCTCGTGGGAATCCTAAGTAATGTCAAACCACAAGCTACTTGAGCGGAAGCTTGGTTAACAGCCTGTAGAAAGCTCAGTTATATTAGGCTTATGTTTACGATTTTGTCAAAATGTAGCGGCGGCACGTGGAAAAATTCTGACGAGTACATTGCATGTATAAAGTAAGATATTCAGACGCCCGCGAGAATGATCAATTAATAAAGTTTCATCTAAAATTTACGATTTCGTGAGTAGCGACCCTTATATACTTGTCTTAGTTTTATTTTGAAAAGAAAATTGCACTCGTTTACTATTTTTAATTTATTGTTTGCATGCGCACTTAAGAGGTGTAACGGCCTCCTTACTATATAATTAAGTAACGCGAACTACAGTTTCGGCTTTCATTTCCACAAATTTACGAAAAAAATTCCATCTGTTGAGAAAAATAAAATGGTTAACATATGTATACCATAGGCGCTTTACGTTGCCCGCCAAATTATATTAAGGATGATGGCCGCCACTTCTACCTGTTTAATTTAATTTGTGTTTGTATTAAACTTTAATCGGGTTGAATAAACATCATGTTCGTGAGGGTATGAAAAAGTTAAAGTGAATCTTTAAAATTAAAGAGGACGTTACCAGGACTGCATTACAAACTAAAGGAAGACGTATTTTTGTAACGATTGTCTTATATTTATCGTAAACTATTTTTAAAGCTATGACCTGACTTCTGTCCAGTGACAATTAATTTATAAATAGTTGTGCAGCAAGGCATTTATTATTGATGGTAACCACGTGAGAAATAGAACATTTTGAAAAGAAAGCAAATTCACTGAATTTTCTCCATTGAAATTTGGAAAGTTCATCAAGTTGCATACGTCATAAGAAAGAGATCAAACGAGCTGTAACCAGAAAATCGTCTATTTTAATTAAGAGGAATTAGCTTAGCAATGATGTAATTTGTAATCAATTAACTTTGAATTCATGGAGATGCACAGTTAGTGGCCGAACGATCTTCAATTGTCTATGTTTTTGAAGAAAAACGTGTTGGCATAATTGTACCTGTTCTTATAAATTGATTGTATTGGATTTTGTACCGATTGGCCTTATGTTAACCTTTATTATAACTTCAAGGTAAAAGAAGTAGAACACACAGGTTTCAAATTCAAATGGTAAACATACAACGTTTCAATCATTGATTACGTTAGAATAAAAGTATATTGAAGAAGAATGTTAGTGACAATACCAAATACCACAGACACTTTTACCTGTTCATGCTCAGAATGGTGATAAAGAGCCAAAATGAAAGCGAACGAGCTGAAATTCATTGGAAAATTATACCATGCTACAGTTAATGGAAAAGGTGAATTAAAGGTTATTATTATGGAAGAAGTAGTAAAGGTTTCTCCATGGTATAGAACCAGGCACTTTTTTGCTATTCTAGGCATACGTATTCATCCAACTCTTTTCTTCAACCAGTACACTCTTTGTGGGCCATGATTCACATTTTCTGCATCTTCCCATCCGTGTGATCTTTTTGATTTTTTTGTTCTGTTTTATGTTAAAGTTGGTGATAACATTCTTGTTCGTCCTCAAATGAAGCTTCTTTCTATGTGAAATCCCACCGGCACAAGTTGGCCATTTCTGAAGATGGAGGTGGTGAGTTTGCTGCTGTTGTTCTTGTTCCAATTTTTTTTAAATTTTCTTTGAGAAGAACAACAAAAGGATTCTGTCCATGATATTGATTATGACATTATATTTTACACCGTAGGTACTATGAATGATATCAAATTAATCGAAATTTTGTGTCTGTAGATGCTACTACTAATAATGAGATTATTGCGGAGAATAATAATAATAATAATAATAATAATAATAATAATAATGTCTTTATTATTTGTTTGCATAAATAATGGATTACTACAAAAGAAAAAGAGAAACAACAACAACAACAAAATTTAAATAATAAGAATTCCAAACAAATAATCACAAGGCTACATACATAAATACCAATTAATTATTTAATTCACGATCAAGAATACTTTTTTACTAACTTATGTTTCAGTATTGCGATGACATACTTTAATTAAATTTTAATTAAAAAAATATATCGATGTTGAAGCTTCACAATGAAAGTCAATATCTTGTTAAAAATAAATTTTTTTTAATGGATATTTGATTAATAAGGGAAAATTAAGTTTATTAATGAAAATTTATGAAAAGTAAAAAATTCGGTTTAACCCACATAAATTACAATAGACACGACATGTTTCGGCTTTTTTAATACTTAAGCCATCTACAACTACATCTGTAGATGGCTTAAGTATTAAACAAGTGGAAACATGTATTGATTATAATTTTTATTATAAAAAATGAATGTGGAAAAATATTCAATTAATTCAAATAAGTCGTAACAGCGTCTTTAAACACTTTTAGGAATCGATGAGAATTATTATTTTATTATGCTTTCTATTCATGTGATAGAAAAATATGTATGTTTTATTTGAAATTAAGAATATCGTTTTGTAAACTTTCTTCTTCTGGAAAACTAAATTTGTTTTATTGTACACCCTAATTATAAAATATTTTCTTGACAAAATTTATTTCAATTAAATTACCTACATTTTAGCCAAATTTCAAATAGTTTTATTTGGTTTAAGTAATTTATAGTGGTTACTTATTAATTTTATTTTTCAAACAAACGTCATTTAACTAAAGTCAAAAAAATTCAAAAAAATGTTTCTTTCACGCATACATACAATAATTTTTTTGGGAAAACTAATGTTTTTTTGTGTGTGGTATTGGTATAAATAAAAAAATAATGGTTCGTAATAAGAAAAAAACTGCAAGAGTCTTGCGAGATAATCTTGTTCTTGTCGATGTCTTGCAGAGCTAATCTTGCATGTTGGGTCTTGGTCTTGGTCTTGTTAATGGCGTTGCTATCTTGGTCTTGGTCTGAATCTCCTTAGATAGTGATGCAATAGAAAAACACCTTCTTTTAAAAAATTTTCATAATAGATTACGGCATTTGTTGTAGTAACTTGTGGATTGGGGTTATTTTCTGCCAATAAGGAAGCTTCTTTCTTCTCTATATATTTATTAAATGAAGAATTTTTTTAAATCTTAGTTATTAACATGGTTTTTATATTATTTGTACGACGTTTCGCCTTATAATTAGGCTTTTTCAAAGTCTGCAGGTTAAACAGGGGTTATGTATTAGTTAATAATCATATGTAAGAGTTATTACATCAAACTTACCATGAATTGTTGGTTGAATTATATTTAAATTTGTAACAAGTTAACATTTTTATTGAAAGACATATGTGATGTAAGTAAGGTTAGAATTTGTACAGGAGTAACTTTTGATATCTTAGGAAAGTAAGTTTTGATATTGCGCGTTTAGATTCTCTATGTCTGTTTTGTAATTAATTGAATTTTTAATTTTTTTTATTATAATGCATTCTATTAGCAATATTTTCCTACAATGTGTTTCTGTTTGTATTATTTTAGTGTTATCAAAATCTAAATTATGTTTAAGAGTGGTTGCGTGTTCAGCTAGTGCAGTGTCAGGTTTATTGTTTTTAACACTTGTTGAGTTTTTATCTTGTTTAAGTCTATTTTTGAAATATTGTTTTGTTTGTCCAACATAGGTTAGCTGTGCAGTCGTTACAATTGATTTGGTAAATTAGGTTGGATTTGTCAAATATTTTTGGTTCAGTTTTTAGAATTGAGTATCTATATTTTATTTTTTAATGTGTGGTTGTTTTTGTACACTGTGACTTTGTTATTCCTTATCTTGTTCTCTAGGATTAGTTGGTTTTGTTTACTTATTTAATTTTGTATTTTTGAGAAATATTTGGTTTGTCTACAAGGTTTGAGGGGTAGTTGTTATCTAGGATTTTTTAAATTTTATTAATGTTTGCAAGGTGAAAGGAATGGTGTGATAATAATATTGCTCGGTCGGTAAAGCTTATGATGATACTTTTTTATATTGGATGGCTGTGTAGTGTGCATGAATGAAAAGTTATATAACAATCTGTTTTTATTGGTATTTGGTACCAATTTGTAATTATATATCAATCTTTTCTAATTACTGTTAAATCCAGGAAGTTAATTCTATTATTTTTTTCCAATTCTATGGTGAATTATAATTTTTCATGATAGCTATTAAATTTTTTTAGTGTAATGTTTGTATGTATTCTATGTGAGAAATTCTAGATCTTTTTTTTTAATTCGTTAATATGTTAACTATTTTTCCTCGTGTTTCTATCTGTTCTATTGAATTAATGTTTTCTAATTGTGATTCTATATCGATTATGCATTGTTCTATAATCCTGTTACAGTTATTTTCAGGAGGGTTAAACTTTGGGCCAAGATTTAAAATATCTAAAACATTTTGTCGTATTCGTTAGGTTTTCTGTTCAATTTTTGGTTGTTTTGGTTTTATTTGGGGGGGTTGTAGTGTTGTGATTTTCTGTATTTCTATATGTGCGAAGGTTAATTTTTTGTTTTTTGATCAGTATTTTTTTGTGTATCTGCTGTATTTGTTTCTTTAGTGTGTTATTAGTATTAATTTGTTTTACGATAAATTTTTCTAATAAGTGTTGTGGTGCATGTTTTTCTATTAGTAATTTATATCTTACTATGTTCTGTTGTAATGTATTTTTAATGCTATAATTATCGTTGATTAAAATGCTATGTGTTTTTCTAATAAAGGTAAAAAATAGGTGTCAAGTTGTTAATTTTACACGTATTTTAAAAACTGATCCTTTCTCTTACCTTTATGAGTTTTTTTGTTTAAAGAGGTCATTCTTAATACGATAGTTTTTGTGTTGTCTTCATTTAAGGTTGTATCTTTTGGTGTAACTGCTTTCTTTGTGATGTCCGGAAAGCCTAGGTTCAGTATTTAAAGGATCGCTTATCTGGACTTTCGTGTGAAAATAGTTGTGTGTTTGTAAACAAATTTACTGTGTAATCTGTTGCTGTTCTCTTGAACTTCCATGCTGCTCTGGGTTCTGCTCTGATTGTTACTGCTCGAGACGATTTTGAACAATTCGAATTCCACGTTATTGGTTGAAATTATCACGTACGATTTGTGCAACTGCTGAACATAGGTAGAATATTGTTACAAAGTAACTCGAAATCCTGCAAACGGTGTGAATATGTCGCATAACCTATTACATCGTTGCGAGGATTTAGAAGTGGTTCCAATGTTCCGATTGTTATGCAGTTGGTGGCGCTAAACAATAATTTTTTTATTAGTGTCCTATTTTAGCCTTTTAAACCACGCCCCAACGTGTTTAAATTGCACTTTCAAAAACGCGCGTGTTTTAAAGTTGCCATGGCATCATCACCAATTTGAAAAACGTGAATTCTATTGGTTATTGATCTGGCAGGAGTACTTTGTTACGTGAAATTAAATGACAGATTGCAAATTAATTTCCGTGTTTCTGATTTCCATGACAAGGAAAGGTATACTGATTTCACATTAGGAATTCAACCATTTCACATTATTAGTTCTTATTTCCATTTGAATACTAGATTTCAAAGTGAACCAATAAAAAAAATAGCGTAAAGTATTCGTGGATAAACAGGTCTTTAAAACACTTGCTCTATTTCAAGCACTCCGGCTACGCCGTCGTGCTTGAAAACTCGCGCGTGTTTTAAAGACCTGTTTATCCACTTATACTTTAATACACCTATTATTTGTTCGTGCGCGCGTCACAATAATCTGTATATGTGATAAGATCTATAGTAGTGACGTACATTTTATTATAAGGTTTGACGTACCATTTCACACCTTAAACGTTAATATTGTAACCGAATGCTAATATTATGTTTTATTTTCAGGTATTTGACCATTTACTCAACATCAGTACAGGTATTTAATCTTCCTAACCAATTCATATAATAACTCAATTAGTTTTTTACGCTTTTAAGAAATTCTTGGCAATACAGGTCAATTTCAGAAATAAAAATCTATATTTGTTAAAAACGCATTTGTTATGTAAGCGGCTTAAATAAGTGATAAACAAATCGATAAAATTTCTTTACAAAGGCGATGTAAAAAATTAAATCACGACTCGCGCTTGGCATACTCCAGAAAAGCGAACATTTTCAAATTTTCAAACCGATACATTTGATTTATTTTCTCAAAGTGAATATGAAATAGGTTTGTGAGTATCACTACGCTTTTCTATTGTGGATTGAAATTTCGTTCTTGACATTTCTAATTAGTTTTATTGTAAGTAGCAAATGAGGTAGTTAAACGTTGCGATTGTTAAATTGTTACAATGTGCAATGTTTGAAATGTCTACCCCCTGCTTTTCGAATGTGCTAAATAAGGTATATGAAGACGTATAAATAGTTGTCATAAGCAGGGATGAACGTTTTATACTTGTTACTACAAAGCTTTTCAACTCTTCAGTCCGTAGATCATTTTGCATATAATAATCGACAATAGGCGTGTGTGAGTGTAATATACTCACTTTAACCACAAACTAATTAAAGTTGAATGTTATTACGAGATTTTCGTATAAACAAGAACACTTTGACCTGAATATATATCTGTCAAGTATAAAGTTAAGGGTGTCTTTAGTTATTCAATCCGACATAAACGGTTAACCGGCGCAACAAAAACACATCCTAAAGGCTTATCTATCTTTCAGGTGGTATCGACCCTTTGTATATCAACTATTGAATTTACATACATCTAAAATTTAATTACACATCCGCTAGGGATATTCGTAATTAAACAACTTTTGAGGTTAAATATGGTGAAAATTTACACAGAGTAAGTGTAACACGCTCCAGCTCTACCTTATATACAAAGATAGATATTTACGTTCAGTTTTCAGATTTCCAATCCATTTCTATTGTTTGTAGATAAACTTTCGTGCACTGCCGACATCCTGAAAGTTATACTCTTATTATGGACTTTGTTTAATCATAACTGATGGGTTTTTTTATTTTTTCTTAGACTGATCGTCTTGCGCTGCGCCCTTCAATCAAAATGTAAAAAGGTGTGCGTTCTGAAAAATCTTACGGTTTGCCCATTTCCTGTTTCCATTTCAATTGAGATATTTCTCAAGTTAAGGGTTGAGACACCTGAAAACACAACTTCGCCAAAATGTTCATTGTGACCTGTTAAGTCGCTCATTGTCATTAGATTTTTCAATTGTAATGAACTTCGTATGTGGTACTGCTTTAAAGTTATTTTAATCTACCCCGATAGCGCTTCTTCACTTCTTGACAAGAAGACAGTGGCGTAGCTACACCCACGCAAGCCCATGCGATGCGTGGGGGCCCTAGCCGCAAAGGGGCCCAAAGGCCTTCCGATCCAGACCCTTCTATGCTTTATATCTAATTAGTAAAAATAAGAATTCAAAATAATCCGTACATTTTTTTATAGCGGTTGATGCTCTCCACCCTCCTTCATGGGGTGGACAGATATTGCGTGGAGCCCCAAATTTTGTAGTTACGCCACTGCAAGAAGACGAAACAAATCACAAATCGTTAAGTTGCCAGTTGAAAAGTTGTGTGAAAACTTCCGTTGGGAAATCGCGAAAAGTATAAAAATTTGTGAAAGTTGTTTTCAACAGATGGAGGTGATTTTTTGTATTGAGTACAAACGAAAAAAATCTGAAATGTGTGTGGTCAAGGCTTTTTTGAATTTCGAATTGTTTTTAGTCGTTTAAGCTACTAAGAAAATTCTATAATGTTGCTACTTTAAAAAGAACACGTTCTGATACTTCTGCTCTGACAATTTCTTGTTTTGGACCGTTTAGATCTTTTAGCCTAGGGGGAATTCATAAGAATCGTGCACTTTGTGCCAAGTCTTTGAAATTTGGTATAGTTTTAGGTATGGTCTTAAGGTTTTAGGAAACCATCGCAAGCAACTTGTGCGCGACCTCTGGTGGCCTGTTTGCTATAAATCAAATATGGTCACCATTTGTATTGGTATTTTTAATAGATTGGCTTCGATTAGACATAATATATGATTGAGTAATATAAATACCATTATACCAGTATGGTATATAATTATAAGGATCATATAAAAATATATGCCTGGCCCAGGACGCTCTCAATCATCTAAGGAAGCATCAGTGCTTGTAACGGATGTGCCGGCAGTTATGCATATTATAAAACCACAGCCGTGCCACAGTTTTCGGGGAATATACAAATATATGTACCTACTGCCATTTATATAAAGCAAAATGACGCCTAACACCACGAGAGTAGATGCAGTCTGGGACACATATCACGATGGCAGTCTTAAATCACAGACCCGGAGCGAACGAAGTAACACTTCAGGGCGTCGAACTAGAGTCTCATAAGCAATACTTATTTAACTTCCTCAGCGAGAAATTGGGTGAACTTACCAATGGTGCGTCGAATCAACTGTTCAGCGCCAAGGATAATCAGGTGCTATCATCACAGTGGACACAGACGTGGTTGTTGTGGCCATCCATCATTTCAAACAGTTGAATATGTCAGAGTTATGGATAGGTTTTGGATCGGGAGAGACCTTTAAAGAGATTCCAATCTATCACATCTGTTAACAGCTTGGACCTGAACTGAACGCTCCAAAGCCCTTCTGTTTTTCTACGCATTTAGGGGGTGTAACATCATCGATGTTTGGAATAGGTAAAATGGCGTCATGGGCTGCTTATCCTGAGGTCACCAACACGTTCATTAACATCACTAATACACAGAATAGTTTCACGTTAGAATCACAGCACATGTCTCATCTTGAACGCTTTACAGTTCTGATGTACAGCAAAAACTGTGGTGCAGATTCAGAGAATGATGTAAGGAGTCGATGTTCACCCAAGGCCTGAAGTCTCTGTAATCTATACCACCATCACAGCATGCTTTTTTTCAGCATACAAAGGGAGCGCTACTCACTACCGCATTGATTTGGAAGATGTCACTGTCCAAACCGCCTGATATCCCTGATTACAGTAAATGGGGCGGGAATGGAATAACAGAACCAAAGAATGGGTACTTACCCTATTGGACTGATCTTCCAGATCCAAGCCATGGATGTTCATTCCTACTTAATTGTGGTTGTTTGGTCTCATGCACAGACAGATGTAAATGTTATTGAGCCGGGATTCGCTGCAGCCCATTATGTGTCAAGAAGGTTACACAAACAACTCACGTGATACATGAAGTAACAAGTATCATATCATGTTGCAAAGCTGTAATTTACGTAAGATTCTATCGTATTTGTGTTAACTATTCATGTTTCTTTATATTTTAATAATAAATAACATTATTGTCTAATCTCTAATCTGTCATATTAAAAAACGTAATGCCCTTGAAATTGATATTGAAACACAAATTAGACCTGACAAATGGATTCCTCGCTTCCCAGAATCTACAACAAATGTTATTACTCAAGATTTTGTGTCTAACAGAAGCCCATCCATTAAAAATACCAATGAAGATGACGGCCATACTTCATTTATAGCAAACAGGACACCGGAGGTCGCGCACAAGTTGCTTGCGATGGTTTCCTAAAACCTTAAGACCATACCTAAGACTATACCAAATTTCAAAGACTTGGCACAAAGTCCACGATTCTTATGAATTTTCAATAATTCCTGCTCCGCTATTACTTAAATTTACGATAAAGCCTGTTGTCCCAGCACGATGGAGCTCCCACCCACTTCAATCATTTCGTAATAGGGCCATCTTAAACGAAACCTTCCATAATAGCTGGATCGAAAGAGGCGGTCCAGTACTATGACCGCCGAGGTTTGGTAACCCATTACACTTCTTTTTATGGGGGCATCTAGGAGTCTAGTTTACCCTGGAAATGGAGGCCGAATTATAGCGGATTTCGAAGAGATAAGGACAAATTCTGAATTGATTCCATCCCAAAAAGAGGTGTTGATTATGCGTTGAAGCAGATGGAAAAATTTTCAAAAAGTGAACCTAAATTTTTCAAGGAAGCGGTGAAAAATTGCAGTTGGAATTTTCAAAAAATAACTTTGGATTTGTCACTTTCATGTTCAAAAATCCCCAGATATCAAATTTCGTTAAGATCAGAATTTTTTCCGCACCCTCGTTGAGTTGGAATTTTTTGCAAAATCTAAAAAGACACTCGAAAACCTATCCAAAAAGCTACCATCCGTGTTTGCACGTCTTATGGTTGTTGAGGAAAAAATTAAAAAAGAAATCCAAATTTGAGCACCTTATTGAGGGTAGCTCCCTAACCAAACGTTTCCGACCCCCGATTTATTTTGGAAAAAATGCTTGTTTTGGTTCCCTCTACCCAATTTTTTTTTGACGTACTTGCCTGTTACACTTAGTATATTTAATCTCACTATACAGTGCACGTCCTTTAGGAAAATTTTCTTTTTATCGTTCTAGACGTATAGGTTAAGGTTAATACTAAACAATAGTTGCCCTATTGCAAATTATTCCATTAGCAAGTAGAATTACTAATTTCTGTTCAGAATTCAAGGGCCTACATTTCTTTATTCATTATAATTATGTGAATTCTTCTTAAGGTATATCTACCTAAATTTATGACAAAAAATAAAGTCGTTAACCTTCCTAATTTTTGTTATTTCAAATTCGCACATAAGCAGAATGAATAAATGGGAAATTCTTTCCTTCCTTCAAAAGTGGGCGACATTAAAGATCATGACCGATTTATGGATTTTGGGGGTCCGTGGGCGTGAAGGCTTACTATTTAAAATATTCAAAGGACAGTTCATCTTCGGATGATTTTCAAATATTTATTTAAATTTCAATGCATAACAAGGTTAATGGAATTAATTATAATTTTCCTTCCTTAATTTTAAACGACCGATTTAAGTATAATAATAATAAGAAAACTCTAAATTAACATACAGTAGTGAGTAGTCAGTAAAATGAAGTAATGATGTTCATCTAGAAATAAGGCAAGAAATGTGTAGTTTTTTTAAATTAAAATTTTCATGGTTTTTTAACCATCGTGTTCTCTTTTATGCTGTACAATGTGGGGGGTATCAATTTTTCATTATCATATTTTGTTATAAAATGAATCTATTCGTCAAAATGCCACTTCATGTTCGTGGAAAATCTAAAAAGTAGTTTCTTTTCCATATGTGTTTTCACTTTTTAACGTTTCCTCCAAAACACAAAAAAATAGATGAACAAAATCTTACATAATCAAATAGGTACACATTTAAAAAGCATGACCTTTTTGTTAAAAAATTTGAATATCGTTAAAAAATTTGGGAAAAAGAGATTTGGGGGTTAACACTTTTTTGAATTTGCAAATCTTAGTTTTTCATTACACTAAAAAAATCTCCATGTCAATTCATGTAAAAAATGAATTTTGATTACGCAGAAAAATTTCAGAAAATCGTGGTCAAAATTCGAATTTTAAGAGTGAGGTGTTCGAGTAGAAATTGATTTTTAGACGGAAATAAATGACAGATCAATGGTACCTTTGCAATATTGAAAATAGAAATTTGTTCTATCCATTTTTTTGGGAATAAATACACAATGCTTTTGCTTAATGTGCGCAAAATGAAATAAATGAGAAAATTAATTATGTGAACAAATTTTCGTAGTTCTTGTGCAAAAAGTGTGCCAAATTCTTAGATCATATATACTCCGTAGATAAAGCATTGGCCTTTTATTTTGTGCCAGCTTGAATGACAAGGAAACTAAATATTGGTTTCATGAAGAGCGTTCGGCATATGCGCATTAAAGCACACTCGTAATCTGCGCCTATGGCTGTCGGTTCTGGAAACCGTGTTTAAAGTGCGCATGTGGGAGTCGCCTTTAAAGGCAAAAAAGATATCGTTTCTCTGTCTGGCATCTTGGCTCATTTTCTATACATGGCAAGAAAGGCTAATGCTCTATCTACGGAGTATATATGATCTAAGGCCAAATTAAACATTAGTTGTGTTCGTATATTCGAAGGACACGCCGGTTACTTATGCACCTTAAATGATTAATTTATCAACAATTTAGATTGATCATAACACCTTGGCGCATCGGCAATAATGCATACGTCCTGCAAATCGGTACCTAATTGAAATAATTACTAAACAAAAATAATTTACTTAATAAGTCACACGCAAGTGATGCTCAAAAAGAGAATTCGTCCTGATTTTTTCTCTCTCCACCTTTTTTAGGAAGAGATTATTTTTTTGAATTGAATTTGAAAATCTGTTTTGAAACATTTTTAGTAGAAGAGGGGAATTTCGACTCTCATGTGTGACAACCCGACTTTAGGAAATTATATTATTTCCCCACAAATGAAAGTGAGACGTTTGTGTCAAATTTGGCTTTAACGTCTGGAATAGCAACTCATAGAATTTTGGCAAAATAGGGAGCTGCTTATTCCCATAGGGCAAGAAATGAAAAGAAAAATTGTAAGTCCCTCAGTACTACATCGACGCGAATTCCCATTTACGTACTCGTCACATAATGTAAAGTCGTCACATGAGTTTCAAAAAATGACTGATGCCAAGCAGTATGAATTAAGCCGAAAGTTTTTTATAAACTTTTTTTAAACGATAGAACGAGAAAATTGTAGAATTTGGAAAAACGTGTTTCGCCGGATTTTGGAAATTAAGAAATGTGTGGTCTGAACATCGACCAATATTGCGGACAAGGGAAGAGAAGCGGAAAACTGGAGGTCAGGACTTCGTCATTTAAAACCTTTATGGAGGTCAAAAGTAGAACTTTATTTATTTTATAGAAATGACTTTTCTAATAAATAAAACGCGAAACCTTTTTCTTTTGTCACATATTTCTCACGTTTTTGTTAAAAAGAATTTGTTATTGTTTCGGTCACAGGAAATGTATCTGAAGAAAAGTAGTCTAGCTTCGATGTTTTTTAATCAAATCTTTATTGGGAAGCTACGTTTTTTTATACGTTTCTACATGTTGGTGCTCTGAAGAATATCTGCTGCAGAAAATAGCCTTTGCTAAGAATTTACTTTCTTCTCTTCTTCTACATTCTTTATTTTAGTGTTTTAGAAGAATTTTTTTCAGTTCTCCTTATTAATGCTAACTTCAAAATTACCTTTGTTTTGCGTACTTAACGCTGCAGTTACGGCAAGGCCGTAGACAGAATTTTTCGAAAGAGGTTGTATAAAATTCTGGGTTTAAACAAACAAGAGAAGGAATTACTGACAACAAAACTACGGAAACAAGTGAGCGAATAGTAGAAAAAAACTAAGAATTGAACATAGGAAACTACCGAGGAAACCACTGAAGAGCAGAAGAAACTACTGAGACCAAAACTACGGAAACAACCGATTCAGGAGCCAACAGAGGCAATCACTTAAGAAATAACTGAGCATTGAAGAGAAGAAACTATGTACTGAGAATCAACAACTGAGATTGAAATCACCGAAACAACATGTTTCCCTTTCTGCAGCAGTTACGGCCCCTACTCCTACTCTTTTCCTTTTAAGGCGGTGATCTGAGCAGTCTTGGATTAAATAGTGGTGATACTTATTTTGTCATCATGATACACCCCCTGGAGATTGAAACTTATTTTCTCGATGACCAGAATACCAAAGAAAAAGTGAATCTTTTTCATATATCTTTTTAACTACCTTGAGGATGATAAAGGGGGTGATGTCTCAAACATTTTTTAAGCTCTTTTTAGCAGTTTTCTTCCATTTCAGCTGACGATGAAACTGATTTCCAACCCCTTTATAGAGCGCATTGTTGGTTTAAATGTAGTTCGAGGGTTGATTTTAGAATAATGAAGCATTTTAATCCTTTTAATATCGTCATGGCATTTTTCTAGGACAATTTATTGGAAAGTTATGGATAAATAAGTTTTAAGTTGTAGATAGTTGGATTCCTAATTTTAGATATACGATTACAATATATCTTTGTTATCTAAAATTAGGTGGGTAATCATTGTGCTTAAGCCGATTTGATTTAAACAAATGATTATTAGATGAAAATCTTTGTTTCACATTACATACACTCTCCTATTGTGAATAATTTACTTTTTTATAATAATTTTCGAACGCTTAAACAAAAACTTAGTATTGAACGTTGAAATAGAAATTATTCGTTTTGTGGATGCAATTTCAGGAAACTTAACAAGTCTCGAAGTAATGTAGCATCTAAATTAAGCGACTTTCCTGTATTTGAAGAAAATTGAGTTGAAAAAATGAATCAAGAAAATAAAAAAGTAAATTTTCACAATGAAGTCTTCACCTCCGAACCCTCCCTACCAAACCCTAATTTTAACATCCGTAATTTTACATTCTATGACCTGAAAGGAAAATAGGAGTTTTCTAATTTTATGGACTGAGGGCGGAGGGTGGATTAACGGTAAACCAATTTTTCTATATCTACCTTTTATAAAGAACAACGTAAAACATTATTGATTGCCGTTTTAAATCTTTCATTTTTATAGAATTTTGTACGGAAAGCTCACACGCCGTAGAAGTTGATGGTGAGTTTGACAACTACAAACAGCTAAAAATTCTACAATCCTGCATGAAGAAGAATGTTGTCGGTTTTGCTTTGTCAACCACCAAAAGACTGTTTGGGAAGCGTAACTTTGAAATAACTACCGTTGGCGCATGAAAATGTGGAAAGTAGGTACATACGTCATTTCAGAGCTGAATTATTTCAATTATATCAACTTGTGATAGTTAGCGGTGTTTCTCTTTTTGCAGAAATGTAACATTGTAAAATAGTTTCAGGCGTTGGAAATGAAAGTTTCAGTTTCAAATATGTACGGGTTTTACTCTTGTTCAATTTTCTATTATGTGTTTATTGTACTATGTGTACGTTAATTAAGCTTTTTCTTTTTGTAAAGTTTAAAACATTCCCTTTTTGTTAATTATTCATCGAGTAGCCTTTAGCGGTTTAATTAATTGTAACTTTTTAATTTAACCTTTCATAATGCGAAAATTGGTTTTGCATAACGTTCTTAAAGATAATGATTTAGGCGAAGTCTTGTCACATTTTCGATGAGATTTCTATCATTTCTCGTGTGTTTTAATTAATTAAGAAGATCGCTAATTAGAAAGCTCTTCGCGTGGTATTTCCGTTGAAAACGGTATAGTTTTGTATTTCTACACATACGATTGAACTTGTCTGGTAAGCTTTTTTGGTATAAACAGTAGGAGGAAAATTCTAACTAGGATAAGATACATCGAATTTCTCAGCTGATTTTACGTTTAATTTTTTTCAGTGTAAAAGGCAATGGTATTTCATCACAGTGTTATCACAAAGTTAAATCAAATACTGAGTATTCACACAATAAATCCGAGGCTTAATGTTATCAGTCATTGCTACGAATGACATCCCGAGTTTTCCTTCGTCAATCAAATGGAAAGATATATATTTTTTCTCCCTTTTTTTGGACGCCATTCTAAATTTCTTGTTAGGTATATATTAGGGTAAAAAAATTTGAAGTCTTAAATCTAGAAAAATAGCCTAATTTGAGAGGGTTAACCCGCAAAACGAAAATTGTGCATATGTACTAGAAAGTTTAGGTTATTTGTTAGTGGTTATGAAACTAAGATTCTGTTTAAGTTGAAGACAACCCTCTTAGTCCCTTCGCTATTTTTGTAGGGTCTCAATTTCTAAATTAACGTGAGTTGTAAAGGTCGGCTGTGAAACACTAAAACATACATAAGCTTATAAACGAGCGGTAAACCTCGGACGTGACGTCATCGTACGTTTTCCGATTTTCATTTGAAAACACCCCTGATTGCCGTCCCAACTCCTAAAAGCGGTTCAAGTGCTTCGGAAAACTTGTGAAGAGGAGTTGATTTTCGAAGAGCACATTGTTAAGGTTCCTGCAAATTGTGGATATTTCAGCACTAAGAACGTAATACGTGCACTTGTTAAACTTTTCGTATTTTTTATTCCAAGTTTGTTCTTTAAACGTTTTTTTTTATATTGATGTTTTGATACTGTCAGTTATTCTTTTGTATATAAGCCGCTTGTGGCAGATAGGTGTATAAAACTGACTCGGTTGTTATTCGATCGTGTAGGGTGAAATTTTTCCTTTGCGTCATTTCCATTGTGGCCAATTTTCAGCCCCGGTTCTTCAATAGACGAGATTCTCGTCGAAATTGAATTAGAAAGAAATCGTACAAGTTCCCCACTCTGCTTTTCCTCTAGTAATTCACAAAATTATTCCGATATTTACAAAAACATTCGGAATCGGTCGATTTGTTTCATTTGCCTTTAGTTTCGACGTCGAGAAACGTTTTCCAATCGTCGTGATGCGATTTTAAAGCTGCTTGTATTACAGTAAGGGCTAACGCGATGTCTTTTATTCGCGGCGCTTACTCGCCGATTAATTAATTTCCCGGTATAGATGGCGCAAACGATTACTTCATATAAAATTTAGAAACGAATTTGTAACTGAAAGGCGTACCGGTACTATTTCGTTTAAGCAAACAACTTTTCAATCACATTGAACGAAACGTAATAAAAGCAAGAATCGAATATTCAAGCCCAACTTTAAAAATTAATTAATTCTCATCCAATTTTCTACACAGCTGTAAGAGACGTCTAGTCACGTATTGTCAAGTACCGAAAAAAAGTCAAAAAAGAAAGTTTGCGCAAAAATAAAAGTGAAATAATTTCTAAAGCTAATCCCTTTGGGGTCTCACCGAGATGGTTACTGTGTCTCTGGGCTTTGGCTCTTAATTGAAAGGACATAAGGGTAAAGTTACTGTTTTGTTCAAGGTGGTACGTGATATCTGTGTGAAGCTAATCAAAGTTGGGGCTGGCAAATATATTAACCTCAAAGTTTCCTGATAAAAATCAAACCGTTATTAAACTTGGCCTGAATCTGATAGCTTTTGCTATACTCTCAAGTTTCTAGCTTGAATTTCTAGGATTTTCACGCAAATAACTTCGAATTCACGTAATTTAACAATCTCAATGAGAAAATTTTATGGCTCAGGTGTCAGTTTATTTTGATTCCCTTTAATTTAGTCCCCGATCGTACCAGATTATAACTTGTTTTTGTTTGTTTAAAGTTTGGCAGTTATTTTGACGCGCTTGGCACACCCATACCACACAACTCGTCCTTAATTAAATTAGACGTATTAATTCTGAATTCGTAAACGAGTGACGATTGCTTTTCAATTTATAAACGATTTACGTAATTGAGACACACACACACATTCTTGACGTTTTAAAAATATAGCACTCGCGATCGATTATGTTCACTTAAAGGGGGTGGTCCTTAAAAGGCAATAATCAAAGAAGAGAATATTTTCTACTATCGGTCTTATATAAATTATAGCTTGTGAGCTCGACGTTCAAGTTTTCAAATGTAGAATTGGCTTTTATAACATTTAATTTATCCCTAGGGTGCATTTTCTTACAAAGTACAATGTATACGGAAACATTTTTGGATAAGATGACCTTAATCTAATACCATGACAAAAGACGTTCGACACAAAGATTCTAATCTATACTAATAAAAGTGCCGTCATAAATTTAATCTTACTTTCTCTTTTCTTGATATTTTCATTATATTTCAGTATTGAAACGGTCTCTACTTTTCTAATTGCTAATCATGAACGAACCTGCAGGCTTTTTATCGATTGTGCCATTTTCAAATGCACCAATTAAAATTGCAATCTTTGTTACAAGAATTTTATTGGTCTCGCAAATAAGATTTCAGAAATTACACTGAAAACGAATTTATCTCGCTCCAGTGGTTGGATAATTATCGAGTTCACACTTGCTTGCCCAGGAAATTAAAATTCCACTAAGTGAAATTGTAAAGCGAAAAACACTGGAAGAAATCATGTTTTGACATCAAGAGTGTTTAGAACTTGAATCCAGACAGTTAACGTATGAACTCATAACATTTTGAAATTATGCTTCATCCGAATTAATGACCAAATACTCTACCAAGACCGGATTCGAACTTCAGAGGGAACCATGACCTACCATGACCAAAAAAGTCAAAATCGTTTTTTTCCTATGATAAATTGCCAAGTGTTCATGTTAAACTATGCGAACTTACGGTCGCCCATCTCTTTACACAAATTTATTTCCTCAACTTATTGTCTAATCTCTAATGATTTACATTTACATTTAGGTATACATTCATAAAAGTTCGATAAAACGGTTAGGTTGTCAAATTAAGGGCACTCCATAATATATAAATAATTATTAACTTATAATATATTATCTGTAACGTATTACAAGCATAAAACAAATCAATACCAATTGTTTACTATAAATAATTTCACTTAATTTCAAGTTCATTATTTCTATTTATTTATAACACTTAGTCATTATATTTCGATTTATTATACATCACAATTTATATTACATTTATAATCATTACCTACATTTCTGTATATTATTAACTACATTTTTGGTTCGTCGTCTTGACTTATATTTCGTAAAAAAATAACCTTTTCTGTAGCTAATTAATTATAAATAAAGGGTTAAGTAAAAACTGGCAAGCATTACTACTCTTAGTCATAGTCGCAGGCTCTACGAAAAAACTGATCGATCTTGGTGATCGCATCAAGCCTGTAGCGTTTTACATTTATAATCGCAAAATTCCATGTCATACTTAATTTGGAGATGATCGAAAACCGATTTTCATGTTTCGAGTATCAATCAATCAATCAATTTCATTTATTGTACTTATTATATGTATGTACAAGATTCCTATTCATAACACAATAAAATAATAATACCCACTAAAATTACTGTCTATCCACTTCCCATCCCCTACAGATTACCACCCTCTCCTTTTTCTAAATTCTATCATCTCCTCCATCCACTTTATCCCCACTCCTCCATCGCTTAACACCCATTTCCACCCTCCCTCCTGTTCTCTTAGTTCACAACATTCCTCCACCATATGCACCATCGTTTCCCTTCCCTCTCCACACTGTCTGCATACCCCCACCTCCTCCTTTCGCCAGTACTTATTGTCCCTTTCTTCATTCCCAATTCTAAACCGTGCGACTATCCTCTTCCTCCTTATGTTGGTCTCCCCGGTTAAATACCTCGGCAAACCGTTTGTCACCAACTCCCTGTACTTTCCATTGTACCTCCCTGCATTAATTTTCGCTCTCCTCTCCTGCCTTTGCACATCTTCTACTCTTCTTACTATATCTCTAACCATCCTCCACCCCTCCTCTCTCCTCCCCTCCACCTCCACTCTCGCATCCACTCCTCTCGTAGAAGCACCTTCTTCCCTCCTGCCCATATAATATTTTCATCTTCACTTCAATCCAACTACACCTCAAGATCCCACCTTCTACTCGCCTCTCCATCTTTTCCTCAAATGTTTCGAGTACTTTATTTTCAATCGACGCTCATGACGCACAACCTTTTCGAATATCACTTAGTAAATATGATGAATTCTGGATTTTATTTGAGATTTCTGTCGCCAATACTTCTTTTCCTTTTATCACTAGTTAACTGTATGTGATTAATTGTGTCAAATCTTAAGCACAAGCTTAGTAATGGAATTTTTCCACCAAACATTGCATATTATGGCATTGGTATTTGGTCATTGGTACCACCCTCCCTATCATTGCACTGCGGAAGTAATGCTACAATCGCTCATATTCCAAAATCTGCACTTTGGAATATTTATGATTTAAAAATGCCGCAATGCCAATGTAACTTTCCAAAAGTTTTGGAATCAGCTTCCTAAATTAGAAAAATCGTAGTTAATCGTAAGCTTCTTTCCACTTATCATCACACTAAAAGATGTTTCTTTCCATTTGTGAGAGTAGAGCCATTCTTTCCACTTGGTTCCACGTTTGCTTAATTTCCGCGATATCCTCTAATTTGTTATGCATACTATCTTTATCATTCGCAACTCTTCTTTTTGGATATTCAAGGATCCCCATTGGGCATTGCAATCTTTCTTGTCAGATCTTCTCTTTGCCATTTTCCGCAAGGATTAGTGTTTGGAGATTCTTAAAGTTAACACCTGACATCATACACTATTAATGGTCCTTCTCGCAACTCTGCCTTGTCTACTTATACTTAACAAGTTATATTATGTTGGTATACAGGGCGTTTCTACTCAAAGTGGACAACGTAATAGAGGTTGTAGAACTTGTCAAAAATTAACACTTTTTTTAAGTAATTTTTTTCATTTTGGCTAGCTATTGTTTTCGAATTATGGACCTTTTTTTTACAATTCTGATTAACTGCTTACATGGTTGAAGCTTATAGAAGGATTGCAATGATTTAATAAATGGCCCACTCTTTGTAGAGTATTTTCATCTCCCCAGCTTAATTACGCCGGTATTCTCGTTTTTGATTCTACAGAATTTTCTGGCAAGCCTTTTCTTCCCCGCCGTTCTTCACCCCACACTTGGTCTTCCACAGTTACTCCCTTCTTATACCTAACAAGTTATATTATGTTAGTATACAGGTTGTTTCTACTCAAAGTGGACAACGTAATAGAGGTTGTAGAACTCGTCAAAACTAATACTTTCTTAAGTAATTTTTTTCATTTCGGCTTTTGTTTTCGTATTATGCGCCTTTTTTTGTTTTTTTTACAAATCTCTATACCTTCATTATTTGTAGTCGGATTTCAAAAAGTCAGAGTTTTTTGGAATCAACAGTTTAATATCTATAACGTATGTTTTTACAATAAATTAGAACAGCAAAATGGTGGTTACTTTAAATTATAATAGTAGAGCAGATTTTGTGGTATTCAATTTCCAAAATTTAAAATGACCGCCATTTTGCTGTTGCAAATTTTTTGTAAAAAAGTTTTGTAAGTACAAACGTTGTAGATATTAAACTGTTGATTCTAAAGAACTTTGATTTTTTGAAATCCGACTACAAATAATAGAGGTATAGAGATGTGTAAAAAAGGTTCAAATTCGAAAACAAAAGCCAAAATGAGAAAGTTATTTTAAAAAACGTGCTAGACGAGTTCTATAACCTCTATTACGTTGTCCGCTTTGAGTAGAAACACCCTGTATGAATTCGTATTTTCGTCCTACATATGGATTTCGCCTAGTGACGCAAACTGGGTTTAATTTTCGGGCATCAAATTTCAATTTTTGGACATTTTCGGGGTGTCGCAATTCAATTTTTGGCAATTTTTGCTGGTATCAAATTTCATTTTCTTTTTGTACAATTTTTGAATACCGAATTTTAATCTCTGGCAATTTTCGGATGTCAAATTTCATTTTTAGTAATTTTCGGTAACCAAATTTCAATTTTTTGGACAATTTTGTGGTGTTAAATTTTAATTTTTCGCAATTTTCGTATGTCAAATTTCAATTTTTATAAATTTTTGTAGTAATTGGATGTCAATTGTAGGCACCAAACTGTAGAAGAAAATGTTCGATTACCACATATTTATTGATAAATCTTTCTTCCGTGTAATAATTAGAGATTAATTAGGATTCCTTTTACTTCCCGAGTACGAAGTAAAGGGAGGTATTGTATTAGTGTTCTAAAAAAATGAAATTGACCTATGCAAATTTTTACATATTTTTGCGTTTCTGAATACGTAGATTCAAAAAAAAAAAAAATTCCGTCTGTCGTAGTCTGTAGTCTGTCCGTACACATTTTCTTGCAACGCGCTATACTCAGAAACTATTAAAGTTATCGAAATGCGGTTTTCGCCAATCGATTGCATTCGAGCCAAGAACGAAAATGCTGATATTACTTTTGATGGCGTCACTTCCGGTATAAGCTAAAATGGCGGCACTCATTTTTTTAATAAGATAAAGTTGCAGTTTTTTGGTACAAGGGAAGTCTCGTGGCAATACTTGTCAGAATTTTTTATAAATGCAAGAGACTGCCTGAAATCTTTTGGTGCTTTAACGCTTACCTCTGAAACATCTTCAAGCTCCTGCTCACACTTTAGTGTTAGTTTACATTTCCTATTCTAAAGCAAAAGTTTGATTAAATTGAAAACTTTGAAAAACGTACTGAAAAAAAACGACAAATTTTCTTATAAACGTAAAATTTGTTAAAAATTTGGGAAAGCAAAGTGCTAAAAACATGACATAAATCTGTTTTATGTGTTTGAACCATTTGTACTGGGTGACAACTGCCTTTTTCCAATTTTTTTACTAGTCTAGAAATAGGTAACAACTTACTTTCCCCGAATTGCTTGTAACAAAATAATCGGGCCATGGAAAAGGTCTACCATTGAATTCGGTGACACTAATGCTAAAGCCGTTATTAAAAAAATTTTGATTTATCGGCATTTCCGATTGTAAGAGCAGTGTAACAATAAAACGGTCTTGAAGAATGATATCACGGACGTGACATCCTTTATGTCTACCCTTCCGTGCAATAAAACTAAAAATGTACATTATTTGCATACCTACACACATTTGCATGGATTGTAAATTTTAAACTGAGCAAACAAATCAAAATATCTTTACTACCTTCCGAACTATTAGCGTGCAAAATTTAACGAATTGAAATTGCGTTCGGTTTTATGTTGTGGTAGTTTAAGTTCATTTAAATTATGAATAGGAAATAAATAATAATGTGGGTTGTAGCACACCGCAAGGGTAGAATAATGGTCCGGTATTATTCACATAACGGTCAAGCTTTCACATGTATACGATAGCCCTTTTTGAGTGTAAAGTAATTCATTAACTTTATAGCGTCGTCATAAAGTTTATTATATTGAAATTAGGCATAAACCTCTTACAAAACTTTAAAGTTTCAAATTTGGTACTAAACTCGTTCCTAGCAATAATAGCGAAATGGGTCTTCTTTGATCAATTAAATCTTTGTTAATGTGTATAGCGTAAGTTTATACCCGGTATAATTATTACGGTAACGATAGCAACAATCTGTTATCACACAAGATGTATCACGGTTTCAAGTTAATTCCCATTAGGTTAACACAATTGACAGTGTAATTGATTAACAAAACCGTAATAGCCGTGCGACGTAGCTTGAATATAACCTCCTATCATGCGGCAAGTGGCTTATCTTTGTTATTTCTCATATAAGCCCTATTCGAGTGTAAATTTCATATTATATTAAACCGTTTAATACGATTGCAGTAATAATATCTCTCTGAACCACATCGATATTTATACTTGCATGCACGAAAAGGCAAAATTACCTACAATATTTGCTGTCAAAACCATATTACATACATATTTACTTTAGAGTAAAACGATCGACTAAAATTTGCTTTATTAAAAGACATTTACGAAAAAAAAACAACACTAATTATGTTTTCAGTTAATGAAATACAAATACACCCTCGGCGTATACGTTTGCATTTAACGTACCTAATAAAAGTTCGATTACGAATTACAAAAATTTACATGAAAAAAGAGGGGAAAACGAAAATGTCATCTATAAACAAAGAAGCTTGAATAAACAAAACTTTAATATTCAGCTCAACTCCGAATAGACAAACACGCTATGACAAGATGCTACTCGATTTACATTTACATACATGAAATATTTCTCACATTTTATTACGACCCCTTTGCATTACGTAACATCTAAAAAGTAAATGTCGCATTGAAATTAAAGCTCGAGCTTTACGATTGTAAATTTTCGGGGAAATCTTTAAAGAAAGGTCGTGAGCTTATAATTGGGTTTTATATGAGGCGGATGAGTGAAAAGTCCTATTTTAGTTAAAAGGTGTAATAGGAATAAAT
The DNA here is from genome assembly GCA_036250285.1 of Pyrocoelia pectoralis. Taxonomy (NCBI): domain Eukaryota; kingdom Metazoa; phylum Arthropoda; class Insecta; order Coleoptera; family Lampyridae; genus Pyrocoelia; species Pyrocoelia pectoralis. The sequence goes on from CM070080.1 coordinate 29,873,197, forward strand.
GATATGGGAGGGAATTTTTTTTTACCCTCATCATAGGATCTTTTAACTATATGGAAGTGTTCGATGGCACTTTACGAGGGACGATTCGTAACTAAAACGTTTTCTTTAATTTTCCCTATTTAACTCGCAATTGGCAATGATTTTCATTTGTTTGCAATTTTTATGACCAATCAAACAACGCAGCCACTCGCTAAAAGAAGGCAGTAAATTTCTCAGATCAGTGTAAGATCACTAAGGGATGAAAACGGCAGTCCTTATCAAAATCCCTAAACAATGATTTGTAAGCAAATTTAGTATTATTATGGATCTAAGTTAGAATCCAAAAAGGCTGCCAAAACAATGATAAGAAGCTCTTTACTCAGTATTTAAGGGCCTGAAACTCAAAAATGGTTTTATTATTGACTATAGAAACATTTTTTACAAAAATTTGGTCTTATTTCGACAGCGGAATTTCATATTTGGCTCAGTCTAAAGTGTTCAAAAGAAGAAATGCTTTTTTTATTATCGACTGTTTGAGCAATCTGCCTAAAAAGTTCAGCGAATGTATAGCAAGTGTTTCTGAGCTAATAAGTACAATGAAAATAGTCCAAGAAGTCGTTTAGAGACTGTTTTCTAAATGAAAACTACTTCATCACCGAGCAGGTAATAATGTGAAAGAAGATGTCAAATGTGGAAGAATTGGTACAGATTGGTGCAGACCATGAGTACATGCCAAAATCAATTTTTGTTTTGTACCCGCGGAAGAAAGAAAGATTGAACATCCATACAAACACAAATCCTTTTTTGCATGTATTTTCGTATAGGATGGAGAAAGTGAGAGGTACCTACTTGGTTCAGAAATGGTACTATGAAAAGAAGAATTGAGCTTGATTCAAAATGAACCTAATCTGTTGAGGAAAATTCCTTTCATAGCTTCTATATCTAGTTGTTGATCTCAAGAATCAGTAATCACCATTAACTACAAAAATACTTATTAAACTGAACAGAACATGTTTTAATAGCAAGGGTGTCGTCATCTGCGAACAACTGATGATGAGAGCCTTGCTGTTAAAACGCACTTGGTTTTATAAACTTTGCTGTTTTCTGTGTTGTGTCTTAGTTCATTTGTCAACGGAATTTCTCAAGTCCTTGTGGTGCATTAATAATTTTGGATAAATGTTACGTTTGGGAATCGTTACGTTCATTAAAAAATCTATCTTCTTTGAAAAGAAGTAAAGCTCAGTTCATTAATTCCTTACAGATACTAGCTGACAATTCTTTATTATGTAACTGCCCACAACAACTACTTGTTTTATTTCGATGAAAAGATCGGCTGCAAATCAGCTGCAAAAAATCGTAAGCGTGCTAAGCAAACAGTTTCGGAAAAGAGAAAATGTGCCGATTTTCTAAGAAATTGGTTTACTACTACAGAAGGAGAAATTGAACATGACGATTTCAGTGACAAAGAATTTGAAGAGCCATATGAACTTACCATCCCAAGATCAAAAGATCAAGGTGCTTCATCTTCTTTTGCGGGAGATTATACCGGGTGGTGCTCGAAAAACCAACCCACCACCAGCAGATACAAACAACAAATAATAGAATTAAAAATAAGCTAATGCTTCAATGCACTTTTGCACGCGCCCTAACATGTTATTATACATTTTGCGTAACTCTGCTGCATCAAGTCTTCTAATGTCCTTGGATTATGTACGTACACTTTGCCCTTTAGACTGCCCCATAGATAAAAGTCACAAGTGGTTAAGTCCGGCGATCGCGGCGGCCGCAATCTTTTGCTTACAGTCCTTTCTTCTGTGAATCTTCGTGAGATTGACTCGCGTGAAGTATAACAGATTCTGTTCAAATACAGCGTACTACCGTTCATGGGCCAACTGTGCGTAAAATTCCTCAAAGATTTGCATATACACACCAGTGTTTACTGTTGTTCAAAAAATATGGCACACACTATTGGATTTGCTGACACAGTGCACCACACTCCGATTTTTCTATGGTGAAGAGGTTCCTTGTCAATCGTATAGGGATTGTTTGGTGTTCTGAGCTTTATCCCTATTTGCTTTAGACGTTGACAAGACCTACTCGAAACGTTCGCTTGTTGCAAACATTTACGTGTCGACTTCTTAGGACTCTGGATCATTCGTGGTCGAATATCCGCGACCAACTCAATCGCGGATATTCGACCACGAATGATCCAGAGTCCTAAGAAGTCGACACGTAAATTTTCGCAACAGAGTGCAGGTGGCTACTAGCGTTTTGATTGGTCAGAGAGAAAACGAGTGGACGACAATGCGTAGTCTGTACTGGGGCCGGTTTTTCTTGCGCCTCTCTGTAGTTTACAAATGCCGAAAAAACGAAAGTAGTAGTAAGTACTGCTAAAAATCATTCAGCTGTTCCAATGATCAGAGGAGAAGTTTGGTTCCATCCATAACGGTAACTACATGAATCTTCTGTAAGTCATCGCTGAATTTAATCCATATTTATCGGCCCATATTGCAAAATGGGGAACCATGGAAAGAGTAGCGGGAAAACCTACAGGCAAAAACTTTAGAAATAGTTTGAAGACTTCACTTTGATGAGGCTCCAGTCCGGTTTTTGTGTAAATATCAACCTCATGATTTCAGACACTCCTCTTATTATATGCAAGAGCCACCGTCTATAATAACGTAGTAAATTTTCTGATCTTATGCAATTTTCCAAAGAATTACCAGCAGAAGGAAATAGGTTTTTCAATATTTTAAAGTTAATTTGGAAACTTCTTTTCTTAAAGGAATAATCACTGCTTGCCAAGACAGACTCAATTCTTTTGCAATACCATCCATTGAATTCCATTTAATAAAGAAATGGAATCCAATCGACTTTGGAGTGAGATTATTGAACCATTGCTTGGGATAAACCAAGGAAAGAATCTTGAATTAGGGAAGTTGTTACGTTAAGTAGAACTACAGACTGGCATCAGATGAGGATTAGCGAGAGGATTAGACTTTTCTTGCTATATCCACCATTTCGCCAAGTCTTTGGAAATCTCATCCATGGTATAACCGTAATTGACTTAGAGAAGATTCTGGAAGCAAGAAAATGTTCACTTGTACAGGAAAGGTGAAGATTTATAGTATTAATTTATTTGAGGAACTTATTCCTCAAATAAATCAGCCACGTGAAAGCACACTTTTCTTAAAAAGTGTGCTTTCGCGTGGTTGAGTTTTTTTATGCCAGTTGTATAAAGTCTAGTTGAGTTTGAACCTGCGGTTTAGTGTGAAATTCAGTTGCACAAACATAGGGTTGATATCTGGCCTAGGGTTGAACTGACGATTTCACCAGCCGACCGATATGGGTTGGTAAATGTGTGGTACAATCGTCAGTTCAAACCTAGGCCGAACGTCAACCCTAGTTTGTGCGCCGGTTGAAACTCAACTGGGCCTTAGTAGATTAGAATTTCAATCCTAGTAAATCAATATAATCTGGTTGTAAAGAGAAAGGGGAAACTGTACTAAAAAAATGCCAATGGTGTTTCAGAACATTAATTTTAGCCAACTTTGTAGGAACTTTACCAAATTTCAATAACACCGATCCAATTTAGGTTAAATATTAGAAAAGCGAGGATAAGATTTCGCGAGAAAAAAAATCGTTACACCTTGTCGACAAGTTTCATACCGACGTAAGTCTTTAATGTCATGGTTACTTTTACTTAGCTCTGACATTTTACTAATTCGAGCCGACCCTAATGAAATTTACCCTGTGAAAGATGCTCGTCTGAAGAATTTACTTCGTAAATACATTTATGATACTCGAATACCACAGAAGTAAGATTTAATACCTGAAACGGTTTTGTGGCATATGATTTAGATTAAGCACGCCAATTTCTTACTTTAATGTGTATATGAACTTAAAATGACGTTACAGATGTCTTGTACTTACGTAGCAAGGATTAGAAAATGTGTCTTATTTAATGTTCATGTGGGAAACTCTAGTTGCAATGTAGCAAACTTCAGCTGTAACCTAGTTGTACGAAAATGCATATTAATTCTGATAAGTGTTAAGGCAGTGCTCTACTAATGCAGTCCTTAAACTTTAATTGATTTATAAACTGTCGACGGATTACCTTAATTTCCTTTTGCAAAGAAAAAAAAATAGGTTTTCACGAAATGTAAGCGTCAATATAAAATTAAGCCGTATAATGGATTAGGAAAAAGTTAAGGAAAGTTGAGTCACGCATACAGTAACTTCATTAATTACACCAGAAGTTCCAATAATATTAGATGGGCAAAATAATGAAATTATTCTTTACGTTTTATTTTTAAAGAACGGAATCTATTCGAGGATTAAAGAAGGTATAAATGTTACGAAAGGATGGCAGGAAATAAAAAAAATCGACGTTTCTCCTTTCCTCGCCTTTCTGAGTGTTTGCGGTTATATATACGTGCTCACGGTGAAAAATGGAAGGAAAAAGGAGTTGGTTATGAGTGATACCAACAAACATTGGGTAGACAACGGAAATCAGCTGTCAGAACATACTGGGGATAAACTTATGACGTGTGAAATAAGGTCGAGATTTATTTACTGAAACGAAATCAAAAATATTTTTCGCCAATTCTCTTAGGACATTGTTTGATTTTATTATTAACCAATATTTAGTTTTTAATCATGTACGATAGGAGCGAAATTTCAATTTATTTTTCCATAACATAAAACAAACAAAACCAAAATTTGAATTTATTATTTTACATTCCAAATACGATTTATAATTGAAAAATGAGGGTCAACCGTAAATTGATCGCTTTAATTTGGATAATTCCCCACAATAAATTTAATAATAAAAAGAAAAACAGAACGAAAAGATTCCTCATAAGTCGTAACTAATTATAATCCTATTTTTCGGATTATTGTAATCTGTTCTAGGTGAAGCCTCCCGAATGTTAATCCTATTATGAAACGTTGGCTTATGTGTTATCTTTACTTCCCATATAATATGTCAATATTAAGAATTGATTTCTAGAAATTGAAGTTACTCTTGAAATTACTAATTCATATATGTGACTACGCCAGCTCTATAATTATTTTATGTCAATATCATGGATTTATAACAGTTTCCTTCGAGCAATTCAGAAATCTTAGAGATATTCAATCATGTATTCCAAGTGAATAAATCAGGTTTAGTTATTTTTAATTTGTTCATCTTACGTAAATTTACACTGCATTGAATCAATAAAATTACGATAGTTTTCTTCCCTCTTACGGTTGCGTGTTACGTGCAAAGTGTGCTGATTGTATTGATTAGATTAAAGAAATAATGAACGCGTATAAATTAATTATAAAGCATTTTGTGCGATCAATCCCAACGTGACAATGCCACCACAACGTTGATACTAAAATAAGAGAGACGATAAGTGTGGCGAGGAAAATGAAAAAAAAAACTACTCTGACGCTAAGGTTGTGGGTAAGGAGTAAGAGTTATATTTGAGGAATATAATTCGTGAATTAGATGGAGTGTCAGTAGAGTATTAGGGGGGGTTCTGGACCAAAAAAGTCACTAGATTTAGTAACTTTTCTTAGGTTGGTAGTACTGGTCACTAAAAAAGTCACTAGATTTTCAAGGCCACGCCCCTGTTTTTACCTATTCAATACCTGTTTTTACCTGTTCAATACCGGTTGTACCTGTTCAATACCTGTTTTTATCTGTTTTTACCTGTTCAATACCTGTTGCAAACCAGGGGCGTGGCCTTGAAAATCTAGTGACTTTTCTAGTGACCAGTACTACCAAACTAAGACAAGTTGCTAGAAAAGTTACTAAATCTAGTGACTTTTTTGGTCCAGAACCCCCCCTACTACACTACTAGTGTCGAGTGAATGAGGAGCTATGGAAAGCACTCAAATGATTAATATCGCCATTGTACAGTTTAAATTAAAGACCCAGCGCTCTTTTTGCGAATTCCACTGCAAAAGAATGAGTTCTATTTGGAGAGTCATTTTTGATCCCACCAAATAATTTGCCCTCGTAGGCATTCCGCTTTGCGTCGGGGCAGGGTGGTACATATTTTTAGGACAGACTATTTGTAATTGACAACACGATGCAAGAACCCCGTTCAATAGCAAGCAAAGTTTTGTAGATGAATGTCGCATAGCTCCAGTTCTCATGGCATTCATTTTTCAGCCTTTTTTGGACTAAGGCTTTTAAGCGACGAAAAATGTAAAACTGTTGCTAACTATTTTTGTGTTTGACACGGATCTTCATCTGCCAATATTTGCCATTCATCTTCAAATGCTCTTGGCCGTCTTCTGTATGGTTATTGATTGACATATAGTATACCAACCAAATAGTCTTGATTTTTCCAACTCTGTAGCTCGTCGTCGCTAGATAGGGGAGTTGTTCAATTTACCTTGTAGATTAAAGTTGTTCCACTGAATTTTTCACTGATCGCAACCCTATGCCATCGCTTCTTTGGTCGCTCTTGGTGTGGAAAAGTATGGCCTTAACTTTTTTTATTGACTGGTTCCTGTAGCACAAAGTAAATATGCTAAATGTGTACTGGAATCTTTATATATGTATGGTCGATTCCATAAGTTGCACCTTGACGGCTTTTATGGCCTATCTTCTACTTTTCTTTGTTGGAACAATAATTATTACATTTTTGGCCCTTGAAATTTAAAAATTAAGTTAATTGTCAAATTTTTCTAATCTTGACTTTGCTTATCTAGCCAATGTGTAAACAAAAAAGGACCACCATGCACCTAATATTCTTTCAAATGAGGTTCACTCTTCTCTTAATTGTCATCTAAAAATGTTAAGGGGGCGAGCGCAGTGCACAGTAGCTGGAGGTGGTAAAGATCCAGAGGTCTACTTTCAATGTCAAAAATTGTCTCATATGAGCTCCTCGGCCCCAGGTCGTCTTTTCGCCGAAGGATCGAAGAAAGTTGTACCTTCACAGAGGATTCCAAAATTTATCACTATGACATGCACACCAAACATATTTCATTAAGAAATCCTTGAGGTGGCGTTGGAGAAATAATTTGGCGGATTGAATATTTTAGGGGAACGTGCCTCGACCCCGGATTGTCACGCATTACTCTAACGCTGAAAAAAACGAAGCCTGGGTTCTATTTCCTCTCCGGCCATAATAACTTTCAGATATTTTCCTACTTTGGTTCACTCAGCCTCTACACAATGGGGTTCGCACTGGAAATTTTTAAACGGTTGGAGAGAAATGTTTTAAAACGCAGACCCATGTTTGTTTACTATTTCAGTTCCTTCCTTTGATCAGCGTACCTGTCAAAATGGTTAGTCCTTTTTTCTTCACTGTTTCAGTTGGTGACTTTTCTATTTACAACCTTCGGTTATTTCATTTGGTAATTTGCGAAAACCGCTTATGTGTATTTTTCTTTGCTTCAGGAATCAATGGAGTAGCATTTTTAACGGGGCGCTCGAGACTTTGCTTGTCGCAAAATCACGATGAAACAAAGATATTTTGATTTTTTAATGGTTCGAAAATATTTCATTTTTGGACAATATGATGAGTCGCTTTTCTTTAAGAAGTTGAAACGCTCTGTCAAGGAGCAACAAGAATCGTTGCGCAGATGTGCTGTTCGCGTGCTTGTGTAAATGTTTTAAAAATTGGATTCTTCCTGGAGAAAAACGCAGAGTCATGAGATATAAGTGTCAATTGGCGCAAACTAAAGTTACAAATGGGCCATTTTGAGTAGCAAAAACGATTGCACTTGATTGAATATTTTATGAACAACGATTCCATTTGATTTGTGGACTAAGCTACTCCATCGTTTCTTCCAAAGTTTGGTGTGATGTGCAACTGAATTTAATTGAAGCTTAAAACGTGTAGTAACCCATGTAGCACCGTTTATTGGCATTAGCGCAATATAGAGACATTGGGGCAATATTGTCGAACTGCCGCCAATATTGGGTATATTTTTGTAATATTATAAAAATATTAGAAATAGAATATTTAGTGAATATAAGAACAATATTTGCAATATTTAGTAAATATTGCTATTTAATGTATATTCAAATATTTGTAATATTAAGTAAATATTGATATTCAATGTAAATTTAAATATTGTACATACAACATTGTATCAATATTGCGTGTACAATATTACTAAATATTTAAAATCGATATTTAAGCAATATAGCATACATATTTACAATATTTAGTAAATATTGCTATACAATATAAAGTCAACATTTATTTATCAATAACATAACAATATGTACTGTATTTTCTATATTACTGGATATTTAAAATGATAGGCTACATGGAAAAAATATTCATAAATAATAACGTTATGATACTTTCTCAAAATCCGCCGAATGTGAATTTTCGCCGATTTGGAGATATCAAAATAATCAAAATATAATATGTACGCCCTCCTCAATATTTTATAGTGTTCAACTATAATTTCAAAATTATATAAGTTTCCATGGCTCAGTTGTTTCAGGGCTGAATTCTTAACCGGGTGATGGATGGTTGGAATCCTACTTGAAGCAGAAGCCTTTTTCAGCATCACCGATCTCCTCCGAGTCTACACGTCCTGGGGAAGGAACCACTGGAGCGAGTACATGGAGCCCTGCAGGCGCTGCGCACTGGGAAATAGTCCCTCGAACAGTTAGGGCTCTGGAGTGGCGCAGCCCCCCCCCCCCTTCCTACTATTTTGTGACACATTACAAACATTGTATAAATATTTTCCCCAATATTGAAATAATATCGGTTAGTAATATTTAGCGAATATGTAAAATTGTTCACATTTTAATGTTGTCACAATATTGTACATTAATATTCTTCTAATATTTTTACAATGAAATGTCAATATTACACCAATATTAAATGCTACATGGGAAGGAAATGAGATTTTTTTGGAAATATCTTCTGCAAAGTGGCGAATTTTCTACTAAAATTCGATTACTGCTTAAAACAATTTTTGGAAGAACTCTCCATGAATTTTTGAGTCTATTACACAAATCAAGTTAAAAAATTTTGGCAAGTTGCCACGAGACTTCCCTCGTATGAACACTTTTTTCAAAAAATAAATATAGCACAATTTAGAAAAAAACACTCTTAAACTACATAAAAAACCTGCAATTTTATCTTATAAAAAAATGAGTGCCGCCATTTTAGCTTATACCGGAAGTGACCTCATCAAAGGTAATATGTATTAACATTTTCGCCCTTGGCCCGAATGCAATCGATTGGTCAATTTTTTTTGGAACACTAATACAATACTTCCCTTTCGGGAAGTAAAAAGGTTTGAAAGTGCCGTTACCTTGACAATCTGTCGATAGATAAGTGATTGTTTTTTTAACTAATGGTCTCCATTCTTTAGTACCTTTTTTTTTGTTTCGTATGGCATTAAATTAATTATTACGAGAGCCAAACAGGGTAATTTTAATCTGATTTCGCAAATGATTGATGTAATAACGCTTTCCCGGAGATTTTTCTTCTCTTCTCTATTTCCATTTCGATTCACATTTTGAACAAAGGAAGTGTGATAGAAATTTTTTTAAGAAAATGTTCATTTTTTTCCATAACGTCTTTTAAATAAGGTCAGAACCAATTTGATTATCGTTACGTGAGGCAGCACATAAACTGAAAATAAAATTGTTTAAATTTGAATTTGTGGAAGATCTATCGAGTTTTTTATTAGTATAACAAGTGGAATCTTTCGTGTGTATTGAACTAAACCTAAAAAGTGTGCGATGACGATATTGATCGGGTTCGAATTAGTTTAACCAAAATGAACCTAAACATACATATTGTTATCGTGTTTTAATATAGGTAAGCACGTCAATGGCACGAGCCGGATATTGGTATAATATTTGGACGTTTTTGGATTTTGGCCAACTTGACATTAATAAACGAACGACACACATTTTATACGACCGACGCCAAAGTTAGCGGTTAATATTCACTTTTTTTCTATTTATACCTTTTGGAACATATAAAAAGATTTTGGCGATATATACAATGGGCGTCGTAGGCTCGACTTTTTCGTCAGCAAAGTTTTGGGCACGAACAACAATCTTTACTGAAATCAACAATTTTTGTACATATTATGAAATCGTTCAACTAGAAATTCGTCTAAAACGTATTAATTGTTCCCAGTGTAAACGATGTTAATTGACGTATAGAGATAATTAAAGGAAAATCGGAAAATAGCAATATAGAGAGTAGAATAGATTTTTCCATCGGGAATTAGTTTTATAAACTGCTATGAAACTGAAAAGAATTTCTTTTTTACGTCTAGAATATTTCTTCTAACAGCTACTTGAGTCGATAAACTATATACAAGAAAACATCGAGAAGTAGCAAAAAGCATCAAACTATCAGAAAAATTTCACTCAAGGGTATCGTTATAGAAAATGAATATCTAACGTTCACGAATAGTTAAACTTCCCTTCTATTATATATTAGTGTGCATGTTATACTTTTAAAAGTGAATTATTTAAAATTGCTTTTTCTCGTTACAGTAATAACGACGAGGGTACGAGCGGTCAGTTTCCGTACATGCGGACCTGAGGAATTGGCGCAGTGTGCGAAAAGTCTGTCAGTTTTAACAGATTCCGGTTTAAGTTTCGTCGGAAGCAAGGAGGATCTTGACTTGGTTTGCCCGTAAGTATTAATTCATGAAAATGGAGGGTGGGGAGTAGCTCAAGACACCGAATTGGGACCGTATAATCTTTTCATTTTCAAATAAATGAAAAGTAAATAGCGTTGGGATTTAATCAAATGTAAAACATATTCAGAGCCACACAATGAACTACGGTTATTTAAATTAATTACACCATTTTACACATGCGTGTTTTCGAAAGGGTTTATTGTACAATTTATAAATTGTTAAACGAAACAGCTGGAAGTGACAAACACTCGTTGACTTTGAAATTAAAACAAATTTGGTTTTTCACTTATTAACGTGTAAACCGACTGGATTTTTGCTTGTCTCGTTCGCTGGAACGTGAATGACAAAAAAGGAATTAGATTATTCTATATCCTGTAGGAAATATCGGAGAAAAATGAAAACTTCTCGTATTTTCTCCTCCATCTCTGTCCGACGACAGTTCTTACGTACACAAGAAGCGCAAATAAGCCGTGTTCCTTTGTACGCATTTTCTCATTCGCTTTTAAAAAGGTGTATTACTCGGTAGGAGGGTTACATTCGCATCCGTGTTATAAGACAGCATGTCATTTTTTTTTAAGCAAATGTTAGTGGTGCTTATTAGCAATTTTTTTAGAAATTTTACCGTGTCGGTTGAGAATGAATACATAATTTATGTAAAAATGGCTTAATAAAACGTAGTGTGTATGGCACACCGATTCCATCATTTTTCAGTCTCTTTCGGATGCTGTTACTCTTGGGAGTGATGCATTTTCTTCATCGCGCTGCTTTCACTCTTCTCACGAATTACATAATAATTGCTTGTAAGGTAGTAAATATAGTGAAAGTATTTTCCTAATGTCTAATAAAAACTGCTTGTAGTCATATACGTTCTGCGATTTTAATGCAATCCCAAAAGTCCTAAACTTGGGTACGATTTTTTCAAGTACAACATCTGGTTTTGTTAAAGCGTAAAAGAGATTTAGTGCAGTGCAATTTCGCCAAAAAGAAGGTTACTGTGGCAATCTTTGGCAGTGTGATCGGTAATTCAACTAGGTTCTGGCACAAATTTGCAAATTTTTCATTACATCATACCCTAAATGAACGCTCCCTTTGAAGAATTTATAATAATAGTAAACTTTATTGTTCAAAATACCATACCAGTTGGTGTAGAACAAGTCTCCGTAAAACTAACAATACTAAATACTCATAAATGTATATACAAAACATGAGAAAGAAACGGGGAGACAAAATTACTTCAAATAGAAATATTCGAATTTAAAAATTCATGTAAACTATAAAAGCTGCATTCAATAAGATACTTGTGAATAGTTTTACTAAAATGTGATCGGCTTAGATCTTTTAATTTTTCTGGTAATTTGTTATACAATTTTGTCCCTACATATGTGGGATTCCCTTCGTAAACACTAGTATGATGTATGGGTATTGAATAATTAATTTTGTTTCTGGTATCATATTCGTGAAAATCGCTATTTCTTATAAACAAACTTTTATTGCTATGAACAAAGAGTAATATTTCTTTGATGTATATTGAAGGTACTGTAAAAATTTTGTATGTTTTAAACAGAGTCTTACAAGAAGTTCCGGGAATTACACCAGCCATATATCGAAGAGCTTTTTTTTGAATTTTGAAAACTCTGTCAGCATGACTAGATGATCCCCAAAATATTATGCTGTATATAATTCTTGAATAAAAATTAGCATAGTAATAGGACACAGTAATATGCCTGTTTGTGATTATTCACAATCTATACACAGCGTAACTATATCTGATGATAACATTTTATACACATTATTTATATGAACATCCCATTTTAATTGTTCATCAATTAGTATACCTAAAAAATTTGTGCTACTCACTTGTATTACTGATTTACCATTTATTCTTATTAGACAATTTTCTGAATATTGTGGTAGCTTTGTTTTGAAATGTATAAAAGTAGTTTTCTCAATATTTAGGTACAACTTGTTTACACAGAACCAATGAGTAAATTCGTTACGAATATTTTGTGCAGTTTTTATAGTGTCGACAATATTATCTTGATAACACAAGTAGAGTAGGTTCAGAATCTCGTGGCACTCGGAATGCGCGGCGGGATTTACAACAATTTCGAAAAATAGGCACGACATTATACGCCCAAAAACATTGGTAGGTAAAATGCCATCCTAAATATGTAGAGTAAATAAATATAGGTGTAATTATTTATAGAACTTCATATTAGTATCGTAGTATCGCGTTTAAATAAATCCCGCCGCAGATCTCGAGTGCCACGAGATTTTGAAACTACTCTAACTTGTGTCATCTGCAAATAAAATCATGTTTTTTTGTTTGTTTGACATTATATCATTTATGTAGAGTATAAATAGCAGAGGCCCCAAAACAGATCCGTGTGGAACACCACCAATCAACTTTGAAGTAGAGTTTATTTGTTGAAAAATGACAGTTCAAGATTGAAAACATAGCCAATATATGTCCATACTATGTTAAGCACGTATGTAATTTCATCACAAAACTGTTACCATTTGCTCTGGTCCGGTGTAGATCGGTTCCCCCTTCAGCTCATCACAGTTGTCATCAACCAGCGTCGATTGGTTCAACTACTGCTGATCACCCCATGCAATTTGCACAGAGAGCTTTTTGGTAACCGCGTGCCCTTTTTCAACCTCTCATCTTGCAGGTACAAGAAATGATCTCCATAAGTGACTTAGGGATTATGCGTTTCAAAAAGCCGAAAGTGGTGGGCAGGGAGCGGGGGGGGGGGGGGGGTGTCTTAGTCCCACTGGTGTGTTTTTGCCGTACCCTATCTACTTCTCGTACTTTTCCGAAAAACAATGAACACTGCTTTATTTTCTTCTGAGGAACCTAAGGAAGATGAATTAGTGTCAGCGCGGGTAGAAAGCTTACGTGCTGTTTGCTGCAGCGCCAGATAAGTTGTTATCGGGTATCGAAAATAACAGCAGATGCACGCCGGTGCCAAAAACATGAATCGTTATTTGGAACCGCGTTTTTTTTTAGAAAGCTCTAACTTAAATTTGAGAAGATTCAGCCAATCTACCACATGTAGACAAAGCAATGTGGGGCTTCTTTGCCAAGTCATGCTCTTGGGTTCTTGGGTGGCCATGTCCATACCGCCAACAATAATGTAATGCCTTATGATTATCCAATTACAGAAAATTTGATATGCCACCTCCCTAGTAGGAGTAAAAATCTGCGCAAATGCACCATATGGACCTTCACGTAATCGTTGTAAGATTGGCAGTACAAATGCTAAAGTTTTTTCACTACCTGGTTGAAAAACATCAACATTTTTTTGATCCACGTCAAGAATTTGTTTTCTTCTCCAAACATCCAGAACATTCCTTTGATTCTTCTTCCGGATGGAATAAGTAAAGTAATAAATCTAGACTTTAAAACTGACTGTTAAAAAAGTTAAATAACACTTTATAACATAGCAACAATAATAATTAACTAAGTGTGTCTGTGTAGAAGAGTAGATATCACCGCGCTTCGCTGCTCCGCATGAAGCACATTAATTTACGACAAAGGCCAATAATTTCTGCGTTTAACGTAGCTTCCTATGTGTAAATTTCAAGGTGTTTCAAAGGAAGGATATAGTCAAAGGTAGTTTGAACCGTTAATAAGATCCCATGAATCGATAGGAAAAGGGCATTTTGACTCTCTTAATACAGATGTCCACCATATCGCTAGAAATCTCACACTGGACAAGTGGATGAACTCTTTATGACTAATGAATAATCGTACAGGCCAAAGAAGAACAATGTTGGCTAGAAATCAAAGTGTTTGGAAAATGGAAAGACGGAGGAAGATTTACAATGGCACTTATAAGAGTTAACTTGACGCTCATTTTTCCATAAGCGTAACCCATGGTTAACCACAAATTATTCGCTGAGAGGGAAAGATATCCTATAGTTAATGAATTTCTAATTTAATTTAATGTTGGTACTAATGTTTTGGACAACTTGTTCCAAACAATGTGTGGATTCTGGATTGAGACAGGAATATAACTATAATATCGGAACCATCACCTAGAACCACTCCACACGACCACACGTGACATATCCCTGATAACAGAAGAAGTATCTCTCGTAGCCATGTCCTACCTGGATTCCCCCAACACAGAAAAAATGTAATGCACCCTCTCATCGTCTGTGTAGCGTCCTCTACATCATCCCCATACGGTACATACATGTGTCGTTAAGTTTACAGTGCCCAAGCAGGTTCTTCTTTGATATCTCTTTGCGGAAATGCCCCAGATTACGAGAGTAAGTTTAATCTAGTCTTGAGGTGGACATGGCTAATTATTTTCAGCATTTAGGAGAATCTTCTTGTAAAGCCATATCTGCCCATGCTTTCATACCCCTCATTTAAAGCTATAACCCATCCAATCACTGTTTTGGTATGAGGCCCACTTCACAGTACTTGTTTCATAAACGGTGAATACTCACAACAGTGTCAACCCACACCAAAGTACTTCTTCCATTCCTGATGCATCATTGAGGCAGAAGATTAGACAAACTGATAAAAAAGCGAATTAATTCGATTTCCTCTCAAGTTCACAGTAGTATTGTTACTGTTGTAAGTGCTAAACATCGTTAACTTATTTTAGTAGTATTTAACCATGCCTTAGTCATTCATTGATGGACACAGTTGTAAATATGGGAATAAGTGGCAGTTAAAGAATAAACTCGTAGCATTTCTTGTAACTGGAATAATTCTTTTCGGATTTTATTTACTTACAGTGCTGCACATGAACTTAATTATAGAAGGCAAGGCTTGCAAATTTAAGGCTTTGTATTTCGTCAGTCAAGGACTTTTCGATAGGATTTTTTAAAGAGGATTTACTGTTAAGACTTTCAACGGTCGCTGATGATATTTGAAAGACTATTGCAAGTTGTCGCATCCAATAGCAGTCACATTCGTTACGTACCTTTTGTGATATTTAAAGACAGAGACAGAGAAAATTAAAGTATTTGCGTAGAGATTTTTTTCTAATTAAAAAATTTTGTAGCCAACATACCCAGTTATTAGGGTCGCCATACGTCCCGATTTATCGGGACTGCACCGATTTGGAAACTTCCGTCCCGAAAGGAACTTGCGTACCGAAATGTTTTGTATTGGTCTCCCTTCTTACTTTTTCAAAAAGTTCAAACAACATAATATAAACATTTCCTTCTCCTCTAGACACAATCTGAAAAGTCATTGCGTTCATTTAAAAGGCGGGGTGTACAAGTTATCATGTGGGTCTTGCAATTCCTTTTATATCGGCCAAACGGGTAGAAAGGTTAGAACTAGATTCTCCGAACACTTTAATTCTATAAAGAAAAACAACATTGGGTCCTATGCCTCCTTTGCTAATCACATCCTCCAATCCCAATAACACCTTTGATATCCTCCACACTTGCGATAAAGGTATCAAATTATATCTTTTAGAAATGAAAGAAATTATCAACAACTACAATAACAACCCAACCCTCTCGCTTAACGAAATCCTCAACATCAACAAAAACAGCTCCTTACTACTCAATAATTCAATTTTTTTTCTTTCTCGTTTAACCTATACCAATTTTTCACCTTACCCTGGTATGTTTTTGCTCTCGTATGTTGCCTGTTTTACAGTTTTCCCCCCCTTTGGTTCTTGTCATCTGTACCCACGCTTAGTCTTCACTTTTTCAACTTTAAATTTTTCCTTCTGGTTGATAAGTTCTCTCCTTCCTCCCTTATTTGGTTAATTCCCCCTGTTTTCAAAGATGGACCTCGACCTACATAGTTCTAGTTTTACAATTTCAATTTCATATCGACTTTGATATCTTGTTACTAAATCTAATGTGATTTCATTACTCACCAATATTAGTTTACTACTCAGATCTTATTTTAAGTATAGTTTTAGCGGCCTGATGATGATAACGTGCCTGTTATCGAAACTTGTAGCCTAGGCCTAATCAATTTTAATCCATTTTTTAAATAATTTCAACGTCAATAAAAGTGAATCCATGGGGACGGTTTAGAGTGTCAATTGTTCCTCCCCATTTTGAGCTCCACTGCGGATTCAAAATTAAACATCGAGAGGAACCAACTAAATTCGAATTGTCACGTTTTACATAGTATAGTAATGAAATGTACCAAAACACTTGACCGAAACCGACAAACACAAGCGTGCAGTGTTCACTAGCGCATCGTCCACGGAATCCATAATAATGCTGCAGCAGAGGGTGCTTTTGCTTATCATACGGTGAAGAAGCAGCAAATGAATGTTATTGTATTATAAGTTCTTTTCACATGTTGCACTAGACTTTAATATATCCTTTCCTACTTATACATTACTTGCACAATCGAACTTCATGAAAAGTATGTATTTCATTGTCTTTCCATTTCGAATGTAATCCCAAAGGATTAAGAAATAAAATCTTTTTGAAAAATTTCTCCATGAGCACAGGACCCTCTCCTCTAACCCTTAAAAATCTTAAATGGAAAAAGGAGTCCATTGATAATCGATTTTTCTTTTCGAGGAAACTTTTCTCACAAAACGTTTTATGGCTTATTTAATTTCCTTGGGCAATGTTGTGCTATTTTTCAAATAAAGCAGTTTAAAAGTTGGAAGGATGAGAAAGTGTCTTTACTTGATTTAGTAAAGTTGATATCATAAAAGTCAAAGTAGCGATTGCAAGATTTAGATTCGTTTTACTTTTATGCTGTGTATCAAATTCCTTTGGCTTTGGTTGGTATATTATTATCCTGAAGCGCCAACCCTTTTCATACTTTTCAATTTTCAAATAATCTTAGGTGCAATGTTACGCTGGAATTTGGTTCTCCATTATAAACTTTTCTAACTTGTTATAGAAATGTATAATCCTCTTCGGTGACATTTTGGGGAAACCACTTACATTTGCCCGCTGCCTTCTCCTGTGCCACTTTGTGATAATCCTGAATAGTTAATAAAATTTAATTCATTTGAAAACTTAGGAAAATAAAATATAAATTAGCTCTACGGAAGTTGATAATTGAAACTAGATCAATCCTTTATCAACCATTAATATGTATGAGCTGAAAGGTGAGGTTAGCATATTTTGCATGCGCCGAAATTAAGGATGATGTAGGTAGGAAAATCGATATTTTTTTTATAGATCGTAAATGACATCCTAACTTAAAAATTAGAAAGGTAGGGGTAACGTATGAAAAAACATTTTCACCTAAGCATTGTGATCATAAAGTTTTTATTTCTCGGGGGTGTCGTATAGTATTTTATTAGTTGTACTTTTTGATGCACGAAACTTGCTCTTTTAATATTTAATAAAATAGAAATTCTATTTACAGTAGATATCAAGAAAGTTGGCATGTTTTAAGGAAATAATGTTCTACATGGTCCGGAAATGATAGCAATGTTCCGCTTTTATCGGAATTTACAAATGTTGTGAAGTTGGCAATAGTTCTCTAATTTATATTCCACGAATTATAGAGTACGTAACTAGAATTTGTAACGGAGATGATACTTTAACATTTAGCTTTGCATATGGATGCATTTTATTCTCTGCATAGTCTTAAAACATTTCCGCTATCATCCGGTAGGCATTTTCAAAGCTTTTTGTTCGTAAAGCACGCGATCTTCTACTTAGATTTATATAACGAAGACTATATGCATAACGCGAATATTAATTTCGTGTTCCGATAAAAGTGAAGGGAGAGCTTTTTGGGCTTCGCACCAAAATTGTATATACAACTTTTTCGAATTGCAATTGGCAACTCGATTTATTTACATTTTAAACAATGTGTCTCGAGAAAATTTGTTAGATTAAAAAGTTTTTGATGGACTTGTTTATATGTATGGGAAAGTTAAGTACATTCTGACCTAAAGGCACTAGAAAAGTTTTCGCAACGAATTTCTTTTCTTATAAATAAAACTGTCAAGAAAATATTGCTTCGTTATTTATACTTTCAAAAACTCGAATATTTTGTTTTACGTTATTTAAAACTTTACCAACTTAGGATTGTATACAAAATAAACAAATATTAATTAAGATCAAAAAAATCACAATGAAAGTTTGTGAAAGTTTCTTTCATCGGTGGGCACAATATAACTCTTTAGTTTAGAGTTTGGAGTATTTGCACGCCAAGTCAGCACCAACTTATCTCTGAATTAATGAGCCCTTTTTATGCATTTACGGTAGCTGAGCGATATTTTTCGTATACTTAGCAAATAAGGGTTATAAAAAGATTTTCATTAAGCGCTTACACACTTTATAAAAATTTATTTTATTTTCAGCGATCTGGAAAAATCTCTGACCTGTATACACGGTTATAGTAGACTCTGCATGAACCTTCAACAACGCAAGCATTTCAGAAAACTTTTCCACGGCACCGCTTCAATGGCTAACGATCTCTGTAGAAACGGATCCTATCAAGAAGAATTTTTATCACACGCCCCTTGCATGCAGAAGGTTTCGAGCGATACGGAAGTATGCTTTAATAGATATTCGGCGGCCATGACCGAAATACAGGCAGCAACTAATAAACAACAAGAATTGGAAGAGGCAGCACAACGCAACCGTTACCATCACCATCACCACCACCATCATCATCACAGAAACAAAACGGATGCGGAAACTGCGTACAAATACCAAAAAGCTAAAAGAGAAGCTGCCGATGACGGACTTAAAAGCGTTTGTTGGTGAGATTTTTTTTCTATATTATCTTGGTTTAGTTTACGCATGTAAATTTTGATGTTGCAGCAGTTCCTAACGATTTTTAAATTGAAATCTTGCCAAACGGGGCGTTATACGTAAAAAAATTAGGTATGCGCGTGTCTGAAAATGAAAATTTATTGAAACTTATTTAAAAATCGTGTGCGCCATTAGCATTAGCATTCCATTCATTATATCTACCTATGTCTTATTCAAAAATAGTTATTTGTACAACTAGAGCTGAACTCGAGCTGAAAGCTTGACTTAGCGAGAGTTGAAAAAACATTTTCTTGTCCTGTTTTACACAAAATTATTTCTAAAACTGCATATAATTATAAAAGTATCCATGAAATTTGCTTTCCTGCAATGGATAAATGGTGTTGGCAATACTGTTTACTTTTATCTCTAGAGATGAAAATGTAACTTTCTTCGCTCATTTTATTAAAGACAATTTAAGTCATGTATAAAAAAACGCATTAGCCGCAGTGCAATTGTCACTTTTACAGCGACAAATTAATGCACTTGTGGTTTTTTCACTTTCAAATTCTAATCAACTATCGCAATATCCGTGCCCGCCGTATAAACACATAGTTTGACATTTGCCAATAATTTATTGTATGATGATTGTGTTATTTAAAGAATGAGTCCATTTGGTAAAGTTACGAACGGATTTTTAAATTTCTTGTTCGTTAAATTGTCCTGCCGAATTACACTCGAGGTTTGCATTTATACCGAGTAAATTTGTGTTGTTTAAATTCTAATCTGTTTCCTTTAGCAATTTGCTAGGCAACAGATTCTTATTAAGCAACCCAAATTTACTCGATAAAATACAAACCTCTTGTGCAATTATAAGTGACAAATTTAATTCGAATCTAGGAAAAAAAATCCTAGGAAAAAAAATCCTCGGAAAAAATCTTGGAAAAAAAATCCTCGGAAAAAATCCTATGGAAAAAAAATCCTCGCTGTGTTAGGAAACCAGCGGTTGCCCAAATCGTAACAAATTATTGGTATATATTTTTTTCTTTATTACACAATATTAACAAAATCGAAACTAAAAAAATATTATTATTGTTTGTGTAATGTTTAATATTTGAAATCATATGGTTCTGCTAACACATAAAGTTAAACAATGTCGGAATTTGAATTATAATATAAATACTATGTCAAAAGTGTAATAAACTTAAATTTGATATTACGTTACAATACTTATTATTATATTATTATATTTATTTATTTATATTGACTAAACTATGAATATCATAGAAAGATAACTACATAAGTAGCTATAAAAAATTTTATGCACAGATACATCATAATGACGTTATTATAACCTTGGTTACCCGCGGGCCATAAAGAAACGTCAATTAAAATAACATTAAAATGGCAATGGAAATAATACAGTTTTTGAACAAAATTAAAATGGATACCCTTGTTTACTGCTTTTACTATGGCAACGTACTTTAATATCTATAGCAACGTACTTCAAGCGGCGTGACAAATCTACTCAAGTTTAAGCGATATTTAAATTATTTGAGATAAATAGTTAATCTGTGCATAAAATAGTTTAGCATTTCTGGCGTAACTTGCTTTTATGGCCATACAGTCTTTTTCTAGCCCTCGATACCGCTCGTGCTTGAAATAAGGCTTCGGTCCATAAAAGTTTCTTTATGCCCTTGATGCATAAATAACTATTATTTTTCACTTGTCAAATTATTTGATGTTTATATCTGTCAAAGTACGCCATGACGCCCGAGAACAAAATATGCGGGCATAATGTATTTATGCCCGCAACAAAAGACGGCGCGTCATGGACTGCCATTCGTTCTGTGCAATTTTTTTTTGTTTTTTCAAAATTTTTTGAATCGACCAAAAATTCAATACCACCAGTCAGAGAGTGACGGATTATATGGAGAATGATAGTAGTTCCTTCTTGATACTCCTCTTCTACAGTCACAAATCGCTTCCCTTTCAATTTTTTTTTAATTTTCGGGACGAAGTCGGGTGAATAGAGAGGGTGTATAATCGTAGCCATTGATATGAGAGCTGGCACCCAGGGGCATTATCGTGGTTGAACAACCATCTCCCGATGTTCTGTAACTTAAGACGTGGAGGTCCTTCAGTACAATGTTTAGTTAGTGTGACCAATGGGGACATAATTAGAATGCACGATCTTTCTCACGTTGGAAAAGCAAGTGAGCATTTGATATCACCATGCTTGATTTTTGTTTGTCGATTCGTTTGACAAACAATCATGACCTCTGTCGACCTTGACCAAGCGCACCAAAGTGACGGTCTTTGTATTGAGATGCAGTTTGTGTTTTTGAAATGGGTTACAGATGTCCCGCGATGCAGAGGTACATGACGTGGCTAACCAGCGAAACCCCGAGATAGTCTATGTTCGATTTAGTTGGATGTTGTTATCTCATCTCTCAGTGTTTTTCTTTATTGCCTGCGCCTTAGCGATGTTTAGGCACAATCTCCTTTGTGGGAGCTAGTGCACCTGGTTTGGTTAACGCCTAATAGTTGCTTCCCTGTTTCTGGCTTTTGAGTATAGGAGGACATCGTCTGCGTAGGGGGCTCTCTCGTCTCTTCGGAGACACGCAATATCGTTAACATACATGTTGAGTGAAGTAGAAGAGAGGCATCCACACTGCGGTACCAACTCGTACCGTTAACGTACGGTCTGGTAAGGGTGCAGAAGATGTAGGTATGTGTACATTGCATTACTAGGTGGTTATTGTTTCCTTCAGACCTTACCGAAGGCTTTTTCTTTGCCTAGGGATATTGCGAACTTTATGTGGCCTCTGCTATGTAATCGACCAGCTACAGCTCCGTGGAGTGTTTCATCTGTAGGTGCGTGGTGGGGGCTCAGTGATTGGGGGGCTACCCTTCTAGAAAGTAGGCTCTAGAACGAAAGTAATGAGATGAGACCATAGTTTGTTGCAGGGATTCTTCTTTTTCCAATTTCGTGTCATAATTACTATTGCCTTCGTGCACATAACGGGATATTATTATTATTATTGATTCTGGGGGTGGTCCCAATAGGTTCCCGCACTGCGACCTTTTGGTCTATTGTGCTCCCCGGTGTTGTCTACCCTTCAAGAATACCTGTATCTTTCACAAAGTCCAGGATTTCAGTAGGGCGAATCTTCGTTACTTCCTCTTGTGTAATCTTTTCATTTCCAAATAGGTGTTCTCTTGCCTTTATGAATGCCTCACATTGGCAGATGACGTGATAGGGCGTTTCATCTGCCTCACCACAACCCCTGCATGTCGGGCTTTCGGTCAGTCCCATGTTGTGCAGGTGTTTGTTCATGCAACAGTGGCCCGTGACCATTTCTGTCGCAAGTTTTATCTTCATCCTGCTTAGCTTTAAGATGGACGTAGCTAGGTCCCCGTTTGGGGTTTCCAGGAAGATCTTGGAATGACTCTGTCCTAGGATTTTCGACCAATGTCTGCAATGCTCTTTCGTGAGTATTGCTTCAATCTCCTTTTTGACTTTGTTATACGTATTCCCACAAGCCGGTTCGGGTCCCATGAATTGTTTTGCGCTTGCCATTCTCGCAAGCTCGTCAGCAACCTGGTTACCTGCGATTCCCGCATGCCCAGGTGCCCACACTAGTGTGACTGAGTTGCACTTACCTAGTGCGTTTAGCATTTGTGTGCATTCAAGGACTAGCCCTGAATTTACCACATATGAGTCTATTGCTGCAATCGCTGCTTTGCTGTCTGCCACTATAAAGATTTTCCTTTTAATAAGATTCTTTTTTAATAGTTGAGAAGCCGCTGTCAGAATTGCATATACCTCGGCTTGGAACACGGTCGCTTGTTGTCCTAGGCTTACAGAGATTCTGCAGCCCCGTCCATTGCTCCCGTATACTCCAGAGCCAGTGCCCTTTGTGGTTTTCAAGCCGTCTGTGTAATACACGATTGCATTCAGCTTCGCTTTACTGGAATTGCTCTCCCACTCGTGCCGAGTGGGGATTGTTGTCTTAAACAGTTTGATGGGACAAACTGTTTTGGGTATCCTCTCAGTGTTCATACTAAGGGTTTTATCTTTGGAGATTTCGTCAAAAATGAACGAGTGCCCCGCCCTTGCCGATCCCTCCTCACCGTTAACTCTCAGCCGGTATGCCCCTCTGAGCGCCTCTGCCCTAATTGCTAGGTTTAGTCGCGGTAGGTTCAAGAGGGTTTCCATAGCTGCCGTAGGGGTGGTTATCATTGCCCCCGTAATTCCAAGGCAGGCCCTACGCTGCACCTTGCTAAGTTTCTGTATGTTTGTCTGGGTGGAGATAAGCCCCACTTGCTTCCAAACGCTCGCCTGCAGGTCCACAAGGACTTCGTGGCTTTGTTCGCTGTCTTCTCTAGGTGCGGTTTGAAGGTTAGCCCTTGGTCTAGCGTTATGCCCAAGTATTTACTTTCTCCCACAAACCTGCACCTTGGTACCGTACTATGTCTTTTAGCTTTGTCGGCCCTTTTCTTCGTGAGAAGAGAATGAGGTTCGTCTTTGTTGGATTAACAGGCAGACCATCTTCTCTATACCATGCTTCCACTAGATTTAAAGCTCCCTGCATCACAACTGATGCGGTCTCTTCAAATCTGCCACGCACCACAATCGCTATGTCATCGGCATAGCCAACCGTGGTGTAACGGGATAGCTTGTACCTATGTACAAAAATGGAATATAACTGACTGACACTTAAGTACTATTATCCTTTTTGAATATGGAATTCGTCTTTTGGTACTAAATATTTGGAGATACAGTGAGATAGTTGGTAAATATAACAAAATACCATGTTATCACTGGGTTACCTCTTTACCATGGAGTGGTCATATCTCCAATTAACGTAAAAGATAAGAAAAATGTGTAGTAATTTGTAATAAGCTTACAAGACAACTTTTAAATACATCTAATTAAGACTAATTTAAACAATATTCAATAGACCTTGAAAATTGTGTATTGTTAAACGTCAACAAATTAAGATACTGGTCCTAATTTTAACAGTAACAGAATTGATGCTTTTCGAATTTTAACATACCAAATCATTTTCCATTTATCTCTGGAGATTGTTAATTTATTTTGACCTCAATAAATATTTTCACTTACGTAATCCCTAATTTATGATTTTTTTATTCCGGGAGTCTACCTATTTTAATTTTGGCAGAAAAAGTCAATACGATACATAAATTAGCTTTAGATATTTTTAGAAGAAAAAAATTAGAGATGAATGGAGCCTTGAACGTGATCCAAATGCGTTAATTGCACTGGAGTGCAGTCTGGATGCGGAGAATAATAGCAA
The DNA here is from genome assembly GCA_036250285.1 of Pyrocoelia pectoralis. Lineage (NCBI taxonomy): Eukaryota > Metazoa > Arthropoda > Insecta > Coleoptera > Lampyridae > Pyrocoelia > Pyrocoelia pectoralis. The sequence goes on from CM070080.1 coordinate 29,897,808, forward strand.
TTAAACGAAAGCGTGTTCAAACATATAATGAATTCCTTCGTAAGGCGTTCAGATTTAATTTTCGGTTAGAATTAATGTGAATAAAAAGTGACTTTAAGCCATCCAAATAATGTAACAATGGTAAAACAAATTCCCCCCCGTTATAATTCCATATTAACATTTGAAAAGCGTCGTCTGGGCTTTAATTCACTTTAAAGGCGTCTGTGAAAAGAACAAAAACCAACAAGACGTTCAAAATTAATCGCTCTTCATTCTACCGGAAGTTGTAATAGGATAATAAAGAAGATATACGTATTCAGTATTATATTATAACTTGTATAACTTTAAAGTTAGGGCTGGCCTAATTTCCAAATTTTCTTTTGTATATCCGACGGCGCGGCGTGCTTGTTACTCCCCCTATCGATGAACGTTATCCATCTACACACTCTAGGATCGTAATTATTCTTAATTTGAAAAAATGGGGTCAAATTTAGCATGGGATACGGTTGGTCAACATTAAAGGAAGCAAAATGCAAAAATGTTTGTACGTATTTTAATGTAAATGACATGGAAAACCTTTTTATATACGCTTAACAATATACGACCGAGCTTGATAATGCTAGATTTATGTAATGTAAATTTTTTTCTGCGTATTTCAATTATTTGCTTTGTTTCAGCTCATTTCAAGAATATGTAAATTGTTATACGCAAACAATTAGAAGAGCGTGCGGAGAAGATGCGGCTTTATTTAGTAGGAGATTTTTGGATCAAATGGCTTCATCCATGATTAAGGTAAGGTAAAATATTTTGTTCTATGCTTTAGCTAATGTTCTATACTAATTAGTTAGTGTAATGAACGTGACACTAAATAATTCGTGTCTTTACATATTATAAAAACATTAACACGACGAGGCTATTCATACTTAATTTATACGAAGATTCTTGTTAGCTAACGAAAACTGATTATATTTATTTCAGTAATATCTTGGGAGAAAATAAGTTTTAATTCAATTCGTTGATGAAACGACGGTATTTCACTTTTTCTTATTTATTATATTCGTAAAGTTGGCAGGTCATTAACGGCACAAACGATATTTTTTTTGTACTTGCACATCAGAAAACATGACAGTATTTGCTTCTTCAGAAAAATAAATGGTGTCACACCAGTTGGAGGCACAAACAGAAAAATGATCCATAAGTATGCTTTTGTGCTCCTTTAATAAAGATTTGTGCCCCGTTTAATATTTTTTATCAACAATCCTCAGAATATTGGGAAATTTTTCATATACCTACAAGGCAGTGTCGCAGAATTCTCCAGAGACTAAATTCAGTTACATTTTGTTCTTTCACTTAATCTTGAAAAACTTCTTTAAAACCCTGAAATAAAAAACTGTCATACAATCTAATCTTACATTAGAACTCCAACGAGCCTTTGTGGCTATAGTAAAGTACAAAAAACCAACCAAGGGTGACTCAAACTTAAATATTTTAAGGTTGAGGAGGGGTTCAATTGTCTTAAGTAATAAAAATTTCAAAATCGCACTCCCATACAAAAGCCATGTTAAAATTGGACTTTGGCATGCATTTCTGCATTTCTGGACAACTCGCTCTGATCATAGTTTTGCACCGATCATGGAGTTTTATGTCTCAAAATGACCCTAAGAACATGCCACGGCTCATATGCCTAGTTTTAGCAAAAAGTATAATGTTTCAAGCTGTCTAGGATGTGTCAAAGTGAGACAGATACTGTTTTCTTGCGATATTATATTTTGCGATTCTTTCAAAGTTACAATAGAAATAGCATACCCCAATGCGAAATCGATAGGCATAACTGCCGTGAGGGTTCATTGGGGTCATTTTCAGATATAAAAGTCAACAATCCGACCAATACAGTGGTCACAGCGAGTTTTCCAAAAAATGAAGTCCGAGTATTTTCCAATGGGGAGTGAACTTTTGGCGTACTAGCAGGAAAAATTGTCGTTCCATCACAACTCTTTACCTCAGGCTAAATTTCCTCGTAAATTGCTCTCATTATTCGAACATTTCGGAATTCATCAAACAAATTTGTAGAGATTTCTTCAGTGGAATGGACCAACGTAAACCAATATCGGTGCGTGCAGGTGAAAGAAAGGTGGCTAAGAAGAACACCAAACTGGGCAGACGTAAGAAAGCTTTGGAGGCCTTCAACGCGATAGAAATCAGGGTCAATATTGAATCGAAAAAAGTTCTTGAACCCCCCTTATAAAAATCTCATTTGGTTGTACTGTTGACAGTGTAAATGGGCCAATTCCTTAATACCTTACTGCAAAGGGCGAAGAAAAACATTCACATTAATCTCGAACCTTTGGTGGAATTCGCGTTCCAAGTGGTTCAGTTGATGTGCATACAAATTGATTTTCTCAGCGGTTCAGGTTCAGGAAGTGGGCGAGATTTCCGTTGCTATTCATTTAGGAAATATACCGAATACCGTCATTTTGGCCCATGTATCGTTAATAATTTGATTTTTCGCCTTGAATATTTCTGCCCATGATATCCGCAAAAAGGGAATGTCCGAAGTCCATTGGGAGTCTGGTACCTCATTTTACTATGTTAGGATATTCACATTCAGCAGATATCAGAAATTTTTGAAACTTGTGCATAAGGCTTCGTGTTCGAATAGTACCTATAACTTTTTTCCTGATCATCTTCATCTCAAATGCCATTTAGAAAGATGGCATTTTGGATATTCCGTACTGAATATTTGGACGAATTTCCCATCATGTTAATCTTTTGGCAATTTTTGGATCTTCGATCTTAACCTAATCCATCCATTTATTAAACTCGTGCTACGAATCCAGTAGTAGCTTCTTTCATAGACCTCATGCTAGTTAACTCTTCTGCGATGTGAAAATTATTATCAATACCTTGAACGCAACTGTGATTTTCGCCCTTAGTCTACGAAAAGGGAGTTTTGGATTTTATTCATTAGCTGGGAAGTTAGATTCTTCTGCTGATACTGATTTCAAATTTTTTGCTCCTGCAGTTCCCAAAAATCCTTTTATGAATTTCCCATTACTGAACGTTTGTGAGCATTCATCGAACTTTCCTTGGTCGACGACTTTGTAGTAACCCTATTTGAGCTTCTTTGTTAGTGTTATAGATGTGTATGGTGTTGAACAGACATTCGTCGTCGTGAGATATGGTATCTGTGCAAATGGAATGGAAAGAGTTCTCACTATTCAATAAAAGGTGAAGTGGTGTTTTGACGACCATTTGTTCTCAAATGACTGGCATCCGGTGTCGACGTTTATCATAAATACTGACTTTGAACGATACTTATATACCAAATTAGTACAGGTGCATGTTCCTAAATCTAATAGTTTCTTGAAAATGGCAAAATCAAAGCTCCAAAAAATGATTTTTGGTCAAAATCAACAGAAATGGTTTATTTTCCATTAAATAGCAGTAGGTAGGTAGTAACTTCAATGAAAATTAATAGTAACAACGAGGAATAACATTAACATACATATAATGTAATGCATGCTCTTCTCTCATAAACTGAACCTTTTGTTATCGAGTTGAGTTCTCCGTTGTCCTTTTCACGTTGTTCCATCTTATTTTTGCATCATTGTCTTTGCCTGTACTTGTTCTCTCCATGTTTTTTCGGTTTTTTCTTTTTTACAACTTCAAAATTTCGATAATTTAAAAGTAGCAAAAGGACATAGATAATGCCTTCTTGTTCTTCCAAAAGACCCATTCCAAGGACCGACCTGTTTTTGTGAGAAAGAAATATTGCACGAGTTAAAATTTTAATGTAGAAATAAATTTAGCAATATGACGAAATGCTAAACAAATAAAGAAGAAAACAAAGTCCAGCTTAAGACGATTAATATAAAACATATATAAATTAAAGAACATATTATGCAAATATGTTTGATGTTTATAATTCAAAGGAGATCGATGGTCCGGATTCGACTCCCGGTTCCGCAGGAAAGGCTTTAGTATCTTTCCTTTTCGAGGTTTTCCACTTTACCCTAGAAACCGTTGGCTTATGATAAGGAAAGTAGGTACTATTCATGTTCTCTATCTTTACTATTATAATTTTCTAGTTAAAAAAAGATTAAAACCATTCGTTTCGTGGCATTAGAATTTTCGGTCGAAACTGACGATGAGGGGTGTTTCAAGTGCACTGTCCAGTATAATAAAACTGTGAAATTTAATTTCTGCCCATCGAAACTAATAGTCTGCATTTTTCGAAACAAAATCGCATTGTACACAGAGATTCGTTAAGTATTTTCACATAAAATTAAAAAAAAAAACATGGAAAATGTTGAATATTAATATAAATGATAATTTATTTAAATTAATTGCAATGGAAAATTATAATCCTGCAAATGACCCTCAGGGATCATAGTTTCTATGCCTTTGATTTAGTGACGTGTATGTCTTTCTTCAACTAATCAGTCATTCTAGTCTAGACTTTTGTAGTGTTTAAAGGAAGGTCATTGTTTTTGTTGTGACCGTATAACTCTTGGTAGCACCTTCATGTTGAAACTTATCAGCGTCCAAATCTTTCATTTCGTTCCATCGGTTAACATGCTGACGTCTTTATACCAAATGCCACAACAAAGAGTCAAAGAATATTGAGGATTTTTCTCCAGGTTTTGCACGAAATCATTTGCTAGATCCCCCATTATTCCTCATCTCATAGTTTTATGATTGAGGTTTTCAACAAGTTTTTGCAGCTGTTGCATGGACGTCCATTAGACTATACCTTGATGGAATTTTTAATACGTATAGGAAGACGAAACAGTAAAAAAGTAGAAATAAGCATTTGCATATAAATCAAAAAAATGTTTGTTAGTTCTGAAGTTGTAACATAAAACATCGCAATTCGGTGTCTTACAGTGTAGAACTTTCATTGATGGACGGACAGACAGACGAACAATATTTTCTTTAAAATCACACAAGTTAAACGAAAGCTATCTCGTAGAAATTTCCATTCAGAAACTGTCTCGCAATGAAAGTTGCATTACATTTTTTGTAATTAAGGCCACTATCGTAAGTATAACATTTACATGGTTTACCATTTAATACTTATTACAAAATGTAGTAATGGAAAAGTTACACCATTTTATTAATCGACGCACCGAACTAATATATTTTTAATATCATGACTTTTGGTAACATTTCAATAAATAATTAATTCGATTCAATGAAGAAATTAATTAAACTTAAATAACCTACTTCGCATACACGCGATGGGTATTTCAAGTGCTTCATTAATTTCAACATGTATATAATTAACACGTCTGTTAATACGTTCTTTTTTTCTTCCAATAACAATTCCTATTGATTATTGAATTTGTACAAAAGAAATTTAGGCCAATCGTTAAAAATGTGAACAAGACGATAAATAATGTTCTCGTATCTAAAATGCAAAATGTATAACCCTTTAAGACTTATTGAGATTACGTGATCGTCTTTAAGAGGAATTTCGATTCATCTCGTATTTTTTTATTTATCGCTTTATGTCGAAAAGTTGCAATATTATTTTACGGTTGCATGAAATATTTTATTTATTTTTGTTTCAGATGCACTGTATGGATTTTAGTGCGGAAGATTGCAGACAAAAAGGATTTCACATAGAAGGTTTTCATACTGAAGGTCTCTCATATCCTTATAACACATCACAAAAATTATCATCAAGTATTTCAACGCTTTTAGTCGTAGTAATAATATTAGCGCTATTTAACAGGTGAATTTAGGGTATTAATAGATTAGCTTAAAAACAAATACTTGTGATTCCGCCAGAATAATTGTGTAAATAAAACACTATTGCACCTCATTATTATAAAAGGGAAAGTTAAAAAATATTTTTCTTAAAATAATATGTATTTTAAAATCAAATTTGGTCAACTATCAAAGAGGTAAGACTGAATTTTGGGGGTTACCGAAAAGAATGTGATATTAATTTTCTTTATTTATTAAATGGGGTGCGTTAAGCAAAAAAGTTTCTACTTTATTAGGTTAGCGGTAGATGTTGTTATTAAGTGTAATTTATAACAAAGTTAGGAAACGAGCACTATTCGTAATAATGTAATTCTCACGATGAGCATGACAACTCCTATAATGTTAGTAAAATAGTGCACAATTTAGTGATCGTTGTGTGTTAGAGTTCAGTATTTTTTGATTAAAGTTTGAGTAGGTATTTATTGCATATTCCGCTGGATGGATGTTTGTTATTAAATCTTATACCGTTAAAGTATTTTTTATTATTTTATAAATAAATGAAACATTTTTTACAGTTCTAGTCCTACTACAACATGTAAACTATTTGCGTAAAATTGTTGCTAAATGTAAAAATTGTAAGTAGATTTCTTACAATTATTTTGTAAAGTACCGTCCAGAATTCCCAATTCATCTTTTTAATTATAAATTATATCAAATGGAAATTATATTGGCATATTGTTAATTAATCATATCATTTTAAAATACATAGATGGTTTATTGTAAATATGCAAACATTTTAGTGGTTACTTAATAAAAAGCCATTTCAGTATATTATGCTTTTAATTTATTTGTGTTATTAATTAATTAATTATAGCAAGCAATCAAGTACCATCTGCGTTTTCAGTGTTGATGATAAGCTTATGTGAAGTGTGGCATGGATACAGATGAAAAATGTTATGGATAACGATGGAATTTTATGCCTTTTACTTCTTATAAGAGGCAGCAAAATTATTCTAAAAATAATCCTTAAATAGGTAACCTGTGATTATGTATATGTATACTATATACATAGGTAACTAACCAGTTGGTAATTTAGAAGTCTGTTATGCAACTTTCATTCCATCCTAGTTTCTTATCTATATTGCGTTTATTAGTGGTAACGGCGCATAATTTTTTGGTAGTGTTCCTTCCACTTTCCCATTTATACCTATAGGTAACGCGAAGTATACAACGTGTCCAAGATAAGGATGAACAACATGGGGATCTTGAAAACGGTAAGAGATACGAAAGCGGTTAAATTAGAGAAAAGTTGTATGTACAATTTAGGGCATGTTCACATGTAGTTTGCAAAAGTTCATTATTGTTTATCGTTTCCGAGATTTAAAACAAAATGCGGTTTTTGGGTTTTTCTTTTTTCGTAATTCCTTCCTTTGTTTTAAAAGATTTTTAAAAACCAAAGATACTTCTTCATTGTCACTTTTTGAATTCTATTAGATGGCGTTTTCAAATTTTTTATACGACGTTTCGTCTCCGAGGAACCATCATCAACTTTATTTCTTTATATCGCCGCAACCAACGAAACACCCTGTATTCGATAGTATTTTTTATTAAGAATTTAACGATTATTACACATTATGGTTTTGAAGCTAATTTTTAAGAAAAATTTCAATAAACACAGTCAACTCTGAACTCTGTGTCCAGAAAATAACGGCAACCCATTTAAACAGTTATTGCAATTATTTAACTTTAATTAAATAGGTTTAAAAGATTGAAGTTGTTAAATTTATACATTAAAAAATATTAAGTATCAAATAGGTACTAAAATTAATCCGAATATTACTTAAAAAAAATTTGCTTCAAAACCATAATGTGTAATACATCGTTAAATTCGTAATAAAAAATACTATCGAATACAGGGTGTTTCGTTGGTTGCGGCGATATAAAAAAATAAAGTTGATGATGGTTCCTCGGAGACGAAACGTCGTATAAAAAATTTGAAAACGCCATCTAATAGAATAAGAATTCAAAAAGTGACAATGAAGAAGTATCTTTGGTTTTTAAAAATCTTTTAAAACAAAGGAAGGAATTACGAAAAAAGAAAAACCCAAAAACCGCATTTTGTTTTAAATCTCGGAAACGATAAACAATAATGAACTTTTGCAAACTACATGTGAACATGCCCTAAATTATACAACTTTTCTCTAATTTAACCGCTTGCGTATCTCTTACCGTTTTCAAGATCCCCATGCTGTTCATCCTTATCTTGGACACGTTGTATGTATCTCCATTTTTAGATAATGTGATTAAACGTAGCGGTTGGAGACGCCGATAGCCCTGATTCGATTCCCGATCCCGCCAGAAAAGCTTTGACATCTTCGAAATGGATTCGGATTCCATAGAATCTCTCCAGATATGGGCGGGCCGATATTAGGTGATTCTAGCACTTAAACCCGCATAACATCTTCAGATGTTATAAAAGCGCCAATATCAATATTATTATTAGACTGGTTTGCCGATTTATTTAACTTTCTCCTTGGAACCCAGCGCTAATTTCTAAACAGTCAGTCGGTCAAAATCCATTGTACAAACATGAACTGTAAGTATATTTCGTATTTAAAAAACAGGGGTACTCTACATGTACTTGATAATTTTATTACACATAGTTCCTTATTAACGTCTTGTGGAGTAAGATTCTTTGGTACAGTTTTTTAGTTTCTGGTTAGCAAAACCGATTCTATATATTTCAGGTGATTTCTGTGAATTTTTACTTCCCTTTACTTGGGATTTTTACTTGAAGTTCTGTTACTTATGGATGGTCTTGTGGATATGAAAAAATTTGGAATTGGAAATTAATTCAACTGCCAACCATAAAACTGTTATGAATGGACATTTGGACAACTACCAACTGAAATCGGTAAGTTATCTCAAACTTAAAAACAAACACAGGGACTTCCTTTCACTGTCTTTTTTGTTATTTTTTATCAAATCTAACTTACCCAAACGTTATAAACTTTTAATCTTTTCGGGGAAACGTCCTCAGAAGGCTGAGCTAAGACGACGCGGTTAGGCCGAGTTCGGCCTCGCCAGAAAATCTTTGGCATCTTTTCCTTCTCGAGGTCAACTCGGCCCTCGAAAATGAGTATCTGGAGATTTTCTTTGTGATAATAATAGGCGGTCAAGAAGTGCAATGCTTATCATCAGACGTCTGGATTCTGGATTGCGCTAATAAGGTGGGTAAAGTCCACACGCACGCCGGCATCACCTTCTGACTTTGTGCTACCTTCCTGACTAGAGTGGTCCGCCCCGCAACGTCACACGTGAGATGAACCTGAGTATGCTTAAAGGGGCGTCAGCTCTAATCCTGTCCGTATCTGGCTAGGATACTCAATCGTCTCAGCTGGACAAGTACTGGACACTCATAAAGTATGTAGAGCGCGCCATATTGTCACCTGTGTAACTTCCTCTACAAGATGTTGATTCCACCCAGTCCATACGGTGGTGCATGTGATTCTTTAGTTTACAGTGCCCAGAAAGTATACCTACAAGTGGAGTGGTCGCAGGTTCTTTCTCGATAGCCTTGTGCAAAAACAAGCGAGACCTGCCCCTGAAGGCATCTCTCGCATGACGGCAGTCTGACATCAAGTTTCATCTAGCCCTGCGCCGGACTTGGGTGTCTTGAGGTAATTTTGCAATGACCTAGTGCCTGCGGGGCAGCCCTGCTATCACTGGAAATTCTGATGCTTTTGTTCTTTATGTTATGCATAAGAACTTTTCTTGCATTAAGCATTATTAATACCAGCCGGAAAGTGTAGTAGGGAAGCTCAGTTCTTCGGAGTAAATACCAGTACCTGTTCCTTTCATCTGTGAAGATGAATACATCCGGTTGGAATGCCACTTCCGCATCAAAAAATATGTAATAGTTTATCTCTAATATAAATTGAGGGATGAGGGTGTCCGATCACCCCTCTAAGATAGCGTCGCTTGATTGCCTTGTCTAGAATTCGAGACCTCTGTTGTTCAACAACCCCTTCGTTCTCAAACGCAAGGCTGCCAGTATTGCCTGCTCTCGCACGTACAGATCCAGTGGAGGCAGGCTCAGAAGGGCCTCCATAACGGCTGTGGTGGTTGTTTGTATTGCGCATGTCCACGCTAATCTTTGCACATGATTGAAGAGTACTATAGTTGTGGAGAGTCTGGTTCATAGCAAAACATAGCCAGACTGGCTCCATGGATATATTACAGATACAGCCGTTTTGAAATTAACTTGAAAATGTTGGAAAACGGGACTATTTACCTATGGAATTTTCTACCAGCAACTAATATATTGTGAAGCTATACTAGTTTAATTGGTAAGGAAAAAATTTCTAACGTGTCCTATGCGCCAATTTTCAGGAGCAACAACCGCACAGAAATAAATTACTATTTCCTTCTGTTCCTCAACTTTAACTTATGTCAATAAAACTGTTCCAGTCTAAACAAGTCATCATATCTCCTACCTTTATGAATTCCAGACGCTCTTCAGATATACTATCGGCCATCGGGTCCACTCACATTACCCAAACTTACAACCTTACGTTATACAAGGTGTCGAGCATGACTTACGGAGAGCGAGGTCCTCGAATCTATCCGACCTTGCAAAAGCGATACATACAGTATGAAAAGCAACTAAACAACCGACATCTCCTTACCCAACTCCACTCCACACTATTTGTGTCTCACTGTTTTTGGAACACTACCTCTGTAAGCCATCGCAAAAACCAGAACCGACCACTGTACAAAAACTCGGCGACATTTCTCCTAATTGCCTCCACCCAAAGTCACCGTCGTCTATCCTGGGTACGGATACAGGTGTAAACCAAAGCAATGCTTTAGCTCTTCTCAACGGCAACTGCTTAACGTTTGTATCTGAATTAATCAAAGTCATCCCTTCCCATACCGACAGAACCACCTCGCCTCTTGAGAAACCCTACGACACAATACGATCGCTACATTCACAGATAATAATGTAATATTCTTAACTAGATCTGCTTGCTGCCAAACATCAACTCTTCCCTCCTGCGTGTCCAGGGGCGTCATTTCGGGGAGGCAGAGTAGGGCAGTTGACATCTGCTTCGTGACAAAAAGAGAGGGTTTAAGATTTTAAATATTGGTAAGGTAATTGTAGTCTGTTTTAGAACAGGAAGATCGTGTATTGGCCATATTATATAGGGCAAAAACCTAGCGTTCATTTCCTTGAGACAAACGTACGATTTGGCCCTTAGAATAAAATTATGGCAAAACATACAAGAAATCGAACTATGTACTTACTTATTAGTTAAATTGTTACAAGTAGTAAAACACCTACCTATACAAAGACAATAAGGTCAGAGTTAAGAGAGGTTAGTAAAACTGAACATGCACTTAGTACAATAAAAGAACTCGCTCAGGTTGCTCCACATTACCCACCTTGCCCAAAATATTCCTTGCACAAAAAAATGTGGGTAAACCGGTGTCCCAGTTAGAAATGAACTTTGTACTTAGATGCCCAAGATAGAGAAGATCAAATAATGGTAAATCTGGAGCATGAAGAACGAATGAAATGGAGGGAGTGGAATGAATAAGTCTTTTACATGAATGTAGCAATTATTATTGGACAAAAAAAGATTTAGTGATGGCGTGGCGTTGCACACATATAATTTAGGCGAGACAGATGTTATCCAAAAATCAGCTAACGTGTTAGCTGCAGCTAAAAGCCATATACATAATATATGAGAGAGAGTAGTATTGAATTCTTGTAAAGGCAAGAACCTATAGAGATTTGATTAATTGAATTAGAGCCATTAGATAAAACTAATTCCGCCTAAAAATCTAAATCCTACAACTTTCGCGTGTACCTACTAAAATATTGCGAATATCAATAACTTTATCCTCTCAGAAAAAGTTCTAATCTCCCTTTAAATCGACTTACGTGTAAAGTTTCTAAAATAAATAAACTTTTTTTTTATGGTTGTAAAACGAAAGGAGGAAAAATTAATTAATTTATTTTAGGAAGTCTTTTAGTGGATTAAAACGGGTTTTAATTGTAGAAAAGTTAGACAGAAGAATACGAAATTTTGCAAGAGTGAGAACTTTATAATAGATTATTTTAACTTTTGCAAGTCCTGAACTTGAACTGATTAAAAATATTGGTATTCCTCAAAATATTAGGACTTTAACGTTACCTAACTGTTATAATAAAAAGATGTTCTACAGAATTAACTTCTATCTATTGTACGAGCGTAATTTATGATAGAATTTCATGTTCAGAATTTCAGATATCAAATTATTTCTATAGATAAGTTAAATTGAAGTTATCGGTTACCTCTACTTAAATAGCGGCTTTGCGTGTTGGGCAATGAGTTTAATGTACGCTCGTACATGTTCTTCGATCATAAAATAATTTCTAATAATGTCTATCTATATATTGCAATGATTATTTACTCAGTTGGACCATTTTTTTAGTTCTTAGTCGAATGGATTAATTTTAATTTGGTTCCATAGTCGTTTGAGTTGCAGAGCTGCATGTTGTATGTACGATGATGCGACTGGTTAAGAAAGTTTGTAATTTTGGTTAGTCAGATCATAGATTTTTCAGAAGGAAGGAAGGAACCGCTTCTTTTCGCGACCGGTCCATACATAAAACCAAGTAGATTGGACAGAGATGTGACAATGCCGTTGTACGCTACATTCTAGGATAGAAGGGGAATTACTAAAGAGCTATGGAGGGCACTGCAATTAATTTGACTGCTGTAGTAATGTTCTGACGTGAGTATTTTCGATACATCTGTAAAGTGGCTGTTTCTCAATGAGCGTAAGCGTGGAAAGCTTTTATTACGTTAACTAAGCAGTACGGCAAATATATCTTACCCGTCCCTTACCCAAAACCAAGCCGTTTTTTCGAAGTTAAGCTTCGCCGAAATTATGTTCTCCTGCAGTTCACCAACGTCCTGATGAAAAACAGTGTGGAGACGGTCTTCTTACCCATTTAGGGATTAAAGCTTCTCTGATTTCCAATATTAAGAATTGCGTGGTCCTCCATGTGCCTGTGCAACATTTCATTATTTCAAGGCGGTTGAAATGTACTCGTTCATTCTGGACGACACCCTATAACCACCCCTGGTGGTGCTTCCCGAGGAGAAAAACCAGCTTGAGAAATTATACAGCAAGACAAGGAAGAACAAAGCCACAGCCGACTGGGAGGTCTATAAGCCAAACTTAAAGCAAGATAAAATAGATGTGTTGGGAAGCGTCAGAGAAGGAAGAGCTTTTCCGGTCCAATAACATCCGAACAAAAGACCCACACTAGAATCCAGCAAGAGTCAGAAGAGAGTGGTTCCTATCAAGACAACCACTCGTAGACAGCCAAGAAACTAAGAGACGCTCATTTTCTCGGAATCACCAAGAGATGATCTCTTACCTTATCTGGCCAGAGGTACTCACTGTTACCTCAACAGTTGAGGAGGACTGGATGATTGCCGATTAGATAGTGGACGTGGTGAGGGTCACCTGAGCGGTGAATTCGTTTTCAGCAAACTCATCACCGGTATCTAACGGCATAATACTAGCTCTTCTCTAAAGGGGACTGAATACCATTATTACTCACCTAATGAGAATTTGTACGAGCTGTATCCCATTGAGATGTATACCAAAACAATGGAGGGGAATAAACATTGTTTTTATCCTCAAACTGGGCCAAGGTGATACTCTAAGTCATTTCATTCCTACTTTCTCATTTAGACAATTGAAAATTTGTGCTTACATACGACTCAACGACTAAGCAAAATTCCAACTGTATTCCAGGTAGGAATCAGGGGGCCGCCGGAAAATGTTTCCCAGGGAGGACAAGCACTATTGGGGGTTAGTGGCTCTGGCGTTTTTTGAAGATTTCGTACAAAATTTATTTTTACTTTTAATAACTTTTGCCTTTTTTCTTTTTCCCCCTTGGCGGCGCTCTTGGTAGGAGTAACGCTTAGTGCAACGAACGTTCTGATGGATAGTTTAATGCAAAATTACCTCTAGAGTGGTTTTTGAATTACACGAACCACTGGAGCACGTAGACAATGTAATGTAAGGCAATGCAACTGGTTAATAATTATAAAGGGAAGGTTCTCTTGGCGCTCTGGGATTAGAGCTACTCAGATTTGCTTCTAATTTCAGAAATATCCCTTTAAGGGATTTAGAAATGCTAGACCAGGACGTCAGTAGCCAGATAATGCCAACGAGCCTAGGGCTTCCCTTTTCCGTCTTCTCAGCGCATCTCTTACCTCCTTTCTGTGTGTTTGTCTCATATTTATTCAGCCCCGAACATTTTCCGACTTCCTAAATAACCTAAACCGTTTTAAAACATACCTACTCATGCTTCTGTTTGTTTTATTTTTATTTACCATGTCCATAACTAGTGGATTGTTTCAGTAAGTCTTTGACAGCTCTTGCGAACATACTTCTCGGAAGTTCATCCATTGGCGTTCACTATGTAGTTAACAACGTTTTTCCCTTGCTTGAATCAGTAATGTCTCTTTTCTTTTTGTGGGTGTCAGTATGTGGCTTATCTTCTTTTGATGTCGCACGTCGTATATATCCATCATCTCTCAAATGTGTTTCTGCTTCTCTTCGATTTCTGTTGAATAATAACAATAAAATTAATATGAATGATGGTACCAATAACCCTGTGGAGGCTCCCGGGCGTCAAAGAATAAGTCCTCAGTGTTTTCTGCCAGTTATAAAAAGGAAATATCTGCCAGGATAGTACTCTACCCCGTGTGAACGAAATTGTTCCAAAAGTGGAGGAGTCAATCAAGGTAGTGGAGCGGAGCAGTCTGTCCGTTTGAGAGCCCAGTGGTTACCCTTGCAGAGAGGAGGTGAAACACATCTTTTCCTTTTATTTGATCCCCAATGTACCAAAGCCTGTGCAAGCTTTTATTTTTCAACTAGACAACACGGCGGATGAACATCCTATTAGACGACTTGTAAACGACCTTAATTTCGTTTTTCCGAAGAATCTCTCCAATACGATCTGTGACTTTATGGGCATAAAGCAAGAAAGCAATACTCCTGGAGACCTTCTCCTCGGCGTCGCGAGGTTTTGGAGATGGATGACGATTTATAACCTCGGTTAGCACTCGCATTTCGGAGTATTCACAACGCGTTCGAGATCATTATAGCTCCAAATCCATTGTGGTTAACACTTTTGAATTCCTAGACAGTTTTATTGTCCCCCTCTCTAAATTTTTGAACATTGGCCCCACAACGTGATTTCTCTCGATAGAGTTATCAAGGGGAAATACCAACTTTCTCTTAAGTTTTTGTACAGGCGGCAGATCTTACAGAATAATAGGAGCTTTTTTCATAATGCCACCTAAAGAAAAGTAAGAAAACTCAAAAAACAAGAAGGTAGATGCTGTATAACTTAAGCCGAATAAACCAACCTTCCCCCATAAAATTAAAATAAAGATATACCCCAAAACGTTGGAAAATCCACTTCGAGCGATAGAAAAAGTTGCTGCAAATCCGCAATTGTGAAGATATTCCGGATGTAGATGCCAATTTTGATTCCCCATTTTTAGATACATTAGCGTGGAAAAATTCGTACACCTTCTCTCATCAATAGATTTCTGACACTGGTAGATATACCCTAAAACGTTGGAAAATCCACTTCGTGCAATAGAAAAAGTTGTTGCAAATCCGTAATCGTGGAGATATTCCAGATGTAGATGCAAATTTTCATTCCTTAGTTTAGATACATTAGTGTACAAAAATTCGTACACCTTCTCTCAATAATAGATTTAGAGATTTAGAGTAGATATACCCCAAAACGTTGGAAAATCCACTTCGAGCGATAGAAAAAGTTGCTGCAAATCCGCAATTGTGGAGATATTTCGAATGTAGATGCTAATTTTGATTCCTCATTTTTAGATACATTAGCGTGGAAAAATTCGTACACCTTTTGTCAACAATAGATTTCTGACACTGGTAGATATACCTAATTGAACTCCCTAAATTTTCAACGTTCTTGAAAGTAACCAATTCTTTAATCATCCGGTGAAGCGCAGATCACATCAGCGGAAAACTATGCCAAATAATTTTAGTTTAAGACACTTCATAAGAAGAGCCTAGACATTTTTCTGATGCAGTACAAAGCAGGCTAAGACATCTAGGTTTTCTATTCTGTACAAAAATCACGCCTAATCTTAGGACTTTTTAAAATTTTCGGCGAAAACGTGCATCATGCCAAACTGAGTCAATACACAGTACCACTCGTCCAGTCCGAGCTCGTCATCATACAAGTCACTCAAGCCATCCCACACGTGAAATGAACGTGAGGATGCTGGAAGGAGAAGCGGCTCTAATCGTAGCCATGTCTGGTCAGGATAACCCCAACATGGATCTTCTCAGGTGGACAACAACCTTAAACATTGAGAAAATACTTTGCAATTATTGTCACAAATTCAGCATTTTCAACCCTCTAAAGAAATGAAACGATAGGAATTTCGGGCCAAATTGCTTAAATTATTCCAAAAAACTGATGGGACAACGGGGGCAAACAAATTTGTGGTTTTTGCAGCAATGAGTTGCAACATTTTTTGTATTATTTTTTTCACCACTCATTTATTATTCAATAAAACTGAATGATTCAGTATATAAATTAAATTGTTTAAAACACAACGCGCATTTATCTTCACGTATAGGTTTCATTTTAATTGTAAATATTTAATAAAGTAACTATACCGTGACTTTACATTGAATAATATAGTACTATAATTGTTCAAATACACTGTAAAAGTCAATAACAAATTGATGAAAATATTCACAATAACATAGTCGTCACTGTTGTTTGCCAATATGCAACGACAAGCTGTACTCATTCTATTAGTCAATTTTGGGCTATCGCAAATTATTGCAAAGAATTTGATTCTACCAGACAATGTAAATTATACAAATTTGGAAAAGTGTATTGGACAGATGGTAATCAAAAACACGAATAAAACTGATAACGTTCTCGTTATCAATCTAAGCTACAAGTACAGTAATTTGAAAATGTCTAAATATTCGGCAATAATTCAAGACCAACTGGAACTGTCATCTAGTCGTAATTTATTTTTGGTTGATTTCTACGTTATTATTACACCAAGTGAACGCTTTGGTAATGTCACGTCGTACTTAGCGCAAACACAATCATGGAATCCGAGAGCGAAATTCCTAATAATTTTCGACGATCATCCACCTTCATATAGTTCTCTTCAAATTTTGGAAACGTACTACGTATGGAAAGTACTACTCATTTGTGAATCTAAAATAGAGGACAGCGTCCAAATTAGATCGTACTCGTACAATGATGAACCGGTAACTGTAGGTACTTGCATCAGGGGAAAAATTCAGGGCGAATTGCCTTCATTTCCCAGTTTATTACCCAAAAAATGGAATGATGTAGTTTGGAAAATAGGATACGATCGTATCGCGCACCAATTACAGATTCATAATAATACTCCAACTGGTTTTTATATAGATATACTGGATCTGGTTTGTATTACTTTTATTATTTCGCTATATAAAACGCTTATAAATGTCTCATTTAGGTTATGAATAAGTTGGGCGCAAAATATGAGTTTGTAGATAGTGGAAACCGAACACACGTTGTGGATATACGAGGTGAATCGGTCGGTAGGATAAGAACTCAGGAAACCGATATTACACATCCCTATCGATTTGAAAGACTTTGTTTGGTAGTCGCGATGAAAAAGGACCTCTCCATGTGGGCGTCATTTTCCGATGCAATAGACGTTAACCTCCGGCTTCTATCGTTATCTTCCATTATTGTAATAACCATAGTATTATGCACTTTTGGTTTATGTAAGGGTTCAACAGACATGGCATGTTACCGAAATTTTTGGTACAGTCTACTAACCATCTATAAGATTTGTTTGTTGCATTGTTTAGAACGAATGCCGAAAGGATTTGTAATTCGTTCGCTGTTTATAGTCCTTTGGTATTCAAGTTTGACCATTTTAGGAATAATTCAAGGGAAATTACTGGCGCTAATATTTTATAAGGGCGTTGTGCCGTCAGTTTCTAGCGTCGAAGACATTGTCCGATCAAAATTAAAAATTGGGCATTTTCGAGAGAAAGGCGCATCGGTTTTATCGACCTTTTTTAACGAACAAGACTATCAACATCTTGTTTACGAAGTTTGTCCCACCGCCAAATTATGTCTTCAAAAAGTTGTTCAGGAAGGTTTTGTAACCATATGCATGGAGTCGGTTTTAAAGAACTTTACGAGGGCATTCATTGACGAATATGGAAACCCTACGATCTATGCATTACAGTCTCCTACATATGCATATCCGCTTTTCATCATTTTCACCAGACGGTTACCGATTTTTCAGAAATTTAATTCTTTAATACTCGACTTACACGCTTACGGTTTTTATAATTATCATTACAGAGTGTCATTGCAGAGCGGTTACGCTGTATTCGCTAAACCTGCATCTGAACCGAAAGTGTTACAATTCAGTGATTTACGCTTCTGTTTTATCATCCTTTCCGGGGGATTAGTCCTAAGCGTAATTTGTTTCCTTGGTGAAGTTGCCGTACATCGCTTCGGAATATTTTGGAAAAATTATCGAAAAACTGTTGTCAAAAGGAAGAAGTGAATTTGGGACAAAAAAGTAAAAAGCAACGAATATTTATTGTCCTTAGCACATAGAATTATGCACCTATTCATTGTAGTATTGTAATATGTATATTTTCTGTCCATATGATGCTAAAGTAATGTCAAATGATACGAAAATGCGGCCGTAAAGTGATCGAATACGGTTGCTGCCAAAGGAACCTCTCATTGTACGAAAATGCGGCCGTAAAGTAATCCAATACGGCCGCTGCCAAGGGCAACCGCCAAAGTAACTTAGCAACGATCTCGAATCAAGTGGCTTAGGTAGTTGTCAAACGTCACTTCAAAGACGTCACGCACTTAGCAGGAAATAGAATTGTTTTATCCATATGGACAGAAAAATGTAATATTTGCCTCGCCCGTCAAGTGTCAATACGGCCTAAACCGCCAATTGCGGCCGTATTGACGTCCTTGACGGCCTTGATAAATAAATTTATGTATGTACGTACACCAGGTGTCAGTTTCAAAACCTCATTTCTTCGAAACTGTAACAAGTAAGTAAAATTTCCCGAAGACGTTTCTAGAACATTGAGGGGTAGGTACCCCTCATGACTCATATAGAAATCTTCTGCAGGTCACCCCTTAGGCTTCAATCACCCCACCGAAGAGAACCCATAATTATAAGTGCATGGCGCATTTTTAATTTCGTACTTAGTATTCTGTTTGTTATTGTGCAATATGAACCGTTATATCTACTTCACAGAGTATTAAAAATTATTAAAACTTGCTATTTCACTTACCTATCCGAGCAGCTAATTACCAAAAATTATAGGGTGTTAAGTTGAGATTTATGTACATGCCTTCTTTTACAAATTTCTTCCACTGCTCCCTACCCACCGCAATTTTCTTAGAACTGTTGCAGTTTTTTCCCGAATTCATGCACTCCATCCCACTACTTCCGAGGTCTTCCTTTACCCTTTTCCCAGATTTGACAAATTGCCTTTCCTATTCTGTTTTTGGGCATTTTTACCATATGTCTCCATTATGTTCTATTGATCGTTTTATTTATTCCCATTTATTCGCTTTAAGTCTGACACGCTCTCATCATTCTTCCGTATCTCATAGTTTCCAATTATTGGGAGCATTACGCCATCATCTCGTAACGAAGGTCGTACGAGTAACTGAAGTAGCATCCCAACCTAATATATGCATGTTCACGGATGTATTTAATACAATGGAAGGTACAGGCTCTGGTATTTACTCCAAAAGATTGGAATTCCATATCACTCAACCACTAGGCAAATGTCCAACTCTATTCAAAGCAGGTAGGAATGACCCCTAGTGCAAAGAATGTCATAGATAGCATAGAAAAGTAACAAGGATGGTCCAGAATGGTTTCTACATTGAAACCTATTGATCTATTGTGTCTCCTGATGGTGTTCACTTCTCAAGGGTGTTCTAAATCTTTAACAAGGTTCATGATTTCGTTTTATTTGAGTGAATATGTCTTCAAAAATTTCAAAAAGAAAAGCTGCAGACGTTCTGGCTTCGATAGTACTGATTGATGAAGATGGTGAAACACCGGTAAAAAAAAGAA
Organism: Pyrocoelia pectoralis; assembly: GCA_036250285.1. Classification (NCBI taxonomy): domain Eukaryota; kingdom Metazoa; phylum Arthropoda; class Insecta; order Coleoptera; family Lampyridae; genus Pyrocoelia; species Pyrocoelia pectoralis. Next base: position 29,917,718 of record CM070080.1, read on the forward strand.
AATGGTGTACCTAAACAGTGGTTGGTGAACAGAAACAAATATTCCCGTATAAGGTTATTAAAGGAACTTGAAGAAATAGAGCATTCTGACTTACTTAAGAATGGATTCTGAAAGCTACACAAGTGCACATCTTCACCGTCTTTAATTTTTAATGAGAACAGCAATATCTGCTGATTGGTCGCCACATTAAGATATTTGGCAACATGATGGGGATTAAACAATCCAATTTCTTTATCTGAACACCGGAAGCGACAGTAAATCTTTCATTCTCAAAACTTTGGTGAACTCACATACCAATGTAATGCAAGATGTATATCGATGTTGCTGATTGAACAATTTCAATTCAATACCACTTTTTTTCTCAAAACAAACAGTAATAGCGAGTAATAGTTATTATTAAAACCCCAAGATTTTCGGTCTTTTTTCAGTTTTTCGCTTATATCTCGTAAACTAAGCTTATAGTGTGTACCATAGTGCAATGCAAGTTTTAGAGCATTAAATTTACTAAAATTTGGTTGGTGGAACGAATGTTTAGACTCAATATTAACCGAGATACAGCCGTTCAAAAATAGACAAAGTTTCTCGAAATAGTAGGCAGTAGAAGATGCGGGATGTAATGATTGTGTCTCAGATTTTGACAAGTATGATAGTGTCATCATAACAGGGGAAGGAAGACATAGAGCTTTTGGTGCTACTCGGTGTGGCACCACCTTTTGGTATTGGAAAAAAGAAGGTACAATGCAAATGTATAGCAGCAACCCCAGCCTTTCAGAGATTTTGGTGATTTTTAAAGACCCCGAGGCAACTCCAACTCAAATCGCTGACGTTGGACAGAAATTCCTTGTTAAACTGTATAGAGGGGCCATCGAACTTGACAACTTCGAAGACCTTAGGTACCGCACTTTTTCCGCAGCCGTGGTAAAGTCGAAATGTCAACTTGGCAGACTGCCACAAACCACAGATGCCTCCAAGTACAGTACTTGCAAGTCCAGGTGTGGATGAGAAGCCAAGGGAAACATCAGAAGTTGCCTTCTGCATGGGGATGGAAGCTTGCCAAACCCACTAACCTTCCCCTTTCACCTGCACATAAGGTACATGAGAGCGACGTGTCCATGGACCGCAACAACAAAGACGACGACGATGAAGGTTCGGCAGCCCCAAGCACTTCCAAGGTTGATTAGGCCTGATTGTTAATTGCGAATGCTTTTTTGTAAATAAAGTTCAAGATTATGAGTTAACAGGAAAACATAGTAGGGTGTGAGATCAGGCACCAAAATATGGAAGTAACTGCAAATCACGAATTACGCTTGAAAGAGAGTGTTCCAAGATGTTGATATTGATGAGTGATTAACATAATTAACATGGAAATGATGGTAATAAATAGTTATAGCGCAAAAACCTTCGTTTTTCAGCTATTTCTTTCCATTTCGGTTAATTTTGGGTCTAAAAATTCGTTTCACCAACCAAATTTTAGCAAATTGAATGCTCTACAACTTTGTATTGCACTATGGTACACACAATATGCTTAGTTTACGATATATTAGCCAAAAACAGAAAATATATCCAAAATTTTGAAGTTTTTGTTCTCTCCCCAAGTTAGCACAGAGTCCTCGAGGTCGAAAATTTAGGATAGACATCCAAGAGTACCCCTAAACAACTTGTCAAAATTTTATTAACTTCGGAATACTTTCCAGCTACCCCCTTATTTTTCATTATTTCAACTGGATTAATATAATTTAAAAAAATTTCATTAATTTTGCATTTAGAGTAGTTTCAAAATCTCGTGGCATTCCAGATGCGCGGTTGGATTTAAAACAATTTCGAAAAGTAGGCACGGCGGCGTTATACGTCGAGAAAACATCGGTAAATAAAGTTGGGTATGATTCATTCTCATTGAACTATACGCTTAGCGTACAGTTCAATGTTCATTCTTAAAATTACACGAACTAAGATTTAGGCGACGTAAGTCTTGATTAAATCAGCAAAGTATCTTTTAGTTAATATTCTTATCGGCAGATGTCTCCATATAAATTTTCATAATAAAATGTACGTCAAAGAAAGTGAAAAATTATTGCATGTTTTTTATGTTAAACTAGAAAAATGGTGCATTTTATCCACTCATTTCCTTGATAAAGTGAAAACTGTTTTTATAAAAAACGTATGAACAATAATTTCAAAGAATGACAGGAGTGACAGATGCTGTTTTCTTAATCACGACACACGTTTATTGCTCTAATGTGAATAGTACTGCAGATTTATGTTTGTATAGCCATCTTTCTCTAAAACATGTAGTTGAGAGTGAGAGATAAAAATATGTAATTTTATTATAGAGTTATACATCGATGAGTCATACCCAACTTTATTTGAATCAAACTATAGAGTAAATAAATATACCTATTGTCTATTCCATTTAAGAAGGTACGTAGTAGATGGCGCTACCTCTGAGGGCAAGTTTACACAGCTATGTTTTTTGGTTATCTTCAAAATGCGGGAAAATTTAAAAATAGTGTAATTTTGTAAACGTCATACATTTTAGAAAGCTCTTTAATAAATCAATGGATTTTATTAGACAGTACATGATTGATTGAAATAGGCGTGTGTTTCAAATAAAATGTGCTATATGAGATTGTAGATTGCGACTGACGAAGTGAATTATTGTAATGGTGAACTTTGTGAATGGAAAACACAAACACGTGACATGGAGGTAATTTGATAGTGTTATTTACAACGGATTCATTCGCTGGATTCGTTTAATGAAAGTCATGAAAACTTATATGCAAAAAATAATGTTTTATATGACCATGAGATGTCGCCCATTATACTCAAAGGTTTTCAGTTAATTTCATAACATTCTACACATAATCACCAAAAAATGTTCATATTGAGTGTGAGCGTTTATGTAATATGTAGTAAAAATGACGGATAGGAGAATATAAATGAAAAACACGAGCTGACAAAGAATACAAAGTAATGGAGTTGACAAAACTGTCTCTATCTGACAGCAGGACAAACAATTTTGCCCATATTGGTAAACAAACGTATTTTCATAAAACAGTGATATTTGAAGTAAAATTCAAGTTATATTGGTAAAATTGTTTGTCCTGCTGTCAGATAGAGACATTTTGTCTATTTGACAGCAGGACAAGTTTACCAATATAACTTGAATTTTACATCAAATAACACTATTTCATGAAAATATGTTTGTGTGTTTAAAACTGGTTTGCATATTAACCAATGAGAACCAAGGTCAAAGCTGCCCTATGTTTTCCTTCACTACCTTCTTAAATGGAATAGAGAATAGGTATAATTATTTATAGAACTTCATATTAGTATTGTAGTATCGCGCTTAAATAAATCCCGCTGCACATCTCGAGTGCTACGAGATTTTGAAACTACTTGAATGTTGACAGTTTATCGAATTCGTTTGTTTTCCTGCAACAGATCAATGGTGTTGGCAATACTGCTCACTTTCATCACAAGTGAAGAAAATGCAACTTTCCTCACTCATTTTACAAGAGAAATAGTTATTTGTACACGCTCGTGTGTCAAACTTTGTACTCGAGTTGAAAAAACATTTTCTTCTCGTGTTTTGCACACAATTTTTTCCAAAACTGCATATAATTAAAAATATATCCATTAATTTTTGATTTATAACCTTAAATTGTCAATGTTGACAGTTTATTGCTATCATTTGTTTTCCTGCCTGATCAATGGTGTCGGCAATACTGCTGACTTTCATCACAAGTGAGGAAAATGCAACTTTCCTCACTCATTTTACAAAAAAAATAGTTATTTGTACACGCTCGTGTGTCAAACTTTGTGTTCGAGTTGAAAAAAACATCTTCTCGTGTTTCGCACACAATTTTTTCCAAAACTGCATATGATTAAAAATACATCCATTAATTTTTGATTTATAACCTTAAATTGTCAATGTTGACAGTTTATTGAATTCATTTGTTCTCTTGCAATAGATCAATGGACAATGGTGTGGGTAATACTGCTCACTTTTATCACAAGTGAGGAAAATGCAACTTTCCTCACTCACTTTTCAAAACAAATAGATAGTTATTTGTACACGCTCGTGTGTCAAACTTTGTGCTCGAGTTGAAAAAACATTTTCTTCTCGTATTTTGCACACAATATTTTCCAAAACTGCAAATAATTAAAAATATATCCATTAATTTTTGATTTATAACCTTAAATTGTCAATGTTGACAGTTTATTGAATTCATTTGTTTTCCTGCAATAAATCAATGGTGTTGGCTGTTGGCAATACTGCCCACTTTCATCACAAATGAGAAAAATGCAACTTTCCTCACTCATTTTACAAAACAAATAGATAGTTATTTGTACACGCTCGTGTGTCAAACTTTGTGCTCGAGTTGAAAAAACATTTTCTTCTCGTGTTCTGCACACAATTTTGTCCAAAACTGCATATGATTAAAAATATATCTATTAATTTTTTATTTATAACCTCCAATTGTCAATGTTGACAGTTTATTGAATTCATTTGTTTTCCTGCAATAGATCAATGGTGTGGGCAATACTGCTCACTTTTATCACAAGTGAGGAAAATGCAACTTTCCTCACTCATTTTATAAAACAAATAGTTATTTGTACACGCTCGTGTGTTAAATTTTGTGCTCGAGTTGAAAAAACATTTTCTTCTCATGTTTTGCACACATTTTTTTCCAAAACTGCATATAGTAATTAAAAATATATCCATTAATTTTTGATTTATAATCATAAATTGTCAATGTTGACAGTTTATTGGATTCACTTGTTTTCCTGCAATAGATCAATGGTGCCGGCAATACTGCTCACTTTCATCACAAGTGAGCAAAATGCAAGTTTTCTCACTCATTTTACAAAAGAAAATACTATGTATTTTCTAAGGCAGTTTTAGAAAAATATTATTTTCTAAAACAGTTTTATTTTTTAATTTATACCTCAACAACTTAGTATAACGTGTGTTGCAACAGCATTTAACTCTTATAATTTATTTATTCTGTAGAATAAATTTTTTTTCATTTTGATATAAAAGCATTCCGTTCGCGTGAATTCAATATTAATGGAAAATGTAACTAACATTTAACGCTCTATTAGATTAGTGATGATATTTTATAAATGCACTTAACTGTAAATACATAGTTTAAAACAGGTTGTATTTAAACTGTACACGCAGATATCAAATACAGTTACAGTTCAACACTTTCCAAGATGCAAGTGAAATTTATACTCATAATGGTAAATTTGTCACTACCACATATTGTTACTACAAATTTGATTGCATCTGACGATGTAAATCACATTGATTTAGAAAATTGTATCGGTGAGATTTTGATCAGGAACACGCGTAAAAGTGATTATGTTCTCGTGATCAATCTAAGCTACAAGTACAGAAATTTGAAAGTCTCTAAATTTTCCCCTATTATTCAAGATCAACTGGAACTTATAGAGGGGAGTAGTACCTTGTTTTCCGTCAACTTCTACATTATTATCACAGATAGTAAGCACTTTGAGGATACTGCTTCGTATCTGTCACGTACGAAATCGTGGAATCCTAGAGCAAAATTTCTAGTGATTTTTGACGAGAATTCGCCATCGTATAGTTCTCTGGAGGTCTTGGAAAAGTATTACGTATGGAAAATTATCATTTGTGAACCTAAAATTGAACGCAGTATCGAAATAATATCTTACTCTTACGATGGTAAACTAGAATCTGTAAATAAGTGTATCAAGGGAGAAATGCAGAGTGATTTGATCTTATTTCGTAATACATTACCAAGAGAATGGAACGATGTCGTTTGGAAAGTAGGTCATATGATTTACAATAATAAAGCTCCAATTGGTGTTTATAAAGATACAATTAATCTGGTTTGTACTTTTTCGCTGAAATTTTTTAAAAACTTTTAAAAATTTTTTATTTAGATTATGGATCGGTTGGGTGTAAATTACAAATATGTAAATATTACCTCCGGATGTACTCGTAGTAGAAATTTGGCACAGGTTGTGGACCTAATCGTTGGAACAGTAAATTATGTAAAAGTTCCATCTGATATTACCCATCCAATACGTTTTGATAGAGTATTTTTGGTAGTTCCAACAAAAAATAGCAACTCTCTCTTGCAGTTCGCCAATATAATCAACGTTCACATTCACATTCTGTGTGTATTATCTATTATTGCAGTAACTGCTGTATTGTATGTTTTCGGTTTACATTCGCGTACATCGGATATGACAAGCTATAGATATTTTGGTAACTGCTTACTAACAGTTTATAAAATTTCTTTGATGCAATGTGTGGAACGTTTCCCAAAAATGTTCGTAGTTCGTGGGCTACTTATTCTACTGTGGTTCTCAAGTTTGACCCTTTTTGGATTAATCCAAGGAAGATTACTATCAGCGATATTTGACAAGGGCGTTAAGCCATTAGTTTATAACGTTCAAGACATCGTTGAGTTAAAATTGAAAATTGGCGATGTTGTAGATAAAAACACGTCGACTTTGTCTTACTTTTTTAACAGCGAAGACTATCAACATCTTGATTACGCACCTTGTGACACAAACGTCATTTGTTTCAAAAAAGTTACGCAGGAAAATTTTGTAACTGTAGGTCCCCAGTCGATTTTAAACTATTTATCTGGATCATTTATGGATGAGGATGGAAACCCCACGATCTATGCTTTAGCACCCTCGTATTCATTACAGTTGTACGTAGTATTTACCAACCGATTACCTATATTTCAAAAATTCAACTCTTTAATACTTGATTTACACGCTTACGGTTTTATAAAATTTTATTACAAATTGAATTTTGAAAAGTATAACGTTATAATCGACATAAAATCCGATCCAAAAATTTTAAAGGTAGGTCACTTACGTTTCTATTTTTGTCTACTTTTCACCGGATTATTTCTGAGCTTGATTTGCTTCCTTGGCGAAGTTGTAATACATCGCTTTGGCTTTTTTGAAAAAAAAAACCCGGAAACTTAAAAAGTAGGAATATGAAATAACGTTCTATTCTAAATCAGGAAGACGAAGGTAATCTATGTAATCGTACAGCCATTTAATTTTAACTAAACGTAGATAATTTATACGAACACAAATAGTATTTCATTCCATTAGAAATTACACCCCTTAACAAAGTTCCTTGTAGTGCAAACTTTAGATGTTTTATTGTTGGCAGTAGGCTTTAAAATTAAGTGTAAAGTAAGATTATTTCATAAGTAGGTTAATTGCAAAATAGCATAGGTAAGAAATATGTGATTGTGGATTAATTTAGAATGAACGATGGAATGGAATAGTTAATAGGTGAAAAATGTAATAAACTGTGAAATAGAAATGATATAAAAAATTAATATTTTGGTTAATGTTTCCACGGATGTTACTGTACTTTTCTTCTGGAGTTTGTACGTGTGTTCTTTGTTGTAGAAATTGTCTACGTTTCGACTCCATCTTTGGAGCCTTTATTAACACTATCAATTTCTGAAGTAATATTAGTTATTATCAACAGATCGCTGCAGGCGAGCTTGAGTGAGTAAAATGTGTTGAAACTTTTGGATCCGTTTGTCCCACAATAATGCAATAAATTGAAAAAAATACTATGTATTTATGGTTCCTCCTTCCTGCCTATATAATTAGAAATATCGAACTAAAAGGGCATAGCCGTATAAGATGGCGAAAAGTCCCCCTTCTGGGATTTTGACCGGACTTGGGGCATTCGATTCGGGATCAAAAAAGACCAAGCCCCTAAATTGTCAGCCCGCTAGAGCGCCTCTAGCGGCCGCTAACTCAAAAAACAATTTTTCAGTATTTTTGGGTCAAAGGCTACTATCGCCTGAACAAACACCTGCATAACATGGAACTGACCGATAATCCGATATGTAGGGGTTGTGGTCAGGAAGAAGAAACGCTCTACCACGTTATTTGCCAATGTGAGGCATTCACAAAGGCAAGGGAATAGCTACTTGGAAATGGAAAGATTACACAAGAGGAGTAACGAAGATTCGCCCTACAAAAATCCTGGAGTTTGTTAAAGATACAGGTAGTCGTAGTAGTAGTGGTAGTTTATTTTGAAGCGTATACACACTGTAGAACAGATAAAGGTATTTTCGAAAGGTAGCGGTAACAACGGGGAACATAATAGACCAAAAGGTCGCAGTGCAGGAACCAATTTGAAACCACCCCTACCACAATATTAAAAATAATAATAATAATTTTAGGGACCTGTTGATGGTATGTTTGATTCAATACCCTCAAAAACGACGCAAGAGGATATAAAAAATCGATCAAAAATGACCAAAATCGACTATTTAAAATTTTTTCGACCTTTTGCACTACTTAAAAAATTTTTGGCAAGACATCATCTGGAAGGTAATAAAAAATGCCGTTTTTTAATTTTGTGCCGCTAAGGAAAAAGTGCTGAAAAATGCGTTACAAATATTGAAATGGCCACCATTTTTCTATTATTGGGCTGAAAAATCTGAAAAAAATTCACAAAGAGGCAGATGAATGCTCTATCAAACGCCGTAAACCGCATGCAATAATATTATCTCCAGCTTGAATTATCTCAAAATCTTTTACTGCAGTTTCCTCGCTTCCTGCTCGCAACCCTGCATAGATGCAACTATCCCGACAATCTCCCTCCAACCCTGCCTATCCAGCGCCTCTCTCCTCCATTCCTGCACCCCCATCGCCGTTAGGTCATTTGCCACTTTGTCCCACCATCCGATCTTCGGTCTTCCCCTTTTTCTGACTTTTGTGGTTTCCATAGTGTTATCATCTTCAGTATGTCGTTGTTCTTTTTTCTCATAATGTGTCTGCCATCCAATCGTCAGGTTTACAATATCTTCGCCGGTTATTTTTTCATTAATCTCGCGATTCATTAGAGGCCTGGGTTCATTTTTTCCCATCTCAAAACAGCTTTTTATTCATATAATATGCCCTATTCCCTGCCTGTAGTCCTTTTCTTATTTCTTCTTCTATTTCGCCGATCTTGTCTATGTGTACTCCGAGGTAGTTGAAGTTGCTTCAAGGGAGAGATTATCTATAAGCACAACGTTCTGTTGATGCGTTTTGCATATTTATTACGCTGTTCTCGTTTTCTTAAATATTTCCTCCATTCTCCTTCGCGTTCTTGCTAGGATCGCGATGTTGTCGTCGGCATAGGCAATTATCTGTACCTCTTTAGTTATTAATGATTCTTTGACTTGCAGCTCATTTAAGGTTTCCTCTAGAGCTATATTGAAGAGCGCTGCCAATGGCGCGTCTCCCTGTACGGTGGACGAGACTGTCTACAATTGTGTTCCTCAAAAGTGGTCATAGCACCCCTATTTGGGGCCATCCTTTCATTACTGTGAACCTCAAAAAGTTTGTAAGCAAAAATCTACGTAGTTATGTGTGGTTCTGGAGTTCTTATTTGCTAACGTCTTTGTCCTTCTTAATCAGTTCTGCTGATAGCGTGTAAAATTCTCTCGATTTAGAAATAGTTGTGTCCTATAATGTGATTTGATAGGACCCGGTTCCCAACTCCTCGCAAGCTCCTCTACAATATAGTCGGTTGGAGTCGCATATACATATACTGAAATTTAACAGGTGATTACTGCTGTGATGATTTTTAGTGGTTGTGTCTTTTCGGGCAATTTAGTGGTTTTCTAGGTGGTGTTTGAAAGAGGCTCTAATATACTGCTAGGACAGTTTAGTGATAAAGGGCAACGTGACAATCTTTTTAAAGGTTTACTTAAGTTCCTTAAGTTGTAATAGTAATGATTTGTGACTTTGGCGCATTTAACTAACAATCGATTGACCCTCAAATCTTCCAAAATATGTAGCCCTAAACTGAATTAGAACTTGTGTTGTTATATGAATTCTGGATTGAGATATTATTGAATGAACTCTGCCTCATATCCGGACCCTTTGAACAACAAACAGACCTTCTTCAACGTTGACCTCTCCAGTTGAAAAAGTGAAGAACGCTCACAATCGATATAGTGCAGAATCATGCCTGGTTCCTTAACGACCTCTCTCGAATGACAACGGTCTAGTACTTACTCTTGTACTAGACTCGGGTGTCTTATGTCATTAGCTCGCTTTTAGTACTGTAAGTGGAATTGCAGGTTGTAGACCTCAAAAAACTTATGAATCCAATCGAGCTGCCATATCAACTTTTTTATTATGTTTTGTTCCAGCATCCTGCATTATTCCATATGCGTTTGAGGATATTAATGTTCACTACCTGACCTGGTAAATGGCGACAACAAGCATATAGATCAGAATTGCTATGTTACATCCACAATGTAGTGGGATAGTATGGGTCTTGGGACCATATAGTATATCAATCTTACATAACTTATTACTCTACGCTTAGTATGCTGTGAGCCTTTGACAGATGAAAATGATAACCTTGTCCGCAGAATAAATGGTAAGGCAATGTCTAGGTTAGTGCAATCCCCTCGAAACCCTTCCTGAATTTTAATGGAGGTGATTGCTGTTGTGAGGGATGGTGAGTGATAGTAGATTGTCTTTTGTTGTGCCCCAAATAAGTGATGATCTGAATACAAAATTGACTTTTGGCGAGAGAGGGTCGAAGACGGTGTTGCTGTAGTGTCACGCGATGATGATGGGGGAAAAATTGAATTATGAAATACGATAGAGCTGGTAAAATAAATAATTTCGAACGCAAATTACTGTTGGAAATTCGGACATACTTATGTAAAACATAAGAGATCATTTGTTGAATATATAAACAATATATTTTGCTTGCAAAGTAATAAAAGTTGTTCATTGATACCCCGTATAAAAACAACAATTTACGTTATATCAATTTTTAAAATGATATATATCTAAGGTAAATATTCGTACTTATATATAATCAAAATCCATTACTGTAGCTTACAGTGAAATGGTTTTTGCAGATAAATAGAATAATGTACTCGGTACATATATGTATAAATAATAAGGAATTTTAACATTAATTTATAGTGGCATGCAAAGTGTGTTTAATATAAATGTACATTTATAATTTGTCTGCAATTTCATGTGCATTTACTTAGTATTATTTTCTACAACAAACCTTTATTTTATCACTTTATTCGTATACATATTGAATTATTACCTAATGGTTCATGTCGTTTATGCATAGGTATATGTACAGTAAAGTAACTTAATTTTTTATTTATAGCGGTATTCTTTTTCCAAATAAACAAGTAAAGGGCTAGATCTGAAGGTTAGATCTCCAAAATGGCCTGATTTTCTGAACTTTATAAAAATACTTCTTCTTCTTCTCCTATCCTTCCTGCCCTTTCAGGCGTCGGATTGTGAGTCACGGTCCTCCTCTTTAGTCCATTTTTTCCATGCCTTCCTATTCCTTGCCAATATTTTCATCTCTTCCTTTGTTTTCCCTTTACTTTTCCCATATTCTTCTAAGTATATGGTTGAGTGCGTAATATAACTTTGTCGATTTATTTGATCGATTTGCTATTTCTGGATTTATTTTTCCGTCGTTTGTTAGTATTGTGCCTAGATAGTTGAATGTGGTTACTTTTTCTAGAATTGTGTTTTTGCTTTTTATTTCTTTGTTTATATTCTCTGTCTGTTTTTCATTTATTACCATCAATTTTGTTTTATTGTTATTTACTTCCATTTTCATTTCTTCTATTTCTTTTACGCAGATATTTAATAGATCGTGCATTTTCTTTCGAGATTCCGCTATTAGCACTACATAGTCTGCATATAATAAACTGTTTATTGGTATGGGTTCTAGCTTATTGTATTGTTTTTAAGTTTTCTTTTTTTTTTATTTGTTTTACTATTCTGTCCATTATTATCAAGAATAGAAGTGGACTTAGGCTGTCTCCTTGTTTTGTTCCTTTTCTCATCATGAATTCTTCTGACCGTTGCCCTGCAATTTGTACTTTTCCTCTTACTGTTTTGAACGTGCTTTTTACTATTTGTATCAGTTGTTCCGGCACTTCTAGTTCTTGCAGACTATTCCATATTGTTTGTCTATGTACTGTATCAAACGCTGCTTTCAAGTCGATGAAAATGAGGTACAACTCTTTTTCTTCTTCTGCTGCTTTTTCTATTAACGTTTTTAGTATAATATATGTTGTCGCTTGTCTGTCTTCCCGTTCTAAATGCCATTTGTTCTTCTTCTGTTTTGTGTTCTACATATATTCTTAGCCTTTTTCCAGTTTTCTTGTATATAGTTTTAATGTGGTTTGTGCTAGGCATATCGCTCTGTGTTCTCACAATTTGTTGTCTCTTCTCTTTTATGTATAGGTATTATTAAATTTGTTTCTCAGTCTTTGGGGATTTTCTTCGAATTCCATTCTTCTTTTAAAATTTCGTGTAACCATTTTATCCCGTCTTCGCCTAAGTATTTAAGCATTTCTGGTGCTATTTCGTCTTCTCCGCTCGCTTTTCCTGTTTTTATCTGTTTTATCGCTTCCTGTAATTCTTCTCTAGTTATCTCTGATATTTCTACTGCGTCCTTTTCATCTTCGTTTTCATCAGTTGAATCTCCTTCAAATTTCTCTTTGTAGAACTCTTTTCAGGCTTCCAGAATTTCTATTATTTCCACTTTGATTTCCTGGTGTTTATTTTTTATTGCTTTTATTTCATTTCGTTTAGTCCCTCTTACTCTTTTCACTATTGTCCAGAACTTTCTTGTGTCCATTTTGTGTTTGTCATTTATTTCCTATCCAAATTTCGTGTTCCATTTGTTTATTGTGCGACAGTTCGTAACAAAATAATAGCACTCTATGCATTCTTTTTAAGATGAATTTTAAAAACTAATCATTGGGATCTCAAGCAGCTGTTTTTATGATGAGAGTTATTTTGAAACAATACCCTTAACTGGGCTTAACAACTTCAGATCTATAGAGAACAGCATGTTTTTTTAAGCAACTTTACGATTCTTTCCCAGTTCAGTTCGTATGTATAGTCGGCTTCTTCTTCTCTATAGGCCTTGCTAATTATGATGTACTTTTCGATAGATGGAATTTTAACTTCTCCAATCAAAATGTTTGTGCTTGTTCTTGCGATTTATGCAATGACAAAAAAAAACAAACAATCTGAAACCTACGTCTAGGTACTGCTGAACGGCTTTTACATAAAAATTCTTCAATAATGTGCATTCCAAATTGTTTGAAAAGGTCCCTTCAAGGAGGAACTGAAATTACTAATGATCTACGAAATCTTCCAAATTTATTATTACCCCCTACCCTGCAGCTTGCGTGATCTACACACAATAGACAGTGTAGTTAACCATCCATGTAGATTCGTTTCAATTTCGAAAAAGCAGCACTGCAGTAGCTTAAAGGGAACACTCTATGATTCAAATTAATTTTATAAGATTTCTTCTGTTAGGTACTTGGTGACTGTAAGTAAAGCAGTGCAAATTAATTTATTTATAAAATATTACACATTTTTTATAATTATCGCCATTTTGTTAAATGGTAGGTAGCAGTGTGGTGCAATAATCGATGCGAGAGAGAGGTGCTGAATTGTTTTTAAAGATATTTGAATACGAAAAGCTCAACAACAAATATAAATGTCGCAATGGCTAAACCAAAAAACAGCAAACAGAAGGCCCAAAAAATGTCGCTCATGTCCAAAACTTGTGCAGAAAGTTCCTCGCGTTGAGCCCATCTTATTGCCCTCTCGGCATGGTAACTCGCTTTTTTATAATGAAAATCTATAAATCCGTGTATTCGTAAGTGCAGCAAAACTTTATTAACTTCGGGTAAAATTGGAAAACCTTTTGAAAACGCCATGGTTATTAAAAATTTATAAACGTTGTCTTTAAACAGATATACTAAGGGTCTTCCATCTTTTCCTAAATAAATTGTACTTATCAAATATTCCATTAATTTTTTAGGTTTAAATGTTGCAAAATCGCGTTTAAAGGCTGTTCTATTTAAGCAACTCAAGTCAATAGGACAGTCAACGTAGTTATAGTACAGAAACTTATCCTTCTCCTTTTTATCGGAGTACAAAAACGCACTGTCCTTGTAGTAGCCAAAAGCAAGCTTGGATTCCTGCAAATCAGAAGTAGTGGCAATTTGTTTTTCTAAGGGGGCGAAGTTTAACACGGATGCCAATCTTCCTTGAAATATGGCGGTCATCATTAAACCGAAGTAAATCCACAAACCCATCAAAACCCTTAGAATTCCGTGCCTTGGTAATTCGCTCGATTGACTAAAAAACGTTCTATAACAGGTCATTAAACAGTACAACAAACTTTTGTACCGCTTCATATCGTGTAGATGAAAACCAAAAACACGTAATACTAGAGAGACTAACAGAAACGAAATTAAAGTGCATGACCAGATATAAATTCTAAATATCTTCGTAACTCCAATCCACTGCGCCTGCCGTTTTGCCGCAGGAACCACCCATTTGGTTACATCTTCCAAGTAAGGATACGACTGATCAAAATCCCAATGCGCGCTAACGTTTGCGTAAAACAACCCAATCGCAGCTTCAACTTCGTAACGTCTCAAGTAACCATAAGCACCCTCATACGATCCATTGCGCAACTTTCTCCCCCAATTGGCAAATGGTTTGTCGAGGTACTCTACCTTAAATCCCAGCTGATACTCTACCTTCAAAAAAAGATATTTTGTTCGGCCCCCTCTCGTACCTACAACTTACCATTTTAAATAGATCCACTTCAATTCCACGTTTTTGATCATTTGTCACAAACACAAACGGTGGATATGGAAATAGAATCACTCTCACCGTAAAGTTTGTCCAATCTCTTGGCAACTTATTGGGAAACAGTTCTTGATCATCTCGCAATCGTCCATTATGGCAAACACCTACGATCTCAAATTCATTCGAAGGAATCTTGAAGGGGTAATATGTCATAATATCCACATGACCGTCAGATTTTTCCACCAGAAAAATTACGTTGTAGACGAAATACTTTCTTAAAATAACCAAGAAATCTTTCAAAACTTCTTCGTGGAACAGCAACAAGAACTTAGCTCTCGGATTCCAGCTCTTTGATAAGACTAGGAAGCTAAAAACTTGTTCGAAGTAACCCTTAGGTATTACTATTATATAGAAGTTAACGTGCATCCTTTGAAAATATTTTACTTCTCGTAGTTCATTTTGTATGATGATGGGTGTTTCAAACCGAAAGTCTCTATATTTATCACTAAAATTGATGAAAAAGATGTTATCTTCAGAGTTGGTGTAGCGCCTCTGAATTTCGTCTGTACACTTTTCGAGGTGCGAATGACTTTCGTTTGTAAACTGCATAAAATTTAATGCGGCGGTATGAAATATTATTGAAAACAACGTAAACAGCTGAATTGGTCGCATTTTACTAACTGTGACATTGTATTTTATTTGTGTTTTCCGCATTATTACGCATAACCTGTCAGTCGGTAATGTTCCATTAAGTTTAGAAAGATTGATTGCGCGATTGCGATTCATTTAATGAGAAAACACACATGTTGTTAATGAATTTTTCTTGCAAAAATGCGATAATGCTGCTAAAAAAGTACAACAGTGTAACTTAAAATGAACGTTAAAAGAAATTTTATATTTTGGTGGGCAAATCCAAAATTTACTATTTTCGTGTCAATAATAACCCAACCCAATATAGGAAAATAAAAATTTAAGGTCGGTCGGTAAAATAGGTTTTACCTGGAAATAGTTCAGGGAGAATTGGATCCTAAATGGGGTATTAGGGGTTGTTTTGCGACATCGAAATCGTCATGCATATTTCGAAAAATTTTCAAAATATCGCCCCCAAAAACAGTTTTTTCAAAATGTTTTATTAATTTAACTTCCCTTATTACTTGAGGTGTGCCACCTTGGGTCCACACCCGACCTTTACATGTTTGACGTTGTTCGCATAGGTACCCAAATGTTACATTTTCCAGATTGATTTTTCTTTGAGAACGTATACACATGGTTCCCATCACCAATTTATTTCGCCCACGCTCTTATTTCAAAAAGCGATTGCAAATACACTGATTAAGGAGAAACCCCCTGCGTCATTATGTATATACGAAGGGGGACCCAAAAGTACCGGAAAGGTTCTCTGGTAGACGGGTCCGTTGTAGTACATACCTACTCCGTCCCTAATGCGTCTTGCGGGGACCCTTCTACATTAGTCTGCCGACTGGCATCGTCGAGTAAAGTCGTGGTGCCAGGTAGCAAATTTGTTTAAGCACCTCTCGGTTGTTCTTAGATTTTTGTGATACCTAAAAATTGTGAACAATTGACGATCTTGTTGATTTGCCTAGTGTGTCCTGCCAACGAATTTTGAGCGAGCAATTGCAAATGAAAAGAGTTGTAGGAAAATTCGTGCCTCGCGTGCTCTCAGTTTTTAATCAAAAACAGCATGACTCAGCTTATCCACTCTCCATATTCATCCGATTTCGCTTCGTGCGACTTGCTCTTATTCCCCCGAAAGAAAAAAGCCCTCAAAGGAAAACGTTTTGTGGATGTGGAAGAGGTGAAGAAATAAACAACGGAGGCATTAAAGGGCATCACTTTGCAAGAATTTAAGGACTGCTTCGAAAAATGGAAAACACTCTTAATGGTATGGGTAATTAGGGTTACACGCTGTATACTAACGATTTGGTTATCAATATAATTATTATTTTTTTTAATTGTTGTAATTAAACCCATTAAATTGATAAATCGTCAAATATTTGGAATAGGTGTAATCTTCCTTGCATTGTTCTTACTTGGGGACGAATTGTCCGCCGGTACGAATTTTCCGGTACAATTGTCTGGAGACAAATTGTCCGTACTCCGTGGAGGCATTTTCCTTTTTAGTTTTTGAAATCCACCTACCCCCCTGCTTAAGGGTGCTAATTAATCGTATGTATTAAGAGTGAGAAAGTGGCACATCGTTGAAAAGCTCTTAACAATGGGAATTCAAATCCCAAATTTGAAAACAATCGATTAAGGTATAACAAAATGGTGACCTTTCCAATACGTCACTTTTCTCCTTTCTGGAACGCATTAGCTGACTTATATCATATGATAATACGTCTGATTACTTTGTTACAGAAATAAAATTGCTTTTTTAAAATTCGAAAGTGTTTTTTTTTTGGAAAATTTATTAAAATGCGTTCCAGAAAGGAGAAAAGTGACTCATTGAAATGGTCGCCATTATGTTATACCTTAATCAATCGATTGTTTTCAAATTTGGGATTTGAATTCCCATTGTTAAGAGCTTTCCAACGATGTGTCACATGACCCCCTTTTTCATTTAAATTTTTTTTACCAAACGCCGCGTGGGCGCCATGTTGACTTTTTGGTAAAAAAAATTTATGCTAAAATGTGCCCAACAAAAAATAAAAATCGACGTATTTCAGGATTTTTATCTGAAATAAATTGTTTGCAAAATAATGAATTTGTTCCATAGTTTAGCCGCTCACTGTCATGTTAGTCTCCTTTGTTTTAAATATTTACTATGCTTTTTTAATATTAGGGACCTACATTATTATGAACTAGTTCTACGTATTTTTTAAATTTTTTTGAAGTCCGATCCATTTTTGCTTTTCGACGTTGTGTCCACATTCGGCAATATGTCCAACTATACATTTCGGCGTTGTGTCCAGTTTCGGCCATGTGTCCAACAGTTCGTTTCGACATTGTGTCCAAGTTTCGGCGTTATGTCCATGACTCAACAGACTGGGCCAAGGACACGGGAACATCTCGTCACGCTTCTACTGAAAACATGGACTTCTGTGACAGACGAATACGCCGACCGACTAATAAGGGGCATACCAGCGCGTCTGTTACCCTTGGTGCAAAGCATTTTTTTTCTATAGGTAAAGTAATATTTGATTAAAAATTAAGGAAAGAGTTGATAAATTATAATGGTACTAGGAAAATGTTTGTTCTCATAAAAAATCTAAAAGAAAAGAACACCCAATGAATATTTAAACTTAATGGAACTATGATACAGGTAAATTACAGGTTGAATTACTGAACATGTAGAAAATTTAAATCGTTAATGGAAATCGCAAATACAGTACACGGCACGTTTAGTAAAATGCAACCAATTCAGCTAGTGACACTCTTTTCAATAATCGACAATTTCCATGCATTAAACCTTACAAATGAAAATTTTACGCATCTTCAAAGCTGCATAAACGAAATTCGGTACCGCCATGCCAATCCTGAAGATAATATATTTTTCATCAATTTGGATCCTAAATATCGCGACTTGAAGTTACACGGCCCGATCGTCATTCAAAATGAACTACGAGAAGTTACACATTTCCAATTAATGCACGTTAACTGTTATATAATAATAATACGTAAGGGGTACTTTGAACAAATCTTCAACTTTCTCGTCTTGTCCACGAGCTGGAATCCGAGAGCCAAATTCGTTTTGTTGCTCCAGGAAGAACTTTCGAAAGATTTCTTGGTTACTTTAAAAAAGTATTTCGTCTACAACGTAATTTTTTTGGTCACGAAAACCAACAGTGATATCGATATTATGACGTACTACCCCTTCTCGTTTGTTTTCGATGAATTTCAAATCGTAGGCGGTTGTCGCAATGGGAAGTTGCGAAATGCACAAGATCTATTTACCAACAAGTTGCCAAAGGATTGGACAAACTTTCCTGTAAAAGTGATTCTGTTTTCGTATCCCCCGTTTGTAATTTTAGAAAATGAACAGAAAATGGGAATTGAAGTGGAGATTTTTAAAATCGTGAGTTATAAGCTTGCGCTGCGGTTCAAAAAAAAATTTTTTTTGTCGTAGGTAGCGCATCAGTTAGAGCTTAAGGTGGAGTACGT
Source organism: Pyrocoelia pectoralis (assembly GCA_036250285.1). Classification (NCBI taxonomy): domain Eukaryota; kingdom Metazoa; phylum Arthropoda; class Insecta; order Coleoptera; family Lampyridae; genus Pyrocoelia; species Pyrocoelia pectoralis. Next base: position 29,936,501 of record CM070080.1, read on the forward strand.
CAACAAATCGTTTGATGACTGGGGAATAAAATTACGAAATGGATCTTATGATGGCGGATACGGTTATCTGAGGCGCTACGAAGTTGAAGCTGGGATCGGAGTGTTTTCAGCCACTCCAAATGCGATTCGTGATTTTGATCTCTCATACCCTTACCTAGAAGATGAGAGGAAGTGGATGGTACCTGCTGCGAAACCACAGGCACGTTGGAAGCGAGTTGCCAATATATTTCAAATTAATTTATGGATTTTGACCTTAATTTCATTTATGCTAGTCGCTCTCGTGCTATGTCTTTTTGGTTTTCCCTTTCGCGATATAAGACAGTACCGAAGCTTTATCTACTGCTTGATGATTTGTTTTAAATCATTTTTTAGCCAACCGATCGACATACCAAGGTATGGAGTTCTAAGACTAGTGACGGGTGTTTGGATTCTCTTCGGCTTAATTATGACCGCTACGTTTCAAGGAAGATTGACACCAGTTTTTAATTTTGACCTTTTTGAAAAGCAAATTGCGAACGTTTATGATTTAATCGAGTCTAAGATTGCGTTTGGCATTTATAAGGAAAACGCGTTTTTCTTTTCCCATGGAAATGCGGTAGATAAGTTTCTCTATGACAATTACGTTGATTGTCCCATTGATTTAAGTTGTCTAAACAGAACTGCTTTTCAAAGTGATTTTGCAATAATTAAACCTAAACGGCACATAGAATACTTTATTGGCACAATTTATATGGGAAAAGATGGAAGACCTTTAATTTATATGTTTAAGGATAACGTTTGCCGAATTTTAGTAACCATGGCTTTTCCTAAGGGTTTTCCAATTTTATCTGAAGTTAATAAAATTTTACTTCGTTTGCAAGTACACGGGTTTACACATTTCTTTAACCAGAAGTTCTCTTATCTTTCCATGAAAGCAATTCAATCGGCTAAACGCGAAGAAGCTTCTATTAAAGTTTTACAAATAAATGACGTTTTTTGGATCTTTTTCTTGTTGTTTTTTGGATTAGGATTTGCTGCGGTTGTGTTTATTATTGAGCTTCTTATGTTTAAGTATTTTAAGGGTAAGTAATTGATTACTTCCCTTTTAAACTATTTTCTGCATCTGCACTATTGCTAGACTAGCCAAAAAACCACTACCTAATGCTATGCTTCATGTTTATGCGTATGAGTAGGAGCTTTTTATTGTTTTAAAGCGGTTTATTCATTAGACATATTATACTCAATACAACCACAATAATTAATAAAAATGTGTACTTTATCACAATCATGTATTACAAATAAATTCACTGTTAATAATTGTCTACAAAACTGCAAAGCTATGTAAAGAGAATAAAACTGTTCGGAATCGAAACAGTGTCCTACTTTCTTACCTACTTAATTTTTTTCTCCTTTCTGCCCCACGAAGGGGGGTTCAGGGCATCAACAGCTGTGGTCATTAGCCCTATACGTCTACAAACATCCATGTCCGGAGGTATTTTTATTACGAACCGGTCGGGATTCGAACCCGAGACCGCCAGGTGTAGTTTATTGGTATACCAACGGTACATCGACTACACTACACCATGTACTTAGTTATTAGTCTATAGTCTAGATATAATTTCTGGTACAAGTAAATAATTTACGATTACATATCGCTGAGTGAATCTGACAACCGCTGTTGTTTAAACGTGGCGTGTATTTTCGCAGTTGTCACGCAAAGGATTTTGGCGATCTACAGTTAGATCGATTGAGGTTAAATGTGTGAGGTTGCCCAATTTTTCAAGAGTTTCTTCCGATGAGTTCTGATGTTCCGATCCTCTTTGTAACGATATAATTGTTACGGCATAAATGTATTGTGGTGTGTGTTTTGTTGCCTAACATTTCCAAATTTGGGTGTCCTTGTTAATATTTTTCAAACTGCTTTCCACTTCCTAATTTTGATTGTGGCTTATCTAAAGCGGGTTTTTGAAAAATTCCTTGTCGTCGGCCATTGCTTGTTAAGCGCATGTGAGTGCAGAGAATTTTTATTTGGTGAATCCCTAAAAATTTAAAGGGATCATCGAACATATTTTATTAATTCTTACATAATTATTTAATACCGAAAGGGACCACGTTTGTTGTGGAGGAAGTTTTGATCCCTGTGGAAGATTTAATGGCCTGCGTTTGGTAGCCACAATCAAAATTCAAAATCAGAAGCTCATTTCCATCTAAGAGGTTTGTGATGTTTGTTCGTTTATGTAAATTCATTCCTGTAATTTTAGCTGGTTAAGTAAGGGTTGAATCTCCGATTCCGAGATCATACTTCTGAATATAAAATATTTTACACCTGCATGGTACCGTGTTGAGGTGTCCTGCGTTTGGTGGCCGCGTCTTACATCCAGCATCCGTGATCCTTGAAGTGTTACCGTAGGTTGGAACACCCTCCTATAAAGGTCAGACGTTGATTGTTGTGTCGTACAGTGTGTTAATAAGCTCGAATTTAGTTTCTTTGAACGTTTTACTTATCTGTGGTTTTAGTTAAATTATTGATTATTATTGACAATTGTAATTTACCCCTGGTTCATATATTTTCTTTTTTTGATTATTTTATTTTATTCATTAAAAGATACTTACCGTTATCATTTGCACATAAATTATATCAGTCATTTTGTTATTCGAATCACTAAACGTTAATCAATTTCTTTATTCATTTAAGTACTTAAATAAAAAATAAATACATGCGTTCATCTTCATTGTAAGGTTAAACAAGAAATAATTTGAACTAATATTATTCACTAAAACTACCGAAGAGTAGCTTATTTTAGGGTAGGTCTAATGAAGCGCTTCTGTTAGTCCCTGCTTTTGGTAATTTAATTAATTTCAAAAACCGTCATTTGCAATAATTATTATTAGTAATCAATCCTCCTTAAATCTTGTGGAAGCTAATATTTTCATCCATATCGTCATTTACTTTCATATCAACCGTTATCATCATACCTATTCATATATTATTGACGTATTGAAAATAATTGATAAGCATATTTTGGTTGGAAGATTTTATTTTGTTAAATTATTTAATTATCTCATGTTATGTTATTTACCTATTATTTTGATTTTTGATAATTATCTACATAAATTATTAAGTTCGGGGGTAATTAATTGTTATTATTTTCCTTGTGATTGTTTTTTCCCATTGTTTAGTTTTTCTTACAAAAGACCTTTACCGATTTTAAATACAAAATTTGTTCATGGAATCAACCAAGACGTATCTAGATTGATTCATCTGTTTCGGTTATGAGCACAATATCTAACTTTTCGATGAGGTTAGTGTCAAGAATTCCCTTGACTTCCCTCGCCACAGCGTCCTTTTGATATACGTGGATAGTGCTGTTGCAAAAAATGAAAGGATCAGTAACTGTTGGACCCGCACACGAAAGCTAATTATGTTCCCTATTCTTTTGACAATAACAATAACAATAATAATAATAATAATAATAATAATCCGAAGTACAATACAATAGTAATATTTACATATTTGTTTTTTTACAAAAGTTTAAAACAAAGAATTCGATTCTACATAACATAATTATAGTACATATACCCTAACTGCTTCCTTCTCTCAAACACTTCCTTCATCCACACCACCACTTCTACTCCATCCCCTAATATCTCCATTCTACCTCCTTCCTCCTCTCTCAACTCCCCACATTTCTTCATCGTATGTTCCAAGCCCTCCCACCCTTCCCCACACAGTCTACACATTCTACTTTCGTCCTCTTTCCAATACCTATTTACTCTCTCTTCGTTTCCGCACCTAAACCTTGCTACTATTTTTTTTCTTTCATGCCCATCCCTCCTTTCAGATATCTTGGTATCCCGTCTACCATTATTCCTTCATATTGTTGATTATATTATTCCCTTATTTTTGTTCTCCTTTCTTGTCCCTGTACGGTACGTCTTTATACCTCATTACCAACTTCACCTCAACGCTTCTTCCCTCCGCCCTTCTCCTTTCCACCTCCTCCCTCGCCATATCCCCTCTGTCGTAGTATTTTTCCCTTTCTTCTTCCTTCACTTCCCCCCAACATTCTTGCAGTATTTTGTTATCTATTCTTAATTCCATTCCCTCTTCATACCTCACTGTCCGCCTGTATTCTCCCTAATCCTTCCAATTCCTTCCAACCCCATATCTCTGCACCATATACCATCACACTTTGAACTGTTTTTCGAATAGCCATTTTCTTTTCGATATATCCTCTCTGAAAACCCTTTCTCCTATTCCCCATACCCGCCCTAACACTTTGTTCCATTTCCTCGCCAGTTCTCTTATATGACTGTCATCCCTATTGTTGTATTTCAGCATATACCCTAGCTATTTCCATTCATCCACCCTCTCTATCTCCTCCCCCCCCCCCCACCCCCCACCACAACTTTTCAATTGATCTTCTTCCTCCCCATCTTTGAAATACCATTAGTTTTGTCTTTTTACTCTTTTTCACATTCGCCCTTAAATCCTTTTTTTCCAAACACCTTTTCAAAACTCCTAATGCTTCCCTCAACCCCTTTTGACAATATTTCATCGAATTCTGAAAATGACTGCTTTGTTCTAGTTTTTCTTCATCACAAATGTTGTAATCTACAGCTTCGTTCTTTACTACGGTAACCCAATACAAATGATTGTGAATTTTCAGTGACACTGGCACTGGTGTGATTTTCATGAGAGTGAAATCCTCCCAATAGGAAGTGACTGAAAACTCGTATGTATAGGTATTGCATTTTTTTCTATGGACATGTTGATTATTAGATCCGGAATTTTCTGATGAGCTGGCGGTAACAGCTCATGTCAGTTCCCACGCCCAAAACGGATGTGCTGAAGCTTTTTGTAGTATTCACAAATTGACTACTGCCCGACATAAGTTGAGAATGTGAATATTGAGAGCATTCTGATCTATCTTATTATACCATGCCTTCATTTCGTTTACCGCTTCCAAGTCTTGGTTGATTTTCATCTGAAATTGCTCCATTCGTCTCCCTATTTGTTTTTCTGTTTCCCAGAACTTTGTTAGCCGATTATCTTCCTCCAGACGACTGCTTATGCTTACCACTGTGGTTGGTCGTTATTCTTGATGGATGCTGTCTGAGAGGATCCGTCCTATTTTGGTTTGCTGATCACTTCACTGGTTTTAATTAAGCCTTGTCCAATTTCTTCGGGTCCCAAAATGGCATCGATTAAACCTTGTTGCTAGAAAGTGGGGTCAGCAATCATTATGTTTTGCCATGATTTACTTGGTAATAGATCAGTTAGATTTGGTAGAACCAGAAATTCGACCTGATGTGAGAACTGACTGGGAAGTTTGGCAATGAATGTTCGATTTTGAAATTTTCGAACTACCATCTGCAACACTCCCGTGACTTTTCCACGTGAATGTCCTAACATCTGGGCTGCTTCTTCAGTGATGAATGCGGATTGTGAGCTTGAGTCAATCAAGACCTGAGATTGATTTGATTTTAGTTGTTTTCCGACCCCAAATTTTTTGTGGTTTTCCTTCTGTCGTTACGGCTGTTGATAAGAGCGTCGCCTTTTTGGATGACTCAGTATTTCTTATGATTTTTTTGCTTCCATGCATTTTTTCGCATTCATCCGCGATATCGTGCATCTGTTGAATGAGTTTCGTCGATTCGGTTTGCATCGTGGGTAAGATCGAGAATTTGCTGATGAGTCACCTTGAGTTGTGGTATCGCTTCCTCAGAATTTTCCACGGAGTTTTGTAGTTACTTTCTGAGATTGTCAAAGACTGAATGAACTTCTCGGCTTCTCCTCGAATGTATATTTTCAAAAAATTGCATCTTTTCAGTATCTGTGAGGATTTTATTTTCATGGATAACCGAAAAAATTTGGTAGCTCAATTTTTGGTAGATTAATATTTGGTTTCTCTGTTCTGAACTCGTTTTTTCTTCTTTTTTTCGATTTCAGTTGATGGTTTCAAGTCGACTGGCGTCTTGCGGAATGCAGGAATCCTTCTTTGTATTAGTGAGAGTTTGGTTTACTAGTGTTCCTATCTCGTTTTGGCGGTGAATAAGCTTGTTTGCTTCATCTTTAGTTGTATTTAGGTGTGAACAGTGGAACCACAGGTTATAGCGCCGAAGTCCGGGTCTGGGCCAAACACTCTTAGTAGCTTTCATTGCAGCCCCCCGACTTTTTCGTCACAGTTTGGATTCGTGGGTCGTTCCCAATTGTTGGTTAAAGTTCAATTACATTATTTAACAACATGCAATTCATACATCGACAGTTTTTTGTTGCTAAATTAGATTAGTGCTAAATACTGATTTGCTACATTTGATAATTCGCTGATGCAGTAGGTGATGATTACTTAATTTGTAACCTATTGTACTAACTTACAACTTTACAAGATTACTTATAGATTAAATAACTAATTTATGATATTTTATGTTTAAGGATTAAACACAAAGTATAATAGTATATTATACACCAAGGTGGTGAAGACTGTTATTATTGACCGAGCACCAAGATTATTTCGCGAGGGGCTTTGCCCCGAGCGGAATAAGGTGCGAGGTCTATAAATGGCTTCACCACCGTGCTGTATATAAAATTTTTTCCACTACTAGTCAAATTTAAGACACAAATTAAAAATAAAAAAATTTCTTGTAAAAATCAAGTAGGTAGCACAGGAATGCAAATTCGCCTTTCCACTAATAAAACAAAAATCAAGTAGTCTGATGTAGATTGACATTTCCATTAATAAAACTTTTATTCAAATAATTTTATCGTGTTAGGTAATTTTAAGCAGCAAATACGTTAAAGACAATCTCCTGGGTATACCAAATTATGTCGCACAAGTTTTTGTTAAACAACTATCCCTGAATTCTCACAACGTTTGAATTTGTCCATTATTAACCTAGGTTAATAATAAAAAATTATTGACCACTAGGTAGAGAAATTAAACTTCTCAGTTGTCTAGGATACGCAATAATTGTCAACTTCACAGCTAGTAGTGGAAAAAATAGTTTTTCTCCATTTTTCAGTACCTACTTAATTAAAATCGTCAACGTATGTATACAAATGAATGTTTCCTAAAGTTGTATTATTATAATAGTAAATAATTCCACTGACCGATTTATTTATATTTATAGTGCCTACTCCAAACAATTGATTATATTTCTATAATATTTGATTAAAAAGTAAGCAAACGTTGATCAATTATAAGGTTACTGGGAATATGTTTGTTCTCATAAAAAATGTAAAAGGGAAGAACATCCAATGAATTTTTAAACTTAATGGAACTATGATACAAGTAGTAAATTACAGGTTGATAACTGAACATGTAGAAAATTAAAATCGTTATTGAAAATGGCAAATAAAGTACACGGTAGGTACCACATTTAGTAAAATGCGACCAATTCAGCTAGTGACACTCCTTACAATAATCGACAATTTCGATGCATTCAATCTTACGTGGCTTACAAATGAAAACCTTACACACCTTCAAAGCTGCATTAACGAAATTCAGTACCGCCATGCCAATCCTGAAGATATCATATTTTTCATCAATTTGGATCCTAAATACCGCTACCTAAAGTTACACGGTCCAATCGTCATTCAAAACGAACTACGAGAAGTTGCACAATTCCAATTGATGCATGTTAACTTTTATATAATAGTAGTACCCAAGGGGTACTTTGAACGAATCTTTAATTTCCTAGTTTTGTCAACGAATTGGAATCCGAGAGCTAAATTTGTGTTGTTGCTCCAAGAAGACCTTTTGAAAGACTTCCTGGTTATTTTACAAAAGTATTTCGTCTACAACGTGCTTTTTTTGGTAGAGAAAACCCACAGTGATGTTGATATCATGACCTACTACCCCTTTACGTTGGCTTCGAATGAATTTCAAATCTTAGGGGGTTGTCACAATGGAAAATTACGAGATGATCGAAATTTGTTTCCCAACAAGTTGCTTAAAAATTGGAAAAATTATCCCGTAAGCATCATTTTATTCCATTTTCCTCCGTATATAATTTTGGAAAATGATCAAACACAGGGAATTGAACTGTCGCTCTTTGAAATTGTGAGTAATGGACATGATGAAGTTCAAGTACCTAAATTATCTTTTGTTATAGGTAGCGCATCAGTTGCAGCTGAAGGTGGAGTACGTCAACAAATCGTTCGACGACTGGGGAAGAAAGCTACGAAATGAATGTTATGATGGTGTCTATGGTTATTTGAGACGTTACGAAGTTGGGGGTGCGATCGGTTTGTTTTACGCAACTCCCACCGTACATCGTGATTTTGATCTATCGTACCCTTACCTGGAAGATCAAAGCAAGTGGATGGTACCTGCCGCAAAACGACAGGCACGCTGGATTGGAGTTATCAAAATATTTCAAATTCACTTATGGATTTTGATCTTAATTTCATTTGTGCTAGTCACTCTCGTGCTATGTCTTTTTGGTTTTTCCTTTCACGATATAAGACAGTACCGAAGCTTCATGTACTGCTTGACAATTTGTTTTAAAACATTTTTTAGCCAACCGATCGACACACCAAGGTATGGAGTTCTAAGGCTACTGATCGGTTTTTGGATTATCCTCGGCTTAATTATGACCGCTACCTTTCAAGGGAGATTGACACCAGTGTTAAATTTCGAATCTTTTGAAAAACAAATTGCGAGCATGTCTGATTTGCGCGAATCTAAGATTGCCTTTGGCTTTTACAATGAAACGGCGGCTTTATTTTCCGATCGAAAGATGGAGAATAGGTTCCTTTACGACAATTACGTTAAATGTCCCGTCGATTTAAGTTGTTTAAATAGAACTGCTTTTCAAGGTGATTTTGCAGTGATTAAACCTGAAAGGTATATTCAGTATTTTATTTCTAAAATGTATATGGGAAAAGATGGAAGACCTTTAGTGTACGTATTTAAGGATAGCGTTTGGAAACTTATGATAACCATGGCGTTTTCTAAGGGTTTCCCAATTTTACCGGAAGTGAATACAATATTACTGCGTTTGCAAGTACACGGATTTACAGATTTTTATTACAAAAAGGCAAGTTACCTTACTACCAGAGCAATTCAATTGGCTCGGCGCGAGGAAGCTTTGATTAAAGTATTACAACTGGATGACATCTTTTGGATTTTTGCATTACTGTTTTTTGGACTAGGATTTGCAACATTTTCGTTTGTTATCGAATTTCTTATATTCAAGTACTTTAATCGTTCTTGAATTCCTTCCGTTCGCACCATTTTTTTCATCTCTATAATTTTTTTAACACACGCACTGAAGTAATGATATACTTACATAGGTAGGTATAGCTAAAGGCTAAACTGATCAAAAAAGCACAATGCCGTATATGCTACATTTTACATAGTATAAGTAGGTGTTGTAGATGACTTATTTTTAACAGAATTATTGTTTAAAAGTTATATATGTACATATGTGTTGGGTATACACTATACACAATTAGGATCACGGGTAAATAATAAAAATATGTATTTCATCACAATCCTGTTTTATGAATTTGTAGTAAAGTAGCTGACCATGACCTGACTCCGACCTGACCATGACCTAACCCCGACCTGATACCTACTTAACCTACTTGACTCTGACCTGACCCCGGCTTGACCCCGACCTGACCCGTACCTGACTCTACCCTAACTCCGACGTGAACTCTACCTGTCTCTGACTTGACCCCTACTTGACCCCGATATGACCCGTACCTGACTCTGACCTGACCCGTGTTTCTAAATTGAAAGTGGAGTTGGAGGGGTGGGGCTGGATATTACTGGCGTAAAGTCCGTACTTGTGGAGCGATTGAAAGAAGTAATAATAATCGACGAAGGAAATGATTCGGAAAATTATTATTTTTACAGTCCGAGAATGAAGTAGTATTCCAAAACTTCGAGAAGAAACTCGAAGAAAGTTCCACAAAAATGGATCCTTCCTCCTGCACACCGTAAAAGCAGTGGAGTTGCTGCCGCTATCAAATTTCTGTATAAAATTTTACACAACCAACACGATAGTAGTTGGTTGCTATCTAGGATAAACTTCGCTGTGTCTAGATTAGGTTTTCGTCGCAGCCTAACATTTTATACCTAGACGATGGACTACTTCAGCAAATGGGTTGAAGCTTACGCTTTGCGTAACCAAGAAGCCGTCACGGTCACTGTAGCTGAAGTACTGGTCAATGAATGGATTTGTCGTTTTGGAGTGCCACTAGAACTACATTCTGACCAGGAAAGAAATTTTGAGTCCGCTGTTTTCCAAGAAATTTGCAAGGTCCTGGACATCAAGAAGACCCAAACAATAGCTTAGCAGTAGCACCCACAGTCAGATGGAATGTTCGAAAGAAAGAACAGGACAGTTAACAGGTATTTGTCCAAAGTTGTATCTAGCAACCAACGAGACTGGGACTGCATTTCATGCAGAAATAAAATTGGATAAATAACTGTTTTATTCAATAAAAACCTATTTATCGGGTATCTTTGACAAACAAAATGTTTGTAAAGTGTAGTGAGAGTACGTAGTTAAGTGCGTGTTGCTTGTTTAATAATAAGTCAGCAAAAATGAGACTTAACGAAGCCGAAAGGATTGAAATTTTAATAGGTAATGATTGGCTTTGGAGATAGAATTCGAACGCATAAAAAAGTTCGAATTACAACCGATTTAGAATTTTTTTTTAAATTTTATTTCTGCATGAAAAATGCTATTAATTGAGATATCACAAGGGGTACATTGCTAGCGCTTAGGGGTTGAAGGGTGGGGGGTTGAAAATTACATATTTAAATGACAATTTAAAAATAAAAATCGACGTGTCAGGGATTTTTACTGAGAAATTGTCAATAATCATTTTATCGAATAGGTATACCTATCGCGCCGTTACTTTTGGAAAGCACTGTATCTTGAAAACTCACTTGTTTGCCTTTATAAAGTTATAAGCGACTTGAAGTTTCTTTCCAGTCCCTTGGGAATGCCGAATATTTTGCAAATGTTAATTTAAAAGAGGATCATATTTCGCTAATCGTTCAAGGATGCCAAGAAAATTGCCATTAGTACAGTCACCAATTTTGTCACTATCACCTTTCAGCAAGAAACAAAGTTACATCAAGGAGTCGTCGAAGGCCTTCATGGCTTCATGTTTGAAGGTTTTGTTAAAGATTTGTTTTTTCGGTGCTTCAGCTGTTCTGTTTTCGACTGACCATAACACCAACTTTTCTCATATTCAGGAACTCTTGCATGACGTTTTCTCCCATTACGTGCTGCAGACCTAATAGGTGTTTTCTTTTTGCACGTTATGGTAGACTTAAGTTAGCTCTGTCAATAACACACCATTCGTATTATAAAAATAATTTGACTCAGTTCTCAATAACCCTATTCGTTTTAAAAGCTTTATTTAAGTTTTATAATTAACCTCTAACCTGTAGCAGAAATGTCTACATGACGCAAGGCACTTCAATCACGTGATGATTGTGACTTTACCTAACCCTGTGGCGATGCAAAAAGAAAACACCTAATATATCCATACGACCAGGGCCGGATTTAGAACTGTGGGGGCCTGTGGGCAGGTCCACTGTGGAGGCCCTCTGTGGACTGTTAGTATTTATATCGTGTGTGGACTGGTTCAAGATATGCATTTTTGTGGCGAGCACTTATTTAGCCAAATAATATTTTAAAGGTTAATTGATATTTATCTCCTTGGATCAAAAAATAAAAAAAAAATAAAATTGTCTTTTCCTAAAACATTTTATTTAAGAATCACATGGGTCACATGTAGATGGTCCACCCCGTATATGGTGAAATCTCAAAATCTGAATCCGAAAAGTTTGCGTTCCGGTTCGTGAATAACTCCATTTCGAGCACTGGTTTAACTTAATAAGTAATAACTTACCTACCTCGTATTTCTCTTGAAATAAACGCAATAAAGGCAGAAAGTTGAAAAAATGAAAACTAAAACGCAGTCATATCAAACACATCCAAACTGCTAAATTTCCTTTCAGTTTCAGTATCAGTTTTCACATTTCACACCCACATTGCGAACATACTATACAGATATACAGAAAACAATTGACAATGTAAAATTTAACGTTTCATTATTACGAAGTATAATTTCTTTCTAATACATACCTACTATAAATTCTGTAATGCTTATACTGTTTTTAATGTAAGAAATCACTGACTGAACAAAGATAAATTTGAAAGCCTTTCGTCTTACCTCGTTTTTATTTCCTTAGAACTTAACCGACTTAACATCAAAACAGTAAATAAAATAATTATCTAAACATTTGTACATAATATGATATTCTTAGGGACCTGATCACAACGGCCACTGATCATAACGGCCACCTAGGTTATTGTTATTTAATAACAGCCACTTTGATCACATACGGCCTCTAATACTATTTGATCATAACGGCCACCTTGTTCACGTTATGATCAAATAATAAAAGTGGCCGTTGTGATCAAGGTGGCCGTTATGAAATAGCAAAAACCGGGGTGGCCGTTATGATCAGTGGCCGTTGTGATATAGACCCCTATTGCAAACATTTTGTAAATGCTGTCATATTAGTAATTTTTTAACTAGTGAAGCATAAAACTACAAAAATAAACTCAGTTTAGATAAAGGGAATAAGGGATTTATTCCATTAGTCACTGGTTGCGTATTAGATTAAATTACAGTTTCGTTTCTATGTTGGTATAATGAATATAATGTTAATAATTCGTATTATTTACTTAGTGAAATTATAAAGTTATGTGGGGGCCCCAATTTTGTGGGGGCCCATGGGCGATCGCCCCTTCCGCCACCCCTTAAATCCGGCCCTGCATACGACATCCAGTAACATAACCCAACTAATAGTTATTTTTGTATCTAGTGCGCGAAATGCCACTTTGGTGATCGAGGACTGATTTATTTAACGAGGCGCAGCCGAGTTAAAAAAATAGTCGAGATCAGATCACCAAAGTATTTCGCGCACGAGTTCCAACAAAATGTTTTCTACAAACATGAAATAGTTATTTGTGTATCAAGGTTGTAAAAGTGACCTTTTTTGGCCGAATCTGATGATTGCAGCCGAGGTGAAAGCCGAGGCTAACAAATCAGATGAGGCTAAAAAAGAACTTTTAACCGAGGTGCACACAACATTTTTTAGGCGACTATCACAAAAAGACTTTAATTTAAAAATTAATTTCATAATTTTGACAGTGACAGTTACCTAGTAAATGCGGCCGTAAAGTTGTAAATGCGGCCGTAAAGTTGTTTATGACAGATGTCAAAAAAAAGTTATACTTTACGGCTTTCAAAAGATACGTAAAACAACTATTTATGTAATAGCCGCCTAAAAATGTATTTTTTCTATACGAACGTCAAAAAATGATAAGGTTTGCGCATCGATAACAATACGCGAAGTAACCATATTTTTTTCACTTTCCTACGTTACCATGACAGCGTGCGCGAAATGACGACGCCGTGCGCGAAATACTTACTTCGCGCACTGCACGCAAACTAGATGAGAGTTTTGTATTTTAACGTTAAAATAATTGTTATAACTTTTTAATATTCCTCGCATGTGAAAGCGAATAACCTATAAAAAGCCCCGCACAAGCGGACCTTGATGTTGAATTTTCTTCATGCGAGAGAGTCCCTCAGCGGACCATCTAGCAACCTGGCGCGTTACTGCGCAGGCCTATCAAGGAATAACCTGCGACTACTTGTAGCTTGTAGGTATACTTTCTGGGCATTCTAAACTAAACAAGGACATGCGTTAATATTTGAATTATTATCAAGTGTATATAAAATAAAATGATACAAAAATCATTAGTCAAAATAAACCAAATTGTCAGTGAACGGAACAATATGCTTCTAGAAGAAGCTATCTTTTTGTTACAAATTTTATAGCCACCAACCTTCACGAGAAGAAAAATTTATAGTAGCAACAGCTGGAAAAATAAGCTACGAGCAAGCCGACACCTGGTTTAAAAACCATCGTAAGCGGAATTGCTCCTGCTCACTAGTTAAATGAAAACATAATACAACGATGAAACACCCCGTACCACGAAAACCGAAAACGGAGCATTTCCGGACCCATGCTTATATGAACTTTTCGTATTTCGTATTTTGAGATGTAGAATTTGTCCTTAAATTTTCCTCACAACATTCTGTAACACCCTATATAAACACGAACGCGTTCACGTAGGTCTGCTCATTCGAGCAGATTGTCAGTGGCGTACGGTTTTTTGTACCATGTAACCCATACCACTCACTATTGTGTAAATATTGTCAAATACAAATGACATTGAAGGCAGTGAACATATGATGACGATGACTATAATTTATTTTTAATTGTAGGTATTCGTTTTTAACGTTAACTTTATTTAAAATACATAAATGTAGGTACTGCACTGGCATTTTCCTTAATTAATTTATCTTATTATCCATTTCTTTTTTCATCCATTAGAAGAACAAGAATAGAAACTTTGGAACGCCCCCTAGAAGTACCTGTCACCATTTAGGACGCCCCTTTTGCGGCATTGTCAACTTTCTATTACTTTTCGTTACGTTAAATGTGCACATAATGTAATATTCGGCTTTTATAAATGTTGAACCCAACTATTATGATTGGAAGTCGTGTTTTTATACGACGCAAGCTCTAATTATTAATGATTTGAAAATTCGTTATTAGCCATGACCTTAATGTTTGTATCTCAAAATGTGATGGAATGTACACACTGCGCATTACTAAATGACACAGCAACAATTTTATCTGTGTCCTAATGAACAATTTGTACTGCGGAAATCACCGTCGGCAATTACCTTGTTACGGTATCACTTAAAAACAATTGTTAAAAATTTCAATGAAAGGAGATTTCATCCGTAACGTAACAGCAATTAACAGAAGAACAAGGACAACTCTTGCAATCATCACAACAAGAAGTGCGCCAAACTAAAACCAACGTGTACAATGTTTTCCTTTTTAATTGTGATTACTTTGTGCTTATTTGTTTACTTCGTTTTAATTAGACCGTTCCAATATTGGACAAGGAAAGGTGTTCCACAACTTAGTGTTTCAAGAATATGGTTGCAAACTTTTAAATCAATTTTACAACTACAATCAATGGCCGATGGTTTAAAAGTCTTATACAAGGAATCTCCTAATGCCAGGTAAGCTCTTGCGTTGGGACAAAGGGCGGATCCAAGCCCCCCCCCCCCATGGTCATTTTTTGTTTGATGATTTCATTCGACTTTAGGAAAAATAATATATCTGAAAATCTGATTCTTTTAACCCTCTTCTTTTCCCTCAGTACCGACCCATTAGCCGGCATCGTCGGTACTGGATACCGACCCTATTCAATTCAATATACAATAATTTGAACATTTTTCAATATTTTTCAAAAAGGGTATGTGTTAAGGAAAATATTCAAATTGTCACTGCGCAGTTGCGGCTGTATAATATTATATATATACGAGCGGTATAACCGTGAGTAGTTAGTTAGTCAGTTAGTTGTGTTTACGCATCAACAGAGTGCTTATGCAATTGCTTGTCTGTTAGCGAACTAACTCGAACTGGGTTCTATGTTAATTACGTTCATGTTCTTTTCTTGAGTACCTATTAATAAATGTTTACTTACCTGTTTACTTAATCATTACACGTTACACGTCTTGCTACAACTCCCCTGTGTAAAAACCTACTTTACCTTAATAGGTTATGGGCCCAGGCCACGTGTGTTGTAACTAAGAAAAAAGTGCGCGAACCGGGTTCTGTGCGAGTGTAAGGAATAAACAATTAGTGTAAAACGGGTGAAAGAGGTCTCAAGAAGAAAAAGATGGCAGAAAAAATTGACGTAAGTGCAATCTCGAAATTCGACGGGAAGAATTTCAAGCAGTGGAAATTCCAAATAATGTGCGCGTTGAGGGCAAAAGGGGTTCTGGAGATAGCAAATGGCACAACTCCACAACCAGCCACGCAATCGACTCCGCAACCTGGTGGAAACAATTCAGCCAGAGAAACTTGGGACAAGAAAGACGCTATCGCAATGTTCACTATAACATCCTCAATGGAAATATCATTGATCACCTTAGTTGAAAACTGCGCGACAGCGAAAGAAGTGTTAGATAAACTGGATTTGGTGTACGACCAGAAATCAGAAACGAATAAACTGATAAATCAAGAGAGATATCACAGCTACAAAATGGATAAGAACGATTCTATGGCAATCCACATCGCAAAGATTGAAAGTTTAGTGAAAGAAATTAGAAATTCTGGTGACACGATAAGCGACGTGTCAGTAATGACAAAAATCCTATCGGGACTACCAGAAAAATATAGAACTTTCAGGCAGGCATGGTTATCCGTTGATGAAAGCAAACAAACGTTAAGAAACTTAACGGCAAGACTGTTAGATGAAGAGGCGAATCTAACAACGGTGGAAAGGAATGACGAAGCATTCACAGCCCAATTAAAAAAGAAGACACCTCAAAAACAGGCAAAAACCATAACATGCTTTAATTGTCACAAAAAGGGACATTTTGCAAGGAACTGCAGAGCACCGAAAAAAGAACGTACAAGTGTGAAAGATGAAAGTCCGAAGCGGGATAATGGATCGACGCCAAAGGAAGGAAATTTGTCAGCTTTCGTAACAGACGAAGAAAAGCAAGTGGATGAAATCCTAACAACAGCCGAAAATGAAGAATGGGTCATGGACTCTGGTGCCAGCGCCCATATGAGTTACATGAAAGAATATTTCTCAACCTACGAAAAATTCGGTGTTGAAAACACAATTAAGTTAGGTAACGACAAAACCTTAAAAGTGCACGGAAAAGGAACGATAAAAATAGAGAAGAAAATAAATGGAAAATGGTATGACGCCATAATTAAAAATGTACTTTTCGTACCAGACTTAAGACGAAATTTGTTCTCCGAAGGGGTATTAACCAAAAACGGATTTAAAATTGTTAAAGAAGATAAATTCGCGTACGTGTTTGATAATGCAAAGCTTGCAGCTGTCGGTATAAGAAGGTCAAATAACTTATACACATTACAGTTCAAAACAGTGATAAATTACGAGTCGGAGTTAAATTACGCCGCAACCGATAAAGAAAGAATGATTATGTGGCACAATAGGTTGGGGCACGTGAACATTAAAACGTTAAAAAGTTTAGTAAATCAAGGTGAAATTCGAGGTATAAATTTGACAAAAGTGGAAAACTTTAAATGTGAAAGTTGTATTTATGCTAAGCAACACAAATTAAAGTTCGGCAGGGTGAATCGCGAGGTGAAGCCGGGAGAAGTAATATTTAGCGACGTGTGTGGACCGTTTACCGAAACGAGTGTTGGTGGCTCAAATTACTTTATCCTATTCAAAGATGAATCGACGGGCTACAGAATTGTGTCTTTTCTTAAACATAAAAGTGACGCTTTAGAATCTTTCAAATCATTTGTTGAATTGTGCAACAATAAATTCGGGCATCAAATAAAAACATTGCACGTGGACAATGGAACAGAATACGTAAACAAAAATTTCAAAGACTTTTTACGCGATCGGGGAATCGAAATCGAAAGAACTGCTCCATACACACCTCCGCAAAACGGTCGAGCAGAACGCGAAATGAGAACAATAGTTGAAAGTGCAAGAGCGTTATTATACCAAAAAGACCTAGAAAAGCAATTATGGGGTGAAGCTGTAAACACGGCCGTATACGTGTTAAACAGAACACCAAATGCAAATACACCTGGAAAAAACGCCGTATGAACTGTGGACAGGCAAAAAAGCGAATCTGTCGCACATAAGAACATTCGGATGCATAGCATACGCACATGTACCAAAAGAAAAGCGTACAAAGCTGGAACCAAAAAGCAAAAAGACAATTTTGGTGGGTTATGATGGCAATTCAACCAATTATCGTTTATTCGACGTAGAGTCCAAGAGAATCACGATATCCAGGGACGTTATTTTCGATGAAGATTTGGCAGCACCAATCGAGAGGAAAAACACCGTAAAAGTGGACTTAGAAGACTACGAAGAAGAATATAACGAGAGGGAAGAAAACCAAGAGGAACGGCTACCCACACCGGAAGTTCCAATAGTCGAAGAAGCTGAAGAAGATGAAACGGCGGAACAGCAAAGATACGGACTACGTCCAAGAGAAAGCATATCGGCACCACTCAGGTATGAAGACTATGAAGTAAACTTTGTCATGGAAGAACCTCAATCTTACGAAGAAGCAATGTCGAGCAAAATTCAGAAAAATGGCAAGATGCGGTGAAAGACGAACTGAAGGCGTTAGAAAAAAATTCAACTTGGGAATTAACGGAAAGAAAACAAAGTTACGTAAATAGATTGATAAAACGATTCAATCAACAGGATGCAAAAATCGCGAAAGTGCCAGCTAATCCAAATATAAAACTGACGAGAAATCTTGAAGATAAGAGCAATATCAAGTTCCCGTACCGCGAAGCCGTGGGATCGCTGATCTATGCAGCAATCGTCTCAAGGCCGGACATCGCATACGCAGTAGGCGTTGTAAGCAGATTCCTTGAGAATCCAAACAAAGACCATTGTAACGCCGTCAAACAAATAATACGTTACTTAAAAAATACCAATGACCTAGGGATAGAATATGACGGAAAAAGCAATGACGATAATAAACTGGTTGGTTATTCAGACGCAGATTTCGGAGGCGACATCGACACGAGAAGGTCAACCTCAGGTTATGTTTTTAAAATCAACAATGGCGTAATAACGTGGGCAAGTCAAAGACAGCAAATGGTAACCTTATCCAGCACCGAAAGTGAATATGTAAGTGCAAGCCAAGCAACAAGGGAAACTGTTTGGTTAAGACAATTACTGTGCGATATCGGTGAAGAACAAAAATCACCAACAGTGATGAAGATAGACAATCAAAGTGCAATTAGATTGGTAAAAAACAGTGAACTTCATAAACGAACGAAGCATATTGATATCAGATTTCATTATATACGTGAAAAATTCGAAAATAAGGAAATAGACGTTGACTATGTTGAAAGTAAGGAACAATATGCTGATATCTTGACAAAACCCTTGAGCCAATGTAAATTTGACACCTTAAGATCATCTTTAGGGATGAAAAGTGTTAAAACAATTTGACGTTTCCTACTCATTTGATTGTTTTCAGGTTTTAGTTTATATAGTTGGTATATAATAGGCAGAATAGTGACAATTGGAAAATTTGGTGAAAGTGTTAAGGAAAATATTCAAATTGTCACTGCGCAGTTGCGGCTGTATAATATTATATATATACGAGCGGTATAACCGTGAGTAGTTAGTTAGTCAGTTAGTTGTGTTTACGCATCAACAGAGTGCTTATGCAATTGCTTGTCTGTTAGCGAACTAACTCGAACTGGGTTCTATGTTAATTACGTTCATGTTCTTTTCTTGAGTACCTATTAATAAATGTTTACTTACCTGTTTACTTAATCATTACACGTTACACGTCTTGCTACAACTCCCCTGTGTAAAAACCTACTTTACCTTAATAGTATGTATGAAACCAAATGGTACTGAATTAAAAGAAACCGTCTGTACTTTAAGTGAATTTTTCAAGTCTCGTTGGACAAAAAAGTTATCCCCCCCCCATAGACAATTTCTGGATCCGCCCTTGGTTGAGACACCCTAAAAGTGAAATCTGTGCTTTAACTCAGGTAATTGCCTAATTATTTCAGATACACCGGTGTGTATCAATTAGCAAGTCGATCGTTGCTAATTAAAGATCCAGAGCTAATTAAACAAATTACAGTTAAAGATTTTGACCATTTTATGGATCATAATCAGGTTCTTTTCGAAGATTCTGAACCATTATGGAGCAAAAATTTGATGTCACTGAGAGGTAAATGGAAAAATTTATTTTTATTACTCTCTATTTACAATATTATAGGAGAGAGATGGAAAGAAATGAGGGCAACACTCAGTCCATCATTCACCAGCAGTAAAATGAAGGCAATGTTTCATATAATATTGGAATGTGCGCAGAATTTTGTGAAACACTTTCGGTCCGACGGTGAAGAAATTGTTACTGTCGAATTTAAAGATATTTTTACAAGGTTTACCAATGATGTTATTGCGTCCGCTTCCTTTGGGATAGTGTGCGATTCCCTTAAGGAACGTGACAATGAATTTTATAAAATGGGAAGACTCGCCACAAACTTTACAGGATTTTGGAAAGGTATTTCATTTTTGATATTGCTGTCCATGCCGAGATTGGCAAAGGTGAATCAAATTTAGGAAATAATATTTGTTACATAACATTTTTTAGTATCTTGGAATACAAGTACTTAATGAGAAAGTAAGCGCTTTTTTCAAAAATTTGGTAATAGGTAACATGGAGGCTCGAGAAAAAAATGGGATCGTACGTCACGATATGATTCACTTATTAATGGAAGCAAGAAAAGGAAAACTACAACATGATCACGAAAGTGAAGTCATAGATACAGGTTTTGCCGTTATTGAAGAATCGTCCATCGGTAAAGAAGATAAGTGGAAGAAGATACAACTGACCGATGACGATGTAGCCGCCCAGGCCTTGATCTTCTTTTTTGCAGGGTTCGAATCAGTGTCAACTTTGATGTGTTTTACCGTTTACGAAATTGCCGTTAATCCTTTCATACAAGAAAAATTACAAAAGGAAGTCGATCACGTTTTGAAAGAGTGTAACGGAAAATTAACATACGAGGTATTACTTAAAATGGAATACCTCGACATGGTAGTATCGGGTAAGAGAGTTCTTGTTGTTTGGGAAACATTTTTAAAATCCGCAAATTTCAGAAGCCCTACGTAAGTGGCCAAGTGCCGTAGTAACCGACAGACTATGCGTGAAACCGTACACAATTCAACCGGAAAGAGAGGGCGAAAAACCGCTCGACCTAAAAAAGGGCGACCTTATCTCTATTATTATGTACGGCATGCATTGGGATGAAAATTATTTTCCAAATCCCGAACGTTTCGATCCCGAAAGATTTAATAGCGAAAACAAACGAAACATTGCACCTTACACTTATATACCGTTCGGTGTCGGACCTCGTAGTTGTATCGGTAACAGATTTGCCTTACTCGAAACTAAAATTTTACTGTTTAACATTGTGCAAAATTTTGAAATTGTTGTCGTCGATAAATCGGTTGTTCCGCTAAAACTGTCGCGTAAACAGTTCACCCTTAACGCTGAAAATGGTTTTTGGTTTGGATTTAAATCCAGAAAATCCTCCATATAGATTTTTTTTAAATTCCTCTTTATAAGTTTTTAATGTTAAGTAAATTTAGAATATGTGTATCAAATGTACATTTGTTGTAAAATTTTTGAATACAGCTTTCTGCTTTGTCAATATTCACTAAACAAAATTAAAAGGTATGCAACATTAAAAAAATTCTGGCATGTATTTGATGTATTGCCAGGAGACTTCTCTCGTATCAAAAAACTGCAAAAAACTGCTAGTTTTTCTTTAAAAAAAATGTGTGCCGCCATTTTAGCTTATATCGGAAGTGACGTCATCAAAGGTAATATCAGCATTTTCGTCCTTGGACCAATGCAATTGATTAGTGAAAACCGCATTTCGATAACTTTAATAGTTTCTGAGTATAGAGCGTTGCAGTCACTTTTTAACAATTTTTTCAAAAAATAAGTATAGCACAATATAATATCGCTGAATTCAGAACAAAAATAAGAAAATGTAGGATGTTGGCCATATTTCACTCACGAGGTTTAATTCAGATTTCAGAAATTACAATGTTTAAATTACTTTTAGACTTTACCTACTTCAAACACAGGGTGTTAATATGTAATCGACGAAAACGGCAGTGCAATTACAACACATTGACATTGAAACAAATAACTTTTCTTAGTTAAAATTTTTGATTTGGAGCTTCAGTTCAGTTGTTGTTTTTTGAAAAATCGTCATTACTCCCTGATTTACTATCGGAATTGGAATGAAACTTTTTAAAAATTGTCCTGGTATAAAATATTAGTCCTATCTTACATCTTGCTTAGGATAAATTGTAGAAGAAAGTTTTTCAAAAAATTTACAGTAATATAAATTACATTTAAAATTAACAAATTTTATTTTTAATATGAAGTCTTAAAAACTGATTAACTGTATTAGACATGGTTTGATGTGAAGCCAAAGGCTTACATCATGGAATGTCAAATGTTAATACTTATTATGCGATATTGTAAAAAGAGAACTGCAATTGATTATGCAATTTCTTTTTAATTGACAATATCGACTTAAATAACTCAGCAAATGAAAACAAACATTTAGAGAATAAAGTTGCAACTATTTTAAGTTTACCAAATTTGATTACCCCTGTAGACATTTCGGTACATTCTTTTCCATTACAAAAACCAGAGGGAGAGAAGGTTAAGCTAAGAAATACCATGGAGGATAGAAGATATATATACGGACACAACAAACAGAGTGACGGTAAAAGGGGACACAGTGACGGGTTCTGGACAAGGAAAGGGTGTCCAGTCAGTCAAAGTATCTTCGTGATTAGAAGGACAAAGATATAGTAATTGGCGTACGGGGATGATGTTATGATGCTAAGGGATGAGAAAGGAATGAAGGAGAGACCGAAGGGGGAAGGAACTGCAAATGAATGTGGAAAAAATCATATTCAAAAAAAGAGGGATAAGGGGAAAAGATGAATGGGCATATGGGAGGCCGTAAAGGAGTTTAAGCGGGATTTACACTATCACTTTTAAGTGAATCATTCAGGGTGATCATCTTCGATTACAATTTTCATCCAGTTTGCTGATTCATCTCTTCGCACACTGTCACTTTATTCCCTATTATCGTGTCTGTGAAAACTCAACAATTGCAACGGGCGTGGTCCATAAACACTCGTGATGCTGGTATATTTCAAGAACTATTTCCATGTTTCTATTGCTATTTAAACGACATGGTTATAAAATCTCTGCCCTTCAGTATTTAATAATTATGTAGTTAAAAATAAACAAATAGTAAACACAAACAAAACTACTACGGGATTTGACTGGTAGTTGTGAAATGAATTAGTCGCTGTTTACATTTTTCACTACGCTTTCATTATGGATGAATTATCGGTTCCGTGAACGATTCCTTCATGAAAAGTTGGTGGGGGATTTGTTTCATTATTCACTTTTAGTGTACAATTTGGATGAAACAAAAATTAAAAGCAATTTACACATCACTTTGCAGGATTTCTCCAAAATGATCAAGTGACAAATGTAATTGAGCCTTTACATACTTAGGGTATGACTTAACACAAAGACCACAGAAGGGAAGCCAAGGAAGATAATGGGACAACGTAGAGATTAGGAGAAAGAATATTTAGGATGGATATGGGGAGAAAACTAACAGAGTACCATGTTGTATGGGATAGGATATGAAGAAAGCAGAACGTTACTGAAAGTGGGTGAAGGGGGGAGGGGTTGAAAGAAACCAGGATAATACATTCTGACGGGGGTAAAAGTAGATAAGATAAAGGTGGGGAAGGGAAGAGCAGTAAAGTACGAAGAAAGAGTAGAATGTGAGATTTTGAAGCAATTTCAGAGTGGGGAAAAAGTGGAAACAATAAGATGGGCAAAAGGTGGTGGAAGAGGTAGTAAGCAGGGATAGGGAGGTAGAGAAGCAGAGGAGAATGAAGATAAGAGAAGCAAGGTACAGTAAGAGGTGTGAAAGAGTCGACAGTAAAGTAAAAACAAGGAGAGGGGAAACGGGTATTGAATGTGTAGGATATGTGGGGGGTGAGAAACGATGATGTGGGAATGTAGAGAAGAGAGAATAGAAAGTTTTCGTGGATGGAAAGGCGGCAGAATGGATGAAAGAAGTATGGAAAAGAGAAAAGTTAACAGGGAAAAGATAAGCACCATTGTAATTACAATGTCATGTAAAAGAGTTACGTAAGTGTAATGCACTTTATCTAATATTAGAATAAATTCTGTTAAATTATTTTGGTTTTGCAAAAAAATAAGTGTAATATTTTGAGAGATAAAACCAATCAAATAATTAATATTTATAAAATATATACGAATATCTACAAAATTTATACAAAAAATAAATAAGTTAAACATTTTATTGTAAAGAAGTCAATACAATAAAATTGAATTTAAAAAAAAAGTCCAAATTTAAGAACTTGGAGCAGATTTCTTCTCTTCTTCCTTGATACGATCCTTTTTAAGGACACCCATAAACGCAACCTTGTCAGCAGGTGTTTGGAATCGACCGTGACCAAATTTAGACGAAGTATCAATGAATTTAAGATTGATCTTTTCAAGAGCCACACGTTTGGTATGTGTAAGAAGGGATTTTCTTAGCGTGATAACTCGCTTCTTTGGACCCGCACAACATCCTTTGATCATGATGAAATCGTGATTGACGACACCATAGTGACAGAAACCGCCCATCGGTGTAATACTCTTCTCGGTTAAATCGTAATCGGTAGATGCGTTATTTTTAACGACCTGAAAAATGTTTTTGTTTAGATTTTGCTTTTAAAAGGAAGGGGCAAGGGGTTGGTTGAGATAATTTAATCAGTCCTATCATAAATGTAATCAATGATTTCGTCAGAATCCTTTTGGCTCTATGGGAATCATCATTGTAAAGTTCACAAGAGTAGGTTTACCAAGTGCACAAGTAGGAAAGGTGGCCAGCCACAGATTGACCAGTGAAATACATTTTTTTATGGGCTAAGAGAAAATACTGGAAATTATTTTTAATTTCCCATTACGGGCGCCAGAGGGCGTTTGACAGATTTCAAATTGAAATTCGCGTTTTTTGGCAATTTTCCTTAGTAATGCATTTAAAAAATATATTCATTGTAAACTAGTGACCAATATAAATGTTTAATGAATTTTTACGATTGCTGTCGAAATAAAGGGTGAGGGGGGGAACCATAATGTGTTACTGGAATGGAAAAATCGTGTAATTTCGAAACGGATTGATTGAATTTGTCAGATTGATCTCGAAGTTAAGAGAATACTTGAAATTACCCAAAAAATTCAAAAAAAACGACAATTTGTAATCTCTGTCTACCAATAGAGAGCGCAACTTGTTGAACAAAATATTGATCACTGTTACAGTTTACAATGGACATATTTTCTTAAATACATTATTATTAAGGAAAATGACAAAAAAATGAGAATTTCAATTTGAAATCAGAGAAACGCCTTATGGGACAATGACTGGAAATAATTTCCAGCATTTTTCTCTTGCCTCACATTTATTATAATTATAAAAAATGTTATTGCACTAATCTCAAATAGTTTCCGAGTTATGTATGGGTGACCGCCTTTTTTAGTTGTGCAGGGTGGTTCAAATTGGACACTTTCTTATGGAAATACCATTTATTTTAAGAGATAAGAAAAAATGAACCAAGGTGTCTGGAGCTCAATTTTAATGAGGAAGTCATTGGCGCAAACAGAATTCAGATATCTCTAATCGTTTGGACGCTAGGGGGCGTTTCTCAAATTTGGTGGTAAATTTCTTTAATGATTTATAGGTTTCTTATTGTTAAACTCTTTCTTAGGGCAGTTTTTACGTAGAGAATCCATCGTGATAGATAGTTTTTATACAGTGTTTGGTTTTTTGTGTACGACCCTAAACTACATTTTTTCATATGAAGAGTCCATACGACAAAATGTTGTTTAGGGTTGCACACAAAAAACAAAACACCCAAAATCAATTATATTTAATAATAGGAAACGGCCCCGTAGTGGGCAAACGATGAAAGATAGCTGAATTCTCTTTACGGCAGTGAGTTTCTCATTAAAATTGAGCTCCAGACAGCTTGGTCCATGTTTTTCTATAGCTCTTAAAATAAAAGGCGTTTCGATAAGAAAGTGTCCAATTTGGGCCACCCAGTATCCCCACTAAAAGTTATACAAAACGTACCTTTCCGTCTTTAGTGTGGATACCGGAACCGATGCGATAAATCTTCTTGTTAATTTCAGTTCTGTGATGGTAGCCCTTTTGACCGGCACGTGCAACTGTGAACGATACACGAGACGGATGCCATGCTCCAATACAAGCAACTTTGCGAAGACCCTTGTGAGTTTTACGTGGTAATTTCTTTGTGTGCCAACGTGAAGTAACACCTGAAAAAGTAGATTATTACTATCCGAGTTAGACAACAACAGTTCGTACAAGGTTAAGCCATCAGTAGGAAGGCAGCATGTTGTATCGTCAACAAATTTCAGTTATAAAGCACATACATGGTTAATCATCATGTTACAAGTAGAGTAGTGATAAGTAAATGTAAACATGGGTAATTGTAAATGCCACAAGCATCTTCTTGCTAGAACCTTATAACTGTAGACCGTTCTCTAACATCCTCCCCGCCATTCAGGTATGTACACATCCGTTATAAGTTTGCTTTGTGTTCTCATTCTGACCATGACAATAATTCTGTTTTTTAACTAAACTTTAAAAACTAAAAGAGATAGGTATAGGGAACCATAGTACCGTTCATAAGAGAATAAAATTGTGCATCAGGCTACTGCGAAACATACAGGGTGTTCATTTGAAAATAAAAACTTATGAGACTTGAAGTTAACTAAACTCGGCATTAAATTTCCACCACCCTGTATGCAATTAAGCCACTTTGAACGTATGGATGAGAAGCTTCGCTATCTCTCGTGTGGTGCTGTAGAATTCGCATGGCTTTAGAAATAAGAAAACTTCATCACCTACAATTTTACGTACAATACAAAATTACAGTAAAATTTACATTTAAAATAACAAAGTTGGGAAAAACCGGAAGTGTTACGTAGGCGCAATTATTTTATTTGATAATTAACTTCATAGTGTTGTAGACCAATCAGACATTAAGAACAGTGTCACATGCACCAATCACAAGTTTTTTTAACTGAAAAGAATGCATGGTACTTTTCTTGCCGCTACCTCATTGTTTTAGCAACCTATATTTAAAAAAATCAAATGTCATTTTGACAAAAGTAAAAAATTTGACGTATTTAACGCTTCATTCAGTTAATTCTCCAACCGAAGATCATTCGTTCTCAACTCTTGTCAGGCAAGATTTTTTTGTATGAGCATTGATTGCTAAAAGGTAATTAAACTCGATCAAATTCTTGGGAAAAGAACCCTCGCGCTTCACGCTCGGGTCTTTTCGTCAATTTGATCTCGTTTAATTGCCAAGCAACCAGTGCTCATACAAAAAAATCTTTCCGACAATAGTTGAGCACTTATGATCTTACTGTTGAGAAGACCATGACTGAAAACCGTATTGCCCAAATTTTCAAAATTCAGACCAATGCAGTCTCTGAAATATTCTAATGGGTGGTCACCGAGAGACACCCTGTACAATATAGGTAAACAAGTTGTTGCTTTTGCCACAATTCAAAAATCTTAAATTTGACAAAATCGTTTACAATTACCCCACTTGACCCTAATTAATTTAGTAATCATACGATGCTTACCTTTGAATCCTTTGCCCTTAGTAACACCGATACAATCGATCATTTCATCTTGGCCAAAGACGGAGGCGACCGGAATCGGTTTCTCCAAATGATCCTTCACCCACGCTATTTTATCGGCGACCGTACCACCGTTGACCTGAATTTCCATAATATGGGCCTTCTTCTGACGTAAGTTCAACAACTTCATCTATAGTAACATTTGGGATTAAAATTTCATCAAATACGGACAGCGTAATGTAATTACCTGCGTGTGCGCAATAACACGGATAACCTTACAATACTTCAACATTTTCTTAAAATCTCGTTCGATAGACTTTTTGCCAAGGACATCTTGCCATTTCTTGGAAGCTTTAGTGAAGGCCTTCTTCTTACTCTTATACCTGATCGATTGAGAGAGAAGGATAAACATAATTCTGTAAAGCACACGAGGAAAATGCCTCATAGTTTAGAGGAGACAAATCCTCAATCACATAAACGGATCACATCCGATTATTATGAACATATGCCCTCATGCAGCGATTGGAGAGCTTTACGATTCGTTAGTGCCTTAATGATTTATTTAAAAAAATTCGTGAACCTTACCAATTCTTGTAGAAACGACGTCTGCAATCTTCCGAAAGATGTTCGGCCCACACAGTGACTAAAGCACGAAGACCGTGCGGTGTTTCGATGTAACCAACACAGCCGACCACTACCATTGGCGGGGTTTCGAGAATTGTAACCGCTTCGACGATTTCCTTCTTGTTTATTTCTAACGAAATAAGATATTAGTTAAGAAAATAATGGTTGGGAGAGTTGGGACTGTACAAGGCATGGGCTTCCCAAGTGTCATAACCCAGAGGCTACACTTAGATCACAGAATATGCCTTACGCACCACCCGAAGGGTGCCTGGTCTGCGACACTGCGAGGGTCCTTGCCATTGAAATGACAAAACCGGTTCGCCAGTAGAAGGGTAATGACTTCGTACTGAACGTGTCGTCCTAACAAAGGAAAAAATACAAACAACTTACTTGAGCCAGGACGATCGGCTTCACGAAGAATATGCGTCATGCCTGCTTTATAACCAATAAAAGCTGTTAAATGTACAGGTTTGCTTGGATCGTCCTTGGGGAAAGCCTTAACTTTACCGCGATGTCTTTGGGAACGCTTTTTGGGGTAGAAACCCATCGATCCATGACGGGGTGCACTAAACTTTCTGTGAGACTAAAAATGTAATTATTAGAATTTATGAACACTAAATCAAATAAATTGTAGTAATCGGGGAATAAATCAGACCGCCCTAGGGTTTCCTCAATAAATATCGGGTTCTAACCATTATAATAACTAGTTGATATCATCATTTCAACCACATGGTAAAATTTTAATAAATATGATAAAAATTTTCAACAAATATTATTAAATAACAATAATGAAACAAATAAGGAAGCGAATCATGTACAAATATGTAAAAGAAAGGTAAAGATGCTTAATATTTAAAAGAATTAAAATAAAATTGGGAACTTACCATTTCTGATGACTAAACGCAAATGACAGAGAACACTGATGGCGGTTGCTTAAATTGATCGACACGTTATTTGCAATGTTGCCAGAACATGTTGCTACTTAAGATTGCCAGTTGCCACATTTCATTTTTAACAGAACGTGACGTCAATTTTTAACGTTTTATAATTCCAAATAAATAAAGTGCTATTTTATAACAATTGTATTTAATTAAAAAGTGATATTGTGTGTTGTAAACTGTGCAAAGAAAATAAAGAAATTTATGAGACCGAACCGAACGTTTGGACGGTTGGGAAGAAGTAAGTTAATTGCAAGAAGACATGAAAACTTTATAAGTTAGCTTTGAATCAATAATAGTAAGTAAAAGAGTCGTAAATGTGTTTGTCAAACACACAAATGTGAATACTCATATTTATGAATTTATGATATAGCGAAGGAAAAAACAGTTATTATACTGCATCAGACAGTTGTGAAAACTGAAAACTGTACCTACACAAAAGAAAATTTAGTTATCACCTTTGCTTGGGGAGAACTGGTACACTTATCAATAGGTACAGTTTTTGACTTTAGTATTATCATAGAGAATATAATAGGGAAGAGAGCTAAAGTAATGTGTTTTATCGTAGGCATGTACGGTGGGTTGCATATCACCTTATGTTTACATTTTTTCGTAAAAGCATGTTTCGGTTAATGAAAGACGGAGATAAAAGACGACTTAACTACCTGTTTTATTTTACAACGTTGCCATAATAAAATGATGATACTTTAGTTCCGTGTTTTCAAAGATACAGTAGGTAACATTATCTTTTTATGATTAAGCAGGTATGAATAGCATATACTTGATGTACGTAAATTTACTTATGTATTGCTTTAAATTTACAGTTGTTATACAAAATTCTACATAAATAGGTAGGTACTAATAAAATAAAATACAACTTGAAAATGTGTATCCATTTCGGATAGGAAATTAAATTTGAAAATACAACCATTTACGTTTTAAAAACAAACATTAAATTCTGCATATGTATCGTATTACCTACATATGTTTTATATTTCGCATTTTTTTATTACCTGACGTAAAAGCAGGTAAACGCAAATCTTGTGACATCCACTTTAATGTTTTATGTAATTTACAAGTTATTAAATGCTCAATAATAAATAATCTATGCACGTAACAATTTGATTTGGCTTGTAACCAACTAGGAACATCTTTATTAATTTTGTCTATACAAAGGCTAATTAAAACTTTCTATCTTACTCTAACAATACTGTTCCGTGTTAAAAGGGTTTCGAATTTTCGATTACAGGATATTAAATTACGTTCATTTTATTTATAGAATAATTATACTGATAATGAAACAAAATTAACGTATGTATTTCACTGTGTCACTAGTACAGTGTATTCAACGATTTGCTTATTAATGTGTGCGGTTTAATGATCTCATAACAGAAATTCAATCCTGGAATAATTTTAAACTCTTGATAAGTTATAACAAAGAGCGTATTATATTCTTCAAATGAATGGACAGGTAAATGTCACAACGCCGTAAAAGAAAAGCGGTAAAATTTTACAGGGAATGACATTTTTTTCTGGTATAATTACTTTGTTAGTCCTCCACTAGGGGGCCAACAATAGCGCTTCAAAGCGGTGGACTAACTTTTATCATGACGCTGTTTTTAAAGGACATTGCTTCTCTTCCCTATTATATGCTCTTTGGTATTATCCCTTGGATACTGTCGCATAGGCAACCAACATATCACATAGTAAGTAGATGATAGATTTGCAGGTAAAAAATGGAATTCGTGAACATGCTAAAACCAAATACTTATAAAGTATTTGCTGCTAAAACTAATCATTTCGGTTTCTTGCATATAAGTATTATAAATACACGTTAAACATAGTCTTCCATCAACTATGTGATATGTTGGTTGCCTAAGTCACAGTATCAAAGGGACATTACTAAAGTCGAAGATTGTACAATAAATACAAAAATCACAAAAACAATTTATTATACCTCATTCGTTCTCTTTTATCTGTATTTATCATTATTGATCGATCAAAAAACTTTACATGCTCAAAATTCAAATGTTCTCAAGTCGTTGACTATTGAATCTGGATTATTACGACACGGTGGTGGACATACTCCCCGCGTACATAGACCTCCACCTCATACTGGGTTGTTTGTGCTAGCTCACTGATTAGCCGAGTCGTCTGAGTCCTGGCAACGTCTGTCAACCATCCCACAGATAAACCTGCGAATGCATAACCCACCTGTTTTGAGGGCCAGTCGTGCTAATGTGTCTGCTTTCTCATTGCCTTTTGTTTTTTTTGTGTAAGAGCTTTTTTACACTAAGGGCCGGTTGTACAAAATGCAGTTTAAGCCAAGCTTCAAGTTAGTGGAGCTTAAGCCACGAAAAGTCATTGTACAAAACTGGTTTAGCAAGTTTACTGCTCAGCTAAGCTTCGGCTTTACATTAAGCTGCAGATGTACAACCGGCCCTAAGCGTTATTCCTACAAGTTCTGAAAATGGTAATGGGGTGATACGAAAGTTTAGTTTTTTTGGAGTAAATACCATATTTGCCAGGTTCTTCCATTGCTTCAGATATCCATCCGTGAAGACACATATGCCGGGTTGGCATGCCATTTCCGCTTCGAGAAAGATGCAGTAGTTGATGAAAATTATTGAGGAAATTGAAAAACGAGGGAATCCGATCCCCTCTTCAGGACAGGCAATCTCTTCAATGGCTCACTTAGAATTCGGAAATGATACAGGGGAGGAAGGCTCCTGGGCCTCCCAGACGGCTGTGGCGGCTGTTCGCATAGCGCCTATGCACTTAAGGCGCGCTAGAAACGCTACAATTTTTTCCTTGTGAAAATATCTGAGTCTTTTGACAACGATTGCTTCTTACACCATTCACAGTAACCTCAAATTTGCAAGTTATCTGTTCTTGAAAATTCAATACTAAATCTAGTACCAGGACGGAGAACTGTTAAAATCACTTGAAGTATTTGTTTGCAAGTTGAACAAGTTACAAGTAAAGGCAAATGGACATTTTGCACTGTGCCATCATCGTACAAAAAATGCCGTTGCATTTAGATGGTTCCTAATTTTCTCTACCTACTTTCCATTTGAGATGGAGCAGTTTTCTTTGTCCTGAGAGTGTACTCTCTGTGATAGAGGGATAAGCCCTTTCTTCTTATCACATTGTCCTCGCCCAGATCCGAGTAAGTCCCTCGTGACAATTTCTATTCCTCGAACGAGCACTTGATTTCGGAAGTATATGTGTTGTATCTGTTTCGAATGCTTATACAGGGTGTTTAAAAAATACGTTCGAATATTTGGCCCACTTATACATCTCATCAGTACAAACAAAAAAGTCAAAATAAACATAAGTCCAAAAATCAGCCGTTTCCTAATTACAGCCTGTTTTTCAAATTAAAATAATTTACACTCAGTAGGAGTATTTCAACGAGGTTTCTACTAGAACATGAACAAATATCAGTATAAATACATTTTAATTATTACAAATTAATGATTCTTAAAGAAGATGTTCAAAATGTCCTCCTTCCATTTGTATACACATTTCACATCTCCGTAAAAGTGAACGCCGCACTCTCTCAAAGAGTCCCGGATTTATACGAACAGTCTGGCAGGCATGTTCAATTCGTTCTCGCAACTCATCTAAATTATTCACAGGATTTGAATAAACTAATTTCTTTAAATACCCCCAAATGCAAAAAAAAAAAAAATGGCTTTGCCATACAATTATTTTAATTTGAAAAACAGGCTGTAATTAGGAAACGGCTGATTTTTGGACTTATGTTTATTTTGACTTTTTTGTTTGTACTGATGAGATCTATAAGTGGGCCAAATATTCGAACGTATTTTTTAAACACCCTGTATAATAGTGCCTAGCCGTGTGCTCTTACGGCCCTTAAACTTCAGCTTGGTCTTTGTTCTTATATGCTCAGGGTTCTCGCACTAATGCAAGATCTACAACTTTCTTTTCATAGGTAGGTACCTACGTAAGTATTTCCAATGATTATACACACTGTACAATCAATAGTATCATTATATAGTACTCATCTACCCATTATTAGTTCCAGCATAAATCATTAATCAATTGGTTCTATTTTAGTTCACATCTTGGCCACATTTTTAAACTGGTTTCTGACTTTGCCTGGGGTATATTCCATCAGTCAGATCTGAGTCATTTAGGCCGCTTTCTCTCAGAGATCATTTTTTTGGTAGGTGGTTGTTTTGGAGCTACACCTCTTCCCTGCCTTGTTACTGTTTTGTGAGTCTAGGAGCCTACAGACGTACCCTCCATAATTGTATCCTTTCGGGACAGTATACTGTGCTTTCGATCCCTTGGTTTGGTTTCCACCGCTAAGTTGGTTTAAAGTTTCGGTTTTCATATGTCCCATAAGTATAAGTGCGTACGATAAATAAATTCATCTCCGTGGACCCTTGTGAGAATCTACCTAAAGCCTTGGAAACAATTTCTAAACCCCCCACTAACATAAGATACTAATACCAACCTACCATCAGGGTTTGGGATTTTCACATAATCAAACACATTGACGGTAATAGGCCGAATAGGCGTTTTCTTTTTGCATGTTGTGGTAGACTTAAGTCAGCTCTGTCAATAACACACCATTCGTTTTATAAAAATAATTTGACTCAGTTCTCAATAACCCTACTCGTTTTAAAAGCTTTATTTAAGTTGAATATTAACCTGAGGCAGAAATGTCTTCTGACGCAAGGCACTTCAATTACGTGATTATTGTGCCTTTACCTAACCCTGTGGCGGTGCAAAAAGAAAACACCTGAGGAGGAGTGGACTCTGCTAACTGCTATTGATGTCTGAAACCACAGACCATGGTCTGTGTCTGAAACGTTCGTTTAGTTAATTTGAATTGAAAGAAATCCTTGATTAGTTGGCGCCAGTGAACTCTTATATTAGAGTTCACTGGTTGGCGCGAACATCGAAAGTTTGGCAACGTAGGTAGTGAAATTCATCACAACATCAAAATTACTAAAACACTCCTCCCCTCCTCCGCCTTTCTGTTGGCAATTCTGTAATTGTGGTTATTCTTATTCCAGTGAACTCTGGTTATTCCTTCTATCGTTTTAGAAAATAAATTTCACAAAATGGTAAATATTAATTTTCCTTAAAAATCTAAATAATCTCCCCGTAAATTACGTTAAATTATTAAAATTAGTTAAATTTATCACTCGATGGTTTTAAATTTCTTTCCAATTTTCCCTTCTTTTATCTTATTTTTTTTAGGTTAGAATTTTTAAATTTTGTTACTTTTTAGGCCAAGCGTACAAAGAAGGTCGGAATTGTAGGTAAATATGGAACTCGTTACGGAGCTTCCCTACGTAAAATGGTTAAAAAAATGGAAATAACACAACATGCGAAATATTCATGCTCATTTTGTGGCAAAGTACGTTGTTTGAACACTGTAACGTAGTAAATGTTAATGTTTGCTTGTAGGATTCTATGAAAAGGAATTGCGTTGGTATCTGGAGTTGTAAACGATGCAAACGAGTCGTTGCTGGAGGTGCTTGGGTATATTCAACCACAGCCGCAGCTTCAGTAAGATCGGCCGTAAGACGTTTACGTGAAGTAAAGGAACAATAATTTTGTAATACGATTAAATAAAACACAAAAGCACAAATTACTTTTGTTTATTCTCTTTGGTAATTTCTTCCAAGCGTGTTTTAATTGCTTTACAATCTAATCCATGTTCTTCGTTATATTTTAAACTAATTTTAAGTTGATGTTCTTCTAAACCTTCCAAATGATCGTACAAGGTTTGGTCAAAATGTCGGTCAATGTCAGATTCCTCTCGTAGTATACAAAAATAAATCATGAATACTGCTATACTAAGTAATATGACGTACGGTTCGTACCACAAACGAGTATTAACACCACCTTCTCGTGAGTATTGCGCTTTCCATTTATTGGCAGGGCTTTGACTGTAACGAATCGGTCGATTTAAGTCTTCGTTTACTTCGCTTGGTGGTTTAGTTGAATTTAATCTTAGAAAACATAACCTACAATGTATGTATTCAATATGGGGGACATACATTCGGTGTTTACCTACTTGATGTTGCGATATTTCAAATTTGTTGCTCTAGTAAATCTTAGAAGATTTTGTAAAGCCATTTTGTAATAAGCTGTGCCAGTGCCACAATTTGTGGCTGTAATCACAAAGTAGCCCCTGTGGTAGCCCCTGTGTCAGGCTTTGTGGCTGTAATACTGCAAAAGCAAAAGTGTCACCACCCGCACCTTGCGCCCTATTTGCACAGCGTACGAGGGGAGATGCAAAATTTTGTGATTTTTTGCTATATTTAAAAATAATTTTTACAAATTAAATACACTTTAAAGTTGATGTGTAGGTCGACAGTGATGCAATATTATTAATTTTTCCCAACTAAACGCAGAAATTGCTTTCGGTTAACAACACTGTACCTGTGCCTGTACATCACGGCTGTACATAATCAATACTTTATTTTTATTTATTTGAAACAAAACGGTTTCATTTAGTTCGAAATTTATAAGATGATAGATTATATTTTGAGTGACAATCCTCTAGACTTTTTTCGATCTTTGGCCAAATGTTTACCTTGAGACACCCGACGACTGGGCTATGAGAGAAGGTCTCTACCTTACGTCCTGCAAATTTGGTCGATGTTTGGTTCTTACATGCCTTCCTCATTGCCGGTCGATGATTTCGTAATTCTTTTCTCCCAATACTGCGGGCTTTGTTCTACAATCTACATACATATTCAACCACTTCCACAAGATCATCTTACTTAATATTCCGCCTAAAGGAATGAGTGTAATGATGCTTAGGATACTGCTAGGAATAACGAACGAAAGTCTGGTCCTGTTCAGTGAACATTTTCGTATTTTGTCAATGAGATGGGGGAAGTACTTAATAGAGATCTCTCGGCGGATTAGAGTGATGAATTTCCGACAAATTTGGCATTTATTGTGAAGTAACTGCTCGTTCACCCTATTGGCTTTCCCCTTTTAATCATCGCGTTGAAAGGATAGTGCTCTGTTTCACGTGAAGAGACAGCGATCGAAGATTCGCTTCTTTCCTCTGATAAGGTCGAGGACCGCTGGCGGTGACAGCGGTAGATTTTGATGGGTATGGATTCTGGATTCTGGAGTACGATAGGAGGGTGGACATATAGTCCACGCGTACATAGGCCTCAAATTCGGCTCCTTTGTACTACCTTCCTGACTAGAGTCGTCCGACTCCGCAACGTCACTCAAGCCATTCCACATGTGAGATAAACCTGAGGATCCTGGAAGGGGGAGCGGCTCTAATCATAATCATGTTGGGCCAGGATACCCTCAACATGGATTGTTTCAGTTGGGCAAGTGTAGGATACTCACAAGTATGTGCCGTCTCGTAACATCCTCTACAAGATGGGGATTTTACCAAGCCCATGCGGTGCATATGTGGTTGTTTAGTTTACAGAGCAAAGAAAGAATGCCCACTAGTAGCCGCAGGTTCTTTCTTGATAGCCCTGTGTAAAAACGCGCCAGGCTACGAGATGGTCCTCATCAGAAGGCCTCTCTCGCATGACGGCAATCTAACATCCAGTTCCACCTAGCCTTATGCCGGGCTTAAGTGTCTTGAGTTATTAAGTTGTTTACAGTTGATATTGTAAGTGGAAGAGCCGGTTCTGGACCATAAAATATCGGTTTTGAGGCCAGTCGGCCTAACTCTTCGGCTTTCTCGTTGCCTTCGTTCCAGCATGCCCATACGAGCTCGAGGGTATTGCTACTTGCTCTAGTGCGTGGTGACATTCGGAAACCAACCTAGAGGTGGGTATATATGTTTCAGAATCTGTGTCTTTGGAGATGAGGGTCGTAGGTGCGGTGATGGATCCAATAAGAATTTGAAAGGGAGAGTTTCATGGAATATTGACAAAAGGTCTCCCAATCGGCATTTCGGAAGTATTAAATAATCTTAAGCAGTCACACTAGTGTGGGCACCTGGGAATGCCGGAATCGCAGATAACCAGGTTGCTGACGAGCTTGCGAGAATGGCAAGCGCAAAACCATCCATAGGACCCGAACCGGCTTGTGGGATTACCTAGAACACAGCCAAAAAGGAGATTCAGGCAATACTCACGAAACAGCATTGCAGACATTGGTCGAAAATCCCAAGACGGAGTCATTCCAAGATCTTCCTGGAAACCCCAAACGGGCACCTACCTACGTCCATCTTAAAGTTAAGCAGGACGAAGATAAAACTTGCGACAGAAATATGGTCACGGGCCACTGTCGCCTGAACAAACACCTGCACAACATGGGACTGACCGAGAGCCCGACATGCAGGGGTTGTGGTGAGGCAGATGAAACGCCCTATCACGTCATTTGCCAATGTGAGGCATTCATAAAGGTAGGGAAACAGCTACTTGGAAATGAAAAGATTACACAAGAGGAAGGAATGAAGATTCGCCCTACTAAAATCCTGGACTTTGTGAAAGATACAATTATTCTTGGAGGGTAGATAACATCGGGGGGCATAATAGACCAAAAGGTCAACAGTGCTGGAACCTATTAATTGGGACCACCCCTAGTATCAATAATAATAATAATAATAATAAGCAATCTTCACATGGAGGAAGTTGAGCTGATGAGTTTACTTGACGTTGTCGACTTTGAAACATGGTATCTTAGTTCATTTATGTTTCCTATTTTGGTGTTCCTTAAGCCTGTCTGACACAATCAATGAAATTTTCTTACCACGGCACAGAACCTTCTGCACTACAGAAAAAATGCATCAACTTATTGTCACGAACTTGAATTAATGCATGGTTT
Source organism: Pyrocoelia pectoralis (assembly GCA_036250285.1). NCBI lineage: Eukaryota > Metazoa > Arthropoda > Insecta > Coleoptera > Lampyridae > Pyrocoelia > Pyrocoelia pectoralis. The sequence goes on from CM070080.1 coordinate 29,974,268, forward strand.
GAGGGCCTATTACCTAGTTGCCGTACTAGTGTTTCTGACTTGTTACTTACAACCTCTTTTGGTGTAATTTCTACATATTATGAAACATTATGAGTCGCCAAGAAATTATGCAAAACAATACATGCCAATGTAATTGGGTTCAGTCTTCTCGGCTTTCCAAAAGCATTTTCCAATATTCTTCTCGCCCTCGACAAAAGGTAATTAAAAATTCTACAATCATGTGACAACCCTCTCTGTGGATACGGTTTCAGTAAATTGGGTAACAAAGGAAAGGCATCATCAGCTGCTACAACAAAGGGTAGGTACCCTTAATTCTCTGCCAGGTAGTTGCATTGGAACAGGAAAATTTCATTTGTTTTCCATCATTGCCTTTGACAATTTACATAACCGGAAGACACCACCATCACTTATTCGACCATTAAGCCCTACATTAACATACAGAAATAGTATATTATACACCAAGGTGGTGAAGACTGTTATTATTGACCGAGCAGCAAGATTATTTCGCGAGGGGCTTTGCCCCGAGCGGAATAAGGTGCGAGGTCTATAAATGGCTTCACCACCGTGGTGTATATACAATTTTTTCCACTACTAGTCAAATTTAAGACACAAATTAAAAATAAAAAAAATTCTTGTAAAAATCAAGTAGGTAGCACAGGAATGCAAATTCCCATTATTAACCTAGGTGAATAATATAATAGATTATTGACCACTAGGTAGAGAAATTAAACTTCTCAGTTGTCTAGGATACGCAATAATTGTCAACTTCACAGCTAGTAGTGGGAAATAGTATATTATGCACCAAGGTGGTGAAGACTGTTATTATTGACCGAGCACCAAGATTATTCGCGAGGGGCTTTGCCCCGAGCGGAATAAGGTGCGAGGTCTATAAATGGCTTCACCACCGTGGTGTATATACAATTTTTTCCACTACTAGTCAAATTTAAGACACAAATTAAAAATAAAAAAATGTCTTGTAAAAATCAAGTAGGTAGCACAGGAATGCAAACTTCCATTATTAACCTAGGTGAATAATATAATAGATTATGACCACTAGGGAGAGAAATTAAACTTCTCAGTTGTCTAGGATACGCAATAATTGTCAACTTCACAGCTAGTAGTGGAAAAACGATATTTAGCATCAGCCAATCCCATTAGCACAATGGAATGTTCATTTTTGTATTATGCCTACTCTGTTACCATTACTACAACTATAACATTTTTCCAATCTTTTTACTGTTGAAAACAAATATATTTGTCATTTGTCACAAAATTATTTATTATTCAAAATTTGACGTAAGAAAATAAATTTTATAATGAAAAAATTAAATTGTGAAGAGTTAAGACAAGAGAGAAACCTGAGATATCGCGAGGACTGCGAGGAGTAAGTAGAGCTTAAAATTCTCATGCACATTATCTAAAATTTAGACTGTGGTTTAGGTTCGTTTTTCACTGACTTACGATCCTTTTATTTCTACGATACATCAACAATTGAACTACATTGAATATGGTATGTATGTAAATATTAATTTTTCTTAAAATCACTTCTTTTTCATATTTTGCAGTTCTTACCATCTAACTAAATTTTGTGATCATTTGTCTTATCGACTGTAATGTTGAATGTTTGTTTAAAAACTAGTAATAAATAATAAGCTGTACTGTATTCTAACATTTATTTTTACATTCCTTTTGTGGTTACAATAGGTTCCGGGACGATTACCTTATCCTAAACACTACATCGACGATTGATAGTCGCCCTTAGTATTCTGATAAGATTTCGCCTAATTGTGCATTAAAATTGCATTTGAAACATTTCGCAAGATGAATGCAAATTGAATAAAAGTTGTAGTTTTGTTCCATGCTAATTCAGTAACTTACGATAGTTTGCAATCACTCCAGTACTATTGTGCAGCCCAACAAGTTATCTGGAGAGAGCTGGACTGCTTAAAACCTTAATCAGTTAGATAGACCTCGCAGCGGCCTAAGCTTAGTTTTGAAATTGTGGGATGTATATTTACAGGTATCACAGTGGATTTGGTGCACATACGTTGTGCTACTCTTGTCAATAGGTCTCAAGGACGTTGGAAATCATTGCTGCGTTGGATGGTTTTGTAGGCATAACATCTCATACAGTCTTTTAACATAACTACGTCAATGCTAATATGAGTTAGGTACTGAATACAAATTTAATTCGAATTGTTCTAATTTGTCGCTGCGCATCTCATATTTGTGCCGTCGTATTATGTAGGTACGTCAATTCCTTTCTGACAACTCCCTATCATACCTACATCAATATGCCTTACTTTGGGTATTCACAAGATCCTTCCCTGGACCTAATTATGAGTTGCGAGGCAGCTAATAAATAATTAATTTGACAGTAATCTAAACTAAGCCAATTATTAGTGCTCTATCAACTCTTAGTTCCAAATGTAATTTGTTATCATAAATATACAGGGTGTTTAAAAAAGATGCAGCAATATTAAAGGGGGTGATTGCCCAGGTCATTTTATACAAAAAAGTTCCTGTAAACGCTTTCCGAAAAACCTTCGTGTTGAAGTTTAATAAATTAAAGAAGAGTAAAAATTAGATTTTTCCAAAACGGCTTGAGATATAATAAAATTTTAGGCGTGTTAATAGCTGTGGGAGACACATACTTTGCAATACAACAACAGGCTGTTTTTCAAGAAAAAAACAGGAGTTTAAAAATATTTTTGTACGCATGATAAGTAAATGGATATGCACTAAAATGTTTTTTTTTTACTAAAAAACGGTACGTGGTACGATAAAAAGTTAAGAGAGCTTTTTTCTTCACAATTGAACAAAGTATAAAAACATATTTTTATTTTTAGAGAAATCAGCAGCGTCCTATTTTTTTCTTGAAAAATAGCCTGTGACGTGGCAATACGGAATACACGCGCAACTGTTACGACTGAAACATCGTGCTGTATTGCAAAGTATGTGTCTCCCACAGCTATTAACACGCCTAAAATTTCATTTTGATATCTCAAGCCGTTTTGGAAAAATCTAATTTTTACTCTTTTTTTTTAAGTAAACTTCAACACGCTGTAGATCGGTAACGAAGCGTTTTCGGAAAGCGTTTATAGGAACTTTTTTGTATAAAATGACCTGGGCAATCACCCCCTTTAATATTGCCGCATCTTTTCTAAACACCCTGTATAGGTACAGATACGTTGATGCCTGAAAATACTCTCGAATGTTTGGTAATTGTAAAAGAATGTAAGGGGGTGCTAAAATTAAGGGTCATAGCATGTGCGACTATCAGTGTCAAGTCAGGGGAGAGTTTTTATATGTATTTATTTATTTATAACATCCATTGATAATTTTTTCAAATTTCAGGTCTCATAATTTTAATTGGGCTTATGTGCTATGTACTGCCCTAATAGAAGAGGTATGGTACTGCTAAGGCAAGAGAGTATGGTATTATTTTCTCTGAAACTATCAAAGGACTGTTTTTTTAAAATGATATGGCAGGGGGTAAAATATTTCCTGTAGAGGTACTATACAGTTCCTATACCTACATTTATGCAACTGCACATAGAACTCTTGTGAAGTTTGTAAGAATTCTTAGTGAAATTTTACAGTGATTTTCTTTAATAATATAAATGGTAATAATTTTAAAATAATATAATTATCAAAATAAAATTCATGTTCATCTGTGCCTCTGTTTGATTGTTTTTTTGTAGTTTGTTAATAGACCCGTTTTATTTGTTACCACCATTTTAATTTGATAGTATTGAGATAACCACATCTGCGATGCTACCGAAATTGTTGCAAGAAGAAATACAACAAGCAAAAACAGGGAGAGAAAAAGGAAATGAAAGACAACCAAGTACATCACATACAAGTGCATGCAAACGGAAACGATATCCGACATGTACATTTATATCTATATTTATATACACAATTTATATAATTTTAGTAAACCAACGTCACAGTTTACAAAAATTCAAGGACTTCTTTAACAAAAAAAGGGATGTTTTAAATTTAGTAAAAAGAAGGAATGTTTTAAATTACAAGTAAAGTATTGATGACACCCGATACCTGGTAATGGGAAACAGCATTATCAGTACTGGGCTAAGGCCGAATAAGCAGTAATCACTGGAAGAAATTAGTATCAGATATTTTTATGGGTACGACTGTATCGGTTTGAATGGCCATAAAACTGTGATGTAGTAGCAACGGAAAACGACTACTATTATCTTCGCTGAAAAACAGTCAATACAATACATAGACAACTCAATGGACTCTTCTAGAGCAAGCAGAGAAGGATGGAGAGCTCCAAGATAAATTTATTATTGAATGGGACCTGTTAAAAGACAGAAAACTATTGATGATGATGATAACAGTATATGGGATTGGTCGACTCCCCACTTTACACTAGATACTACACAAACTAGAAGACACAATGTGCTTGTCCAACTGAAAGGATCCAAGTTGTGGAAATTTTGGTGAGACATGCATGCGATAGAGCGGCTTCTCCTGCCAACATCCTCAGGTATATTGCACGTGGGGTCGCTTGAGATGATGTTGCAAGGTCGGACGACTCTAATTAAAGAGTCCACATTGAGGCACACATGTGGATGAACTGTTCCACGTAATAGTCTGCTTTATTTTATTGCCTTATAGGCTAGTGTATGGGTTAACATTGTTTCCTGTGCCTTTCTTGATGTTTTTTTTTTATTTGACATGCACAGACTTATAGCATTTAGCAGCATATATGGTTTGATCAGTTTTAGGCCTATTATATTTTTACCACTTCAGTTTGGTATTGAAATCTACATGTTGGTTCCTTTAAACAGCAAATAAGCTAATGGCATCTCTTAAATCTTAAATTATTACCAGCATTAATTTTCACCGCCAATACAATATGTAGATAAACAATACCATTTTGGTTCATATTAAATGAAATATTTGCACTTTGTGGAAGGAAGGAACAGGCTGAATATAACTTAGCAATAATTTGAAGTATTTTTGACAAGTGTTTTGGTTTTTCGAATGGAAGAACTCCAACTTTAGATATTAGTAGAACTCATAGTTGAAAGTATGTACAACGACCATAGAGGATATGGCATAGCTACCAGGCGAACAAATCACCATATTTATTATAGTGCAGTCGGTGGTAGGTAGCTCTCATTTTTTATATGTTGTTTAGAAGGATTAAAAATAAAAAGTGAAAAATGCAAGTTGTCGTTATCCTCCTGCCCTACAAGACTGAATAAAGAACAAATTTAGCTGCAAGAGGTTATAAGAAAAAAACCTCAATACTATTTAAGAGTTTTTGGAAAGTTTGGAAAGTATTCCAATGTGAAATTTATCCCAAATAGATATCCTAACATTTTAATTAAAAAAATTCAGTTAGAGTACATTTAAAAAACTAACTGTACACCAATGTCATCTGAATTTTGTATTTAAAAAAAATACACTAATCTCCACATTTATGTGACTGTCTTTCCATATTTATACGGTAGGTACACAAATTAAAACAATTAGATTAATTAAAGAGATCGGCATCACGGTTTCTGTCTCAAAAACCGGCAAAACATTTTGGAAGAATTATCAAATAATCGAGAATTTTGATAATCAACTCACTAAAAAAATGTCACGTAACAAACTGAGAGTCTTGCCAGACCTTACACTCATTTCCGTTTACTTCTACGTTTTGTTTTATGTTTTTCTTTCACTTGTTTCTTGGATTCATTTTCTAAAGCGGAAGTCTGTGTCACAATTTCACTAGCATTTGCCTGAACGGCAACATCGATTGAGGTTTTTGATTGCTTACTCGATCTATTTTGTGTACCCGTAGAGACCGCAGAATTTAGAGAGCTCTGTAAAAGTTGCCTTAGTTCTGGAGCCGAAGAATTATCGGTAGCCGAATCATCAGACTCATCGGCATAATGATCATCTTTCACACCATTAATACGTAAATCTTGACGTAAAGATTTCATTATTAACTGATCACTTAAATCTAGATTATTATTACTGCGGTTAACTACAACATTAAATTTACTCTCTGAAATGGTAACGGACACATTTTCATCATCCGTGTGACTCTTATCTAAAGGAAGAATAAGTTTCGCATTCGCCAACAGCCCGTCCAGTCCCGCATTTGCGATTCTTCGTTTGCTTAAGTTGGGTAACGCGTGTTTTGCGTCGGGCACATTAAATATGTTATGCAATTGACTTCCGAGTTGCGAATCTAAACTGGCCGTACTATTTCGTTTTCGTCCCACTCTAGAACGCGAACGGCGTATAATATTTCGTTTACGTCTCGGTCGGCTTCTGTGCATTCGTCTGTTAATTTTTGCGGTCACTTCGGAAATTTGTACCGATAATTGACTTTCGCCCGAATTACGTCTACTTTCGATACTAATTTGTTGCAAACTGTAACTCATTTCCGAATTGCTGGATGCCGAATAATTAATCACTTCATTCGGAACGGCACATCTACGATTGACCAATCTTGGTAGATTGGCCGCCCATGTGGTACTCAGCTCGTTACTAGCCGCACTGTTCAAGTCGAAATGTAAACCGACCGGATCTGTATGCGGTTGACATTCAATCGAAATTTTTCGTCCCTCATTGAAAATTTTACGCTTCTCGAAAGCTTGCGCTATTATCTTGTGTTTTTGATACTTCAACGGTTTTTCTACCTCACAGTGAAATTTCCTACAACTGTAATATGAGAATCAAATGCCATCTTACAATGATTTACTTACCGTCTGAAGTAGCGTGTCCAAACGTGAAATGTAGCTGTACACCAAACCCACGACGCAACAGCCAATCCACTACCAAATACCGCGAGCAACTGTAGCTGTAGCATTGCAACGCTTGGTCTGACTTCTATTTTACATTGCGAAAGATCCGAACTTAAACTTGTAAGTTTGCATCTAGTGAGTATGTTATTACATGTGAGAGGGTATGTTCTTTATACTTACATAACGTAATTGTGCAAACTGTTTGTCCACGTTTCCGAATTGACAAATATGTAGATGTGATATATGAATGTTATTATACAAAATATAACCATAAACAATGCAAATACACCCATCCGAACTATGTTTGAACGAATTTTTCTGCTTGAATGATCCGATATTACATTTTTGCTGTCTATTTTTACTCGGATCAAAACTAATAAACCTACAAGTTTAGCTTTAGTCATTTACTTTTTTCATTGTAAAAAGGGGGAGTTCAAATACAAAGAAACATAACATTAAAATAACCTTGTGAGAAATAATTTAATCCCAACTTACGAAAAGCCCAGCCTTCTAGAGGTCAACTCGAACAAATCCTTAAATGCAAGGAACAGATGAACCAAATGAAAATAAGAAAAAAAATACAATAGAGAAGAAAAGTAGGTATTATAAAAGATAAAATATGGATTTGGGATCTCCAAGAAATAGAGGTAACAGAAACAAAGCCACAAAACTAACAATGGGGAAAGATGAGGAAAGTGCAATGAGGATCAAGAAAAAGAATGTTGACATCAGAATGGTTAATATTAATATAAGAAAAACGATGCAGCAATGAAAGATAATAAAATAAAAATAGACGCATGGAATGTTAAGAAGCCTGGAGCGTAAAGGGAAAAGAAGAGATGGTTGAAAAAGTAAAAAAACAAGAAAACGAAACACTAGGCATTACAAAATGTTATGAGTAAAAAAGTTAGGTCATTTCATTTGCAAAAATGTAAGTAGTTTGTCTATTTTAGTGTTGGACCCCCTTTTATATAATGTTTGCCTCACCATGTATAATTGACTACTTTCCAAGATTAATGGCAATAATAAAAACAAACAGTTCCACAAGGTAAGTAAAACAATTCACGAAAATGCACAGATAATAAGGGTGGAAAATAAGTGGAGAAGATTTAGGAAAATTGTATTAGAAGTCACGAAAGAGAGATGTGGAATATCTGAAACAAATGAAAATATATAAAGAAAACAATGATGGAATGAAAAGATACAGAACAGAGAAAAAAAAAGCATGGTCAAAATGTGTGAGTACAGAAAGAAAGAGAATAGGAATAATTACGGGAATACAAATAAAAGAATGGGAGAGATACTTTAGTAAGCTGTTGCTGTTAGAAGGGGAACAGAGGCAAAACGGAGAAGAAAGGCAAAGAAAGGGAGGTGGTAGAAGGAGAAGGAATAAAGGAAAAGGAATTAACAAAATATGGAGGGGGGGAAGGATCCCCAGAAAGATGGAGAGAAGGACTCAGTACCGGGTGGCCAAATAAGCGAGGTAAGCGGCTGTATCTCAGGACCTGCTCATCTGACAACAATGGAATTTTTTTTATTATTATAAATGTGGCTATAAAAAATCTCTGGAAATTATTTTCGAGTTCCTAGGATGGCCGCTAGGGGGCGTATTTGGTATAATAATTCATAAAAGCTTAATTTTCTCGCTTAAAGTCCCAATGAAGTGGGCCTGAAAATATTGTCATGGCAATCTACGATCATTTTTGAATAAAAAACCTTACATCAATTTTTTTGACAGCTGTCAAATAAAGTGGTGGGGGAAGGTTTTACCCCGAAAAAGAAAAATGCTCGTAGTGTCAGTTTGGCTTGGCCGATTTTACTGAAACAACTTTTGATTAAAAGAGCTTTCTTTGGAAGTATTTTCTATAAAAATAAAACAACAATATATTTTTCCAATGTTCTGCGAGAGGGCGTTGATTTATAACTTACCCTATTTCTTTAAATATCTCTAAAAAGTTAAATGAAATCATATATTTTTTCTTACGATAATAAGTAGAGCACAAAAAACTAAAAAAAATAGTGAAAACCGCAAAACGATATCTCTATTTATAACGAAGGTATTAACAAAAATGTTTTAATATCGTTTTGCGGTTTTCACTATTTTTTTTTTAGTTTTTTGTGCTCTACTTATTACCGTAAGAAAAAATATATGATTTCATTTAACTTTTTAGAGATATTTAAAGAAATAGGGTAAGTTATAAATCAACGCCCTCTCGCAGAACATTGGAAAAATATATTGTTGTTTTATTTTTATAGAAAAATACTTCCAAAAAAGCTCTTTTAATCAAAAGTTGTTTCAGTAAAATCGGCCAAGCCAAACTGACACTACGAGCATTTTTCTTTTTCGGGGTAAAACCTTCCCCCACCACTTTATTTGACAGCTGTCAAAAAAATTGATGTAAGGTTTTTTTATTCAAAAATGATCGTAGATTGCCATGACAATATTTTCAGGCCCACTTCATTGGGACTTTAAGCGAGAAAATTAAGCTTTTATGAATTATTATACCAAATACGCCCCCTAGCGGCCATCCTAGGAACTCGAAAATAATTTCCAGAGTTTTTTTATGGCCACATTTATAATAATAAAAAAAATTCCATTGTTGTCAGATGAGCAGGTCCTGAGATAAAGCCGCTTACCTCGCTTATTTGGCCACCCGGTACATAAAAGAGGGGACATGAAAGAAGTGGTTAGGTACAGGGGAACAACGTTATTAAACACGGCGTATAAGTGCTACAAACAAGGTTGCGGGCGGACATAGAAGAAAAGAAATTGCTACACCAGACGGACAGGCGGGGTTTAGGAATGGAAGACGAGTAATGGATAATGTATAATTATATGAATCACCTGGTGAATAGAGAAATAGGCAAGAGGGGTGGGAAGGTGGTGGTGCTATTTGTTGACCTAAGTGCGACATTTGATAAGGTAAATAGAAAAAAAAGTGGAAATATCTGAGGAAAATGAAGATAGATGAAAGATTGGTAGAAAGGATATAGGAAATACATGAGGAAAGAGGAGCAGGGTGAAAGTAAGAGGAAGAGGAGTGAGGAATTCGTAACAACGAAAGGTCTGAGGCGGGGATGTCCTCTGAGCCTGAGTGAAATATGGACACGAAAGTAGGGAGTATTATAAAAGGACTGGGTACTCAAAGGCAGAAGTAGAGAGGTTAAGAGAAGAGTAAGCGAACTTAATAAGAAGGGACAGCTACATACAAAAGCAGGAGGGATGGGATGGACTACAATAAAAGAATCCATGGACATATAATGAGACCTATAGATCAAAGGAGAAGGGATACCAGAATACCTGAAAGGGTCAACCAACGGAAAAGGGAAAAAAAATGGTGATGAGGTTTTGATACAGGAACGAGGATTTGGACAATAAGTACTGAAGAAAGGAGGAAGAAAGTGCACGTTATGTGGGAAAGGGAAGGAGAACTTGTCACACATGTTAAAGGAGTGTAGGGAGTTAAGGGAAGAGGAAATATTAGACGAGAAGGGAAGGAGAGCAGAGTAGATTGAGGAAATATTGAAAAGGAGGAAACTGTTAATGAAGGGACATAAGAAAAGGTGAGGGGGCAAATGTGAAATGTATATTATAGATGGTAGGGAAATGTAATGTAAACACAATTGTAAATATGTAACCACGATAAGGATCATTTGCAAGTAGTGAGCAAATAAAGAAAATCTGTAGTATTTTACAATTAGGATTGTGGTAAAGAGAGTTGCCTGGAGTGATCAAATTTACTTCAGGAGCTAGCAGTAGGGGTCGAAGTGCCTTATAACATCTGCAGAGGATGCGGAGTAAATTTGAGTCCCTGATTTTAGGGCCAGATATCTCATGAATCATGAATAAAGGAAAGCTGCCATTTCACAAATTTCTAATTGACCTGAGACAGTACCATGGCATATTATCTTCATTCAGAGCCACTTATCTTGGTTTCTATTGGAGCATAAACACAATGTTGCCAAAAGTGAGCAATGTCCAGACTCAAATAAAGTGACTTACATCATTTCAGAGATTATTTTTTCCGCCACCACTGGAAAGAGCAAATTTTTTTCTACTCTAATCATCTTGGTTCATGTCAGATTCCATTCAGTAAAGAGATGAAAAATAAGGACCGAACTTAGTGAAAAATTGTTCATAATGCACTGTCGTAGTAAAGTGGTGCGATGTGTTAGCTCAACTATCAAGACGGAAAAGACCAACAATCATCAGTTTGTTGATGTTCCTCATTGACATTGAACAGTCCAATGAGTCTATCAGCTGCAATCGTCCCCTGAGATTGAGACTTCTGGGCCACAATTCAAATTTGTGATAAAGTGAAAATGGATACTTGCACTGAAACTCAGTTGCATTCAACTTATGTACAAGATACATATTTCTGGGAACCGGAACCAATTATATCTCAGGAATGATCCATGATGGCTATGCTGTTGGAAATTATCCTCTAGAATCAACATCCCCATCATCAAGGGGCCACGCACGAAGTCAGGCATCTACAGCCACAGGTGGGTGCACTTTTTCCAGAGGTTCCAAAGCCTCCATGTTGGTTTTTATCTAGGTTCCAAAGTCTCCTTTGGGTTCCTTCATCTTGGTTCCCAAGTTGACAATGTCTTCATCTAGGCTCCAAAGCCTCAAGTGGGTATCTTCATCTGAGTTCCTAAGCCATATTGTTGGTGTCTTCATCTAAGTTCCAAAGCCTCATTGTTGGTTTCTTTATCTTGGTTCCCAAGCCATATTGTTGACGGCGTCTACATCTAGGTTCGAAAGTCCTAAGTGGGTTTTTCTTCATCTTAGTACCCAAACCATATCGTTAGTGTCTTAATCTAGGTTCCAAAGCCGTATTATTGGTCTCTTCATCTAGGTTCCAAAGCCTCATTTTGGTTGCCAAGCCTGTTGTGTTTACAATCACTGCTTCATGAATCTAAATTGTTCTTCAATGCCTTGAGATATGGCTTAAGGAATATTGTACTGTCATCCTGTTGTAGTTGCTGAAGGAGCTGGAATATTCATAATGATATGCTGTTAAGGAACCCAGCATTTGTCTTCTCTTTCAGGCCAGTAAAATGAGCGAGTTGGACCAAAAAGCTGTATGAAATTTAATAATATATTAATTATGATAATTAAATTAAATCATCAAGGTGTCAAGTTGTAAACCTTTACTAACACAGTGGATTATGAATAATTTTTCATCCCTTTGCTGAATCGAATCTAAGATGAACCAAGATGATTCTAGTAGATAAAAATATGCTCTTTCTAGCGGTGGCGAAAAAAATTATCTCTGAAATGACGTAAGTCACTGTATTTAGGTCTGGACATTGCTCATTTTTGGTAACTTGGTGTTTGGCACCATGTTTATTCTGCAATGTGGCTCTGTGTGAAGATAATATGGCATGGTATTGTCTCAGGCACAGTTAACGAATTTGTGAAGTGGCAGCTTTCCTTTATTCATTATTTATGAGATATCTGGCCCTAAATTAGGGACCTTAAAATTTACTCCGCATCCTCTGTAGATTTTATAAGGCACTTTGGCCCCTGCTGCCGACTCCTGAAGTAAATTTTATCTCTCTAGACCACTTTTTTCAGGTTCGGCACCAAAAGTTGTACCAGATGTGGTAGTAACAGAGTCCTACGTGTGCAGTAATAATGAGTGAAAAATTGGGTTTTGTTACATTTTGTCGCAGATGCACTGAGAATCCCTCTAAATGGAAGACCACAGTTTCCAAAATACTTGATGTTATGACATGAAATTCATTTCTAGGGCGGTTTTATGACCGCATCAACTTTCAGCAAAATCGAAGATGGTGAGTGTGGACCCTCAGACCACTTGAGATGGAATAACCCAAAGGTATAAGGGATAAAGACAAGAGAGAGGAGGTGAGAAAAATATGAACTGGGAGAAGAATTACAAAACCATAGGAATCACATAAGAACAAGTGAAAGAAAAATGAATGCCTCAACACTTTATGGTAAAAAGAAAAAAGGAACTTACCACGCACGACTATGTACCCTGCAGAAATGATAGTTGCAGCTAGTGGAGTGAGTAGTAAGCCAATTCGTGCCGCAGAATTAATACAGCCAACAAAACAGATGCCCAACACATAGTCTCCATCAATTTCGCCTATGGCCATCGTTGTTATAGTCAAAATTAAAGGTAAGCTCCACGCGACTAAATGAAAATACGCCCTTTTTTTATCCACCCTTTCTTGTATTTTACCTAAAACAAAACAATTAAATGAAACAAATCTGAATGGATGGCGTACCTAATGCCTGTAGAGAACTCATGTGCCACGCATATGTAAAAATAACAAACCAAACCATTCCGGCTATTAAAAAATAGTAGACCATTACAAAAACGGTTACGCAACTTAAATTTTCGTTCGCGCTCGGCTCGTGTTTACGTAACGTACCGTCCTTTTTACATACGACATCTTCGTGAGCGTCCGTACTTATAAACTGTACGAACCATCCACAGTACGATATAAAAAAGCAGACATTGAGGTAAAAGATGGCTAAAGCCGGATACTTATTGGCCGTCTTCCAATCGATAATAAAAGTAACGATAGTAAACAAGTTTAAGATTATACAAATGATGGCGCAGTAAATCATTAATTTTTGAATTTGTCTGTGTTCCTCGTCTGTGTACAAAACATCTTTGCACTGCAGTCCACAATTATCGATATCTGTAAATTAGTCCAATAATCATCGTATAAAAATCATCAGTTAACTTACCGGGATATGCCAGATCGGCACGGTCGACTCGTACCAAAGGTTCCATACAGAAACCGGTCATATTAAATTTAACATCGTGAATATCATTCTTACACATCGAAGGGAACAGCTGTCTATCTTCGCATTTCATAAAGTCGGGAAAGATACCATTATCGTATAGAATTTTGCAGTGACGTAGTGTAATACGACACATTTCAACCGATGGTAAGTCGACCATATCGTTGTTACATCGAGGCATGTACAAGGCACATAGGAACGGTTGTATAACAGCCCAGCATTTCGGTAGGTACCGTATGTACTTGTAAACTTGCAACTGTTCCTGAACTTTCTCTTGCGAACTCGTATTCGTTAAATCTAAAGTTGTCGAACTGTAGGAAAGTTTCGAACCCATACACGTGGGATAACTCAAATTCTGACATGTGGCCGGCCGTTGACAGTATTTTAAATTTATATCGTAGAGCAACGGATAACGATCGTGCAGGAAACCATCTTTGGAACGAAAACGTTTCGAATCGACATGTCGAATGTGTTGCACTTGGTCCGTTTCGATTGCAGTTCCATTTTCCAAAGTATTGTTTTGGTCATACAGCGGTGTCCTTAATAATAAAGCTTGTACTATACTTAAACTACAAAGAAATATCACCAGTTTCATTATTAAATTGATCAGTCGAAGAATATAAAACTAACACGAAACGTTTTCATTATTTAAATATCTTTAAATCATAATAAATTTAAAAGAGCGCTAAGCAAAACCATGCTTAAGTCTGTTTACTCAACAGTTTGTGAGACAGCAAATACGTTTATTGCTGTGCGGGAAGAAGAACGAATACAAGGACCACCCGCAAGCGCATATTTGGGATGTGCGACGAAGACGTTTACATTAGATAAAGGAGGATAAGAATACCACCCGCATTTCTTTCTAAATTGTTTTTTTTTCTTGTGTACAGTGGCGGGTATTGTCTTCGAGATTCTTTAGTTCGCAGGGTGCGGAAAAATGAAAAAGGAAAGCTATTCGCAGAAAACGACCTCGCGTTGTCCGATACGAAGTCGCAGTTATATTTATAAATGAATGAGCAAATTACATTAGAAAAAAATGCACGTGCGTATTTGAATAAAGCGCTTAATTAAAATACATTTCTAAATTAAGCACGTTGAAGAAGAATCCAGTACAGATTTCCGGTCGTAACGTAACTCATTAAAAAAACCCGCCCGTGGTGGTGGAAATTAATTGACATTTCTCTTATAAATTCTTTAAGGCGTAGGTATTTGTAGCTTAAACGAAAAACAAACTTTTTGTTATTTGTCCATTAACAACTTCATTACGGTAGGTACCTATTCTTCTATTATACTCTTCACGCGGTTTGATTTGTAGTAAGTATCACCAATCATCATAAATGGTACCTACCTATTATACACTTATACAGTGCCGGTTTATACATTACGCACACTACGCACGTGCGTAGGGCCCGGACAAATCTAAAGTTTTAAGTTTATTAATTATAGCTATCAATCAATGCATTTAATATTAAGGAATTAAGGTGTATTTATTTCACTCACGACTTCCCTTCAGAATAAATACTGTAAGATACAATAATCTTAAATAACAGGAAAGTTAAAATCTCAAAAGAAGGTATAATAATAAGAAGACACCCATTAACACGTTTGAGACTAAAATTTATTACTGCTCATATATTTTAAAAGAGTTTATTGCAGATTAAACATTTCCTCGTCCCTTTCTAAGTAAATAACCTTTGTACTTAATTATTCCGACACAAGAGGGGTTTGTGAATCGGGGCGTAACTACCAGCCCCGCGGAACCCGGGCCTGTGATCTATGGGACCCGGATGTTACGGCACTAATATTTGTATTTTCGTAAACATTCCTCCTAAATTGCTGAAAACGCATTTTAAAAAAATTGCAAAATGTAAATTTTATTTTCCAGCAAGTTAACAATAATGTGAAACTACTACTACTACTAACTACTAACATAACATCGTCGCGAACGGACGTGTTTTCTTTGCTCTGCAAAGAACTAATAATATTGTGCGTAAAAACACACCGAAATTGTAAAATTTGGTATTAGTGGAAAGTCAAAAATCCCGCGAGTGCGAAAAAATACAATTGGCACGTGAGTAAACTGCCAGTAAATAATTACAGTCGTTTTAAAACGATACAGAATTAATTTAGTTAGATTATAAGCCAAAGGTTACTAGATAGGATAATCATTAGATAGTGAGTGTGCAAAATCACAAACGTTTCCATATCTCTATTGTGAAAATCAAGCCGTACGTATTTCTAACGCTTAATATGCCTCCGATTTGTTTGTCGTGTAAAAATTCCATACCTCCTGGTCTTTTAGAGGCCGCATCGAAATGCATAAAATGTACTAAATGGATTCATGCCCATTGCTTACTATCCTATCGACCAAATAGTCATGCTGATATTTCGAACAAAGGAGAACCGTTCACTTGTGATCAATGTTTATGTCCTGTGAGCGATATTGAATCCATTTTTGATAGGCTACTGCAGAAGCACTTCTCTATTATGAAAGATGATTTTAATAGAACACTAAATGAATTTGCTAATAAAATTAATAAGCTGGAAACGAAATTTCTGAAGGTCGATGCCGAGATTACGGCACTCCAATCGGAATTAAAGGGGATTCAAGAAACTAACATGCAGGCTAACAGTCAAATAATTGAGGAGATTAATGAAAGACAAAAAAGATCTTTTAATGTTATGCTGTATAACATCCCTGAGTCGGCAAAACCACATGTGGAAGACCGTGCCAAGGATGATTTTGACTCATTAAAAGCAATTCTAGCTCCTCTTGGAAACTTCACAGAACCGAGGAGAATCATTCGGGTAGGTAAAACTGGGAGATCTCCTAGGCCCATGAAGATCATTTATCCGGATCAAGAATTAGCGAAGAATATTCTGCGTAGCAACAAAAACCAACCCCAAAACAGCTTGAGATTTAGAGCTGACCGTACACCTATGCAGATGAACTACATTAAGAGTATTCTAAACGAATTTAGCAGACGTAAGGATGGTGGTGAAGCCAACATAACGTTAAAATATATCAACGATGTCCCTACGATTGTGGAACATAGGAAACCGTACTCGAATAATACAAAAAACTAACTAAACCGCCTAATATACTATTAAATTCTGATATAATTTATTTAAATATTCGTAGTCTCGTAGCAAATAAGCATGAATTAATTGAAAGTATTGTAATACTCAACCCGAAAATAATTTTATTAAGCGAAGCGCGTGTTACAAAAGATATAAATGATTTCGAATTGTGTGTTGGAGACAACTACAGTGTAATAAGATGTGATTCGGATACCAGAAGTACTGGAGGTGTGTTAGTGTATGTGCGTAAGAGTGTAACTGTTTCAACAATTAAGCAACAAATGGTCAAGGATAACCTTTGGTTGTTATCTTTCAATTTTATAATCGAGAAGTCATCTGTGTTTATAGCGGTACTGTATCATTCGCCATCCGCAAACCACGGAATTTTCTTAGAAGAGCTGCAATCAACAATAGAAGATGTAGCGTTTAGTGAGAAAAAATTTATCATAACCGGGGATTTCAATCTGGATTATAGTAAGGATTCGTATTATAGTAATAAACTGAAATCCATGTTAAAAACATATGGTGTAGATCAATTGGTCAAACAACCAACTAGAACAACTAACGAATCAAGTACGTTAATTGATCTTGTATTATCTAATATCAATAATATTAATGTAAATGTCCACGATAGTCCTAAAATAACCGACCATTCTTGTATTAGCATTAATTACTGCAATAGCTACGCTAAAAATTTATTGATTAGTAGAACTAGGAATTACAGAAACTTAAATATCTCTAACCTTAAACTAATTAACGAAAAATTATGCAATTTCAATTTTCAAAATATAAATCTATCACAATGTCAGATGATATATGATAACTTAATCGAAAGTGTAACTAAAGTTGTAAATGAAGTTGCTCCAATGCGATCTAATAATCTAAAAATTACAAAAATCCCATGGTATGACCATGAATTACGGGAATTAAATAAGGAAAGGGACCATGTGTTTTGGAAATTTAAAGTTTGTAGCGACCAGATAGATAAGGAACTCCTATGGAGCGAATACAAGTATCTTAGAAATAAATCTGTTCATACTCGTAGAAAAAAGGAAATAAAGTACTACGAAAACCAAATTCAAAACAATAAAAACAATAATAACAACTTGTGGAAAATATTGAAGACTATTATTAAACCCCAACAACCTGCGAAATTTGATAAAAATATAATTTTCGATAATAATGGCAGTAACTCTTGTAAATCTGATTTAGAAACGGCGGAAAGTTTTAATAAGTATTTTATTAACAGTATTGATGAAATTGTAAATAGTCTTGGATATATTCCTTGGAATAAACCTTCTAATTTTGTTCAACCCAATTGCAATATTGATAACTTCCAGTATATTTCAATTAGGGACCTAAAACATATCGTAGGGAAATTAGCAAACAAGAGCAACATATATGATGTATTATGTCCACAAATTTTAAAACATGCAATCGAACCTCTAGCTGGCACTATTGTAGATCTAATTAATTCGTCTTTGCAAAATGGGATAATCCCTTCGGAACTGAAATGTTCTACTATTATACCCACTGAAAAAATTAAAAATACGAATTTAGCTTGTAATTTTAGACCAATCAACACACTGCCTACCGTTGAAAAACTAATAGAGATATCAGTATATAATCAACTTAATGACTATATTAATAAAAACAATTTGCTAATACACAACCAATCAGGGTTTCGTAAAGGTCACTCATGCGAAACGTCGTTACAACTGACTATTGCTAATTGGAAAAATATAATTGATAAAGATAAGTATATTGTTGCAGTATTCGTTGATTTTCAACGAGCCTTTGAAACAATAGATCGCAATATCCTATTAGAAAAGCTAAAATTAGTAGGTATTGGTGGAAGAGTGTTAGCTTGGTTGGTAAATTTCTTAAGTGGTCGCACCCAAAAAGTGAAAATCAATGAGGTTTTTTCCTCAACTCTAGTTAATAAGCATGGCGTGCCCCTAGGTAGTGTCCTGGGACCGCTATTATTTTTAATTTATATTAATGATATGATCCATCCTTGTCATTTTGATTTTGTGAATTTATTCGCTGACGATACTTTACTAGCGATATACGCTGAGGATTTAAATGTTGCTGTAAATAAAATGAATGTAGAACTAAAAAAACTAGAAAGATATTTTATACAAAATAAACTAGCAGTTAATGTTAATAAAACTAATGCACTAATAGTCACCACAAGACATAGGTATTGTAAAATTAACACCGAGAATATATCAATTTGTATTAATAGTAAAAAAATTAAGATTGTTAGCGAAATAAAATACTTAGGTTTTTTGCTTGATTCAAGCTTATCTTTTACAAAACACTTTAACTATGTTAAAAATAAAATAATCAGCAAATTGTATATTCTGTCGAGAGCGGCTAAGAAAATCTCTCCTTATGTAACACTAACAGTATATAACTCCATAATTCAACCCCATTTTGATTACTGCGCTAGTATATTGTATTTTAGTAATAAAGCATGTAAAACTTCTTTACAAACCTTACAAAATAGGGGTATGAGGATCATATTAAGATGTAATAAATACACCCCTATTGGATTTATGCTGGATGCATTGAATTGGTTTAATGTTGATAAACGTCAATTACTTTTTTTACTCACATTTATTTACAAAATATTAAATAATCTAAGTCCCCCTTATTTTCAAAAATTTATAACGTATGTACATCAAATTCATTCGTACAATACGCGACAATCTAACTTACTATACATTGGCAATGCAAACAAAGCAAGTACAACGAAATCCTTCTTCTCAGTTGGATTTAAAAAATATAATGAGCTACCGGAAGAGATACAACATGCATCTTCGTTAAGAATATTTAAAATAAAAATAAAAACTTATCTACGAAATAATAGCTAAATGACTTGTTATCTTTATCATAAATTATACATTGTTTATATTTGTTAGTATTAAGTGTTAAAAAAAAAAATGTATATTGTCATGTAAAAATTTATATACTTATTAGGTGGTTAAACCTAAAAAATAAATTACTTACTTACTTACTTACATTCCAATTATGGAACAAAATTCTTATTGCCATAATTTCCGGCCTACACTCCGTTTACGTGCGGTGTTGTGTGTACTCGTACGAACCATAAATAAAGACAAATGCGCCGTATTCGTATTTATTGTATTGTAAGCTTCTTGAGAATTCAGACTTGCCGTTTTCATCTTACGAAGCTATTTAAAATATATTAGTCTGAACGATTCTCATTTTTATCGTCTCAAAAGCAACGGAGGTGGAGAAAAAAAAATAGATTGGCTTGTATCAAATTCGAAGTTTTGCTATGAATGCAAATTGTTGTGAGGGTGAGTGGTGATAGTGAGGGGCCCAATGTTACTTAGTGCGTACCACTAAATGACATGTAAAACCGGCACTGCTATTATACGTACTACCAAAGAGTATTACTACCCATGATACAATTGTATCATGATTACTACCTACCGACCGTTGAATGATAAGTTCACCGTGAACTTATCATTCAACTTTCAACAGTACTGCAGACCATTTCCGCTGTGGTATTATCAAATCTTCAACTTTTAAAATAGTCCACAGTCGCTACTATAGTGGGCTCCAATATCCTACATGCCGAAGCAGGTAGTTCTGTTGTTCGGGATGGTTACAAAGTCAATTAACTGAAGTTTTCATCTCTGGTGTTTTGAAAAAACTATCGAAAAACGGTACATTGTGGTTAAATTTTCTCCCTAGTCAATCTTGTAGAGGACAAAATTTACTACAAGAATGACTCTATATGTTTTATTCCACGATCAATAGCGATGCTGGAGGTAAAGAGCAAAGAGGAAGTAATATTCCAGCAAAATTGTCACGATTAAGGCGGCAGTCGCACAGACTTTGGTCGCCGACCAAAGACGACCGACCAAAATTTCAATACCACGTTGGTAGATAGAGAACGACCGTCCACGATCGTCCACAAGGAACCACGACCGTACGGTTTGAAATTTCAACCCGCCTTTAAACTTTTGGTCGACGGTTAACGGTCGGTGACTCATAACATTTGAAATTTTTTTACTAACCTGATATAATTTTTTTTTTTTAAGTATTTTATTATTGTTAAGTATGGATGGGTGGACAGTCGAGGAAGTGGATGAATGAAGTTGTTTAATTTGCTTAATTTGTTTAACTTACTGTGGGTACCATAAATACCGCTTTTATTTATAGTGGGTATGTAGAAACCTGCAGAATTATTATCGACTTTAGCACGACGTTTAAAAATCGGTTGGTCTTGCAGGGTCTTCCCTGTGCGACGGATGTTTAATGTTTGGTCGGTCGAAGTTGGACGGTTGCGGATGGCCATGGTTGGTCGTCTCTCTGTGCGACTGCCGCCTAATCCCTGGAATCGCTTAAATTCCATATGAAAAACTGATTTTAGTAAATATACTTACTAGAGGAGATGGTCCGAATATAGGCTATCATTTATATTTTGGCAAATATTTCGAAATAGTATATTAAAGTATAAGTGGATAAACAGGTCTTTAAAACACGCGCGAGTTTTCAAGCACGACGGCGCAGCCGGAGTGCTTGAAATAGAGCAAGTGTTTTAAAGACCTGTTTATCCACTTATACTTTACGCTATTTTTTTTATCGGTTCACTTTGAAATCATAAATACTGGTATTAAAATGGAAATAAGAACTAATAATGTGAAATGGTTGAATTCCTAATGTGAAATCAGTATACCTTTCGTTGTCATGAAAATGAGAAAAACGGAAATTAATTTGCAATCTGTCATTTTATTTGACGTAACAAAGTACTTCTGTCAGATCAATAACCAATAGAATTCACGTTTTTCAAATTACAAGTGATATGTTGGCATGGCAACTTTCAAACACGCGCGTTCCGAAAGTACGATTTAAACACGCTGGGGTGTGGTTTAAAAGGTTAAAATAGGACACCAATAAAAAAAGTTATGTTTGTACAACTGTTGTTTTAACAGAAAGGGTAGTACTTAAGCTTATTTAAAACCATGTGGAAGTCAACTGGTTAAATTAGCAGCAATATGTGTAAAAAATGTGCATAAAATGGATTTTTGAAAGACACGGTCCAAATATCTATAGGTATTGTTTTTTAATAAAGTGACAAAATATGAAACTACACAATATTTAGTAGAATTGAGCCTAATTACCTATATACAACTTGAAAAATGATCATTTTTAACTTTCGTGACTTCTCTTAGCTTATCGACTTCCGCTGATCACCTCCTTTCGTTGTAGTGAGAGATATTTCATGAGGTGAGACGCAGGTTTTTATTGTAGCAGCCGTTGTTATGGGAGACCCAACTAAAGTTGTAGGATCAGCAAATGAAGCTGAAGGGCCAGCACATGAAGCTGAAGGACCAGGAGATGAAGTTGAAGAATCAGCAATATTGAAGTTTCAAGATCAGAAGATGAAGCAGAAGGACCAACACACGAAGTTGAAAGACTATCAGATAAAGTGGAAGACACAGCAGATGAAGTTGAAACAACTGGTGGAGATGTTACAGAAGCAGCAGCCGGAAACAAAAGTTCAGTACTTATCATTGTGCTGCACATCTTTGGAGCATCTGCTTGCACTGCTATGTAGTCGGTTATTTAGAGCCCATATTTGACATTCAGCACTAGAAACATTGAGGTTATTTCTGCAGCAGGCCTACGGAGACAGTGTTTTGTCAAGGGGCCAGGTTTTTCGGTGATTTAAGGCAGAAGGAAGAGAGTCGATTCAAGATGAACCACGAAGCGGTGAAAATGTCGACAGAATCCGGGATCTTGTGCGTTCAGATCGTCGCGTCGGTTGACAATCAGAATGATCGGGGAAGAATTAAATTTAACTCACACCACCGCTCATCAGATTTTGACCAATGATTTGGTGATGAGAAAAATCTGCGCAAAAATGATTCCAAAAAACCTTTCGCCAGACCAAAAGGACATCATAAGAGAAAGATGTCTTGACTTGAAGGAGCAAGTCGACGGTCAAATGCATGCTGATTTCTTTTTTCGATAACCAGGGAATAGTCCATCAAAACTTTAAGGTGGATTTACACGTTTTTACAACAAATCTTGTTTGCATTGCGGGCGTGAACGACGATTTTGGCCCTTTGGCAACTTATAATTCCTCGGCCCTCGGACTTATAATTCCGCAGCGGGCCAAAATCGCCTCCTTCATGCCCTTAATACAAAAATAACTATTGTAACAAAATTTGCTCACAATGGCTTCAATTAATATAATAATATTATTAAAGTTTTGAAGTTGGTTGAAATTACAATACTATAAAAAATCGCATCTTTTTAACTTGTTTCTTTTTGAAATCCTCACATAGGCGAAATATGACATTTTCCCGAAAAAAAAAAGCTCGGCAATTCGTAAACAAAGGCCCAACCGAGAAAAAGTTTCTGAAAAAATATGTTAGGGTTGGGCATTATACCAGTATGATGCACCCCCACACCGCGATAGTGAGGAGAATAATGTAGAATGTTTAAATCCTAAAAAGAAATACAAAACAACGACATTTTTTCCGGTTTTTCGCAAATAAGAAGGGGTAATATCCGGATTCTAGCAAAATTATCACTACTAACTGGTTGTTCTGCAACGCTGGAATTGACTACCACTATTATTCAGTTTGGGATGGCAAGCACCTATCATAAGACGACGATCCCATATACGTATAAACAAGTTATACGTATATGGACAATCCTTATTCACAGTGGCAGGGCCGTCGCAAGGGCGGAACGGTCGTTCTAGGCCCCGCACTTATAAAGGCCCCGTGCTTCACCACAAAAAAACGAAAATCAAGCTTCTTCTGGCTTAGTGAAAACTCAATGTGATAAAATTGTAATAAGAGTTTATTTTGCAGTAGAATGATTCACAAACCCCTTGTCTTGATTTACCTAAAGGGACGAGGAAATGTTCAATCTGCAAAGCAATAAACTCTTTTAAAATGTATGACGAGTAATAAATTTTAATCTTTAATACATCAAACGTGGTTAAGGGTGTATTCTTATTAGCTATTTTTGTGTTTTTAACTTTCCTTGAAGCCATATTTAAACAACCTCCATGTACTTGTACGTCATTACTTATTTCATTATTTCCATAGTTGTAATATTTAGGCATTAGCATTTTTGTTGAAATTTTACCATTAATAATAGACTTAGTTAATCCTGAGTAACAGTCGAAACTCGAAGTAAGTTGCTCATAAAATTTAAATGTAAATAATATTTTACGAATTTTGTATATAACTGTTCAATGTTCACTTAGAAGTAAGTAAGGAAGCTAACATATGTAGCATTTTCCATATAAACGTTTGAAAACGCCATTTTTACCTCACTTCACCCGCAACTTATAAGGCCCCGCGTAATTTCTCGCTAAAGGCTCCGCAAACTTTCGCGACGGCCCTGCAGAGTAGCAATAAATTCAAAACTTCTGTCACCACGAAGATTATACGAAATCTCTTTATCGAAGACTCGATATATTTGCAGAAGAAAGAGCCCCCGAGGAACCCTTTTGAGAAAAATAAGAAGTCAACCACGGGAAGCATCCCTCCAAATAGCTTCTCACAAAATCATGGACTAAACGCAACCAAATGATGAAAGTACCTAATTACGCACTCATCAAAGTAGAGACAACCACCTTGCTGAATTTTCCAGTCGTGCCATGTCATGTTATATAAAATTATTGGATGCTTCACCAACTTTGCAGCAGATTCAGGGTTGTCAGCTAGTAAATTAATAGTTTAAGCTAAACTTTCCAATGGTACAGTTTTGGTTCATATACTAAAACTACGCTTCCATGGTTTTCCTCCCGTACCTGCCAAAAGTAGCCTAAATCTATAACTCGTAATAGAAACAGGACATTATGAACATTGTTCGGTAAAACCGGTAATGGAACTACTAAGAAGTGTTGGGTTAGGTTTCTACAATCGACAACCAAAAAGCAGCTTTTGGAATTCCTCGCAAGGTTGGACACCCACAACATATCTGTAGTTACCAGTTAACGCAGATGTGTGAGGTATCAAAAATATAACATTTTAATTATGATCCCCTTCCAAATAGTTTCCTTCTGCATCTACGCAGTATGCACCGAGTGTTTTCCATGGTAGAAGCAGTAGGTACTGCAGGTTTTCAATCGATCCTTCTGTAGATGATGTAAAGTTTTCCGTTTTACGTCTTTCACCAATACAAAATGGGCTCCTTTCGGCCCACTTTAAATTTATAGGCATAAGAAGAAATCGCAAGATGTCACATCCACGTTAATACATATTTACGCACATTAGTGAACCATCAATTGATAGACTCTCACTTGATTAAAATCGCTAGATAGGTAAGTACCTAGTAATATTTCTTGATAAAAAACATATTAATATCTACATAGAGCTAGAGCACACATGCTTCCTTTTTTTCCCTCCAAAAAGGAAAAATCGGCTTTCTATACGCGGAACGCTTGATCAGAAGTTACCAACCTTTCGTTAGAGAGGAGACCTTGGAAAAGCTCCGCATAGTGTACAGCGATATGCGGTGGCTCGAACGAGCGATTGCTTATGTAAATGAATGTTCACCAAGAAGAGGCGACAACTGGGAGTATTGCACCAACACGAGATGGACCTTTGCAACACTGCCCTAGAACCGCTTGATTTATATGATTTATGGAACCATCTCTTCAGAATACTGTGTGTATGATTTAGGGCTGTCGGCTAGTAAACAGTTCAAGCTCAAGTGTTCAATGGTACAGTTTTGGTTTTAGAAGAAGACTGTAAAGCATTTGCCTTGAACCGCTGTAACAGTGAACATAAATCCAGTGCTGTACGAACTGTGAGAGTTAATACGCACAGTAGTAAACCATCAATTCATAGACCCGTACTTAAAAACATATTAACATGTAAGTACATAGAGATGCTTCCTTTTTTCCCTCTAAAAAGGAAAAATCAGCTTTTTATACGTGGAAGTAGTGACCAACCTTTCGTTAGAGAGGGGAGACCTTGGAGCGATTGTTTATGTAAATGAATATTCACCAAGAAGGAGCGACAACTGGGAGTATTGCACCAACACAAGATGGGCCTCCTAAGAACCGCAGAATTTATATAAAGTTAATTTATAGAACCATCTCATCAGAATACTGTCAAAGGTTTGTGATTGCAAACAGTGTTACTCTTACTTGAGCCCTTAAAGGATCATACGAATCTAATATTGTTATTTGTTATTTAGTTCTAATTACATTACAATCAAGTGTGTCAAGTAGCATAACTTTACCATAAAGTGCAAAGTAGGTAGGTAGGTATATTTATTGTGAGTTTAGGAAAAAAAACCCTAAAAAAAACACCGGAAAAAAACCCGGAAAAAAACTCCCAGGAAAAAAAAAACCTCTGGAAGAAAAACCCCCGAAAATTGAAAAAAAAATACACTAAACCTGCAAATAACCTAGGCACTTTAGTGGCAATCTACGTTTAAATTTGGCATTACTTTTATTTCTATTTTGTATCAATTGAAAAAAAAATATACTAAACCTGCAAATAACCTAGGCGCTTTAGTGGCAATCTACGTTTAAGTTTAGCATTTTTTTTAATTCCAAACTTTGTTTAGTGTCATGTTGCCATTTTGTATCAATTGAAAAAAAAATATACTAAACCTGCAAATAACCTAGGCGCTTTAGTGGCAATCTACGTTTAAGTTTAGCATTTTTTTTAAATCCAAACTTTGTTTAGTGTCATGTGGCCATTTTGTATCAATTGAAAAAAAATATACTAAACCTGCAAATAACCTAGGCGCTTTAGTGGCAATCTACGTTTAAGTTTGGCATTTTTTTTAAATCCAAACTTTGTTTAGTGTCATTAGTGTCATGTGGCCATTTTGTATCAATTGAAAAAAAATATACTAAACCTGCAAATAACCTAGGCGCTTTAGTGGCAATCTACGTTTAAGTTTGGCATTACTTTTATTTTCAAACTTTGTATATTTATATATTTATTCACAGCCATCTATAATTATTTTTCGGGGGTTTTTCTTCCGGGTTTTTTTCCTGGGGTTTTTTTCCGGGTTTTTTTTTCGGGGTTTTTTTCCAGGGTTTTTTTCCGAACCCCATTTATTGTGGTGTGAGTTTCAAACATTTCTGTTCAAAGAATGGGCAAAAAGTATTTAAAGAGGTACAACAGAACGTGAATCCTTTTTTGCAGTAAGCGAAACGTGGAAGTTTTTCATTCAGCAACAGTTTAAAAGGTTGCATTCGTTATGCATTCATCTAAAATTTGATTAGGTGCCCTAATCGCACGTACTTGCAAGAATTATCATATTATTATTACAGATAAACAATACATGACTAATTTGTATTTTTCGCTATCATTCACAAACGCTACTTAAGCAAAAGCACGTCCACACTTTGAGTAGCTACAGAAAGGTCATTATGTTACGAACAGCACTGATCGCATTTGCAACATTGTGCTGTGAGTCTCTTTTGGATTTTGCTATAAACTTTCTAATGGTGGTAAATTTTAGCAACCGTCGCTCGACATTCATCAAACTTACAAGTACTTGATAACGAAGTAATAGCGGGGAACAAGGCCATTCGCTATCAATTCCCGTACCAGGTATCCATACAGAAAAGTATTGGTAAATCTGAATACATCCACATCTGTAGTGGTGCCATCCTATCTTTGACATGGGTTACCACAACGGCTTACTGCGTTACACCACCCCAAAACAATTTTCGTGTGGTAGCCGGGTTGTTGTATCGGCAAGCGTTTGATTTAGACGTTCAAGTGATGAACGTGAAAGCAGTCGTCATTCATCCCGATTACAGAGGGTTGGTATTTATACATAATATGTCCACTACTTAGTGTGAAACTCTCTTTTTCAGGGATATATCCGATAGCGATCTTGCACTTTTGCATTTACGCTCATCACTTGGTTTTACAAAATCCGTTCAACCGATCCCCATTAGTTTCGTTGAAGATACTTGGGGTGCTGCCATGTTGTCAAACTGGAAAGTGCAAACGAAATTGTATAAATCGTATTCATTCAAGGGATTGTACTATATGATTGTTTATATTTTAACAGACGAAGAATGTAAAGACGCATTGGACGACAAACATCTTTTTGGTGACAAAGTTTTATGTAGTGAAAAGATTAGTAGTGATGAACTTTTCTGTCCTGGTGAAAGTGGATCTCCTTTAGTTTCAAATGGAAATTTGATCGGTTTGACATCGTGGGGTTTTTTACCTTGCGGTGTTACTGTTTATACAAAAATAAGTTATTTTCTTGATTTTATTATGATGTACGTTAAAGATTTATAGATTATAATTTGAACTAAGTAAATAACTAACAGTAGACTATTATTACAAAATGTCGAAGGTTATCTAAATATTTCATACAAAAATCGTTATTTATTTCTTCATTCCCCCGAATATACGACGGTACAGCTTGAAAATGTTCGTGAAAAGGTGCGTTTTTTCTTGTATATTGTTAACATTTATAGTTGTGTCGCAAGCGCAAAAAGGAAAACCTGTTAAGGTAAAGTAAAGTGCAGTTTTGGACCTAATTAGTATAATCATCTGTAACAGCTTACAGTACAGGAAGTTGAGGGTTTTTCGCCTAAAATGCAACTGGTTGCAATAGAGCTGCTGAGAGAAGCGATCGAGAATGGTGTAGCCAATCCATGCGAAGTATTAAGCGATTTTTTTGTGGGCGAGTATGGACCTGACGAGTGGAACTGTGTAGATTATAATGGATACAAAATATATTCTAAGAAAAAAATTGTAATTAATGCTGGATTCAGAAGTTATCTTCTGTTCTCATAATTTTTGCCGATTGAAAATGTTAAATGTTTATAATTATAATAATTTGTACCTATTTTTACAATTTGGCTTGAGTGATATGATTACAACCTATATTTAACTTCATCATGGTGTTATTGTATGTACTGTATGGTTAAACTATGAGATATAGTGTTCTCCCACCGAGTATAAATTACAAAGTTCAGCTACCAATTTTGGAAGAACTGCCTAATTGCCACAATGTGTCTAATCTATAGATATAGTCCATGCTTTTAACGACGACCGGCCATTAGACGTTTCTCAAAAATTGCAAAAGGTAGAATTTTGAAATTTTCCAATAAATGTTTATTCGACATTACGAATCCATCTAAAATATTATTATTTTGACAGTTGATATTGATTTGCTATTTTAAATGGAACACCCTGTATATTTACACATTTTTGAACTTTGCGCTTAATTTTACGTCATTTTCCTTCAATAAATCCTATCTCATTAGAGTCGTTCAGCCCCCGCAACGTCACTCAAGCCATCCGACACGTGAGATAAACCTGAGGATTCTGGAGGGGATCTGATCTTAGCCATGTCCGACCATCAGGATTCCCCCAACATGGATCGTCTTAATTCGACGAGTACCTACGGGACACTCACAAGTCACAAAGTATGTGTTGTGCTGTCTCGTCGTCGACGTCGTCTGTGTAGCATCCTTCACAAGATGGTGATTCGACCAAGCCCATGCTGTGCATGTGCTGAATAGTATAACAGAAAAACCAATTAATTTGTTTAAAATCAGATAACTTACAAACGATAAGATGTTAAGCTTGGACTTATGAAAGAAAATGGCCTAAAATTACCCGCGAATTAAGTTTTACGATATTTTTTTCTAATAAAATTGAAAAAAAAATTTAGAACACCCTGCATGACGACTTTAGATAACAATTGTTTTTTAATTATAACTTTTATATTTACTGTGCTTAATTCACTCGAGGATGTACCTATCGTTTTTTCAAAAATTATAAAAGCCTAAATATCTTGAAAACGATAAAATATTGAGATAGGACTCAATACAGAAAAATGACGTAAATACAAAGTGCAAAATTCAAAAATGTGAAATATACAGGATGTTCCATTTAAAATAACAAATTTAATATCAACTTCTGGTATGACCAGTTTTTGCACCCCTTTGCACTCCATAAATCATTTCTCTAAAATTTATAACTTGTTCCACTGGCACAAAAAAGTATTCCAAACCGAAAACTTTCTGTCCCAATACTTTGCATGTAAATTGAACCCTTAAAAACCTCTTATTTCCTCATACAACTAAAAGATATTACGAGCAGTTGCGTGGAAGTATTTAAAGTTAAGGTGTTTTAACACAAATATTTAACACGTAATGCGCCGACATTTGTACCCAAAAAATGTTTCTATCTTTAGCCATGTAATGCGCCCCAGTTTACGGAACGTTCGTCCCTCACATTTCGTCCCCTAAGAAACTTTCGCATTAGAGGGGTTTAAAATTAAAAAAAAAAATGGGAATTACAGCACATACCTCCCCATAACAGGGTTTACAGTTCATTCATTTATCATAATGTTATAAGAAGTACACATTTCCAAATTCATAGTTATAACCTTATAACTTATAAGCTATGCCACGTAAAAATGTTACTTTTGGAATTAAGTACAATAGATACATATTACCTGGTGTTGAATTGGTTTTGGTAATTATTTAGAATGCGGGGCCCTGCACCAAGCCGTTTCAACTTTTCCTCTATAAAAGAGTATTACTGGACAAGTAAGAAAAGCTGTAACATAATGACTGCAAGTCACTTAATTGTTTAATAGTGAATGATAATCTAAAGGTCTGGTTTTCGTATACATAAATTAAAATTATCTTAAGTTAGCGTTTAAGAATCATCTACACGCATATTCGAAAATGACGAAAGACCAAGTGGAAAAAAACGTGATACATGTAAAGGCAGAGTGTGGACACAGGGAAAAGAGGGTGTAGTGGGTAAGGTGCTGACAGACCATAGCCATGCTGCACGTTCAGAAGCAATTCGTATAGTAAATGATGCGAGGGAGCGAGCAGTCTCAACTCATGGACCACCACAACGAATTTTGGCAACTGTTGTCGCCGAGGCTCACGCGGACTTTGCCGTTTTGCTCCCCCGAAAGGACTCACTTAAAAGAACCATTCGGAATTCCCGAAATAGGGCAAATATGCATGCTCTCCCTACGCATGTAGAAGACCTCATTCAGTCTCAAGTAAGTCACAGATGCATTCCTATACTTATGTTTAATCCAAAATTTACCAAAATTTTTGCTTACTGTGACTGTGAATTTCAGGAGTATATCTCGATGGTGTCAATCAACCATTTCTAATGTACGATTCAGAAGCTACGCTGCCTTCTGGTCGAATGTTAATTTTTCTTACATATCATCAGATCATCACATCTATTGCTCTTGACGCAAAGTGGTTTGCTGATGGGACTTTCAGCACTGCTCCTGCTCTTTTTCAATAGTTTTGCACTCTGCATTTGGTGCGATATAATGCAATCATTCCTGTGGTGTACGCTCTCCTCCCAAATAAGACACGAGCAACGTACTTTAAGCTTCTTCAAGAACTTAAGCGACCCCTCAATTGATATTTTAACTCGGTAACGAAAAGAGTGTATGAGACGCGAGAAGAATAAGAAAGGAAGACCAAGAACAACATGGAATGAATAAGTCAGGGAAGCAGTGAAAAGGAGAGAGGAAGAAGGAACAAAAAACCAGATCCACATAATTAGAAATTTCTATGGAAGGAAAAGTGCTGGAAAACATTAAGTGTAAAGTTAAGAAGAAGAAGAAGAAGAAGAAGAAGAAGAAGAAGAAGAAGAAGAAGAATCCGTCACTGAGGCTTACACATTGTTAATCACATTCATGTCCAAAATGTAACTGTTGTACTTATAGGTAGTTGTATTTTACAAGAATGACGTGCAGCCATGTCCTAATCAGCAACAAAATGGAAAACTGAAAAAGTCAATAAGACTTTAATTATTAACACTGGTATTGACGTCATAAGAACAAAATTGCAAAATTTTTAAATAAAACGGATGATGTGGAATAACGACGCAAAACTCGTTGAGAATAACGATAAATGAGAGTATCCATATGGTGTCACATAATTTAATAAATAACACTCTGTTATCTAAAAGCCGCAGTGGCACATGTAGCTCGCAAATACGCTGCTAAAAAACAATTTGATACAAATTCCATACCAAAATTTGCTCATTTCAGCCCACTATATTTATGAACATTTCGATTTTTATCCATTTTAGTGGCGCGGAAACATATTTTCTCCACGTAATTACTATCTTTCTACGCGCAGCGATACATATTTCATCGGATGCTGTAATAAACTTTAACAGTGTAGAAAATTGAGTATCAGTCGTTTTCCAATACCTTCTAACAAATAGGATTAAAATTACATTAAATCGAGATTGAAACGGTTAAGTGAATTTCAATGAGCTAAAGTTTAGCGATCCATGAAATAAGCTCTTGCAGAGTATATAAACGGAAAGCTTTCAGTGTAGAGTATCAGTCAGTTTTCGTGTTTCTACTAGAACGTTTCTACACCAAGACAAGCCATACAAGTCATTGAAGGTACAGCTAAAATATTATTTTTTACAAACCAACATGTATCCGGTTAAACTTAAATTTGCCGTCAGTACGTTTCTGCTAATATTTTTTTATTTTCCAAAATCTATCAACGGTCATATCGAGAGCGGTACGTGCGACGTAAAAAATACGTGTATCAAGCATGATAAATTCGATCGTAAAATTTTCTTTGGACCTCAATTTCGGGAACGAGAAACTCGTATGGTAAACGTTAGAAACCGAGTTGGTAGCGAGAAACTTGTAAATAATAGAAGAATAGTAGATAGTGACTCGCGCATTTCCGATGACATACAATCGCGAAACTTTGACTTTCCCAGATTGTCTAGAAATAGTCAGGACGAACGCACAAATAGAATTTCTCGAGCACGCATCATTCCTAGATTAACTCGTGATGTATTTGAAACAATTCAAACCCGTCGAGATATTCATACCAGAGCTTCCAGAGTAACAGAACGCGACTCGCGAAATAGAATAGAAACAGGGAACACCAGAAGAGCCTTAGTAGATAACTTAGATCGCGAATCACGAACTAGAGGAATTGTCGATGTGAGGGAATCCAGGCTTCGCGAATCACGAGAAATAAGACTGTCAACCGATAACGTACGCGATTTTGAACGATTACCACGTGAAGTTGTTGGAGTGGACATGGCAAGAAGACAGTTGAGAGTCAGTCCAATACGAAGAGATGTTAGAACCGACCAGGCGTCGCGTATTTCCAGATTATTCAACAACCGACAGATCAATACAGATTCAAGAACTGAATCGCGTGTAACACGATTAGAGATCGACGGCAATTCTCGAGAACCAAGTGACGAACGAAGAGAGCAACGAAGCTTAGATGTAAGTACAAGGGAGGCTAATAGGAGGTTATTGGAAAAAGAATCACGTGAACGGGAGACGCGGTTTCACGCAAGCAACCATCGAAGAATTGTCGACCGCGATTCGGGAGTTCCATCAGTCGAGTCTCGTCTAGAACGTAGCTCACAACGTCGTGATTCAGAGCGAGCTTCGTGGGAAGTCAGCAGGAGGTTACCAATGAGAGACTCGCGTGATTCACAAATGCGATCACTTGGGTCTCAAACTACAAGATTAACTGAACGAATAGAACGTAACTCACCAGACCGTCGTAACTCAGAGCGAGCCTCACGAGAAGTTAGCCGGGGGTTACAAATAAGAGACATGCGTAATTCGCAAATACGATCACTTCAGTCTCAAACCACAAGATTAACTGAACGTCGTGATTCAGAGCGAGCTTCGATGGAAGTTAGCAGGAGGTTACCAGTGAGAGACGCGCGTAATTCGCAAATACGATCACTTGAGTCACAAACCACAAGATTAACTGAACAAGTAGAACGTAGCTCACAACGTCGTGATTCAGAGCGAGCTGCGCGGGAAGTTAACAGGAGGTTACCAATCAGAGAGTCGGGTGATTCACAAACACGATCACTTGAGTCACAAACCACAAGATTAACTGAACGAGTAGAACGTAGCTCACAACGTCGTGATACAGAGCGAGCTTCGCGGGAAGTTAACAGGAGGTTACCAATCAGAGAGTCGGGTGACTCACAAATGCGATCACTTGGGTCTCAAACTACAAGATTAACTGAACGAGTAGAACGTAGCTCACAACGTCGTGATACAGAGCGAGCTTCGCGGGAAGTTAACAGGAGGTTACCAATCAGAGAGTCGGGTGACTCACAAATACGATCACGTGAGTCTCAAACCACGAGATTAACTGAACGAGTAGAACGTAGCTCACAACGTCGTAATTCAGAGCGAGCTTCGCGGGAAGTTAGCAGGGGGTTACCAATCAGAGATGCGCGTGATTCGCAAATACGATCACGTGACTCTCCAACCAGGAGATTAACTGAACGAGTAGAACGTAGCTCACAACGTCGTGATTCAGAGCGAGCTTCGCGGGAAGTTAGCATTAGGTTACCAATGAGAGAGTCGCGGGATTCACAAATGCGATCACTTGGGTCTCAAAACACAAGATTAACTGAACGGAGAGAACGTAGCTCACCAGACCGTCGTATTTCAGAGCGAATCTCACGAGAAGTTAATAGGAGGTTATCAGAGAGAGATTCACACGAACGTGACACAAGAGCTTCTCACACCATCGACCGACGCGTACTTCTCGACCGCAATTCAAGAGTGCAAACAATTGAGTCTCGTGTAACTTCTCAAAATACAATGTTAAGTGAACGAGTAGAACGCAGACGAAATTTAGAACGAGCCTCACGAGAAATTAACAATAGAATAACAGAAGATAATTCACGTGTGCGATCAAACAATTCACGTGTGCGCAACATTCGAATAACCGAAAACCGTGATTCAAGAGTATTAAGATCAAATGAACCGAGACAGATAAAAGAACGAGTTACTGGGCGTCGTCACGTAGAACGAGACACACGTATAGTGAGATCTAATGACAGCAATAACCAAAGGGTTGGAGATGATTCACAGATCCTAACTCAAAAGCGTTCACCAGCGCGATTAGTTGAATCGCGCCGTACAACCAAAAACTTAGATCGCAGAGAACAACGGAACACGAGCACTGAGAGACGAGACACTACTCGCGATTCAAGGGAAGGTCGAATCGGAGCAACTGAAAGAAGAGTTTCGACGACAGATGAAATTCGTAACATCAGAATTCAAGAAGATCGTCGAATTTTAAGTAAACGCCAAATGACAATGAGCGGCGCTTCAAATGACCGAAGCATTGGCGAACGAGAAAGACAAAGTGACATTAGGCGGAGTGACAACAGTCGTCGTGATGCCAGGGAGCACCCAGTAGACATCAATAACAATCGAAGAACAGACATCAACAATAATAGAAGAATAACAGATCAGCAAAGATTCACCGATTCATCTCGTGAACGTTCCAACGGTTACCAAACAAACACTATCAGAATGAAAAGTTCCGAAAATTATATCTTTAAATGGTCCAACTTATTTACTACTACATTTGGAATCATACTTCTTACGCAAATTATAACGTCACCCAACACCAAAAAATATGGGTAAGTTCCCCTCAAACCACTCCATTCCAATTTCTGATACAGTTTTGTTTACAGAATTCCCCAAATTACTAGTTTCCTACAGGGCGTCAAAGAGAAGGTATATTAAAGGCTGTAACACAACAATAAGTAAATGATTTGTCCCGCTACACATCAAAGCTTTAAAAATTTATTTTTCTATTAGAGCAATATGGCCATAGCAAAATTTGTAATTTATCATCCGTGCTCTTTAATTGCATTTAAAAATGGATTAAGTGAGAATGGGTTAGAGTATGTAGGGAAAAAATTCATTGTTATGCAATTAAGGAACCTATTCATAAATAATATTAGAATAGTAGTATACTTATACTTAAATAATGTTATAAACCTGTAATCTTAAAAGTTTATGGTAGATGTTGTGAATAAAGCATCAACAAAAAAAATTACTTAATTCTTTCAGCTGTCTTTGTTGCTTTTGTTCAGTCTTCAAACTATAGTGAAAGCCATATCACTTCAAAGGTAAAAGAAAGTTACTTTCTTCAAAAATAAGTTCTAACGTTTCGCAATACATTGTAGCTAGCATCTTCAGAGTGATAGGAATGAAGGCTTGGGTTACATTCCGGAATGTCTATGGTAGGTAGTATTCGGTAGTCTCGCTGACGGTCTCAACTTTCACTGGAAGTCAGAGGGAGTGGTTGTCGTTGAACTTTCACTTTTACTTTCTACCAATTCTTCAGCCTATGAATAACTGGCGTCCATAGCCAACATCTGCATGCCAAACTTTGCAACCATAGCTCTACAACAGTCTAACAAAAAACCGAAATATTGGTTTAGATACGTGGATGACACCTTTACGATCCACAAACACTTAATGATTTCCTGAATCACCTCAACTCCATACAGTTCACAAGGGAGATTGAAGAACCCTACCGTTCTTGTGCGTACTGATAGTCCGAAAAGAGAATGGTAGCTGCTGTCACTCTGTGTACAGGAAAAACACACATCGCTACTTACACGCTGACTCGCGTCATCACCCAGTTCAAAAGGGTACAGTGTTCAGAACTTTAGCTACAAGAGCAGTCCGTATTTCAGGCAAAACATTTACAGCAAGAGGACTTCTTAATCGCTATCGAAAAAGGTGCATTTTGAAAGCCATTCAACGAGCCGAAGAGTGGAGGAGGAAAGAAGATAATGCTGAACGCCCCAAGGACATAGCATTCCTCCCTTATAGTCATGGACTAACAGCTAAAATTTCGAGAGTGAACACTCTTGAGCAAGGATTCCGATTGGACGTCATACCATTGACAAAAACGCCAGATATCTATCAAAACACCATGCTCTTGTGTAATTAGTTACATAGGACAAACAGGATCCTCCATAAAGCAAAGGGTTAAGGAACACCAGGGAGACTGTTAACGTCAGCTGTCGCGGAGTGCGCATCGGTGGAAGACGAGCTTAGACTTAGTAGACTTCAAAGACTGAAGAATCGGGAGAAAGTAAAAGTGACAACCAATCAGGATTGAGACGAGATTAGCAAACAAGAACCATATAAATTCCGGAAAGCAACCAAAGCTTTCATTCCTATCACTTTGAAGCAAGCTGCAATGTATTGCGAAACGTGAGAAATTTTGGTTTCACATCCAGCAGTCAGACCTGGCGAACCTAGGCTTCACAACTCACCACCATCGGAAGTTAAGAGGATGGATAATCAATCATCCCAAAAATCCTTGGGCTGGCTTACAAGGTAAAAAGGTAAGGTATGCCTTTCAACACACGTTGTGGAACAAATATAACTAACGTTAACTAATCTATTTTAAAATACAGAAAAAGCAGGCTGTGACAACCCCCCTTCTTGGGGGTTTTTATACCAATAAAATCTACAAATTCAGACCAAGTAATTTAAGGACAAAATATTCGTACTTTGCGTGGGGCACAAAATATCTACTGTATGTAATATAATGGTTATATCTATTTAAATTACCACTGCATGCATACCGACAGGGTGGGGCGCCATTTACGGCACGGAATTTGGTCCCTAAACTATTACAATTTTTAACTAGTTGAAATCCCTGGATTACAAAACGAACTTCGAATACCGCAGTAACGAAAGTATAAAAAAATTTGGCCTCATCAAAGACAAAATTTGATAATTTCGAAATTTCGGCTTTAAAGTCGAATATTTCGAAAAGTATTTGAGATATCGAAAAATTGGGACCGGATCTTGAATCAGCATAAAATTTCACATAAGGTCCATATCTTAACTCGGTTGTAGACAATACGCATCTCTTGCAACGCACGGACGGAATATTGATTCCGGTAACGAACGAAGTTCGTTGAAAATATGTTTATATGCATACAGTAGGTCAATAAGAGCTATATTTTAAAAATATTTATAAATATACAGGATGATTCAAAAAAATGTGGGATATCAAAGTTATATTTTTTTAAATGGAACACCCTATATATATAATCATATTTTCCAATTTTACGTAAAAAAATAATGCCTTTTTCATAACAATTCCTTATATGTACCTATCTTTTATGGTTTTCGAGATATCTCTGTTTTTCTCGAGACACAGTAGGTCACAAGAAAAAAGAATAACAACAAAATGGGTAGGCGTAAAAAAATTGATTTGAAGTCCTTTGGTAACTATTTGCAATATTTGCTATTATGTAGAAATGTACAGGGTGTTCCAAAACGTGCGAAGTATCATTGACTCCTGCTAACTCACAAACCACTAAAAATAGACTGTCCATTTCTATAGAAAAATAGTTGGTAGAGAAATGCGGGACGGCGACTTCACAAGAGGAAAAGGGTAGGTTAAGTGACGCCCACAGCACCTTATTGGTTAATGCTTTATTGTGGGAAAATTTGAATTGAAATAAAGTAAGGTTATTGTTTTAATAAAATCCTATTTATGGTTATGTTTACATTTGGTTACAATTTACATGATATATAACAGTGAAAACAGTACCTATTCTACAAAGTAATACATCTGCCGGACTGCCGGTGAAATTGTACAATGCGATGCTGGCATAACAACACTTTTGGAACGTTCAGCAACAGTTTTTTCTTCATAATCCTGAAACAAATGTGGATATGAAGACTCATATGAAACTCATAAATATAATCAATTAAAAAAATAATATTGTATCAAGCTTACTTTATATATTGGAAATGCATCATTATGTAATAAAATTGTGCTGAAGTCTTCAATAATGTCACTTTATAAAGGGAAACCCATGTCCAATTTTTAAATTCTCCATTAATAAATTCAACCCATTTGTTAAAAATGGGCTTTAAACATAAATGTTGTGGGTTCGGAAACTTTAAATCTACGGACTTTTCTATTCCTATTCTTACTATTACATGCGGTGACCATGTTATGTTCTTAATTCTAACAAATAGCGAAAGTAAATATAGGTAGGTACGCATGTTTAAAAACTTACCAGAAAACTATAAACTTTAATACACAATAAGTCAAAAAGTAATAAACAACAAAATATAAACGCAAAACCCAATAATGAACGATTATGTGACGCTGATGTACACTACTTCACATATTTTAAACGAAAAATACCGCCATAAAATCAAACGCTTATCGCTTCGTTTGAATCAGCTGTCAATTTAATTTTATAATTTATTCTCAGTACCAACTAATTTTGTGAACAGGTTAACCAACCTACAAATCCCCTTTCCTCTTGTGAAGTCAACACCCGCATTTCTCTACCAACTATTTTCCAGGCGATTTACATTACCGTTGGTGGCGCCACTGTAGTCAACAATGTGGCGGCGCAGAGTAGTATACCCATGAGGTGTTTATGTAGTTAGTTATGGTGTTTATGTAATTACACATGAAGAGTAGGACTTGCGGTTAGTTTTACAGTCTGTCTTTATGTTAAATACAAGTTCATTACTATCATTTAATATTAAACGTGTTTATTAAATGACGCTCTCTTCCTTTGTTTGTATGACATCCCAAAACCCAAAAATTCACATTAGATGTATTACTACTCATAATAGGTACAAAATAAAAGAAATGTCAATGTAAGAAACACAAACTAACGTTTACATTAACGTTTTAGCGTGATATTTAACTGTCGAAGGCAATGAGAAGCGAGGGTATACTACTTACAGTAGTTGTTCAAGGGAAGGTTGGAAGTTTTATTTCTTTTACAGTAGTTGCATATGCTGCCACTGACTGGCGCTTCAGTTAATGTAAATCGCCTGACAGTCTATTTTTAGTGGTTTGTGTGCTAACTTAAATAACTTGCTTATTTTAAATAGAACACCCTGTATTTTTTTACCCTATCCGATACACTGAAGGATTTTCTTTCAAACGATATTAAGGTTCCCTATGGCAAAGTAAGTATAGTATTTTTCACGTAACCATTACATTTTAAAGTCAGCTCTATGTCTTTCTCTTATTTGTTGTTATCATGATACACCAATAATATTTGTATAAAAGAATATTTTCTATATTGGAAGATCCGGTACAACATAATACATGAAAAATTTCATTAATACTCCTGTGATACACATAAATAAATAAATAAATAACCTAACATAGAATTTCAAAAATGTAAAACACAACAACTGCACAATAAAATCTAAACTAAACTTCGAACAGTTGCAAGTAGGTGATCTAGTTCAGTTTTATAAATAATAAGTTGCTGTTGCCTTACAAGACACTGTTGGCATCCACGATTGGATATTTGATTGTGAATTAGTTCTTGAATAATACTTTTTAATCTACATTCGTGTTCTTCACATTTCTTTTCTACAATAGTAACCTGTAATGCAAGGAATTGATGAGTATAAAAATTTTTTCAAACTTTAAAAATAAAGCGGCATATTTTTTAGCACTTACTGTATGCTTTGGCCAGACTGACACTATTAGACTGTTCCATTTTGGGCGTTGGCTATATAGAATAAGAATAAAGTTTTAAGTAACAATCGAAAGGTATCAGTCGACAGTTACCAAAATACATAAAGGCGACAAAACCTAGATCAAAAGGATTTCATTACCGATTTCACAATGCAAGAATTTGTTAAGATTAATGTTCGATATGAGGAAATTTGAATGCTTTAAACAGATAACATAACAAGGTATTCCAGTATTTATTGTTACTATATAATATACATACCTGTAAAATGCAAGAAGTGTGTTTAAAACCCACACCTGTATATTTTTGTTTTCAGAAAGACATTACATACTATCATCACTGAAACTTTATCCCGTTTGCTATCCTTATTTCTTCAAATTTTGAGTTAGTAAGATCACAATGTTTAAAAACTTATTTGTGTGCAAAATTGCTTTTTTTACAACCAATCAGGAAATAAGATACTTCCTGGTCCACACCATCATGGACTAAGTACTTTACTTTATTTCTCAGGTTCCATTCGCATTACTACGAATGAACAAGGTATGAACAAGGTGGGGAAAAGAAGGTTTTATTCCATTCCACATCTAAATTATACCTTTCCATCAAATATAATGTCTTTTTTCCACTTGAAACCACAGATACAAAAGAACAACAGACGATATACGGAGGTTCTTCTGACCCTGCTTTTGCTGGATTAAAAACAAAGGAGTTGTAAATAACAGATAGGCGCTCCAGTGCTCTAATCGACATGCCAGAGTGATTATGCTGATGAGTGATTCTCCAACTTACGATGGGAGAAGAGTACCACGTTTTTTTTATGTGGAAGGGGCAAACTCATACGAACGTCTTCATGGAAGGATTTAGTATTAGAGTTTAGAGGAGATATATGAAGAGGCAAGATGCAGGACCAGAAGGGAAGGGAGGTTGGGAGAAGTGTTCTGCACGAATAAAGGGCTGAATAAAGGTGCTCTTTAAGCTCTGTCTTCGCGATAAATAGCGGGATTGGAGGAGGGGGCAGCAAAGAGGAGGGGATGGTAATAGGAAGGTCAAAAGTTTGGGTACTTACGTATGCGGACGATGTGGCGGTGTTAGCGGAGGATGAAAAGGAAATGAGAGGAGCAATACCGGTGGCGAAGAAATACTTGGAAACGAAAGACCTGAGAATTAATGTGGGGAAAACGAAGATATTCCAAAGAAGAGGGAGGAAAAAGAAGGATAAATGGAAATGGGCGGAGGATCGATACAATGTGTTTATCAATGGAAATACCTGGGGTACACCATGAGGTACGACAATAACGACGAGGGGCATATTGAAGAACTGAACTGGCAAAGAAGACGAATAGGGTGGTGGGACAGGTATGGGGAATGGCGGAGAGTGTTCGGGAAAGAGATGGAAAAACGGAAATGGGTGGGCGAAAAACTAGTGAAGAAAAGTATGGGAGAGATTCCGGGATATATAGTGGAAGAGGAAATGAACTTAGAGAAAATAAGGATACAGGCGGGGAGAAGGGCGATGAAATATGAGGAATATGAAGAAAGAGAAGGAAATATGTTGAAGGAGTGTTGGGCTGGAGTAAGGAGACAAAATAAAATTTGGACAGGAAGAGAGGAGATTGTACTATGAAAGAGGAGGGTACGCAAGGGAAGGTGAGGAAACGGGAACAGAGGAGAACATAGTGGAGGCAATAGTAAGAAAAGATGAGGACACCGAAGCGCAGGAGAGAAGAGCGAAAATAGGGGAAGGAAGATAATAATAAAGGGTATAGAGAGTTGGTGACGGAAAAAATGCCGGAATACTTAAGGGGAGGGAAAAGCTTAGCGGTGAAGAGGATGATAGCATAGTTTAGGTGTGGGAATGAGGAAAATGCCAATAAGTACTGGAGGGGCCAGAAAGAAAGAAGTTGTACTAGGGGAAAGAGGGGAAGGAGAGGACTGGATGTAGGAAGTTCCGTTAGAATCGAATCTTTTGTTAAAACATTATATGTGTATGTAAAATGGTTGCTTATAAAATTTAATTTGTAAAATGGTTGCTTGTAAAACGTGATTTTATTCAAATTAAAAGGAATTAAATTTCACGTACATTAACAAATAAGTGATGTTTATAAATATTAGACACGTTTCCTAGAAACACTGTTTTTATTTTTCTTATGTAGAATTCCTTGTTTTGTTTCGGTGTTCTTGGCTAATAATTTAATAATTAAAAAAAATTTAAATAATAAATAATAGAATCGCAGGGTAATAAATACCATAACTCCTTATCAATAGAAATGTAAGGGATCACAAAATCTTTTTCAGTTTTCTTTATTATTCGCACATAAAGTAAACTTGTCTCTTTATTTGTTGGCATTTTGAAATTTAATTTGTAAAATGGTTGCTTATAAAACGTGATTTTATTCAAATTTAAAAGGAATTAAATTTCACGTACATTTACAAATAAGTGATGTTTATAAATTATAGACACGTTTCCTAGAAACATTGTCATACAAAAACAAAAAAGAAAAAACCCTTATCAAGGTTGTAGTCAAACCAATGAATAAATGATTTATTCATTGAGTCAAACCATACAACCTTACATGTATACTGTGTGACAAGTTTCAAAGCGGGACATAGTCGAATAGCATGGGAAATCACATATTTGCAGTTTGCTGCTCACCAATTGTATCTACGAGAATGGTAATGATGTCTATCGAAAGAGCATTATTTTCTGAGCCTGTTTATACCAAATTGTTTGGTATACTTACTAATTCACTGCCTTTTTAATTAAAAAATAATTTTCAAAAGTTAAAAAGTATGAGCAGCCGTGACATGTCAAATTCAAATAATGTTTAATATTAATTTTTAGACCTGTTGCCTATTTAAACACTCGTTCCTTGTTATAATAACTATTATTATCTATCATTATTCATGGTTAAATTTTTCAGGAAAATGCCATATTACATAATTGAAAATGTTTGATTTGATAATATTCAAAATTATTCGAATTTGACATGTCATGGCTACTCATATTTTTAACTTTTGAAAATTATATTTATTTCATACTGATAGTATACAGTCAATCTGTCGTGAAAAACGGCTGTTTTCGCAAAAAATTGCCAAGTGGATTTTTTTTCCATATTTCATTAGGGGGTCATGAGAAAAGCTTAACGCCAGATTTGCGAGGTCCTAGCGGCCCTATTGAATTTTTGAGAAACTAAAAAAGTTTTTGAAATGCATTTTTCTCGGAATAAGTGCCTTTTAGAGAAAAATATTATTAACAAAAATTGTAGAGGCCCTTACCCTCTGCAATTAATGTTATTGAGTTGATGACGTACGACTTAAAATGCAAGCAGTAGGTGGCGCTAAAATATCAAAATATAAAAAAATATAAAATAAAAAAATTTATTCTAATTCATGTTAAAAACAATAGTAATTAACAGATATTATTGTTAATCAACTTACGAAAATGATATACCATTTATTTCTACAGTCTTAATGGTACAATTTTCACACTTCGGCAACCTATAGCTCTAAAACGGGAAGTCGAAGAAAAAAAAAGTTTTAATGAATTTTGTAGGTATTTTTGAGAGGAACAACTATTCTATTTACAGTATTACGAAAAAAAAATTTGTCTAGGCAAAAAAGCAAAAAAACCGTTTTTCTGGTACTTTAATGCCACCTACTGCTTAAATTTTAAGTCGTACGTTATCGACTCATTGACATTAATTATAGATGGAAATGTCCTCTACATTTTTTGTTTATAAAATTTTTCTCTAAAACGCTTTAATTCCGGGAAAAATGCATTTCAAAAACTTTTTGACTTTCTCAAAAATTCAATGGGGCCAGTACCTGGCAAATCTGACGTTAAGCTTTTCTCCTGACCTCCTAATGATATATCAAAAAAAATCCACTTGGCAATTTTTCGAACAAAAAAATACAGATTGACTGTACTATGACTAGTAATCTGTGTTTTACCAGACTCATA
The DNA here is from genome assembly GCA_036250285.1 of Pyrocoelia pectoralis. Taxonomy (NCBI): domain Eukaryota; kingdom Metazoa; phylum Arthropoda; class Insecta; order Coleoptera; family Lampyridae; genus Pyrocoelia; species Pyrocoelia pectoralis. Next base: position 30,018,188 of record CM070080.1, read on the forward strand.
CGAGTCTGGTAAATGAAACTTTACCGTACTAGAAATTTTGTACCCGAATACAAAGGTTGCCATAGCAACATAAAGTGACATGACTTTGGAAACGTCAAATTTTATATAAAGTTAATAGAAAAACTCTTAAGAAATGAATCTATGGCCAGTATGAAATAAAATGTTTTACATTATTTGTACGTTAAATCAGATTACGTTACTCGTTTCGAAATTCTTGCCTCAGCTACGCTTCGGCAATAAACATCTCACTCGTTAACGTAAACCTTGATTTACCGTAATCATATGAAAATAACTATTTCCTAATTAAAAAAGTAGTGAATAGGTATAAGTACCAAATATTTGGTATAAACAGGCTCAGAAAATAATGCTCTTTCGATAGACATCATTACCATTCTTGTAGATATAATTAGTGAGCAACAAACTGCAAATATGTGATTTCCCATGCTATTCGACTATATCCCGCTTTGAAACTTGTCACACGGTATATCAAATAACAAATAAATAAAAAATATTTAGTATCAAGAGCCGAACTTTCAACTCTTTTCCAGGCAGAACTATGTAATAGTTTTAGTCGGGTTACCCTTATGATGAAGGGTTTAGGAAGAAAGGTGCTCTCTAATAGCTTGCATGATTACATGAGTCGAATAATATTTTTCTGTGGAGGTATCTTGAACCTAAAATTTATACCACCGAGCGGAATATTTAAGGGAACTATCATTAATCAAATTAAAACATATTTAATTAATTTTCTATAAAATTAAGTTGTGGAACTCCTTAACTAATTGTAATAATAACAAGTAATTCCACTTAAATATTTATTTAAACGTTTTGGCAGTATATAATCTCAATGAGAGAAGTGTCAAAATATGGTGGATTCTATTTAAAATAAATATTTAAGTGGAATTACTTGTTATATAATCAAATCTACAGTACCTATCTACTTTCTGATTGTTTGTAAAAAAAATGTTCGCACATTTAAACACTTTCAGGCTTAAATTGAAAATTTTTGGGCAACCTGTAACTTAAATTAAATCAAAAAACTTTGAGAGGATTTAATACCCTTTCCAAAAATGATACATACCCCTTACCATTAAAAAAATAATCAACCCCTAACGAAAGGTATGAAGTTTAACAATGATAATACAGACCCAAGCGTTTTCTTAAAAAAACCCCATAGATTTCCCAAGCATTTGTACACAATAACATGATGCCCCCACAGCATTATGATTGAAGGAGGTGTAAGATGACAATTAAACTAATACTAGTGGTAGCAGGAGGTGTGTTTAGTTCTAAACTGTTTATATACTGCGTCCAAGATAAGGAGGACCACTATGGCGATTTCGGAAACGGTAAGGGATAGAGTTTCGGTGAAATGGGAGAAAAGTTTGATAATTTTGAGTTTAGTAAAATGATATTTTTAAACTGACAAAATTCCGAACCGTTCCGAAGTTAATGCGACAAAAAGCGAATTTTCAGGATTCAGTATTTATGACAAAAAATTGAAGTCCAACGCGGGGGATATAGTTGCACTCCCTGGCATCCCTCTGAGCCACCTTCACTGTGAAGTTACTTTTAACAATATACTATTTTGTCCATTTATGTATTTGGTTCAACAAAATGCTCTGAATGTAATAAGTGAATATTAGAAATGCAAACTTTCCCAAAAAACCTATCAAGGGAAAACAATAATCTGTGGTAGAAAATCTTCTGTTATACATTCACTTATTACAATTTTTCATCCAGGTTACACCAACGTTACTTCAATTTGTTCCGTCGAACAGTATCAAATTATCTACTTAGTTTTATAATACCAACAAAATCAAGTGAAAGATTTTTATTCACCCGTTGATGTAACCTGGAGATGTGCTATTAGTGCAAGCAGCAAAATGTGCAAGCGGATTAGAAGAAAACATACATGTACAATCATACGACCTTTTTGTTGGACGGATTATCCACCACTATTTGGTTTGAATTTAATTCGCTAGCTGTGCCATATAAATGTACCCGTTTAATTAAATCTTCTCTATCTTGGCGAAGAATACCAATTTGATCCCTCGATAGTTTCAACTGTTCCTGTAGACCCTCTATAGTCTTATGTTGACATTCCAATTGCTCCCGTAATGGAGAAATGTTAGACATATACGTTTTGATCTCACTTTCGTGTGCTTGTTGCAAAGCACTCAACTAAAAATACAATGATGATAATAAGACTTAACAGTTAAAGAAATGTTTACGTCAAATAAACGCTTCTGTTTCAAATTTTGATAGTCTTCCTCCATTGTGCATAACTGCGTTTTCATTTTGTCCCGTTCCACTTTTATCGCTTTTAACTCTTCTTCAAAGTCCTCATTCTCCTTTGGTCTCATTTGTAATGCTAATTTTTCGGGATAGCTACGAAACTCGCGCCTTTCCGCAATGTTCTTCAAGCTTCCTTCGCGTTCTCTTTGCAGGCGGGAGTTGGTCTTCCTGGCTTCGTCCAAGTCTTTTTGCATTTTCATAATCACCTTCTCCTTATTTACCAAATCGGCTTGAAGCCCTCGTATTGTAGACAGAAAGTAAGTGTCATCTTTGACTTCGCCTTTGTCTGGTTTTCGGGCGGACTGGGATTTGGGGGGGAACGATCGAAAGGGAGGTGTTTGCGTGGTCACCTCCTTCATCTCCTTGGCAGGTTGGTAGTAATCAAAAACAGTTTGGGTGTACACGTCATAGGTATCGCTCCTCTTCTTAATTTGATTTTTTAAATCGCTTACGTGAAGTTCTAAGTCTTCAATATGACTTTCATACTTATTCTTCATTTCGGTAAACTTCTCCTGCACTTCTAGGAAAACCTTTGAAGATTGCTGGTCGCGCATAACCACTTCAGTTTCTAAATTTTTAATTCGATCTTCTAATACTTTTCTTGCGGACAGATTATTTTCCGATTGATCATTTTTGGCAGCGACAATCAAGGCGGATACAGAATCGGGATGTTTTCTCGCTATAATACGTTCCATTTCCTTTACTTGTCGATTCAAATCCAAAATGCAACGTGCATCTTTCTCGTTTTGAACTTTTAAATTTTGCACTTGCATCTTTTCTATTTCTAGTAAATTGTTAAGGTTTGTCTCATTTTGTAAAAGTTTATCTCTGTGTTCTTTTAGAAATTCTATTTCTTGGGTGCATTTAGAAAGGACGGACTCTGAATCTGTTATACGTTTTTCTAAATTACTATTCGATGTAAGTAACTCTTCGTAAGTCGTTCTTAATTGCAGATGCGTTTTGTTTAATGCATCTAGTTGTAACTGTAACGCAGTGTTTGTTTCTTTTGCATCTTTTAACTCTTCGTGAGACTTTTCTAGCTCGTGATCGAGTTCTGATGACTTTTTTGATTCGGAATCTAATTTCGATTTAACCAATGAGGCATTACTTTCCGTCAGATCGTTCTAAAAACAAAGGCTGTTTCAGGAAAGCAATAAAAAGTGGATTATTATGTTAATAGGCCTATAATTTTTAATTAATGTGTAAACGATCTCATGAGATGTAACTTATCTTTATACAAAAGTAACATAATAAAATTGAGAAAACCAGTTGAAGTGATAAATAGATTCAGTGTCAATGATCTTACTTGGTGCTCTGAACTGGTTAAGATTGTTGATATAGTAAAAATTGATTATTCATTAACAAATAATGATTTATTTTAAACGTAATACGGTTTTTGTGTAAAGATATTTACAGGTCGCACTTAATTAGATCATCACTCTAATTGTCGTTCAAAAAAATTATTGCGCAGTGTCTAAAATGGAACAATAGCTCACATTCAAATTGTGCCCATTTATCGCACTTTTGATAACATTTAGTGCTACAAAATGGGCGGCTTTCAAAAAGTTGCAAGAACGAAATATCGTGGTGAGGGTTTCCAGTATTTTGATTTTCAAGCCAACAGAATGAATATAGTGGCCCTAAATAAAAAACGAAGCAGATTCTTATTAGCAGAAAAGACAATGAAGGATAAGATCCAATAAGCCAAAATGAGATTACAGAGTGACGACGTTTCAAAAAAAAATCCCCTACATTACCTACCTACCTGTTGATAGTGGGAAACATTTTTTGGGTGTAATCTTCCTGGACAGCGCATTTTCATTCTTAAAGAAGGAGGCCAAAGGTGGTATCGGTTATATAGAATAAGTTAGTCAAAAATAACACAGAACTGCTTGGTATAATTAGTATGATTTGCCAAAATACACATTAAAAAATAAACGAAGCAATAAAGAATTCGGGAAGAACGTAGTGGACTCTGCTGAATTAGAATCGTTGAACCTAACAGTGTAGTGTCGTCGTTATTGTAGTTTTACAAAAATGAAGTGGAACCATGGGCAATGAACGTCGCGGAAGAGCTGAATATGTTTGGCAATGAAGAGTAGGATGCCATACTTAATTCTAGTGCTAATGGTAGCCCAAAATGCAGGTTGGCCTCAACAACTGGAAGAATTTAAGAGAAATTGGAAAGAAAGATGTTATGAGAAGATGAAGACAAAACATTATGTAATTGTTGAATTTCAATCCCTTGGGCACTACGTAATCACTTTTAAGCGCTCTAGTCTTGTAGCGAAAGAGCAATAGCACCTGGTACAACGCGGAGGGGGGGGGATAAAGACGGAAAAGAAGAATGGAAGAAAAGAGGGATCATGTTCTGGAACGGCGCTGGTGTAAAAAATGAAGAAGGGAAATATAATGGGAGGTATTTGGAAATTATAGGGGAGGTGTGCCGAGGTTCTTGTGGGGTGGATTGTGCTTGAAAATGAAGAGGCTGATAGGGAGGTTCAGATGTGGGAATGAATAGAGGGAGAAGATGAAGAAAGAAAATGTACGTTGTGCGGAGTGGGGTGGGAAAATCTGGAACATATGTTAGGGGAGTGTGATAAGTTGAAGAAAAAACGAAGGAGCAGGAAGAAGATATTAGGGGCAGGAGGAGAAGGGTTAGGGTGGATGGAGGATGTTATAGAATGTAGAGAGAAGAAAAAAGATTGTAAAGGTAGTAGGAGAAAGGGAAGAGTATTGGGGAAGGAGAGGTCAAAAAGAAAGTTAGTTTACACTTATGTTAAGGGAACTGTGGGTGACTTTTTGTTTCTTTTTCTGTTGTGTGTTGCTTTACTTTATGATAATACGTACTACAGAGCTATAGATAGTGGAGGGTTAGAAGGATGGGTTTAGTTATATTGTATGTATATTTGCTTGTGTATTTTTAGTGTAAAACGGGTAGAGGTGACGCGTGACGCTTTGTAAAAATAGTTTTTAAATAAATAAATTGATTGATTGATTGACAAAGATAATAATACATTATGTAACTGTTGAATTTCAATGCCTCCGGTCACTTTTAAGCGCCCTGGTCTTGTAGCGAAAGAGCAATAGCACCTGGTAAAACGGATACCCAACAGACTTTCCTTTTCTTTATACACTCCAATAATTCGCCAACAAAGCAGAGATAATGGAGCGCGTGAATCTTCTCACCGGCACTGACAATCATAATAACTAATAACAGTAGGTATGGCGGTACCCAGCCCCGACCAGACCACGCCCCCTACTAAGCCCCTCCCCCTTTGAGTCCGATACTGGAAACCCGTTTTTATCAGCTTCTCCTCATCAGAACAGCTCAATTTAAACAGCTTTTAATTTTAACAGCTTTGTACAAACAGATGTAGCTGTATGGAAAACCATGTTTATCAGCTTCTCCTCATTAGAACAGCTCGATCTAAACAGGTAACAGAGATGGAACAGAGTAAATGTAACAGGTGAACAGCTATATCTGTTTATACAAAGCTGTTAAAATTAAAAGCTTTTTAAATTGAGCTGTTCTGATGAGGAGAAGCTGATAAAAACGGGTTTCCAGTATCGGACTCAAAAGGGGAGGGGCTTAGTAGGGGGCGTGGTCTGGTCGGGGCTAGGTACCGCCATACCTACTTTTATACAAAGCTGTTAAAATTAAAAGCTGTTTAAATTGAGCTGTTCTGATGAGGAGAAGCTGATAAAAACGGGTTTCCTGTATCGGCGGTACCTAGCCCCGACCAGACCACGCCCCCTTTGAGTCCAATACTGGAAACCCGTTTTTATCAGCTTCTCCTCATCAGAACAGCTCAATTTAAACAGCTTTTAATTTTAACAGCTTTGTACAAACAGATGTAGCTGTATGGGAAACCATGTTTATCAGCTTCTCCTCATTAGAACAGCTCGATCTAAACAGGTAACAGAGATGGAACAGAGTAAATGTAACAGGTGAACAGCTATATCTGTTTATACAAAGCTGTTAAAATTAAAAGCTGTTTAAATTGAGCTGTTCTGATGAGGAGAAGCTGATAAAAACGGGTTTCCAGTATCGGACTCAAAGGGGGAGGGGCTAGTAGGGGGCGTGGTCTGGTCGGGGCTAGGTACCGCCATACCTACTAATAACATTATGATAAGAAACTCAGTCTCTCCAAAATGTCATCAAAACAGCAGGCAACCTATATGGGTGACTCACGACTACTCCCTCGGTCTCTTGTGCCTAAATGTTACAAGAAATCAGCTTAATTTTTTGGTGACATATTATGTAAATTGATAACGACTATTTTTTAAAATTATTTGCAATTATACAGAGTGGTTCAGAAAGTTGTAATATATCAAAGTTAGTTTTGTTAAATGCAACACCCTGTATTTTATGGCATTGTTAGAATATACCTACGTTAAAAACTAAATGAACCTTACGCAACATTCTCTATAGATACCTATCGCTTACCATATGCACTGTGTAAGATTTCGATATTTTGCACAGGGTGTTTGGGAAAAGGATGCGCACGTTTTATACTGAGGGTACTGTCTATTTCGCCAAGGTACGTATTGAATGACGGTGATTAAATAATGGAATAATGAATTACACATGATAAGTCACGGATGTTTCAATATAAGATAAAATACAGGGTGACAATCTCTAACATTTCTTTATGCCAAACTACGCAGAAAAGGTATAAATTCAAGGGGTGTGGTTTCGGCAAGATGGCGCCACGGCACATACTACCAACGCATCGATGAATGATGTCCGCAATGTGTTACCAAGAAAACTCATTTCACGTTGGGAGATATACCGTGGCTCCCAAGGTCAGGTCAGTTTGTGATTTTTCCTGTGGGGATATTTGAAGAGTCCCGTAATTTGGTCGAACTTGAAAAATGCTATTCCTCAGGAAACCAATCGAGCGATTTTGGACGATTTCATTAAGAGGGTCGAAAACTGCATCCAAAGCGACGGACGCAATCTCGTTAAAATTATCTTCTATACTAGATACATAGCGTAAATGGCACTGTCTAACGCTTCAATTTGATTATCTTACAAATTCTTTGGGTAAACGCTTAATTTTTTCAAAATCGTCCGACACTCTGTACAATAAGCAAACCGAACTGAATGATTGTGAAAATTCACGCGACCTAAAATGCATGATTTCGCTTATTGGACATGGATATAATGCGATGTTGGGTAAATTTTACTCCATAATTTTTGACCTGGACTTGGGAGTTATAATCTAACAAAAGTCCAAAGTCTATACGTTATAATGTGTTGGTTTACAACTAACTCCCTAAGAAGGTCTCCCATCTGGGAGAAACCAACACATTGCAATTAAAAGGAGTACACCTACGTATCTATACGTTATCTTGGACATGTCTATTTTGCCCCCCCCCCCCCCCCCCAATACACACGACTCTCTGACACTTTTCCCCTGGTGATCTAGGAACCTGAAAATCAATAGTTTTCTTTCCTGTGTTGATAGCTATATAAAGAACCCATATAAGTACCAAATTTCGAAACGATTACCCACTTAGAGTTACCGTGCACACAGACGAACAATAGTACACAACTATGAAGAATCTGAGGATCCTTAACAATCTGAGCTACAAAAAGAGTATCAAGTATGTTACTGAAACTAGGTAGGTAATTAGATGTTATGCCTTAGAGGCCCATAAGTTTTCCCCCTTTAGTGTCTCTGTTCTGAAAATATTTTGGTAAAAAATAAAATTTCCCTCCGCGCATTAAATAACTAAACATCTTTATTCCGACAAGCAACAATTTTGACCTACTTACCGCCTTTTTACAGTTGCATCGAGTATTAAAATACGTTACCTACCATTTATTTTCACTAAGACAATGATGTTGGTTAGTTAACATATCCCAGTTGACACACCCACACTTTTTGCTTAATGTTTAATTTTGTTAGTAAATTTATCGATTTCGATTTCGAAATGGGCAAAAACTGTTTCAGTCACAGTTAGAAAACACGTAAACTAAGAAGAGTTGTTATGTCATCATATAAAAAAGGAGAGCATCAAAATTGTTTTAACGAAAATCCACTGCGTGCCTATTTTCCAATAAACGTTGACGAGAATTTCAAGAAAGAGTTCTTCAAAATGGCTGCCTTATTTACACCGTCACCTGAGTAACCCCTTTGTACTAACTGAGTAGGTAGTAAAAAACGTCGGTGCCACTCCGTCCCAGACACAAACCTTGCTCCACGAAACAAAATAAACTTCCTATTGCCAACATGCTCCTTTATCGAGGATTTCAAATACGAAATCGAGTTTTAAAGCAAAAAAACAGAGTTCCAAAGTACCAAATTCTACAAGTGAAGATATTTCATAGAATAGTCCACGCTGTATATAATAAGTGAAGTTAAATAATTAACATTTTAATAACATTCTCAGACAAAAATAATGATGTACAGAAAAGGAACAAAAAAAATCGTATTAACCGTACGAATCCTCCCACACAGATCAATTTATTTGGGAAATTTTAAATCGGCAAAGTTGAAACACCGTTCATTCAAACAGGTCAAGCCTCATCTATATAAAGATGGTCTCGCATCGTACCTTCGTCAATTCTCATCATGATTTTACGAATCAAAGTTTTACATTTTAGCGCAATTTGTTTTGTGATTGTATTATGTAAGGCGGAGGAACCGATCGGTGTGGAAGTACAGGAACCTCAAGTTAAAAATGTTCCATATTTACCGGAAGGAAACGTAACGGAAGCGAGTGGAAATGATATACCCCAAGGAAGGATATCGTATTCTGGAAGTCAACTGTGGAACGTGGAAGTGGACAATGATGACAAAATGGCCTTAATTAAGGAGATGGAAGAAAATGGACGTAAGTAAAGGGATGAAAAATTAATGTAATTACAAGTGGGAAATTGTAGATCTTTCAACTTGGAGTGGGAATAAAACGCATGTCGATATATTTGTAAAGCAAAAATGTATTAAAGAGGTGTCCGAAAAATTCGAAAAAGTTGGAATTAAGTACGAGGTGGTGAATGAAAACGTCCAAAAATCGATTGACGAAGAAAATCCTCCTGTGGGTGAAGATATCGATGAACTACAGGATAGAAGAGGTAATTTCTGTTCTTTAATTTCGAATAATGTCGCTACAATGCAATACAAGACATGATCTTACAGTACGACGTTTACCGTTACGATATAAGATGGCATGGAAGGGTTATACGTCGTTAGGTAAACGTATGGAGCTGTGGCCATTTGCAAATTGGGGTCCGTTCATACGTGATATGTATGTAATTGCATGTCCGCAAAATTTGTACTGTAACTGCACTTAACTCGCATTTTTCTTTTCGAATTCCGCAACACCCACCTTATTCAAGGTGTTGTCATTAACTCTGCATACCAAACAGGTTCCATACCAACATGTGACTAACAATCTACCAAAAAATCAACCACGAATTTACCCGAATAATACGGTGCCTGTTTTTAGGTCATCGACTCACCTGGATCACGTACCATCGTCTTGCCGAAATTGACACATTTATCGATTATCTCGCGACCTCGTATCCTTCCATTTGTAAACTTCAAACAATCGGTAGATCGGTTGAAGGAAGACCTTTACGTCTATTAAAAATATCAAATGGCAGACCGGGAAATAAAGCAATTTGGATCGATGGCGGTATACATGCACGTGAATGGATATCTCCAGCAACAACCACGTATATCATCAACAATATAGTTGAAAATTTCGAAAACGACAAACTATTTCACAACATCGACTGGCATATTTTACCTGTAGTCAATCCCGATGGCTACGAATTCACCCATACCAATGACAGATTGTGGCGAAAAAATAGATCGAAACGGGGACAATGTCCGGGAGTCGATTTGAACCGAAACTTTGGGTATTTCAGCTAAATTAAGTGAAATTTCTAACAAATTGTTCCAGATATCATTGGGGCGGAAAAGGAGCCAGTCATTATCCCTGCCAAGAAATTTACGCCGGAGCGAGCGCTTTTTCGGAACCGGAATCGTCTGCCATCCAAAATTACATCACCAACATTCAAAGAGGGGCAGCTTGGAAGGGATATATCACCTTCCACTCGTACGGCCAGTACATACTCTTCCCATGGGGATACGACGCAACATACACCCCCGACCATAGTGATTTAAAAAATGTTGCCCATAAAATGGCGGTGGTAAGTTTGTTGACTGTTTAAAAGGCGCTTTGGTAAAAATATGTTGTAGGCAATGAGAGCCTCTTCAGGCGCAAATTATAGAGCGGGCACTTCAGCAACAATGCTATACGCTGCCTCTGGTGGTTCCGATGATTGGGCAAAAGGAGGTGCTGGAATCAAATACACCTACACCATAGAATTACGAGACACGGGAGGTCACGGATTCCTATTACCCTCAACATATATCATCCCAACTGCAAATGAAGCTTTAGCCGCCGTAAAAGTGATAGCCGGTGCCGTTGCCGCACTTTAACAAAGCACGTTAATTTAATGTATTTAATTTGTATTCCATTTTGTCGTCGAAATAAAAACAAACCTAGTTAAATAGTATTGTAATTAAACAAAAAAATATATAAATGGTTTACCGAAATAGCGAAGGCAGTACCAAAAATACCATCCCTTCAGCTTTTATGGGTATGATTAATCTTTCAGTTGTGATGCCGGAAGGTTTAAATAGATCTAGTGGAAACATGGTGTGGATGGAAAACAAACCTCGTTCTCTTCTCACGACAAAAGGGGCGACAATGCTAAGGAGCATCGTGTGGTAGCATATAGGGGAAATGATAACGATGCCTACATCACCTATTTAAATTCTCTGGAACATACCGCCTCTCAACCTAGTAATTAGGACAGAGACGTTCGGAGGGGTCAAACTGCAGGTAGTGCGATGAGTAAAATATGTGCGCATTACATGAGATCAAGGACTAACACCTAGAGACGATTGCGAACAAAGCTACAAAGTCTCTGCGGTCTTGTAGATGAGTAATGGGAAGCAAAGACGGTAAACATCTTTATGATGTATGTACAATAACGAATACAACACATTAAAGAGTTGTTTACAGGTGGAAAACTGTTGATAGCAGGTCATGTTTTATAATAAATTACATATGCAAACATTTGGACATGTTCTATACAAAGGTGTTAAGTTAAATAGACAGGTGCGAGTCTGATGGGATATTGATGGTTTTATATTATCAGGTACAGTTTGGTATAAAGACAAAGAGTTTTTCTGGTATAACGGGAGACAGTTAAGACAGAGGGAGTAGAAAGAGAACAGGGGCATGAAAGGAAGAGATGGAAAGGTACTGTGTAAATGGGAGAGAATTGAAAAAGAAATAAGGATGGAGTTAAAGGGGATAAGAAGAGAAATTAGCGAAAATAATGAAGAAAGTAAAAGACCGAGTAAAAGACTGAGAGTGGAGATAAGCGAAATGGGGGAAGAGCATGGGAAGAAAGAGAGAGAACGGAGCTCGACGGAGTGAGTTAAACTGAAGGAAATGGAAAGCAACGGGATAGAATCAGAAGGAAAAATAATATAGTTCTGAGAGGTAGTAATGTGAGCAACCCGAGAAGATTCATACAAGACAAAGTGGGAAGGACTGTGAAGGTAAAAGGAGCATGGGCTGTTGGGGAAACTTGAAGAACTCGAAAGTGTACATTGAGGACGATCTGACGAGGGAGGAGGGGAGCGTACAAGGGGAATTAAGATGGATTGCGAAGGTGGAACGGGAAAAAGGCATAGAGTTAGGTGGGTTATAGAAAGATATGGATAGATGAAAGTAGGTACGACTGGGATGAGGAAAGAGATTTAAGAGAACAAGAGGGAGGTTGGAAAGGGATATTTGGAGATGATGTAGGAATAAGATGGATGGGAGAAGTATTAGAAAACATAAGCAAAAAGGGGAGTTAATCAACTCTGTTAGGAGGTAAAATTGTAAAGCGCAATGGAATAGAATAAGAATACTTGATATGTTAAAAAATAATACAATAATGAATTGATTGATATACAATGGCGTAGAATTTTAAACCTTAACCAGTTAAGAAGCTGCCCCTTCACAAATTTGTTAATTATCTTATATTATTATCTTCAGTCAGAGCAACTTATCTTTCTATTGGAGAGTAACCATGGTGCCAAAAACGAGTCAAATAAAGTGACTTGCGTCATTTTCGAGATTATTTTTTCCGCCACCACTGAAAAGAGCACATTTTTTATAACTAGAATCATCTTGGTTCATCTTAGATTCGATTCAGTAAAGGGATGAAAAATAAGGCTGAAGTTAATAAAAAATGATTTGTGTAAAGGTTTACAACTTGATACCTCGATGATTTCATTTAATTATCATAATTAATATATTATTATATAATTCTATGCACCGTTTTGGTCCAGCTCGTTCATTTTACTGGCCGGCCTGAAAGAGAAGACGAATGCTGGGTTCCTCAACAGCATATAATTATGAATATTCCAGCTCCTTCAGCAACTACAACAGGATGACAGTACAATTTTGCTCACAAAGCATTGAAGAACAATTTAGAAGAGTTTTATGTGAACTGAACAGACTAGGGAAGGAAGATGAATAAACCCACTTGAGGTTTTGGAACCTAGATGAAGAAACCAACAACGAGGCTTTGGAACCTAGATGAAGACACCAACAATATGGCTTGGGAACCAAGATGAAGAAACCCACTTGAGGCTTTGGAGTCTAGATGAAGACACCGTCAACAATATGACTTGGGAACCAAGATGAAGAAACCCAAAGGAGGCTTTGGAACCTAGATAAGAAACCAACATGGAGGCTTGGGAATCTCTGAAAAAAGTGCATTCAGTCCAGCCGTGACTGGATATGTTTGGCTATCGGGGCGTGGCCCCTTGGCGATGGGGATGCTGATTCTAGAGAATAATTTCCAACAAAATTGGTACAACATGGCTATGATGGACCAACGCATTCCTGAGACATGATTGGGTCCCAGACATATGTATTATCTTGTACAGAGCTTGAATGCAACTCAGTTTCAGTGAAAGTATCCATTTTCATTTTATCACAAATTTGAAATGTGGCCCAGTAGTCTCAATCTCAGGGGACGATTGTAGCTGATAAGACTCATTGGACAGTTCAATGTTAATGAGCAACATCAACAAGCTGCTGATTGTTTGTCTTATCCATCTTGATATTTGAGTTAACACATCGCACCACAGTGCATTATGAATGATTTTTTTACGAAGTTCGGCCTTATTTTTCATCCCTTTACTTAATTGAATCTAAGATGAACCAAGATGATTCAAGAAGAAAAAAATGTGCTCTTTCCAGTGGTGGCGGAAAAAATAATCTCAGAAATGAGGTAAGTCACTTTATTTGAGTCTGGACATTGGTCAGTTTTGGCAACTTTGTGTGGCACCATGTTTATGCTCCATTAGAAACCAAGATAACTGGCTCTGGGGGTGGAAGGAGTGGGAAGAAATTGAGAGAGTTCAGGAAAAATACTGGAGATGGACGTTGAGGTTGGATAGAGAGACGCCAGGGTATATAGTGGAGGAATAGATAAAAGCCGAAAAAATAAGAGTTCAGACAGGAAAGAAAGCGGTGAAGTATGAAGAAAGAGGAATGAAATTGTAATGGTCAATGAGTGTATGAGAGAGATGAGGAAAAAACGGATAAGGTAAGGACAGGAGGTGAGAAGAATGGTTTATGAGAGAATGGGTTATGCGAGGGAGGAGATAGAAAGAAGAAGAGAGGAAGGAAGGGATATAGTAGAAGAGTTATGGTAAGAAGAGATAAGGATAAATTGATCGGATCCATAGTGGTTATAAAGATGTAGAAGGCCCGAAATGAGGTGTAGTGTTAGTCAATTGAGGATTTCAACTTTTAATTTGTAACCATCATGTCACCAATTTTTAAACTATGTAGTAAGTAACATTAGTGCTAAGCATTTAATCTCTTAACTTTTATGTATTGTAATAAGCCTGAAGATGATACTATGTATCGAAACTAGTTGCCTGTAATCTTAATTAATTAATTCATCATTACATTAAAACATACATGGGGAAGGTTGCGTGATTTTTTCAACCTCAATTGAGATAAGGATGTTCAAGGGCGGGAAAGAGAGCGAGGATAGTTGAAGGGAGGTATAATGAGGGATATCGAGAGACTATGGTAGAAGGCAAGGTGGGAGGCATGGGATTGAAGGAAAAAGAATAGTGGCGAGATTTAGCTGCGGGAATGAGGAGAATGAAAGTAAATATTGGTGGGAGGACAAGAAAAGGGTTTGTAGAATGTGCAGGGAAGGGAGGGAAAGTATATGGCATATGATGAGGGAAAGTGAGGAGCTAAGGGAAGAGGGGAGAGAGAGCGAAAGGTGATTCTGCGAGAGAAGGGGGTAGGAGTGAGTTGGACGAAGGAGGTGTTACACAGAAGGGAAAGGGTGAAACGAACAGGGCAGGAGTAAAGAAAGTATTAGAGTGGGAATATTTATTGGTATGTTTGGGTTGTTATAAAGCACTTTGATCCCTGCTGCTGACTTCTGATGTAAATTTTATCTCTCCATACATCGTTTTTCAGGTTCAGCACCAAAAGTTGTACAAGACGTGGTAGTAAGAGAGTTTTATATGCTTTTGCCTTGTAGTAATAATGGGTCAAATATTGGGTTTTGTTCCATTCTGTCGCGGATGCATTGAGAAGCCCTCCAAATGGAAGGCCACAGTTTCCAAAATACTTGATATTATGACATGAAACAGGTTTATTTTTAGGGTGGATCTGCATCCACATAAACTTTCAGGAAAAATGACAATGGTCAGTGTGGGCGACTTCAAAAATTAGACCATTTGGGATGGAATGGGATCCCTTTGTGAATTCATATGATGAATGAAAAGGATGGGAGATTGTTTATACACATTATGAGTGATGACCTATTTACTGCAAATATTTGTAAACCATGCAGTCATGAAGTTATGAACACAATAATGCGATGAAACATCAGATCATGGGGAACAATTGAGGTCAAAGAAGTTTTCGATCTGCTCTAATTCTATGAAATAATCAATATTCAAATATCAATAGACAAATAAATTATTCACAACTGTAGCAAAATGTAATTAAAATTTGTTACCAAAATAACTTCAATTTTATCACATTACGAAATATTTATCTCAATTTTTTTAACATTACATTACCAGTAATTTGGTTTATTAAATAAATTAGAATAACAATTTGCGGACTCACCTTTAGAACATCGATACTTTCCAATAATTGTCTATTATGAACTTCTAATTTTCTAATCGCTTCATTATTGTCGGGTAAATTTCGTTCATTATCACTACTTTCGACAAATACTATATCATTAGTCTTAAATTGAAATACTGCTTCGAAATCGGATTTGTGGTCATTCGGTACAGCACTTGGAGTATCCACATCACTCTTCTCCTCGAAATCGTCGCTATACTCATCTCCATCACCGTTACCTGTATTAACAATCTCCGGGTTACCCTTATCGTAATCTAAAGGTAAAGGGCTGGCACTTTTAGGAGTAGGACTCGATTTAGGTGTTTCATCGAAACTAACCGATAGATTGGCCGAAGTTCTTGATCTTGCACTAAGCTGTTCGAAACTTTTCGAACTTTCCATGTAAATCTTTTCGGCTTCCTTCATTATATCTTCGAAACTACGATCGCCGCTATCTTTTTCGTACGGACCTAAGGGACTTTCGGCGGCCAATTTATTTATTTCTTCGATAATACTACCTATATCGGTGTCGGCATCTTCGGGACTTTCCAAAGCGCGTTCCCGTTCAAGAAATTCTCTTAAGGAGCTCGAAACCGTTGAAGGATCTTCCCTTTGTCTTGGTGTTGAGGTTATCTTCGGTTTCGGATCATCTACTTTATCTACTAAGGGTTTATTACTTTTCAACCACCAAAAATTTGTACTGGTGGCCGTTTCCATTATTCTAATCCGTTTTTTAATTACCTATTTTCAATATTTTTTTAATTACAAAAAGATACAAAAATATTGATAATTGTTAGAACTTTTAGAAGATGATTATGCCGAGAGATGTCACTACTACGCGTTGCTAAGCAACTGTTTTTGAATTTGGTTGCGATCATAGGCGTGCGCCTAACTTTTTCGGATATATTTATCTAAAATTATAAAATCGCATCATGGTAAAATTCCCTAATGAATTGCCTCAAAAATATAAGTGTCCGATTACAATTAACCTCGTTTAAAAATAAGTGTGTCTTAAAACGCAGTATAGTGAAATGCTTTAACCGGTTTTTACCAATTCTTGTTTCTCGGTGTCCTGGATAACTTCTTTTAATTGTCAGAAATAATTTAATTTAATTGTTTTACATGTTTACAAATAAATCATACTTTAAGTAGAGCATTGTTCAGCACAATTGTAATAAGCGAGCTTTTTCTTCCTTTATACCCCTGTGCATCATCATCATCATCATCATCATGTTGAGTAAGAACAGTGCTGGGCACCGTTAATCAAATAATTAACTTCGTTAATCGTTAATCCGCTACAAAAAAAGTTAGCTTCGTTAAACGTTAAAGCGTTACATTTCGGAAGAATTAACGCAAGTTAACGTTAACCGTTAATCCGTTAATATGTGTAAAATTGCATTAGTGAACTTATAAAACCTGTTGGTTTAGGTTCTGGACGTTAACAGATTAGGAACAAAACAAAATACTTGGACATCATGAAGTAGTGGTTCGGGACTCAAAATAAGGGAGGAATTTACCTACAAAATACTTGTATAATTCAAATGTGTAATTTAATCGTCGGGCATGAGGTCAAGGTGCATATTCCCCTTCATTCATTCAACATTAACATGTTGAAGTTCTCGTCTGTTTCACTCGCTGGTCGCTGCACTTGTCGTTTCATACTTGGATTAACGATTAACGGACTTCTGCATATTAACGGAAGTTAACGTATCCGTTAACATTTTTAAGAGTTAACTTAAAAGTTAATCCGTTAATCAAAATGTTAACTTCGTTAATTAACGATTAACGGATTAACGAGTTAATACCCAGCTATGAGTAAGAATTGCTACTGATTCGCCCAGTTGTGAAGATAAATTACCTATTGGTTCTTGTCTTTTCTTGGACATGTAAAATTCCCACTCTTGCAATATTTCGATAAGCAGTTCATTTAAATTTATCTTTTGCTACACTCGCTATATTCTATTGATTTCTTCTTCTTCTTTTGGTGCGAACTATGCCGAATTGTACCAAACATTGATTTTATTCTAGTTTGTAATTAAAAATTTCATAGATACTATTTAATTGTCATGCTAAAAAAGAGAAGATCATTTTGTTTAATGGTAACGCGAGTAGCCAGTGGGTAAAATACTTAGATTAAGAAGAAGAAGAAGAATAATGAGTACCAATTTTCTTAACAACGTTTCCCTACGTGAATGGCACAACGGATAAATATGCAGAACAATATACAGCAGGCGTCTAAAGCTTCCCTCGCTCTTCACAACTTTTGAACAAATTCAGCCGGGGAAGACGTCGCGATACTTTAAGCCTTGTGAAGGTGAAGAGTGATTGTGTGAGGATTTTCTGGAAGAGAGTCATGAAGCTCCTCTAGGCGTACTGTTTCCGGTACAAAAAATTAAAGTGTTTCTCCGTTATATAGCAGAGCGTAATTGGAGAAGAACTTAGATGTGTCTAGAATAGTTACAGTTAGTACTACCCTCGATTACATAATGGAAAAGGCCAACGAATAGATAGATGCAGTCAAAAGAAAAGTGACTTCCATTTTCTGACTACAATTGGTGTAGTTGACTGCACCCATGTGTAAATCAAAAAGTCTGCCCTATTTGGAGATGAATATGTAAATCGGAAAGGATGTACCGCCTACTAGCATCAATACACATGCCATTATGTAAATGCAGGTTGGCCAGACTTGGTCCATGACGCACAACACATAGGTACGTGCTGTGGTGCCAGGTGGCTATGGAATAATGCCGTGCCTAATGACTCCCTTCAATAATCCTTTTTTAATGGATTGCCGAGCATGCTTTTAGAGAACCCAAACGGCGATTTACAGGGGATCCTGAAACATGAACTGCTCTTTCGGAAACAGACGGTACTTTGCGTAGCACGGGCAACAAATCAGCACTTCTGCAGCACGTTCCGAAAAAGTCAAAGGTCACGTGCCCTTCCGCAGTCGCCACTAATAAGACTTCCTCTCACCATATTATCAACGGGCAAGCATCGATCATGTCTATGGGTAAGCCAAAAAATGCCCGAACGTTTGGCGATCTGCCTGACAATTTCGGAGCGCATATTGGGAAATACTCGAGGTTTTATCTAAGAGTTGACATTACGATCGACCGATTACGGAAATTCTCTGTGAAGTCAGGAACAAGAAGAAAATGGGTAGGCAGGTTTAGAACAGTGCGAAGGTCTGTGGAATCGAGAGCTGCTTCTTTGCCCAAAATCTGGGACAACTTCATCGCGCACCCACAAAACAAGGGGTAACTATCTCGGTTTCTTTCCCAAGAAATAATCACCAATCCACCAGAAGATATGGAAGTTGTGGTGATTTCGAGGACGAACGTGTAGTCGCCTCGTCTGACAGCAGCGCAGATATTATCAATCTGAGAGCTTCTCACGAAGAAGCGGACACGCGCTTAGTGCTCTACCCTTTAAATAGCCCTTTTAGCACTGGGGTTGTTCAGGCGTGAGACACAGACGTCTTCGTTATTCTCCTTCACCACTACAAGAGAATTCTGGACAAGCAATGTTGGATTATCGCTGGAACGAGCTCAAGTCGAATGTTTATCCCTACTTATACACAAATTGGCAACTGTTCTTCCATTAACAATCCTCGACAATCTTCCAGGATTTCATGCCCTTACCGGATGTGACATCACGTCCTACATTGCTAGAATCACAAAACCTGCTACCTGGAAAGTTTTCGAAGAAAATTCTGAACTGCTGACGCAACTTGGCGTTTTGCCTCTTTTCAGTTGCAAGGAGTCCTAAAGCTTTTCCTTCTACAACTGACGCTGTGCGGTTGCACATTCATCGCGCCCACTATCTAACAGCCGTGCGACGAAGCGCCAATGGGGCTTGTTCAGATTTACCATCACCAACCGAATGTGGGTCGCGTACGGAAGAATCCGGTTATGTGCCTATAATTACTACAATCGAGCCTGAATCCGGTTATGTGCCTATAATTACTACAATCGAGCCTGATCAAGGCCAGGTGGCCTTGGCCTGATTCAAAGGCGTGTAAAGATCTTCTGTCTTGTGGTTGCCGAGTAGGATGAAAAATGATGGTCTGCCTGTGCAGATGGGTAGTTAAACAAGTGTGCACACTCAGTTGTGCGTGTCATGGCAAACGCTTCAACGGTGAATTATTCGCATCTTAAATGTTCTGCAATTGTATAATTTAGCAGCTTTTCTTTGATTTAATAAAATATTCTACAAAGAATTCTTGACTTTTGCATGAGATTTGGACTAACTTGATATCCTTACCGTCATTTTTCAAAATGGTGGTGTCAAAATTTTATTCCGTTTCATTTTTAAAAGAACATATTTCTTTGTAAAATTTTGTATAATTTTAAATTAGCTCTGTTGTATCCTATGCGGCCACCATTTTCCAATATGGGGGTATATTTAGACACGTCATTTGGGGTAAAATTTTATTGTGCTTAATATTGAAGAGAACATATTACTTTTTATAAAAATCCATAGTGTATGAGCTATGCCCTGTTTTAACCGATACGGTCGCCATTTGTCAATATGGCGGTGATATCCGGTTATAGGTGCAAAATTGAGCTTGGCAACAGGTAAATTCGGATACCTAGGGTCGCAATTAATAAAAAACACGTGTTGCCACATACACGACATGCCCCTAACCGTCTATTTAGTAGGAGAAGTCGTCCTGTCTATTAGGAACACCCAAAGGAGTCAAATCTTTTACCTGCGTGCACTACTTTTATAAATGCAGCTCAATATGAGTATTAAGCACCCTGTAAATAAGGCGTAACGTAACTCCCCCTTAGTCTCCTTCTACTTGAAAAAATCAAGTTTTAGTAGTCATGCCATCTTTAATTTCCAAAACGTCGATTTTTGTAGGACTCCTCTTTCTCCCTCTTGTAGGAAGGGATGACTGTAAGACACCTATTCAGAAGATTAAGAATATGATGTTTGACACTTTTGACAGTGTACCTAATTCTACTTTTCTACTTTAGAAGTCATATACAGAATGCATGAGAAAAGAAATTGTAGAGCACGTTCATTGTTCATACTTTTATTACCTACATACTTTCCCTGACGTTGTTTGCTATTCCAACACAATATCTGAAATGAGAAAAGAAAACAGTAAAACGTATTCCAATACAAAATATACTAATAAGACAAACTACCCAAAAGGAAAATTATAATTAAACTTTATGGCGCAATTTTTACTAAAATTGTTCATCCCTATCTTAAGCAAACCCGTTTATGGTAAACATTTAATTAAAATTTCACTTTCTTTACATTTCCATAAAAGAGATATAATTAAAATAAATTACTTTGCGGTGACGTGCTAAAGCATTTTCGAAGAAATGCATCTTCGCTAATCATACATCTCTACGCCAATCTATCAACAGTTTTTAATAACAGGGTGAAAAGGTATTTTTATAATTAAATTTAATCGATGTGATTTATTTATTCGATTAACGCTATTGTTTATACCTACTTTGTATATAATGAGTCATAGTGTCCAAAATGAAAACGAAAACATAGATTAAGGAGTAGCCACTTTCTCGTAACTCTCCAAAAGATTGAAATTTATAATATATTACACGGCATACCTTACATACGAGTAGGTATACAACAAATGAGCAAAATATGTAAATCGAATAAATGAAACCACTAGTTTAAATATTAAACTCGTATATTTTCGCACGTATTTTAATAAAGTTGTAAGAAAAATGCTTAAACGCACTGGACTAGAGTTTTTTTTAACTATCTAACAGAATTGTTATATTCACAGTTATTAGCGGTAATTTAAATAAGCGAACTGACTAGCACTGTAATTCGATAATTTAATAATTATTGATAATCAACCCCGTAGTGTTTCGCCACTTGTTTAATCCACGAGATGTAGTTAGAAATTCTCGTGTAGACTCCAGGACGGTCCCTTTTCGCACATCCATCACCCCACGAAACAAGGCCCGTCAGTTCCATCCTTCCGTTTATTTCACAAACTAAAGGTCCGCCTGAATCACCCCCGCAAGCATCGACACCACCATTGAGCCTTCCAGCACAAACCATAGAGTCAAGTATCGGTTGCTGTCTACCTCCATAAATGCCTTCCTTTCGACAGATATCCAACGAGAGCAGCGGTACAACGGCAGCACGTAAGCTTGGTGAAATTTGATCTGGATACGAGGGATCGGTGGCACCCCAGCCCGATACTTCACACCACGTGCCAGCTGGAGGTGTTCGTAGCGATAAACATGCAGGACGAGAAAGTGGACCGATTTGTATACCGGGCTCCGAGAGAACTAACAAAGCAATGTCATTACTGTACGGTCCGTACTTTCTAAATTCGGGATGCGGTACAGCCCGTTCGACTCTAACCGATTGTTCGGCTGAAGATCTTCCAGGAATCGCTAACGATCCTGCTACTGCAACCAATCCCTCGGTCCAACAATGGGCAACAGTTAAAACCAATCGATTACTTAAAAGCGCACCCCCGCACTGATGTTCTCCACCACGTCTTAGTTGTACTTGCCATGGAATTGCACCGTATGGTGGTATCTGACCGCCAACAACACGTGCCTCCCTTTCAGGAGTCCACGGTACACCGCGAACACCGCAGCTTTCAACGGGAAATTTTGGAAAGCCACCGCTCCTAGCCTGAAGCAATAATGCATCATTTAAACAACAACAACAGAATAGAAGGTACAACACGAAATGCAGCATCGCGAATTTACAGATACTCTTGGTGAACCGCTCTTATATCTGCACCCACTACCGAAATTCGACCCGGAATCTTTACTTGTTTACATTTAACGAGAGACGATAAATGTAACGATCACTATGTATAATTGTAAATTACATTACTGAAAAGAACCATCCTCGTGCGGGTATATTAATCTAGTTTAGCTACCGTATTTCAAATACCTACATAGTTCGATAATAGATTGCGTCAGAAAAGTAAAATTGGAAACGATTGACAAATTGCGCATCGGCCCCAATTGATAATGTCACCTTGGCCTCCTAATATGAACATATAAAACATATCATCTCACTTTCTTTAACATTGCAGCCTACATTTCTGGATTCTGAAAAGAAGAACAATCTCATTGAAAGTAACGCGAAAGTAGCCGAAACTATCACTTATGTAACAATTTACGGGCACGACGGGGCCGCCCGGCGCAATTTTGAACACTTTCGTTTTTTTTCTATATTTAAGCGCCTCCGCTTCATTTCTAAATCAAAACGGAAGAACAGTTAAATAATCACCCAGAAAAAACCAGTTTGAAAATATGCACTGTAAACAAAACCGCCCGCGCGTTAGGGATGAAAGTCTTTTAATTCGGCATCTAAATTTTCTCATTACACGCAGCGGTTTTGAATATTAAATTTTCAAGTCACGTATCCTTTGTTGCGTTTGTCTAATGTGGTTGTTTCGCCTTTCATGCCTTACCGCGTTAGTCCTAACTTTAAAGGGTGGATAGCATATAAATTGATTGAACGAGCAAGATTTTGAAAGTTTAAAGTTTATTAAGGAAAATCCCAAAACATCTTTTTTTTCTTATTCATCGATATGAAATCGGGCGCGTAGTTTTGAACCATTCAAATTACACTTAATTAACTTCACTCTAAATAACTCTCACCTAGATATTTGTTAATAACACAAATCGTAAATAATTGTCTAGTAAACCATTTACAATATTTTGTATTCTACCACTGAATGGAGAATTATTAACTCATTCTGATTCTAATGAAGTATTTCCATAAAATTGCTACAGTACCTACATAAGCAGTTTAACGTGGGATGCCGAATGAGAAAGAGTGCCAAGGTCTTGGGTAAAAATTTCACAAGGAAATAAAGAAAAGTTTCCATCACGGAATTTATTTTTCTTCATCATTCTGTTTTCGCTCACTTTACTTTCTTTATGTGGGTGAGTCAGTATAGGGCCCTATCTTCCTTTTCCCGAAACCATTTGGAATCATTTTTTCCCTCCATATATAGTCTGTCATTCGTCTTCCATGCCCATAACATTGGAACGCTTCGTTTTCCAAAGTTAGGCATCACCATTCTGCTCCAAATATCTTCCGTCCTTTCTGTTTCTTCTTATTATCCGGAAACATTTACTTACATGTAATCCACGGTTCTGATTTTGATGTAATGTGTTTCTATTCTGAGATTTTGAGTTGGTCTGCCTGCACATACGTACATATTCTGTTTTTTTCTACGTTTTATGTTCAGATCCCATTTTTTTAATTCTTCCTTGAATTTCTGTAACAAGTATTCCATGTCTTTTTCATCCTATCTAAACTTGTTAGAACATCTAACAATATTGTACGGAGAAGTGTGATAGACTCACTTAATTTAACTCGGCCATATCTAGAATAAATCCAGAGAGGCAGTGTGAATGGATAGCAGTGGGCTCCTTAGCCGTGTAAGTATTATTACCCCAGAGAAAATTCCCAGACTCATTTTATGGAGGCTCAGTCGTAATCTAGTGTTCTAACCCACCACACTACCACCAACCTCACCGCTATTTTGTTTCTAATCTTAATTGGTGTTTTATTATTTTTAGATATTCTTTGCACCTTCTCCCTTACGTTTAGATATTGTTCTCATAGCTTGCCATAATTCATATCAGGACACGTTGTCATATGCCTTTTCAAAATATATAAAAGTCAAGTCATGTCTATGAGATTTCTTTATTTTTTTCCCACATAGTAGATGTTATCTAAATTAAATCTTACTCGTTACTCTTCTGAACCCACTGAAATACCTGAGAATAATCGAAATAATCGATCAGGTGGAATGATGCCGAATTGCCGAGACCTTTGTGGGGCCATAATTTTTCGTCTCCCTTCCTATGGACCGAATTATAATGTATCAGAGATTTCCCTAAGTTGATCTACCTTTCGGCTATTTACATTTCTGTTTCGTGTTCTTTAGTCAGATCTTCCTCTCTTTTGTACCTACCCATAGTATCAAACTGATCACAATGTGCAACAACAGGAGAATTGAAACATCGGTTAGTCAGGGTTGGAGCGAATCGAATTTAAAATTCACCGAACCAACAAGTCTAAGAAGAATTTCAAACCCTTTAAAGAAAAATGTTTCAAAACAAGGCCGGAACAAGAACACTATGGTGGAGCCTTTAACGCTATTGTAAAGTGATGGACGACAAACCGATAAGTTCCAATTGGCCCAAAAAAGACCACGCGCATCAAATTCATTAGTGAACTGGTAGAAAAAAAAAGATAAGTTTGTAGCATTTCCGAGCAATTTAAAAAGTCGTCGTCCGTTAGCATGTTAAAGTAAAACTTGAATCTAAGATTCGCCTGCAAAGAAACAGCTAGACGAAAAAAAGAAAAGGCGTAGCGTATAAGAAATGAAGAAAGTGGATGTGTCGGGAAGAAGAACAAAAGAAAACGAAGAATAGTGAGCGTAAAGAGCGACACGAAGAGAAATAAAAAATCGGAGGAATGTTTTTAAGCTGTACCTACACGTTTCCTTTTCTTTGTATTCATTACTGACAATAAAGATATTTCCTCAACAGATCACACAGTGCCTACTTCGCCAACATTTACCTACTGTTGCTTTTGTCAGTAACTGAGAAAGACAATCTTCTCCTCTAACTCAAAAGAATAATAGTGAAGCATCGTAAACTTGACTATTTACTACCTTCCAATAGGCAGATCGAAAGTACTTGCGTATCATCTTTATGACGGTTTTACTTTGATCTAAAGCGTTAATTAAGTACAATATTCTGCTAAATTATATAGACACGAGCACTATTACGTAATGTGGAAGCAAAAAACCCTGCTGGTGTCTCAATGGTTTATTTTGTGAATTTTCTTAGGTGTACTGGATGAACCTCTTAATTTGTATCACTAAAGACTCGCAGCTAAGTCGGGATTTCACAACATGAATGGCGTTAACAGTACCTAGATGTAGTCAATCTGTTAACATTAAACAGTCATAATACCAAGCAACCAAGGGACCGAATGAGACTTACGTATACGCGTGGACTTAGGTCCCATCCTCCATCATAATTTACATTTTACAATACCAAACAACCTTTGCAGGAAATCTTGCTTTAAGCACAGACCTGCACTTTTAACTTAAAAAATGCATCTGAAGCAGGTCGTTTGCTTGAGAAGACCTATAGCGCTACCGCGAACATGTACTATCGAAAACTACCTATGAAGATTGGTTTAAACGCTTCAGAAGTGGCCATTTCGACATTGAAGACAAGGACCGCTCCGAAAGACCAAAAACAATTGAGGATACCTAGCTGCAAGCGTTATTGGATCAAAATGATACGCAAACATCAACATCGACGGCCATGACCAAATCGCTTCAGAAAGAAGATAATGCGCTCTAGGGTTGGTAGGACCAGAAAGGAATCGTGTACTATGAGCTGCTGAAATCGGGCGAAATTGTCAATGGGCATCGCTACCGACCACAACCGATTAATTTGAGGCATGCATTGCTCGAAAAACGACCAGAAACACGAACGAGTAATATTGCAGCACTAGGACACGATTAAAACGGTGAAATGGGATCTGCTATCGCATCCACCGTATTCATCACCTTCCGATTATCACTTGTTCCGGACTATGGTGCCTGGCTCGACTGGACTACACTTGCTCAATTTGGAAGAAGTGCAAAATTGGTTGGACGAAAGATTTAGATCGAAAGACGCGTCGTTTCATCGTCGATCTATGCATGTATTGCCAGAGAGATGGCAAAAATAAGTAGTAGCGAGGGACGATACCTTGAGTAAATCAGTTTTTGTATTTCACTTGAAATTTTCCGTTTTCATTGATCAAAAGAGACTCGGAAACTTAGTTGCGCACCTAGTAATCTCGCGAAGTGGTCAATGGTGATGAATGTGTCTAAGTTTTATAAGGTATAAGTTTTTTTTACCCGCAATTTTTTTGTGCAGATATTCTTAATAATAATTAGTCTCGAACTGAATTTTTGCAGTAAATTATTAAATCAACAAGAATTAAGGAACAACATAGCTGTGCCCAAGTAGCAATGAATATTGGCAAATGCTTGGTATCACATTGCACCAATATTGGAATATTGGCCAACATTGTTTATATTCCACCAATATTGGCCCAATGTTGCAAATCCAAAGTTGAAACACGGTAATATTGGTTCAATATTCAAAATGTTGAGCCAATATTGACCCATTATAGCATTTTGTAGATTGACCCAATATCACTTCATAACATTGAACCAATATTGTTTTTCGACGTACTTGCTACTTTTCACAAGTAAATGCTGGTACAATATAAGCAATATTGTGCCAATATTGGCGCAAGTTGGCATTTATTGCATAGTGCCAATATTGGTTGTATATAACGCATCAATATTGTACCGTTCTAAGATTTCCCAGATTGACCCAATCTCGGTTCTCAATGTGGGACCAATATTGATTTTCCACATAATTGCTAAGTTTTATTAGAAAAAAATGATGTAATGAATTCAATATTCAGCCAATATTGGCGCAATTAAATATTTATTATATAGTGCCAATATTGTTTGTATATAATGTACCAATATTACACGCTCTAATATTTTCTAGATTGGTCCAATCTTAGTTCTTAATGTAGGACCAATATTGTTTTTCCACGTAATTACTACATTTTATAAGAAAAACGTGGTGCAATGAATTCAATATTATGCCAATATTGGCGCAATTTAACATTTATTATATAGTGCCACTATTGGTTGTATGTAACGCACCAATATTGTACCGCTTTAATCTTTCCTAGATTGATACAATCTCGGTTCTCAATATGGGACCAATATTGTTTTTCCACGTAATTACTATAAATTTTATAAGAAAAACATGGTATAATAAATTCAATATTCAGCCAATATTGGCGCAATTTAATATTTATTATATAGTGCCCAAATTGCTTGTATATAATGTACCAATATTACACGCTCTAACATTTTCTAGATTGATCCAATCTTAGTTCTTAATGTGTAGGACCAATATTGTTTTTCCACGTAATTACTACATTTTATAAGAAAAACGTGGTGTAATGAATTCAATATTATGCCAATATTGGCGCAATTTAATATTTATTATATAGTGCCCAAATTGCTTGTATATAATGTACCAATATTACACGCTCTAACATTTTCTAGATTGATCCAATCTTAGTTCTTAATGTGTAGGACCAATATTGTTTTTCCACGTAATTACTACATTTTATAAGAAAAACGTGGTGTAATGAATTCAATATTATGCCAATATTGGCGCAATTTAACATTGGTTACATAGTGCCAATATTGGATGTACGTATAACGATATAATGCACCAATATTGTACCCGTCTAACATTTCCTAGATTGGCTAGATTAATCCAATCTCGGTTCACAGTGTTGGGTTAATATTGTTTTCCCACATAATTGCAAAATTTCATAAGAATGTACATACACGTCACTTATGAGATGTCATTATGACGTCTGATATGAGTGAGTAATAGATTTTATTGATATTGATAATTTTCTTTCTCACCAAGTTGGCAATTGACTCAATGAACTCTACTGGAGTTCACTGAGTTCACTTCACAGTTATTGTCATTTCTTAAATTTCGGTTTTTTCCAAAGCTTTTTGCGTAAAAACTATCAGTTACGTTAGTCGTACTTAATTATTCAATAGTAGATGTACTCTCTTATAGAATTTATAGATGATGATGGCTTATCATTTATGAATTCCCGGTGACTAACATTTCTTTTATGTATTTTTTCAAACATAATTTAAACTATTAATATAACGCGAAACAGCGCTAAGTTATGAAGAATGAAATGAGAAGTACGTATGTGTCACATCAGCGTAGCGGTAGAATGTCGGCCTTCGGAACCGGAACCCATCCGATAAAGGTTCGAATCCGGTTAAGGGAAACTTTCAAGCAAGTATAATACTTACCCAGTGAACTCTATAACATACAGAGTTCACTGTACTTACCCTACTAAAATCGTCAACTTTCAGTTCAGGTAAAAACGGGTTGGTTCAAAAATTAAGTTAAATAGGTACTTAATTAAAATTACAGTTCTACGTAAAAATGTAGTTTTTCCCTTTTTTTGTACGGATGCTTAAATAATTGTTTGCATTGATAATTGCATTATGCATATACTTGGGTGACGACCTATAACGGTCGTAACTAACGTTCTAAAAGTCTTAAAGTGACGTAAAAATATGGTATTTATATTGCAAATCAATATTAAACCAATATTAATATCAACATTGTACCTATATTTATGGACAATATTGTACCTACCAAGTCTCAGAAATATTGCATTGTGATCGTTTTCAATACAGTACCAACATTGTATTGCAATATTGCGCCATTATTATTCATTGTTGCATTTCCAAGATTGGTCCATTATTGGGTTACTATATCGCGCCAATAAATGACAATATTCAACCAATATCGGTTCAACATTGCATTGCTCCTTGGGTGGCTTCCTTACGGTACCCAATGTTTGGCAGTGCAGGAAAAGTAGGTAGTGGATACCAACACCGAAAATGTACCACACCCGCAGTAGGTACATTCTCTTCTTATTGTTCTGCGCCTAGGTGTATGTAAAGATTAACGGCGACGTCTTTTCAATTCGTGAGAAGTCCAGCACGTGCACCATTGCACCACACCACATCACGGTACTGCCTTGGTCACCTTTTTGATGGACTTTAGCCATTCTACGATATGCATACTTACTGTTCACGTTATGGAAGCAAACTTGTTATGCATATTACAGCAGTTGCCATGGTGACAGTACCCTTTTAAAGGGCTCAGTTGGACAAGTGCCGTTTCCATGAACCTTCGTCTTTGGTAAATCTTCAATAACTATTCTTCGTTCTGGATCATAACATTAACATCTAATCTGTGACCATTCACTTGTGAGAAATGCTGCAGCTCAAAACACGGTGCCCAGGAATTCGTTAAAAAAAACTCCACTATTTCTACGAGTGGCAATTCACGAATGGCTGACGCTCGCAGTTGAAGATGCAAAATGGTGACCATCATAATCAATTGTCAACACTCTGCTCCGTTTCGGATTATTCTTAATGAACTGGTGTTGACTACAACTATTGCCTGGTTACGTACAATGTTATGCACATTTACTATTTTCTTTTTCCGGTTTTTACTGCTGGAATTGTTATTAGTGATGATGTAATATTTTATGAGGTACCACGTAGACTGTTTTATTGTCGTGCTTGTGTAGAATTTGGTCAATAGTCCCTCTTATGTAAGGAAGTGGTACTTTTGCAGCTGGTACTCTTTGTTCTTGTTCTTTTTTGGTTTTGGCTCTCATTTGTTGTGTTGTCAATAGGTATTCTTCTTTCACAACCCGTTCTCTAATAATGCTGTTGATATATTTTTTCCACTTCTTGTTCATTGGATCTGCAGATCTTTCAGATCTGGCTACTAGCGTTTTGACCGAGTGTACCGAGTTGTACCGAGTGACGCTGTCGTCGCTGTGTGACCTAATAGTGTGCATGAATTTCCAGTAGGTACATTGTGTCCAAGACGTCCGTCTTCCCATTTGTGGAATGATAATTTGTTTAGGTACCTCTCTACTCCCAGAATTTACTTTGTTTTAGACTCCCAACAAGTGTTCCAGGAAGCGGTCCAACTGTGGTCTCTCGATTTGTTAATGGAACACTAAATATCTTATCACACTTTAAACCAGTTGCTGTAGTATCTGTAAATGGCCATTTAGAAATATATTCAGAAATGAAATATAAATGTGAACCTATTTAGGTAGGTACATTCTCTAACAACAATGTGTTCGTTCCTCGCACTTCGGTAGTATACACATGAGAGAGTGTTGCTGGTTATAAACAAGACAGACATGCAGTGCTGTTAGTGTACGTACTATTTATGCTATGGTAAAGTTTGTAGTTAGACTTTGTGAAGCTTTGGACTTAAACCAATAAATCAATGATCTAGAAAGTGTGTAACTACATGGAAATAAATCATACAATTTATTCAATTTCATAGTTAAATAATGACAAATATTTTGAATAAATTCTTCATTTTTTTTAGTAGGGATCCAATAAAAAATAATTATTTTGTTACATTTGGTAGCCCAGCTGTTGACATTTATTGTTATTTTTTTAAAAAACCAAAGATTGGAATTGAACTGTAAGTAATCAGTAAATGAATACATAAACATTAATTTCGATATGCTAAGAAAAACAATTCACATAATCTGTACATGCATTTATTTATACACACACCACTCTGGTGTTAAAATACCACATAATAAATTTAATAATTTGTTTAATAAAGTCGTTGTTTTATACAGAACCTCCATAATTAAGTAAATACGCTAAAATGATTATAATAGTATACCATAGTATTGCTTAGTGTTACAAGACTAGTTATGTAGTTCCTCAGGAACGGGAGCGATAAGTCTCTGTAAAGTCAAATATTCGTTGCCAGATCTAGGTCGTAATGTACAACTAGGTGGTGGAGCTTCATTAGAACTATGCGATGACAATGATAATGTTTCTATATAATCCGACATATCCGAAGTTGCACTACTAGTAGATTCGGATGGACATACCGGTACTTCGGCTTCGGCGCTTGCAGATTTACCGTCAACCTTTTGAAATTGAAAGCTAAGATCGCGTAGCGGATCTGAAGACTTAGAGCGACGAGGTAATGTCGCAATACCAGATGCAACACGACGTGGTAACTCAAATACACCGGAATCATTGGAACTGGACGAATCGCGGTTTGATTTACAAGGAACAGATGAGGAACGGCGTACCACACTTTGGGTACAATTGCAAAGACATGCTTCTGTGTCTTCGCAACGACTAGAATCGGCGGAATTTGAACGTCTACGACGTTGTTCAAGATTATCTGTTGAGTCGAGAAGCTGTTTTCTTTGATAGACGTTCGCTTGAAGCATTGCAGAACCTGACGGTTTAACCGATCTATCAATAGATGGTGCTAAGTTGGGGTTGCTGGAAGAAAGCATGCGACTCAAACGCTGCTTAATTGCTGGAGACATTGGTAAGTAACCGGGCGGCGGTTGATTTTTGCGAGCCGGCTCCATCACTAAATAATCGCTTTGGGGATGGCCACATTTATTGCACAAGCCAGCATTTTGGGCCACTTGCTTAGCATTTTCGTACAGTTCTAGAGATTGAGCGAAATCCATGTTGGCGTAATTGGGAGCGGCGTTTGGTTGAAAATTGGCATAGTTATGAGCTCTTGAACATTTCTTGGACATATCTACAGTTGCATACAGTGCCTGAACGTCATCTTGACCATTCCAGCATGAAAGTAAACGTTGACAAACGCATGGTCTTTCCTGTTCAGGTTGACGAACACGTAGGATACACCCGCACGGTTTTCGCACTGCTTCAGTTAAACACTCCTTTATTTTTCGGGGTGTGTCGTAGTGTTCGTCGGTCTTTGGTTCTACTGGTAAGGGAATGCGAGGGATGTCGTAGTTATCATAAGATGGTGGGGATAACAATTTTTTCTGAGGGGATAAAGAATTGGGTTTGGGAGGTCGGGCAGGTGGTTTGGTTACGGTTTGACTCCAGCCGCTGCAATCGGAGCCACTACTAAGTGAATGACGGTCACATGAGTGTTCCCAGCAAGGCACACCCGGGGTGGTCGCCGTTGTGGAAGATCTCGATAAAGCTCCTAGTTTGCTAATACAACTCATACATCTTTCAATGGGCGGAACATTCCAATTGTCGGAAGAGCCATCACCGCAACCGTAATTGCTCTCCAAATCTGTGTAGGGCGAATCTGGGCGTGCTCGAAGGGATTCTATCAACTCGTGCTTACGAGTTTCCGTTCGGGTGGCGGTTCGACGCGGACTGTCCATAACTGGAAAGATGTTGGTTGAATTACCACCGCTTGCGATAGCGAGAGTACTTACCTGACATGTTACGGGAAACAGGGCGTCTTCGGTTGGAAAATAGTTGTCCTTGAGCTGCCAGCTTTAAAGTGTTTGTAATCTCATCGCCTTGATCTGTGAGGAGGACGTAAAGCCCCTCTCCGAGACCACAGCGTGAACCGCCTTCAAAACAGAATCGACCTTCGACGACACCATAACGCCTTAGGTGAGAAATCATCCAGTGCCCCGCTACACGAGGAGGTACTCCAGTACTCAGACAAAATCCAAACTCTTGCACGTGAAAGCGAGCGGGTCCAGGAGGAAGACGTGCTTTTTGCGGTGACGAGGATAGAAGCACCAGAAAATGGGCCCCATCCCCAAGGTGTGTGCTCAGTTTAACTTGCCATTGCATTAACCTTTCACGACTATCAAATGCCAGTACCACGACAACATCTTGACACAATATAGCAACGGTATTCGATTCTTTATCTAAGGTAAATCCCGTTTCCAATCCAAGAAAGTGTTCCAACGAGAGCGATGCTTTGGTGTGTCCTTGTTTATAGCGATCCTTCGAATCGCGATATAATTGTAGATGTAAACAATCTGAAAAAGAAAATATCGATTAGAGAGAATGATAGAAATTACATAGGTACTATGTTAATGGTGTTGAATTGTGAAAGTGCCAAAATATTTACATTGAAAGCGTGAAGGACTTTAAATAAAAGAAAAAACGAGAGGCAGCAAGTCCTTTTTCAGATCATTTACCTGCGTTGTGTTTTATAGAGCGTAAAACGTTCAAGAATATTCACGTTTCTTTCTTTAGTTTGTAAACCAAGAAATTGGAAAACCCCCTTCTTGTTAAGTTTTTCCTCGTATAACTGATAAACAATCGGATATTCTGGTACATGCGCGTTTCCTTACAAGAAAAGCGAATTGTGTATTTCGGCTGGAGGGAAGTAAATTACGCGCACCCCAGCGACTTAATCCTCAGCTTCAGCCGGATTACCTCGCACTCGTGTTTTGTTTTGAGGTACCCGAATAAGTTATTTTTAACGCACAATTCGTACAACAAACAAACAAGACAATTATAACGTAAAATAATAACTGGGGAAAAGGGTAGAAGGATTCGCATTTGTTTTTCTCGGGTAATCTATTTATTAAAGCAGACTATGACAGAAGACACAGGTGGTGCGATCGTTAATGGGAGCAAGGGGGCGCATCAATCTCTGTTTCTAGTTCTCTCTCGAACATTCGATGGAAACTTTTTCCCAACACGTTAAACAGAGATGGAAATCGCAACAGATATAAATGCGATGCGGTTCTCAAGCAAATCCACGGTATTTTTATGTCACATCCATTCGGCCAATAAAAAAAATATCGAAACCGACCGTTTTCTGTTCGGCCACATCAATAGACGCCAAATATTACACGTTTCTGTCTCTCGAAACGCATTTTTCATCTACACACGAATAACTTCCCATTTCGAAACCATTGTTAAAGACATTGTAAATAAAAGATGAAAAATTTATGTACACAATTTCGTTTTTATTGTACAACAAAAACGTTAGCTTATCAATTTCTAGTTTCCAATAAAATTCCATCAGTGTCTACAAAGAATTCCCATAAATTGTAATGGGGAGGGTAACAAAACGCGTAAGTACGGTCCTGAGAGAAAAATACATTTTTGATTGCCTCTTCAGGGAGAAAAAAAAAGGAAAGATGCGACAGTCTTAAAGTATCAGACTCTTCGATAAATTAAATTAGAAAATAATAATTAAGCTTGATGAGAACCAAAACATTATCCTTGTAATTTAACAAGGGTGGAAAGGTGTATTCCCTCAAGTGCAAAACTTAAATGAGGTCCTTTACATTCATCTTAACATTTTAAAGCCACTTCTGCATTCAAGTTAGCTTAGACCTTCCAGATTAATTAGTGTCTATTTAATGTTTAAGGCTGACTGACTTCGAGTTTATTTTTTCTAAAAAAATTTTAAACAAAGTAATTAAATAAGACTCAATCTTAAATTTTATACCTTAATTAATAATTTAGAACCATTTTAATTATACAGAAAGTTAAAATTCCTCCAATTTTTACTTCAATATAAATGAATGCTATAAATTATGGACGATTTTTTGAGGCAAACAACAATTATAAAATTTCAGATCATTTAAAATTAAATTAGTGAAAACTTTCTAAAAATGCTTCTTTCTAATCGATTTGAATTTTCGCACGTGAATCGGTTTGAAGCAGGGTAAGATGCGAATGATCTGAATGGTTCATTGACTGCAATTCTTTTCATAAAATCCAGCTTGGCGAGCTACTAACAACAATGATGTTAGAGCACAACGTCGTGTTTGAAGATAAATCAATAGGTGGCTTAATAAATAGAACATTTCACGCATTTCTATTCTTATAGATTGCCAGCAAACGCTTTACCACAATTCGTCCTTTATAGTGCCAGGTTCTCGTTGATACTCAAGCTCCAACCATTTCTTTTCTCCGAGTTCTCTCTCTCATTTTGAGGTAACTGTAGACATTATTTTATACAACGCACTTAATCTGCTGTAAACGCATCAGTGATTCGTGCATGAGAGATAAGGCAGCTCTTAGATGGCTACGAGCGACAGATTTAATGCAAGAACAATCAAATGCAAGTAATTGACAAGTCAAGACCTTTGAGAAGAAAGCGTGAAGAAGATCATCAGTAATATCGAAACGCTCTGCACAACTCCCACGTTTTGCTTTTTAGAGATTCCCATAGTAAGTATACAGGGTGTTTCAGGAGGAATAGTAAATATTTTAGAAGGTGGTAGTATAGACGAATTGCAATACAACATTCCATATAACATGTGGCCAATTTCTCTTGAGTACAGTGGAGTAACCGAAACAAACAAAAGGCAAATGGGATGTTCAAAGTTGATTTTCAAAAATTCCACCACCAACTTCAAAGCACTTTTGGGCATCTCTTGATAACACCACGTGTAGCTCTTCTGAGGCCGTCTTGGCGTTGTTTTATGAGGGCTGCACTATTCATAATCCGATCGTCAAATTGCGTTTACTTTTTCTTTGTAGACTTCGCCTTTCAACCATCCCCACAGGCAAAAAACCAAAGGGGTAACGCCCGGGGACTTGGTGGCCAAGAAACGTGAAAATAAAATAAAACGTATGAAAATAAACTTTGAACGTCCCATTTGCCTTTTATTTGTTTGGGTTACACACTAACAGCTGTATCTCTGCACTCAATAAAATTGGACACATGTTATATGGAATTTTCTATTGCAATTCGTCTATAGTACCACCTCCTAAAATATTTACTATTCCTCCTGAAACACCCTGTATATATGTTTTCTATATTTGCTTTTATATCTATTACACATCTGCACATGAATGTTACTGTTTGTTTGGATTATATTATTATTATTAGAATGTAGTATCTCCACTAATTGTTATTGTTATTGACTATTTCTTCGCTTGTTCCTCGTTGAAGAACTGGTACCAATTCTGAAAGGGAAAATCTTGATTCGTAAATGTCAGTTTTCGCTTACCTACATGACCAAAGTGCAATTGGAAAGATGTAGGTATAAGATATCAGTAGGATTATCCAGAATTGAATGCCAATGACGTTCAATCCTCTTGGTCTTGTGTGAGTTCTAAAAAAGGCATTTCCAGGATCTCATGCAGAATACGCAAATAACTGACAGTTTCGCTACATCCTTACAAATAGTGAGTTGTTTTCGAATCTTGGGCACTACTCAGTACACCGCTTTCCATTGGACTATTGCTTCTTCCCAACCAAGTAGCGCGTTCTTAAATGCGGTGATGATGCTCGCGTCACGCACGATAAACATATTTTCCGATTCTATTCATGTGTCAAACCTTGCGTTACTCCTCCTTAGAGTGGAGAATGTAGAGCACTATTTGCAAATCTTTCAACAAATATCTACAACAGGTAAAGAGCTTTACCAAACATCCCCACGTCTCAGTGGCGGATTACGACCTCAGCGGCCCCTAGGCACTTATCAGTTCGCGGCCCCCTAATATGAACCACGGAACCAAGAATGTATAAAACCGGACCCCTAAATATCCTGATAAGGAATTTACTATTGCTCATCATTTTTTCTGCATTATATTATAATCTTGGAATCTAAAATGATCTTGACCTATAATTCATTTAATATTTTCCCACTATACAACTTGTATGATGGATATTAAATTAAAATCGACTAAAACAAGCAAAACCTGGCCTGGTAAAATTTGTGTATTCTTTCCTACAGGCCGTTTCAGATCAGTTCAATTAGGTTCAGTTCTGATCAGTTTAGAAAAATACAATAAAGAACAAATCATCGTTCGCATAAAGTAAATTGATCCGGACGGCAATAAAATATTCTTATAAAAAAAGATATATTTTCGAAGAATAAAAGTAGATACAGCACAGCCTGTGTTGCTAGAGCGTGGTATTTCTCACTTTTCGTGAGAATTTCGAAGATTCAAAACTGAAAAAGGGAAAAAAATAAAAAAATTATCTCTAGAACAAATTCGTGATAATTTTCGTCAATGGTTTGCGTTGCGGCCCCTTGGAGCTTGCGGCCCCTAGGCATGTGCCTATCGTGCCTAATGGGTAATCCGCCACTGCCACGTCTGATTGATCCCACAAATCGAACTTTCAAATGTAAGACCATCTCTACTATACGCAAGATACAACCAGTAGCATTCGAATATGTTATAAACTCGACGAGATCAACAGACAGCGCCGTGTAGTTTCACTTAACCCCAACCCCATATGGGTATTGTAGATGTGCCATAATAAAGAAGACTATCAACATTTCCTCTATTTCCATATGAAAGTTGGGCAAAAGAGAACCTTCATACAAAATTGAGCAAATCGCCTTTACCAAGAGGAATACAAATGTACTGAACACTTTGGGTGATAAAGACATTGCAATTCAAAAAAGTCCAAGTGGTTTTGCTAGAATCGTAGAACAGGAAGTCTTCCATTTTTCGCTGAATGACTTCCATACCGATGTGAAAAAATTTCATCCATCCAGTGAATCCGCGTTAAAACCTAACGTTGGAGTTCCTACAACACATACCTATGGAAAAAAGCAGAATCATCAGAAAAATCTTTTCATTTGAAGAGTCATTAATACCATGTAATATTTATCGACTCAAAAAGTCAATCATCATTCAAATTTCCTTTCCATTATTTTCATCACAATATTTCCTTATAGGTTTTCTTAATAAATAAATAAATAAATAAATAAATAAAAAGTGAAATAGTAGGTAATCAGCCACTCATTGGCCATCGAGTTGTCGAATCACCAAAACGCCTACGGAATTTTTAGATCGTCCAAAATGTCGAATATGCCCAAAACGCCGGAGATTATTTCACAACCAGGTCTGCTTTGCCGAATTTCATGAGAAAAATGCCGAATCTCCAAAACAACGACACAAAAAATTTGGCAAATCCACAGCAACGGATTTTGATTGCGGTCGGTGAAATGGTCGTCTCATTGTGGCCACAGTCGACGTTTTGAGCATAAAGCGTTTTAATGACGAACAGCTCAATGGTCACCACAGATGAGGGCAGTTGAGAAAGCTCGATATACCTAAATGTATTTTAATTAAGAGCATTCTCCATCAGCTCCTATACACAATTTGAGCATTTGCGAAAACCTTCTTTGGAGACGTAGGTACTATGTGTAGAGAGCGGACACCAAAGCATGGTCCAAAGCATCCCCCGGCTTTCGAAACGAATGACACGAAATCCAAGTTTTATTTATGGAAAATGGAAAATGAGTGTGAGTGGACAAGTTGTCATGGTGCAAAAAAACTCTCAGTCCAAAATTTGTACGCTTTCTTTAGAAACGATCAAGTCTGCGACTCTACCACATGCAATTTATCATTTTTCGAGCTTCCAAAGAAATCGTTACCACATTACTATTTGCACAAAACATGTCACCCTCGCGTTCCTTGAAACGCATCGCTCATATTTCACTTTCCGTGGGGGTTTTTCGTCTGGAAACACCCTAGCGCTTAGTTTGCGGATCATATTAATAGATCGTTGCGATAGAATCTAGCGAGAACGAAGCTTTTAGAAGCTCAAATTTTCATTAATTGTCGGTTATAGAATCTTGACAAGACATTCATCGGTTATATGTAGTTTTTGGATCCTCTTATAAATATTTTCTTACAAGTTCCACGTTCAGAAGGATAAATTTGTGTTCACTTGATCCAAATTTTGACAAAAAATTTTGGAATTTCAAAACGATTTTGTTCAAACTCTGTCCTGGTTAATTGGAAATTTAATTTGTTAAATTTAAAGCTGCCTTGATGATGGAGCAAAAACTATTTTCTTTGCAGGTAAAGTACCTTTTTTGTATACAGGGTGTCCCAGGCGGAGCTTACGCTAGACGTATCTTGAAAACCGAATGTCACAAAAATTTGAAATTTTGGGGCCCGAGTTACTTTTTCACTTACAATCGACTAAAAATATTTGCAAGGAAGTAGCACTTCCGGTTATACCCGAAGTAGACCATAACTTCGTTATTTTAAATGGCAACCTCGATTTTTTTTTTCTGATTCGAGTTACCCCTTTTATTTGGTTTCCAAATCACCCTACATGTCAAATGTCTGCATGGCCACCTTGACTTTATAAGTGATTTAATGGAAATTTTGTGGAATGCAGAGGTTCACGTCAATGGCTGTAACTTTTGAACACTTTAAGATAGAAATGCATGTGATACATGGTTTTATAGAGGAAGAAGTGCTCCTTCTAGTCGTACCATAGCTTCTTCAAATGAAATGTTCCAAGGTCACGTTTTGCCTCCTTAAATATTCGACATTTCAAATGATGAAAACTCCATTTTTTTAAATGGCAACCCCATGGTTTGTTTTCATCATTGAACGCAGAATTTCACCAGCTTTCATTCGGTACCCATAAAGTATGGTGCGTGGAAAACGTTTGTCAAAATAATCCAACTCTGTATGTTTAATGCGATAATTGGGTAAATATCAACCCAGCAATGGAAAACAAATTTTGACAAAGGTTTTCCACGCACCCTACTTTATGGGTACCGAATGAAAGCTGGTGAAATTCTACGTTCAATGATGAAAACAAACCATGGGGTTGCCATTTAAAAAAATGGAGTTTTCATCATTTGAAATGTCGAATATTTAAGGAGGCAAAACGTGACCTTGGAACATTTCATTTGAAGAAGCTATGGTACGACTAGAAGGAGCACTTCTTCCTCTATAAAACCATGTATCACATGCATTTCTATCTTAAAGTGTTCAAAAGTTACAGCCATTGACGTGAACCTCTGCATTCCACAAAATTTCCATTAAATCACTTATAAAGTCAAGGTGGCCATGCAGACATTTGACATGTAGGGTGATTTGGAAACCAAATAAAAGGGGTAACTCGAATCAGAGAAAAAAAATCGGGGTTGCCATTTAAAATAACGAAGTTATGGTCTACTTCCGGTATAACCGGAAGTGCTACTTCCTTGCAAATATTTTTAGTCGATTGTAAGTGAAAAAGTAACTCGGGCCCCAAAATTTCAAATTTTTGTGACATTCGGTTTTCAAGATACGTCTAGCGTAAGCTCCGCCTGGGACACCCTGTATATCATACAGCAAAATTTTATTAAGAAAAGCTGTTCAGAATCGAAAAATAATAATGACTGCACAGTTTGAAAATAATCAGGACAATTTCATAATCGGCGAAATATTCGAAATGGACAAAACCTTATTAATTTTTTAAGATTTTGAATTCCAGAGGGGTTGCATTTGATTTGCGAATTGAAACTTTATACGTACGGATTTGTTGAGAAACTGAAAAAAACGAATCACAGTTTCGAATATACAATATACTTATTATAGTTCACTTTCTTTTCATTAAAAAAATTTAAATAAACACGTACAACATGGTATATGTTGGGAAAGTATAAAACGAACACACATTTTGGAGAGTATATAAATGTGAGTAAAATGTGACCTGACCTTTTCCCAAATTCCCAATATGGATATCTGTAATTCAAATGTATAAATGTACGGTAATGGCAGGAAGTCTACATCCATTTCTACGCAGAATAAATATCATTAGTTTGAACCCTTAAATGAACAAAAAAATAACAGAATTAATCCAGGTTCTTATGAGGGATTTAGAGTAGGTATTAGAGCTATTCAACTAAACGACTTGTGGGGGGAGTGCCTCAGGGTTGTAATGGCTACAGATTTTTTTACATCCGTGTAAAGTCATTCTTGTTCTTTTTTCGAGCGTTATACAGTCGTTTTCTGTTAGTAGGGCTTCATTAAGAGATGCTTTTGGCGTTTCAACAGATGCGAAAAACATATTTACGGCTTATGGGTATGTTATTTGCCGTAATTAAATTTGATATTGATGCCAATCTGGCATAAAATGTTAGCGTAAAGAGGTTTACGTTTAATTCAACGTTTGAAATATAAAGCATCCGATGAAAACGGGCATATCGGAAAATGCGATTTAGGAAATCCTCTCTTTGAAGTTACCGTAATAATCCACAATTTCATAAAAGAATTCCATAAACTTCAAAAACACCGGAATGGGAAGGTTTATATTCTTAAAATTATAATCACGCTACCGAACGTGAATCTAATGTAAAATGAGGGAATGCGATTTAGAATACTCTTGAGTTGAGGTTATTTCTCTTAGCTTCTTCCCTTAAAAAGTGTTTTTATTTACCAAAGTGTTTGAAATAAAAACAAAACTAAGGAGAACAAATTCCCTTAAGCACACCCCGAAGACGTTTGCCCTTGAATAAAAAATATAAATAGAAGCGAATATAGTGAGAAAGAAGGAAAATAAATAAATGACTTTCTTTCGACGATTTATTTATAAAAGTTACTGAAAAATCTAGCTGAAAAATTGAAGCTCGAAAACAAACAAAACGTACCTTATACGAATTCCGTTTATTTCTAGGTCTTACAGTTCCGTGTTATTCGGGATTATGATAATGCGAAGGAAGAGCGATATCACAAGAAGGCAGCGCACCCTTAGGATCTGCAGTTATCGATAAGGATTATAGCGAATTTGATCCCGTTTCGTTTAGAAATATTTTTGTCGAATACCAGCGTCCGGAATTGAGTAACATTTTAGGCGAATGAACAATACGTATTGTAATTCCGGTGGCGAATTTAAAAACAAAGAAGCGCGAGATTATCCGTGTAAAAAAGCATGTGTTAGGTCTTCGTGTTGTTTGCTTAGGACACGTTTCGCTAAATAAGAACACCCTCATATTCTCGTTTGTTTAGGCTTTTTTTATAGACAATGTCTGAGTTAAAAGGGAATCGTTCGCGATGACGTCGGCGTCATCATAGCGGAATGCCCCAAGTTACCAAACGAACGCTTGCACATTGTAATTTAAAGGGAGGTCGGAAAATAGCGTTAGATCAAAAGCAACCGGATCCTGCAGGCGGAACTTTGTAGTCTTTGGTAAGATGATCCTGCATTGGCATCAAACCCATTGTTCATGTTGATTTTATTTCGAAACTAAAGATCTCAACGTGCGCGCAGTGCAAGTACAACTTTTTCATACGCAATTAGTAATGTTATATTTCAAAGAGTTTGCTTTGCTATTCACTGGCTTCCATAGTAACGCTTTTCACGGTTTATTCCTCCGAAAACTGTCATTGTTTAAGTTAGGTATCAAGTCAGGTAATTGCCTATTCACCCCTTTGCGGATAATTAACATCTTGCCACACCTTCAGTTTAATGTGTATATACCTAGATATGAAAAGGAAATCGTTTTTGCACCCCATGAGCTTTCACATATTCAATTCAATGAAGGGCTTCTTTACCTCGCCGTTATTTTCAATAAGCAGTACCTATATTAAAAACAGAAACGTTTCAATTAATTAATGGAAATCATTTCGCTTCAAGAAATAAACGCTTGCCGAATTTTGAAAATTAGAATAAAAGTACTTTAATTAAAAAGTACTTATACATGCAGAATTGCGAAATTTAATTACAATTACGAGTACGTACCTAAACATTAGTCCGAAGCAAGCGACGCGTTTAACAAAGCGGTTGAACAATTCCTACGTGCACACTGTCATTTTAAATTAATTTCTAAATGTGTTTGACAAAACCTTTTGGCATTATTCCAAATAAACGTGCGAAACTTCTTCGTACATCAACTTAACGTAATCCGAGTTTAAAGAAAACCGTAATGCGTTAAACGAGACTTGAAAACCACACAAATAGTCGCAACCATTTTACAAATTGACCATGAATGCAGTTTAAATTGGAACGAAAACGTCCATCAAAAAAGAAAACTAGGACATTGATACAGAAAGAGATTTGTGAACGCCAAGTTGTCCTTGTACCACAAAAGAAAATCGGGATGTTCCCAATCACAATAAAAATTTGTTCGAAATTTCTAAGTACATAATGCATTCGGAAATTTAGAATGCTGGCGCTCTAAATGCATATAACGATCCAAAAAAATTGGAATTCTGTCGCCGTATAAAACCTCGTGTAGTTTAAAATTTTCGAGATAGATAGCGCACCCTTCTACAGTTTCCACAGTTTCCCAGAGTCAGTAGACTGACTCTGCAGTTTCCTAGAGTTTCCAGTACAGCTCTTCGTTAGTGCTTTTTAGATTATGATCGAGTATCGCCACTGAATAGGAATGAAAATACGGCCGAGGTAACCTTTAACTACAGTACTTCTGATTGGATGTCAAAACAACCTTATCAAGGTACAAAAAGTGAATTTTGGAGATGCTGCGTAACAGGGATAGTGGGGATATGATCGAAATATGGAGAATAAGAGAAAATGAAGATCAGCTACAGAGTCTCCGACAAAGAGGAAAGTCTCAAGGATTCCATTACCTATAACAAGTCGGGAAAGAAAAGTTCTTATGCAAAATCAGCAGGGCTGCCCTGCAGGCACTTGGTCACTTGTAAAATTCCTTTTAGGTTGGTAGCCGAATGTCACCACGCACTAGAGTAAGTAGCAAGCAGCAATACCCTCGAGCTCGTATGGGTTAAAGGGCATGCTGGAACAAAAGCCGACGAGTTAGCCCGATTGGCCTCAAAGCAGATATTTTATGGTCCAGAGTCGGCTCTCCCACTTACAGTATCAACTGTAAACAACTTAATAACTCAAGACACCGTAACCCAGCACAAGGCTAGGTGGAACTTTATGTTAGACTACCGTTACGCGAGAGAGGCCTTCAAAGGGAAAGGATCATCTCGTAGCATGCGCGTTTTTGCGCAGGACTATCTAGAAAGAACCTGCGGCTACTTGTGGGAATACTTTCTGGGCACTGTAAACTAAACAAGGCTTGATAGAATCACCATCTTGTAGAGGATGCTACAAAGGCGACGAGACGGCACACCACATACTTTGTGAGTGTCCCCCAACTGAGACGATCCATGCTAGGGGAATTCTGGCCAGACATGGTTACTTTTTTCAAAAAACTGTTAAGTTCATGATCTGCGAATGGATAAAAACAAAGTGAGTGTAAAAAGAAAAATAACGTAAACAAAACACCCAAAGTTGGGGTGGACTAAGTTGTAAATATAGGAAGCTCTATTTTGGTTGATTCTGGAGTAGTAAATGGAAGGATCAAGATAATCAAGAGAGTTGATGAAATTCGTAAATAATTATGTAACGTTGATTTTTTGACTTCGCGAATCTATCTAATATCTTCTGAGCCACAGTTCAGCCGATGAAGGGCTGAAAAACTTCTTTCTGCAGACGCCATGCTAATTGGTAAACTCAAGAAAATGTGTAATAGTAGTTGAGAATTAGGATAAATGTCTGCGTCGCACATTCTAAACATTTCCGCAACAGATAGATCGCCGGTATGTTTCAATTCTAGGCCTTCCACAACACATAAATTTTATTTTCTTAAAATCGAATGAAATCATGAAGCAA
Organism: Pyrocoelia pectoralis; assembly: GCA_036250285.1. Classification (NCBI taxonomy): domain Eukaryota; kingdom Metazoa; phylum Arthropoda; class Insecta; order Coleoptera; family Lampyridae; genus Pyrocoelia; species Pyrocoelia pectoralis. The sequence continues at coordinate 30,062,482 of CM070080.1, forward strand.
AAAACGACCCAAGTGGGGGGCCATGGCCCCTCCTTGGATCCGCCCTTGGGATTATGCCAGATACGAAGTTATGGATGTTGGAACTATCATAATTATTTACATGGATGTAATAACCACATCATGAACGGCGAGAAACCAAGTTGATTAAAGAAGCTCATGGACGATCAATCCAAGCCTCAACTTCAGCGATTGATACTGATCCTGATCCAAAGTATTGTTTGTTTGCTATCGAACCAGTTTAGACGCTTAGGTATTAAAAGATGGGAAGTTTTCAAAATGTACCTACGTAGCTTGTTTAATTTAAAAAAAAACGTAGACTACTGTGTATAACCTTATTTTTTATATATGAGCCAAGCTAGTTTTCGCTTATTTGACATCAATGGAAAGATGTTTTCCTAATTAAAAACTTGATTCCTTGGCAACACCTTTTATTATGAAATAATATTTCCACAAACACAAAAAAGGCGAGTCTTACAGTATTTGGTGTCACCGGACGCGGAAAACTATTTTCTGGGCTATAATTTCATTTGGAGAATAAAATCAATATTCTTTATGTGACCAAATTGGCACAAGAAAAGCATAAAATTCGATGATAATTTTTATTTTGATAATGGTGTATCTCCACTATTAAGTTGTAAATACAGGCATCTTTGATATTTTCATTACGCCTTGAGCGCAACATTTGCACCATGCGGAAAAATTAGCACAAAATTGTAATCATGGAATTCACGGACCTAAATACGACAGATCAAAAAGAACGGCTGCCCAAGTAAGGAAAAGATGGAGGAACAAAAAAACATACCTGGCTTCTGGATTCTGGATTTCGACGGGAGGGTGGGAATGTCTACGCCCACCCAGGCCACTTATTCGGGCCCTTTGTGCTACCTCCATGATTAGAGTCGCTCGACCCCGCAACTTCACTCAAGCCATCCCACACGTGAGATAAACCTGAGGATACTGGACGAGGAAGCGGCTCTAATCTTAGCCATGTCTGGTCAGGATTCTCCCAACATGGACCGTCCCAATTCGACAAGTACGGGACACTCACACAGTATGTGTTGCGCGGTCTCGTCGTCTGTGTAGCATCCTCTACAGGATGGTGACTCTACCAAGCCCAAAAAGACCAACAAGAAAAATTAGCCAATTTTCCGAAAGAAGAACATCCAAGTGCAATAAGGTAAATCTTAAGGAATTTGGTCCTTGGAAAATCATACTATTAGTCTTTCTTTTAAAAAAAATGCAGCGCGGCATTTACAGCGAACAGTAAGTTCAATATTTCGTGAGGATTTAGAGTGTGTAATTTCCTGTGATTTTAGCTTAAGTAGGCTACAAGGAACAAAGAAATTTAAATTTAGACCTTTGCTTATGCAGATATGATAATAATCTGAAGCAATAAAGATAATAAAATAATGTTATGCCAAATCCTCTCATTTCTTAACAGTACAAGACCACAAACAGCAATACCCTTGAGCTTGTATGGGTTAAAGGGCATGCTGGAATAATAGGCAATGAAAAAGCCGATAAGTTAGCCCGACTGGCCTAAAAACAACCGTTTTATGGTCCAGAGCCGGCTCTTCCACTTACAGCATCAACTGCAAACAATTTAATTACCCAAGACACCCAAGCCCAACACAGGGCTAGGTGGAACTTGATGTTAGACAGCCGCCACGCGAGGGAGGCCTTCAGAGGACCATCTCGTAGCCTGGCGCGCTTCTGTACAGGGCTATCCAGTAGGGATGGGTATCGATTAATCGATTAATCGAAATAATCGATGTATTTATAAAATAATCGATGTATTTTTAATCGATGTTTGCTATGTTCGATTAATCGGGTAATCGATGTTTGTATCACGATTTTTTCATATTTTTATTTCTGGCCTAATAATTATTTTCCAGAGAAACTTTACATATAATAAATAACAAATTTTTAAAGGATGTAGAAGAAAAATATTGGTCTTGAATTGTGATTGCTAGAATGTAAATAATAAATACATATCTAAATTTTATTTTATTTTATTTTTATTGCGTTTAATGTTCCCAAACTACTGATTAGAATTTTTTCAACAATTTGTAATTTGTAATTATAGTAATTATACAATTGTATTAATTTTGTCCAATTGTAAATTGTACAACTTAAAATTTTGGTGTTCCTTTTTTCAAATTGCCAATTAATCGATTAATCGATCTCCTTAGCGTCGATTAATTGTTGTATCGATTAATTAGAAAAAATAGTAATCGATTCTCAGTAATCGATGTTTTGTTGTTCGATACCCATCCCTACTATCCAGAGGAAACCTGCGGGTACTTATAGGCATAATTTCTGGACACTGTAAACTTAACAAGCACATGCACCGCATGGGCTTGGTAGATTCACCCTCCTGTAGAGGATGCCATACAGACGACGAGACGGCGCAACACATACTGTGTGAATGTCCCGTACTTGTCAAATTAAGACGATCCATGTTGAGAGAATCCTGGCCGGACATGGCTAAGATTAGAGCCGCTTCCCCGTCCAGCATCCTCAGGTTTATCTCACGTGTGGGATGGCTTGAGTGACGTTGCGGAGTCGAACGACTCTAATCAGGGAGGCAGCACAAAGGGCCCGAATAAGTGGCCTAGGTGCATGTGGGATTTCCCACCCTCCCATCGAAATCCAGAATCCAAAATCCAGTACAAGACCACCATCAGTACATGGTAACTAATTATGAACTAACACCAGCCAAAAAAGCGAATTTAACAATATTAATGCAAATACAACGAATTTGGAAACTACATGCTCGACGCATAGATGACTATTGAAAGTTAGTTAGCAATTAGCATCATCTTTAGGAAAAACAAAAATTGGCCTAAAAAGCTGATCTTGAGACCTAAACGTCAACAACAATCTTTTGACCGTAGTTGGTTGATAATGTATTGCATTGTAAATGTAGAACGTATAGGTTCATCTACCCATTAACGATTCAACGCGAATATTCACAATAAAAAAACTTCAAAAATATTTACGCTCAGCTCTCGAGTTTTCCGAAATACATGTGTAACGCGCGTCATGCCACACAATTTACTATTCCTTTGTAGACATGCCAGAATTATTACCAAAACAAGTCCTGACATACTCACAAATTTATTGCTTTAGCTTTAGATAATATCATCGTACCGTGAAACAGTCGAAAACTTTATAACAAAATACAACAATCGACCGCTAAGTAAACATATAAAGCTAAAAGAACAAAATCATAAATTCTACGTTACACTAAAAACAGTCTTCACAAGTGTAAAATGTTCACATGTTCAGTAAGTGGATGATCCTGTCCTGTTTTAAAGCTTACGCCTCTAAAACCATTAAATTATTTATGTGACTTCATTTTGTTGGTGGTCCAAATGTCGTGCTTTTCTGACTTGAAGGAATTTTCTCGTTTTGGTTTCATTTCTGCACCTGTGTGTGAGGCCGTCTCGTATACGTCGTAACGTCTTTATGTTTATATAGTCATAAGTACGAGTATGACGGATTCCATTTTGACAAAAATGTTTCATGTAACGATTTTTGACTCATAATATTTATCAATAATACAAAGTTAATGTCGTTATTAAAATCTTATTACTTGTTTAATCGATAAAGTAGTTGGAAGAACTTCCACTCTTTTTTTATCAGGTCGTTTTATTGCACTTGCTTTCGTGCTTTTTATGTTCTTTTTAAGGGTACTATAAAGCTGTGTTTAACGACACATACTCAATTTCGATTTATAAATGGAATAATTAAAAGTTAGATATCTGTTTTATGCGTTAACTTCTTTAGGCGTATGCAGTCGTTTTATTTTTATTTTATTTTCTTTTCATAATCGCGTCTAATTGAATCGTTTACGATGTTTGTACCTTATTCCAGATAACAATCCTACTTGGAAAATTGGTATTTATTGTTTACAACATCTTACTTATTTCCAACCTAAGGGGAACTAAAACATAAAAAAATGCGTGAACCGCTACCATTCCTTCGTTCAAGAGGTGCCTTGAATGTTAGACAATAGGAAATTGGGTAAAAGCATGTGATTATTTGAATAACGCGTAGTACTTTTCACATTTTGTTTCAATATCGAACAAAGCCGATGCATTATGTGACGTAATTTGTCAATTTAGACTATTTTACATTATGGATCATCAATTTTATTTTGACAGGCTGTTTCCGATGTATATACATCGATTTCATTACAGTGCAGTGTGACAATGTGGTTGATTCTTACAATTTGTAAAGATTTTGGTGATTTTTATATTAACTTAATTTGAAAATCACAATAAATCACAATAAAATACAATAAATAAGTAAACACCAATAACATTACCGATTTTTCCCTTTTTCTTAAACTACTTTACTCTTTCTATATCAATGCTTTTCAGTTTTCATAGTAGATCTTAAAAAAGAACCAAAAAACCCAAAATCAATAAGAAGATCATGTACGTACTCCATACGTTTAAGCTGGTTTTAATAATAATAATAATAATAATAATAATTATTATTATTATTATTATATTTTCAGTTCGAATACTATTTTTTGTCGTAACTTTGTCACTTAGCGGCTTTAGTCCCTGCTTATCGTATACCTTTCTCTGCAACAAATTCGTTCGTTGCACACCAACTACCTTTTTTCAACTACATAATAGAAGCTTTTCCTTCCCTGTCAGAGTTGCGGAGGCTTCCATGGCCAGAGTCAGTAAGACGACTTCCGGGGTAGGAGCGTGTCAATGTTGAATAAGTCAACGTTTCGCCCAGTTTCGTAAGAAGCTTTGGAACGTTGCTTTTCCAACATCGACACGCTCCAACCTCGGAAGTCGTTCTTATCTTACTTTTCCTTCCCTATCTCCACTTCTTTCCTACTCATTGCACAAATGCACATAGATTTCTTATTAGTACTTAGACCTTTTCCCACAATCCATCCAAGTATCCAATTTGTGGATATAGCAATATTCATAGTTTTGAATCCTTTAGTATTTGTTTTACGTTTCAAGCTTTATTTATTATTAAATGTAGTGCCCTTTTACCCTCTTCGCTATGTCTGATTTGATGCTATCTGGTCCAGGTACTTTTCATATTTTTAATATTTTTCGAACGTCTTGTACCTTTTCACATTACCCTACCAGACCGTTTTCAAAATAATGATGTAACCGTTACTCTTAGTGATGGCCAAACGAAAGACCAAGACAAGACCACATAGGTCTTGGTCTTGCATTGATATTCTTAATCTCGGTCTTGCTCTTGGTCTTGAATATGGAATTTTGGTCTTGTTCTTGGTCTGAAAGTGTCTTACGAGACAGTCTTGTTCTTGCCAATGTCTTGCAGAGCTGGTCTTGCGTCCAGTCTTGGTATTCCTCATGGCGTTGCTATCTTGGTCTTGGTCTCGCAAGTCTCTTGCGAGACCAAGACCAATTTTGGCCATGACTACTCTTGATTGGGCATCTTCTCCTCTTGTCATATTGTTTTTACTAGTTAAGCAATCGTTTTCTCTATGGTTACCCCTCCTTCCTTCAGAAACTCTGCTGGTATCCCACTTTTACGTGAACTGTTTCTTAATTTCCCTATTACATCCCCTGTTTCCTCCTCTGATAATAATAATAATAATATTAATACATATTCAAGAAGCTTGGTACTTGAAATATTTGACAAATTGATAGTTAGTGTCCCGAAAACTCTGAAATAACAAATTTTTGAAGAAAATTTGCAACTTAGTGGATTGAACATTAAAGTTTCAACGGTTTGCGTCTCGACTTAGGGGGTTGAAAGTAGCGGGGTTTGACAAATAAATTACAATTTCGGATAGTTGGGACATTACAAACATCGAACCAACGTCTGTATTTTCAATTAGGCTCTAAAATTGCCAAAATTTGGAAATTTGGCCTAAACGAAAGCTGATTCCTGTTCGAGGTCTCTACATCATCGATCTATGGGTGCTAAAACATTGTAACAAATAAGATAATTATGAATTACAACGATGATTAGCCTAGTACCCGGCCATGTGAGGACTTCGGATAAACTGCAACAAATGAGAAATATTACTTAGGTAATTTTCTAATGGTTCATATCAAGATCGTAGCCACAATTTTTTTCCGGAGGTGGTTGTGCTTTTATGCCCCTAAATTGAATGTTTTTTGTGCCATGTCGGGACGAAAAGTTTATGGGCCTTTTTTTTTAGAGAAGCAACTGTAACTGGTACTTCCAATCTTGATGCTCTACAACTATGACTATTTCCCCCCCAATTGGTAGAAGGCGAACCAAATAACTTCGTTTGGTAGCAATATGGTGCACTGGCACAACGACGTACACGATTGGTTGAACGTCATTGTATCCGAACACTGGATTGACCGCAAAGGGCGCAATGACAGAGCCTGTTTCGCATGGCCTCCAACCTCACCCGATCTGACGCCATGTGATTTCTACCTGTGGAGGTTCATAAAGGGTCGTGTGTATGTGCCTAACACTAATCGACGTTTGGGAAGAGCTGGGCTATCGACTTCATGTGTCCCGTGTGACGAACGGTGCTCACATTGAACACTTGTAAGCTTGAAGGTCTAACTGTTCCCTCATTTCATCTATTAATTATGATTTTAAGTTTTATGTAATAAATACTAAAAAGCGTTAAAACCTCGATATTCATTTAGAAACACTCGGTATTATAGTCTTTTTAAGTCGTTTTAGGACGTAACGTAGGTCATAGTGACCCTTTGATATTTGGTTAGCAAGTCGGACATCTCGGTGCATTCTGAGATATCGTCGGAGAAATAGCGAGTAGTCTTTTTGTGAAGCGTCTGGTTCCAGCGCAAGCTAAGGTCCGCGATTCGCCAGATGGCGTTATAAGTTACAATTTTTCCGAGTCAGTAGATTAACAGAGTACCGCAACCTCCGCCATGTTTAGTCCTTTCCGCGCTTCACTCCCTACACGTCTTATGTGTATGGACTAAACATGGCCGCCAGGGCGGCATTTGTCGCGTCAAAGGCTTGCGGTACTCTGTTAATCTACTGACTCTGCGATTTTTTAGAGTTCCTATATAGACACAATTTTTGGCCTCGTAGCTCGTCATTGTCTAGGTTTACCAGTAAAATAAAATCGACTTCCGGGGTCGAACCGTGTCATAGTTGAACAGAGAGTCCACGTCTGGTTCGCTTTCGAAAAGGGATTCATCAAGAAAAAACAAAACTAAACAAAATAAAAAGATAAAACCAAAATGAACAAACGGGAACAACACTGCACTCCTACACTAAGCTGCAAACACTGGAACACTGCCAAGAGAAAGCTAAACAGACAGAATGGACAACAATGGAATGACAGATTTTCATAGCGGAGTGTTTGAAGATCTCAATGTCCTTGCGGATTATCCTTTGGTAGAAGAAGGCGGAACGGGATAGAGATTTGGCTTCGCGAAACAGCGACAGCGGACTTGAAGCCATGACGCATCGTTTTTACTTTTGTATTTTTTATTTTTCTTGTCCTGATGAAACCCCTTAGGAAAGCGAGCGAAAAGTTGGTGAAAAAAAGACTTCGGTTAACTAAAAAAATCTGCTATCTGTGCTGATCGATTCTCTCAATAACCCCATTGAATGTAGGTGATAATGTCGCGTTTGAAGATAAGCTTCAGAAACTGAGAGAATGCCCCAGACTGGTGTGGCAAGGAGGAGATAGGTGGCGTCCAAGAAGTTCTTCTACGATGTATGCCTAAATGGCACAAAAAATGTACTACAAATTCAAAATCTACAAGCAATAGAAGTTGCTGAAATAGAAACTTCATATGACTATTTAAAGTAAGAGTTTCAAACTGCGAAGGACAACTTGCTGCTTTCTGCTCTGGGAAACCTGAAGCGTCTATGTGGTATCTTCATCATTATGGGATGGATACAGTGGCAGCAACCATTGTATGCAAGTGCGCGGTAGAGACGAAATGAATCGTCCTCAATGAAGAGGGTTGTTATTTGTTTGATTCAAAATATAATTGTGCCCGTTACATACCTTTGTAAAATAGATAACGTACCTTGTCACGTATAGTTTTTTGCCGAAATAATTCTGTTTATTAAACATAAATTGTATGAATGTTCTACTTTCGTCTTCAATATGATAGATCTCCAAAAAATGTACATGAAACCATTGAAAAACAAAGACGAACTTGAGATGTTCAGCGAGTATGAATGCAGATCAAATTACAAAGGCGCTTGAACACCAAAAAGGACATAATGTTCTTCTGGGTGTTTTGTACACAAAGGTTTTACCTTGTCGTAAATGTTTATAGTGTTGACAACTTTTGTACCTCTAAGAAAAACAAGTCAAAGTGTGCACACTAAGGGCGCTTTTCACATACACAATGTGGCACAGATAAAAAAGTTCATGTGTGCAGAAAAATTTCCCGAATATTAGGTGAAAACCACAGAAATGGGTCCAGACAGACAGACGGATGGATAGACAAGTAACACCACATTCTGTTAGTGTCGAGAAAAGCCCTGGAAAATACCATATTGAGCCAAATATCAGAATTAGCATAATTCGTTGTTGCTTCAATTGAAAATGAGTTGACGAAAACTGAAACCTGCAAGTTCAGCATGACGGTGCATCGCTGCATTATGTTTCAACCAGACCTTATAGTGTCTTGGTAATCATTTTCCTGGCCGTGATTTAAAATTTGAAGTTGGTGTAGGGTGGGATGGGGTGCGGTTTCCTTTTTCCCCACCTACAGTACGTTGTTTCTAAATTATAGTTTTTCTCCTGTTGTAGTACATATACACTGCTACTTTTCAAATTAACGAATCGTATAAGTCAATTATGTCTCAGTGAGAAGAGTGTAACACGTGAAATAGGTTTTTATTAAACAGAATGTCCTACGCTAAGTTAAAAGTTTTATATTAGGTTCTACACGAATTAATTCTACACTTAGAGATACTAGATTATATTTAACGGATAGTCCACAATAGAATTGTTTATGTCACCGACACGTACTAACTAACAAAAAGGTTACACGGCACTCGCGGTAGCGCAAGTTCGCGGAGTCACAAGACCGGGTAGCCAGGTACTTGAGAGTATCTTCAGGAGCAGTACTATGGTAGGTAATACCATTGAACTCGCAGGAAGATGAGTTACTGTTGATGTTTTTTCATGTTGACTTTATATTTTTGCAACATCCCTTTCAATGGGGCGCGTTTCTGCTAATGCCCTCTTTCGTAGTTTGGTTTTACCCTTTTTGCGCCTGGGGGTATTGTATAGTGTGTTGTCTAACTGCCTGGGTTTTTAGGGGTTGTTACAAGAGTTGATTTGCTTGATCAATCATTCAAGCTATGAAATGATCATTGGTCATGTTAATAATAAATAAATAAATATATATAAATAAATGTTGATATTGTTTACTCAAAATCGATTTATTACAATTCCAAAGGAACGTGGAAAAGCTTTATGAAAGCGAATTTTTCACAGTCCAAAATAGTTTTACTTATGTAAACCAGAAAAACGTTGTAACGTGACAAATAAAAATAGTGGCTTACGATTCGCGCTCAGAGGGGCGGTTGTGCTTAGTTGCACTGAGCACAATTAATGTTTGTTTTTGAAAAATTTTCACCTTTTCCAAACTGTACTATCTTAAAAGTAAGGGATGACGGGACTTTCTTATTTTGTGAGATCCTGATTATTATTAATTACTTTCAAAGCCCAAAATTAAAAAATAATCGTGATTTATCTTTCGAATTTTACAATTGGAGTAGATGGTCGGTACTCCGAAATTCTCCGTCCGCTAAAGCTCTTAAGCGGTATACGCCTGACAGGGATCATAATGACAAACAAATATTGGCAAATACACAAATATAATTTCCCTTTCGAAAAAGAAATCCGTGTATATTTTTATCGCTCTGATTCATGTATATACCCTCGAGCATAAACAAATACAGGGAAAAATGTTAAACATTTTATAAAGTTTGACAGTAAAATAGAAAATCCAAAAAAAATGTACACTAAGCCAATTTATTTTATATTTTGCTTTTCAAATTGAGGAAACGTAAGGAAAAAAAGGTTGATTCGATTTTTTATTTCGAACGCGTAAAATCTAATTTACACAAACAAAATATAAAAAAAAAAAACTGTCACAAGTATGATAGTTATAATATAATAAATTATAATACAAAAAATGACTTCTGAAAGAGTCAAATTGTTCCCTTCAGTTCAATTATAATGCAGTCGATGCTATTATTTTTAATAGGTAATAAAATGTGTTTGTGGCCATAAATTTCTATACATATAATAAATTATGAAATGCAAATACTAGACGTCTATATCCTAAAGTCGTAAAATAAAAGGTAAGGTATCTTGAAAATACTACCACGACGGAATTTATTATTAAATTATTACTACGAAAGTCAAACTAATATATTATGGATATGGTGCCGCCGCCAACATGCATAAGAGAGACAAATACAGTCTATTAGAAATTAGACCATGAGAAAGCAACAAATTTAGTTTGCAGAATAATCTTCCATGCCCATAATGTGAATGCTGCCCCTAAACATTTCTTCAGCTTTCTAAGGACATGAAACAAATGCAACTCAATGGCATGAAAAATCATCGAAATTTACAAAAGAGTTCAATCTATAGTGTTTCTCAACCTTATTTTGCCCACCGGCCACTTTGAGAGTATGTTTTTTCTAGAGCCCCCCTAAAGAAGAATGTTTCAATCGAAGCAATTGAAATACATACTTAGTTATATTGAGGAGTATTTTTATTCCCAAAGGCATGAATTTATAACTAATGAGAAGGTCGAATTTGACGCATTTTAAGGAATTTGTTATGTTCATCTTTAAAATATCCTGGAATCGTTCCTTGAAAACTCTGTGGAGGTTTTCTAAATGTTGACAGTAAACAAACGATTTTAATTTTCTGTAGTTTACTTTAGTTAGTACGTGATTAGCGTGTTTTTAATTGTCTTTTTTAGACTATATTTTTGTAATCTACCCACACCCCCTCAATGCCCACTAATTTTCTCAGGGTCTTCTACTGCCCCCCTGAGAGACTCGTCCACGTTGAGAAACACTGATCTATAATCATCGATGTGAAAATAAACCACGATCAACCTATGCCATGGTTAATTTATTCATGATGTGAAGGTTAAGTTAATGTGAGACGGTTACATGCAGACCTCCATACAATTGATATTTCGGAACGAATCGGAAAAGGTAGCTAATTAGTGAATCGAGCGAACCAATGAAAATATGGCAAAATTATTTTAGAAAAATGACGCGATCAGAAGGGGATGAAAATCAAATAATAGAAACCCTAACGAAGCAATTTCGTTTGGCACTTTCACCAAAGAAATTGTACGGACGGAATGCCAAAGTATAAGGAATTAATGGGTTTCAGACATGCGTTCAGTTGCGAAAACAATTCTTCAGAAAATAGTTTATGCGGGATATAGGCTCTGTACAGTGCTTTCACAAATGATTGACTGCCATGTGATTGCAGGTGCTTACGTAAATAAAGGTATACGATGGTAAACTCGATTAACCTTGCCTAGGCAGGTTACTAGGGTGTCTACGATGAAACGGTATTTAGAAAATAAAGAATTTGTTATTGATTGTTATTTTACCTTCTATTTCTAGGTACAAATTAACTCTTCGCTTCATATTTAACACATAACACACGTACGTTCAAGTTCATTTGGAGTTATTTCTTGTTCTATTGCCCCTTCCAATTCTTCTAGAAAAAACCTAAGGGCATGAGTCAGGAGGCCACAAACCTGTACTAATAATTATTCGGCCGCCATAAAATTGTTCCAGATACCTAATAGTTTCATTAGAGGCGTGTGCAGTTCCTCCGTCTTACTGGAAAAAACCCAGTTGTTGCATGACGCAGAATATCACGTTTACGGTTTCATAAAAGAAAATCCGTCCAATTATCCTCCTTCTTGACACCCAATTGCCAACTTTTTGGGAATGTACAGGTGTAAATGTGTGGATTTTCTGCTGTTAAAATTTTGTAATTTTGGTTATGCACATTACCCGACAAATGCACCCATGCGGCCATCCTTCGTCTGAATAACATGTTAAGTGCAACAAATTATTGTTGTTTAAACGTTCGTTGAACCATTGACAATATTAAACTTGAAGGTTATAGTGTAGTCCAGTGATTCCCAAAGTGTGCGCCGCGGCTCCCCGGGCCGCCGCGGTGCCGTCATAAGGGCGCCGCGAAATATTCAATTAAACAATTCGGCCATTTTCTTGGAATTTCGAATCCTCGAATTTTTGCGCCAACAATCATGTATGCTAACAAAATTCCGAGAATTTAACAACTTTCGAGTCTCATTGGTTTCTTTCCAATCCGCATCTTTTGAAACGCAAGCATGGCTTCCCCACACACGTTTAGTAATCGCTTTTAAAAAGGAAAGTTTTCCAATTTTTCAAGAAAGTCAAAAATTTAGAAAAAAAACATGTATTAAGGGCGCCGCCGAAAATTGAAAAAAAATATAGTAAACCTGCAAATAACCTAGGCGCTTTAGTAGCAATCTACGTTTAAATTTAGCATTTTTTTTACTGCCAAACTTTGTTTAGTGTCATGTTGCCATTTTGTATCAATTGAAAAAAATATACTAAACCTGCAAATAACCTAGGCGGTTTAGTGGCAATCTACGTTTAAGTTTAGCATTTTTTTTTACTTCCAAACTTTGTTTAGTGTCATGTTGCCATTTTGTATCAATTGAAAAAAATATACTAAACCTGCAAATAACCTAGGCGCTTTAGTGGCAATCTACGTTTAAGTTAAGCATTTTTTTACTTCCTAACTTTGTTTAGTGTCATGTTTCCATGTTGTATCATTTGAAAAAAAATATACTAAACCTGCAAATAACCTAGGCGCTTTAGTGGCAATCTACGTTTAAGTTTGGCATTACTTTTATTTCCAAACTTTGTATATTTATATATTTATTCACAGCCATCTATAATTATTTTTCGTGTTTTTTTCCTGGGTTTTTTCCGGTTTTTTTTCCAGGGTTTTTTTCCGAACCCCGTAAATAATAGTATATTACGTAACAAGGAAAGAGTTGTAAGTAACCCAATACGCACGAGATGGGCTTACAACTCGTGTAACGTACTAATACTTTTTCTACGCCCACTCAATATTCGTAGATAAAGTTGAGAAAATGTTCGGATACAATAATATTTTGTTAAAGAAATTGACAATATAAATGACATGACATTTATTTCCATAGATACTACTTAAGGCTCCTAAGGAGAGCTCTGCAATTTATGTTGCTAAAATGGTCATAAAATGACCATTTTGGACGAAATCATCTAACAAAAATTAAAAAAACTATGAATAGGTCAAATTCTATGTAGCATAGTGATCACTGATCAATTAATGTAAACCTTCGGGTCTCAAATTAAATATTTAAGTTACAATCTTGGTCGAAAGTTGCGTAAATGTAGTATCTCTCTTTCATAACTTTCGACCAAGATTGTAACTTAAATATTTAATTTGAAACCAGAAGGTTTACATTAATTGATCAGTGATCACTATGCTACATAGAATTTGACCTATGCATAGTTTTTTAATTTTTGTTAGATGATTACGTCCAAAATGGCCATTTTACCAATATGAACTACAGAGCTCTCTTTAGGAGCCTTAAGAAAACGTGTCCCATTTTTAAAGAAATTGCATAATGTGCTGCCTACATTTAGGGGCATCACTCTTTTAATCCAAAGTATATCTCGCAAATGCTAAAAGTTTTTATGTTTTTCAATTGACTAAATTTGTGTAAATATAAATAGACCAAATAAAGTCTTACACGTAGATAAAAATTTGATTGCAATTTGATTAAACCAAGAAGTTTAAGTTTTCTTCTCAAAACGCACGTGTACGTTATGACATCTCATGACGTGCATATTATTGTAAAATGTCATTTACAACTTTACAAGGAATCCTAGACATGTTTGTCTGGGCAAGGAATGTTGACAGTGCGATTTTTGACGTTTACAGACATGGGCGTAGAAAAAATTTACACGATAAATATGTTTGTTGACATATGAGAACGAGAACACATTATTTATATTTTGGCCCCTTTTCCAAAGTGAGTCGATGTTTTTATATATCACTTACTACCAAACTTTATAGTTATGGTTCCTCCTACTCGCAGCTACGCGGTCAGGTGTCGTTCACGAGATAATCCAAGACCTATACCTTTTTTTAAAGCTTCATGGCAAGTACCAGTAGACAAACCTGTAAAAAAATTATGATCATATTTCTGGTTGCATAAATTGTGGAATAGATTTTGTGGGACTGTTGCTTGTTGAATGTCATTAACAACTTCTTCAGTTACTTACAAGTCTTACAACAGTCGGCCTACCTTTGCAAATACAGTGCTTGTTTTCATACGTGTAATAAGACGTAACCTAGGTTTTTTAAATACATCATATTATAGTATACTAAAGTATGAGTGGATAAACAGGTCTTTAAAATACGCGCGAGTTTTCAAGCACGACGGCGTAGCCGGAGTGCTTGAAATGGAGCGAGTATTTTAAAGACCTGTTTATCCACGAATACTTTACGAAATGCTTAAAAATGAATTCTAATAATTATATATAATATATTATGTTAAATAATGTTTGAATACACGGTCTATATTATACTACTATTATAGTGCGATTTAAACACGCTGGGACGTGGTTTAAAAGGCTAAAATAGGACACCAATAAAAAAATATTACTAATACCTATCAGGGAAAGCCTCGGAAAACTGCTCAAAAACTGCAACGAATAGCTCCAAGTTTCATCAGGGTTTCGGGTGGAAATTCGAGAAAAATACAAACAAACAGAAGTAACACAACTAATGAGCTTCTAAAGCTAAATATTACAATTTAGTAATTTTTTTTCTAAGACCTGGTCAACAATTTAATCAACCTAGGAATAGCATATTTCAAGCACGAAAATTAAGATTGATCACGTGGGAGTCGATCAATGATGAAAGCACCGTAGAATGCTAACATTTTCAACTCTCTGCAACAATTTCCCTCGGACTAGCTTTGGGGAAAATGGACCAGACGGACAGACGACAAACAAAACAACAGTAATAAGGAAGAAATCTTTTAAGTGCTAGATCTTGGCTTGTTAAGCTAAAGTAAACAAATTACTTGATGATTGGCCAACTTACACTCTAATTCACTTGATATAAGAAACCAGAACGAGTTGTATTTTATTAAAACACAAAAGTTAAATTGTCTAGAACGGCCTTCTGTTTGGCACCGGTTCGCTTTACTGACACTCTGACAAGATTTAAATTTGGGAAAGGTGTAATTGTTCGACTGCCTTATTTAACCAAACAATTCAATTTTAATTTATCATAGTGTCAAACGTAGGCACTTAAAAATTTTTAGCCATATTTTTATGAGATCATTAATTTCGTGGAGAAAGGTTAATTACTTCATTTTAATGGGTAAACATTCCAAGTTTGAAGTTGGATTTCATAAAATTGTAAGCTAAAAGATATATCATAGTTAAAAGGGTTGTAAAATAAATAATTGGCACAAATTGATGTGTTTTCCGTAAAATAAGTTTTCATTTTGTTTTCAACTTCTATTGACATAAAATTTTAAATGATATAGGATACCCACTCATTTAAGTACATACTATAAAAACTTCAAGAAGCATAAGTACACAACATTAAATAAACACCGAAGGCATATAAAATAAATATATATGTTAAGCCAAAATACAGTTTCTGTAATTAAATACCAAAAACCCAAACGTTTCAACGGCTTGGAATACATCCAAGAATTAAATTCTCAAAAACAAATTTGTAGAAATTTTAAAAATATTTCACGGCTCTTCGTAATTTATTTGTAAAGAAAACAGCTTATCTCCATAATTATTTTATTTTCAACGTAATATTATCCCCTTCGGTTTTAGACGCTTAAATTAGAAATAGGGAAACGGGAAGTTCACCAAATAAATTGTTCCGACTGTAATATAAAATAAATTGGCCAAAGTCCCTCACAACAAAAGAAAAGTATAAGGGACTGCCGCCAAAGGATAAGAGTTTTGGATTAAGATCTTTACTCCAGAAAAAAAAGTACTAAAAACATTCGAAAAAATACAAGTTAATTAACTTAGCTGCGATAACCAAACTCTCTCTAAGGTGAGTATTTCACAAGGAAAAGGAGTACTACGCAATTAAGGTCGGTTTACACTAGTCAATGTGGACACATTTTAATTAAAATAGATACGGTTACGAGGAGAAAAATACCATGACCACTTATAGGGTTGGAGAGGGTCGGTGTTTGAATTAAAGAGTGGACGTGATAAAAGCGAATAAAATTTGATCCGCGTTCAATCTCCTTAAGTACTGTGGCGATCGTCCGTCACAATTACAAGACCTTTATGTTCAGGACCTTTTGATTGTTTTCGCCTCTGCGTCGGATATAAAATTTATTGGGTAGCTATTTGCAGTAATCAATGAGCGTATGAGGGAGAAATAATTATCAAAATCACGTGTGCCGTTTCCCACTGATTTTCATCAGAGCGCCATTGTGCGACAATTTCAATTATAAAATGCACATTCCCATCAGCGTGATTAATAATAAGGCGTAGATACGACGAACGAAACAATTGTTCTTGTTCGATTAGCAAACGACACTCAAAAATTCGCGACAGCAACTCTAATTAGAAAAATGTTTGTGTCGAATGAAGAGATTAAACGGGAGCGAATGGGAAATAAAGCAGTCCTGGTTGGATACGGGAAGTTCGAGTGACATTTGTTCCCAGTCTGAATTATTTAGCCCTAACAAAGGCCGGTCTCGACGAACAATAGTCGGTCCCGTTCACATTTAAAACTTGGTCGAGAAGCTGCTCATATTGCGAGACCAATATTTATCTCTCAGTTCTAGTTGATTTATTCGTGGCCGTTTCGCTCGTTAGTTCTCGTTATCATCTATTCCCATTATAATTACACTTCTCTCCACATTAATCCTTTTTTTGGAGGCGACGCTTAAAAAAACAAAGAACTAGATACGAAGCGTAACGTTTATTTAATTTCTCTGCAGGTGACTAACATATGAGTAATGGCACAAAAATCCATAAATCGTATAGATTTTGTCACGCTTTTAATCCTTCAGATGACACGCTCCAAAGTTTTATGCGAGATAGTTTTCATATTTTAATAAAACATAAATTTTTTATAATACGATTTTCGTGCTTCGTTCTCTTAAAATTATCGGAATTTTTCACAACTGGCGTTTCGCCAACTCCTTAGCTTAGAAGTTTAATCCACGATCAGGGTTTATTATGTGACCACATATAAAAACACACCCGAATGAATTTGTAAAAAATAACCTTTCGCCAAATGATCGTTTCACATAAATCATATAGTTTACTGACCTTTTACACCAAAAAGTTCAACGAAATACGCTAAAAAGTAAAGTAATTGTTTAGATTAACATAAGAGAGAAAGATATAGGGGACATAAAACTAAATGACGAAAAGCCGTATACTATAAGTAGAAAAATCCCATAGTCAGCAAAAATTTTATAGATACGCGGCACCTACATTTTATGACTATTTTATATGTAGAGTATAGAATAGATAAAAAGTATCAATTTTTGTTGCCAGTTGGGAAATTATTTTCATCTAAAAGAAGGTCAATACAAGTAATCGTTTTTAAGTGTGAAATTTCAAATTTACTATACTCGAAATTGTATACTTAACTGAGAAGTTGAACCTTTGGGTAATAAAATTTTTTATTTTAATACCGAAAATAAATAGGACATCTAACATAAAATTGAGAGAAGAATTTGAGCCACACTAACCAAAGCTATAATAGTGTCTTAAATTATAATGGATTTACAAGAGAATAACCACTCGATACATGTGGTGCAGTGCTTTTCTAAAGACGTATGTTCGGTACAATCGAACATCCCCAAGGATCAATGCAGGGTTGAGCACGTACTGAAAACGTAACGCAGATTGAAATTTCGTTGAGTTGCATAAGCTAGGGTCGACATCTGGCCTAGGGTTGAACTGACGATTTTACCAACCCTTATGGGTTGGTAAATGGGTGGTAAAAATCGTCAGTTCAACCCTAGACCGGATATCAACCCTAGTTTGTGCGGCTCAATTTTACACTAACCGCCGCCGGTTGAAACTCAACTAGACTATACAACTGGGCCTAAGACGTGTACAAGTTCGGTACAATCGAACATCCCCAAAGATGAATACAGGGTTGAACATGTACTGAAAACGTAACGCAGTTTCACTTTTGATTGTTGTTGGGAGCTTAGTTGATAAAAAAATCTATGTCGTTGTATCGCTTTTATCCTTGAAACGGTTAAGGTGGGTTCCCTATAAATACTTCCTCGTAATATTTGGAAACAGCACCACTTGATTTTTGCATGGGGGGGTCTTGGCGGAAAGAAAAGGAAGAAAGGGAAAGTCAGACTTATTGAAGTGCGATACCTTTAAAAATTATGCTGTCCAACCAGAAAAAGAATCAAGCGTAAGTGTGAAACTGTTTGATAATTGAGCAACTTTCGGACACATCTTGTATAGGCACAGAAGACATAATACAGAAGCGACACTCGTTTGATGTTCGTTTGACAAATCCTGGTGACCTTCGCCATTTTGTTGTTAGTTTCTTTACGTGGGAAATTTAAAAACACTTTAGTTTTCAGCATTAATCTACTTCTCTGGATGGCAACGATATTTCGCAAATTTAATAGTTTACATTTGCGAAATATCGTTGCCATCCAGAGAAGTAGATTAATGCTGAAAACTAAAGTGTTTTTAAATTTCCCACGTAAAGAAACTAACAACAAAATGGCGAAGGTCACCAGAATTTGTCAAACGAACATCAAACGAGTGTCGCTTCTGTATTATGTCTTCTGTGGTATAGGTCTTGGATGATCTCGTGAACGACATATGACCACGTCGCAGGTAACTATAATTCGTCAAACTTTTTTGTAGGCAACTTTCCTAAAAATATCGTCCGTCATTATGAAACAATAAGCACGCGTAATTATGATTGAACAGTAAGTAAATAATTTACACGATAAATATGAAATTTGTTGATATATGAGAACGGGAATACATTATTTACATTTTGGCGCATTTTCCAAAGTAAGTCGATGTTTTTATACCTCACTTACTACAAAATTTCATAATTATGGCTCCTCCTACTCGCAGCTCCGCGGTCACGTGTCGTTCACGAGATAATCCAAGACCTATACCTACTTACAGAGAATGCGCTGAAAATGTCGCAGTTTGCTATTTTAAAGCACAGTTAAGCTCCCTTAAGTGTGGGGATGTGGCGTGGGATGAATACACTCAAGACAGCATAAAAGAAGGTACATGGACAAACGGACGAGCAGACAGGAGAGTCAAAGGCTCCAGTTCCGAGTTACTTCTACTTCTTGCAGAAACAATCCACTAGAACCTGTATAGCAGCACTGTGTTCATTTGAAGGACCCGCCCTTAAAATTTCAGAAATGCGCCGTGTTACAAAGAAATGTCGAAACACGTCAACTATTAGCTTGAGGGGAACACTTTTTGGCGCTATTGTCATAAACGGCAGATTCACCCCCCCCCCCCCCCCCCATAAACATTTTCAAATGGTTTTAGGTATCAAGTCATACCTCATCTAAAAGGTCTGGTAAATTCAATTATAATGTTTTTGCCTTGGATACCAGCCATCCATTGTTATTTAATGGTTGTTTAAAATGGAATCGCTTAAACTTTTCAGATGCCCCCGTATTATGTTATGATGCAAAAGATTGACACGGGAACGGATGAATGACTACATACTACAAATATCTAACCATTACTGCCCATTTCCCTCTAATAATAAACCGATACAACTGAATATCGAAGGGTCCTCAGGACTACCATAACTTCTTTTGACATGTCTTGGTAGCCTGCAATGTATGATATTCGTTTATTGAGTTTGGACGTTGTGTCCACGAAAGCGGAGCATAATTGACGATTTTGATAAAAATCCACGCGATTGCCAAAATTTATTTACCTTTATTTAATATAATTCGGAACGATTAACTTTTTTTCATCTATCAATGTAGCCTTTTTAATTTACTTTCGACAGTGTTGGTAAATCTAAAAACCTCGAATTTAAAATAAAATACACTTACTTCGTACACTACAAGACGTAAAATGACGGGATATTGTAACAATGTTACCCTTCACACGATATAACGTATTGCGCTTGCGTTAATAAGAATAAAACTTGATTTGATTGTTTGAATATATTGACTAATAGTATATTATACAACAAGCTTATAATCTTGGTGTTTATTGCACGAGAGAATGTTTAACGTACGAGCGAGCGCAGCGAGCGAGTCACGCTAAATTTCCCGAATGCAATTAACACCAAGATTATAACGAGTTGTATACGCTATTTTTATTATGCTGGCATCAAAAATTTGAAAAATTTTATTTTTAAACAGACTACTTGCATGAATGTTTGATGTGATGATAATATCGTTTCGTTGGATACGATTGTTGCTATGCGTCGTGTGTAAATACCGTATATGTCAGAGCAGGTAAAGATGACCCCGTTGTTTCTCTGAAAATTATCAACGATTTCTGGTTATCAATAGAGCCGTTTATGATGGTAGCATAAAAAATCATTAATATACATTTAAACCTGCATACATCATTGCACAATATTAATTATTGTGCAATAATATTGATTGTCATGTGGATAAGGTTCCACGAAGTGGTAGCCGCTAAATGTTCCATATTTTAATAACAATACAAACCGTTTCTATACATTAATTTGTGTAATCGATAGCAGTTTATGCTAATCTGACATTAAAACACTAACAAAAACTAGCATCACGAAGTACAATACAAAACGAGTAAATTCGTCAGAACTGTAGATACTAAAAATGGAGTTTCCTCGCTTTTTTACACGAAAATATGCGAGGAAAATAAAACATTGTCTTATTCGTGTTCCCCGAGAGAATATTTTCTGTGTTTTATTTCAATAGGTAGGGGCATGGGCGATTGATAATGCATGGGAAGTTAAGGGTAGAGCATCCAATGTTTTAAGCTGCTCAATAAAATTAATCACAATGGTCACAGTGATCGATGGAGACCTATAATATGTGTAGTACCGCATGCTTAGTTTTTTTACATTATTACCTTTGTGCCTTTATAGCATAAGTTCAAAATTGTCACTTTCTGAATTAAATACAATGTGCAGCTTTGATAATTGAAATGCAAGGAAATTAAAGTTTAAATGAACAAAATACAAAATATATCTATAGATACAGAATGGGCAACCAAAATTGTTCTAGAATAAAAATGTGTTAAGGTTTTTTCCAAGAAAACATTTTTCTGTTCGGATCAACGTATTAGTTTTCAAAATTTTCTTTATTCTAAAGTTGGAAAATTGGAAAAGGAAAACATTAAGACTGGGACTTTGCGCAAATGAAGCAACATTATACTCGAAATTGGAGCACATGGACTACTTACAACGTATCCCAAAAAAATAACTGTATAGGCGGTATTATTGGGACATCATATTATTGAACCCATTTTTTCCGGATATAATTTAACTAACAGGAGAATGTTATCTACAGGAACAAATTGCTCCAGCTGTTGGTGACGTTGCTCGGAGCACCCCAGAACTGTGGCCTTCCACACAACTGTCGGGAAGTGTTAGAATTTTTACGGGATGGATTTAATAATAAAGTTATTAGTCGAAATGCATAATTAATTGATTCGCAAGGTGAAAACCCAACGGGTTTTTCCTTTGGGAACACTTAAACATCAGAAACTTATTCTGGAGAACCCTTTCCAAACTTAGAAGAATTCACGAATGTCGAATTGTCAATTGGGAGCAGTTCGAACTCTATTTCATGAAAGATTTCGAAATATAAACCACTGAAAATTACACACCTATATAACATTTCCTTCAATTTTCACCAAAATTGAAAACCAATACTTTTGATGGGCGAGAAAACAAAAGGTTAAGGACAGTGTTTTAGATCGGCCATCTTTGTTTGCAGTCTGATTTAAATGTTTTCAGCAAGAACTAAATTTCATGCTTTATGACTTTGGACAGTGGTTTTGCCATACATTAAATTATATTTTTATCAACACAATGTTGAATGTCATGAGTAGATTATTTTGGACCATAAACCAGTTGGTTAAAAACAGATTAAAAACAAGAAGTGAATTCAACTGAAGTAAATAAAACTTGAATAAGTTGAATGTTATGATGTTCGTTCATTCGTATGTTTAGCACGCGTCTTAATTAATTACGAAAGTGGGAAAAATTATTCGAAACGCCTCGCCCCAAAATTGTAATTAAGGATGATTTCGGCTCAAATACGCCTTTAATAACACTCAAATTTGTAATGCAATGCATGAACCGTGCGCGGAAATGAAAAACCCAACAATTAACTCAACAAAGTTAAATATCTTCAATATCTTTATTTTCGTAACTCACAATTTGTATAAATACCATGAACTTTACTCTCGACATGTAAACTAACTAAAAACATCTCAAGTCTAAGAAACGATCTTTCAGGAACTTGACGTAGAACACGAATGCAAATCAGAGTCTCGTAGCAAAAGTTAGTAAAATAGGGCAGTATTTACGTGAACGTGTGATGAAATTAAAATCTTGGAAAAGAGACGATCAATATGAGTAAAATTTTAATCACGTCCTTTATAAGTAAGATATCCTTGTGAATAATGTAATAAATTTTTTTATCGTATGAGTTATGCGAGTCCGTCGAAGAGACTGCAATTGGAATTATTGATCCTAAAATTAATCAAAATACTTATATGTAGTAGGTACAAATACCTGGTGGAGCTACATAAGATTTACGCCGCTTTACACAATTTTCAATCACTCAAAACACTTTGAAAACACGTTCAATATTAGGCACTTTCATCATCTTGAAAGTTTCAAAAGGTATTGTAATTTCAGCTTTATTTTACAACGGATAAATTTGGAAGGTGATTATAATTTTGTTTCTGAACTAATTTTCACTACACCTTAATTCCAAAATTTCTAAAGTGTACAAACGGTGTTTTTGTTTGAGTTTGTACGAAATATATATCACGAATCGGTGCATGACGTCAGACTAAATGGGGGATGAATCTTTACACACAGTCTATGGAGCGTAAGCAAATTTATTGCTTTGACGTATTTGGATATAATAAAGTAAGGAGAGTTATTTACCCGATTTAAATCCTATGTGCTTACAGGGTGATTTTTATTTCGAGAAAAAGATTGACGAGTTATTGCATACTCTCCAGATTTCCTTATTAACCAAAAATGCGCATATGTCAGTCACGAAAAAAAAGATTGGTTAAAAGCAAAGATATGCTCATATAGATAGGTTTTCGGGTAGGGAATCTCAATTGATCAAAAAATCGTTTCCGTGTTCAGTTTTCAATTTTCATACATATAAAGTTGTAAGTTCATTTTTACGAACAACGATGTTATTTAATAGAGTGACAATCGAAATACAAATTGCCCCCCTTCTTTGGTCAAAAAAACCGACGGTGCATCATTTCAAAGATACTCAGAGATTACATTTGCTTAAGACGTTCCAACGTTATTGACCATTATCAGGAGGTTACACGCTGTAATTGATTAGAAACTAAGCATTATATTATAATTATTCTCATTTAAAACGCAAATAAATATTGTAATTAAAGAGTCTTTCTACAATTTGCGGTTCACAGTCATTGGTTTTCTTTATACAGGGTTCCCCATAATAGACTGCCCATTTTATTTTATTAATAAATTCCCTACGAGATAACTGTATCTGTGGGATTATCTTCTGTAGTCTTTGGGATTTAAGTTATTTATTAATCAAGTAGACGCCTGTCACAAATAAGTTTTAGGTTAATAATTTCGTGGAACGTCATTTTTCTACGAGAAGATTGTTAGTTTTCATCAATAATTATTTATTTTTTTTTGCTTTGAGGCATTATTGCAATATCCATTTGAACTTTCATGGATTACTCAGTCCAACAACGTGTGTTTTGTCAATAAAATAAAATAAAAGGAATAGACGAAGGTTTGCTACGCCGTGTAATGAACCACTTTTTATATTGAAAAATGTATTGAAGTTGGTGGAGGTGATTTGGAAGACGTGATTTTTAAAAGTTAGAATTAAATTAGCCAAATATTTTATGTTATCATAAATCCCAAAGAGTTAGCTGTATTTTAGTATAATAAAAGGTTTGTTTTGTTAACTGACAAAATTTTAATTCAAATATTAAAATGGGTAGTCTATTATGGGGAACCCTGTATAAGTTGCTTAATTTAAATTTCGAATTGCTAGGGTGGATACAATACAGAATGGTATCGTGACCAGGATGTACATTACACCATATCATATCATTTAGCGATATATCATCGCATAACGACAAGTATTTTGACTGAATATCGGCACATGATGGGTCCTTATTTTATCGATATCAATATGGAGATTACAAAGGCATTGTGCAACATACTGAGAGAAGATTATCAGCGCAGTGCCATCAACAAGGACGGAGGAGCGTCCACGATAAAGACGTGGACAACCCTTTGTTATGGTAGATGAATATGTGGTGAATGACAAAATGATAGAATCAGTAGTCTGTCTGTCTTATATGCGACCGTTGAAAGCATATGAAAATGTTTGTGCGGAACCCAAAAAAGGCATTGTCCCAGAACGCGTTTGAATATTAATCCTAGTAACAATTATTGTCAGGTCAGGTATTGTTCATACAATAGTATATTGAAAATTGAATTCAAGCTAATGAAGCGCAGGTAACTTTGGAAAGTTTAGTTTTCCTGTAGGTACATACTTTGTTTTTACTGCACCTCATAAAGATTTACCTAAAATGTTATAAATACATATATGGTAGAGAGTGTGCATATTCCAAAATTTCGACCTCCAAAACTCTCGGCACAACTTTGGGTGACTGAAAAACCACGAAATTGTATGACTTTGTTCAGCTTTTGGGCTTACCTTGGAAACAACCAAAAAACTTTACGAAAATGAAAGACAATTACATTTAGCGTCGAATGAGTACCATAAAGATGAATTAAATTAAGGGGTGTTGGCGTTATTGGCAGTTGAATCGAAGAACGTCTTCAGCCCCGAAACGTGTAATCTAATCGAAAAAAATTCATAGAATGGAAGATGGAGGACATCTAATTTTAATATTGTTCTCATATTCATTAGGGAAAATGGGGTGTCGATATAAAAGGATAATTCAAAGAGAAGACCAAAGTATGTAATTAAACCCAATCTCTTCGTCCGATATCCCGATTCCTTGATCCATTGCAGCCGCACCACCAACTTCCTCTAGTTCGAAGAGGTCTTCGTCGTCGTCATCTTCATGACCCCTCTCTATCTCACGAGAGCTCTAACACGAAAGGTCATAGCAATGTTTGCAAGATGAAGAGCAGTGTAGGCCGGATTTTCGACAGCTGTGTGCTGTAGTACAACCCCTTTTGCAAGTGCATGAAACCAATTTTAGCAGTATGTCGGATGCAGCGTGTTTTGACATGGTTACTGGCAATAAGTCGCGCGAACCTTTCCTCCAACATTTTGGAGGTCGAAAACTTGGATTGCGTGTCTAATTTTTGTATGTAAAGTATCTAACATATGCCTACAAACATCTAATTCAGTGAGTAAAAGAATAAAAATCTATAAATTGGTTATCTGAAATGCCTGTCACAATTATGTATAACTTTTTCATTCATGATGAGATAATAAAAAAAATTGTTTATTTATATATTATTATAAATGATGGCATTGTACTTCCTATTGATTATAATATAATAGCAAATTATTACTGTTGAAGTTTGCATTTGAACAATAATGTATTATCATAATAGAAGAGATGGTATTATACAGTATTACAAAATTAGAGCAACTTTACTATAAAGCTTTCATTAATATTATTATTTATTATCATTGATTAACATTCGTACTGAACCATTAGTGCCACAAAATTAAGTGTTTGTGTTCCTTGTTTATTGTAACGTTACGAAATAAGGGAATGAAAATTCTTCGGTATAGATGGTTTTTCTAAGCGGTACCCAAATTACCAATTTCGATTGCAACTATTCTTTTTCCGTTTGATGTGCGATTTGAACTGGCATTACTATATGTGAACAGTTGCGTTTTCGCTATCTGTGGGCATTGAGTTCAAAACGTGCACAAGGTATTTACGGTCGTATCTTCCCACCGTGCTTCACCGAATGCCATTTGTCACCTTCGAAGAAGTGGCGGGTTGGCGAATTGTCTCTTTTTGTTTTCAACTCGACTCTACATAAGCAACAGTGGTGTATGACAGTATCCTGATGCTTCGTAATTACGTCATCACATAGGAAGACTCCTGGCGAGTATGGTGACTTGCGGTAATCAAACGTTCCTTTCTAAATTGAACATCTGACTTGTTCGCAAGGTTCCGAGTCCTTATGGCAGACCAAGTTAATTTATCCAAACAAAAGCCAAGAAATTACAATGTGTCCCACTTATAAAGGAGAGCATCAAAAGTACGTTCTGCAGTTTCACAGGGAGCCATTTGTTTTAGTTTCCCAACTGTTCTTCACTACAAACCAAGGTAGGTGGTCGACCCATTCTTCCTTCAAAAGGAAAGAAGTCAGGAAGATAAAATGGTTTTTCTTGAGGAAATTTATTAGGCCTTGAAATTTTTGAGATACAACTTTGACGTAGACATTTTGAGAATGGGTTGCAGCTCAAACTTAAAATTTAAAAGCTACGGACTTTTCGTCGTCATCGTGAGACCGGTCTGATTCTTAGCCATTCGTTCATTTTATGAAACAGGGAGCAAACAGGGACTGGACAGGGAATGTTCAAACAACTGTCACAGGCTTTCTTCTGTTGATCACTCTTTTGAGCGTATTGAACGTACAATAAATGTATTGTAGTGCTTCTTTCCATAAAATCGACAAAGAGTACTCTTTTTCTATCCTAAAAAACTAATAATTATTAAAGGTAAAAAAAAACAAACAGGAATTGATAATTTGCAACGTTATTATGAATTTAGTCTCATCCAAAATGCAAATAGCGGCAATATCCAATCACACGAAGGCTAATAATATGAATATGAGGTTCAAACAGAAAGGTTAATAAGAATAAATTGTGCAGATATCAAAATGGTGTAAAAATATACAGGACTTCAATTTAAAAAAAAGTAAAAGACGACTTTTTTATTTATTCAAATACAGCTTTAAGAATATCTAAGACTTTTCCTTTTGCATTATCTTTATTTTTCTGTAAGTCGAAAATATATAAGAAGTTAAAGAAAACGCACTTTTTCGACGATTCGACCGTCGTATAGCATAAATATTATTTAGGATTCGACTCGGCGGAAAATTTTAGACTTCAATCCCAATTTAACAACCTCTTATATGCCTTTCGAAATTCCCAGAGATAAAATGAAAACAGAACTCACCCTGTGTATGTGCTATTATAGTATTAATAGTGCGAATGGTTAAGTAAATATTATTGATTTGTTACCTAGACACTAACTAAATGCAGGGTTGATGACAAAGATGGCTTAAATTGTAAAATAAAATGAATAGAAAAATACAATGAACAGGACTCTACCGGCTTTTATAATTTAGATCTGCCTTAACGAAAATAGAAGTAAAGCTTCATTTCATAATTCAATTTATTGGAAAAATTGTATAAACCGGGTGCAACGTGAATTATTCATCGACATTTTATTGGATACCTTTTAAAAGTACAAATATGCTCGAAGTTGTTTGATGTTCCCATTTTTGACACACTCTAAGGATGTAAGTTATTCTAACATGTTATATTATTCAGGTTCCACTGAAGTTTTAGTTGACACTTAAATAACGTACCACAGTAAATCGTTTATCAGAAAAATGTAAATAAGCGACTTGAAATAACTGGTAAAAGTAACAGGAAGCCATCTGCGTTGTTTTAAATGATACTGATCTCTAGAACTGTTAAATAATTATCTTCCAATTCTTATAATGAAAATGACTCTTTATTATTTATTTACCATGCCGTTTACGATTTCTGGATTCTGGATTACGATGGGAGGGTGGTCAGAAGTCTACGTGCACATACGCTACCTATTCGGACCCTTTGTGCTGTCTCCCTGATTAGAGCCGTTCGGCCTCGCAACGTCACTCAAGTCATCCCACACGTGTGATAAACCTGAGGATGCTGGACGGGGAAGCGGCTCTGATCTTAGTCATGTCCGGCCCGGATTCCCCCAACATGGATTGTCTTAATTCGACGAGTATGGGACACTCACAAAGTATCTGTTGCGCTTTCTCGTCGTCTGTGTAGCATCCTCTACCTACAGGATGATGACTAGACCAAACCCATGGGATGCATGTGCTTGTTAAGTTTACAGTGCCCAGAAAGTACGCCCACAAGCTAGTTGTGTTTTACGATTTTGACCATTAAATAATGAGTCGCTTTTTTCCCTTCTCAGTTTTCTCACCAGAACCAATTTTGTCTCTTAAAGAGGTTCAGTGGATGTAGTCAGGATTCAATTCGTGGCTATAACGTTATGGATTTACATAGTTACACCAGTAGGGTTTTGCGTTTCAATTTTCATTTTCGGTCTAAAACCATATTTGGATCCATTTTTGGACAATCAAGATTACGATCATTCGTCGAAAAATAATTGGCCCACTTGTACTTGTCGATTTCCCTGTGGATATCGTGTGATTTATGATTGTGAAGCCAATTCAGCGCGAAAAGGTTTTTCTAATCGCCGCGCCGTTCATGTGATATCAGTATCTTGGGACAATATAGCAAATCAGTCTAAAAACTAGTTGAAATCCCTGGATTACAAAACGAACTTCGAATACCGCAGTAACGAAAGTATAAAAAAAATCTGGCCTTATCAAAAAGACAAAATTTGATAATTTCGAAATTTCGACTTTAAAGTCGTATATTTCGAAAAGTATTTGAGAAATCGAAAAATTGGGACCAGATCTTGAATCAGCATAACATTTCACATAAGATCCATGTCTTAACTCGGTTGTAGACAATACGCATCTCTTGCAACACACGGACGGAATATTGATTCCAGTAACTGTCACCGCAGCCCCACCAACGCATGGAGGTGGGGCTTGTAATAACGGGATCCCCGGCGAGTCAGGGAATATAAACGCACGGCCCACGCTTCGATCTTCATTCTCTGTCGAGTAGCATCACAGAGATCATATGCCCTAGGAGTAGGCAGATTGAGGCCTAGGGATCTACGACTAGCAATCCGAATCGCAAACGAAATACGACGTGTACATTTGTATATATATCTATTTAGTGTATATGTCGCAGGAATGTTGTAATATCAGTAATCTTACAAGTTTCCTAGGAAAAGGCTTAGGTTAAGGTTAAGATTGAGATCCAGGCGCTCAAGTTTCCTAGGAAACTTGTAAGTTTACGAATATTACAACATTCCTGCGACATATATATTGTATTTGTAAATACAACTTATCTTTAGTATCTGTATATATGTTCATCAGCATGTGTATTTCTTAATATACTTTTCAACCACCTCTACGTTTCCTCCATCCACCTCGCTACCAGTTACCCCCACCGACAGCCACCCGGTAACAATTGGCGCCCAACGTTCCGGCCACCATCCATAGCATCGCGCTAAAAACCTACAACTCTCCGCAAGCAGCCAGTCAGGTACAGCATGTCCATGACCACCAGAAGCATGGAACAGAAAGCGACCACCAACTCCGGCCTGGACCCGGATACCAAGTCCAGTGGCGCCCAATCCAAAATACTCCAGGAAGATCCCATCAAGGCGATCATCTCCGCCCTACAACAGCTGCAGGCTAACAAACCTGAACTGCCAACATTCGCCGGCGAACCGCTCGACGATCCAAAAACGTTCCTCGTCGAACTGGAAAAGAAGTCTCCCCAAGACGACGACACCGCCAGGCTGAAGACCGCTACCAAGCAGCTGAAGGGTGAGGCCACCAAATGGTGGAAGACATACGAAGGCTTCGACCTAACCTACGAAGAATTCAAGTCCACGTTCAACGACCAATTTGACACCGAGCGACTCCGGGCCAAGCTACACGCAGAATTCCTCTCGAGAGAGCAGAAGACGGAGACGTGCCAGGCCTTCCTTCAACGAAAGGCACAAGTCGCGAAACGACTACGGTTGGACATCAATCAACACCTCGATCTCCTGAAAGATCTCATTCACCCCCGCATAAGAAGCTTCCTCCGCAACACCCCTGCGACAACCATCCTCGAGCTGGTCCGACTCGCCGTCCTATATGAAGAAGACCAAAAGGCCATCCCAAAGGAAGCGAACGCCGCCAGTTCCGCACCCCCAGAACGCAGGCCGAACATGCCCAGGTGCCACTTCTGCCCGGAATTTCATTTCCACCGGGACTGCCCCGTCAGCAGGCAACGCCAGGACCAGGGAAACGAGCAGGCGGCCGGGATCAGCCACCCCCGGCCATCCAACTAATCCGCTCCGGCAGCGACAAGGGCCTCCCCATGATCACCATCACCATTGCAGGACAACACCACCACGCCCTGTTGGACTCCGGCTCAACCCACAATTTTATCCGCTGCGAGCTGGCCACCAACCTCCGACCATGCACCGACAACTACGCCCGCTTAGCCAATCCGGAGGACACCCTCAGCATCTCGGGAGTCGCCCAACTGTCGTACCACATCGAAGGCCGCGAAGAACGAGGAGAATTCCTAGCCGTACCCGCTCTGGTTACACCTGTCATCCTTGGTCAAGCATGGTTACGTGAGCAGAAGGCCGTGCTCGATTACGAGAGAGGATGCGTGCACTGGGGCAAGAACGACCGACAAACGAAGCACTGGACGACGCCCATCGCAGATGCCGCACCATCCCAACCCATTCCGATGGCCGACGTCCAGCACGGGTTCCCGAGAGAGCTCCTTCCGCAACTAGAGCAAGTTCTACGCACCTTCGCCACCGTCCTCACCCCGGCTACAACACCCACGACCACAGCATCCACTACACACAACATTCGACTTCATCGCGACGCCCCCTTCCGGCTGCCGCCCTATCGCTACTCCCCGGAAAAGAAGAGGATCATCAACGAAGAAGTCGAGGCCATGCTAGCAGCCCGCATTATAGAGCCCAGTACCTCCGACTATAGCTCACCCATCGTCATCGTGAAGAAGAAGGACGGGCAACCACGTTTCTGCGTCGATTACCGCCGCCTCAACGCCCTCACAAAAGACGAGAGCTGCAACCTGCCCGTCATTCACGAGACGCTACGGGACCTCGGTACAGCTAACGTGTTTTCCACCCTTGACCTCAAGTCGGGGTACTGGCAAGTCCCACTACACGAAGAGTCCAAGCCACTAACCGCTTTCGCAACGCCCGACGGTGCGGCATACCAATTCCGAGTGATGCCGTTCGGCCTCAAGAACGCGCCCTCTACATTCCAGAAACTGATGACGCAGGAAGTTCTACCCGGTCACCTTCGCAAGTTCGCCATGGTCTATCTCGATGACATCATCGTATACTCCAACTCTTGGGAAGAGCATCTCCAGCACCTGCACCTTGTTCTCGAACGCCTGCAACAGCACCGTCTCCGACTCTCTCCAGCCAAGTGCCACTTCGGGGTCGAGTCGATAACGTACCTTGGTCACACCATCACATCCGAAGAGAACGAACCACTGCCGGAGCACATCAACTCGATACACGCCGCCGAGAAACCGACGTCGCGTAAGCAACTTCGCAGCTTCCTAGGGTTGATGAATTGGCTACGAGAGTACTTGCCCCGCTGCGCGGAACTACAAGCCCCCCTGGATGAACTACTAAGGAAGAACTCCCCATTTAGATGGACAGACGAGGCAAACGAAGCGTTCGAGAACATCAAGCTCGCCATCAGCCAACCACTGCAGCTACGCCGCCCGGACTTCGCTCAACCCTTCGTTCTGCAGACAGACGCCAGCAGTAAGGGCATAGCCGCCGTTTTGTACCAACAGCCGAGGCCGGACCAACGTCACATAATCAGTTACGCTAGCGCGAAATTCAACAACGCACAAGCGCGGTATCACGTCAACGAGCAGGAGTGCCTGGCGGTTGTATGGGCCACTAAGAAGTACCGACCATACCTCGAGGACAAGCGCTTTACTCTTAAGACAGATAGCCGAGCGCTTCTGTGGCTAGATAGAACAAAGGACGACAAGAGCAAGCTAACCCGATGGGCACTTCAGCTGCAAGAATTTTCGTTCGACGTGGTACACTGCCCCGGAAAACTAAACGAGCTGCCGGACCACCTGTCCCGGAATCCCACCGACACACCCGTAGAAGAAACCACCGTGGACAGGATGCTCCCACCAGAAACTACGCCCACCCCAGACGAAAATTCCGAGCAACCCATCACCGCAAACGTGGAAATAGCCGACCTCGCCGCACGCATAAAGGAGAGCCAACAAACCAACCAGCACGCTGCTAACCTCCTAAGGACGTGGGAGCGAGTATTAGAGGAGGGTCCAGCTACGGCCGCACAACGCCGCTTACTACAAGAATACGCGGTCCACGAGGGCCACTTGTACAGGCAATCCGAACGCGGGGACCTGCTGGTTGTACCACTAGACATGCAAGATGATGTCCTGTATGCGTACCACGACGCGCCCACGGCAGGCCATCCCGGTGCCGAAGAAACGGCTCGCGCCATCCTCCGCAAGTACTTTTGGCCAAAGGTAGAAGAGGCGGCACGAAACCACGTCCGAAGCTGTTGGATATGCGCCGCTTCAAAGAGAGGGCCCTTGCAAGATGCAACAGTCAGACCACGACAGCCATCCCGACCATGGGAAGTAGTATCTGTGGACCTAATGGGACCATATAACCGGACGACTACCGGATACCGACACTTACTGGTCGTCACCGATTTGTGTAGCATGTGGGTAGAAGCCTTCCCAGTAAACCCCGCCACCTCTGACTGCATAGTAGAGATATTAGAAAGGGAGGTATTCGGTCGATTCGGTTACCCCAGAGCGATCATCACAGACAATGGACCACAATTCACTTCGATAACCTGGGACGCCGCACTTGGGAGGTGGGGGTGCTATCATTGGACAACCCCTATCTATCACCCCCAAGCCAACCCAGTCGAGAGGCGCAACCAGGAGATCAAGAAAGGGCTAAGAATCCACCTGGAGGAGGGAAACTCTCGAACATGGGACAAGGTAGTGCCCATGATTTTATATAATTTACGAACAAGGAAGAACGCCGCCACGGGTACAACGCCCGGAATGGCCTTATTGGGCTATGAGCTTCCGAGGCCCGGGGACTGGCACCTGGCACCAGCACCGCACGTGGCCAACGAAGGAGAAGCCAGGGAAGAGAGAATTAGACAGGTCCATCGCAATCAACACCGATACCGGTCAAGGTACACAGTGTACGGCCCGGCCCGCACACAGTTCCAAGTGGGAGATAGAATTCTGGAGAGATCTCGACAACCGGCAGTAGGTGCACTGCCCCGGAAATGGGAAGGCCCTTACGAAATCGAGGCTCTCGCGGGCACTAACGCCTACTGGATCCGAAGGGCCAACCAAGAACTCGCCAAGGTGCATGTCCACGATATCCGGCCAGCTCCAAACCAACCACCCCAAGAACCTCCGGGACCACCACCCCAAGAACCTCCGGTACCACCACCCCAAGAACCTCCGGTACCACCACAACCAGAACTTCCGGTTCCACCACCCCAAATACCTCCGGGACCACTACGGATCCCACCGAGGAATCGACGCGCTCGCCACTACCTCCGTCTGGCAGACATCAAACTACTGACCCACCGCAATCCCTCGGAGCAGGGGGGAATTGTCACCGCAGCCCCACCAACGCATGGAGGTGGGGCTTGTAATAACGGGATCCCCGGCGAGTCAGGGAATATAAACGCACGGCCCACGCTTCGATCTTCATTCTCTGTCGAGTAGCATCACAGAGATCATATGCCCTAGGAGTAGGCAGATTGAGGCCTAGGGATCTACGACTAGCAATCCGAATCGCAAACGATATACGACGTGTACATTTGTATATATATCTATTTAGTGTATATATTGTATTTGTAAATACAACTTATCTTTAGTATCTGTATATATGTTCATCAGCATGTGTATTTCTTAATATACTTTTCAACCACCTCTACGTTTCCTCCATCCACCTCGCTACCAGTTACCCCCACCGACAGCCACCCGGTAACATAACGAACAAAGTTCGTTGACAAGATTGGTTCAAATATACTACAAGCCGATACTGACAGATCTTTCGTTCCTCAGTCTAACCAAGAAGCAGGCACGATTTTTAAATGGGCTGTGGCAATAGGCTCCTCATGGAAAATCCGATGTATCCACCACGACTCTATGATTACACATCAGTGCATGTTATTGTAGAGGGGGATGGACCTTTGTCAATTATTAATGTAAACATTCACCCGTGATTGGTGTTATAATCATCATAATCTACATTTTTGGCCACCCAAATGTCACAATCGATGACAATCTAAAGAATTTATATATATTAAAAAAAATTTCGCCGAATGTTTGGATGCAAATTGCGCCAAAATTAATTGAAGATAAATTAATTAACCTTTTTCCCGTCATTTTCTCTAAACAGACAACTTCAAGCATTTAATTTACAAGGAGGCTGCTTGTCCTACGCTTTAGTTGAGATATTTCAATAACATGTGAAGGTTGATGTCATTTTTGAAAAACTATTG
This sequence comes from Pyrocoelia pectoralis, assembly GCA_036250285.1. NCBI lineage: Eukaryota > Metazoa > Arthropoda > Insecta > Coleoptera > Lampyridae > Pyrocoelia > Pyrocoelia pectoralis. The sequence goes on from CM070080.1 coordinate 30,097,196, forward strand.
AAACGAGGAAGCCGTTTGTACGTCCAGTGTTATGCAATTTTTAAGCAATACTCTTTTTTTGTTAAGTACCTAAAATTTCAAGTTGGTCTGGCCTATTAATCGTCTAATGGTAAAATTTCTAATTATGAGTAGAGTAGGGCAGTTCTTCCCCAATTATCAATTGACGGTTGAAGAATAGAAAATTTCAAGGTACTTAAAAAACAATTGCCTTTCAGCCCATTAGATTATAAGATCAAATTGTCCTGTACATTCGAGCATTTTTACCTATTATCCAGCCTTAAATTTTGCTGTTAGGCATAAATTGAATATTCAAATTAACGTTATCCTAAATCCCCTTCGTATAACAATAAATTTATGACAAACTGATACGTCGGTCGATTTCATACAGATCGCCAAAAATTGAACTGTAAAAGGGAAAACACAATGGTTATTTAGAAAATTGCCCGAAGGATTTTTTTTGTATTCAAAACAATACCCAATTTCAGACTATAAAAATCTCTTCGTAATCCTTTTGCTTGTATTTTTATAACAAATTTCGAATGTATTAGAATTTTTTTCGAACGTCAATGTTGAAAGCGAATTTACTCTATACATTGTAAAACCCTACAGTTTCTTAGTGTTTGCAACGAATCTTATTAACCTAAATCCAATATTATTTCATAACGAAATGCAAAGTCCCAAAAACTATATCTCGCAGAAGTACTGATCATTTTCCACCCCGAGGCTTTATTCGTTTCCTCTGCTTAATTAGAAATCCGTAGAATAATAATAACGTGACAACTTTATTATTTTGCAATTATTTCTCTCTGACTAATTCAAAGTATAAATTTTATTCCAAAGTGATTACATTTCTATTATTACACTCCAAGAATTGTCATGTCAGTTCGAAAACGCTCAATATTTTAATGTATAGTTAAGTAGAATTTTATGGTTCTTCTCATTCTGAAATGTGGATCATTAAAATGCGATTTAACTTCGTGCCTCTAATTAAATATAATTAATAATGGACGTGACATGTGATAAAATTAGCAAATTAAAAATTAGTGTATTAGATTCAGATATGGTTGAGAAAATCCAACCCCTAAAATCTCACCTAAAGCACACTAATTAGGTTAAAGTCACGGTTATATTTGTGATGGGGCCAAAGTCTAATTGGACAGGTAGATTTCCATGAAGTTCCTTTTTAAACAACCCTAATTACTTTAAGATTTGATTGTCGAATAATAAAAATTAGCTTTCCATTAAAAGGCATCTCGGAAACCCCTTTTAAAATTATATGCAAACTTTGCATTATTGGATTAGATAAACGTAATGGTAGAGCATACTTCAATAACAAACGGGATGATGTTTCCTCTCATACGAAAATTCTTGTAGTCTCCTCGAGGTTCTAGGAAACAGTTTGATTAAGAGAGGCGAAGAGAGTAACGTAAATTCAACGGTTCTATCAAGGAGATTAGCGAGGATCTTATCGATCTAAGTTCTAATCAGCTTATTAAAGTTAAATAGTAACACGAATATACACTTCGCATCGTCTTTCGATACCTGCACACGTGTAAGGATTCCTTCCCTTGCACGCGTTGAAGGGATGGATATACCTACTTCATTTGGCGGAGTAATGAAAATTTGTGCCACTTGGATGGTTAACAATGCTTATAATTTGCGGCTTTATTATAAATGTATTGGTAATGAGTGACTGCGAAATGAGTGTCTAAGAGGGATGCAAGAATTAAATTAAAATCTGTAACGTAATTTCAAGATGCTCTCCGTTTCCCGTTTACGTAGGGGTAGTAGGAAAGTGGAAAATGTAAACTCCCAACTCGATTTGAGTTATGCAGCGGTCGACTGCCTGTACGCACCCTCGATACTGTTAAGGAATGCCAATAAGGCGTACGATTTCGTCCACAAGCAAATTAATTGCCGATTTTCCTTCTTCAATATTCTAGTTATTTTCCCTTTAGTGTGCTTTCTTAATTAACTCGATTGGATCATTTAACGAACAAAAGCTGGTCGGCTTGTTATACCCGCAACCCATCAACCGACAATGCGTAACGTGAATATTAAAAGTGCCAACTTCGTTTCATGGTTACGCATTACGCCGCTATTGAGAAATAGAATGGGGTAAAAGATTGTTAAAGTTGTATTTTCAATGTGTTTCATAATTTTGGATTTTCAGGAAGAAAATTTACGATACCTCTTACGGAAATGGTGAAAGTTAAAAACTTTTTAAACAAAAAACATCTCATAATAACTTTCCTTTTCATAAACTGTCTAAAACATTTTATACTTACCCAAACATATGTTTACTTTTTTTTTATAAAGTCATCCACCAATCACAAATATCCATTTTAACGAGTTATCGTCAACTTCAGTATGAAAAATTATAGCATAGACAATATGGCGATAGACAAAAATGTGGACAATCTGGACAAATTGATATCGGTGAGGCTTTGGAACTTTATTAGAAATTCAAAAATTAAATACCAGTTACTAGATGTCATACAGTGAAGAAAATTTCTATGGTGAGAACATAGCAAATGAGCTGCTTTCTTTTTTGGAACAGTTTACAATAAGCGTAATAAGATGGTGGAGACGTTGTTTTATAAACAGGGGGGTGGTTCGATTAAATTAAATTGAATGAAATAATGAGCTTGATAAGGAAAAGGGCGGTTACATGCTACTTCCGTTATAGAAGAAATTGGCATGAAGGCTGCAACTGTGGGCATATAACATAGGCCCACTCCCAAATCCGTAAGTACACTATATTTAATTTTTTGATACTGAACCTATTTCGAAGACACTGAATTTACTGAACTTGCTAGTACTGAACCTATAATGACCATACGACACTCATACTGATTATACTGACCTCATATTGTACCCGTACTGATCATACTGAACAGATACTGAATGCATAAAACCATTTGCTACGAAATTAGGTTTATTACAATATTTTGCTCGAAATGCCCTTCTTCTTCATTATATAATCGTGAACTGTAATAGTATATCATTTGTTTAAATAAAAATAGTATATGTACACATGTATTAATTATTTATTATGTAATTTGGTACGTTTTCTTCGCACGTAGAAAGTTTTGGTAAATGATTTTTGCAGAACAATCACTAAAGAATAAATTAATACCGAGTTTAATAAAAAAAAGTTAAGATAAAAATACACCCATTACCAAATAATCTTGTTAAAAAAAGATATCATCGATAAGCTCGAAAAATTGTTAGTAATAAAACAATTTGAAATATTAATGTTAATCTGGGAATACCTACTTTTATTGCATTTTTGGATGCAAGTGCAATAAAAGTAGGTGTTCGCCCATTTATGTTTTCAAAACTCACCTTCCCCCCCGTGATTACGTATCATGACTGAAAGGTTTCAAAAATTAAAGGAACACGTGTTTTTTCCTTTTGCAATTGGATTTCCATACTTTTTCGACACCCGGTATATTTATATACAGCAAAATTTCATATGACTAACTTGAATACAACCGCACAATTAGCACAAAAGAAAGCAAATATGCCGCGGATGATGTCATATATTAAGACGGGGATAAAACAGTGGCCGAATATTGAACATACTTAAAATGTACTGAACCAATACTTACTGAACTTCTACTGAATGGTACTGAACTCATACTGAACTTGTATTGAACCTACTGAATTATACTGAACTTTTAGTGAACATACTCAACGTACTGAACTAGTATGTGTACACTGTACACCATGTTTAACGAGTGAGCCACTCCTCGAAGTAAGGTCGAAAATGGAAAACGGATTAAGTTATAGGTAGATTGATAGACACAAAGAGGGCCACGTGGAAAGTGAAATTTTGATCGTGGTAGTAAAAAGTCAAAGACCCCACATCTGATCGTGACCTTTGTCGACTCCGACGAAGCTGAAATAATTTCGAAATGGTGAAACACAAACTGTCACCGTAGATTTTCTGTAATGCATGGAAACGGTAATGAGAAAAATAATAAGACGATATGGTATCGCGAAGCAGACGAGTCCGAAAGGAGAGATGAAGAAAAACAAAAAGGTCGAGTAAGACAGATGTACTGAAAGGTATAAGAATTTACTGAAAACGAAGAGATAAAGAAAATAAAGGGAAAAGTACAAGAAATCCGCAGATGAGATTGTCAAAACCAAGGCAGAAGGAAATAGTAACAATGGATGAAATAAAAAAGGCAATAAACTACATACTCACTTCCATACGACAACGAATGTTTGATCAGAGATTGCATAAGCGCGGCAAGGAATGCAGTAAGGATGTCAAGTTGATATACAGGGTCCTTCAACAGTGCGTCGAGCTTCTATAATAGTACCGAGACCAAAATGGTTAGAAGTTTCATTCAAACGTAGTTGTTAATTATTGTTAAGGGCGCATTCCAGGAAAATAATTAGACATGTGCTTCAAAAACCTGTGGTAAACAAACAAAAATTTTTTTTAAAGTAACCCTCTGTATAATTGTTCATGTTGAGAACCTCCTTGGACCCCATTATTTATTTCTAAAATATTACGGCTTTTAAACGAATAGTTTAGCAGCAATAAATTATTTCCTTAAAAAAATTTAATTTTCATTACTTTCTCTAAAAGCCGTATTTATAATTTTCATGTCAAAGTTGGATTGGATTCTTGTCAGATGTTCTGATTTCATTTATGATGTTTCACAGGATGTTCAAATTTAACCTACAATTTTTAGAAAATTCAAAACAAGTTTTCTCAACTTTTTTAAATGGAGCACCCTGTATGTCTTCTGCTTGATCGATAAAGAATTACAATATGAACATTTTTTGCAATCACGTTCAAACGTTTATTCCTAAGGGTTTCCGAATTAATTTCTAAAATTGTTGCATACATAGGAGAAGCGAAGGTTTGCTGAAAATCAATCAGTAGACTATGGAACAAAATATTATTTATGGTTATTAACAATTACACAACTATACAGTATTAACAAATAATTAGAAAAGTTTTACAAGCTATAGCAAATGTTCAAAATTTGTTCCATTCTGTCCTAAGCATAAATTAATGCGATCTTCAAACGCTATTTCTACTAGAAATACTTTTCTCGTATTATTCTGTGTTGGTGGTGGCTCCGTAGGGTATAGACAATATCTTTAACACAGGAAGAAATCTTGTTTGGTTAACCGGTGACCTTGCAGACCAATTAATGGATCCATTTCGTCCAATCCAACGGTTTGTGAATCTCGTATTATGATATTTCCTTACATCTCATGAAAAATGGGCAGGAGCTCCGTCTTGTTGTAGCCACGTACTAACGGTGTCTAGTTTGAAAAGGAATAATTTCTAATAATTAAGGCAACTCATGTCAGAAATTCGAGATGTATTGCCCGGTCAGACGATTGTCGAAAAAATACGGATCACCAATTATTTCCCCTCAAACATATTCAATGACCATTCTGATGTTATTGATCCGTTTGTGCCTTAATATTCGCGGATTTTCTTGTGAATAATAATGAAAATTGTGACGATTAACACAGCTTTCGATACACTACCAGTCTCAAATAAACCTGTTCAGTAATCGTCTGAAACACTTCATCAGGATGTCTTCTATCGGGATATCGCACAGCGTAAAACCTACTAGACAAAATGCAATTTTTTTCATTTCCCCTAGCACAGCGTTTCCCAACCTTTTTTACCTCACGGCACACTTACTGAAAATCATATTCACTCACGGCACACTTGCCTAATTACCTCCTATGACCTATAGACCTATGTCCTTACTAGGGTAAACAAATGAAAAACTACTTGTTAATGGTAATACAAATATTAATATTTTTAATGTTGTAAGAAAGGTTTCAGGTACATATAAATAAACATAACAATCGGTAGCAGGCTAGTTTAAAAAAAATCTAGTGGGAAATTTGTGCCTGGTGCCCCTTCATTAAAAGTTTCTTCCTAGGTCGAATGGTCGACAAGCATACTCTCATGTCGTCTTCAACACTCTGTAGTTGTGAGCGATTTTTTGTCCTGATGGCGTTCATTGACGAGAATGCAGCTTCACATATATACGACGTAGAAAAGGGCAGTATTGCTTTCATGGCTTTCTTTGAAATCAAGGGGTACTCGCCCAACAGAGGAATCCAAAAAGATGCGATGTCAACATTCACTTTTGATTTCTTTACTTTTGACTCTGTCTCAGCACCTTCAGTTAATTTTGCGTACTGTAGTTTGAGACCACGGTCATTTCTCACATCAATCAGTTCACATTCTTCATCAGTAGTGAACAATGCAGTCTCATAGGCAGAATCGATAAAAGGATTTCTCACCCAGTCCATTGATGAAACATCAAGAGATGGAAAATATTTTTTAATATTTTCCTCAAGCAGACGTAGACGTCTTAAAATTAATTTTGAAAGAGTTGAGTCAATGTGGCAAGTTTTGGTCAGATCAAACATATCCCAAGTTGCATGTTTTTCAATTTTTGTTATCCACAATGATAACTTCTGCTGGAAAGAGCTTATTTTGTCTGTCGATGTGAGAATGTTCTCTTGCTTCCCTTGCATGCCTTTGTTCAAAAAATACAGCTTTCCAAATATGTCTGCCAAAAAGGCAACTTTGCTACACCAGGAGTCGTCACTAAGTAAATCAGAGTATACTGATTCTTGACAAGTAAAAAATATCAATAACTCTTTCCTAAGTTCATAGAATCTTTCAAGGACACGTCCTCGAGACAGCCATCTTACTTCGGTATGTAACAACAGCTGGATATGCTTAGCATCCATAGCAGAACACAAACTTTCAAATAATCTCGAATTTAAAGGCCTACTTTTAATGAAGTTTACCATTTTTATAACAGTTTGTAAAACATCATTCAGCTCGGGTACCAAAGACTTTGCTACAAGAGCCTCTCTGTGAAGAAAGCAATGAGTGAAAATAATATCTGGATTTTCTTTCTTAACCAAGGCCAGAAAACCTGTCAAATGACCTACCATTGCAGGACACCCATCTGTACAAACACTCAAACAAGACTGGCCATGACAAACCAGCAGTGGAGAAATAATTGTTCACTAATTGGAAAATGTCCAGTCCGGTTGTAGTTGTAGGAAGGTGTTTGACAAATAAAAACTGTTCAATTAACTCACTTTCGCAAATAAATCTAACAAAAGTTAAAACCTGAGGTTTCCCAGTTATGTCTGTGGACTCATCCAATTGAAGAGCAAAAAAATCTACTGCTTTAAGTTTTTCATTCACTTGGATTTCAACATCTTTTGACATGTCTTCAATGCGCCTACGTATTGTATTATTAGATAAGGGGATTTTTCTAACCTCTTTTTCACATTCTTCACCAAACATAATTTTTACTATTTCACAACATGCTGGTAAAATTATTGACTCGGCTGTCGTGTGGGATTTCATTTTCTGTGCAACAAGCTCAGCTACAGTATAACTGGCTTCCTGTGCTTTTTCTGATATAGATGATAGTTTTGTAAATGTTGAAGCCTGGGTAGATTGATTTAACAATAGTCTTTTAAAATATTCAACAGATTTTTCAGCCGCAAATGCATGTTTTGTAAGTAGGTGTCTTTTTAATTTACTCGGCACCATTGCTTCGTTGGACAACTGTTCGCCGCAAATTAGGCATCGAGGTTTGGGCTGTTCTCCACCAGACGACGTGAAACCGAACGATAAGTAGCTGTCATGGTACTGACGAAACTTTCCTGAGTCACCACACTTATTATCACGTTCTTTGCGTTTCATAGACCTACTTGCCAACACAATGTTCTTTTCACTTACATCAACGCTACCGGTACCCGTATGTTCACTTGAACTTGAACTCGTACTAGGTAAATCGTTTTTTTTAATTAAAAAGCGATCCATTTTAATACGAAAATAAAAAGTGGCTGCAACTTTGATGAACAACACAGTGTTACTGACTGCGCGTGGCTGAAAACTCAGTGGTGAGTGCTAGCGCTAACTAGCGGGTGGGAGCGTGGGACTGCGCGTGGCTGAAAACTAAGTGGTGAGTGCTAGTGCTGACTAGCGGGTGGATATTGTACCGCATTCTACCGGGTGGGTCATGAACGAGCGGTAGCAAAACAGTACGAAACAGCAAAACAGAAATTTCTCGCGGCACACCTACAGAGCCCTCGCGGCACACCGGTGTGCCGCGGCACACCGGTTGGGAATCGCTGCCCTAGCACCTTAGCACGAATATCATATCAGCAAGCTCACTTTTTTCAAAATTGATCGTTAAATTAGTAAAAGTTCTAAATGGCCTTTCAAGCTGCCAAAAACTATGCAATTTGAGTGAATTGACCTCGGACCAATGGAATTGACGGATTAAAAACCATAAATAATATTTGTTTCCAAATTTGACATGAAAGTTACAGATATGGTAATGCCGCGCCTTTGAGGAAGTAATGAAAATTAAATAATCTATTGCTGCTAAACTATTCGTTTAAAAGCCGTAATATTTTAGAAATAAATAAAAGGGTCCAAGGAGGTTCTCAACATGTAAAATAATACAGAGGCTTCCATTAAAAAATTTTTTTTTGTTTGCCACAGGTTCTTGAACCACCCTGTACATGTCAAATTATTTTTCTGAAATGCGTCCTTAACAATAATTAACAACTGCCTTTTGAAAGAAACTTCTAACTTTTTTGGTCTCGGTACTATAAGAAGCTCAACGCACTGTTGAAGGACCCTGTATATCAACTTGACATCCTTTAATACCCGAACAGTCAAAAGGAGGAAAACAGTGGAAAATCGATATGTGGTAAACCACAGACATTAGGCGTTTTTTCCTCTAAAAGTCTGTTCATGTGGAACAATCTATTTTATAACAAATAATTCGTCAAGAATTAACCCATTGAATTTCTTCTTTGAGGATATTGTAGGTAAATATATGGTGTACACTCAGCAGATTCCTCAGATGGTGAAACAGAGTGCTCGAAATGAAGTGATAATATAATTGGAATGATTGGAACGTAAGCTGTGCCTATTGAACCGCAGCACAAGTTGTGTGCTGACTCTTTGTCGAAAAATTTTAATTATTCTTTTTGGCCTCCTAGAAAAAAGAAACCTCGGCCTAAAAAGACACCGCGCTGTCATTTTCTGAGTTACAGATCGATCTTACTCCAAAAATGGATCTAATCAAACGATTTTGAACTAATGAAATTAACACATTAAATTAATACAAAGACTGCGCCTATGAAAAAAGGACGAATTCCTTTTCTGGAAGAAAATTGTTAAACTTTCGCTATTTTCATAACGAGAGTTAATTTATTAAAATTTGCAAAGTCCTACAAAGAGCACTTAAATGCTTTTTACTTACAGGTGGTAGTTGCTTACTTAAACGCCAGCAGAATTGGAAATTTATTTTCTTTTTGTAAAACTTTCGTAAAATCTAAAAAGTTTTCACTCTATAATCTGATTATATTTGTTTACGTGGTTTCCAATTGACTTAGGTATATTGCGCATTTAAATTTTTTTCTCATTGCATAAAACGTGAAATGAACTGAAAAATGCGACGCTCTACTGATTGTATATAATCAAGCACATAATATCACTTTTATTACATTTGCTTTTTTATACCCTTTGTAAAAGAAAAGTGGCTAAATAAGATGTCAAGGTGTCAACACAAAGTAAGCCGCAAGGGAGATGCCGTCTACATCAACCTCAAGGAACTAAGATAGATAAATTACACCGTTGTTGCTAAATTCATTTATGTAAACATTTCTTTTTAAGTAAATAAATGAGAATTTAACAGGAAGCCTTTTTATCATTCTCAAACAACGAAAAGGATTCGAGCTATACAACTTGAGCATTCTAATGAAAACCCTTAAAATTTCAAAAGAAAAAGTATAAGAGTTGATAGTGCTCCCGAGGGATGGAAGTATTCCCTCAAACTTTTTGAGAGTTTATTATTTATAGCGTAGTAGACAGTGGGAGTTGTATTTTTTTCCCGAAAAACGTTGTCGTTATTCACTACGACGATTAAATGCGCTTATTGGGAAAATAAAACTTAGAAGCATTTCGGAGTAAGGTGTAAAAAAGTTATTAACGGTTTGAATCGGTCGTAAAGGGGTGCGGTTCGCTAACTTCATGGTTGCTGCTGTCGCTACCAGCTGAACTTGGAATTTATTCCCAGTGAAAACGAGAAGTTGCCCAAACAAACACTTATCTTTAGACGAAATGCATCCTGATGTATCAGAGCGTGAAACTGATAAGAGCTCTATCTATCCATACCTTCACCGAGACGCGTTGGGGTTCTTACTCACCCTCGCCGCTATGACGAGCTAAAGGCGAATTTTTCTATTTGACGATAAGAATCTCTTTAATCAAGATTGTATAAATTAAATTTTTGCACTGGTCGTCGATGCGTTTGCACATCGTCGATTTAATTTTGGCATCAGGACAATTTAGTACTCCTTTTTTATACGTTGCGTATGGCATTACGAAAACAAACGGCCAGCAGATGCAGGACGATTAATCTTTACAAGAAGTAATTAATTCGGTATAACGACATTATGGTCCTTGTGCGAGAATTTAACATCCTGAACTACTACAATGGACGTTTAACATGGGTTTATCAAAGGAGATTGGAGTGTAATTACGAACAAGAATTAGCCGGATTTATTTGTTAAATTTGTAAAAATAATCGTTTCGAATACCACGCCCTTGAATAAGACAAAAGATACTATTAGTGGTGTAATAAAAAAGCGAAATTGTAACATTTTCATTCATTGATCTACTGTTAAGGGACGTCAAATTTAATTCAATTATATAAATAGACCCATTTTACTCAACGATTTAATTATTACCGAAAGTGTGCACACAAGACCATCTAATTAATTATGAATCGCTCGCGGATGTCGTGCATTTCCACGTTTGCTTGCTTTTGGGCCACTAATTAATTGTCAGGCGACGTTTCTATAATTACAAACACGAGACGCCTTTGATTTTTAACAGCTTCTCATTTACGATCGTTATGGCATTGTCGCACTTTTTGTCTTCCACAATTTGGAATTGGAAATCTTGGGACAATTATAACTTTAATTATTATTGTACTATACGCTTTGACAGATGAGTTCATAATTTTCTCGCTACTGTATGCATAATAGCGATATAAATTAGTTTGGCGTAATTAATTCAATACAAATAGCAAAGCAATGTTTGGTTTCGGCGTGAATCATGAGCACTGATGCGTTTCGTTAAAACTTTTGGTATAAGCCACCAATTAATTATTAACGTCTTTAAATTTCAATAATTACGGTTATATTGCAAATTATTACACAACTAACAACTGATATGAGCGCTCGAGCTTCCGTAATTATCGCGCGTCCTCCTTAACGCTTAATTACTTAGACACCATTACCTAATGGCTAGTTTTGTCATAACATTCTAACTTAATTTAGTTTCGGGAATCGTCTAACTTCCCTCGCTACTTTGAAATATTTAGCCACGATAAGGAAATCTGCACTTGAACATTAAACTTACTACAAGTCGTATTGAAAAATGAAACATTTACAAACCACATTCATTGTGGTTAGTTTCTCCTAAAATGATTTTATCAGTGGACTGGACCATTTTTTCCACATTCATGAACAGCTCCTCTGATAGTAACAGAATGGTCGTTATTACGGTTTTCCAAAACCACATTTCAGATTTAATTTTATAACAATAAGAATTCATTCCAGTTAATTATTATTCATTTTACATAGAGCTCGGGTCCCCTATTTTTCGTGAACGTAACTGACATTACATTATTATTATAATATTTTTTCAGACAATCAGAAGACTCGCTATCCCAAAAAAAAATCATGACCATGCGACCCTTTAACTAATACGGGGCGGGGAAACCCCTTTTTGCCTAACTTTCTAATCTAGGGGCGACGAATTTCAGGAAGCGGTGGATTTTAGATGGCAATAAGCTGGGGCGTATTACAAATAAGAGACATTCTCCGTTCTCGTTGGTGAGCACTTCAAGAAATGGCAAGCACATAACAAGAGAAAGCCTTTGATCTATTAAGAACAAGTACACAACGTTTCGATTATTTTACGAATGCTGCAGTTTGAGTAGCTCAACGGTTATTAGTCTACTGTACTGTTCACACTGAGAATTCAGTATGTTATGTAGCATGGCAGGGTCGATCAGGAATCAGGAGTGGCCTCAACGAAAATGCATCGCTCGGATTTAACTTTATTTTAACGTTATTCATAAACAATAATCTTGTAATATGCAATACCTTTTATTTTTATTAAGTACAATTTATACTGAATTCTTGGTGTGAAAAGTACTACTAGGTGGCGCAAAAGTCATCACCCTATCGGAAGATGCTATAATTTGTGCAAATGGCGGTAAATGTCAGTTCTGCTTTGACATTTGTGAAGTAAATAGATACAAAATATACGTCAATAAGACATGGATCGCTATACTCCGCAAGAACGCGGAATAATTGTATGTATTTTTTTGCGTAATAATTCGTCGGTGGTGTTGGCGCAGCGTGAATTTAGACGCAGATTTCCCGGTCGTCCGACACCAACTGGGCAAACACTACGGCGTCTAGCTACTCGCCTAGAAGAGTATGGGACAACACGGGATGCTGTTAGGTCTGGGCGGCCCCGGAGCAGCCGTTCTGCTGAGAATATCAGGGCTGTGGCTGAAGATGTCGCAGAGGACCCCGGAGTATCGACCAGACGACGTGCCACGCAATTGGGCATCAATCGGCGGTCTTTACAGAGAATTTTGATGAAAGACTTGAAGATTTTCGCTTACAACGTGCAGACAGTGCACCAGCTGCTAGCCGTTGACCGCCAAGCACGTGTAACCTACGCTCAAGCCATCCTGAATCTCAACTACGAGGAAGATAATTTTTCATCAAAAATAATCATGAGCGACGAGGCCCATTTCCATCTGTGTGGATACGTGAATAAGCAGAATTATCGCTTCTGGGGCATCCAAAACCCGCATATAACAGACGAAGAGCCATTACACCCGCCCAAAGTTACTGTGTGGTGTGGTGTTTACGCTGGAGGCGTCATCGGGCCTTATTTTTTCGAAAACACCGCGGGACAAACGACTACTGTGAATGGCGAGCGCTACAGAGCCATGCTCAACGACTTTCTCCTACCTCAACTGAACGAATTGGGACTGGAGAACATGTGGTTCCAACAGGATGGAGCAACGGCGCATACTGCTCGACCCACAATCGAAATTCTGAGGGCTGCTTTTCCGGGTAGCCTAATCTCTCGTTTTGGTGATTTGCACTGGCCTGCACGATCGCCGGATTTAACCGTTCTGGACTTCTTTTTGTGGGGTTTCTTGAAGTCACGCGTCTATGTCAACAATCCTCAGACTCTTGAAGCCCTCAAAGAGAATATCCGTCACGAATGCGGGAACCTATCGCCGGAAGTTCTGGCAAGAGTGATGGAAAATGCCATAAATCGGGCCCGAATGGTCATCAATTCTGGCGGCAACCACTTAGGCGATATCATTTTTTCTACATAATAAAAAAAATTTAGACATCTAATAAACACAATCCAAAGGCTAAACTAAAGTTTTTCATTTATTAAAAGAATTACAGTCAAAGAACATCGAGTGACAACTTTTGCGCCACTTTGTATAATCAACCAAAGCTCAAAAGGCGCGTCTAGAAGTCAATAAGCAGGAAGGCCAACTATGTTACGTTGTTTGAAGTACCTAGTAGTATAACATACAAAATCCTTGACCGTAGGGGTGGCGAAAGGGGGTGAAAGGTTTCTTTTTTTGTTTTTTCACCTATATCTCAGCAAGGGTTGGTCCTACAAAAATATATTTGTATACAAAATTGACCACCCCTACGATCAAGGACTTTTGGTATGTTATACTACTAGGTACCCCAAACAACGCAACATAGTTGGTCTTTCCGCTTATTGACATTCCTTCCAGAATCATTCTTTGGCTGGGCTATATATCGAGTCTTCCTCAGTTGTTCAAATTACTTACTGAAAGAATGTTTTTAAAGCTGTGCTTAAAGGATTGCTTTCAAGAGATTTGGTCTTCAAAGGATGAACTTTGGAAAAGTACTGTGAGGGCTACGTGGAGTTAATAACAGAGTTTGAGCCTTTCCTAGTCCGGGGCATTGAAAGATATGCAAAATCAAGGATATAGAACAACCAGTTACTTATCAAAAGTTATTCAATGAGTGAGAAGGTACTAAAATGTATTGCTTGATGAGTGAAAACGTATAGTACTATTCGTTAATTGTAGCACCAACTCGTATGTGTTTCTATATGTTTTAAGTACCGAGGAGACATTTCCAAAGTTCTTACATCCTGTGAGACGTAAGGTTCAAAAAATTTAGAGATAAAAAATATGAATGGAAATCGAGAACAGCGGTTAGTCGTATGAGAATGCATCGAACAAGCCTGTAATTTACAAGTCAAAATTGTTTAACATGCATTCTTCGTTACTCATTCACTAATTTTGCTTCAACCACTGAGTCTTTTGCAGAAGTCTGTAAACGCTCCCATTGCTTGAAAAAATTGATGAAATTGGAGAAAAATGCACTCAAAAAGGTAAACCCAAGAGTGAATGCTTGTAAAAGTTTAAGGGATTCCTCGCGTGAAGTCCTTCGAAAATGATTGAAAATGTCTTTATGAGTAAAATCACATTTTGGAATACCATTGAAGAAATGCTAAATAAAGTGGGTAAGTACTCAATTTCAGAGCCCATCTCGTTCTATAGTTTTGGACTGTGACTCTTGATATTATGAGAACAAGGCGACAAAGCTTTGGCTATTTGAAACAAAATACGATTAAAGATTGTGGAATGACGCAATAGAAATGAGGAAACCAACTAGAAATGTTACCTGTACGGTAACATTTTTCGCATTTTCAAGATGAGATCGAACACCATCTTGCATTACCTAATTTTTATAAAACACCATACAATTATTACCTCCAAAAAGTACCATACTGATTTCTTCTTGTGCAACAAATTACCTTTCACAAAGAGAATCGTTAGTTACTGTACGTCTGTGGTAATATTGCCCAGAAAAACACTAAAGAACGGCACAATAATTGGAACCTTCATCATAGAACTTTTGGTCCTTTATTTTCCCTCATGAAGAGACAGTTTCACAAAAAGAATCAAATCTTGTCTTCGTGCAAACATTTGAGTTAGGTATGCAATGTGTGATAGTTATGGATGAAGAATTGGTGACAGCTAAAAAACAATTGGCAGTTTATACATTTTGGACATAAAATGGAGACTTTGCAGTGCTATAATAATTCATATAGCATTTATATAAGTATATATGCCGACGAAGTAAAAATAGTCTAAACGACAAAAGGTATATAGGTATAGTTCGTCAGCAGAAATAATTAGATCAAATAAACACTGTGCTGTGATTTCATAAAATGGAAAATCTTGTGACTCACGCAGAGGAAGCACAATTTTTTAACAATACATAATTATGGAATTGAAACAATTCTAGTTACAATGCTATTAACATGTAAACAATTAATTTGATTAAATAAATATTTGGGGTTTTGTTTCCCAGAGAAATTACGATTTTTCAATGATATACCTACGTAAAATTTATATAGTAAAATTTGTTTCTGCTATCGATTCTAAAGGCTGAACAGAAAATGAGGTAAATATTCTTGTTTTTTTAATTTTTCATATGACGGATTTGCCAAGAATGTAAACCATATAAAAAAATGGGAGTTGCTTTACATGCGTTAAGAAGGAAAAAATTTAAAATCTGCCACACAATTTGGGGAAATTATATGATTTATTTATTTTTACCTATAAATATTATTTCTTTATATAAAATCATGTGGATTGGCCGTTTTATACGAATTGTAAGATTGTTTGGGTTCGTTTCCGAATAACCAGAACCAGATAATATTTAAAACACGATTTAACTAAAATTATAAATATTTTCCATAATTTCTGAAACTGTGCTATAGAACCAAAAGGTTTCTTTATAAAAGTTTCGCGTAAGTATACAAACTCTGTTCAAAGGTGTTCTGCTGAAATGCCATAGGGGTTCTAAGAATTAGGGCATATAGCGGAAAATGAAAAACTGGGACTTCTAGATTACAAGGGTTACCTAAACAAAAAATGTTTCCTAAAAGTAAATGAGTTGCAATTAACGTTCGATGTGGAAAAAACATAAAAGAACTTCAGAAACGTGTCGAAAAAACAAAATACTACAACTCTTAAAAATTTGTCAGTTTCACATAAGCCCGCGTAATCGTTACAATTTGGAAATTTGAGTATAAAGATCATAAGCAGTAAAAGTTAAAACGAAGCATGATTTTCACAACTTCTATGACGTGTATTGCTTAAAACGGCAGCCACAAACATTTATTTGGAAAAAAAATTACTTAATATTCCGTACGCATAAGTATTCTTGAAGAGCAATGTCTAAATCCCTTATAGTATGGTATTAAAATATATCTGTGAAGTATTTAATGTTGAATTTTGTAGGTGGTCAGGATTTTTCAAGAGGATTTAATTAATACGAAGCTCTTAATAATGTCAGTCACAAATGGAGAAAAAATATGACAGTCGACGTTAATTTCATCCGAAAAATGAAAAATTGAACGCATCAACCATAATACAACGTGAAGAGAATTTGTTATAAAATTTAAGAGAATTTACCAAAAAAAAAATCCACTTACAAACAACGAAATTTCACATGTGCTCAAATAAATAATTAGAAAAGTTATAACGACGGAAAACAAAGTTTCAGATCAAAGACAGTTTGAAATACATGATTAAAAATACTTTAGAGAAGTTTTCTAAAAATGTTATAAAGGGGCTAGGATTACGGTTAATTAAAAAATGCAGTCATAGATACGTGTCAATAGGGGCGGAAATAAAACTTTCATTTTTTTTGGCTTGAGGCATATGCCCATATTTCTCTCTAATTTACAAAAAAGCTCTCCGACAGAAAACCTCGAACAAATCTAGAATAAAAGCGTTGTGCTGTAAATCTACTTTCTTTTTCGATCAAGTTCCTTTTATTCCGCGTACTTCATTGTCCGCACCCCTCAGAGTGTCGTTTACAATAAATCGCACTCTCCGATTATCCATCCTCTCATGTCCAACAAATAGTTCGCTTCAAGTAATCTACATTAAATTGTTGCAACGTTTAATATACATGAATATTCACACGAATCGTGAAACAATAACAAAAGTCCGTCTATTGTTGGTATGAAGGGTGGTCAGTTAGTAGGTGTGGTTAAATCTATAACTTTAGGGCACTTTAAAACAATACGAGGCGTACATTTCTGGAGATTTATTCGAAAGAAGAGAGAAGTTCGAATTTTAGGTCAAAATGGAAGAAAACAAATAACAATGAATTACGAGAAAAGAGGTTGAATGTGTGATTAACGAATACAAGAAAATATTTCTTGTGCCTTTAACATGTCAGCTTCATATTTTACACTAATGGCTTACATCGTATCTCTTCTTAAGGGAAGTAAATTTGTTTTTACTTGTGCAAGTTTCGTCGGCTTGTCAACTTAAAATAGTTTCGTTTTAGCTCTAATTTTTTTTTGTACGCAATCAAAACAAAAGTCGTGAAAATTAATTCACGTCGAGATTAAAATGGAAGCTCTTAATTATGTTGTTATTAATCTTCTGTAGAGAGAGATATAGGTATACGCGAAAACCACCCCCACATATAAATTAATAGCTCTCGCTCGTTTTAGTCAATATGGAACCAATCGCCATTTCGAATTTATGCATTTCAGTTGTCGGAAAAATGTTGCATTATTTTCAATTAATTTTCTATTTGTTTTAAAATTATTATCGGACGAAACGTAACATAAATTGGAAAATTATGCAAAAGAGTCCGGTCAACGTTGATTGATGAGCGCGAGAATAATGCAATAACTTCAATTTCGATAAATCATACCGAAAGTGTTTAATGAATACGAAAAACACCATACTCGTATATTATAAGTCATTTCTGCTCTAGTTGCAAGTAACAAATCATAATGATGTCCTACGGCGTCGTCCTGGCGCCCAACACTCTTCATTAATCCTGGACGATTTTCCTACTATCCTCAGCTCCACTTTAATTATTATAAACGCCGTCGCTGAAATATGCAAAAAAAAACTCGGAAAAATTTATGCCCAACGGAAGTGTGGTTAGATGCACCTGTAATTATTTTGTGCCGAAATTCTTCAAAGCCAATGCACTTTAGTAACAACACTTTTAAAAATATAATGAGACACATTCCGGTGTAATGTATTCCTTTGAATGTGTGTGTTTTTCAAAACATTAATCGAACAGTACGTGCCGTGACTAACACAGCCGAAGGGGCTTCTAAACGGCGGCGTTTGGGGTTTCGTGAGGGTTGAGCGATGATGAATCAATTGTGAAAAGTGGAACGTAGAGATAAAAAAAGGAAAGATGAATCGTCACTTTATGATTAGGTTTTATCCATATTTTATAAAAAACGTTCACGTAAACAACTATCTAAAATCAAACTTTCAACATAAAACAAAAATGTTGGACGGGCGTTCGTCATTTTAATGGTCGCGTTGAAAGTTGATCGAGTGTAAGTCGCTTAGACTTTGTTTTTCTTAAGTTTATGATATCGAAATAATGTGTAAGCGGCAACTTTTCACACAACTTCTTATATTTAAATAATCTTGGCGCGGCTCAATGTTACAGTATGGGATTTGGGCGGATGAATTTTATACTCCATTATATCAAACGCAACCTACAGGAAGAGCGGACGAAGGATATTTTCCTCTCCCGAAAGATAAAATCCAACTAGATATAGGTATTGGCACTTTTAGATCAAAGGTATTACGTTTGAATAAGGGTTGCCGCTAAACCAAAAGAAAAGCTTCTTTAAGACTAGTAAAGCTTTTGAGACAATTCAACGTTACGTTTAATTTTACTTTTCGATGGCGTTAGTCGAAATATACCAACGTTAATGAACCAGAGAACAATAAAAATGTACGCAATTTTCCGAAATTATATGATAAATACAGTTTTTCCGACAATCGAATAAAAGATGTGCAATTTTCCTTACGAGATTTACGGATACAATCTTTTGGTCGCTTTGTCAAAACATCTTGCGTATCTGGTATTTATAAACAAATTCAAGTGATACAATTGCGATACAAGAACACATACAAACAATTTTAAGATTATTAGATGTTCTACAATTAATAAAAATAAAAACTACAACGTTGACTTTTAAAAACTGTAGTAATCATCATCGTTGACTTACGTCCGCCAATCTACAGTCACTGAAGCCGCTACCGTCATATCTGCAGCAAAAATTCTTTATTGTAAAAGAGAAACAAAATAAAGAATTTCCCAAACGGAAAATAGACAATGACACGGTAATTTTGATTTGAAATCTAAGTGTTCTACATCCCCTTTTAAAGTCTTCTGCACAACTGTCTAATTCATGGGTAGGTAATCTTTTCCCATGGGAGAGCACATTCGACTACTCCACAGTCTTTGACAGAAGTATTAAATATCGTTGTAAAAGTTTGGGTGCTAGGTTATGCCGACGATCTGGTGTTGGTGGTGATGAGACAGGGTGAGATGAGGGACACGATAAGTGTAAAAAAGAGATATATGGAGAAAACAGGGCTCGAGGTGAGTGCAATAAAGACCGAAAAGGTGTAGTTTCAAAAGAAGAGAGGAAGAGGTAAGAAGGGAGAAAGGAAGTGGGGAGATCAGGATATAGAAAGCGTGGATGAAGTTATGTACCTCGGTTAGAGGATAAGATATGATAATAAGGACAATGGGCAGATTAGGCAGTTGGCTGTGAAAGGGAATGCAATAGTAGGGCAAGTGTGGTCCCTGGGGCAAAGATGGATGGGGGGAGATATTCAGGAAAGGAGGTGGCTGTTCGATAGGCTAGTGAAAAGTGTAATGTTATATGGGGCGCAGGTCTGGGGGTGGGAGGTCGGAGGTAAGAGCGCATATAGAAAAGATACAACTAAAATATTGGAGGTGGGTTCTAGGGTTAGATAGAGAATCCCTGGGGTACGTGGTGGACGAGGAGGCAAAGCTGAAGAAGAGCGATGGCTTTTGAGGAAAAGATGGAAAGAAAAGAGGAAGGGGGGGGGGGCTGTTGGAATGAAGTGAAGAACGGGAGAATTGGTCAGGGACAGGAGGAAAGAAGGCGATATGTGAGAGAGTAGGTAATGAGGAATAGGGAGGAGAGATGGGAGATAGCAGCGGAAATAGCAAAGAGAGTTTCGGGATTATGGACTTTGCTTGGGCAAATTTGTGATTCTTTCACCAACGATCATGGAGGAAGAAAAACTAGGACTGTCGTAGCATTAATTAGAGGTCTAAAGTAAAAATTTAAAAAATAGCTATTTGAATTACTAGGGAGGAAAGTGATGCTTTTCCTCTCGCGTGCAAACGAGGGCAACAAATGCACAAGAGAAGAAAGGCCACCTTACTTCAGTGTAATACATATGATTTTTCAACACCCCTATAAAAACATCTAAGAATTAAAAAAAAGAGTGATAATAAAACCAGAACCTAGCATGTAAATGGTTTTTATGATTGTAATCCCTCAAACATTCGAACTGAGTTGAATGGGGTGTAGGTGTCCGAGGTGTTGTTGTTCTTGTAGATGGGATGCATATTAAATCGAATAAAAACTTCAAAATCTTAATGTCTTTTAATCCCAACTTCAAAATGTTTAATTAAATTAAAGGTGACTAGTTTCGACCTTGAAACTTAAGCCATTATATGGAGAAGAGGAAAAGGTATAATAAACATGTTGTACAAAGTTAAATGACACAAGTTATTCAGTTCATACCCCCCCCCCCTTCGTTTTAAATTTCATCGTTTTTATGAATGTGTTCCTCCTTATAATAAATCTGTTTTCCGAGCAGTATTTTATCACTCTATTTTATCATTTTGCAGCACATTACAACTGCCATAACCTTTACAAAAAAGGCTATACAATCTTGTCGGATAATTAAATGGTTTACACCAAGTTTAAACTGCCGATTGACAGTTAACTTTACTGTTGTATTACCTTGGAAACATTTCGTATTTTTTCCACAATTATAGATACACACATAATACTCTATTACTTTGGATGATGGAATTTACAAAATGGTGGTTTATAATTTGTACTCCAACTCTTTTAATTTACACGAATATCTAAATTTTATAAGCAAAAGGAGCTGAATTTGACGGGTTAGAATGTTAGATGATCACCGTTTCGCTCACGGCTGTCATAATGACGAAACATTAGTGTCGGCGAAATGGCAAAATTTTTCATCGTCAAAGCAACTGATGGTGAACATTTAAATTAAAAATTACATTTTTCTTATTCATACAAAAAGTTACGATAGCATTAAGTTAATAATGTATAGTCATTTCTGTAATTTAGAGCCATTTATACTGTTTTTAACATACCTACGATGTATATTTATGTATTGTCAACAAATTTCAATAATTAAATTACACAATTGCTGTATTAAATAATGTCAATAAAGGTTTAGGATGTTTCTCCGTGATATATTTCATCCTAAATTTTATAAATAAGCTCTCTTTTTAATTTTATCCTTTCTTTACGCTAATTTCATCGTTTAACAATGGATGTTTTTTGGAATAAGTTCGCCAAATAGACATTTTTAAATCAACTTCTTCTTCACTCATAGAGGAGGTACTTTTTTGAATTCTTATCATTTTCTTGTATTTCTTGTATTCCTTTTATTCCTTTTTTGATGGTTAAGTAGTCAGTTCAGAAAAATCTATCTTCGTCGTAAACACAGTTGTAGCTTTTTAATCTCTTTGTTTTTTTGTTTATTTTTTGTGATAGATGGATGTATTTACCTATACGAGCCCAGAATCATATCATTTGGCCCAGTCATTGTTTTCATTTTTATTGTATTTTAGAAGACTTTGATGAACACGAAAAGAAAAATCTATTGAATGCAACTATTATTATTGTAAATTGAAACATTCATGTAAACATGTTTTACTAATAGAAAGCTAGAGAACGCAGAACACTGGGCCAAATGATATGTTTCTGGGCTCGTAGACTTCTGTAGTGGAATATTAATGCACTGCGTACACATACTTACATCCGTTTTAACTGTAAGTAATTAATTAACTTATAAATGAAAATTTATCTAATTAGGGAACCTTGTTATGATATAAACATTGTTTAAAACAAAGAAAATATTACCGTTTCAAGAATGTAAAAGTTGAAATTAGGAAAACTACAACAATTAATAACCCACGTTATGGTATGGTTAATTATGCAGACTTAATGAACAACGGGTATTTAATATAAGATTTTTTTAAATGAATTTATTATAAAAGGGATTCGTATTAGGGAGATTTCATTGTGATACGGCTAATTCTGTGCACAATTCAAGTCTAAATGTGGGAAAAAGAAGTTCTTTTAAAGTTAATTTGAGCACTTTTTGAGTCAATGGTTAAGTATGCGACCAGTGGCGTACGCAGACTACAGCCTTGGGAGGGGATATAAAAAGTGCGGTGTGATCTACCGATTTTCAAAAACATTTGTTTTACAAAATCCAATCTCCCCCCCCCCCCCCCCTGGGTACGCCACTGCATGCGACGTCAAAGACAAGGATGCAGGTAAAGTACCTACGTTCATTTGCTAGATACCAATGCCGCACAAGTATGATTTTTTCATTTAAGCTACGTTACAATAAATTCATAAATTATGAATAGTTGCTTAAACGCATAATACCTACTGTGACAATTGTCTTCCCTACTCAGGTGAGTGTGTTTCTCCCTATAATGTGCGTTCGGATTCTGCAAATTTGTCTTCGTGATATTTTTTCCATGTTTGCTTGAGTATCCGCCGTTAGATTTCCATTGTGGGCTATGACGAAATTAATGTATTTATTTTTATTGGTCTTCTGATTCCATTCCATAATTTCTGTTATTCTGCTGTTATAATTGCTAATTAATTATAATAATAAAAACAATACCACCTTGTTATATTTGTTCCACAGTTTGCGTTTTTCCTTGTGACCCAAAACAATGATTCGTAGGACGATCCTCTTAGCTCCCAATGGTGGTGAGCTGTTAAGTCTAGACCTTTGAAGTGTGATTAGAATGCCTATAACTCTGAAGATGCAACCTGCAATGTCTTACGAAACGTCAGAACTTTTGGTTTCACATTCAGCAGTCAGGCCTCTTAGCTCACCGCCATCGGGAGCTAAGAGGATGGATAATCACTCCAAAAATCCTTGTTTTGGCTCACAAAGAAAAAGGCAAGGCAAAATCTTCAACGCAGGCTGTGGAACAAATATAACGAGTTCCATAAAGAAGGTTTGGAGAAAATTAATTCTGTTTATGATTGCTGTATTTCGTCCCCAACATCTTCCCAACTATTTACTTCTTCTTTTGCTTCTTTTCTTTTTAACTTTTCTTTGTATACATCATTCCACTATTTTTGTTTGAATCTGCATACGTCTTCTGTTCCCGTTTATTTTTATGGTCGTTACGTTTAATTATCTTCATTATATTTTCCTTCTAGTTTTCTTTCATGCACTCTTGTCTTATGGAGTTTTGCACTTTTTCTGTTTTAACTGTTTCATACGCTTTCTTTCTTTATGTCTCTGGCCGGTTTATATCCATTTCAACCGTTACTTCTTTGTGGTCAGCGCTTTATTCTGCATTATTGTGTATTTTTATACACCGCACTATTCTCCTTGTGTATCGTGCTTCTTGCATCTCCTTAAATCGTATCATAAAGTTTAGTTTTGTCACGATAAGGGATATCACATTAAGATTCAGAAAAGAAAGAGGTGGGAAAATAAGAAGCTATTTCCTTCACTGTTAAAAAAAGGGGTAGATTCACTAGGAAAATGGCGATACGGAGGGTCAATATTGAAGTAAACAAAAATGAATAGGGATTTGATCTAAAAACTACAATCAAACTAGGTAATGATTAAAAAAGTAGATAGTATTATCCTACAATGCTCTACGAGTTCAGTAAGATAATCTTCTCAGTAGGAAGCACTTTCTTCATCTTGTACTTTTCTTAGATCTTAATGAAACGATTAAATATATTGTAACAACATTTCTCTCTTGGTTTCAAGTAATTTCGATCCATGGGACGTTTAATTCATCTTAAATCGAAATGAGGTTCAAATGGTGCCGATTTTGATGACAAACAGTTAGTGCAAATGGCCAAAAACGATTTTCGTTTAAAGACCTTATGTTTCTGCCACAGATAGAATGATGGTGCTACCGAATATCTTTAACAGGCTTTGTAAAATTGATGGACAAAGCCCACACTTATTGAGCCTTACGTTTATGCTCATTAGGTATCATTACTAGACTTTTCCATTTTTCTGATTACTATGAACATCTACTTTTACAACTTGCTAGAAGTTATGTGGAAAATCTTATTTTAGAACAAAAAATATTTTCAAACGAAAACGCGGTACCTACATAGTACAATGTTACGACCATGGAAGTTTATTCCAAGAATTTTAGTAACTTAGATTCAAAAAACGATTTCAAAGAGAATACGCCTTCTTCTTTTATAATTAATAGCAAAAAGATCTGGAACGATTTGCATTAACCTAAAAAAGAGAAAGAAAGAAAATAATTAGCGATTTAGTAAATTGCCATGCGAACTTTATGAAGCCATACACAAAATAAATTTTGCGATAGAGTTATTGGGATCAATAAAGCGAACCCTATGAACTGAAGAACAAACGTAAAGATATCGGACGCGTTTCGATAGTAAAAGCTATCATACTCAGCATTCAAACTTTTTTGGTGTTTTTAGGTTTTTCCCACAATTCTCACTTTTAAATACAGATAATAAATTAAATTAATATAATAGTCAAATCAATTATAATAAAAACATGTGATTCCAATTATTATTATTACAATTAATTATGGATGTCCGCGAAGTAAATTTGGAGAAAATGTTGCCCTAACTTGACAGATGCCGATTATTAAAAATGGACACACAGAAATGTCGACGGATCGGAAAATGTAAATTGAAAGCATTCTTTTCAATAATTAGAAATTCCAAAAAGGAGACTTTCGCCAATTTTCCAATAAAGCACCGGGCAAATACGATGTGTAATAACGTCGATTTCAGAAAAACTATGCCGTTATCATGACAGTACCATCTGTAGCGTGTAAAATGTAAATATTGTCTTTGGGATAAAAATCAATTACGGTTAAATGGTCTGTGACGTTAATTAACAGCTTTGGACGTAATTAAAGTATTGATTGGAGAACAATTTAGGTTAACGGGTTGTGTTGTTGATGGACAAAGGAAGGAGAAGACATAATTTGCTGATAATGGCGTTCTTCGTAAGGCCCTTTCTAACGTAAACATTTCCTCCCAACGGCAACATTTTGATGAAGTGCTCCACATTATTAATTTTCGGCAATACAGAGATAAATGAGAGTGTAGCTTGTACTCATAAATATTTTTAATTATAACATTTAAATATGGGAAATTCTCGTTTAACAATCAAATCACAATTTTTCTTTAATTATAAAAGCTCATAATTTATATAGTCATGCACGTTTTCACGGCATATCTGATATTAATTAACTCGGGTGGCATTTGTCAGACGATAAGAACTGTTTTTTTTTACACGGTGATTATTTAACGTCACGCTTTATCACAAAAAATTTGTTTTTCAGTTTGTTATACAAAATGGGTTTTTGTGACAGAAATTTTATTTTTCGTCTCTTCACACTCAGCGTCAATGCGTGTTTGATAAAAATTCGTGGAGATGAAGAAATTTTTGTTTATGGATGTTTTCTAGTTAAAACGCCACGAGTTGATGGATACCGGAGCCCGTTCCTTAAAATCTAATTTTATCTTGTAGAAAATATTCAATTTAAACTTTTCTGGGTTATGGGAAGTGTGTTTTAAAATATTGTCTGTAAATCAATAATGTCTTTTTCATTCTGGCGAATTCCAAGTTGAAAGTGGAAACGATTTTGTATAGAGCGTAAATGTAATTTATTATGTGCCACAAACAGTGGAAACTCTTCCCCAAGTATTTATAGTTTGCTTTTCATTTTATATTCGAAACAAAACGCAGGAGAGTTTAATGACCAAATTTACATAAGAACCCGCATATTTTTAAAGAAATAAAAAAAGCGGCGTTGTGCGACATGAGGTGTTGCGCTGTCATTTGAAATAACTACCACTTCGGTGGAGTTATAGCAGGATGACGATGCTCTGTTTGTGATCGTAAACAACGCCATGGACCGGGGTCTCTGTACTCAAATTAGCATATAATGAATGGACAAATTCACCTGACAAATTTATCAGACACGTATTACACAAGAACCGACACGTGTAGATCTCTGGCATATTTAGAAAAGATCTTTGTTAATTTTGACCCGTGCCATTGTTAACAAAAGCAAAAGGGGATATAACAAGCTCATTGTTTACTGAACAAAAAACAATGTAAAGTTAATATCCGGTTAAATTAAAATCAATATAACCTGACAACTCTTTTGTACGGACAACTATTGTCGTTCATTTTGGACGACGCGACGCGACGTAACGAAAATAAATGCATATTTCAATTTAGGAGCGAAAAGCCATTTCAAATTTCAGTCAATTTTGTGTGTTCACCGCAAACCCACCTATTCAATGAAAATGCCCGTCCTGAATCGTTGAAAGCAATGCATAACAAACAGATCATATGTATATAGTTCGTATATTGTTGACTTCACGTATCCATCTATATATCTTCGCCACCCTTAAACCATTCTAATGGCCTTAAAACGATACGCGAAATAAAATGAAAATCGAATACGCCAACAACGAAATTCCGACGACGATATTGTCGGCTTTACAATTCTATTTCAACCCTTGTGAAATATTTTGGTAATCGCTAATGTTCCAATTAGTATACAGGATGTTACTTTTCACAGGGACACTTCAATTTGTTAGTTTCATAACTTATCTTGACTAGTTAGTGATACGCTTGAACGGATATTATTATTGCAAGTCACATGCTGCAGGTAAGCCTATTCGTATCTCAATTACACTTCCTTCACACTATTAAAAGGAGAACTCGTTTGTCATCTCTTCCTTAAACTTAGTACCTTGGTTTCCTTAAATAATTTCCAGTTCGATACTCCCCTTACAGTTTTCTTCGGTCTGAAGATTCCCCATTTGACAGGCTTCATCAGTTCGATTCCCGGCCACATTCTCTACCGTGTTGCAAGTGCTTTTGACGATCACAAGGCTGATATATCTGGACACCATATCCATATCGAACGCTGAACTCAGTACGCATATCCCCTCACTTAACCAATCGAGGAAAGATAACACATCAACTGTCTGGATGGATATCTATCACCACTGTTGCTCAAGAGCTGCATCAACGATCTGTCAAGCCAAAAAAGCAACAAAACAACATTATACGACCCCAACGATTTACTACTGTACAACAAAACAACTTCGAGAAACAAAACGTAAAAGAGCAACAGATCGAATGAGCTTTGGGGTCATGATTCCGCCAACACATCGGAAACGTTGTCGATACGATGAAACAAAACAAGCAAACAATGACTGATGTGCTGGAGCAAAAGAGACCTACCGTACTCAGTTATACTTAGAAGAGATGCACAACCTCACGCTACACGAGATAAGTTGAACTGAGTGGTCCTGGTCCATCCAGAACGAAAGTGCAAAGCGGAAGATGGATGCTCCGCCGAGCGAAGACCATCCAAAAGGAAACGTGGCCGAATCTGTTCTTGTACCAATTTTTTCCTGAATGTATAGTGCCGCGTTCAAGCGTTGAAGGGTGGTGAAGCCAAGGGTAGTGAAAAAACTAGCACGTATTATATTTTATATTGTGTATTTACACAGTAGCTCAGTCGGAGTTATTCTAAAGAATTTACAGTTGTAAATTAAAGGGTTTTTTTATTTTAAAGAGATTCCTAATAAAATTATTTACAAAGTAATATTCAAAATGAAGGTTTTGCCTGCATCTACCGGTTACCACTGTGACGGTCAGACGACAGCTGGTAATGCTACGCGTCCTCGTATTTCAAACATTTCCCCCTCTTACGGATTAAGGATCTATCAATCCCATCGCCACCGCTGCTGATATCGGGATTCTCAGACGCCTTCCTCCGATCATCATCTTAATCCGCCTTCTGTTGATGGGTTCGATGAGGCTTCTCTCTCATCTTCTGGTACCATTTACATCTTGGCTTTTACTCGTCTTCTACGGTTGCTACCTCGTCCAGGTCTGTCTCTTCCTCGTACTTCCTTTATAACGCATCTGCAACTTTGTTTAACTTACCCTTTCTATAAATTACCTCGAAATCGTATAGTTGTAGTCTCAGGATCCATCTCGCTAGTCTAGAAGTTGGTTTTTGCATTGAGGTCGGCCATTTTAGGCTGCGATGATCTGTCATCACCTTAAAGTGGTAACCTTCTGGGTATCCCTTCAGTTTTTCCACAGCTCAGACCACCGCAAGTCAGTCTTGTTCGATTGTTGAATAGTTGCGTTGAGCGTTATTTAGGGCTCTACTTATGTACGCAATTACCTTCTCCTGTCCCTCTTGGACTTGGGACAATACGGCTCCAATTCCTCTTGTGCTGGCATCCGTCTGTAATACATACAAACATTTCCCTGAAGTCCGAGCAAGTTAATACGGGTGCGGTAGTTAGTGCTTCCTTCAATGAAGTCCATGTATCTTGTTGTAGTTTTCCCCAATTAAATCTTTGTCCTTTTTTCAGAAGATTATTCAGCGGCTCCGCAATATGGGAATATTGTATGATGAATTTCCTGTACCATGATGTCATTTCAAGGAACCTTCTCACCCCAGGGACATTTTTGGGCGTTTCCATACTTACTGCTGCGTCCACTTTTTCAGGATCAGGTTGTATACCCTTCCGGTTGATCACATGACCTAAATACTTTAATACTGTATTAACAGATTCTGAGAAGTCCCTGCCTGTGAGGTCTTCGCACCATAGTTTTTTTTATTTTCAAAGTGCCCAAGTAGGGCCTAAGTGTAAAACTACTGAAAGCCCTACTACAACTAAAATATTTCACCAAATTACATTAGTTCGGCTTAAAATCTGTAAATAAAGAATAAGAATTAGGTGCATCTATTATCTGAACAATAAATAATACAATGTGGAAATATTGGTATTTTACAACAAAAATGTGTAAAAATTTGCCTACATTAGGTAAACTACAGCGTATCTCGATGATCAAAATTAATTTGAGTTAACCATTACAAATAAATCAAAAATCAAAAAATCTTTTAAATGACTGTTGTTTATTGCTGTGATGATCTGTTACCAAAATATGTGATTAATGTGCAGTCGCGGCGTGCATTCTGTGACTATACGCCGTGTCCGTTTTTCGAGTGCCACAATAGGGATCTCGCTTATCTGAAGAGATACGAAGTTGGTTAAATTAATGCAAAATTGTGCATTTTCATGCCAAAAAATAATCTACTTTCAGATTTGACAGTATCACAAGCGACTTCCCCATAGTGGCATTCGAAAAATGGACACGGTGTATAAGTAGCGTGGTTGGCGGGCTGCCGTGGAGGGTAGCGAGTCGGAAAGCAGCAGATTGGGAAAATTCGTGTTTAAAGGGTGCGCACATTAAAAAGAAGCGTTATTGTAAGTTTCAGGCTTTGTTTTTTGTGTTGGCAAGAGGGAAGAAACTGTGGTGATACGGGGAGAGGTAATATGGTAGAGTAGAATTGACCGAAAGCAAAACTAACGTTAGCGTTAACGTTTGAAATCGAAAAAAACTACACAGAAAAGATGACAATAGTAAAAGAGCTGAAAGAACCAGAGGATGAGGTTTAGGGGCGTGGTACGAGGGAAAACAAGGCAAAAAGCAAAGCAAGAGACTAAAAGAATTCATGGAGAATAACGTCCATTTTCGTTATCGTTATATGATTTTGTCGAGCATATGAAAAACCAAGAGTCGCCTTCCTCGCAAGACGAGCCTTATGGTTGGGTCAGTAGTTGAAAAATAAGCTGAAGACTCGCTATGGTGAGGAAATTGGAATTACCGATTATTCAGAAGAAGTGGTAGCGTAACGAACATTGGAATTCAAATGAAGAGAACGAAAATATAAACCAATGCAAATAGAAGCATTCCTGAAGACAATTATTTCTCCAGAGATTCTCGCCGTGGTCTCGGTTGCTAACCGCCCGGTAAAGACAACGTAGTAGAAGTCTTTCTCTGGGAACAAAAACTTAGAGTTTCTGCTCCCTACTTGATTAAACAGCAGGTTTCCAGATGAGTTGGAAACACTTATTTTGAAATCGAAATAGTTAATTGGATATGAGTGGAAATTATGAAAATTTCTTGTAAAAAGCTATAGAGAGGGCCTCAGGAAGAAACACAAGATAAATTCCTATGACACGAATTGTATTCAATTTGTTATAAATGAAATATTGAACAGTTTACGACGGGCTATACATTTGTACAACGTTTCAAATTAGGTGTATAATTACGTAATTAGGAAAAGAATTCATATGTATGAGAGAAATGTGGGAAGACATTTCACGTTAGATAAGTTACAATGTATTTATACCACCAGTGCATTTCTGGTATAAAATATCATCCTGGTAACGTATAGATCGTTATGATCTGAAAATGACGGATGAAGTTTTTGCAAGAGTCCTTACGATTAAAGTTTAATTTTAGTTGAAAAATATCATAATTTCATAAAGAAATTATACACGCCCTAAATTTAGGCGGATATTAATTTTTTTTTTAAAGCTAGACAAAAAATTTCCTTTCAACCTTTCTTTTCAATATAAACCACCGAAAGGTCTCTAACCTTACGATTCTTTACTCATTCTCATCCCCTTTGCAAACGCTTCAATTATTTCTTTAACGAAAACAAAAGAATCGCAACTTCTTCCGAAAACGAAAAAAAAAGCTACAATAAAATAATCTGGATATTTTTAATGTATTTATTAAATGTGAATGAATCTACCCCAAATTAAACAGATGTATTCAAATATTTAATCTTGAACAAATTTAGCGATTTTATAAAATAAACATGAAATTAATTAAAATATTTCATTATGTCATTTGCGAGAAAAAGAGAATTAAGAAATGCAATAAAAAAGTGGAAAAAAGGGGTGCGCGAGCCTAAAAACTTGATCAAAGAAACGTCAACGTTTTAAAACGAAAATTACACTTTCAGACAACTTTTTTCAATACGTAGAATGATGAACGCTGTTGACACGTTTATTTTTAAAACATTTATCACATTCACGGGAATATCAAAATTCTTTAAGCTTTCGAGCTTAAAAAAGTGCGTTTAAAAAATAAGGGGTGTTGCAAGGTCGTGTTCGCCATAAAGTGTCTGCATTTATTAACAATAAATGTGCGACCTGACCTTTACGGAGCTTGAGGCACAAAGTTTCCCGTGGTAAAATGTGTACCTAAACTATCCCAAGGGACACTTGTCCATGTATCTAATGTGCAGATAGCTATAAATTTCTATGTGTCTGACACGAAATTATTTATTATTTTGTATGTCAATTGCTGTTCTTTTTGACAAAAAAAACAATCTCATTCGATACCGTTTTCAATGTTTAATGGAAATATATTATATTTGTCAACCATAGAAATTTGGTCTTCGATTTGGGGTAAATCATTACTGTGCTAAAATACTTCTGAAAATACCAGAACCAGAAAAAAATAGGAGAACAATGTTAATTAGCTGTCATTATCATATTCAAGTCATATTTCACGTCTGAAAGAAATTTATGTTATAATTGTTACGTTACGTTTACAGTACGTTTGTTCGGTGGTTTCGAATGGTTGAATTTTGATCTTCTTGGCCAGGTCGATAACAAAATTTCACCAAGCGAAAGACGAAGTATAAAAATTATAAAGAAATTGGGCTTATATTCATCAAGGCTACGACCCAGTAACGGAATAACTAAAGTTATTAAAAAAATGAGCCATTTAATGACTGTCACGTGTGTCATAAGACATTGCATTGTATTTTTTCAAATGTTTCTCACGAACACATTGGAAATAAGAGTTCAAAGGGTTTTGTTTGGTGAATTTCAAGGCATTTTAGACATAAGATGTGATCTTGTTTAAAAAAGTTTGCATGTATGCCAACTTGAAGATTCTCACAGAAAGCTTTAAATAAAATTGAATTGAAGCATAGCATGAAAGTTGTACACTGTATAGCACAATCATTATAATAATTGCGAATGAACCTGTCCGTCCGTAACAAATTCGCATTACAGTAGAAATGCTTTAATCTTATGCATTAAAGTAGATATGAGATTAAAGTAGATATACATGTACTACATGTATATCTACTTTAATGCATGCACTTCGAAATTGTGTACGGCAAAGACAGCTCGGTTACTACAGTAGCAGATGTTTATTGATACCAAGGCGCGAAACGACGGCGCGCGTTCGCCCGCGAAGCCTTCTGGTAAATAAATATAAAAAACCCATTAAAAGAAGTTAAGCAATGTTTAACGTGGTCAGGGACTTGGATATGCCACACGGAACATGCAAGAGCAATGTTTCTGTCCCACGCCTCCCACGTAACCATATTACGTCGGTGTGTTCGGTTGCCTCTCATAAGAAGGTTCCTAAACCAATAATTGCAATTTTGAGGTTCAAGATCAATTCTAATGTGAGCTGGAAAGTACGATTCAGGATACTTATGGATGTTGTAATTAGGTGCTTATCTAGGCCCGATATCCTATGATTATGTTATGATCCAGCTTCGGAACAATAAACACAATAACGGTTAAAAAGGAATGCTTGAGTAAAGAAAAATCTATAATCCGGGGGGATTTAGGTGTAGGCCCTTAGCCCGAAGCAATTCCATCTCGTAAGACAATGCAGAAGAGTTGCAGGTTTTAGAATAACAAAGGGCGCTCCCACAGAAGAAATAAACGAATGTCTTGTAAATGGTAAACCAAATGAAACAACTGAAACTTGAAACTAGAAAGAATTGAAATGTTTGGTATTAATCCCCCATGCGTCAAAGCCAAGATGATTTTAATGACAAGAGAACTAAAAGAACTAAGTTATCTATATAGAATTATAGATGGAAATAGAGGGATAAGTATGTACCACATTGAATGTAGACGTGGTAGAGGTATAGTACTAATAGTCTCAATTCAATTCCAAACAAGAATGGTCCATTTTACACTAACTTTACTCATCAGTTACCTCATTAGTCTAAAGATAAGCGTGTCTATTTACCTTTGATTTGTGTAACGTTAGTTTGTACCTGACCAAACAAACTTCGCCAGGCAAAATTCTAGTAGGGGCAATACTAACAAGTTGGGGGGGGGGGGGGGGGGGGGGGGACTAGTAAAAGGAGGTGGGGGGAAAAGACTGAGAGGGGGAAGGGAAAATATCGAGCACATGGTGGAGGAATGTGTAGACTGTAGAGCTAAGGGTGCAAAAGGGAGGTTGGAGAGAGGTGCCGGGGGAGGATGGAAAGGGGAAAAAATGGATCGAGGAGGGTTTAGAGAGCAGAAGGAGCAAAGGGATGTAAAATGTGAGTTAGTGTTAGATTTAAATTAGTTGTAAAATTATGTTGCTGGTTAAGTAGAGTTAATTGTGATTTTGACTAAGATTGTATATTAAAAAAAATATAATAAAGATTGATTGATACTTTGCTTTGAATTTTGAGTCGAAATAGTTTCTATTCTTCCTTTTTTTTGGAAATCTGACAGGTCTTATGTTCGTCATTGTCTTCTAAAAGGTAATCATTTTTTAAGCTACAAAAGGAATTTTCAAAAAATATCAACATCTGATCTAATTTATGTTGATCTCATTTGCTATACGTTAAAAACGAAAAAATTGTTAGAAACACATTAACGCTGTTTAAGTCTGCTTCTTTCGCCCATGGTGAGAGCAACTATCTTGTTCAGGACCTTTAAGGGAAGTTCAAAATTGGTTGAAAGTAGAAAAGAGAAAATCTCGTTTAGGTAATCATTCGTGCTTTTGTGGCCAGGAGACGTTTTTTCACATAAAAATAAATTTTAATAGAGTTCTGATCAACTTATCACGGCCAGCTGTACAGCAAATGTAGCTCTTTCAGCCGTTATTGCCATATTTGAATTATATCGCGTTGTTTCCATTGTATAATACAAAAAGCGTTTTTTACGTCTCCTGGCCACAAAAGTAAAGTTTCGGAAGAATAACCACGACTTTAGCACATTGTGGCACCTAAAAAATCGAAATATTTCGGTTTGGTCCCAAAGGCAGAGAAAAAATTATAAAATAGCACATGTATTCGTTTGTAACCGGAAGGAGAGTATTGTGTACTTTACTGTATAACCGTTGTGATGTAATTTTACAGTCAGAAGCCGAGTTAAACTGTACTTAATCATGGGAAAAACCTCGTTGAAACGTTAAAAACAAAGTTCATTGGAAAAATTTAGTAAACCAATTGGTGGTGATCTTTGTTTGATTTTTTCAATACTTTGCAACTATCATAACGTATATATCAATAGAAGATAGAAAAAATGTATTTCTGGATACTTAAGAGAGACAAATTAGCTTGGTAAAAAATATTCTAAACACAGCATCCAAGAAAATATATGTCCCATTTTAGAATGAAATGAATGAATAAATTATCATATGATTTCCACAAAATGAATCCCAATTCAATACCGCTGGTTAACATTTGAGGTTTTCGGTTCAGTTAACAAAGGAAAATGAAGAAGAACTTTTGAAAAACCAAGTTGTAAAACAAAGAAGGGGTGGATTTGAGCAATCCTTTTAAGAAGCAAATCATTACCTGGTTTTGATGGATTTTCCCACAAATTTTCAACTGTTTGACACATAATCTAATCTGTATATCTACTAATAACACTGAAAATTATTTAATGGCCGAACAATTCAGCAATCTGATCCCGGACAATATTAAAAAGGTTAAAAAGATTGTTACACATCCACATCCCATCACTCAAAAAAACAGGGAAGCATATTTCATAATTTTGGAGAAACATTCTTTGCGTTTTTCTTCCATTCAATGTGACTTAAAAATCAATAATTCCGTATATTCTCTTTACTGTACAACAAATTCACGTAGAACCATAGAATCAACCACAAAATATTTGCTGATGTGATTTGACTACTTTTTATCTGATTTGTAGTTGCTGGAGGCCATCATCCCACATAAGAAAATTGTATTTGTTCAATAATCGACGATTTCTTTTATTTGGAACGTAAGGATTAATACACTACGTACCTATGCTCCAGTGGAGATATACTAATGGACGTACAGTAAATGTTTAATTCAAAGGGGAATTAGATATGAATAAATGAACATTCGTAAAACACACGTAATAATTCAAAAATATGCTAACCACATTCATATGTAAAAAGGGAATTTAATGTGAAAAGTAACCGCAATTAGCAGCAATGCTCCAATTTACATATTGTACAAACCGATACGGTATTTCGTACGATTTTCACGATGAATATTTCTACATATCTTAACGTATTTTATGTAGGAAAGTCATTTTCCAAAGAAAAGCGTAATTAAGTACTAATCGGTAGAATGTCAAATCCAAATGGTAGCGGGTAGTTTCGAGCTCGACAGGAGTGAGGAGATAAATGAACATGAGTCTAAGTAAAATTCAATTTAGTTTCATGCACTTCCATTTTCTTCGGTCATATATTTTCTTAACGAGAAAATTTTTAGTTTCCCACAAAAAGGTTCGTGACGTCGGTCGTATATAATTACAGAAAAACGGTAGGAAGGGTAAGATGATTTATGGTTTCTTAATTTTTTTACTATACTTTTAACTTAAGGATGAGAAAGGATATGATCGGGTTTTATATCTCAAAAACAGTATAAGGAAAAATAATTAATGATCTTACGAAATCCCCCCAAACTTCCGATTGCTCGGTATTGAGTAGTCTGATCAAATATCCTTACGAAAGCTCGTGTGTCTCATAAGTGCCAATAATTCTCGTATTGTTACTCGAATAGTAGGCTGCACAGAGGGCGCTTCAGTCGTGTAAGTACTTTATTCACCGAAAAGCAATAATGTAGGTTTGAATTGAAAACGAGAAGTGAAACTTTCTCCACTAAATAATATTAGTAAGAGATGGGTCGTTATCGGGGTAAATTTGCAGTCGGCATTTGTATCCCTTATACTATTGAAGTAACGCGCGAGGGGAATACAGAGCAGGCCCGCATTACCTAACCCCGGGGATCAAAGACGGAACTTTTCCGAAGGCAGGTAATCTTGTTAGGTCAGCATTTAGTGACCATAAAACCACTCTCTTAGTTTAACCAAAGATTGAAGTTACATCAGTTACTCAGTAACGCCCGGAAAAGAACGTATTTTTGGTAAAATAACGACGGGACTATATTACGGTTTAGAGGGTTTCAATTCCAAAGATTATGGAAACGATTTCGTATTTTAATATCATATCTATACATGGACCTTACGAAGCTTCAACTCGTCGATTATCTTAAGAAATTGGAAAGTTTCGAGTTTTAAGTGGAAATAAATTTTGTAAAAGTTAAACATAAATGAAATTCCCAAACTATACAAGATTGAACTTTTCCTATCTTCAACAGATTTTTCCCGCTACTGTTAACTTTTTAACTTCTTGGCCAGTTCCCGTTTTGTTTCCGAAAGGGCAAATATTTTAATTAGAAAAGATTCGTTAAATTTTCATCGACAAAAACTTCTCTGCATAACTCGCAAATACAAGTTTTTTATGTTAAAATACATTCGCCAAAGTTTTTCTAATAAAATATAACCTAAATTGAAAGCAAGTCGCTTTTTATACTCTTTGCTGCTACTGCTGTTTAAATTGCTCTAAGGCTCTTGTAACTATGCATATTTCGTCGAGATGAACTGAGTATTTTGCTATATAATTAGAAAATTAAAGGCACTACCGCTTGCGAGTGGCAATTAAGGCAGCTTTTCAGAACAAGGTTGAAAAAAAATACAGTTAAATGCAAGATATAAATTAACTAGTTGAATCAAGTAAATTTCCCTTTAAGACAATGAGCTTCTTGGGGCTATTACTGCATAATGTACGAAGTAAGTGCAATTCCAAGCATCTGGGAGCACCATCAAAAGTTCGAGAAGTTAATTTCATTATCTCATCATCGGATGTACCTGTACGTTCACGGTGAAGCGTGTCTTATTATTGTTAGATGTTTATAGTTTTGGCAAATAAGAATTTATGCCAACTAATGCTTCATTATATATTCATTGACGTACAAAGATTTCCGTAAGATGACAAGGGATGATTTTGAACTATCTTCACACGCCTCTGTCCAGAACCCTTTCAAATCTTTAAATGGGAATAAAGGTTGAGTTGAGTGATGGCCGTTAATTTAAAATTCTTGTTTCTTGTGGAAGTTTATCAAAGTTTTACGTATCACACTTTTAAGAAGAGCGGCGATAATGCATTGTCGAAGATTTAAAAGAACTCAATAAGAAAGAAAAAACTTCTTGAAAATATAAATCCATGGGCAAGGAAAAGCACTACGATCTCTGACACATTATGGACTTTGTTTCAGGAATGATATACATCTGACAAATTAACACTTAAGTCTTAAAGCTACATTATGGTTTTGCGGTATAAGATAAGTTTAACAAAATGTAGGTGCAAAATTATTCCAAATGTCAGTTAATTTTACTTCTAAGTCAGCAATACTTCGTACAGGGGTTGTGAGTTGTTTCGTCATATTATAATGCGTTAGTTTCATAGCATACAATTAATTATTGTAGCGACCTTGTTTTGCAACAATTCCTTGTCGTTTTCGCTATGTGGCACGTCACACCGTCCATGTAAAAAAAGTAGTCCGCCGCCACCGGAAAAATTTCCAGAGATTCCTCAAATATTCTTCCTACAATGGGAGTGAGACAGTATTATTTATGAAATTGTTCTTTTAGCTATTTCTCTGAAACCAAACCTTTCAGCACAGATGCTTTCAGAGTTATTCATTTACTACAGTGGCGTAAATAAGGGGGTGATCATGGTGGTCAATCACCCCCCAAGAGGCTCATTATAATTCGAAAAAAAATACTAATTGTACCAAAATAAACTCTAAAACTTTTAAAATACCGTACTTTTGGCTAAGACAATAAAGGCTCTAGAATCCAGTCTTTAACAGTAAAAAATTCCGGAGGGAGGACCCCCCTTCGAGGTTTTGCAGAGGTGGTATTCCATACCCCCGGTGGAGTCAGATTCATTACACCCCAAATTCAAATCCTATTTACGACACTGATTTATAACAGTCAAAAATTCAGTTAATCCCTTCATATTTAGTCAAAATATACTTAAGTAATACTTAAGTTAATAAGCCAGAACATTTTCTGTAGTTTAGGTTACCTCCTATGGAGCTGGCACGTGTACGTGTACGTGTAGTACGAGTAGCCCCCCCAATTCCCTGTACCCGTAAATTTCCCACCAATCAGAAAATTGTATTTTCCACCATTTTTTTGTTCCTATGTGTTAAAAACTCGGCAAATTTTTTCTTTTACCTCAAATGTAATTACAATTCATTGTCAATTATTAAATCATGTTCATATAAACCCAATCAAACAATTTGTCAGTATTTTATTTATAATATAACTATAACTTTACTGTGCTACATCACCTGCGACACCTAGTCAATCATGCTTTGGACAAAGACAAGTGCCCAATGGATAAAGTTCGAGACAAATCGTATCCGGAAGAATCGAATCCAAGGATTAACCCAGGAGTAAAGTAACAGCCGCTTATGTTCTATATATGTCACAAACTGGCACTTATCAAAGATGGCGAAGGCCGATTCTGATTTCGAAACCTACACAGTCAAAGATATTGTAATCTTAGGCGTTCGATCAGAGAAACGAGGACATCACATCTTAGATGGTTGTCATGGTTTAAACAAGTAGTATGCGGCCGTGTATTGTCGTGGTGAAAGAAAACGGTGGTCCTAATGGCAGATTTGACACGATTCTTTTGCAGTTCTGCGTATGCTACACTTGAAACAGTAACTCTTAGACACGTAGTCCTCGAAATTTAGCCACTTTGCATCCCAACAATAGGCAGCATAACATTCTCGCCGATTATTGTAACCGAATGAATTGTTTTTTTAACAAAGGAGTGTGTGGTCAATCTTAGCTAGGCTCTCCTGGTAGCAGATTGATAGCAATGTACTATTTTCTTTCTGTTTCATGCCGTCTCGAAAGTTCTTCACGTGGCTCTTTCAATTCAAAAATTGGTTTGACAAGCATCTTGTGGTCACACTTTATGAAACTGAGGGACGTCATTCCATGCATTACCATGACTCATATTTAAGACAAAGGATAATCCGACGATTTTCTACTGGTACAATGGATTCAGGAGTCAGGCGGTGGACTGCAACAGATACAAAAACCGCTCCATTTTTATTGTCTGACCCGTGCAGTTGCAAAAGTGACACAAATTTCCATATTGTAGCTTCATACGACGATGAGTACTAATAGGTTCATTTTCTCATTCTGGAAGAAACGAAGAGCAGGAGAGTTGTAATTTTTAAACAATCACTGTCTCAACAATTTTAAGGTCGCAATGATGTGTTATTTTGATAATCAGGGTTAAGTCTTGCTTTCGAATGCTTTCCAAATGGAGCGATGCTATTACTTGTTATTATAATACATATTAATAAATGTCAGTTGTTGTAAAAGCAACAAAAACAAACGAAATCTATTTCAATACTATGAAGGTGCAAATAGAAATTAGTGTCACTTATACAGGGTGGAGACTCTATACGCTTTAAAAGAATTTAACATTGTTGCTTGCCGCGAAATTTTGGTTACCAATTAAATTAAAATAAAATACGACGCCTTATGCATCTAATCAAGACCTTATATCTAAAAACTGATCGAAAATGATATATTTATAACTATTAACTTTATATACAGACTGTTTCAAATTAACTCGGCACTATTGCTATCTTTGTTATTACTGATTTTACAAAGTAGGTTAAATTAGCAAAGTAGTAGTGTTTTTAGTGCTGATTAATATGCAATTAATAAAAAAACAATTGAACAACGCATTTTCGAGAAAATCACAAATTTAGTACTTTTTTAATGGAACACCCCATATATTTTTATTGTAAACGAAAGAGAAATGAATTCTCGACAAAAATTCTTATACACTCTTACATCAAAATACTGAAGATAAAGTAGATATTGACAACTGTATTATTTAATTAAGGTAGCCGTGACCTTCCATTACATCAATTATTATTTAACTTTTCAAATTACATTAAATGTTCAAAAATACCACAATTTTCATTAAAGGTCTCCTATGAAAGCTCCTTGTAGCATTCGATATACTTCTACCGTCACGTCAGTTGAATTAATACATAATACGAATGCTATTCTCTAATTCAGCTACATTGGCGTATCTTCTTTCACAAACCTTATTATTAACGTACCCGCAAAGGAAAAAATCCAAAGGTGACAAGTCGGGTGAACGAGGTGGTCACTTAATGGGACCTTTCGTAGTCACCAGCGGTCTACAAAAAGTCTTCGCAGGCTTTGCAGCCAGCATTGCTTCAAAAGTTCACGGAAATTATGAGCTGGGGCTTCATCTTGCTGGAAATAAATGATTTGGGATCTTCTAAATTAACATCATGTAGACATTCTGCCAAAACTTCTTCTTCTTCCATAAGGGTAATATATCTTGCTCCCGTAAGCGATCCAGAATAAAACAGAAGACCAACTACACTATACTACCAATCAAACCACACCATACGATACATTAATTTAAACTAAACTTGGTTTGTGGATGTGATGGATAAGTTAACATCAGATTTTCTCGGGACCAGTAATGCATGTTTTCCGCCGATCGTTCAAAAATTGTGACATTTCTGACAGAATTTTGAAAGGAAAAGGTCAAGATTCCGGTGCATGTAGTCGTTGCTAGGCAGCCAACGATTACTGTAAGGAAATATTCATTTCTGTACTCTAAAGATTCATTTTTCTACTCCCATACTTTAATCGACTTATTAAGTGTCATTAGATTGTATCGAAATGATATTCATTTCGATACAGATTTTCATTATAAAACGAGTCAATTAGCCAATAGCTGTCAAGCATTTTACTTGATTGCCATAGTTACAGGAATTTTTGATATTTGTCAAAAATTTTGTTCGTTCTTTTATAATAATTTTTGTTTAATTAACACAGGTCGTAGAAAAAATAGTGTATGCAACTCTCATGTAATGGCTATTAATACACTCGCACAAGATTTATGACACTCGCCAAGGCTCGTGTCATAACTTACCTCGTGCTCGTGTATTAATAGCTATCATTACATGCTCGTTGCATAATATACTATTCTGTACTGTAAAGAAATGTACTTCTCCATGGATACCGACGTTCGTTATATTTTCAAGGCATCGCTTATTCTTTTCTTCATAAAATAATTTTTAGAATTTCCATGTTTTTAGTCTGTTTTTTAACGATCGGCGGAAAAATAGTATGTGTACCTCGTAGGAAAAGCAACATTCCCTGACTCTGTGTTGCTGGGCGAGGCGCCAACAATATTCACATCGCCCGGGAATGTTACGCTTTTCCTACTCGATACACAATGTACTATTTTACGATTAAACATTCCAGAATTGGAAAAAATTGATTAAATAATACAGTTGTCAATATCTACTTTATCTTAAGTATTTTGATGTAAGAGTGTATAAGAATTTTTGTCGAGAATTCATTTCTCTTTCGTTTACAATAAAAATATACAGGGTGTTCCATTAAAAAAGTACTAAATTCGTGATTTTCTCGAAAATGCGTTATTCAATTGTTTTTTTATTAATTGCATATTAATCAACGCTAAAAACACTATTACTTTGCTAATTTAACCTACTTTTTAAAATCAGTAATAACAAAAATAGCAATAGTGCCGAGTTAATTTGAAACAGTTTGAGGCGAAGGTCCC
Source organism: Pyrocoelia pectoralis (assembly GCA_036250285.1). NCBI lineage: Eukaryota > Metazoa > Arthropoda > Insecta > Coleoptera > Lampyridae > Pyrocoelia > Pyrocoelia pectoralis. The sequence goes on from CM070080.1 coordinate 30,139,099, forward strand.
AGGTTCGAGTCCTGGTCGCAGTGTATACTTTTTCCTGTATGTTTCTATTTATAGGACGTATTACACATAATATCGCATTTTGAATTCGTAACTATTAAGATATCTTCCTTACATTTGATTCTTATTGTACGTAGACGTTGAAACTCATTTTGCGGAAGGTTTTCTTTCAGATTTCCCATACAATTCGTAAACAATTTTGTAAACGAATTTATACACTCTATTTAAACATATTTTAGACTTATATACGAATACGATTAATTCAAGACGCAAAGTGTAAATGTTTTTTCAAATTCAAAAATTACAGTACCTTTTGTGATGTAGTACATTAGTGCTCATGTGAATGGTGTTTTTTTCATTTTTTCGAAGAAAAAAAAATAATTACCTGCAACAAAATACATAGATTAGTCGTCACATAACATGACCAAATAGGTAAAAATCGCAATTTACGACGTTTAAACATTGATTTTGGATCATTTTTGTATACAGAGGGGTGATTACTTAATGCAACCAAATTATTCGCGTGATAAGAGGTTATATTGTAATTGTTCATGACATAATTTCATACATTGATGCTTAAAAACGATAATAGGCATGCTACTATTACTACTTACCCAGGGCCGTAGCCAGGGGGTAGCCAGGCATGATCTAGCTCCATCTGGACAATATGGTTTAATGGTTAATACAAAAGCAATAACATCTACATCTTCAGAAGCATTTTGCTATCTATCCAAACAAAATTGCAGAATTGCACAGAGACACAGGCAGGACGAGGACGAGAATAAGTAAACCCTTAAGACTAGCAACGACATTTCAAAGGCTGTCCAATTTGCCATTTCTAGCTTTTGAAAAAGAAAGACCACAAAAATTGATTTGCAGAGGGTACTTTCGTTCAATACCTTTTCAAGCCCCACCTAGAAAACTGTTTGCCACCTCTGCTACTTCATCCTGGCTACGGGCCTGTACTTACCTTTGGGTTCGTATATCGAATGAAGGGGATATCTCTTAGCAATAAACAGAATTATATACAGTATCTGTCTGTATTCCTGTAAATTATTATTAGATATTCGTATTGAGAAATGAGAATTACTGAAAAGTGCAAGCGATTTGTTGGGGAAAAATTCAATAGAGGTGCGCAGTAGTGTATGTTTGGTTGCGAACGTTTTCAGCAAATTAAGTGATATAACTGGCTAGGAATGTCTTTTTGTTACAATGACTATAAGAAGCACATCTTATCTATGTTAATATTTTAAAGGTGTAAGATTACCGTTGTTTACGACGAAATATATAATAAATAAACAGTGAAAAATACCTAATGAAATATTCATTGTGATAACTAGAACTTCAAGAACGAGAAATAGATAACAAACCGTAAACTGATTTATTCCAGAAGTCAATTGGTTAAATTTCTTGGGTCTATAAGCAGATTACATTGAATGATCTTAGTGTTATGAATAAAAGTTCGGTGTAATTTGTGTTAACAGATGAGACCTTTAGCCTTCAACCTATTCCTGGAAAAGCACCGAGTCAATCGAGACAACCTAGAGAAAAACCTTAAAGCCTTGTGAAAGTGCAGAAGATCTTTAGCTAATCTATTGACAGATGAGGTATGCGGTAAATATAAATTCTTGCCATGGCTTAGCACTGAAAGGAATATGAAGAAAATTATGATTTTTTTCATAAACTGTGTTAAAAAGAATGAATTTTTCGTAACTCACGTTTAGTAAGAGTCAATTCTAAAACGTAAATATTACTGAAAGAATCCAGTTCAAGTAAGGCACAATTGCAATATTCTGTGTTTATACACTACTTCTGTTAGGGCCAAGTAAAAATTATTTGATTACCTGCAAAAACAATTCTGGCAAGTTGAACATGGAAGTCTGAGCGAATTAAAAAAAAACCATACCTAGAGAGTTCGTGAAATGGTAGATTAAGAGAAAGGAAAGGGGGGTGATCAAAGGTTACTCTAATTTGATTGAAAACAATGCGTAGTTCAATTATCAGGTTAAGTATATCAAAATAAAGGGACGGAACATTTTCGACAAATAATTTGGAAAGACTCCACGGAAAAAGGTGCTCAGGACGCATTAACTGTCCAAACATTCAATGTTCCACACGATGATTCTTCCCTTCCCTCCACTGAAACGTTTTGAATTGCATATAATAAAAGTACACTTTCCATTCGCATATTCGCAATGTTTGCCCAACTCGTCGACAAGTAAAATTGTTTGTGAAGTGGTGGAGTATTGTTCCCTAATTTCGAAATATTAATTTTTTAATTTTGATTTCGTTCCTCAGCGGTAGCTGTGTCTTCATTGGATAAGGTTTTATCCCATATCAACGTTCTCTTATTCGGTTGAACGTTTCCTGCAGATAGCTGTACATACATTCGCCTCTTCCTTTGATCCTTTCTGAATTCAGGGGCAAGATGATTCCGAAGATACAGAACTTGCCTGAGAGTGGATTGCTAAGTAAAGAGTGGCCAAACTATTCGGATTACCTGGCAGTACATTAGCTCTTTCCCGTCGTAGCCAAGCCTACGATATTTTCTCGGATTACTTTGAGAGCGATTATTATTGCCAGACTCCAAATGGCTGCTTTCACTCATCTATTCTTTCATTGCAAAAACTGGTTCGTATCCTATCAGTTGATGCGCGTCTACGTTAAAGTTGGCTGCGCCCTAGGCGATTCTTCATGTTCCAGACGCGTTCGACAATTCATTAATGGAAACTGTTGGGATTCTTGGCTCTCCCTTGGCCAAAAAAGGAGGAATTGATTTCAGGGAATGGTTTGGATTACCGGGCCCATTGGCAGCACTAATTCACTTCTCCTCGGAAGGGGACGCGCTCGTGGTAAAGAAGACCAAAAGGAGTAGATTCCCGTAGCAAAACTTGGGCAATTTGTACGTCGTGATAGTCAAATCCACACACTCGAAGAAATTTATCTCTTTTCTTTACCAATAAGATTATGAATGAATGAATAATTTATCAAATGGTTAAGTATTCCGCAATCAAGACCTGTGTTGGTCCTACTCTACGATTTATAATGAATCCTTCAGTATTAAATTAAGGGACCCTTAATTTAGTAAAATGGTCATAAAATAATATGTAAACGACATAATAAAACGGAAATTAGTTGAAAATTGTGACCCCAGAATAATTGTAGATGCTAGATTTTCTTTAAACAATTTTAAATTACTTTTGCAAATTTTCACTTTAAATAAAGATACGAAAACGAGAATCGCATAAATATTGAAAAGCAAATAAAACTGAAAAATTCTCTCTCTCTCTCTCACTACGTTTTAGTAACACAGCAAATAAAAATTCATGGATTTATCTCTGCAAAAAACTTTTGTTGATATTTATGAAATAATTCCAACTGAGAGCTCAGTTTTGCAACTTTACTTAACAATCTTAAAATTTGCGAAAGAAGAAAAAAGAAATTTTTAATACTCTCGCGCGCCAAAGAAAAAAAAAGATTTTCAAACACTTAAAATAGTCGAGAACAATCCGTGCCAATTAAACTTTGAGCGTCCATGTCCTTTTTCTATATAATTACGGCCTTGCTTCTTTGAACTTTGTTCACTTACAGGTAAATATTTCACGTCAAGATTCTCGACTAATTACAATCTATTAAAATTTTATACCGCCATATTACCGAGCCCCTTGAGATCGAAGGGAAAAAAAACACACACGCTTCGGGCGCCTACCTCGAACTTCCGCATAATTTTAACAAAAATTACACTCATTATAGCGCCCTTTAAGTTTCCGTTTAAACAATAAGAAGGAAACACGTATTTGGAAGGGGAAATGTTCGGAAATAAACTTAACCTAAACGTAATAAATCAGGAGCAGATGTTACTTGAGAGTGCGTGTTATCAGCAACGCAGATTATGGACAGGTGTCGCCTCCCACAGGTTTAACCAGAGGTTCCGAAACGTACCATTCGAAATTACATAATTAAAATAATCGTTAGGGAACCTCAGAATTTGCAAAGTGCTGTGGCTTCGGTATGGGAATTGCGCTCACGGGTCAAAAGGCATCACCTCTGAATTGCCTTTATTATTAATAAACTTGTAGAATACGTGACTGTTATACCATTTACTTCGTTTATTTAGCGAACCTTTTTTTTTTCATTTTTACTCTTAATTTAATCAATTGTTTTAAGTTTTCAAACCGGAAACAAAAAAAAATACGAAACATAAATCTCTCGAGGATTTTCTTTTAAAATATTTTAAAATGAGCTCGTCAGTTTCAATTTAAAGGATGAAAAATAACCTAGCGCATAATTTTCTATCCCCTCTCTTCGATTTTTTTCATATTGCCGCTCATCCTTTCTAAACATGTGCACAATACCTACCCGAAAAGTAAACGGAGCTTTAATTTGCGAGGCATCGAAACGTCTTTACTTATTTCTCAACATTTTACGTGATCTAAGATCTAAAGCACCACGATAACGGTAATATTCCTCGCCTTAAAGAATTTGCATGCACGTTCACGAATCTATAAATAAAAGGCCGTGTATTTTTTTTTATGTTAGGTAGTACTAAATTGTGCTTTCCGTATAGGTAACTAACCAAGCTAAAACCGCCCCAAGAAATGAATAACTTCCATTTTGTACTAAAATATCCGTTAATGCAAGTTCCTGTTTACACAAACATACATTATTATCTACATTAAACATGCATTAGAAAATACAATATCAAATTGCATATCGTACATAAATAAATGTCAGAAAAACAGGTGTGCAATTATGATAACTGCCGGTTGGAAGTGCTTTTATTTACATTTTATATACCAATCCATTTGTTTGCAGTTTGGGTCAACAAATGCAGTACATTTTTTTTCCTATTTGTACGTGAGATTCATACAGAGGATGAAAAAAAAACGTAATTGCTTATTTGTGAAAAATCTGAAAGCGTAGATACGTGTAACGGTAATGGTAATACATTAACTGCAAAAAAAACGCAATTTGTTTCAAATGTAAAGGTAGCTATGTTAATTACATATAAATTGAACATTATCAGCCGTACAAGAGTTGTTGCATACCTAGGTGACGTTCCAGTACAAAAAAAAGCAAGGTTCCACATGTCTATTGTATAATTACTAGAGTTACCAAAGATATGTTACCAAGAAATAACATCTCTTCCTTTATCTTCACAGTATATTTCCCGCAAAACAGTTCACAGCTCACAACTTTACAAATTGAAGAAGAGACACATTCCCTCTCTAGAAACTAATAGGACAACGTTTAAAATGGGCATAGATCCCAGTATCGTCCAGTAATTAAAGTGTATTTCCAGGTATCAATCACATTATTATACCATGGAATAAATAATCTGTCGTCTGACCTGTCATGGTAAACTCCGACAGAGGATGATGGGCTTTAATAAGGAGATTAATACAATTAAGGCATTAACCACAAGAAAATAAAGAGTATAATAAAGCGCGGTTTAGACAAGGAATCTCTACTACGTAAGTATCATCATTATTATCATTGGTGCCGATCCTACTTTCAAACAAACGACTGAAACACAATGCTGAATGTTTTGGAAAATCTTGTGTATCGTTTTGCAAAAATCTGCCGATTGCCCAAACAACCATTTTAGTTACCTTATACTTGGCCCCACCAAAATACTTTACAAGTACAACTGGAAGGATACGAGGATTCGACGATGCCAGACACATCGAGCCACAGAATGAACCGGTCACCCATCCAAGTACTGACCAGAGCAAGCGTTGCTTAACTGGCAATACCTGCATGGATTGTGACGACTCGAACGTCGTAGGGACCCATTAAATTTTAAAGATTAGAATGAATAAAAGGTTATAATTATATTATAATGTTTCCCCTTTCAGCGGTAGAAGAAGAATGAAATATTTGACCCAACTGGGTTAATGGGTCGAATCTTGATTGAAATGAATCTCTTTCACTTGATGTAATGTCGTCGTTGTCTAATTTTCAAAGGAAATTATGTAGTATGCAGTAAACTTTGTCATATACAACTCCATAGTTTTTCTGATGCGACTGAATTCAGTTATGATTCTTCCTTTTACGCGCACTTAACGATGGATTTACGATACTGCGTTTGTTATGTGCAAAAGGTAAAGTTTTTCCTAGTTTATCTTCTTGCATTAATGAATAAAATTCTTACATAGATTAATTAATCTGATCTGGGATCAATAAGACATAAGGATAATGGGTAGAAAAGAATATACGAGGCCCAAGACATCGCCAAAAAAAAGAGAGACCAAGGAAGAGACGAAATGATGAAGTAAGAAAGGCAGCAGAAATGAGGGATGTAAATGAATACAAGAATATTAGACAGTGAAAGGTATATAGAGAGAAACAGGGATTAATCTTGACATTTTTGAAGTTTACTGTCGAAACGGACCTTGTGATCTTCTATTGCAAGGAAAGTAACAGAACCTTTTGTTAAAAGAATTAAAATCATACAAGTTTCTGAATTTTCTGAAGATATCGTATATATGGAACCAGAAGAAAGAAATCCTTGCTATTCAAGCAAACTCTCAATACTAAGATCTTTTTTTAGAATTTTTAGAGTCCATTAGAAAATTCTTACAGTCCACTTCCACGTAGGAGTTACAGCAACCACTAACGCGTTATAAATAATACAATCGTTAAAATTGTAAAAAAAAACTGACCATATCCCGATTTTGCCGATGCCTACATAATTGGTAAATGCCTATTAAGGATACTTTTGTATTTTTACATGTTTCATTACAAAGGCTTGCATATTTTGAGCTTGTGAGAAGTTTACTTATCAAAACATTTTAATCTGCGATTTACTATAAAACGTAGACGAAGAATGCAACAATGTTATACACATTTTTCTTATACCATAGAACTAATTATATGGAAACAAACAAAATCTTGGGATGATGTAGCCTCCACTGATCAGCATAACATGTTACTAACAGATTTTTTAATAAACGGTCTCTAGTCTGGAAATTTATTCCACATTCGCCCCACTCTTGTACTATCACTAAAGCCACCCCTTTCGACACAAAATACAATCTTTTGAAGAGTTGCCAATTTATCAAGCAAATGCATAGATAACTTTGTCAAAAATGGTCTGTCAATTAGAGCGAAGGGTGGTACAAGAGAAATAAATCATGTTTACACCCTTACACCAGTATTGGTCATGGTCAGCATTAGTTCCAGTACTGACGGGACTATCGTGTAGTCACGAGACGATCTTCTACGGGGGCTTGCTTATCAAGCATTTATTCAACTGTGAAGTTATCCAGTAGCCTGTTGTCTTCTCGTCCATGTACGACACTAAAGGAAAGTGAGGTCCTTGATATTATATCTGCAGAGTTTTTAAATGTGGCGAAAGTCCTCTACATCTTTGTTTAATAATGACTTCCTGAAAGGGCTCAATAAGGTAAATAGATAATTACAGAATAGTAATGTAATTGTTTTAAAGTCTATTAAAATGTAGGGAAGTTTGACTACTACCTCAACGAGAATGGAACACGGGAGGATTGAACTGGAACCCCTGAAGAATTCCATATACTAAAACGATGTGTGAGAAATTCGTTCCTGAAAAGCTATTTTCTCAGGCTATCGATGTCATTTGCAAAACAACTTTTTATTTTAATATGGAAAACGCCAGGGCGCCCCACAAGACAAAACAAAACCTCAACAGAGCAACTAGACTACTAAAAGAAGCGTTGAAAGAACTAAAAGAACTACAAATCAACAACTTCCTGGTAAATCTCTCCCCTTCAGCAGATAAACATTACTCTATCTGGAAAATCACTAAAAAAACAACCTAAAGGCGCGTTCTCACGAGTCAAGTTTAGTTGATCTATTTTAGTTGATCAACAAAAGTTGATTGAAAACTTTAGTGAGAACCCTTATTTCAATAGAGTTGATCAACTTTATGATTGATCAAGAAAAGTTTGACCCAATCAAACTTTTGTCGTTCAAGCGATGAGTCATCACAAGTTGCTTTCTAGTTGAAATTTGTGTTGAAACGTGTGAACTAGGCATTCAACTTTTGTCGCCTGCGTAGTACGCTAGTAACTGTCGACGGTGCACGTGCTTGTGTTTTTTTTGAAGTAAGAATTATTTAAATGGTTCTTAAATGGTTTCTATACCATTCTTTATCCTCTAATGCCAGCTCCTTCAACAAGGTGTCTGATACTCCAAATCTTTTTCTTCTTAAAATCCACTGCCTCGCCCAAAAACGACGTTTCTTACGATTTTTGTTCATATTGCATAAAGTTATTTTTAGTTCTTCTTTTAACAAAACTGCAACCACCTCTACACATTCACGCACAACAGCATTCGACGCCATTTGTAAGTATAAACTGTTGATCAGTTTATATTGAAATGTGTGAACAACAACTGATTTACGTTGTATTCAACTTTTGTTGATCAACTAAAACTGGTCAACTAAACTTGACTCGTGAGAACGCGCCTTTAGGTTCCTTTAAGTAACAATAACGATGAATGGGTCAGAAGCAGAGCTGCAAGTATTTGAAATAAAAGTAATTGAAAAATCATTTCAAATACTTTTCAGTATTTGGTACTTGGTATTTGAAATAGGTACTTGCTCGTTGTATTTGTATTCGGTATTTCAAATACAAAACGCGGTACTTCAAATACTAGATAATATTTGAAATACCTTATTTGTGCAAATCCTTTCCTTTCCTAGTATTTGGTATTTGAAGCTGCAAATACTTTAGTTAGATGGTATTTGGTATTTGATAATTGAAATACTTTTGTTCGGTATTTTGAACAGCTCTGGTCAGAAGTGACGAAGACAAAGCAAATGTATTTGCAACATTCCTCAGCTCCGTCTTCACACCCCAAGCAAGAGAAGTCGCGGGCGTAAAAGAAAAACCCATTCAGGACATCCTCGACGCTCCATTCCAAATGAGCCCTCCAATCAAAAAGCTCTTTCTCTGAAGTTAAGCAAGCTATAAGACATACCAAAATTAAGAAAGCTCCTGGCTACGAATTAATTACTGGCTCAATACTTAAAAAAACATCCCTCAAGAACACATTAAGCTTTCATTTTCAACGCCGGTTTAAAACTAGGACACTCCTCGATCATCTGGAAAGTTGCCCAGATAATCCTAATACTGAAGCCCAACAAAAATCCAAACGTAGCTTCTTCCTATCGTCCAATAAGCTTCCTGCCTGTAATCGCTAAAATTCTTGAGACAATCCTGCTAAAAAGGGTAGAATACACTATAGCAGAAAAAAATCTTGTCTCAACATTCCAATTTGGCTTCAGACGACAACATAGTACCATAGAACAGGCGCACCGAGCGGGCAAAACCGCAAGAAGTGGCCTAGAAAATAAGAGCTACTGCACGGCAGCTTTTTTGAACGTTTCTCAGGCCTTTGATAAGGTTTGGGGCAAAGGCTTCATCTCAAAAATCAAAAAATACCTACCCCACTCGATACGTATCCTTCGCCAGTCGTACCTATCGGACAGATTTTCTCTAGTAAGATATGGAGAAGTTCAAAGCTCTCTATTCCCCATACTTTCTGGAGTACTGCAGGGTAGTATTGTAGGGCCCACCCTATATCTACTATCTACAGCAGACTTACCAACAGATAAGAATACGACTATAGCAACGTATGCTGACGATACGGCCATTATGACAGTTCATAAAGATCCAAAAATCGCTTCGCAAATGCTACAAAACTACCTAACCAAGCTCACCGCCGCGCCTGGTGCAAATTATGGAAAGTACATGTAAACAGAAGTAAGTCAGCCAATATTACATTTACGTTAAAGAAAGGAAATGCTCCCGCTGTAAGGATGAATTGCCAATAAAGAGCGAAGTGAAATACTTGGGAATCTATCTAGACAGCCACCTAATTTGGAGCGAACATCTGTGGGCCAAAAGACTACAAGTAGGACTGATATACAGGAAGATGGTGTTTGAATTCCAAATCAAAGCTTAGCTTAAAAAATAAGCTCCTTATCTACAAAAAATGTACTGAGACCTATTTGGACGTACGGGATTCAGATCTGGGTTACTGCCAGCGATTCAAACATAATGAAGATTCAACGTTTCCAGTCCAAAGTATTAAGGCAAATATGTAACGCCCCTTGGTACGTCCGAAACTACGTCATTCACCAAGATCTGCAAATACCCACAGTAAAAGAAACCATCTTTTCTATTAGCACTGCATACCTAGAGAATCTAGAGTTCCACCCAAAGGAACTAGCCAACAACATGAAACAAAGAAATAGAAGACTGGACCCATTAAACCTCTGTCAACAATGTTGCTTATTATTTTATGCTAAATAGAGTGTTAACAATAAAGGAAGTTATAAAAAAACATGTAAGTGAATGATTTTGGCTTAATTGAAGACATGGCGTAATAAGTAAGAATATATACGTAATAATATTATTACTGTTATTTTTTTATCTTTGTGATTTGTAATAATTTTTTTAATTTGCTGGTGATCTAGATTTTTTCGATAATTATACATTAATAATTAAAACAGGTAAAGAATAAATGCACATAAATGGCTTATTTGAACAATTAAAAATTCTAAAAATAGTTTCTCTGTTATTTTTAGTTCAGGTAAGTAGTTAATTATTATAATTAAAATAATTACGTGTTATTATTATAATATTTAAATTGTTGAGTGTTTACTACATATTTCATGGAAATGCTTTTTATAAAAACGTAAAAATTGCTGATGATTAACTTTTCAGTACGAGTTTGACGCGCCTCTAATGTTTGTGTGGTATTAAGACTTTCCGACTCCCTCAGCCAGTAGGTGAAAGAAGCTTTAGAAAATTTCAAAATTATGAAGAAATACCTAAAATCGTTAGCGGTGTAACTAAAAGCGTGTTGGCCGATACTGAAGATACAATTGACACCAAATACCGAATTTATAGTTTGTTCCCGGGGAGGAGGGTGGCAAAATCCCCCTGAAAAATCGTAGGTGTTGCACTGAACCACATCAAAATTATTAATTAACGATTAAAAACCCAATTAAAATATTTTTGAAGTAATAATCGAGAAAATGAAGCACAATATGTAACTTGACCATCGTGAGTGCTTCGCCAAAAATTGCAATGTAATATTTATTGACAATAATATTGTAATTATGTCTGTGTGAAGCGTTCTCGTAATAATGAATGCAAAGCGGATACCTGATTTTTGGTCTAAAAAGTTCTGAAATTTAATATAATAAAGTGCATGTAACCTAAGCGTTTACATAAGTTATCACTTTACCTAACAAAGGGAAATACACACTGTTTGAACACACACACATAACAAATGATATTAATCGAATAACAAGGATCACAATTTCTACCAAATTTTCGAGAGAAATTTCATGCCCCGTAGTAGGAAAACTGTAAAACACGACGGTTACATGCGTTATCGGAACAGAATAATTACATTAAATGGAAATTGCAGAAAGTGCTTATTTGTGTACATTTAATAGCTTTTAGGTTACATTTTTTGATTTAAATTTCACGAAATGATTATCTAATGGTTTGCTTTCCCTTTTGACGCATTAACAAATTTCCTCTTAAAAAAAAAACTTAAAAACCAATTTCCGAATTGCCTAAGTATTAGATTTCTTCTTGCTCGGGACTTTTAATGTAATTATTCACGGCTCTTTTGACAACTACACAATAACATACGGGGGGGGGAATTTTTTCGACAAACGCGAAATTTAATCACCCTTTATTGTGTGATTTGTAGAGAATATTGTTTTAGTTCCTCTTAATTAATGTCACGCGCCCTGATTATTGGCGCATCGATTTCATAAATGACAAACGGTCCGTTTGTTTTGCTGTGACAACAAATTTAATTTAGAATTTAACGTCGGAGATTATAATTTTATAAATGACAAATTTACGGATATAAATTTCAAAACTTTTAGATATGCCCGTATTTATTTTGACAAATTTAAACTTTTTCCAAGCATATATAATATATGGATGAGTGGAAGTGATAATTTATCATAAGCTTTTTTTCTTTTACGTCATTTGAATATCACTGCGCGAATATTGAAACTCGTTCGCTTCAAACTACTATAAATTATGAATGAACCTCGGAGTTGCCTATAGCCTTCAGGTAAATGCAATAATTACGACCAACTAAGCAAACTGCCAGCATAAGTCATGTGAATAAACAATATCTGCAATGTACGCAGCCATCTTGGCCTAAATCTCTTTTAGAAGGAATAATAAAGTATAACGTTAAACGTTTCCAATTCAAGCGCCGTTACATTATATTTATGTCACATTCAAATTACCCTAAATAATTGTGATAGTTTTCATATGTAATAGAAATAGTAGTTGTTGGAGTGCTGCCATGATAATCGCTTTATTAAGTAAAAGGTTACGGGTTCGTAACAATCACATTATCCCTTTCGATCTAAGTAAATGGTTAGTCAATCGCCAACTGTTTGGAATACTTAACACAAAAGCATCCTTTTCAGTAAATCGGTCAGAAATTTACAACTAACCCAAAAGCTTCTGTATATGTACGTTGTTCGGACAACAAATTAGGTAAACATTTCTGAACTTAGGTTAATTCCTTCTTTAAATAGAGGACACTAAAACAATCTTAATTGCTAAACCCTCATTAGTCAATTTTTAATCGCACGGTTTTAACAAAATTAAAAGCCGTTTTCCTCGGAGACTTACCGAAAGCTTTAGAAGTTTTTTTAAACTATATAAAAGAATGCGGATTTTAAGTATAAAAATGGCACTGCTCAATTTTAATTAAAATTTCAAATTAGTAAAACAATTACGCTTTTATACAATAATGACATTTTGATATCAATCAGAATTTAGTTGGCCCTTGTTATAAAAGGATTAAGGAATGTTCATGTATTTTAAGTACGACCAAGTTTGTTGAGATGACAGCTTTTGCCTGTGCCGGTAGAAACAAATTATGTATAGCGTTGTATCAAAGGCAATTTCCAACACGATTTTTCTTAAACAAACTGTAGCATCCAAGATTGTTTTACGTCAAGCGTCGCCATTTTCTGTTCGAAACAAACGAATTTGACTTTAGGCAACATCCTGCGCTTATCCCATTTTCAACTGCTTAAAAATGAAGTATTTTGTTCTTGAATTATTCAGAGTAATACTAGGTCAGATGGTGTTTGCAACTACATAATAGACGTGTCACTAGATCACGGACTGCCAGATTAGCTACTTGAATACAGTATTTGTTCCCCAAATTTTAGGCTTATGGAGATACGCTAACAATTAATGTTCTCTAATGAAATGTGGAGCATTTAGAGGAAGGAATTGAATCTAAATTTTAAATTCTACACACACAATTTCATTTTGAAAATATACACAATGAGCACATTTTCTGGATAATTTGAGCATCATTTCTACTTTTTCTTAATATGTATATACTTTTGTTTTGTATGATTTAAATTAATTGACGAAAGTCAAATCACTGACACACACACCTTCTCCATGAATATAATTAATAATAAAATTTAATTAGGTACAGTAAAGTTGAAGAATTGTTGACATTAAGTAGCGGCTTGTTTCTTTTAATTTAATTTAATTAAATTTTATTATTAAATATTCATGGGGAAGGTTGTGTGTCAGTGATTTGTTTCGATATCTGAGATATCATCATCAGACATCGAAACTAGTCGCTATTTAATGTCAACAATTTTTCAACTTTACTGTAATTAAATTTTATTATTAAATATTCATGGGGAAGGTTGTGTGTCAGTGATTTGTTTCGATATCTGAAATATCATCATCATATATCGAAACTAGTCGCGGTTCAAGGTACGCAGATTCATTTCTTTAAACTCTTTATCATACAGGGTGTTAAAAATTTGAGCATCAACATGTAAAGCTTAGCCCGCTCCTGATAAACTAGAAAAGCTAATAATGTTTCATGGACACCATTTTAAGAGGTCTTTACTAGTGTCCATCATATTAAATTTTGATCAAATTATATTGAGTTCTCTGAAAGTTATTCAAGAAAAAAGGATTACCAGCGGCGTCCTTCATGAGCACATATCTCCGCAGGGAAGGCCTGTAGCTGTAGGGGAAAATTTCATAGGAACTTGTCATCTTATTTTTCCATGCTCTGTCTGAATCCGAGAGATTTCCCACATTTTCGCGGACACCCTGTATATAATACTAATAATATTTTTAAATAAAACTATTTTTACTTTACTGATGATGGTTTTATTAAGTAGGTGCCTACTTTTTTTATTGTTATGTTGAAGATCATTTACTACAGCACTTACAGTTTGCGCCTGAACAACGAAAAATTTACAAAATTTACAAGTTTTATTTTTCCCGCGCCCTACTGTCCTCGCGCCCTTATGTCCTCACGCCCTTATGTCCTCGCGCCCTTATGTCCTCGCGCCCTTATGTCCTCGCGCCCTAACGGCCGCGCCCCAATGTCCGGCTTCGAAACTAGTCGCTACTTAATGTCAACAATTCTTCAACTTTACAGTAATTAAATTTTATTATTAAATATTCATGGGGAAGGTTGTGTGTCAGTGATTTGTTTCGATATCTGAGATATGATCATCAGATATCGAAACTAGTCGCTACTTAATGTCAACAATTTTTCAACGTTACTGTAATTAAATGTTATTATTAAATATTCATGAGGAAGGTTGTGTGTCAGTGATTTGCTTCGATATCTGAGATATCATCATCAGATATCGAAACTAGTCGCTACTTAATGTCAACAATTTTTCAACTTTACAGTAATTAAATTTTATTATTAAATATTCATGGGGAAGGTTGTGTGTCAGTGATTTGTTTCGATATCTGAGATATGATCATCAGATATCGAAACTAGTCGCTACTTAATGTCAACAATTCTTCAACTTTACAGCAATTAAATTTTATTATTAAATGCTTATGGGGAAGGTTGTGTGTCAGTGATTTGTTTCGATATCTGAGATATCGTCATCAGATATCGAAACTAGTCGCTAGTTAATGTCAACAATTTTTCAACGTTACTGTAATTAAATGTTATTATTAAATATTCATGGGGAAGGTTGTGTGTCAGTGATTTGTTTCGATGTCTGAAATATCATCATCAGATATCGAAACTAGTCGCTACTTAATGTCAACAATTTTTCAACTTTATTGTAATTAAATTTTATTATTAAATATTCATGGGGAAGGTTGTGTGTCAGTGATTTGTTTCGATATCTGAAATATCATCATCAGATATCGAAACTAGTCGAATATCAACAATTCTTCAACTTTACAGCAATTAAATTTTATTATTAAATACTTATGGGGAAGCTTGTGTGTCAGTGATTTGTTTCGATATCTGAGATATTATCATCAGATATCGAAACTAGTCGCTACTTAATGTCAACAATTTTTCAACTTCACTATAATTAAATTTTATTATTAAATATTCATGGGGAAGGTTGTGTGTCAGTGATTGGTGTCGATATCTAAGATATCATCATCAGATATCGAAACTAGTCGCTAGTTAATGTCAACAATTTTTCAACGTTACTGTAATTAAATGTTATTATTAAATATTCATGAGGAAGGTTGTGTGTCAGTGATTTGTTTCGATATCTGAGATATCATCATCAGATATCGAAACTAGTCGCTACTTAATGTCAACAATTTTTCAACTTTACAGTAATTAAATTTTATTACTAAATATTCATGGGGAAGGTTGTGTGTCAGTGATTTGACTTTCGTCAATTCATTCTGGTTCCACCCCATTTAGAGATTTTCCCACAAGCCCCGTCGTCTTTATGGACCCAACATATTTGTATGATTTACAATAGGTACTCGTAAAGATTAAACATGGGATGGGGAAGAGTTTAAGCGCAAATAGGAGAGAGAATGTCTTCACTTCCTTGCGGCCTTTTTTATTTCAAGACAACAATCAGTTGGCTAATATCCTCTCAATATACGATAAATTTAGATTTTTTTTAAAGAGGCGGCGCTCTGGGAAGCTATAAAATTTTTGGTCCTTTCTACTTTCGATTGCTCCTCTTGCAGAAACATCTTCCTAAAATCTGTTTCCACCTTGTGTCCAACTCAATTTCGATTTTTTTCAGATTCAGCCCCTTGTCCTTTCATAGATTTTCTCTTCTCACTATGTTTTTATCTAACAGTTTTTATGTTCTCATAAATCACCAATACTTATTCGATATAGTTTTCATCTTCGTTCCTAGTATTTTTCTTACCATCATGTATTTCATATTGTACCATTTTCCGGATTTCCATTTGTCTTAGTGAGTGTAACTATTCTTTTCTTTCGGTACCTGTTGACATTTCTTCTATTTGGATTTATTTTCCTACTCGTCGTGTTAATTAGATCCCTAAGGATGTGAAAGTTTCAACTTAGTTGAAGTTGTGTTTTTTTGTTAATATTGCACTTAGTTTTCGATTCAAATTCTCCGAATGCTTTTTTTTTCATCCAAGTAACAAACCATTTGTAAGTTTTCAATTAGCAATAATCGCACCTCGGATTAACCTCATTGGTTACGATATCGCCAAAACAAACTATTTGCAATGTAATTTCGATTATTGCACCTACATTTCACATTTAAAAAAAATACCGTTGATTACGCCGGTTTTCCATAATATGCGTCCCGTTCATTTTGGTTCAAGTATCATTATTCTTCTGGCAGACAACAAACCAAATTGATCACGTAGTAATAGAAGAACAAGAGGCGGGAAAAACTAAAAACGTAATATCGTACCGCGGAGCTAATGTAGACTCAAATCATTTCCTTGTAACAGTAAAATTAAAATTGACTAAAACAGAAAAGAAAAAAAAAAACTAAAGGAGAGATAAAATATAACGTAAAGGATCTTCAGAAAGCAGATATAGTAGAAGCATATACAAAGATAAAATATAACAAAACGGAGATGTAGAAGTTAAATGGAAGAAATTAGAAGAAGCAATCAAAAAAGCCACTCGGAACAATGTATTAAAAAATAAAAAGACCAAAAAACAACATTGGATGGACAAAAAATGTAAGGATGAAATAGAAATGAAGACCATATTAAGGCAAAAACTTTTACAAACACCAAAGGAAGAAGATAGAAACTTATATAAAGAACACAAAATAAAAGTAAAGCGAATGTGCAGGTCACAAAAACGCAAATATATGGAAGCAAAAAATAAAAAGGGACATAGAAGAAAAATATAAGAAGAAAGAAATAAGCAACTTTTACAAAGACATAAAAACATTAGAGCAGAGCATAAAGTCAAACAAATATGCATTATGGACAAAGAGGAGAAACTTTTAGGGAGCCTCAGGAAATGAAAAATAGGTGGAAAACGCACTTTGAAGAACTACTAAACCCTAAGCAAAGACAAGACGAAGAGGAAAACGTAAGGGAAGAAGAAAAATATCGAAGCAGAGACGGAAATTAGAGGGCCGGAAGGGAAGAAATCGAGGAAATAATATATAAAATGAAAAAAACAAAAAATCCGGGAGAGAATGGAATAATAGGAGAAAACCTACCCTACATACAAATTAATTTTGCCCACTGAACGGATATCCTGCTATCTATTTTCTTTTGTTTGGCTATCTGAAATTAGAAATTTGGAAATGCCCATCTTTTTCGTTCGTTCCGTTACAGATTTTCTACTCAGCCACTAATCGAATAACAGAATCCTCTTCCATGTGATCATCAGCATGACAACTAATTTGTTTAATTTTCGTTCGTTCCCTTTTATTGAGCCGGAGAAATATACCCAAAAATTAGGATTCTTCGAGAGAGTTCCTTATATTTTTGTGTTAACAGTTTATTGAAACTTATGCTTCTTTTGGTAAGCTTTAACGACGTATTATTACGGTTATAAACCTTACACGTGCTCATTCTATACTCGTATAAGTATAACTCAATTTGTCCTACGGAATTATTGTTTTAATAGACGTTACTCATTTCTAC
This sequence comes from Pyrocoelia pectoralis, assembly GCA_036250285.1. Classification (NCBI taxonomy): domain Eukaryota; kingdom Metazoa; phylum Arthropoda; class Insecta; order Coleoptera; family Lampyridae; genus Pyrocoelia; species Pyrocoelia pectoralis. Next base: position 30,157,002 of record CM070080.1, read on the forward strand.
CTCCTGTGATGACTAATTACTGCTGGCCATTCCTGTAACGTATCGATTCCCGCATCGATTATTGGTGCCGTTGCAGACATCACTCCACCGTCTGATGTTTGTTGGAATTTTTTTCTACTACTTCAACTTGCATGGGGATTTTGTTGGATTCGACATCCTACCCTGAGGATAAGTTGATCACAATTGATAAGTTTTGTGTCAAAGTGACAGTGTTATTGAATTTAGTTAATTTAACATTGCTATCTCAAGCTTTTTGTGGTGTAAAGGAAAAGAAATTTGTGATTAGCTAAATTAATAATACAATTCTTTTTCTTGTTATTTAATTTTCAATTAACTGTTCAGAAAATATTCATTTTCAATTATCTGTTCATAACTGAGTAAGAACATTTTCGTACTCAGAAACTTGCAATCGAACGAGTCTCCTAAAGTCTTACGAACATCATATTTTGCCTTGTGCCAATCACTAATGTCTTACGCAATCGTAGCGTGGGGTCACTCTACAGGTTGCCACCGAATATTCCAATTACAAAGACGGGCAATTAGAATAATAGCGAATTGCAGCTACAGAACTGAATGTAAACAATACTTCATACAACACCAAATACTAACGCTACCGTGTATATATATCTTAGAATGTTTACTGTTTGTCAAAAAACACCATGAAAATTTTTCGAAACAATGTAACATACATAATGATCTCACCAGAACTCGTAATCATCTCCGCCCTGATTTTCACAGATTAAAAAAATCGCAAACGGGACCAAATTACTGGTCGATAAAATTTTTCAACAAATTATCAAATAAAACAAAACAATTAGAATTAAGGCAATTTAAAATAGCAATAAAAAAATATTTATTAAACAAAGCCTTCTATAGTTTCAATGAATACCTTAATTATTATCAGCATATAATTTAACACCTAGATAGATTGACGAGTGTAAATACATTGTATGGTAGCACGAAATATATATTATTATTATTATTATTATTATTATTATAAAATATTCATTTTTTATGGTTAACTGTTCATAAAATATTTACCCGGTTCACTATTTACTTTGAATCAATTTAATTTTCGTTCTGAATTCTTTAACGTCAATATATTTGATCTTTGTTGAACAGATTTCAACTCGAAAGTAACTATTAAATTGTCATAATCTGGACTATAAATTGTTGAGGTCCTTTGTATTCTTACCTTAATTTAGAGGTACCTAATCAGGATTGGAAACTATGCATAGGATTCCCCTCCGAAGAAGATTATAAAAAGGTAACGGTAACCCATACTTCATTGATTATCCCATTTGCTTTCTTGTATATTATTAACGACAAATCTGAGCTTCAAAGCAAATTAGTTTATCCAAGAATTTTTTTTATTGTTCATTTCATATTATATCCCAATATTTATGTAATTAATAACCCTGCCCTACTTCTCTGTTGAATTCCTATTCAAACATTCTATATATCTACGTTAATTATTTCATTGTTCTTATTTATTGACTACTCGTTTCTCTTTCAGCTATGTAGTGATTATTATTCACTATCATATTGAAGATATCTTTGCAGTTCTAACCTTCAATTTTGTGTACGTTTAGAACTACGTGGCGCCCTTTTTCCCTTTTATTGTAATTTATTACTGCAAAACTCCCTAATTCTTATTTATTGTATTGTCACAAAAGAAATGAGAAAATGTGTCGAAATATGTAAAACTACATTGAGTTTGCGCCAGAAATTCGAATTCGTCAACTTGATAGCGTAGGCGAAATGGTTTTTATTAAAGTACAGAGAATTCCTATATGCCAATAGTTCAATAGTTGCTGCAACGTATTTTGAAAATGTAAGTAATATAAATCGCTATTTAAAGCGTTTATAAGTTAGCTGCGTACCCAATACGTTGTAGAGCAAACCTTCCAAAAGAGGCGAGATAATTGAATCTGTCACGCAAGCTGAAGTATCGGAACAACGCCAACGTTCAGTTTAACTATGATATAAACAATATTCAAATTTGCATACTGATTTCTATAATTTATGTATTATACCTAACGTAGGTATAAAATAGCATACATTGCATTACCTAATTGACGAAATACGAAGCGATCAAACAAATGAGAAAATCTGATGATTTTAGCTAAAAGCAATATTTTTCCAATTTTGCCGATATTTCAAAATTAACAAAACGCTTGCAACCGCCCGTATTAAAAACGTTGCAATTACGAAACCCTTTCGGATTCATAGCAGATCGTCGGCCGAAATAATTGAATTATAAAAAAATTGTTTTATATCAATCCGTAAAACGCTGGATGAAACATTTCCGTCTGAATATATTTTTTTTTGTTAGTTTTTCTTTCCCGTAAAATTTCTACCGTGCATTAACACATCTTTTCGTTAGAATGGCACAAATTTTGAATAATTTATTATGTGAAATGAAGTTTAATTTTCACGTTGCTCCTGTCACACGCCGGTTAATGGAACATCTTTTCATCTACAATGCAATTCCAACTTTATTTCAGCTATGAATGCATAATTTGGAAAAGAGATTAGTTCACGGAATACGAAAACGTTGTAACTTGACTGACTGGCGTCGAGTCGGTACTTTTACCTTTAAAACCAACCACTCACATTCATCTACTTCGAAATTTATCATATTAGGGAAACATCCACCCGAACATCATCAACTTCAAGTAACAGATGGGAACTGAAAATTTTAGTCTAAAACTGAAGTTTCTATGTTTAAATAATTGATTAAGTAACTATCGAAACACAAAGGAATGTTGGGGTTTTATGTAAATGTACAAAAGAAAAAAAAAGGATGAACAACCCTCTTAACTTCCAATGATTGATCATTAATATGCAAGTAGCTTACTCTTCTTTTTTTTGCTTTTTTATTCAAGATAAAGACCTAATTTATTACCCCTATTTCGTTTTACCTTTACAAGTTCCATATTTTTTTTATCTTATACTACGATAGAAATGTTTGTCAAGTTTTACGATTTTTTTATATCGGAATTTTTAAGTTAATTTGTATAGAGAACCAATTTTAAACGTTTTAATGATAGAGCCAGTTTTAGATGAAAAAAGTTGAATGAACAGGAATGAAACGTAAAAAATTGTTTAATTAAAAATTTATTAAATAAAGGTTCTGATACTCACACAGGAGTTTAGAGAAATGGTTTCTTTTTTTTTAATTAAATTGAATTTAAAAAAAAAGGACGTTAACACCATAATTAATCGGGTCTCTTCTTTACAATTTTACGGTAGAATAAATGTGATCTCTTACACGCATCGTTGTTTTTTTTTGTGATTCCTACTCCAAACGGTATCGATAAATTAACGTTTGTGTAAATATTTCAAATTTCCGTTCTTTAGCTTGAATAAATTGTTCTTGATTGACAGATAGCGAAACTTGCAAATTTACTACATTTTTAGAATTTTTTTCCTATCGCAAATTTGAAAGAATTTCAGAAATGTTCAGCATTTTCAATGATGAAAATTTGAAGGACGTTGTTTCATTCGGTGAACAAATGAAACGTTTGCTATACACAATTTCTGGTTAAATTAAACTAAAATTGTGAAATGTTAAACGGGACAAAGTCTGAAACATTTTCTATAGGGAGAGGCTTTTCTGTTCTGAGGTAGGGGCTTAAGAAACGCAAACACCATATAAAATAAATTAGATTTCCCATTCATCAAACACTGGTTGATGATTACATACGGCTTACTCATACTTTGAAAGTAATAACCTGCAGGGCCGTAAGCAGTTTTCGACTGAAAAATCATGCTTTATAATATTTATGGATTGTTCCATGTTTGTGAATTTGTAGTCCTAGAAAAGCTCAAATTATTTATATATTTGACAAATACATTTGAATCGCAGAGCAGGTGAGACTACAAATGAAAGAGCCTAATCACTGGGATGGGAAAATTACTTTTATTAATTATTCTAATACGGCAAGAAACGACACTTAACAATGCCATTGTACAGGCTATATGATGAATACATCCCAGATGTATCGCTGAGTGTTCTTGCTGTTCTGTAGACTGCTGAGATAGTAGGTGAAGAAAAAGAAAAAAAAAGAAAGTTTGGGGAAAAGGTGAAGTGCTTTTAATAAGAAACTCAAGTGGAACTCGCATCTTAAGAACACTACCCAAGGTTAATCTATGGTTATATCTGATTATGATAACAGGCATTATTGCATATGTATCATTAGCGTGGTGTATTAAGACCAAGAAGCTTATCCCTTTCTGCATACCGAAAGCTATACTCATCAATTCTGTTACAACAATGCTAAACCTGCCTTACTTTGAACTAGTAATAAAAACGAGAGACGAAGCTAGCAGTCCGGCATAACTCAGGAAGTCTCATAGAAAGGATCAACGATCATACAATTCGAGCATATGCATCAACAAATCCTTCTTTATTAACTTTCAGCGGACGAGGGTGGGAAAAACTGGTTTGGTATAGGGACGTACGAGTATTACAAAAACTCTAGTGTGGGCTTACCCTTCCGTTTGTTATGTGGTCAATGTTTCACGCTAACCACGATCACGATTGTAATCGTTTAGCTGCGGTGTACAAGAACGTTTGTAGGAAGGAAGCTGCTGGTGAACTGGGTGGATAACGCCGTATCTGGGACCGGTGGGTCTAAGACGCGATTGGTTAATGGAGTTACATAAAGCCTCACTAACCTGTGTTTTTTTTACGGATTTAGTATTCAGATAATGAACTATTAAGTGACTGCGGAACCGAGAGGGGCGGAAGGGACAATGCCTCCCTCACAAATATACAGGGGGGGGGGGGATAAAATAGCCTTTGTCCCCTCCACGATTTTGTGCTTCCTTTAAGAAAACTTGCGGTTACAATGTTATAAATTTACACGTTATTAAGGGAAATCAGTGTTAATAGAATGTATACGTACCTTTACTTCCACAACACTTAGAAAATACGAGCTAGACAAATACGTCAACTGTCATCCCTGTCTTTCGACATCATCCAAGGGGAGGTCGATAAAATGAGAAACGTTTGTGGAGGGATAGAGCTTGCACTGTATTCGGACGAGTCAATTGCACCACAGTGTGGCAAAGTTGAATCGTTCCGGGTAATCGCCTTGAAAAGCTTTCCGGAACCATGAGAAGTACTCAAATCAAAGTAGTTGCAGTGGGGGGGGGGGCTACGTATTGAACTTGAACAGCTCATATTTCCTGTCGCACAGTAATCCTCTCGTAAATGCCTATCGCTGGGCGTAAAAGGTATTTCGCTTCCCTAACTTCCGAAAACTCAGTATACCATCTCTTTTTCGTGGTTTAGATGAAGACTCCGCCTTAAACCATCTACACTCGTATACAAAGCCAAGACCAAGGCTTCGACAATATCGCTGACAACTAATAAATTACTCCGAAGTTTTTCTACACCTTGCAGTGCTACACCTGCAAGGCACTGCAAAGAACTCGCATGTTCATAGTATAGCATTAAATTATTTATGTCATACCACCTTATTATTTCAACATAACACTGCTGAAACAAGAAACATTAATGACTAAACAACGCCTCTTTACATGACAACCGGATTTTAGATAGCAACGGGCGTTATTTTTTATAAGGCCTGCTTATAACGCTCGCAAATGTAAAATTATGCCTCATTACTATAGATGTGGCCAAGGATGTTAAATGTGAGTCTATACTGATTTTATTGTTATCATCTGTTTTAATCATCTTAATCAACTTCTTCCAAGTATGACATAAAGTTATGAAGGCACCACGGGCGTTATGAACATAACGCTCTAGTTACCTTAATTACTATAATATCAGGTCAACGTTGAGTTTTCACACTCTCGGTTAATACGTAATTATGTCAAATGCCCCCCCCCCCCCCAGCAAAATATTTCTTTCGCAACGACTGTCTATAATCATTTAATTTTGATGTGCCTTGTGTACTTCATACCAAAAAGATTAAGTGTGAAGAGCTTTCGTAAGTGGAATAAAACTCAAAATGGATTACACAACAAATTGACGCAAATCTTAAACGTAAAAGAAAGTGACAGATAAGGAAGAAAATGCGAAAGCACGCAATTTTCGCGTAGTATATGTAAGGGCATTGAAGATTATTGAAAAACTAATGTGTTCCTTAGAGTTTGCTTATAACAACATTTAAAACATATTTCATTTTTAAAAGATCAAGAAAAACATTACGGCGTGGCTAAATCTAAACAATTCTATGTCTCGTCCCAATGTAACAAAATAAGAAAATGTGTAACGTTTATTGAATTCTCTTCAAACAAATTGTCTTCCATAATAAAATTAACGTCGATGTAAATGTTTAAATCTTGTTTTATTTATCAAATTTACTAATTTTTGTCATTAGGGAAATACGAATTGTACATATTTTACCCAACAAAGACAAATCAAATGTTATGTTTAATTAATTCTATGGAGACATATTGCCTAACCTTATAATAACCTTAAAATATATTTTAAATGGAAAAAGTTCCTTAATTTCCAAGTTATACTTTCTGTATACAGAAAAAAAATTTAATTGTTAATTAACAAATAATGACATTTAATTATTTAGACCGGTAAGAATAATTTACCAAACGAGCAAAGACCAAGAAAAATGTAGAGTTAAGGCTTAACATAATCGAAGAAGAACAGACATTTGCCCACATAAAGAAGGACGAAGAAGAAGAAATGTATTATATAAAAGTAGGTGTATTTGCTATATATTTTTTAAATTTTTACATTATTGAAATATGTACCAATATTTCATGATATTCTATATATACCACCTCCCCGTTTCTTATAACATTCAATTTTTAATGATTTTTAGGAAAAGTGTCGGCACCCAATGAATTTGTATTTGTAAATCACCAAGACGGACAACAATTTTAACAATCGTTTAATTAGAATAATTAATGCCTGTTGAATAGCTCACTTTTTAATACACCGTTATTTTTCATAAACACAATAGATTATATTGTAACTCTGTAATTTACACTATGCTATAGATAGAATATCTTCAATATAATATTTTTGTATTAGAGCGTCATGCACACGTCAGGTAACTCGACTTAATTTTTTTACTAAATTGGTAGATTCATTATGATATAATGTAGAAACCGACAATAATCGAAATGATTTTGAAAAAAAGTTGTACATTAAGCTTAAAATTTAATATAAGATTAGAGCGCCATGAGCGACGCGCGTGTCACATAATGTTATTATAATTACCTAGTAAGTAAAGTCACCGTTGCCTGGAACCTTGGTTGCCTGGTTTACGTATGTTTTGTGAAAAGTTATTTAATATTTTATGTTTTTTGAGGATTATCAGTTTAGTAATGAACATTCTTGATTGTGATATCAGCAAGAGAACTGATCGAGAAGAAATCGAATATGCTGCTTCCAGTAGTTTTTGGAAATGAATAACGTAGATACACACTAAAAATCATATCAAGACTGGCATTACACTCATTACCTAACAATTTTCGAAAAATTTATGTTGCGCGCCCTCCCTGTCAAACAAATATTTTATGAAGAAACATTCTCGTTTGTCTTGTAATTTTTATATTACTTAATTCATACGCACGTAGGGCTTTTTATAGTTACTGTGAGCGTATTCTAAAACCGCTCATATACGATTTCTAAATGTTCTTCAATCGTTTATCGTAGCCATTACTTAATCGAATTTTTGATTTATTTGTCTTGCTTCGTTCTTCGAAATCATTTTTTTTGCTAATAAAAATAACTTAGTTCAAACATGGTACCTTCATTACTAAATAATATCCCATACATTAACATATTTTAAACAAACGTGAAGAAGCGAGTATTATGTCACAGATTGCAAAATTCTCATTTTATTAGGAATTTTCACATGCACATAACCTTCAATCTGAAACAATATTTAACCAAAAATAGCAATGACCCAGTTTCTAGTGACTTTTGTATGATACACCAAATGCAATTGTCGCGAATTTTTAATGCAATTGACCACAGTACGTTTTTAATTCATAACAACCAAAACACGCACACTGGTGACTATCTATCACTACAGTACGTCCAGTGAGAAAAGTCTGACGTAGGGTTAAAAGCTTTAACATCAGGTAACAACAGCAGTTATAAGAAAAGTACCTCCAACTTGCTCAATTAATATTGAAATCAAAACTACGCGAAAATAATCACGTTTAGGAATAGGAAGTGTTCGACCTTTTTTGTATTCGAATCTGCAATAAAATCATATGGCAGCCATTTGAAAATTTTGAATAATGTATGTTGGAACTTCGCCATTTTGACTGAAACTACTCTACTATTGATTACAAAACCAGTCTTATCAGTGCGTAGGGGATACTATATAGGGTACCTTGGCCAAAAATCTACTTTATATCCTCTTTGCAAACTGAGAAAATTAACAGCGAATCAAGTCTCGTAAATTCAATTTTTTTGACATTAATATCGGCAAGCATTAACTTCATTTTCAGCAGCCAAACGAAAAATGTTATGAAATATAGGGTGTTCCAATTAAAAAAATGATATTTTGTTTTGTGGAGCTTTACTGGTAAGTACACCATGTATAAGTGAAACAAATTTGTTATTATAGCCCTTCTAAATTCGTATAACTTTTCCCTTTGATTTTTTTCTATAACTTTCGTGGTTCAGATGTAATCTTCCGCCGAGCGCTAGGTGAATCACCCTGTATTTTGTTTGTTCGCATTTTTGGCTGTTTTAGGTAGGTAACATGAGAATTTTCCATTGGTTTTGTCAGATTCTGTAAGAGCCTTCCGATGATTAAGTCATATCCTAGGCCCTTCTTAGAGCTTATGTCTGTTAAGATGTCTTTTACTAGTTCGTTATAACTAAAATTTATTGGAATGTCCACCGGAAAAGGTGCTTGTAAAAAAATTGTTATTCCCTTACTTGCTCCACGGGAATATTTGAATGCAGTGGATAAGTGCTGGACAGTAAAGTGGCTGATAGTTCTTCAAGATATTCTTGTATCCATTTTGTTTCTGAAGTAGTGCCTTTTATTGTTTAATGGTTCTCATTAAAATGTTTGGTGGTTTCTTGCAATTTTTATACGCAATCCTTTGTTTCACTATTACTGAAGTTTCATCGAAACGGATATTATTTCTCAGGCTTAGAGTCGCTTCAAATACTGCCATTTGTCAGTTCGTGTACTGATACATTAAGGTCTATAGGTAATAACATTGACTTTAGTTAGTGTAGAAAGTCAATGGTAATAGTATCCAACCTTTGTCAAGAAAATTTCCAGCTTGTTTTATTACTAAAGCCTCCCTTTATATCATTTAATCTCCAAAAATTAAGTACGTAGTAAAACAGTGTGATGATAGACGATGGGATGAGATGACGTTGTTATGTTTTTTAATTATAAGGCGCCGAAGCACCTGACACGTAAGCCAATGCAAAACTCACAAATTGAAATGTTGAGAAAAGGAATACCAGGGTTTATTTAAAAACCATCTGGGACCATTACATCCTTGGGATAGTGGCGATCATCAAACAGATGTTAAAACATGAGCCAATGCAAAACTCACAAGTTGAAATTTTTAAAAGGAATACCAGGGTTTATTTAAAAAACCATCTGGGACCATTACATCCTTGGGAAAGTGGCAATCATCAAACAAAAGTTAAACCGTGAAGCGAAATTATGGAAATTGAAAGGTTAACATAAAACAACGTCATCTCATCCCATCGTCTATCATCACACTGTTTTACTACGTTACTTAATTTTTGGAGATTAAATGATATAAAGGGAGGCTTCGAGTCTTTTTATGAATTTACCTGTTCTTGCTCCCTTATTTTGAGTACCGAACCACCCTTTCATGATGTCATAATTGTTGTAATAACTGACGAATAATCCGATATTCTGGACAGATTCAGTTTTAAACAGTTTATTGTAAATTCCTTGATGTTGCTGCTTTTATTTAAGTTTCAAAATATTAATAATCTGCGTAATATTGAAAAAGATATTGTGATCATCCCCCATTTGAATTAGATGGGAGGATGTAAGTGCTCACCTCATGATTACACGAAGAAAACCTTTCTAAGTAACTGTTCCGAAGGGAAAACCTTCTTTTCATCGGTAGATAATAATTAACTTCTAAGCAAATAGGTCAGCATTTTGTTGACGTCGAAGTGAAAGGCAACACAAGTGTTACATTAACGACTCTGGACGATGACACCAAACAGATCCTAGCTGTTAAAAGAGCCGATAGCACTATTCAAAGTCTCACAAATACGTAATAAAATGGTTGTTTCAGACAAAAGATTACGAGTACAAGGGTAATACTTCGCCTTAAATGTGAAAATCGACGCCAGAGATAAAATGCATCTTTTCCGTTTGTTCCTTCTGATGTCTTAACGTTACATTATTATTAATTTAGATTCGATTGAAAAATTGCAGTTCGAAAAGGCAATAAATTATCGTATCGCGTTCCGGTTACACGAACCGATAATATAACTACAAACAATGTTAACGTACATAACATGAATTCGCTATTGCACATAACGAGGTTGATTGTAATTTCAAGTAGTCACTCGATCTCCCAACCAATCAGAAATCTAGGTTCTCTGCTGTTTTTTCCCTCTCGGCTTCTTTCGATTTAACTGCAATAATCGTTGATATACTACACAAGGTTATCAATAATTTAATTCTTCAAACGACGAGTTTTTATCAAGGAATGAAATAAGGCATTGTTTTGCGAGAAATGCTCTGGGGAACGAAACGGAACTGCTGTTATAACACGTATTTTACAAGATACTCTTGACTAACAATGAACTCACATGCCCTTGCCTTTCTTTACACATTACATACTTCTATTAGTTTATTAGGATTATTATGAAAAAATATGATTACTCATACAACAAGGATTTTATTAATTTTAAACGATTTCGTAAAAACCGAGCCGGTTACGACACCGATTAAGGAGTAATCGAAGATGTAAGTAAAATCATTAAAACACTTTACGAGTTCATTCTTACCGTGATAAATGTCTAACCCAGACTTTTGTAATCAAAAAAGAAAGACGGCGAGATTTTTCATTAAATTGGCGGTTACCGATAGTGCTCTCCATTTCACTTTGAACGCGAAAATTAATCTAGATCGAGATTTTTTGTACGAACATAAATCTACACAGTTCGGGAAGGTGTAAAGTTAACGACATTAAATGAATGTTCGACACAGGAATAAGCTTGTTATCGAGAATTTCGTGTTTAAACGATTATAAAAGAAATAACATTTAAAATATTGGAGCTGACAGCTTTTACACTATGTCCAAAATTCGATGTTCACCACTGGTTATTTTTGAATCGGCTTCGTGCCTTTTTTGATCTGCTGAGACCTTCATTTGTTTTCCTCATATCAAAAAGTTACAAAAAAAAGTTTACTTTCTTTATCTAGTATAATTCCCCAGATATGACCTTTTCAAATGGAAAACATATCTATACTTGATTATAATATGGTTAAATTTCCCGTTTTTGCCCTTTTCAACGATATAAGATTTAAGGTATTTATCTTTATATAATATTTTAGCGCTTCAAGTCTTCTAGGCCCTCGGCTTCTTTGCTCTAAGGGCTGGTATTTTCTATCCACGCCACTCCCTTGTTTCCTTGTTCTGGGTTTTTTATTTCCAGCCCGCCTACCTCTCTCAAATCTTCTCTTACCGCTTTCAACCACTTCCTTCTGGGTCTGCCCCTCTTTCTCTTCCCTCCTTTCGCTAGTAGTAGTATCAGTACTCTTTTTGGAATTCAACTGGCTTCATTCTTTCCATGTGCCCCAACTACCTGACTCTTTGGGCCCTAATTCTTTGTACTATTGTACTATCCTTTTTAGTTTACGAGAAAAACCGGAAAAATATGATTGAAGCTGCGCGAGAATTGTTCGGTAACGTTCTATGGCCCCCTAGATAGTCAGACGAGTTTAAATCCTCTGTGCTGGCGTTGTATAACCGCATATGGGACGAGGGCACGTACCCTTCCAGCTGGAGGGAGGCCTTCGTTCTCCCGTTACTAAAGGCTAGCAAAGGTCCGTCTGTTACCGAAAGTTATAGGCCAATAAGTCTCACGTCATGTTTAAGTAAGCTTCTCGAGTCTATGGTCAACAGAAGACTTGTATGGCATCTGGAAAAAAATAACCAGTTGCCGAAATACCAACCTGGTTTTCGAGCAGGTAAATTGGCACTAGACAACTTGGTCCATCTCGAACTTTGCATGGGCGATACTTTAGAGTCCGAATAGGGCAAGAAACCTCTAGCTAACGCACCTTAGAAAACGGCATCCCACAGGCCTCCACTCTGAGTGTAACCCTTTTTGCGATCGCCATCAACAATTTCGGTAACGACCTTGAGCCGAATGTAGGACGAAGCATATATGTTCATGACATAGTCATCTCCGTCTCTGGGCCGCTGAAGGATGACGTTAACGTTAACGCGGGTATTCGATACGCTATTTGAGCTTTATATACTCCGAGGCCGAGTCTATAGGTTGAATCAGGGGTACCACCCTTGTCAAAACGTTGAACCATGTTAGCCATCTCTTACGTAGCTAAGGTTCGTACATGGGGAAACAACAACCTGGTGAGATCGATGCTGACGACGAACATGACACGCCGGATACACCCCCCTTCTTTATGCGGCTCTCTCAGTAGCTGATGAGTTTATACGTCTAAGATGATCCGCCTTGGACGAGAGACCATGTAGCCCAGTGCAAGTCACTTGCAGCATGTGAAAACCAGTCTGACCGGCAAATTTCTGGAGTGGCAAGACGAATGGGCAGAGACCGGCGGGCACCTGAGAAGGATAACGGATTCAGTAAGTGGTTGCAAAACGAAACAGTTGACGCGCAAAGAACAGGTGTAGATCACCAGGTTGAGATTAGGACACACGAACAACATTTCGTCATACCTTCTAAAAGGCATTGCTGCCCCAGTGTGTGAAAGGTGTCAGGAAGGGCTAACAGTCAAACACATACTGGTGGAATGTCCACAACTCGAACAAACAAGAAGTATGGCATAAACGTTGTTACACTGAAAGATTTGGTAAGGTATGACGCGCACGGCGCGAAGAAATTGAAGTGATTCCTGGAGGAGCTTGGTCTCCTTGGAAAGATATGATGTTCTGTCCTCTGGAATATGGTGTCGACGGAAATATAGGAGACACAGGTACCAATAGCCATAGCTGCTGCCGCACAATAAAAAAAATGAAAATTCTAAATTATTCAAATGTAATTCAAAATTCGTAAAAATAATTCAGTCCTGAGAAAAAATGAAAATTGAACGTAAAAATACTAAATGTGGAAGCATTAAAGTTTCTACTAAATAGTAATTAAGGTATCTAGGGCGTTATGAACTAAATAACGCCTAAGAGAGGCCCTCGGGCTATACGTCGACCGTAGGCGTTATGGTGCCTTCATAACTTTATGTCATATTTGCAAGAAGTTGATTAAGATGATTAAAACAGATGATAACAATAAAATCAGTATAGACTCACATTTAACATCCTTGACCGTATCTATAGTGATGAGGCATAATTTTACATTTGCGGGCGTTATAAAACATAACGCCCGTTGCTATCTAAAATCCGGTGGTCATGTAAAGAGGCGTTATTTAGTCATTAATGTTGCTTGTTTCAGCAGTTGTTATGGTGAAATAATAAGGTAGTATGACATAAACACGCTAATAACATAATCCCTTGTTTAATATTTACTGACCTACCATTTGTAACGTTTTGATAATGACACGTAATGTCGAAACTTGGGAATTTCAATAAATACTTCGTAGAATTGGTTACTATTTATACGACGATTCATGTATTGGACATCCCAAGATCGGCGATTGTAGCGAGGCGGATTTTGCTCGCGTAAAAGTATTGCTATAGCAACTTTTCCTTGAGCAATCCTGGAATTGAGTAGTATGTATTGAGTGTGTATGTGTACTACACGATCCACATTACAAAGATTTTAAATCTACTACAGACATGAGGAGTTGACCATTCAAGGAGCACCTTTTATATAATTTTCCATCACACGATAATTTTGCTTAATTTTATGCCATTATAAAAGCCTTTTCGACGTTTGAAAATTATATTCTATATTCCACAAAAGATGAAGTAAATATAAAAATCGAATGCTCTAATACGAATGAGTTGAGGAGAGACTAATAACGGAAAGACAAAGCTCCATAAGGAAGGAAGAATACTGAACGATGGTTAAGGAAAGAATATGTTGAAACAAAGTAATTCAAGATATATTGACGGAATAACAAGGGGGAAAATACTAACAGTTCTTATTCGCGAATGTAAATAAAAATTTACAATGGACATCCTGTATCCATGAATTTGGCTACTTCGCCAGCAAATTCCATTATAATGAAGCACCTCCGAGAAAAGGTTTTAAAATAGGTGAATAATAATGAAAATATTTGCATAACAAATAATTCCAGGTAGTGTGTTAACGACCCCCATATATACTAATTTAAATCTAAACCGGAAATTTAACAGAAAAAAAACTTTCCTTTTTCGGGAATTTTCATTTCACAAAAAAAAATCCTTTCCCCAGTGATTAGAGTTGATTGAATCCCTCTAAATTACAATTGTAAATCAGAAAATTTGTCTTAATTTTATCAATAGTTGTGAAAATCCGGAGAAAGTTTCTAAATTGTGGGGGAAGGAAAATCCCTAAGGCCTTTAATTATGTCACCCTCCTTTAAGCCAAAGTAAAAATAAAAGCCGGTGACACAAACTCAAGAAAAAAAAATCCGTTAGTGAAATGCGAGTCGCATTATGTAATTAAAAGTGTTAAAAAAAAAATTTCAATTCAATTCTAATGCGGTTAAGTAAATTTATTCGCTTCATGACCTAACCACTAGACCTTGTTATTTACCATGGAAAAGTACCTTTACCTTTTAATTTTGTAGTGGTACGCCGTCAATTATAAATGCAGAAATTGATAACTGGAGGTGTTGAAATAAATCAAAGTCGACCAAATATTGACCCTTTCGCAATATTGTTAATACATATTTAACGAACGGGGTTGTGCACACGGTGAGATAAAATTAATTGCTAAATTTAGTTCGGTATGTGGACGCATCTTTTAAATATAATACTCTTTGTCCTTGACTTCGTCGGTTTGCAAGAATTATTCCGAGGTCTTTAACCGTCTATATTTGCTAATACTTAAAAGAAACGTTTTATTGCAAAATACACCTGGACGTAATTTGTGAATAAACCTAAATAACCAAACGTTAACCTAGTTTTGCTAAAGTTTTCAATCGTCTTTAAGAAAACTGGTTTTATTTTACAACCTCTACCTATTCGTTATAGATTTTCTGTATTTACTGTTATGTTGCAATTTGTTATAATACGTTCGTAATTTATATGTAGTTGTTTATTTTAATTTCAAGGGCAGATGTATTTACACTAACTTGCTTCCTGATTGCAATCGATTCAACGATAATGACATTTTTCTTTGAACGTTTTAACCGGGTCAAATTAAGTGACACAGTAACCTAAAGGTCATAATTTGTGAGAGGCGAAGATCGTCCCAAGGGTTTCATATGTAACAATGAGAAACGATGAGATAATAATTTGCTTTCAAGTAAAAGTGAAAATGGAGGTCGAATTGCAATCAGCAACACAGTAACGTTACGAGATTGTGCAATCTGCAATGCGCCGGGAAAGAAAACCTCAAGTTTCTCGAGTACATTAACCCAAGCCTTCCCACAACAAAAATGGAGAACTGCGAAAGATAAAGACTCTTAGGGCCGATTGTACATTCACGGTTTAAGGGCAGCTCAAGACGTGAACCGAGTTCAGGAGATTTCAGTTGTTGTACAATTTTGCTGAGCTAAGTTTAAATTTGGCTTATATTACAAAGCGGCCGAATTTGGCGGTTTAAACCAAGTTCAATTAATATTCTAACCTAAATTTGTTATTTGTGGCACCAACTTGATGATTATTTAAAATGGAATTACTTACTGATGATGAAGACTTTACCACACTTAAACCGGAGTTCAAATTTGTACTCGGTTCAGGAAAGCTTTGGCTTAAACCGCAAATGTACAATCGGCCCTTACTATGGACGAGGATTAATTACAAAGTCTTAGTGTGCGAGCACACAGACTTGGTTGAAGCACAATCATCTACACTACAGGATGATACACAGTCACAGACGAAGAAATGGCCCAAAACATGCACTCATAAACTGTTCTAAAAGTTCTCTTTTCCTCTTCAACAGTTTGCCAAAAGGAGACGAAGGAAAGTAAGAATAATTTCGATCAAAGCTTCCATCTTTAAGAAATCAAATTGTAAGCAAAGGTCGTCATTGTGCCGAAGTCAAAATTGGCAGAAACATGGAAAAAAATTACATTTTTCTCTTGTCACCAACAAAGCAATATATGTATATAATGGAATGTTATGTTAATATCAAAGGATAGTGGTTTTAATAGTAAGAGTTGGCAGATCGACATAAAAAGAAGTTTTCATAACGAACAGACCGGCAGATAACCCAAATATCTTTCAGAAACTGCTCTGGAATCCAAAATTACACAAAAATTAAGACTCGACAAAAGAACTGCAACCCCGCCAAATACAGACCGAAAGGGGAATACATGGATTCATATAAACGAAATCACTGTACAAACTGTTAGGATTGTCCAAACGGTACACCAGAGCAATCCAATGTATTCCCCACTGATTAAATGCATTAATGCGATATGCAGTAAGAGATTAAATGCAACAAAACTTACACAAACAAACTGAAAAAGGTACGTACGAAGTTTTGAAAGTGGCTGCATCGTCAAGCAAAAGAGAACATGTTGATGCGTTATCGTTTGAATCTTAAATACGAACTCCTTGTAGAAAGAGATACTACGAAAATAAGGGGTGCATTTTTGTTTGTTCGCGGATGATTGAACTTTATAAATTTGAGACGAAACTTTCTTTCAAACTCAGCAAGAAGCCACAGTATCGGATTGAACGACTCTTTGTTGTAGACCGAAACTTTACAATACTTTTTTTTAATTTTTGTTAACACAAACGTCAATATTTTAGGTTAATTAACCTAAGGTCAATATTTCTTTATTACTGCCTCCTGTGACTACACCCGGCGTTGGCTTGATGACCTCAGTGGTTCAAGTTTACCACATTCCTCCCGCCTTAAAATGTGACGTAGTCTTGAAACTTTGTTGTCACTCCTCGATTTTGCCTTGTAGGATAGCGCTGTTCCACTTCTGTCTGATCATCCTGTTCTTGGTTGTCCTCAGAGGATGATTCATTATCAGAATTGTGGGTTGAACATTACCTATTGATTCAATATTATGATCGTCGTGCAAATCTGGCAAGTCGAGGAGTTCGATTATCTTATTTTTGAGATAACGGCGCTTAATTTGGTTGGCATACGCCTTAACTGTTCGATGGCCAGTTGGTGTTGCTATGTCAATAACGTAAACGACAGCACCTATTCGGGACTTTGCTATGCCCCGTACCCATTTCCATTTATCCACTTTTGATGTTAGTTGATAGAAGATCTCGTCCTTCGCGGCAAATTCCTACCACTTTGCTCCGTGGTGCGAATTAAATCTTTCGTCCATCTTCCATTGTTTTCTAAATTTGACGCAACTCGAGGTTTTAGCAGGTCCAGTTTAGTTCGTATCTGGCGGCCAGTCATTAATTGAAATGGTGACTTGAGACCCAAATTATACATGGGCGTGTAGCGGTACGTTACAAGAAACGCCCATAGCTTTTGGTCCAAATTACCCTCTGCTTTCTGTAGACCAAGCTTTAATAGATCAAGGAAATGCACGGCTTGTCCATTGGATTTCGGGCTGTAAAATGCGGTCGATAGATGCTTAATACCTTGGCTTCTGCAGAATTCTTCAAATGTTTGAGATACGAACTATTGCCCATTATCTGTAAAGCAAACTTCATACAGACACTGCCGCGCGACGACGGCGGCGAATATTTCCACAGTTTTGGTGCTAGTTGTGGTTGTTGTTTTGATGATTACTGTACGCATCTACGATGGCTACAAAATAAAATCCATTAACGGGACCAGCGTAGTCTAGATGAACTGTGGTCCATGGAGCGGTTGGCATGGGCCAAGGTTTAAAACTATATTTAATTGGTGCCTTTGCACAGGTTTCGCAGGTCTTTCGTTTCTTTAATATTTTGGGTGATGTTGGGCCAATAAACCTTGTTTGCAGCCAGTAACTTCATGCGGCGTACTCCTGGGTGACCCCTAGAATCCCATCCTCGTCCAATGTTGTAGACCGAAACTTTGCAATACTTTTTTAAATTTTTCTTTAACAGAAACATAAACGTCAATATTTATTTATTACTGTCTCTATGCCCGACGTTGCTTTGGTGATCTCACTTTATAGTGGTTCCAGTTTACCACACCCATTCCAAATTGAAAAGGAACAAATAACGAATCGGGTTGTATTATTCCTATCTATACTAGGGGTGGCCCCAATTGGTTCCTGGACTACGACGTTTTGGTCAATTGTGCTCCCCCCGCTATTCTCTAAATTCAGAATTGTAGTATGGCAAATGACGTGTTATGGCATTTATTTTTCCTCACCACAACCCCTTCATAACGGGTTATCAGTCAGTCCCATGTTATGCAGGCGTTTGTTCAGATGACAGTGGCCTGTAACCATCTCTGTCGCAAGCTTGATCTTCGTCCTACTTAATTTTAAGATGGACGCTGCTAAGTTCCCGTTTACGGTTTATAGAAAGATCTTGGAATGACTCTGTCCTGAAATTTTCGATCAATGTCAGTGCCCTTTCGTGAGTATTACTGTAAAGAGCAGATAGCTTCCAAAATAGTAAACGATACGACTTCTACTTAAAGGAGATCATTAGCCAAGAGAAAAGTTATTTTATGGTCATTCAGTTATTGTAGTTCGCATTGTAAATAAAAGAAGCCGATATAGCCCTACACAAAATTAAACAACAGTACCTAAAGCAAATAATGGAGGAACGAATGGAACAGCAAAAAACATGAAAAATTCATGCTTTTCACAAAGTACCGGAGAAAAGAATGAAAGGTTCGTCCAACCATGGACTAGAACAAAGAGGGAAAGATACTTGATCCTGATAATTTTCGATTATTAATAATCAAGTAAGAATAATAATTGTACTAAACCCCTAAACATCGAACTATTACAAAGTTCAGGAAATGTTTACAATAATCTTGAATAACGCACCACATATAACAATTTGTTTGTTTAGAACTAACTTAAGCTATTGTGTAATCATAAGGGATTTACAAACTGGAAGGTATTCAAAGTAATAATTATTCACAAATGAATAAAAGAATTGATCAACAATGCATACGTAGGTACAACAAAACCGCTTTAAGCTTGAGGGTAGGCATATAATCTAAATTAACCTGAAGGTAGAGATTAATTTATAACTCAGTAAGTCAGTATGTGC
This sequence comes from Pyrocoelia pectoralis, assembly GCA_036250285.1. NCBI lineage: Eukaryota > Metazoa > Arthropoda > Insecta > Coleoptera > Lampyridae > Pyrocoelia > Pyrocoelia pectoralis. The sequence continues at coordinate 30,176,433 of CM070080.1, forward strand.
ACCGGTCGTACCTCAGTAAATAAAATTATTAATTATATCCACTATAAGTCATCCGGTATTCATGCATTACTGCACTTTTAGCGCACGTATATATTTGCGTTTTGTAACATTTTTGGCTAACGTACTTCACATAATTGTTTAATAGGGAAACACGATTGGAGAGAATAAACAACGGTGTATAAAAGTTACCAAGTGAACGAAAAGAGAATAGCGAAGAAGTTTCGACCATTCATGGGAATACGAGGCTTAGATTTGTATCTACACCATTTTCGACTTAATTTTAATTAATCTAATTGCCTATAAAAGACTTTTTTTTTAACGGGTATAGTGATTAATTTATGATAATTTAGATACATGTTTGTATAACCTGGCCTATTATTTCTTCCTAAGATTAACATATTATCTATAAATGGTATGTGAATAAATGATAATTATTTTATGTCTCTTCACACCAATTTGTCTTTATTTTTAATTAATTGTAGTAGGGAGGGAAAGTGTAAGTAGGCGCTGTCTTATTAAATAAATATAATTACCAATGAAATGTTCCTGAGTGGATTAAAACGTTTTAATTATGGTAGACGTCGTCGGCGGTTTTAGAGTTCAAGTTTCAAAATCATTATAGCTGAAAATGGGACTATTCGTTGGACTAATTTAAATAGTGCTTCCAGTTAATTACAGCTTGTTATCACCATTAACCTACTTTTCCCTTGTTATTCTTTTGATAAGGTGAAAATGCTTTTATGGAATGTTTGTAGATCACTAAAATATTTTTCGCAGATAAGTGGTCCAAATTTAGTAAATGTGTTTATCAATTACGTACGGTTTTTCTCAATTTTAGTACTTTTTTTTAGAAAACTAAAAACCTAATTATCGAATCTTGTTCTCGCATTTGCATATTTAACAGTTACACCAAATTTGTTACAAAATCCACTTTTCTGTCATTGACTGAATTTTCATAAAAATTAAGGTTTTCTACCGTTAAATATGATACTTTGCAACTTTTTTCATTAGCTACTTTATAGTTTATATAACGTCAAATGTATCATAATCAAGAATAAGATTGTAGAACAAAAAAGCAAAATTTATATTACGAATTTTCAAAAATCGATCGAGTAGTTTTCAAAATTTCTTCTTTTGAAATTTTTGGTTGGTCGCCATTTTGTTATTTGATAAAATAGGAAATAATCGTAATTGCAATTGTTTTAGATTTAGAGAAGCGAAAGCAAATCCTGAAAATTTTTGTATTTTTAAATATTCCTTAAAATAAGGGAGTAATGACGATTTTTCGAAAAACAAAAAATGTCAATAACTATGAACTGGGGCTCCAAATCAAAAATTTGAACTAAGAAAAGTTATTTGTTTCAATGAGTTCTAACTGCCGTTTTGGGGTGTTACCACTTAGTATTAACATCCTGTATAATTACAGTTCCTTATTAACTTATGGCATGTCTGCAGATATGTTCAAACACGGAAGAACAGCGGTAAACGAGGCAATTCTCCCCTATTTGGAAATATGAAATTATCCCAGACGAACAGCAGCCATATGCCCCATATTTAAAAAGAGAGATAACATAAAATGTGACAATTGCAGAGGCATAGCCCTGCTTAATATAGGATACAAAATAATAAGTAAGCTAATAGAAAGAAAACTAAGCAATTGGATGAAAAATACAGTAGGGGAATATCAATGCGGGTTTAGAGCAGGCAGAACAACCACGGTTCAAATCATTATAATTGGGCAAATCCTTGAAAAATTTTGGGAATATATTGAATTACCTGATTGTAGATTTTAGGCAGGCGTATGATACAATAATAAGATCAGAACTGCTGCAAGGATTGGACGAGTTTGGGGTACCCAGAAAAATAATAAGATTTGTAAAAATGTGTCTTTTGGACACGAAAGCAAAGGTACGTAAGTAAGAAGAACAACAGAGGAGCTGAACGAAGTAGTTAAACATCTGGATCTGGAAGAAACAGCGGATATCCAGGGACTAAAAATTAATGTATTTAAAACAAAATGCATGATCACCTCAAAGCATATAGACAGACAAAAAAAATCGAGGAAATTATAGTAAATAAAAAGTAAATGAACGAATTAGAAATTTTAAATATCCAGGCTCCATAATCAATGAAAGAAATAATATCGGGGAGAAACTGAAAACGAAAATTTCGGCAGGGAATAGGTACTATTTTGCGTTAAAAGATATAATTATCTCAAAAACACTATCAGTAACAAATAACACTATAACCGGTTGTGACTTACGGGGCAGAAACTTGGTGTCTCACAAAGCAGGGGCGGAAACAGCTCGACACGTGGGAGCGTAAAATACTAAGAAAAATACACGAGCCAGTGAAGAAAAACGGGTTGTGGCGCGTTCTAACGAATAGTGAAATTAAAGCACGATATGGTGAAGCTAGAATATCCAACGAGATTAAAGGTATGCGGGTAAGATGGCTGGGTCACGTAGAGCGAATGCAACAAACAAGAGGACCAAAGAAGATCCTGCAAAATAAACCGGAAGGAAGGAGAAGCAGAGGTAAAATGGAAGTATGAAGTAGACAAGGACCTAAAAACAGCTGGAGTCACCCGGTGGAAACGAAAGGCAGCTCATAGAAAAGGATGGGGAAAAATCGTGTCCGAAGGTAAAAATGAAGGAGAGTAAAGTCTGGCATAGGCCAAAGGTTGAGGTGCGAGCGACGACCGCACCTTGTAAAACATCAGTCTAGAAACCCGATGGGAGGCCATGGACCCACGTGGACCGTAGCGCCCAGGAGTAAGTAAGTATGAACCAAAAAACATCTAGAAAGTAAAAATTTTCCCTTCCGGTATCAATAATCTTATTGGTCTCACCTACTCAACCGTATGACCTTTTTTCTACAAATGGACGAAAACTTTATTCACAATGTTACATTTACTCAGAAATTTCAACCATACCAAAAATAAACTGTGTCCTATACATAAGAGATTGGTTTTTTTGATTGCGTTGAGAAGAAAATGAATGACTATTCCATCAAATTCGGCATAAATCTGAAAGTCCGCAACTATATATATGTAACTATATTTTATTTTATTTTTAACTTTATTTATTTTATTGTTCAATTATTATCTATCTTGTTTTTCGGAAATGTATCTATGTATATATGTGTTATTAAGAAATATATTCTATTTTATTCTATTCTATTCTATTCTATTCTATTCTATTCTATTCTATATGTTCAGATTATCCTGACATTGTACATGAAAGAGCAACAGCGGCAAAGCCAGAAAATATATACAGGGTGTACCAATCTTACGACGAAGTTCGGAATATGGCTTATTTCAAGAGATATCAAAAAATGTTGTTAAGAAAAATAATAGATGCCTTTAAGGACCATATTTCGAAATTATCTTGAACTATATAGGGCGTTACATAACTCCGTTACAAACCAAACATATGATTTTTTAAATGAGTGCCCCTGCATATTATGCCAAATTCGTATTGCTCACATTTTTTCGAATCATTTGATATAAGGTTTTGCTACGTTATACAGAGTCCTTTAAAAGTTATGAACACGTTTATGTTAAAATTGTAGCTAAATCGACGCCCTCTAGCTTACTGTACGTTACAGAAAAAAAACAATTTTTTCCCAAATCGAGTTTCGTAATATGATGTAATGTCCCCTCATTCGATTAAATGTTAAATATTTTCTCTTTTGTGTACAAAAATAACCCATATATCCAACTTTGTCGTTCACCCTGTAGATACTTTTAGCAAGAAAATTGTAAATAAACGAGTTTTTTGAAAACCTAATGCCGGCACTTCAGATTTAATAATAATTACTTATGCATTAAGAGCGTAAAGAAGCTTTTTTGGCCCGAAGCCTTATTTCAAGCCCGAGCGGGTAGCGAGGGTTAGGAAAAGGTTGTAGTAGGGCCATAAAAGCAAGTTACGCCAGAAATACATACACTATTTTATGCACAGATTAAGTATTTATCTCAAATAATTTAAATATCGCATAAACTTGAGTACATGTATCAAGCCGCCTGAAATACGTTGCTATAGTAAAATACGTTGCTATAGTAAAAGCAGTAACCAAGAGTATCTGTTTTAACTTTGTTCAAAAACTGCTTACTTCCGTTGTGAGATCCGGTATTTTTCATCAGATGAAGAAAATACGATGGCTTGCGAGGCCGAAATTAACGAGCTGGCTGAGACAGCAAGAAAGTAGTGCTTTGATACCCGAAAAATCAGAATTAATTAATTAATTGACGTTTCTTTATGGCCCGACGGGCTATAAAGAGTCGCTTATGTTCAGGTGAGTCAGGTAATAATAACGTTATTATTATGTATCTGTGAAGAAATGAATTAATGAACTATGGCACGATTTTCCCACATCTGTATTTTCAGGTTGTTCTTCCAGCTCATCGCCAAAAACGCAATCTTTATCCTCAATGAAACGATATTTAAAAAGGAGCGATTTGTTCTTCCTTGTTAGAAAAATGTTATCAAAAATACTGTTAAGATCTTCCTTGTGTTGTTCAGTTCAGAGTAAAAATGTTTCATTCAGCATATAAAGGCGAGAAGGACTGTAACCACCGCACCATAGTCATTTTTTTCAAAAACAGATTACAAAGCGTACGTAGTTGCAAAGATTTTCTGCTGTCTGCTCACCAACGGCAACGTTTTTAATCGGTTAAGCTACCGACGGATTTAACCCGTTTTTACAGTGTAAGGCTCCATACTGTTTTATACAAAATTGGGATGGTATCGCAGGGAAGAATTCTCTCGTCTTCACGTGGTGGTCTCGAAAATGAAAAGTAAAAAGGGGATACGAAACAAGAAACAGATTCATATTTAGTCACGTTCCAGAGTGCATTAAAACAGGTAAGGGTTAATTTGAAAGCTGCCAATTTTTTGAAATCTAGGTTTCTTCTTTGATTTATAAATTTAAAACCTTCAAAATAGATAAAAGAAGAAAGCTAAACATTTCAAACAACAATTGGCAGATATCTTTTAAATTAACCCTTACCTATTCTAATTAAAATATTATGTTTATTTTTGTTTTTCCCATTACGTCCAATCTGTAAAATTCTAAGAAGAATATGACTGCACACATTTTTCGCATTACAGCGGCGATACGAATGGGATCTGGCAAGTATGTTCTGCTCCTGAAGACTATTTTGAATGGAGTTGTAAAAAATAAAATGATTTCAGCATGTTCAGTTGACCCAAGTGCATTCCAGAGAACTTCCTAAAAAAATGCACGCCCATTGTCTATTCTTCATCTTCTTTAGTGCATTAATTAATTGAAGGCATTCCATTCATTATAAAAAATCACCACGTATGATAGATACGTGCAAATACATCGTACAGATGTTAAGCAATAAATTTTAACATTTGAGTCAATTAATTTTACCTTTGGGATTATAATCAAAGTCATGATGAATTACAATACCAACAATAATTAATTCTTTCCACACCTGCTCCGAAAATATCACCATTTCCTAAATGATTTATGCAAATAAAACGAGCCGCAATAAAAGTAATTTATTATTCATATTGTTTTAAACAATAATTATTATTAAGCATTGGTACCTTTAAGGTAATTGGTAACTTGCACGAATAAAAGGTGTATGGCTAAGTTTCGTGGTGTTCTCCTGTATAATTAATGAATGTGATAATTAATCGTTGTAATTTGCTAAAAAGTAGGTATCCGGTTTTTAAGTTCAACGAATCTACCAACACCTGCATTGTGAGGAAGATGAAGTTGTATTTAATTGTATGTTGATACCAATCGCATCCTACCATATAAGAAATGCTTGTACGAAATATTCAAGGACGGCTAACTTTTCCGGAATAAATTATATTGTACCATCTACGAGATGTTACAGGAAAAATGGGTGTTACTGTTTCATGTTACAGGAAAAATGGGTTATGTTTCATTTTTAGATTGACCTTGTATCTAAACCTAAATAAAGTAAAGTATATTTTCAAACGTCTTTCTCTATCTCTCTTTGGAATCCACAGTGACCACAGTCAATCTATTCTGTCTCCTTGTTTCATCCCCTTCTCCTGGAATTCACATGTGTCCAATGCAGTTGGAAGCCGACATTGAGGAGGACCACAAATTGTGTTCGACAATATGATTTTTGTAAATTCTAATTCAACATTTAATTCTTTATTTTCTTTCTTACAGTAGAATTTTGGTCGGAGAAAACATACCATGCAGGTAGCATTTTTAGTTTTGACCAGTTTTGCACTCTTGGCCCTAAAACAATTAGGGGAGTAGGAAATTGTATAGACAAGATTTTACATATGTAAAATGCTATTACCGAGCGGCCGGATCAACACCCGGTATACACATGCGGAAAGTAATGTAATCGAAAAAAAAATCGAACTTGAGATTTTGATGAATGTTGACGTTTTTGAGTTTCTCATCAAAAGCAGCTCAAAGGGGCGTTATTTTAGGAGCAAACATTCAAATTTTAACCCAAACTAATTTCCCTTGGTGAAAAGTTGGTAGACATGGTTACAAGTAAAACGCCGTTTTTCGTTTGTTTCTAAATTCAAAATGGCGCCCAATATAGCAATTCTGCAAGTTTTTAGAATGGAATAATATCAGAGGAACTCAGGGGCGCCGGAAGAAAATTTGTTGGGGGGGGGGCTTACATTTTTTCAAGTAGAAATCAGAATGCTTGAAAATTTTTGCCTATTTTTAAATTAGTAACTCAATAGGCTACGCAGAGTCACCGATGGGATAGAACATTATATTCCAAAAGTGGTTATATTGTGAGCTTTTAACATTTTCTAAAATGGATTTACGCGTTTTATGAAATTCCAGGGGGGGGGCCCGGGCCCTCCCTTGCCCTTTAGTAGCGGCGCCCATGGAGGTACTCAAAACTTTCCCCATAGAATTTAGGTATTTGTAAACATAACAGTTTTTACTTTTTAGGGAGTAGCTCAAGAACCATTTAACTTAATTAAAATTTGAAAATTGGAAATTATAGCCAAATGATGGGCAGAACTTTTACTTATAATTGGTAAAGAACAAAAATGTAACGTGGCCAATTTATTGGTTGCCAAAATTGGTCAAAAATTAACTACATGCTATATTTTTATTTTTTTATTTTATTTAATACGTCATTGCAGTAAACACGGGAAAGTTGTGTGCCAGTTTACTGGTCATTTAATTTTAATTCAAATTTGCACATATTTTCGAAAGAGCTGATTTCTGTACAAATTACGTAATATAAACATTTTTTTTTCTAGTTGTCGAGAATAACTTATACGCGGTTAACCACAGGAATGTGCTTACATACCTATGTAAGCAATGTCTTCACTTTTTCAAGTTGAAAATTTAAAAATCGTGAAATAATAATATATTTTATGCTTCTACGAGATTCAGATTATACGTATTGACACCAATTCATTTAAAAGGCCAACAATACGTCAGCCACAGTATGTAGGTGGTGCATTTGGAAATAAATTCCGAATCCATCTTTTAGTTTAGACATTGTCACATCAAATTTATTAAACAAATCCACCCTTTCTGTATTACGACGAAAAGTTTCCTTTTTGTTATATGTTGAGTCAGGTTGATTATCAAAACTTGAATCTCTTTAATTTAAGATGTAAACTTTGTCTGATAAAAACGTTAACTTGACGTTAGCTCATATAGAAACTGGACATAAATGTGACTTGTCGTGTGGCGAATTTTAAAAAGCTTTAACCGCGGAGTTCCTCAGAGGCTCTTGTCAGGACCCTTAGTATTTATTGTGGAATTCTTTTCTATACCTTATTCTTTGCGTTTTTTGAACAGTTTTCGATTTCTTTCCAGCCATGTTGTGTTTAGATATTAACTAACGTATTTTCTAAATTATTATATCAAATTATAACAATCGAGATAACAATAATTTCATTTTCGAGTTCTTGATTTTTATATCCGGTGAATAACCACAAACTTCCAACTAATTGCATTGCATCGTGGAGAATAATCAGTCCCAATGCTACCGGAGGAGTCAAAACGGGCGGGAATAATACTGTAACTAATTCTTAATAATGATAAGAATTGAAATAAAAGTTTAAAATAATTAAATTCAATTTGCTTAACAGTATTTCAGATGGTAAAAGATTTGAAACAGAATCAGAATACGAATCGAGATTTAGTGTTTTATGTGATTTGAAAGATATGTACAATACATTCTATGAGTATTGATTTAATTTGCAATCCATCGAAAATGAAGTATAGACAATATTCAACTGTACGGCTCCGTTTGAAAATCTATATAATGTAGAGCATTTTTTATTAGTTAGGAGCATGTTTAAAGACAAAAAAAATTGACATACATCAATAACGACATTTTCTCCTAAAAAATAGAAAATCAAGTTTATTTGAGGAAATTTAGAAAATATTGTGTTCTAATTAATTAATTAACTAATTAATTAATGAATCTAAGGAATCTTAATTTGTGAAATGTTTTCAATGAATATTTGATCTGTAGATTTCTGTTTTTTTTTTAAATTCAAGGAACTGAAGCGAATGTATTTATTTATAAAAATCCTTCTTAGAATGAAGTTATTCTAAAAATAAATTAAATTCTGCGATTATATTGATAACGTTCAATAGCGCTTTTAGACTGTTTTGAATTTCCACATTAAATTAATGTTGAACACATTAATAACAATATCTTATTCGACAAAAACTAATAATAATTAACGTACAGCAAAACTGAAAATGTTTATTAAACTAATGAAACATTAGCCTAGCTCAATTAAGAACAGTTCGCGATAATAAACATTTTTAATTTTGTTGTGTGTTAAAATGTATTTATGGATGGAGAATTTGATATTGCGATTAATATTTGCAAACATAAACAATACAAGAATTAAATTTGATTAATGTGAAAATCCAAAATGTTTCAAACGTATTTCTGAATGTTTACAATAATATCCAATTTTGAAAACTAATTTTATTTATTTTAAGTATAATATTCAAAAGCAAATATACGTGTTTTACTTCTTTGAATTAAAAAAAATAACAAGAAAATACAGAAATAGTAATGTTAAAAAAAAAGAAAAAAATTTAAAAGAAATAAAAATCGTAGTAGACGAAAGATGTAAAAATGCGAAAAAACAAATTTCTATTCAAATATTTTCCAAAATTCTGTTAAATAAACTTTTTTTGTACTTTTAAGAAAAAGGTCGCTGGCATTTGTTGAATAGAGGTTTGTGGTTATATTTATATGATTGAAGTTAATAAACAATACTAAACAGAGCTTTTTGAAGAACTTGGTGATGAATCCGATAACGTAACTGAACCAGATCACACTGCTTCAGTGTCAAAAAAAGGAGGAGGATTCTGATGTAAAAAGTGCATTAATACTATCAACGATAAATTTACATCTAAACAAGAATAGAATGGCATAGAAATCCTAAATATTAGACAAAAACATAATTCGAAACTTTCTTTGGACTTACTTTTATTGTCGTTGGTGTCGTATGTTTCCAAAAGGGTTCGTCTATTGTCGACCAAGCATTCTGCAATGCCTTGAAAAGGAGAAGTAGATAATGCCAACAAACTAATAGTGGTACTTGCTAGAAGATGGCCATAAAGAAAATATTCATGAATACCATCGATACATTCGCTTTGAAGACCTAAGTATCTGATCTTCGTTTTCAAAAATCCAGAATGTGATAAGCAGAAAATTGTTAGGAGACGAATATTTTTGAAGAGCAACTTAATTTGAAGAAATGTGTAAAAAAAATGCTTTGAAATAATTGCAGAACCGTGGAACAAACCACAAAATAGGAAGAGAGACAGATGTTACACTTGCCCAAGGAATTTGTATAGGAGTCGAAAATCAGAAAATGTACAAAACATTTACTTGTGAAGATTGTGCGCAAGTGACTGTAGCAAGTTGGATGAAGGCCGAAAAATATTTTGGATTTCCATTGTTACAGCAACAGGATATAGTTTATACTTTAATTTTAATTTAGCATCGCTTAAGTTGGATTTCATTAAACATTTTTAATATACCTACAAAAGTAAATTTCTACATCTGCAATATCTCAACAATTGTGTACTTGCAGCAACTTTTTTTATCGCAAGATGTGGATTTTCCAACGTTATAGGGTAATTGATAAATTGGTATAAATCTATTATTGGGAGCAAGTGGACAAATTTTTGCACGCTGATGCACCTAAACATTGGGAATCAAAATCTGCATCTACATCTGAAATATCTCAACAACTGTGTGTTTGCAGCAACTTTTTCTATCGCAAGATGTGGATTTTCCAACGTTATAGGGTAATTGAAAGATTGGTAACTGCTGCCGTTGGGAGCAAGTGGACAAATTTTTGCATGCTGATGCATCTAAACATTGGGAATCAAAATCTGCATCTACATCTAAAATATCTCAACAATTGTGTACTTGCAGCAACTTTTTCTATCGCAAGATGTGGATTTTCCAACGTTATAGGGTAATTGATAAATTGGTAACTGGTGCCATAAATCTATTATTGGGAGCAAGTGGACAAATTTTTGCATGCTGATGCACCTAAACATTGGGAATCAAAATCTGCATCTACATGTAAAATATCTCAACATTGTGTGTTTGCAGCAACTTTTTCTATCGCAAGATGTGGATTTTCCAACGTTATAGGGTAATTGATAAATTGGTAACTGGTGCCATAAATCTATTAGTGGGAGCAAGTGGACAAATTTTTGCATGCTGATACACCTAAACATTGGGAATCAAAATCTGCATCTACATCTGAAATATCTCACTAATTGTGTGTTTGCAGCAACTTTTTCTATCGCAAGATGTGGATTTTCCAACGTTATAGGGTAATTGATAAATTGGTAACTGGTGCCATAAATCTATTATTGGGAGCAAGTGGACAAATTTTTGCATGCTGATGCACCTAAACATTGGGAATCAAAATCTGTATGTACATGTGAAATATCTCAACATTGTGTGTTTACAGCAACTCTTTCTATCGCAAGATGTGGATTTTCCAACGTTATAGGGTAATTGATAAATTGGTAACTGGTGCCATAAATCTATTATTGGGACCAAGTGGACAACTTTTTGAATGCTGATGCACCTAAACATTGGGAATCAAAATCTGCATCTACATCTGAAATATCTCACCAATTGTGTGTTTGCAGCAACTTTTTCTATCGCAAGATGTGGATTTTCCAATATAGGGTAATTAATAAATTGGTAACTGGCGCCATAAATCTATTATTATTACGTTCAAAAGCGCTTTTAGACTGTTTTAAATTTCCACATTAAATTAATGTTGAACACATTAATAACAATATCTTATTCGACAAAAACTACTAATAAACGTACAGAAAAACTGAAAATGTTTATTAAACTAATGAAACATTAACCTAGTTCAAATTAAGAACAGTTCGATAATAAACATTTTCAATTTTGTTGTGTGTTAACATGTACTTATGGAGAATTGGATATTGCTATTAATATTTGCAAACATAAACACTACAAGAATTAAATTTGATTAATGTGAAAATCCAAAATGTTTCAAACGTACTTCTGAATTTTTATAATACATAATATCCAATTTTGAAAATTAATTTTATTTTAAGTATAATATTCAAAAGGAAATATACGTGTTTTAGTTCTTTGAATTAAAAAGAATAACAAGAAAATACAGAAACAGTAATAATGTTAAAAAAAAGAAAAAAATCTACATCTGAAATATCTCAACAATTGTGTGTTTGCAGCAACTTTTTCTATCGCAAGATGAGGATTTTCCAACGTTATAGGGTAATTGATAAATTGGTAACTGGTGCCATAAATCTATTATTGGGAGCAAGTGGACAAATTTTTGCATGCTGATGCACCTAAACATTGGGAATCAAAATCTGCATCTAGATGTAAAATATCTCAACATTGTGTGTTTGCAGCAACTTTTTCTATCGCAAGATGTGGATTTTCCAACGTTATAGGGTAATTGATAAATTGGTAACTGGTGCCATTAATCTATTATTGGGAGCAAGTGGACAAATTTTTGCATGGTGATGCATATAAACATTGACATTCAAAATCTGCATCTACATCTGAAATATCTCACTAATTGTGTGTTTGCAGCAACTTTTTCTATCGCAAGATGTGGATTTTCCAACGTTATAGGGTAATTGATAAATTGGTAACTGGTGCCATTAATCTATTAGTGGGAGCAAGTGGACACATTTTTGCATGCTGATGCATCTAAACATTGCGAATCAGGATCTGCATCTAAATCTGAAATATCTCAACAATTGTGTACTTGCAGCAACTTTTTCTATCGCAAGATGTGGATTTTCCAACGTTATAGGGTAATTGATAAATTGGTAACTGGTGCCATTAATCTATTATTGGGAGCAAGTGGACAAATTTTTGCATGGTGATGCATATAAACATTGACATTCAAAATCTGCATCTACATCTGAAATATCTCACTAATTGTGTGTTTGCAGCAACTTTTTCTATCGCAAGATGTGGATTTTCCAACGTTATAGGGTAATTGATAAATTGGTAACTGGTGCCATTAATCTATTAGTGGGAGCAAGTGGACAAATTTTTGCATGCTGATGCATCTAAACATTGCGAATCAGGATCTGCATCTAAATCTGAAATATCTCAACAATTGTGTACTTGCAGCAACTTTTTCTATCGCAAGATGTGGATTTTCCAACGTTATAGGGTAATTGATAAATTAGTAACTAGTGCTATAAATCTATTAGTGGGAGCAAGTGGACAAATTTTTCCATGCTGATGCACCTAAACATTGGGAATTAAAATCTGCATCTACATCTGAAATATCTCGCCAATTGTGTATTTGCAGCAACTTATGCTGATGCATCTAAACATTGACAATCAAAATCTGCATCTACATCTGAAATATCTCACCAATTGTGTGTTTGCAGCAACTTTTTCTATCGCAAGATGTGGATTTTCCAACGTTATAGGGTAATTGATAGATTGGTAACTGGTGCTATAAATCTATTATTGGGAGCAAGTGGACAAATTTTTGCATGCTGATGCATCTAAACATTGGGAATCAAAATCTGCATCAATATACATCATCCATTGGCGTGTCTTATTTATATGTTTAAATATAATAGGGTGATCTTTTTTTAATGAAAAAACTGGGATCCTTGATGTATCCTAATTATGTCATTAATATAGTACCAAGAACATAAATGTTAAAGGGATCCTCATTTGCCAAGTATAAATTGCAATAGTCTTGATACATGATAACCTATAAAAGTAAAAATTCAGTAAATTGTGCAATGGATACCATATTTAGAGAAAACCAGGCGAAAAACTGAAAGATTTTGGGATACCGCAAGCTTGGGTGCTTTTTTAACGCTAACAGAACGGAACGAAATATTTTGTGATCGTTAAGTGGAAGCAGGTGCAGTTTACTGGGATCCACCATTTTCGTTGGTTAGCTTTCTAACAACAAAAAAGTGAGCTTTGTGACGCTGAAGCCCATTTCCAATACCATCTCCACAAGATTTTTAAGATTCCAAAACAAAACTGTAAAAGGTCACATGATAACAATGCAAAATGAATTGAGTTTATTCATTCTATAGAAAAATTAGTAGCATCAGCGGCTAAGAAAAGAAAACAAACGACGAAGTTTCAGTGAGTGGTATTAATTGAATGAAATCGAGGATAAAATGTAATGACTTCCTTCTACCTCAACTGAAATTTTTTTAGAATGAAATTCATCTTGCACGAGCCTTTTAAATGTAAGAAATTTTAATGACTTTGTCTCGATCTCACTCATCTCGTACACGGATATAAGTTACCAAATTAACTTATCATTACACTTAGTGTAGGTACTGTAATAAAATTCCTTTTAAAAATACATGTTATGAACCGCTATTGTTCAGATACGCTCATTATTTGAAACAAAATATCGCTCTGCACGATCGGTTGCAATCATTTATCAAATAATCCCTTCGTAAACGGTTAACATTATTGTTAACTAATAAAACAGCAGCAAATCAATATTCCGCTCACTCTCGGTTTATTTTCTAATTTAACTCGAATGTAATAATTTTGTCGTAAATTTGCGGGTTAAAAGCTCGTTTGTTATAAAATGGATAATAGTTTACCTTAAAATATTGTAACATAATTACAATTTCGATCACATTTCCTTTTAGATGAACTACATTCTTCGTAATTTTGGTAAATATAGGTAGAGGTAGAGTTTCCTTTGATTTTATATTTTCAAATAATCGCGGTTGAACCGGAAAATATTCTTTTTTATTTACTTATCCGCCTTTTTTTTTGATCTTGGAAAAATCTCGAATTACGTAGGATTTTCAATCTATTGAAAGAAATATTGCGTTAAATCAGTAAAAAAAGCAAGATTATTACGGCTGGAGATGTTTGGGAAGTGAGGTCGGACCTACCATATAATATTATAACTATTGACCCTAATCGCCAAACACTTTAAAATACATTAGTAGATTTTTTTTGGACTGTTTTCAATTTCCGCAAATTGTTCAATTGCGCAATACATAATAGAAAAAAAGGGTCGAGCGTGGGCTTTCTCTAGAAATATAATTCTATTCAAAGATTTGAAAGCATTCGACGAAATCGACATCGACACGTACTCAGCTTTCAAGTTAATACTCAGCCAAATCTCTAATCCTTTGATTTGTGAAATTTTCTGTCAGAAACCTTCCTTTTAAGTGATCAAAAGAATTTGATGTTTATCTATAACACACAAAACGTCTTCAAGATTCACGTAAGCTTTTGAGGTCTAACAATATCCTTTCAAGCTTCAATATTGTTTCTTCACCCTCGTTCGGCTTTGATTTTTTCCAACTTTATATTATCCGATACCGATTCTGTTAATGTACTATTTCGCACGTATATTACATAACGTTAGTTAAAAAATTAATTGCAAGCGTAATAAGTAAATAGCGTAAACCTTGATTTTTGTACTAGTATTTGTAGGGGGGAAAAAAACGTAAATCAATGGTTTTACCTTCAAATTGTTAATATTCCACAACGTACACTTCAACAATACGTAACAACATAAATTGATATTCATGACGAGTTTATGTAAGGTATGCATTGAAGAGTTTACATAATGCTTTTAATTTAAAAAAAAATCTCATGTACCGAACGAATTCTTTACATTAATCGAATAATCATCAAAATGTAATAACGCATTTTAATACGGATCATTTTAATGGAAGTTGCGGATTTTCGTAGCAAGATCAAGTAACCATTTTAGTCGAGGAAATAAAGCACTAAAATAAGCCAAACCTACCAAATTTTTGTAGTAAGACGGATTGAGATGGGGTTTTTTGCATTCGCTTCCTAAATTTAATAGGAAACTTTGTACCTACTTTTCATCATGTTTTTTTTCGAAATTGCATTTGTGCAGTCGAAAATGCATCCTGAAAAATGCATTTCCATAGAAAAAATTCATAACTTCGTTATAAGCTTCTAGAATCGACTCAATTCGGATTCAACGGGGTTTTCGAGGTCGCTGATCCCGAATATGACCTCTAAATTGCCTCACAGCCCACCTGGAGCTCAGGATGGCCGAGCAACGTCATCTCCGAAGCTTTTTCTGAAATTCACTCTCAAATGATTCTAGACATCTCATACGAAGTTTGTTTGGGTTTCTGATTCCAAATCAGGCATCGGCAACCCTCCCCCACGTACCTGTAGCCCCACATCCGGGCATCAACGTCATCCTCTGAAGTTTCACTGAAGTTTCAAGACTGTCGGGAACCGAAAATTGTTTCCGGGGTTTTTTGGCTAGCTTAGGTCGAATGTGGCACCGGATACCTGCTAACGGACACCTGGTGCATCACACCGCGGCGACATCAACGTCATCCTCTGGAGTTTCACTAAAATTTCAAACCTAGTGAACCGAAAATAATTTGTAATTGCTAGGACGGGGTTCTTCCAGGACCTCTATCCGGACCTGACCAGCCGTGCATGGTACATAGCCCGCCTGCAGAGGCGAATTCCGAAGTTCTCCACGAGATTTTGAAACTACTCTAACTACCAACCTTAGGAGTTTTACATTCAAATTTAATCTGTAATAAAAGGAACAAATTAAATTAAATTAAATTTAAACTAAATATTTTATAATATTAACTTCATATATTTAGATGATAATGTTATTAAACAAAACTTACATTTTTTTATATGTATCTCACTTTTATTTCACAAAATGAAAATGTCCACATCTATTCAAATGTTCCATTATAAGTTTTACCTCATGATTTCCTGATATGATGAAACAAGCATTAAAATGAAAGCATTTGAGCGAAAATTTCAAGCGAAACTCCAGAGGATGACGTTGATGCCGCCGCGGTGTGGTGCACCAGGTACCCGTTAGAAAGTATCCGGGACCAGATTTGATCTGAGCGACCCAAAAAACCCGGAAACAATTTTCGGTTCCCTATAGGTTTGAAACTTCAGTGGAACTCAAGAGGATGACGTTGCTGCTCGGATGCGGGGCACCAGGTACGCGGGGGACGGTTTCCAATGCCTGATATGGAATCAGCAACTCTAAAAACCCTCGGATGAGATGTCTAGAATCATTTGAGAGTGAATTTCAGAAAAAGCTTCGGAGATGACGTTGCTCGGCCATCCTGAGCTCCAGGTGGGCGGTGAGGCAATTTGGAGGTCATATTCGGGATCAGCGACCTCGAAAACCCCCTTGTACCCGAATTGAGTCGATTCTAGAAGCTTATAACGAAGTTATGAATTTTTTCTATGAAAATGCATTTTTCAGGATGCATTTTCGACTGCACAAATGCAATTTCGAAAAAAAACATGATGAAAAGTAGGTACAAAGTTTCCTATTAAATTTAGGAAGCGAATGCAAAAAACCCCATCTCAATCCGTCTTACTACAAAAATTTGGTAGGTTCAGTGCTTTATTTCCTCGACTATTTGGCAGATATACTGTACTAATGGTTTAGATGCAGTCAGCGTTCTTATGGATTATAGTTGGGATCAGATAAATTTATACAGCTTTGAATTCGTTAGATACACAGCTTGTTATATAAATTTATATTTATACCTATCCTTTTTGGGATTACGTTTATTCGACCATTTGGTCTCAAAATGATTTCAATAATAATAGATACGTGTTTTAGCTATTTACCTTAAAAAGGTACAAACATAAAAAAATTACAAATTATGGGAACTATACATTGATTGTAATAATAAAAACAAGGGTGATCAGCTGATCACCCCTGATCACCCTTGCCAATGGGGAATGGGAATTTTCGGCGCCACCGTTTCGGCGCGAAGACTATTCGGCGCGGGACAATTCGGCGCGGGACAGTTCGGCGCGAGACGGGCCAGCGCCTCTTCGTTTTATACTTTACAAGTCATACGAAACATGCAAAAAATATTCTCAGCCAAAATTCATTTATCTTTCATCCATCCAGCGAATGGAGATGACTTTTGCAGATGACCGTATGAGATGCAAAGGTTAGCACCAAAATATAGTGCTCGTTGCCCGTAAAACGACGGCTGGAAGCACGGAATATGGCGCCGCGGATCGAACCACGTAGGGCCCCGCATCTAGCAGGACAGGGCCTGGTGGCCCTGCGGTGTCCCGAGCCGGAAGTGCACCTTTCTTCAAATAGTCTTGGGTGGGTTCCCTACTTCTTTCATCTTTTCTATCGGAACCCCCTTGTTCCAACTCTCGTTTCTTCGGAGCCGACGCTATTAGGTTACCGAAGGCTAGGGTTCCACTACCTCTTTTTCCCATCCTTCAAAATATAAAAAAGTGTATATGAAGATCTCAGATAAAACTACGGATATACCCCAGGAAGGTACCAGCACCGCTGGAGAATCCTTCCCCTACGCCGGGTCTTTGGCAAAGGGCTGCCCCACGGATTCTGGGGGGGGGGGGGGACTAAGGCATCGCACCTACGCACACGGAGAGAAGGACAAATAGCAGTCACAGCACATGAAGCAAAAATTACAAGCGCACGGAAGCACGCGGATCACGAGGGCTTTGGCCCTTTTCAGAGGAGAGAGTCTCTGTCAAGGACACCCCCACCTCCGAGAGAAACAGATAAGCAGTCCAACACAAGTGAGGGGTCGTCGCACGCGCCAATCACAGAGGCCGAGGCGCATTCCACAGGAAATACAAGCCAGAGCGACACGAGTGAGGAAGATGAGGATATAAATACAGCTGTTAAAACCACGGGTAGGGCAAGCAAGAGGAAAGCCTGGGGAAGGCCGCAGGTGCTAGATAAAGTTGACGGCGATAAGCTAAAAGAAACAGTAACGGCGCTGGAGAGCCAACTCGTTGAGTTACGTACCTTCATTAAGGATCCAAAGAACAAGAACGTACTCGTGTACGTCAAAAAAAGGGTGAAGAAGCTATCTTCGAAGATGAACTTGCTAGCAGAACTGCTAGACACCCTTGAAGAGAAGCGGGTAGAAAAACAGAAGCAAGAGAGAACCGATACTAGTACTGGGAAGCAAGATATAAACACGAGAGTACATCGAAGCAAAATTTGAGGTGCTGGAATCAACACACCAACAATTAGGAAAAGAATACCAACAACTAGACACGGATTACAACAAAAGCATGGCGATAAACGAAAAAATAAGAGATCACTACGCAAAAGTATGCGAGGGGTACGAAAAGATGCGAAGAAACCCCAGAAGAAGCTAGTAGAGACGCAAACACATCAACAACTGGAAGAAAAATACAAAGAAACAGAAGAGAATCACAAGGTACTGCAAGACAAGCTAAGGACGGCCGAGGATGGTAAGGTAACGGAAGCTTTCACTTGTACGAAATGTAAAGTCAAAATCGACGAGACGATAACGAGTCTTAAGGAACAATCATTAAATAGCTACGAGGATGTAGAGAGAATCGGGAAGAAAACGTGGACAACTTCGACGTATGCACACACGGGATGCGAAGAGCCGACAACCGAGCCATCTGGTGCTATGCGCGAGGGACGATTACCACGATACGGGGAAAGTGAAGCAAACAGGCCGAGGCAAATTAGAAGAAGAGGTACTGAGCGGGGTGGAGAAGGACTTTTCCCCACACTGGAGCAGGTCCTCAACTACACAGCTAGGTCAAAAAACGGGGTGGAAAGAGAAACACGCAGAACCAGCTCAATTATATATCGCATTAAGCAGAACGCAGAATCCACGAAAGAAATGTATTACTTACTCAAAGAAATAGAATGGATACTAGTCGAGCTTGAGGGACAGGAGATAACCATCACCGCACCAAGGCGCGGACCCAGGCACATTCTGCAAATTGGTGGAATGTGCCTTCAAAGAAGTAGCACAAAATGTAAAGATCAAGATACTCTACGATAAGGGAGTATTAACGGAGCATCCACAGCGAAAGCAGCCGAGGGGTGAAGCTATAATCGTGGAGCAAAGAGATAACAATACCTACGCGCAAATGATGAGGACACTGAAAGAAAGCCTCGATGCGGCCGAGGCAGACCAGATAAAGGACGTGAGAAAGGCGGCAAAAGGGAATCTACTACTGAGACTCAAGGATACAAACAGCAAAGATAACCTTAAGGAGAAAATACAGGGTACGCTAGGCAGCAAGGAGGTCCGGGTGATAGGAGACCTGCCAAAAAACCACAGTCAATGTTACAGGCATGGAGGCTCTAACGGAAGAAGAGGAGGTCTTCACAGTGATGAGAGAGAAGGGACTGGACAAAGTAAAAGACGATATTAGTATCAAACTAGTCGAAAATTCATATGGAAGTAAAACTGGGATAATATCCCTACATAAAGACGGCGCGGACCGCCTCACGAAGGTGTCCGGGCTCTCGGATTGCCGACTACAAGAAAAAATAAATAAATGCAAATGCTAGGTATAGATGCTGGAAATACGGCCATAGGGCCAACACGTGTACAAACGAGGAAGTTGATACGACAAATCGGTGTTACAGGTGCGGAACGAAAGGGCACCGGAGAGCGAAATGCCCAAATCAACGCAAGCACTGTCTAACATGTGGCTAGGACGGGCACGCATCAGGCACCACAATGTGCAAGATATTCAGGAGTGCTCTAAGGGCCGAAAGGCAGAAGCGGAATGTTGGAGTAAAACAAGACCAGAGGATAGACGGACCCCTCAGCCAGCGACGAATGTGTAAAACAGTACCGCGGCTGAGAGGTGGGGCATGGTGGAGTGTTTTAGTGGGTAGACGCCTAGGTGGAGTCCACGCTCCTTGCGACACCTTCCTAATTGAATTCGGTCCCTCACAAAGTCCTTATACATGGTTTCGCCCATCTCCTCTGTTCGGCAGTAGAAGATTCCTGACGTTCCTGATTATTTACGGATGAATGGATGGATTTATAGCAAACAGTCCACCAGAGGTCGCGCACAAGTTGCTTGCGATGGTTTCCTAAAACCCTAATACCATATTACACCTAAGACATACCAAATTTCAAAGATTCTTTATGAATTCCCCCTAGACTAGAAGGTTATTCAGCTTTTTTTATCGTTCCGCTATATTTCATGTTGCAAAAAAGAAAATATGTATAACCTAATTGTACGTTAGATTAATGATGAAAGTCAACAAAAAGTAGGAGACGAAACCTCCTATATCAGCTGGCGCATGAGACAGTACCGCAAGTTCTGCTAAGCCAAGCTTTATTCACTTAATAAATCTTGCTGCTAAGCTGCTTTTTTCAAGAAATTTTGCTCCCACAAAATAATTCATAGAACCTATATTCTTATTCAGAATTTCATGCTCTACAACTTTTGTATCTGCGAATTTTCTTATCTGTTGCAATTAAGCCTACATACGCGAGGGTATACGTATACAGGGTGTTTCAGACCACCCGTACCGCCCAAATATCTCGCGAAATACAAAACGCATTGAAAAAAGAAAAAATTAGGGGTGAGAAGTGGCGGTGTTTTGGAGGGGGGTAAATAAAGCTCCCCCTCTTTCCTTTTACAAAGCATTAACATTTTTGATTGTCACTTAACAAAACTGACATCAAATTAGCATAGGTAATCGGAAAAACTTCTTTCGGCGGTCATAGCGCCATCTGTCACGAACATCAAAAAATGTTTCAAACAAAAAGTTCCTATTTGTTAACGCAGAATTCAAATCTCATAATAAACTGGGGAGTGCTATTTAAGATTACGAAGTTACCCCGCTCTCCACCCCCCGGGGGACATCCTATTACTATCAAACAATAGAGTCTTAAAAATATTATTAGACGTATTTTTTCTTTTTTCAATGCGTTTTATATTTCGCGAGATATTTGGGCGGTGCGGGTGGTCTGAAACACCCTGTACAATGGCGGCCTTTTTCCAACATGGCGCCTTTCGTTCAAATGGGATTCTTAGTGACTAATGATATGTTGTTCAGGCAGGTTAGTTTTACATACATTCAAATTTTCAGCTTGGCCTTATTTTTTGCGAAGTGAAATTATGTCATGAAAGTATAAATAAGTTGCAGTTACCAAGTATATAAGTAAAGTACATAGATTTAAAATTAAGAAAAATATCCAATTCTGTTTTATTCTTATGTGGATAATTAACAACTTTAAAAATGTATTGAAATGAAACTATGTATAACAAAAGTTAATTAAAAAACGGTTCCTCTCAATCATATTTCGTCGGAAGCATGAGTTTTATCCATTTAGTATAACACTTATCGAATTTTGCTACTAAATACGGCAATAAATATCCACATAACTTCCATACATTATTTTCAATTACTACATTTCCGTTTTCAAAGATAAAAATAACTGTACACACTTTATGCGGAAATAAAAATATCTTTTTTTTTCTCCCAAATATTTTACCCGGTTTACATGTGCATTTATATTCCCATTAAAATACGCTTTTGTCACATTTTTATTTAATAGAAGCCTTTTACGTATGGCCACATTTGCGAAACATTAAAAAAGGTTAATCGCATTTTTTTCCAAATTAACTACGTACTGCGTCTGAGGCGTTAAGGCGTATAATATTCCGTTATATTTATTGAATATTAAAACCTCTTCATGCTTATAATAACAAAAACAAAGTAAAACAATAATTCGCGTGGGCAATAATTATTTTTTCCCTTTAAAGTTTATCTAGCGTGTTTAAATTAAAATCGAGTCCCCCCCTAAAGGTATTTACGTGTAAAAATGAAGGTATATAAAACGTTATAATAAAACACCTTTTTAATTATTTTTTTATACTCTATGAAGGATTACGTTGGAAATTTTTATAAAACGAGTCCGGAATTATATTTTTTTGTGTGTGTAGAAATTGTAATTATAACATTGATATACCTACACGCAAGCTACTCGGCTGTGCGCGCTTCGATTTCGTAACGAAATTATTCATGTTACAAGCTTTGCTTTCAACTTTTCCCCTTTACTCAATTAATCAATTAAAAGTGTTTGAATTGTTTATAAAATCATTTCGTTCTCGGTATCCAAATTTTTTTTATTAATAACGAAGTTAGAGGGAATGTTTAGTAAATACTTCATATTTCAATTACCGCTTATAAGTTAAATATGTACATGAAAAATGTTAGGTAATGTGAATTAATTAAGACCTGTTAGATGGATTTAATATCTGGTTAGGTAAAATGAGGGTTTGTGTTACGTCAAAGTGAAATTCGTGAGATGGACGCGAATGTAAAAGGTTTCGATCATCTCGCCAAGGGCGATAAGATGAGTATATAAACGAACAGATCCAGGAAAATTCAATACATTGACGCCTTTGAAGAAATAAAAGCTTTCGTGAGAAATTAAATGCGTAAATATGAATAGGTGGTATCTCAGATGTGCGAGGAAGTTTTGCCAATTGCGGCGCGTAATTATAATAAAAGTAAACAATTGCGAGAATCACGATTAAAAAAATTCAACGATCGAGTAATTAGGGTACAAATCTAAAGCCGAACAGGCAATACAACTAATAAATAAAATTAAATTTCTATATATAGTGAAGTTTTATCTTAAAATCTTAATGTACTATTGATATATTCTCGTACTTGAAAAATACACATACATCAGACAGACGTTATTTATGGAGATTTCGCAATTTTCTCACAAATAAAGATATATAGCTAGAAAAATAACGTTCGTTATTATATATTACGCTACTTTTTCCCTTTACTATTTACATTTTATATTTATTTGCTACAACCCTCTTATTATCTTGGTAAGCATAGATACTTTTCCAAGTATTCGCTACAGTTGTTACTTTTACTTCTTGCTTGTTAGCTTTTTACTTTACTGTATATTACTTTCATTTCTTTTAAATAAATCTGTTTTTTTTAAAAGTATGTAATTCTAGAATTAATTTATGTTTGACAATTCCACTAATAGTATTATGACATAATAGTATTATGACATGTTGTATATCTAGGATTGCTGCAATAAAAATATATTATTATTATTATTATTATTACACGATACATTATTCATAACCATAACAATGTTAATTGTTAATTATTTTATTTAATTTAAAGCTCGGTACTGTTCTCTGGAATTGAAGTCAATGAAAATTCATTGGACACAATTATTTACTGCTATAAATATAATTTTTATAGAAACAATGACTTCACTATACATCGGCTTTCAGACTGCAAAGTTTCAAACACTACCACATTTTCACTTCAAGAATCTTACTGTATCCTTAAGATTACAGAATATTTAGAACGACATACCCCCTATATCTCAAGAGAAAATGTTCTTCAATAACGATAACCTCGCTTACTAATCGATCATAACCTCGTATAACTCTGTGTGGAACTCGGTTTGGCGGCCTAAGTTAATAGACGATAAGGTCCTATCACTCCAAGCCATTCTTTGCTAAAGTGAACTCTTTATTCTGCCTGTAACCAATTCTTCGCTTCATTTCTTGTTTTTTTTGTCATACTTAGCCTAATTGCCTGGCTCGATATTTTTTACGATTAAATTTAATGGAAGTCAATAAAGCCAATTCGACTGAAGAAAGGATGGAAGAAGTCCTTCAGCTATTAAAAAATGACCATTCTTAAGAATGGGTGGAACAGCACTCTGGGATTCCTTAAATCTGCCAAAAGATCATTAGGAACCAATCAATATTGAATGTAGGACATAGAAGGGAAGATAAGATGTTCTCAAAGGTTCTCCGACGGTGTGTTCAAATTTGTTGGGCGTTAAGCAGAAAAACAGTTGGCAGATAAAGAATGATATCAAGCGTTTTTAAGACGATAAGATCCACTCGTGCCCAAATGATGTTATTATTATGGATTATTTTGATAAGTTAGCCGTCCTAAAAAATTAGAACATGGATGAAGTGGGCTGCAGATTGATAATTCATCATCCTCAAAAAGTGCCAAAAGTGCATTTGGTTGCATCGAAATACGAAGAAAATTTCACGGTCGTTGCTTGGATAAATGCACTTTGGCCATGTCATAGAGCCGATTATTTTATTTAAAGGGCATCGAAAAAAACTTTATATTCTCATGGCTTACCAGAAGAGTCATCAGTGCACATGACAGCAAAGGGCAGCATGAGAATTCAGGTATGCGTAAATATAGTTGGAGCATTTTTCAAAATGTATGTCCTCCCCTTTAACAATATTAATTTTCGATGGAGCATTAAACCACCTAGATGAGTAAATTGCCGAAAAAAGTGGCATTGAGCCTCCCCGCAACACGACCCACAAGCGTCAGGCAATAGATAAATACGTGTTCTACTCGTGTGAATCCTACTGAGAGCAACAGCTGTTAGAATATTGGGATGGACATCTTGAGAGAAGATTAATAAGGCCTATTACTAACCCTTCAAACATTTAATTCGTCGTTATATACAAGGGGAAAGAATAATTAAAACGTAGAGTTTTTGTTAAGCAAAGTTCTAAGTCTGACGACACTTTGATCAATGAAGAAGTAAATAACATTCATGCAGAATGCCTCTTTCACATTTCATGTGCCAAAATAACTTCCAGAAAAATCGCAAATGATACACGAACTTCGTTCTTAATCAGAAGATTCCCCAGAGACTATTTCTAATGGTATTCTCTTCAGGAACGAATAGAGTAGTAATACCCCAAACACTATGAACTTCTATGCCAATCGCATATTGGTATTACAAAGATGAAACAATTGGCAGGACGACGATACGTTTATTGGAAAGGGATTGATCGTGAAATTGAAAACCTAGTTCGAAGTTGCGAAAAATGTGTAAAGTAGAAGTGCATCCATGAAATGAACCTGCCACTAATTGGGAACGCATGCACATCAATTATGCTGGACCAATTGAAAACCATCATTTCTTAATATGCATAGATGCAAAGTCCAAATGGTCAGAAATGGAATTCTCAGAGATGCACCCTACAACTGACTCTACTATTATTGTCTTCAACGACATGTTTTCCCAGACAACGTTACAATTTTTACTAGCGAAGGATTCAAACAATTCTGTAAAGAGCGAGGAATAGCTCAATGATGGATAGCTCCGGGTCACCTAGCTACGAACGGGCTCGCCGAGCGAAATGTACAAATATTTAAAAAACGACTAAAATCAATTTCTAATGAATGAGGAAGCATTTCAGACAAAATTAGGGAGATCGTTTCCCGTTATCGCGCTACACCACCTGTCTCTGGAATGTCACCAACAGAACTGTATCTGTAAAGGAAATTAGATCATCCTACTAATACAATCCTTGATTCTCTACGCAATCAAAATACAAATGATTATCAGCAAGAAGATACGAACAAACCGGCTAAACAAACGCTGACATTCAATGTTCCACCAGTTCCAGAAAGGTTAGAATCCAATACCAAAACCACCGATCGTGGAGGAAGAAGAAAACCATCCACCTCAAACGTTACATCCTCGTCCCCAACGCAACCGGCGCCCACCGGCACATTTAAAAGATTACGAAGTGGAGTGTAGTGAAAATCAGCGTACCGTGAATGTGCTGTGCCTAAATGAAGTGCGGGGGGGGGGGGGGGCTGTTGTACCCCGTATATCATACTTAGGCACAGAAGAAATACCTACGGATACAGAAGCGACACTGCCCGCCTCGGCAAATACCAATTTGCAATGTGAAAGTACTTCCTTTTAAGATGGCCATCGAACTAAAATGAACTAAAAGGAGATTGCAAACATCACAGAAATCGCCGTATCTGGCGCAAAAACTACTAAATATAACACATTTATAAAGACTAGTATATTTATTGGATATTACCAGTACCGCTCAAATACTTCCTTTTAA
This sequence comes from Pyrocoelia pectoralis, assembly GCA_036250285.1. Taxonomy (NCBI): domain Eukaryota; kingdom Metazoa; phylum Arthropoda; class Insecta; order Coleoptera; family Lampyridae; genus Pyrocoelia; species Pyrocoelia pectoralis. Next base: position 30,202,642 of record CM070080.1, read on the forward strand.
GATGGTAGTCTAGCGCTTTAAACATCAAACAAACCGCCGTAGGAGTCGCTTCTACATCCGTAGGTATTTCTTCTGTGACTTAGGTTTAGGTAGGCAATGTTGTCATTAGGATGAAGAACGAAAAGTTAGTGTATAGTGATTTCTAAGAATGTAATTTCATATTGTATAATAATAATAACGATAACCAATACGATACATGTACTAAATATATAACCCTCGTATACACCGGTTTGCTCGTTCCCAAACCATTACCCATTAAAACAAATGAATAGCAATTAGTTTATATTAGAAACTTGAAAGCTGCCTTAAATAATAACATGTGTAGATGAAGTTTTAAATTGACAACAATTATATTTTTTAGTCGACAAACGCGGCATGAAAATTTCGGTGTATAAATATAATTGAAGTAGGTCAAGTGATTGAAATCAACGTTGATAAATGGCATCGTTTCAGTTTGTTTGTTTATCACAAGTAGTGTCGTTAGCATTTGAAGTAAACACGATCATTACTTACACCTGGTGTTGCTACTGCTGTTCTGTTTCATTAAGAGAAAAAAAAAGGAAATATAAATACTTTACCTGCTACGGGTGACAATTTTCTCATCACGCACCATCTTGACTTCCACTAAAATTAAAACAATCACATTAATTATGTATACATTATTACTAAAACAATTCCTTATTCTTGGTACTGTTTTGGTTGAGTCGAGTGTTTATGTTTGCAAATCAAACGATTAAAAAACAGAAATAAAAACAAATTTTCATATAATCCATACGAGCGTAGGAACGCGAAATGTAAACACACATCAGTACACACGGTCGACTTCCTGTAATCCTTTCAAACTGTTCATTGCATAGCAAAGTTAGGTATAAATAATAATATTCACAACACTGTCCACTGTTGTTACATTTCAATAAAAACCTTTTACAGTCCACTTTAAATGTCAATAAAATAATTTCAAACTAAATATTTCAGCAGACTGACGATCAGGAATACCTTTTTTTTATATTGTGATTGATAAGGGTAGACGAAATTATACATTCGCGCTGACTACAATCAAATACATTTGTAGTATTTGTAGACAATCGTTTATTAACTGTGTAGTGTAGTGTATAGTTATTTTATCAGAGAATTGAATTGCGAAGGCGAAAATTACTGAATAAATTTAATAAATTCCTGCCAGATTTGAATTATGATATTATTTAGGGGAGTAGTATATTTATTCCCCAATACATTGCGGTACACCCTGAAATTTTGGAAACATTTACAATCTCAATAATCTTCATGCTGTCCGGTCCTCTCTCATGTGACAATTTTACTCATGTAATTTTTCTCGTAAAATTTTTTGCTACTAAAAGCTTTACAAAAGTATTCCACATATGAGACTTATGAGTATGACAGTAACAGTAAAATAGGAAAAATGAGGGTTTTGTGCTGAAAAACCTTCGTAAAGTTTTCGTTGTATGTTATTACACTTTTTTTCCCAATGTTAAGTATTTGTATCCTTTCGTTTTAATTGTGGAGGTTTATACAAGTTCCTATGTCTATTTCTCTTTACTTTCAGCTCATCTCCTACATCAGTTTCATTGATTTTTCAGGTAGGTATGATTGAAAAATGGCTTTTGACCAGTCTGTTACCTTTTGCACAAGATTAATTTTAGCTTGTTCTGATATCACTACCAATTATGTTGAAATTATTTGTAATAAACAATATCATTATTTTTATATTGTCTTTACTTATATTGCGAGATTCCAAATGTCTGCACGAGTATCAATGAGTAGAAAATGGCGAGAGGGTAGCCACTCCGAAAGCGTCATGGAAATGAAGCAGAAATGTCTAGAAATGTGGATTTGCCATGGAATAGCTATTTGAATTACTAGGGAGGAAAGTGATGCTTTTCTTCTCGCGCAGACGAGGGCAGCAAATGCACAAGGGAGGAAAAGACACTTTACTAAGGTGGAATTCATATGATTTTTTTCAACAGCCCTATAAAACATCTAAGAATTAAAAAAAAGTGATAATAAAACCAGAACCTAGCATGTAAGTGGTTTTTATGATTGTAACCAAGGTTGCATAATAACAAATATTCGATTTGAGAATTGACAATTTTTTGAAGTTTCGCAATTTCGGCTACGCATTCACGGGGTTCGGAAAAAAACCCCGGAAAAAAAACATGCAATTTCAATTGATACAAAATGGCAACATGACACTAAACAAAGTTTGCCAGTAAAAAAAATGCTAAACTTAAACGTTGATTGTCACTAAAGCGCCTAGGTTATTTGCAGGTTTAGAATTTTTTTTCAGTTCATACAAAATGGCAACACTAACCAAAGTTTGCAAGTAAAAAAATGCCAAACTTAAACGTAGATTGCCACTAAAGCGCCTAGGTTATTTGTAGGTTTAATATATTTTTTCCAATTGATACAAAATGGCAACATGACACTAAACAAGGTTTGAAAGTAAAAAAAATGCCAAACTTAAACGTAGATTGTCACTAAAGCGCCTAGGTTATTTGTAGGTTTAGTATATTTTTTTTGAATTGATACAAAATTGCAACATGACCCTAAATAAAGTTTGCCAGTAAAAAAATGCCAAACTTAAACGTAGATTGCCAGTAAAGCACTTAGGTTATTAGCAGGTTTAGTATTTTTTTTTTTTAATTTTTGGGGGGGTTTTTTCCTGGGTTTTTTTCCGGGGGTTTTTTATCCGGTTTTTTTTCCAGGGTTTTTTTTCCTAAACTCCGCATTCACAAACACCCTTACCGACTTCTATACCAACTCCAGAAACTGCCTTTTTTAGACACTTTTTCGGCAACATTTGTTTCTTCCACCGTTTCTTACAATACGAACAATTAATATTCCTGGTTACCATTCACCACACCAGTTAGTTTCAATAATGTAATAAACTGCACATTTAAATTTTCAATAAGGAGCAAACATTAGGCTAGATAACACGTCACTGAGCCCTAACGAAATTTCTCCTTAAAGTTTGTGTACATTATGTAAATACACATTTTCAGTTCGCCATTTTGTGTCCTGAATGCTACAGTCGCTAGTATTTTAAAGAGTGAAAATGGGATAAACTTGTTGCATTAAGGGTTGTAAAAGTTCTTATTCCTCAAAAAATGAAGAAAAAATAAGATTTTACGAAATCTCTAGCGTAGTGAAGTGTCAGGGTGAGAAAACCGAGCCACTTTCGAAGGAAAGACAATTTAAGTGGATAAAATGTTCAAGCCTAGTAAAACCTAAAACAGTAATACCATGAATACTATTTTGATAAGATGAATTAAATTTCAAGGAACTTACCGATGCTTTCACGATGTAATTTTTGGATATTTGTTTCGCCCTAACCTCTCTAACAAACCCGTTCACGAATTAGTTATAGGTCAACAAACTCTTGTAATTTGTAAAATATTCTTCGGTGTAGGGCAATGTACCTTTGATTAAGTACACGTAAATATGACCAAATTCCGTTGGGGGTAAATTTCGACAACCAAAACCCACTCCCCTTCCCCATGAACTTCCTCAAAATCTATCTTATATGGGTCTAGATTATTAATATATTTAATCTTCTCTAAATACCTTTTTTGGACATGGTTAGGTAGAGGCTCAAAATAATTGGAAATAACGTCTTGTTTTGGCTTTCCCATGGTTTATTATCACAGTTACCATGCCCTAACATAAAGGTAAAGTACACAAAATGACCGTTGCCGCAATATTTTGAATTTTTGCCAATATTAAATAAGAGTAGATGGCGCCAGTCAGCCAAAAAAAAACAATACGTAATCACACTTCCCTCTTCCATATAGATATTAGCTCCCTATAGCAAATCATAATATTATTGATTTAATTTGTTCAAATATTTATTATACCTATATGTATATTATATTATATGTAGAATTAAATATTATTTGACTGTCTTCTTTTATAATAAATACGTATTTCAATTGCAACAGAGTCAATTATATAATAAACTTTATTTATAAAATGCACAAATATTTCGGTGGCGTTTGCTACCTTCGTCCTACCTTTTATTTATAATTCATTACTTGAACATTTAAAGTAGGTTTAATTCATTATATTAATGTCACACTGACGAAGGCAGCAAACGCCGCCGAAATGTTTGTGCATTTTATAAATAAAGTTTTATATAATTGACACTATTGCATTAAAATACATACTGATTATATTATTTATTATATATATTATTAATATTATTAAGTTAGCTACTTTAGATAACAGAGAAATGAACTTATTGGGCAACAACTTAATGAAGAAAACTTGGCGAAAACTGATCTCCATCGACTGATTAGCAAATGGGATTAAGAAAATTATTATGGAGCCGTATTTAAGGAATAGCCTCAAAAATTCACGACAATTCTATGTGCAATGAGTGAAGCGATCGCGGAAAGACGGTGACTAGAGACAGACATTTGTTCACATTGGAGGATCTATATTTGAAAGATAATCCCGTTCTGTGGAAAAAATGCTATGTTCAAATCTTTCCCAGTTTCTGATTACAAACGTTCCCGAATTCAGAGAAACTGTTATTTATTTCAAAATCGATTAAAAATAATGAGAAACTCCACAAGAATGCGACATTTTTTCTGCACATCTGGAGAAAATGGTTGATTATGACTTGGCTATATGGCTGTTCAGTTCCACGAGAAAAATCAACAAGAATGGGGACTGACAGAATTTCGTAGGTGATTTGGAAATATTTTACAACATATTGCAATGGCAATGACCAGAAGCTTGAGGAAACAATTATTATTGACGTCGACGCGTGCCAGAACTTGATTATATCTGAGGAAAATCATATAGAAGAGTCTGATACAAATGTTTCTTTTGATCCAGCAACAAATGGTGTACGCTACGTCAATGTGACGTCAGTCAGATGACCAACGAAGAAGTAGAATCTGGTTGAAGATCTTGAACTTATAGTTTTTATGCATAATGTTGATCTTTGTTGTGCCACTGAAGCATGATGTTCCCATCTCGACTATAATTTTACAGTTATTAACCAATATAAATTGTGCAGTCGATACAGAAGAGTAAATTAAGTATATTCATGGAATATTTATGAACTCAGCGGTTTGTGTCAACACCAAGTGTTCGAATGCTGTGGTGTTATTCTAATGTACTTAAATATTTGTATTTTATGTGTTTATAGATCACCAAGTGCCAAAATTGATTTTTTGCATAATTTCGAAGTATCGACAATACAAAACTCTAGATCAGGGGTTCCCAAAGTTTTTCTTAGGCGGGCCAATTTAATATTATCGAAATTTTTGGCGGGGCAAAAAACGGAATAAAATCAAAACAATAACCCCATTTTTGAAAACAGACACAGTCTGTTGGCATATAAGACACGTAATTTGATTTTTTTGTTTAATTACAAAATATAAAATACCATATTTTTCTTGAAATGTTCGTTTCTCTTGTGGTATTTTGCGCTTTTTTGAATTTTTATTTTTTTTCCATTTTCTACAATACAAAATATCTTTATGCATATTTAAATGACTTAAACAAAATTGAAATTATTACCTGTAACTAAAAATAATAAAGGTTTTATTATTTCAACAGGTAACACCAAAACACTGCTGCGTTATCGTCTCAAATAGAAATAGAACTGCGCAAAAAACGCATTTCGTTCATAATTACAGTTGTAGCGTGCGGCACAGCGCACATCATTGAGAAAAACGATAAATTCGTTACTGATTCCTTGAAATTGTGTGTGGCATTAGATGGGCCAGTTCTGTATATATTTTATTTGTAATATTTATTATTTATTTTACTATTTACTTATTTATTTTGTAATAAAAATATAATATAACGTCTCGATATCGCGGGCCGCATTCACAGGCTTTGCGAGCCTCATTTGACCCGCGCGCCGCACTTTGGGAACCCCTGCTCTAGATGCTGGTGACTTCAATGTAAACTTTTTGCAAGATTCAAATAATAAATGCAAATTATGAGATCTCGCAAGTCCTTTTTACCTAAAATCAGTTTCTAACGAGGAGGGTACAAAATGGCTCATCCGGTGCTTTAGATTATATTTTTACTAACGTAAATCATACTATATTGCACAAAGAAGTTTTGCATTATGGAACACCTGATCATTTTATTTTAATTTATCTTTCCCTTTGGTACGCGAAAATTCTATAACCAACTAGTTGAAATCCCTGGATTACAAAACGAACTTCGAATACAGCAGTAACGCAAGTATAAAAAAAATCTGGCCTTATCAAAAAGACAAAATTTCATAATTTCGAAATTTTGACTTTAAAGTCGAATATTTCGAAAAGTATTTGAGATATCGAAAAATTGGGACCGGATCTTGAATCAGCATAAAATTTCACATAAGATCCATATCTTAACTCGGTTGTAGACAATACGCATCTCTTGCAACGCACGGACGCACGGACGGAATATTGATTCCAGTAACGAACGAAGTTCGTTGAAAATAAAGAATCGATAACCATGTGCTATTCTTCTCAGTTTATCCACTATACAAACATAAATACATGTGGCCTAACCTGGATTCGAATTTATAACAATAGTACCTATAGCAGGTCATTAAACCAATTCGTTATAATAGAAAATAATGTATGCCCGCATGTCGATAACATACCTAACGAAAATCTCGAGCGATACCATATTGATAGGGGTGTTTTTTGGGAGCTTTAGTTAGACGTTTCTAGGAAAGTTTTATAAGTAGGTTTTTGAAAATTTGTACTTAGAGTTTACTCTGAAAGATGCTGATAAATCACAGAATTTTAGCGCCCGCCATATACCATATTGCTCCGCTAGGTATGCTGTGGTATCTTGGGGCAACGACCAGGTATGCGCGTTTCCATCCACCACCATTGCTGCACCTGCACCTTGACTATTCTTAGCCCCATCCGTACACACCACGACCGAATTGCGGTAGGTATCTAATACATTTGCCAGCGCTACTCGGAATTCTTCCGCTGTGGTGTCTTTTTTAGGTAAGGCAGTTAGGTCGTCTAGGATCGACAGTTTTCCTCTCGACCAAGGCGGGAATTCAGTTGGCTTCAACGTTAGTGGCCTAGGTAGGGTAAATCCTAAATCATTGAAACACTCCAGTGCTCGTACACCGGCCGGTCTGCTTGTTGTTGGCCTTTCTAGGTATTTCGTCCTGCCTCTAAACAGGACGGGGAAATTCCGGTGGTCAGGTTGCGCTCTTATGTTCACGACATAGTTGGTAAGTAGATGAGCTCGTCTCACTTGCAAAGGTGGGACGCCAGCTTCACTTTGTAGACTTACCGCTGGACTAGTGCGAAAGGAAAGGAAAGGAAAGGAAAAGCTCCAAATTACGAGCGCATGGTAATGGTATGCACAAAAAGAAACGTTTGACTATCATAGGAAACGTTTCTTCTATAATAGAATTCGGCTGTAAGAATAATAGTCGAATAATTTAATTTGATATTTTATTTCCCTGTAATCGGATTAGATACCAGAATTAGGCAACTTTCTTCTATTTATATTTATCCTCGAACTTTCTGGGTTAATACTGTTTATATAATTTCGAACAATTTTTTATGAATGTGAAGTTAAACACAAAACTGGACCCCGTGTATACATAAGTTTTATGACTGATTCATGATACATAATAGTTCATTACCTTACATTATTTAAAATAATAATACCCTCGTTGGTGCTGTAGTGTACCCAGTTTGACTCCTATAAAGGTCAATATCTCAATATTTAAATATTGTAAATTAGTGTATCCGTAAAAGATGTTTTGTACCAGAACCTCACGGAACTCACGCGACATAGCGCGGCAATTATGATTATTTGTGGTGTACCAAGACAGAGCAAAATGTTCAAAATGTATAATTATATCAAGTATCAAAATCAGACCCAATAACCGAGTTTCCTAACCTAAAATGGAATAATTATATTATACAATATGGTGTGTATTAATTCGTATCATCGCATCATCGACGAAGGTAGTTCTACATAATTAAATGACCTTTTTCATATTACATGTACCACCAATGAACCGTTCTACCATCACCACACGCGGCACTACGGTCAATTTAGCTGTCATTATGCTGCTCGCTGTATAATTACAAATTTAAATTAACGTTAAGTTTGATTAACAACTACACGCAATAATCTCTCAGGTGATGACAATCTATAAACGTCCAGCGAAATTTTTGCCATACTTCATACCAAAAAAAAGACGACAACATCGAAGAAAAATCTCGAGCAATTTGTATTCCAGCTTATTGTACAGCCTAATTGCAAGTTCGGAGGATACCAAACAATTTCGCGTGTAGCTTTAATTACATGTATTTCATTTCGACAGATACGAGACGCTTATTAGTAGTTTTGTTATGCATATTGTACACCTGTCGAATGAAATATAACGGATTATGACTATTTTGAAAATTTTAGAATTATTATTCTGCAGGGCGAATTTTTTCATAGATGTAATGATACAGGTGATATTATTCCGTGCGGGGTCCGCATCGTTTCTTATATTTTCACCAAGGAAACGTGCTATAAAGAACTGATCAGTTAGAGGAATTCTAGGCAATCCATATTATGATTTCAAAAATTTACTTTCTAGAAAATGGAAATCATATTTTAGAAGTAGTAGCTTGTGATTATAATCTGTAGGATTTACAACTTTTCGCTGAACAATTTCAAGAGTGTCGATGTGATTTTGGGGAACAGCGTTCCAAGTAACGGTACAATATTCCAGTTTACTGTGTACCAACAGATACCTACAGAGGGAGTGAGTGTTTTCCAATTATATGATCAGCCGGTGATGTCCTCCACTCCCTTTAAAGTGCCAGACTGGAATAAAGAAACGGATGTTACTACACCAAAATTGACATTGGGCAAAGTTACAGGACATGTGGAATCTTTCTGATACTCCAGAAGTTTCATTAATTTCAACAGAAGTATAATTGTTGCCCACGATTTAATAAATTGTCGTACAAATTTGAATTCGAAAGAGCATCGACAGCGTAGATGAACGGTTACCCAAACATGAAATCCTGAACTTGTTCAGAGTGCAATTTCGATAAAGAACGAAATCCCCCAAATACACCCATGCACAACTCAAAAGAACAACCATCTTGAGAACGACGATATAATATTTTGGCCTCTCCTCGCTTCGTGCCATTATGGCAGAAAGACTTGGGAACGCTCGGAACAGAATAATGTTCCCCAAATATCTCACAAAGTCGGCTAATCGACAAAATTTGGCCGTCCCTCAGTCGAAAGATCGAAAGCCCAAAAAAAATAATTACGAGCAAGCATTTTAAGAAAAATTGAAAAATTCGGGAAATGGATCTGGACATCGTCCAATGGAAGATGAGACAAGTCAACACCAAATTGCGTGCCATTAAGGACCATGATCCACTATCAGTTTTATAGAATAGTTTTCATGCGGTCAAAAGACGTAAAATGAACATATTATGATTTTTAATAAGATTTCGTTATGTTCTTGATTAAGACGGTTACATATTTTCTCAAAAAAGTCGTAGAAAAATGTAACAAATCCAAACACGCTTAAAACTGAAATGGAGTTGAGCTTATCTATTCTAGGATAGAGTACACTTTAGCTCTCCAAGAGTAGAAGCTTGCACAAAGGTACTCGAAATTTTCTTTTGGGCTTTATTCGCACATAGTGTAAGCCATATTTCTCCATGTCATGAGTTCATTGAGCATACAGTAGTATTCTACTCAATCACACAGAGCACAACCTAATTGAGATCGAAGAGGTCTTGGGTTGAAATGTTTAATATTTTTTATTATACATACCTTGTATTTTGTCATTTAGATTTATTTGGTGCATTCAAGCAAATACTAATGTTACCATTATTTCACAAGAGTTGCTCCCATCGAAGTACAATTTGAACTCGCCAGTTACCCCCACATGCACCTCCCTTATTGCTCTTATCTTTAACAGCAGTCTCTAGGAAGCCCTAAATTGAAATTATAAAATAGTCAATTTACAATCGTTCTCAACTAGACCATAGTAGCGTTAATTTTCAATTCGTATTTACCTATTTCACCAATTTAATGAATGTCATAATGTTATGAAGCGTATAAAATTGATAACATCCATTACAATAAATATAGGTACACGAGCAAAAGCTGAATGATGCATATTGGCTATTTTTCGTCCTCAATATGTCTTCTGCAACCATGCATTGGATTCATATTTATCTTTCATTTTCCTATTTAAAATTGAATTGGAAAGCAGTTATCGTTTTTCGTGTTTTCATATAATTATAATATAAATTATTGAACAACAAATGTATCACATCGAATGTATTCCCTACAATTTGGTCATATTTTCCAATCTAATAAATGAATGTGCTAAAACATAATTAGTATTATTTGGAATTCGAACGATACACTGCACGATCAAATAATATTTCCGCTACATTTACAAATAGTGAAAATAGAAAGTGTAGCACTTAACTTTACAAAAGTAGAGGGTTTTTTTTTACATTTTACTAGTTTACAACTATCCATCCAATTTTCGCTCTATATAACGTAAGTTTTAGGTTTTTTTCTGACAGTACCATAAATAGCTTGTTTTTTTCGAATAACTGTATTTTTTTCAAATGGAACTCTGTATATTAATAATAATTTGATGGAAAGTCAAAATCATAAGAATTAGCGTTCTAGCACTAAAAGTCAGTTAGTCGTGAACCCAGTGTTGCCCCAATGTTACTTAAATTGAAAAATTAAAAGGCCCAATTGATTGGTTTCGCACTTTGCTTTTGGTCACCACAGAAGATAATGAGGCCATTTGCCGGTTCGTGAAAAGATCTTTCAGCAAAGTGGCGGCGTGTCAGCGATCTAGTGGTCAAGGAGCGGTGACTGCAATCTCGTCTCCTTTAGCATTCTGTTTATGTATCATTGAGTATTTTCCATCATGAATGAAGGTATCGGGCGCTGATGTGGTGAGAGAGTGCGAACAATTTTACTTCTCAGTGCCTACTCATCAGTCCGTTGGATGGATAAAGCGAGAAGGAAGGTTCCTTAAGCGTGGAACTGTCTCCAACCGAAATTCACGATACCTCAATTCCAGTATGAACTCTTCTTCTGGTTCCACCTCTCGACTTCGCCAAAAGCAAAATTGGCGTTGATGTTGCTGCGACGAGATTGATGATTTCGGCTACAGCAGGAGAAAGGTTTATCTTCTCTTTTGCGAGCGCGTTGACTATCTCCATGGTGTGAGGACACCTAATGATGTACCACCTGTACCTAGTTTATTCGTTTATTCACTCCCCCTACCCCTTATGCTTATATGTATAGGGAAAAGAAGATTCGAGGATATGTCCCACTCAGCGATTCAAAAAGTATTTGGAATAAGGTTTTCTATGGAAATCGTTTAGTAACCCTAAATTCCATTCAGTTAGTTAAGATTACCATTGAATCTATACTTTATCAATTACTGCAGCCACTTATTAATTAGCGTTCTTTATTTCCAGTTGGGAGCGAAAGGAAATGTCGGTTCTTACAGTATGCGCAACACCTGCTTTATTCTCAACGGAAGTGGAGCTCTTCATGCATAAGAAATATAAGAGGTGAGATAATACGTTTTCTTTTAGATCTCAACGCCTTATGTGTCATCGGGGCCGTTTTCGTTACAAACACTGTTTTATTTGATAATTTGGGGATGGTTGTCACGTCCCTCTATAAGAAATGTAGACGTTAGACCGGTAATTGATCGTCAATATTTGTATCTTCTAAGAGCTTCAAGAGCTTATATCTGAATATATAATTTGTAATAAGAGATATTATTTAGTGCATCCTAGGAATTGTCATTCTCACCCCAAGAATTATTATTTTTACCCCAAGAATTATTTTTTCTACCTTAGCTTTTTAATTATTTTGGTCCCAAGATTTTTGTTCCCAAGAATGATTATATTAGCCCCCAAAATTATTAATTTAGCCCACATAATTATTCTTTTGGCCACATGATTTTATTCATTTTACCCCATGATTTTATTCATTTTACCCCAAGATTTTTTTAATTTTACCCCAACATTTTATTTATTTACTTATTTTATAGAAGTAGGTTTAGTATATTTTTTTTCAGTTGATACAAAAACGGGAATATGATACTAAACAGTATTTGAAACTAAAAAAAATTTACAATGGCTACATAGAAGCTCATACCTACAAACTCCTTGCGTAATTTATTTAGTTAAGTCTCTAAAACCTTCGGCATACAACTTAAGGCTGGTGTGAAAATGGAAATCTTAGGTAAAAATGTCAAAAGCTTGGGGTGAAATTAGTAAAATCTTGGAGTAAAATGAATAAAATCATGAGGTAAAATGAATAAAATCTTGGGGCCAAAAGAATAATTATGTGGACTAAAATGTGGGTTAAAATAATAATTCTTGGGCTTAGAGTGACAATTCTTGCGGCCGCGAAAATTACCACCCTTTGTAATAATAGCACCGCTTTTATAATATCTGACGATGTTATCAGGTCTAAGTGTATTAGAGCCAGTCCATATTTGGAACCTACAGGGAGGCCTATCATTACCCCAGAGATATTCTAGATTCTGGATTACGATAGAAGAGTGGACATAATCCACGCGTACGTAGATCTCAGATTGGGGCCCTTTGTATTGCCTCCCTGATTATAAAGTCGTCCGACCTCGCAACGTCACTCAAGCAATCCCATACGTGAGACGGCTCTAAGCGTAGCCATCTCCGACCCCAACATGGTTCGTCTTAGTTGGATAAGTGAGGGACACTCACAAAGTATGTGGTGTGCCAACATCGGCATCAAGTTTTATATTCTTCCGTATTCCGTACCATTTGTCAAGAAAGGACGTCAACTTTCCAAATAAAAATAAATGAGTGGGAAAAGATTGAATCATATTCGATCGCCTGGCGTGCATAAAACTTGAAAATTAATAAGGGAATTTTCGCTTAATTACGTGAGCCGACGTAGACATTTGAAAACTTTTCGAATTTTAGTTGACGAGTAAGTATAACAATTTAGGTAGATAGGTAAAGCCAGTTGAAAAGTGGACTTAAAGGGCCTCGTCTGTAGAAACTTCAGTAGTACTTAAAAAGTCAATGATAGGCTGAATTTTAAAGAAAACTTCGAATAGATAAACTTTAGTCCTTTTAATAAACTTTGTTAAAACTCAATTTGTACAAAAGTTCACTTAAATATCGTCATTTTTACGTAGTAAACGCGAAAGAACAATAAAATTAAACCTAATTTGAAAGAAAATTTAATTTCTGAAGCAGCTAAAAAATCTAATAAAAATCAATTTAGCATTTTGTTCTTACTTTGCAAGATAAAAGTTTGATACATGAAAATGTACCAATAATAACAAGAATATTAACGTAAAAGTTCATACAACATACCTTAGGAATCTCCGAACTTCTTAATAAACTTTTGCTTTAATTTCTGAAACATTTCCGACAATTTGCACAATTAAATATTAAACTGACAATTGTTTAATTTGAACTTCTAAAATATGTATATCTAGAAAATTTGAAAATTGAAAGGAAAACTTCCGACTTGAAATTTATGATTTATTAATTTTACTTTCAAAGCATTATTATGAAAATATTTTTCCGAAGTTTTGTTTTACAACATGGTTTTATTTTTAATAAAGTACGTTATTAAGTATTAAAAATTGCAAATGTTTTCCACTCTTTTTATTGTTACATAATTAGGAAATTAAAACGAGTTTATGTATTTATTTCTCCTAATTTCGGACTCGTATGCACAAATCTTTTCCCAAGGAAAAAAATAAATTTCATATTAATATTTTAAAGGATAATCAGAAAAATACATAGTCCTTGGCATGACCATGAGGATCAGTAAATTTCCGTGAGATGAGACGCGATATGTAGCATACGTCATCTGTGCATCTCCACCAAATTTCGAACCTGAAGTAATGGCGTAATGCAGTGAGTTCCTAAAACCATTTGAAATGGAAAAGATTTCACGATGGTTTAATATTTCACGTTGCCTCACTCAAAAGAATATTAGATATCAAAACAGATACTATATTTTGGGAATTAAAAGGTAGTAATAGCTTCACTACGGAAACGAGGAGAAGGACTATCACAAACCACCAACTTGCGGTGGTGGTGATAGTTAGAGCACCAGAGTAGCTAGGAAGTAGTGGAAAGCCAAGTAGTTCGAAAGCCAAGAAAAAACATAAGAAAGAATTAAACAAAACCGAATACACTGAACTGAATGTGTGAGATGCAAGCGACCTGCATCATTTATAAAACGCTGTGTCAGGACTGTAAGTATAGCAGTGAACGAATTAAACGCGGCGTAAATGCAAATATTTCTGAAAAAACTCAGCCCCAGAACCACCTTAATGGAAGCTGTATCGATAATAAAGTCTGATATTCACTCACTCAGTCACTAAAAACTTAATAAACCAACGAGTAATGAACCATATTACATAGTTCAACCTTATTTGCGGTGTGTATAGGGGACGTAGAAGACTCATTAAAGGGGCAGCAGACAGGAGACGTGGCGGTAGGGAAGGAGAAGTATGGTCGCTGACCTACGCAGATGATATGGTGCTGGTGGTGAAAGAAGAGAAAGAAATGAAGGAAATGATGAGAACATTAGACAGATACTTGAAGCGAAAAGAACTAGAAGTAAACATAAAAAAACGAAGATTATGGTATTCAGAAAGGGTGGGGGCAGAAGAAAAAGAAAGAGTGGCAATGGAGAGAGGAAGAGGTCCAACAGGTGAAACAATTCACGTGCCTGGGGTCTACGCTGAGACAGGACAAGCGACGGGGAACACAGAAAGGAAATAGACTGATAGGACAAGTGTGGAGTGTAAGGGAAAGACTTTTCGGAATGAACTTAGGAAAAATTAAGCTGCTTTTCGACAAGTTGGTAAAAAATTTGGTACTTTACGGGCGAGAAGTGTGGGGCTGGAAGGAATGTAAAGAGGTTGAAGGACTGCAGGAGAAATACTGGAAGTGGGTTCTAGGACTCGATAAGGACACACAAGGATTAAGAGAGGAAGCCCAAGTAGAGACAATAAGAGTAGAAGAGGGAGGAAGAGCTTTAAAATTTGAGGAAGAGATCAGAGGAAGAACAGGATGCAGAACACTACAGGAATTTTGGAAAGAAGTAAAAGTAGGGAAGGTGAAATATGGACAAGACAGCAGGGAAGAATATTACAAAAGGGGCGGTTATGCGCAAGAAGAAGTGGCGAGGATACGGGAAGTGCGAGGGAGAGTACGAGAAGACATTATAAGAAGATGTCGAAAAGAGGAAGGGTGGACAAAAATAAAAGAATCTAAATATAACGAGAACTACTAAAAGATCAAGGGAGAAGGGGTACCGCCATATTGTAAAACGGAAGGGGAAAAGGAAAGAAAAAGGATAATGGCAAGATGTGGAAACGGGGAGAGGGGGAATCAATACTGGAGAAAGGACGAGGATAGATGGTGCAGATTATATGAGGGGATGGGCTGGAGACCATGACCTACATGCTAAAGGAGTGCAGAGAGTTAAAGGAAGATAAAAAGGGAGTGGAAGATATATTGAACGAGAATGGTAGTGGTAAAGAAGGAAACTCTTAATAGGGAAAGAGGACTTAGGTGTCTTGAACTCAATTTTAATGAGAAAATCACTGGCATAAACAGAATTCAGCTATTGAGCTATCTTTAATCGTTTGACCACTAGGGGGCGTTTCCCGAATTTAGTCGATTTCTTTAATCCCTAATAATCTCCTAATATCTTTCTTATTATTAAAGATAAGTGAGTTTGGCAAAATCTTTCCTAGTGCACTTTTTTACGTAGAATCCATTGGGATGGACAGTTTTTATACAGGGTGTTTGGTTTTTTGTGTATAACCCTAAACTACATTTTTTCATACGGACCACCCTATATACGTATTTTGGGGTTTTTGAAATGAGAGTAAAATTTTCTAAATTTTGATGTATCAGATTGTTGTAGTTTGTTAAAATTGATCTTGTAATTGAATTTGAATAAAAACTTTTTTTGGACAGATCGAAAAAAATGTTTCAGATAAATGTTATAGTAGATAGCTTAAGCGTTGATTGAAATCCTTCAATCAACGGTCTAAGGATTTTATAAATGTTTTATTTTCAAAAATCGATCGAGTGGTTTTCCAAATATCTTGTTTTGAAATTTTTGACCGGTCGCCATTTTGTACTTTGTTAAAATAGAAAATAATTGTAACTACAAATGTTTTAGAGAACCGAAAGTGAATGCTGAAAGTTATTGTATTTTTTAATTTTACTTAAATAACTTAATTTACTTAAAATAAGGGAGTAATGACGATTTTTCGAAAAACAAAAAAAAGTGCCAATAACTATGAACTGGGGTTCCAAATCAAAAATTTGTACTAAGAAAAGTTATTTGTTTCAATGAGTTCTAACTGCCGTTTTCGGATGTTACAACTTAGTAGTAACACCCTGTATATACATCTGTGGATATTACAAAGAGTCAGGTGTGTGAAGATAGCCGTGTTATTTTGGAATAACAAAATTAAATCATATCTATAATTATTAAGCGCTCATTATGCGCCATTTTACACCGTTGTAATGAAGTTTTGCGCCCTAATAGGAAAGGGGCTATTACAAAAATTACATTCATACGGTCAAGTTCACGCAGCCGTGACTTTTTTTATAAATTAATGTCTTTTTACAGAATAATTAGGCGCCCGTTAAGCTCCGTATGGCACCGTTGCAATAAAATTTTGCGCTCTTATAGGAAAAAAGTAAGTACCTAAGAAATGAAAAATATTATCAGATTATTATCCATTTAAGTAATAATAATTTATCTTAACACTATCTTATATCAAACCAACATCTAATTTATTCGTATTTGGAATTGACTGTACTGGGTGTCTACTATAATCTGAATTTTGAAAATTTGGGTAGCGGGCTTTTTGGGCATGCCCTCCTCAAATAAAATAATGGCGACTACGTAGCACCTCCGGTTTTTTCGGAAATGGCATCAACTATGTTATTTTAAATGTAACACCCTATATATTATTCCGATTTTCGATTGTACGTAAAATTTTAGGTAGACTTTCATTAAGTTTTTCTATTCCTAAAATTAATCGTTTCCGAGATATTTAATTTTTTTGATAAACTGGTGATAGAATAATTGTTTGTTTTAAAGCTCTGCTAAGACTTTCACAACCATCTTCGCAAGAAATTACATAACCTTAGTTGACTGCACATAAAACCGTTGATACATTAAAAACTAGAAGAGAATAGGTATCCCTATACCTATCTCTTCTAGTTTTTAACTAACTATGGTACCGTTCGAAAGAGAATAAAATTGTGCATCAGACTATGGGAAAACATACAAGGTGTTCCATTTGAAAATACCAATTTATGATGATTTGAAGTTAACTAAACTCGGCATTAAATTTCCACCACCTTGTATGCAATTAAGGCACTTTGAAAGTATGGATGGGAAGCTTAGGAATCTAGCTATCGCCCTTGGAATATGGTTCCTTCATCTTTCTTGTGGTAGAATTCACATGGTTTTAAGCCAGATAGTGTTTATTCTAATTTTTTCCCAAATATCTCGAAAACGGTTAATTTTAGCAATAGCAAAACGTAATGAAAGTCTACGTAAAATTTTACGTAGAATCGAAAATGGGAATAATATAGGTAAGTATAGGGTGCTACATTTAGAATAACATTGTTGGTGTCATTTCCGGAAAAACCGGAAGTGTTACGTAGACGCCATTATTTTATTTGAGGATCCCATGCCCTAAAACTCCATTGCCCAAATTTTTAAAATTCAGATCAAAGTAGTCTCTGAAATAATGGGTGGTCACCGTGAGACACCTTGTATATATGCACTACAGAAATAAGATGTTCTATCACAATTTAGAATGATTGCGACACCCCGCATTAGTTTTCTAAAAAAATCTATTTTAGGTCCTGCATTGATAGGCTTGCCTTGTTTTTTAGTTTTTAATAAAATCCGCGGTTACGTGAACTTGCTCGTATCAACGCAGCTTTTCTCATATTATGGTACAAAATTATATTTAAACGGCACAAGATGGCGCCTAATACGCGCCTAATTAATTTTCAAGGAAAAATGCACAAAATGCGCGGGTGAACTTGGCCGTTTCAACGCAATTTTTGTAATAACTTTTTTTCTATTAGGGTGCAAAATTTTATTTTAATGGGGCAAGACGCCGCTTAATACGCGCCTAATTAATTCCAAAGGAAAAAAGAGTTTTTAACAAAAGCCGCGGTTCCGTGAAATCGGCCGTATCAATGCATCTTTGTAATAACTTTTTTCCTATAAGAGCGCAAAATTTTATTGTAACGGCGCCATACGGCGCTTAACGGGCGCCTAATTATTCCGCAAAAAGACATTATTTTGTAAAAAATTCACGGCTGCGTGAACTACTGAACTTGGCCGTATTAATGTAATTTTTGTAATAGCCCCTTTCCCATTAGGGGGCAAAACTTCATTACAGCGGTGTAAAATGGCGCATAATAAGCGCTTAATTTATAGATATGATTTAATTTTGTTATTCCAAAATAACACTGCTATCTTCATGCACCTCTACCATTTTGTGTTGACTCGATTTGTTAAGTGGTAGACATCATACGAAACTTGCAACAGCCCTTTCTTCATTAAAATTTTTTTATACAAAGGAACGTAATTTCTCGCCCAATGTGAACAAAATTGTGGTATTTGTCTAATGCAGCTGCTGCAGTTCGAAGGCATACAATAGGTTGACTGTTTCACCTGGTGTTTAAATCAAAGATAAAGAGTTGTTACTGATACTGTAAAAATGATAGAAGCAGAATTCTTCTTTTGTGAGACGAAGACTTCACTCGTCTCCGCGACACCTAATACTCGTATGATCAAGGCAAATCAATTTTGATTCTGCGACAGAACTACGCACAGTGAAATTTTTTGTTGTATTCTGAAGTCATCTTCGTGTATTTTACAATCTGACTAGCTTGATTAATTTTTTTGCAACATGGCTTTATCGAAGTTAAAAAAGCTCATGTCTTAGGATTTCAGTATGAAATAGATGTGAGTTGTTCGTGTACGAAGATTTTTAGACATACTGTAGAAGGGTAATGATTTTCTGAAAATGTAGCTCGTTAATAGCTGCTCCTGTGTGAAATACTTAGTTTGCTTTTTCTTCTTAAGATTGATGCTACACGGAAGTGGTTTTTGGTTCAGCGTATATCTCACAAAGAACTTGGCAAAAAGACGCATCATAAAAACGAGCAATTAGAACTTTTATGGTTACAAGCTCGTTTACTTACAGAAAATCAAATCTCTTTTAAGACGACGACGGTATATAAAAACTACAAAGTCTAAATACACACAGCTGAAATCATTAAAAAGGCAACCTCACCATTTGCGCTATATTTACATAAAAAGCTTGTTATCAGACCTTATCAACATATGTCCTATATATCCACTTTCTATATACCTATAAAACGTCGTTATATTGCACCGTCTACCTACCAATCTTTACAAATTTCGTTTTTTATACATATATTATACTCAAAATTGATTTTGTTCGCAATCTGACGTATTTGTCAAAGGGTTTTTTAAACTTAATCAGTACAGTAAAAAAAACGCATATACACATTTCATATTTTTTCGGATATTGATTCGGTGCTAAAGGTGGTGAGTCTAGACCGGACGGACGCTCGTATATTGTGGCACATCCGAAATATTCGTTTTTATTGCTCTTCATACTGGGAATAATAAATTCGTGCATGGTTAAATTTCAAACTACCTAATCCGCTTATTATTATCAGTGGTGGAACCTTTTCGGAAAATGTAGAGAGATCTTAAACAAATGTGCTCGAAATCGATTTTCAAATACAAATTTGAATATGTATGAGCTATATTTGATGTTAGTTTTGCGTTGGTGAAATTAGAGCGAAAGCGAAACTGATGATGTCAATATTGAAAGACATAACATTTCCTTTCCAAAAGAAAAATCGGATCCATTATTACTACAGATAATCCTTAATGTAGAATGTTTCCAGAATTGATACTGCTATGCGAGCAGTTTAGTTGTTAATTGCCGAGTATCATTGAATTTCTATTACGCCAATAATAGCCTATCTATAGCATACAAGCGTTAAAGGAATCTGTATTCAAGATAGCACCACCAGAAATAGTCCTTCACAATTTATAGTATAAAATAGCTTTTTGGACTTCATTTAGCTCACAATGTTACTTAGTTATCGGTATTTCTGTCAGTAAAAAGTTGGCAGATATTTACCAATTTAAATTAATACGACGACAGATTAAATCAATAATTATCATCACCAATTAAAAGTTCACTAATTACTTAGATTCGCATGTAGTGACAATTTCATGGAAACTTAAATTGGGTTCATTCCTTAAGTAGACGAAATTTCAATTATCGGTGGTCATTTCACATCCGTTTCTAGAAGAAGCTTTTTTTATATTTTAGACGCTTTATTCATCATGCTTTACGACGGTTATTTTATTAATAATAATACGTTTAGATAACGGACAACAAAACAAAATTGTTTTGGGCCGCTTTTGTATAAGGGTTGTCATTGTGGGATTTAGAACACAGAGACAAACTGTATACACGGTTATTCAATCTGAAAGAGAGTTTAGCCGAAATCTTATCTCATCTGAAAAAATGTATTAAAATATTCAGTAATGATAAGCAGAAGTATTTGCATGCTTTCATATCACTATAATCACCAAATTGCTATGCTATGAGTCGTGATGTTGCCACGCAGTGCAAACATTATATCCGTATTCCATCGCGTTTTTGTTAAATTTGTGCTTAATTTTGTGCCTACCAATCTTACTACATGTAGCCCTAGGTAATAAACCTTGGCCTTTGGTTCTACGAACTCCCTATATATACGATTGTTCAATAGAAACACGTTGTTCAGGATATTTGAAACGTTATCACCATTTGTCAAAATTATTTGAATTTATAATCCATTCCAATTGTTTTTGGATCTCGGACATGCTTTTTTCAATTTGCCCCACTGTGCGACTGCAATTTTCAAAAATTTGCACACATGTAGCGACTTTTAAACGTTGTCTATTTTTTATTGAATTATTGAACAAAGTTAAATTACAAATTCAAAAAACCTTTCAACATTTTAGAAGGCCTTGTCCAAATTTGCTGCATAACAAAGTTATAACTTCCTTAGTTATCATATGTGCGATGATAAGTGCCTTAAGTGTGCAATCACATGAAACTTTTAAAAATTTTTTGCAGCTTGGGAGATCGACAATGCAGAACATTCTAAAACAGAAACCAGACCAGTTAAAAACCAGTGCATCCGACAAACGCATCAAAGAAATTTTTTTTTGGAATCATCTTTTTAAAAAAGATTGGCATCAACTAATTTGGCAAAACCATTCTAAAAATTTCACTTTCGATAATCTTTTGACTGATGTAATGAAAAATTATGATTATAAAGGGGGGGGGGGGGGGGGGGGGGGGACAATTCTGTACATAGTATGGGTTACAAATATAAAGCCGTTAAGAGGGAGCGGTTTACAATTTAGCTTACTGGATGTAGAATTGGGTGGGTTATATTTTAGATACAAAAAATAACGTTCGGAATTATCACGCGACAATGAATGGTAATATATTTCAAAATTGGTAGATTAATCAGCTCATTTCTGCTTTGGACAAACTTGAAGGGAAAATTGTGGTCGTTGTGGACAACTCTCCGTATCACTACGTGACAAAGAACCAACATTTTTCTCGAAGAAAGGAAATGCAGCACTGGTTGGACAATTATAATGTAAAATTTATCTCAAAATTTACAAAAAAAAACAGCTATGGGATTTAATTATACTTTTTCGATTTGACAATAAGAAATGCGCAAAAACTCGACCGTTCTGTAAAGATCGCGTCAGGAATTCATGGCTCGAAATGTTCAGCTGGCTAAATTCTGTGACATTATGAAAGACTTATTTCGGCTAACTGGACTAAACAGATGGAGACCATTTCATTATGGCAATGCCGATGATGCTGTACAGTGACAATGAAAATGAACGTGAAACCTTATTGAACCAAGACGTGGAGATAGGTCAATAGGTATTTAAAGAATTGGGAGTTGATTAAAAGTTCCTTTAAACCTGACTCCATTCTCTGAACCCTTATACTCTACAAGAAAAACCTAACGTTGTATATACAGAGTGTCCCACTGCTCCGTAATCGGTCGATAACTCAATGTGGGTTGAAGATACAGAAAAAAGTTTCAAATAAAGGTTGCTTTGATTTGAATTGCGCATCTTTTAAAAATATTCTTATATCTACAGTATGTTGCATTTTCACGTGGCAGGAAAATGTCACTTTTTTTTAAATGGCACACCCTGTATTTTTTTCTCTTAATGTATCGGCCAACCATATTTATATCACACCTGAAATTTTTTTTGATATTGGATGTGCGGTTGCCAAGTTATTAATTATTTTATCAAAATTTGGTACAATTCAAGGTCGGACTGTAATATTCATAACTAAATTATTATTCAAAAAAGGAAAAATTTATTTAACGAATAATATTACCCTAATGTCGTGTTACTCTACAAAAAAAAAACTAAGTGATTAATTTTATACCGAGTGTATAAAATGAGAATTCAAACTTTGTGAACTTTAAATAGAATTTATACGAATATTTTAAATGGAACACCCTGTATTTTTATTTACCATCAGATTCTCGATAAAAAACCCTATTCAACGGTGTATTATTTCCTGGTATTATTTTTGTACTTTTGTTAATATTTACGGTTTTTAAAATTTCACGTAAAAAATTTTGTTAAAAGTAATTTTTATTTAATTATTATTACAAAATACCGTTTAAATAGTTGTTATCAACGCAAAAGAACAAAACTCAAGTCCTGTGACTATCTTAATTTCTAAATAATTAAAACAAAATTTTTAGTAAACGGTATTTCTCGAATTTTTAATAAACGGTGTTTCTCGAAAATTAAAATAGACAATAAATACAATATCTCTCATTAACATTAAAGTAAATGTTCAAAATGTCTTCCACTTTGATCATTGCACTTTTGAAGCGTAACCCTAAATAATCTCACATTGTTTAAAGTCATAGGAGTAATCGGTTGAAACGCCTCTCGAATTCAAATTTTCATGTCATCTCGTGTTTTTTCAGCTGTTGATATATTTGAGATTTAACAGTTCCCCAAAGATAGTAATCCATAAAGGTAAGGTCCGGTCCGGTGACCTTGGCGGCCAAGGAACAGGACCTCCTCTACTTTATTAGGGTACAGTAAATCCAATTCTCGCGCGCGCACCTCTGTCTGTTGTTTTGCTTTAATTATTTAGAACTTAAGATAGTCACAGGACTTGAGTTTTGTTCTTTTGCGTTGATAACAACTATTTAAACGGTATTTTGTAATAATAATGAAACAAAAATTACTTTCAACAAATTTTTTTTACGTGAAATTTTAAAAATCGTAAATATTAACAAAAGTACAAAAAATAATACCAGGAAATAATACACCGTTGAATAGGGTTTTTTATCGAGAATCTGATGGTAAATAAAAATACAGGGTGTTCCATTTAAGATATTCGTATAAATTCTATTTAAAGTTCACAAAGTTTGAATTCTCATTTTAAAGACTCGGTATAAAATTAATCACTTAGTTTTTTTATTTATTATTCGTCAAATAAATTTTTCCTTTTTTGAAGAACAACTTAGTTATGAATATTATAGTCCGACCTTGAATTGTACCAAATTTTGACAAAATAACTAATAACTTGGCAACCGCACATCCAACATCAAAAAAAATTTCAGGCGTGATATAAATATGGTTGGTCGATATATTAAGAGAAAAAAATACAGGGTGTGCCATTTAAAAAAAAGTGACACTGTCCTGCCACGTGAAAATCCAACATACTGTAGATATAAGAATATTTTTAAAAGATGCGCAATTCAAATCAAAGCAACTTTTATTTGAAACTTTTTTCTGTATCTTCAACCCATATTGAGTTATCGACCGATTACGGAGCAGTGGGACACCCTGTATATTGTGATAAGAAAAGAATTTTCACAATAACACGTCTAAGTCTCACAGAGACACGTTCCAACATCATTTTCCGAAGATAAGCACTCGTGTAAACATTATCCATTGGTGATATCTCTTCGAAAGGTTCACATGATACACCATCTATGATTTCTAGCTCTTCGCTCTTCTTCACTCATTTCTGACAATGTGGAGGCGAACATCCCTTCCTCGACACCTCAACCTTCGGCAGGAAAAGTGATGATTGCCTTATTTTTTTGTTACGAGGCTGTGCCGATTTTAAAGAACGTCGTGTTAACATCAACGTTCAGCCATATTCAGATACGTTAAAAAGTTTAACAGTCAGCACCAAGAATAAACGTCCTTTTGCATAATAATGCTCGACACCATGTCGCCCAAACACTACAAGATCTGCTTAGGGGAATGAAATGGAAAGTCTCTTACGGTCTTAGAGATTGCTGTTAGGGAATGGTACAATCAACAATCGAAAACATTTTTTCAGCACAATATTTATAGATTAATTAAACGACTGGACTCGTGTCTTAATGTTAAAGTATCTGGATTCTTCTGGATTCTGGATTACGAAGGGAGGGGGGTCAGAAGACCACGCGTATATAGGCCACTTATTCGGGCTACCTCCCTGATTAGAGTCGTTCGACCTCGTAACGTTACACAAACCATCCCACACGTGAGATAATCCTGAGGATGCTGGACGGGGAAGCGGCTCTAATCTTAGCCATGTCCGGCCAGGATTCCCCCAACATGGATGGTCTTAATTCGAGAAGTACCGCGGGACACTCACAAAGTATTTGTTGCGCCGCCTCGTCGTCTGGATAGCTCTGTGCGAAAACGCGCCATGCTTCGAGATGGTCCTCTGAAGGCGTCTCTCGCGTGACGGCAGTCTGACATCAGGTTCCACCTAGCCTTGTGCTGGGATTAGATGTCTTGAGTTATTAAGTTGTTTACAGTTGATACTGTAAGTGGGGGAGCCGGCTCTGGGTCATAAAACGGTTGTTTTGAAGCCATTCGGGCTAACTTATCGGCTTTTTCATTGCCTGTTGTTCCTGCATGCCCTTTAACCCATACAGGCTTAAGGGTATTGTGGAGATATCTTGAATAAAAAAATGTTTTACAGCTTCTAAACGTGTTTCCATTGAAAAATCCTGATATCTTGGTTTGAAAGTCGTGCCAAACGAACTTTTAAGGTTTTGTCTCAGAGATTTCCAAAGTTTTGAGGACAGTGTCTCTCAATTTCTACACCCTACAAGAATAAAACTCTCCACACAATGCCATATTAAGCATGCATTTAAAAAAATATCCGCTGAGTTTGTACATCTAAGCAGTAAAGATTTTGAATCTCCACCTTCCTGAGAAGGTTCTGAACACTCATCAAGAGACACCTTCCACCATAGCACTGACCTGGTTCTAACATCTAAATGCAGGTTCTATCAAACCGCTTAACCTTTGTCACTTTAACAGTTTGGAATACATATCGAAGAACACGTCATAGTATAAATGTTCAAGTACCACCTCTTGTGTTGTTCGTGTAAAATTTTCATAATTGTTGTAGTTCCTCTTTGATTATCACATTCCATATCATTTCCATTATCATTATCCTTTCATTGTCCTTCATTATCATTTTCCATTATCATATACGCTGGGGTAATAATTCTCCAAAATGCAGATTAAATAAATGGTAACAATAAACCGAATATTGTCAGGTTGTTATTTTGCCCGAAAACCATGATACCTTGTACAATACCGAAAACACCAAAAACCATAATAAAAATTTATCAAACCGAACGAGCTGAACTGATCAGCTATAAATAATAAATAAAATAGATTTTTATTGTGGTGTTTGGTGTTTTCGGTGCTGTGTTCCAGTTCTTCCAAGCACGTGATACCCACGACCACAGCATTTCAACGTATTCTTTGTTTTTGGGATTTCTGCATAATTTGGCCGTGTAGGAGAAACGATCAAGTTTTACGACCTTTAAACTCTTAAATAATAGATTTGCTGTAACTTTATCATCATATTCTTTAAATCATTGACCTACAACAATATCTTACCATTTATTTATATAAACAATTGTTTCATACATTTTTTTTCCTTGTAATTCAGTACTAAAATATTCGATAATGCATTAATCCATAAACGTTTATGTCTTGATGTATTAATTGTTGTCGCCTTTATCTCATTAAATGTTGTTATACACAGAGAACAATGTTGTAAAAGCGATAATAATGACATACGAGAAGTGACCTTAATCTATTTATTGATTATAAAAAATATTGTAATATAATATAATGTGCGCCGAGTAAACGGCCACATTTCGAAAAGTTTTCCTTCTAATCTTATTCGAGATTTATTCCTTGATAAATGAACACATTGGTTATCACCGTTTCTTGAATAGAAGTATAAATTGAAACCCTCCATGTGTCGATAATGGCCATATTATCGTCGATAAATCTGACATATGTGCTTATACCATGTAATTATCGATTCCTTCCGTATATTCCTCTCATTAAAATTTGTTTTTGTTGCGAAACGCTTTGATTTTTTATACGAAAGCTTGCGAATTTACAACTCTTTTTTTTTGCTGGTAGGAAACAAACATAGAGCTAAAGGTTTTGAATTTAATTTGAATAAAAAAACGTTGAAAATTAGCATAAATTTTATATTCAAACGCTATACATGTATGTGCTGAATTTTTTCTATTAGGTAAATAAGCCCAGGTGATTTGTCGTGTTGTTTAAATTGTACCAAAAAACTCGTACTTTATTAGTTTTTCTCATTTCTCCGTTTGTGTAAATAATATTACATTGCTTAAAATATGTCGGATATATTCTCAAACGTTGCCGCATTTATAATCTTAGCATATATACTCGTATAAGCTTGGGGAGGCTTTGATGCGAAAATTTATATTTACGTATGCCTACATTAATCAGTTTCCACATTGTAACATTTAATAATCTTAATTAGCCTTAACCCGAATTGACATCTATTAAGAATATTTTAATTAAACTAAAAGAACCGACGTTTATTTACACGTTTGCACGTTTTTCGTAATTATTAAATTATTGTTAATCAATTTTTTCGAAAAGGGAATCGGGGTGAAAGTTTGTTTGAATTATGGAATCCGATTTTATCATTGAGTGTTTAAGATTTTTATTAAGATCAAAGAAAATTGAAAGTAAATTTACTTTAAATTTGAAATCATCTTTGTAAAGAATTATTATATTCATGGAAAAAAATTGCTTCCTACCTTTTTTCATTTCTCTCAATTGACGTTCAATAAAAAAAAAATGTTTCTTTTTTTGACAGCTAATCAAAATTGAACTTGCATTTTCTGAAACGTAAAGTACGACAACTTGCATAATTATTTCATATACAAAATTATTTATTTATTTATGTGGGGTTAGTACTACTCCTTAAATATATTTAATACCTTCAATCAAATATAATTTTGACTGTTGTGAACAGCGCCGTAGCAATGTATTTACGGGCCTGTGTTCATCAACTTACTAGGGGGCCCTACTTTCAGGAGGAGTGGGGGGCGGGGGGCTCATGGTTTCACAATAATAGATTCAAATAACAAAATAAGAAACATGATATAGATAAGTATACAGTGTGTTTCATAAATATACCGAATA
The DNA here is from genome assembly GCA_036250285.1 of Pyrocoelia pectoralis. NCBI lineage: Eukaryota > Metazoa > Arthropoda > Insecta > Coleoptera > Lampyridae > Pyrocoelia > Pyrocoelia pectoralis. Next base: position 30,230,344 of record CM070080.1, read on the forward strand.
AATTTACATGTTACTAGTTAGATAATATGTATGTAATTATTTATTGTATGGTTCAAATTTTTTTTCTTGAAAATGAAGCAAGATACGCAAAACGCTGAAATGGAAAAAAAATTGTGTTTTTAGTTGCTTTATCTAAAAAAGTTACAAAGTTGGAAAAAACATCGGGGGTTATTATTTTTTTGCAAAAAACCAACAGGTTGCCCCTGGAATTACTGTATCTACTGTATAAATCCAAAAGATACCTAATAAAGTTACGATCAACCTTTGAAAAATTTCATTAAAATCGGCAGAAACGTTTTTTTACATATTAATAAAAAACATTTTTTTTTACAAACTTTCACAACCTGTATCGCCAGAGCCGGATTTATATATACCTCCAAGCACCACATCGTGATAGTACCTCCTAAAATGACCCCCCTCCCCCAGGAGAGGTTCCTTAAGGGGACAAAAATTAAGTACAATTGGAACACACGCTGCTACTCCTTGTTAAGTAACTATTGCTTCGCAATTTTCGTAGTAACATTTAGTTTTACGTTTATTCCTTTAGTTACAAACCTATGACGGTTGGTCAACGTGATTCGCAAAAGAATATTATGCAAACATTATGGCCAAATAATTGTTTTACTTTCCTTTTATCTAAACACCATCCAATCTAAAAGATGCGGTGCGGAACCCCCTGAAGGTGGGAGCCTACAAGCAGTTGCTTGTTTTGCTTGTTGGTAATTCCGGCCCTGTCTATTACGAAATTGAGTTTTGTATAAATTGTTATTAGTTAAGTACAGAGAACATTTTTAGCTATTCAAAAACCGTCCAAGCAACATTATATAATTTTATTATGGGAAGTAAATTCAACGAAGTTGCGCTAGCGTAGCGTTGTTGTGTCTGATTCGTTATTTATTTGGTTATATTTAGCAACAAATTGAGTTTTTTATAAATTGTTAGTAGATAAGCGTAGACAACATGTTTACCTAAAAACCGTCCAAGGTAACTAATTTATACAGTGTGTCTAGTTAAGTTGGCGACATATGGGAAACTTTTTTATTATTAATTTTACGAAAAAAAGTTATTCTTTATAAAAAGCTCTGCATGTTCTAAAATCTAAAATACAATCATCAGATATTAAATTTTTTCAGTCGTGTACGCGGTTTGTCAAAAAATATGAATTTTGCTCAAGAGTAAAGTACCTTTATTTTTGACAATATCGAAAATTGTTATTAAAAAAAGTTAATCAGAACTAAAAACTACGTTCAAATATGCAATTACATCCTGCAAGTAAAAAATGTTTTTTTACAACTTTTTCTCAAATTACTACTATGTATTACTTATCTGTGTTACTACCTACCGGAGAAAAAGTTGTAAAAAAACATTTTTTACTTGCAGGATGTAATTACATATTTGAACGTAGTTTTTAGTTCTGATTAACTTTTGTTAATAACAATTTACGATATTGTCAAAAATAAAGGTACTTTACTCTTGAGCAAAATTCATATTTTTTGACAAACCGCGTACACGACTGAAAAAATTTAATATCTGATGATTGTATTTTAGATTTTAGAACATGCCGAGCTTTTTATAAAGAATAACTTTTTTTCGTAAAATTAATAATAAAAAAGTTTCCCATATGTTGCCAACTTAACTAGACACACTGTATATGGAAAGCTGTTCTCATGGCAGAGTCGCAGTGTGATTCGTAAACTTGTTTTGGTTTATAGTTAGCAATAAATTGTTATTAGTTCACGCAAGTAATTTCTTATGATAAATAAAGGTAACGAAGGGGAGCAACTTTCTGTTGATGTAGCCCCCCACCCATTACATTTCTAATTTTCTGCTAAATCCTCTTTGGCAACAAAATTGGAAATACAAGATAACAAATTATAGATAGCACATAAATTGCGATTTTTTTCTGTTAGTTGGGGAGTTTCAACTAGCTAAACGAGAAATTTGCGCGAAAAGCTTGGTATGAGGAGGTGCAGCAAGTGTGATTGTTGCTAGCAATAGACATCGATTCATTTTATTGCGCATCTTTAATCTACAGGCCTTGGGCTATAATTTAAAGAAAAAATATTTTTGAAAGTTATTCAATTTTTCGTAAAACCATTACTTAAGGATACGGTGCAGTGTAAAAGAAGATGTTTTTGGAATTTTCGTATGGTTAGCAAACGTGCCTGTACGCAACCGAACCTATACAAATTTGAAAAACTTGAAATAACTCTCCTTCTTCTTAAGACACTTCTAACAAGTCGCAGAAGAACTTGCAATTGTTCAGCAACAAATTTGCATAGAGAACTTTTTACCAAACGAGGAAAGCTGGCAAGCTGGAGTGTCTTAAACTCTATCTGCTTATGCTGTTTATTATCCTGTTAGAGTTGCTACCGAAAGTGAAATAAGAAGCAGCATGGACATGGACGAAAGGGTTTAGACGAACCTACTTACAATGTGCTGCCGAGAAAGAAGAGAGAATAACTCGAGGGGGGATGGTACGTATTACAAACAGTACAATAAAGGGTTCTCACGATCCTGTTTGCAATTTGAGAGGATAGACTACACAAAAATTTAGAGGAGGTTGTCTTTCTAAATTTTCTCTAAAATTTTCATCCTTTTATGTTGGTTTTGTAGAACTGAATGCTCTAGAGTCTAGAAAATGTATTAAACGATTATTGTCAATTATGATTATAAGCCCAGAATCTGCGTTGAATGCCCTGTAAAATAAGGAAAAATTCATCCAAATCGGATAAAAATTGTAGAAGTTACAGTGGTTTTTGTTTCGTAAGGTTTGGTTGCGCCCCTCTGGCTTTATTACTGAAAATATCAAAAAATGTTTTAAACAAAAGTTGTTTGAAATGAACTAAATTTTAAAAAAAGCTTATTTTAAATTGTAGCTTAGTACGGCATTTCCAATGAAAAAATCAATTTTTAGTTTTTAGTTAGTTGACTAACTGGACGAAATAATTGTAATGTCAATGAAATAGATTGAAATGAATGGCGATGCCACGAAAAATGAAAATATATTCGAAGTATGTAAATGATGTTAATGGATCAACCCAACTTGACACATCGATTGAATTTTCCGTGAAAAACCAAATAATGAAACATTATCAGCAGTATTTTGATTCTATTTACATAGAATAGCGTTTAAATTAAAAAAGCCGGTGAGAATAAGACCTAATAATTCCCTTACTCCTCGGCACTCCCATGACATACGACATATACGTCTATTTTGACCCCAAAAACTGTTCTATAACAAAACTCTTTTCATTTACATTACGCTCAATAAAAATTTTTCTACCTACTCCACAGAGCAAAATCGTTTCCAGTTTTTTTAGTGAATATGCTAAAATATTATGCAAAACACGCTTTATATAAATTTTTGTTTCAATTGTTAATAAATTAATATATTTCCATTTTGTTATTAATCTGTACTTGAAAAAGCCATTACATTTGGCGAAACGTCGTAACATTTATTATCAATAAACATACAAACATACAGACAGACGAAAATAGGAACTTATAGTATAGGATAAGGTTCTTCAACTCTTCAAATTGCCAAATTATACTCACGAATGGTGTGTATTTTCCAAATACTGTTTGGTCCTTGGATGAAAAACAGTTGTTAATGTAACGACGAAGAAGAAGAATATAACACAGAACTAAAAAAACAAACTAAAAGCTCAGAAAATTAACTAAATTTTTATTTCTACCGATGAGCATAAGTAAGTCATACACAGGCTTCTCCATTTAAAGACCATGTAAGACTAGGTATATATAAAAAAATAAGTTAGAAGACAATTGTCAAAATTTCTTCTCGTTAGTACTGGACGAAACAAAAAACTGTTATTTATTTTTATGAAAATAATTTACGCAGTGGTAACAAACTTTTTCTATTTGGCAGAAGCGTCCAAATGCCACCCTAAAAATGCTTAAAGAAAATAAAATTACGAATTTAATAGAATCCTATAAATGTTGACGGAGGTAATATATTTCAACAAGGTAATGATTCGCACTATGCCAAATAAATTTACAAAAGCCTTCTTAGAGACTACGTCCTATATTTATACAACAGTTATGTTAACACAACTTCTTTTCTTTCGTTTCAAACATTATTTGAATAAAAACCATTTACACTCGCATTTACAGTACAACTTTTATTGACAGCGAGCAAATAAAAAGTGCGAACATTTATTAAAATTCGTAAAAACCCTAAAAGCTTTTATTAAACTTGAAAATAATGTTACACAAAGTACGACTCACTTAAAATTTGATGTATTATTTGTTGTACAAATTTTTATCTACAGTATGTAACTGAAATAGAACAAAAGCCTTGATTTGTTGGATACGATTTTCAATTTTATATCCGTTGACGGAAAAGTATCGCAATTTATATTACGGAAAATGCTTACAATCAATTTTTCGACGTTTTCCGCAACATATCGAATAATGCCGATCCTAAAAAAACGAATGAGGAGTAAACAACACGCTCTTCTAGAATCTAGATTATGGGGATTATTGACTAGATTAGGTACACCAAGGACTAGGTCCTGAAACTTTTCGATTTTAAGTTTTTAAACTCATAAATACTACCAATGTATCTTGCAATCTAAAAATTGTAGTTGTTGATATTATTTATAATATTGCATCCATTTAAAACATTAGGACTTTACTGTGTTCTGATATTTTAGCCTGCACTATCAACAAGTAAGAATTAAGGTTACGTGAATACGAATGCTTTTAAATACTTCTTTTGATGTGCTCAAGGTGTATATTTTATGAAATAAACGTTATTGTCTCAAATATTTGTTATTCAGCATCATTACTAATGCGTTTCCTTTTCAAAGATCTTCTCATTTTCCATTCGTGTTCTTATTCAATTAATACTGTGCAGGGTATTTAAAATTTTAACACGTTACATAGGTTGAACATCATCTTCTCTCATAAGTTGTTCTTGTTGTATTATTGCATTTTTTCGTAAAGTTACGTGTTTCATATGTGAGTTGCCTTTTGCAAATGGCCACTAGATGGTGCTATTGCAATGTGCAATCCATTGACCTGTACACTATACGCAACTGGAAAGAAAACGCGCATAAGTTACTAGCATTTTATGATGACGTACGTCACAATAATTGTGCGGTTTACGCGTTCAGGGTGCATGGCGGAGTGCCGCAGCAGTTGGTGTTAGGACCCCTCTTGTGGAATGTGGCGTAGGACCAAGTCCTGCGGGTGAAAGTGCCGCGAGGGGTTGTGCTGTTCGCGTACGCGGACGACGAAGCCATAGTGGGGATCTGGGGAGGGCGGTTAAAAAGATGAACGAAAGAGCGGCCACCGTCCAAGGGTGGATGGAAGTAAGGGGCCTCGAACTAGTGAAGCCCAAGACAAAAGCGTCCCTAATCGCAGGAAGGAGGAAATTTCCTCCTGCAAATATTGAGGTGGGGGGAACCCCCGTCCCACCTGAGAAGGCGATAAATATACTGGGGGTAAGGATTGACATGGAACTAAAATTTATTATGCACGCGGAGAAGGTAATAGAAAAAGCGACGAGAACGGCAAAGGCGCTCCAAGCCATAGAAGTCAGAAAGGTCAGGGACGGACTCGACAGGCTGCAGCGAAAAATGGCATTGAGAGTGGCCTCACCGTACAGAACCGTGTCTACAAAAGATCTGTTGGTGGTCGCGACTTTTAGTGGAGGAAAGAAACTCAAGAGGTAGTAGAGAAGAAACCATGGCCAAATGGCAAAACGAATGGAATAACAGAAATTAAAAAGAAGCCTAACGAGAACTGAGAAGACTGCGGAGGCCACGCAGTTCTTGAATGCGAGAGATGGGAGTATAAAAGGCTCATGACATCACTGGAAGTTGGGGAGGATATAAAAGTGGAGAATATTATAACCCTAATGTTAAAAAGTAAGGAGAATTGAGTGCCCACCGTCGTTTCCCGGGGGAAGACAGACTGAAGAGGGAGAAAGGTTGTAGTGGGGACACACTCTCCCTGTATTAAACTGCACAACGGCAGGGGGTTGCGTAGGCATTTATCATTCCCTCAATAATAATAAAAACAAAAGTAACAATGATTACAATAAATCTGCTGCAACGGGGGGTGGGGGGAAGTATCATGAAAAGCTATGTACATCCGTTCTCCATCCCCGCACATCTAGAGTTTGCTTGTTGATGAGAACCATGTTTATAACTGCCTCAAGTACCATTCCTAAAGACTTCAGGATCATGGTACAAATATAATTGAATTTTCCTCGCTAACCATGCACTATACGCAATGACTATATTGTGAATTTAACACCAACCTGTGTTCACGCAACCATAGCTCTTAGGTAAAGTCCAAAGTTTTTGAAAAATTTACTTAGCACATACAATTAATGGAATTGTGAGGGTAATGTGGAAACCAAATCTAACAAAGACAAATGACATTTTTGAAAACTTGATCTAGGAACAATTTCGATTAAGGTGCGCCATAAATTACGCAAATTTTGAACTCACGGACGACTCTTCACCTAATTATCTAAAATTCTTAAGTAATTAAATGTATTCGACGGTTCGTACGAATATAACTTCCCTTTCGGATGAATGAATGATGAAACCAAATATTTCAAGGACTCAAGGACTCCTTTGTTTTTAATAAAAACTTTCCGCGTCTCATTCATTCAATTCCAAGAGAGCGCCTGTATTTTTTTATCAATTACTGAACAGTGTGTTAAAGCAAGTAGCTTTTGGTGGAGGATGGTCGAAGCCATCGATTGGTTTGCTTAAAGTTAGTCGTTTGTACTGCTTTGTTGTAGTGCTTTGAGGAAAATAGTAGAAACATAGGAAACTAACAACTGTTCACGATTTCTTGTTTTTAATCTTCCACAACATAATTAGGTAACCGAACCGCCTTCGTCGTAGGAAAAACTAAATGGGAGGTTCGCCTAAGACAAAATTTGGAGTTAAACACTTACGACCAAAAAATGACACCGGGTGGCAAAATTACAATTTGTTAAGTAAGTCTGGAGTAAAAGAATAATTAATTTACCATTTCCCGATCAGTTTCTACCTGGACCACAGATGCAAGGAAACAAGTATGAATACGGAAGGGGACCGATTATGTTTTTGTCCTAAGGTGTACTGAATGTTCTGTTAATTCCCGTAATCGGCTCGTAATATTCAATGACATCAGGGACTTGAGCAAGCATGAGCAAGCATTCACTTCATTTATTGGCACTGACTTTGGAGTCGTAAACTCATCAGCGTAACATGAAATATTGAAGTGTTCAATTTCGTTTTATGTATTTTTAATATTAGATTATACTTGTTCACATAAATTATTGTAACTTTTATTTTAAAAAAGTAAGTACCACATCTTTTATTTGTTAGTCGGTAAAAATCTTTTTCCAAAAAAAAATAAATTTTTACCATTTTTATTGTCCATAAAAGTGCTAATTTATGGCGACATCATTTTTTTGCTACAACCTATATTTTAACAGAAATCTTAAAGTTAGATTAATAAAAAAAAATCACTCTGAAATTTATCGTTTACACGTTTTACCAAAATAAAATTCCAAAATGGACATTTTATCACTAATATTGTTAATACTTTATTAATCAGGTTTTACAAATTTTATGCAAGGGCATCAGCAAGCGTAAACTACTATACGTTCAATACATTATTTATAATCACGACGGTTTTTCCATAGGATAAACTGCCATTTAAATGTTTGCGCATTTTACAAAAAAAAACGAATATAGTATCAAAATATCGGATATCGTTGTGTCGTACTTTATCTTGTGTGTGAAGCGAACACACTTTCATACGAAATTGTTAATTAGTTACGTAAATACTAATTGAGCCATAAATTCCATATTGACAATTTTAGATGCAATTAATGCACAAAGTAATCGTCTACATGAATATTGTTTACCGATGAAATTAATATAGAAAGCATTTTAGTTATTTTTTTGTAAAACATGTAGGCAATAAATCGGTAGTAAATTCCAGTGTATCTGTTTTTATTCAGTTTATTAAACAGCGTAAGGTGAAGCTTTTTTAAACGTTTAAACATGTCCTAGTAATTTGACACTTTGTTATGTACAGGGTGGCCAAATTTCGATGTTTTAATAGGGAATCTTGTAAACTATAGGTCGATGAAAAAATTAACCGCGCATCCTCCATAAAATGAAAACTCGAAAATCTGAATTTTTGGCCATAACTCGAAAACAAAAGACGTTAGCCAAATTTTAAAAACACCATTGAGTTTTTCTCAAAAAAAGAGATCGTGGATGCACGGTTCATTTTTTCATACGACCTATAGTTTACGAGATTCCCTATTAAAACATCGAAATTTGGCCACCCTGTACAATAAAACTTAATAAGATGATAATTGATGTGCTGAGTTCGGTAAGCCGCATATTAAATAACAACAAAATTGCACCTTATTTATATTCGTTTGTACTATTTATTAAAATAATTTTGAAACTTTTCGAAATTGACCACTAAAATGAATATTTTCGTAAACTAAATGTATTAAATTGTGGATATTTATTATATTTTTTCAAGTAACTCATTCAAATTTTCAAAAATATTAAAAATTTCAGATCCTGTATATAACTCAAAATAAATTTCAACTAACTTTTTAATTAAGTTTTAATCAAAATCATAATTGTATGAAGCAGAAAAAAGTTTACAGTGACTTAGCAATAGTTAAGTTAGATTAAATATCGATCCGTTAACCATGAGGGTTTTTAGGTATTTCCTTCAAAGCAAGAAGAACCAAATAAACCAAATTATAAAAGTAATGATCCGTGTATAGAAGATTCACGGTTGACTTACTAAATATATGCTTACCTATTTACAAAAACATATACAGCAAATTGATGCTAATTTTAGTGTTTGCTTAAGGCATATGTTGACGTAAATTACAAGCATCATAGGAAGAGTTTTTAGAAATTTGAGAAAATAATTACCTAATTTAACGATCACTTTTTTCTCAACCAACTTGAGATTATTACGGTCCTTATTGGTTTACAGTTCAGTCGTCAATAGAATTCAAATAAAATGTGCTTCCACCTGGAAATTTTTCTAAAAATTATTATATTTCAATTGACGTGCAGAAAAACCTCTTTTTTAAATGGGGCAAAGAAATTTATGTTTTTGTTTATCGTAGAAATAATTCGAACCTGAGAGTTATAAATGGCTTAACTTTTTTTATGATCATTTGTTATTTTTCAAGAAGACTTACTAAAGCCATTAAGACATTATTCAGCACGAACTTCGTCCCAACATCGCATCGATAAATTTATAAACTCGTAAACGAGACGTATTAAGTAAATATGCTCATTTTTAATATTAAAACGATCTTTAATCTTAAATTTTGAAGTGCTTTTTAAATAATATAGTCGAACTACGATATTTGCATTTAAGTTCGAAATAAGGGATGGCCACTGAAAAATCGATGGTCACACGAAGTTGAGGGTTCTATCAAAGACCACTTCACGAACTGTACATGTTTAATCGTTAGCTATGCTTTACCACACAATTAGCATTTTTGCGGTAGACTACATGGTAATGTAAACCTTATAAAATTACCCACATGCATCACTTAATTAAACGACAGCTGAATTTATAATCACCTAAAGACACTCGTTGCAATGTTGCAAATGACTGTGTTGAACGTGATGTTGCGTCATGCAAGTTCCTCATCAAAAACGTAACCCTGTCAAAAAGTCGTCGCGCTTCGTTGATTGCAGATGTACTACTAAGCACTTTCATGACATCAAATGAAAAAATACAAAGCTTATTTGGATATATTTTAATACCTAAATTTTAATCACCCGTCCTTGCACATTAATTTAATTAAAATTGCCACTCATCGTCCAAATAATACCCTTAAATTCGCTTTACCGTTCAAACATTGTCATAAAATGCATAGAAATTTTAAAATTTTTTGTAATAAATATCATGATTTTGATTTTGCACTGCATTTATCACTACAAAGATACATTAAAATTAAAGTGGGTTCGTTCAATCCACAAAGCATTTTGTTACAAAACATAAATTAATGTTAACCAGGGACAAGGTATTGGTATATGTATCAGAAACCATACAGGGTTAATAATAACCCCAATACATTACAACGCAGCACCATTAAAACTCTTTAATCTTAATTTATCTCATATATAAGCAGCACCTCTGCTTTACTTACATGCCTTTTTTAAATTGACGAATAAACTTCAAGCTAAGGTCCTTCGTTCCTTATTTAGTTACCAATTTTATTGCCTGATCTAGAACCCGAAATCGCCGTTTACATTTCGCACAATAGCCGCTTACATTACATTGTTGCATAAAAAAATATATAAAATGTTAAGGCTGCAACTTAATTTTTATTGATGGTAATGAATTTCAGTTTTTACAACCATCAGTTGCAATTCCGGCATCGGTTACAAATCGGTTTAATAAGGAGATTGTTGCTCCTTCGCACCAACCGTTTATTAAAAAATAACTATGGTCTGCTAGACATGGCTTTACCTTTCATTCAAGCAATGACGAGATTAGGGACCACGAACGGGTCTAGGACACAACGCCCACTGGTCACAACGCCCACCGCCTTCTGAACCGCCATCTTGGTCACAACGTCCACTTTTAAATTTGGTCATAACGTCCACTTTGGTCATAACGCCCACCGCATATTCTGTCACTCTGGTCACAACGTCCACTTTTAAATTTGGTCATAACCTCCACTCTGGTCACAACCTCCACCGACGCCTTCTGGTCATATCGCCCACCGACGTTGGTCGTAACGTCCACTTTTCTTTTTCCGGTCACAACGCCCACCTTTCAATTTGGTCACAACGTCCACTCTGGTCACAACCCCCACCGACGTACGTCGTAACGTTCACTTTACTTTTTCTGGTCACAACGCCCACTTATAGTATTGATTATAAGATCTACTTGGTCACAACGTCCACCAATGCACTCGGGCGACATCGGTCGCCGTACAATATACAATGCAACTTTTGTGTTCAGAGATCGAGACGTTTAACTTGTACATACATAACAAATGCTACGCTATGCGGAAAATATACCTATACCTTTTAACAAATCTGTTCCCGAACAAAATCCTCGTACACTACACAGTTATTAACATATGCACTTAATCGTACCTAATAGTGGAATAATGGAATGGTGGAAGAAAGAGATATAGTAGGCAAACTTTTTGGAACAACCTAACAGCTTGGAACGAGAAAAAGGTGTACGTTTTAGAAAACCATCGAGATAAAAACAGCATTTCCCAAACACTTACTTTTCTGTAATTTAGCCATTAAACATTGCAAATTGCAAGCGTCTACTTTCGTCTTACTTTTAAGGGATTTTTTTTTGCTAAGAAATGATTTATGAAGTGCCAGTATAGATCTTCCAATAAAACCAAAAAAAAAAAACCGCAAAGATGGAATTCATTTGTTTTTCTTGCATTTGCTTGAGTTCCTGAATACATTTCTCATAACATTTTGCTTAATATGGTTTTCAACAAAAGAGATAAGTTACCTTCATTGCCATCTTTTACTGACATAACAATAAGATAAATCTCTTATTGTCCTACAGATACTTGAGTTATCAAGTTAATGTTAAATTACCAATTAACGTTTAAGTCAAATTACCAGGTGAGCAAAGATAACCGGAACACACAGCGTTACTTTCAGTTCTGACGAATCTTTTCTGTTTAAGTCAGCTAAATGGGAAAGATAAAAGTTTCTAGAAAAAATTCGAAGCTGACTTGTAGCGTTGTAGCATTATGTATCACATGTTAAATAGGATAAAGTTCGGTTGAAAGATTTGAGCAAATTCAGTAGGTCAAACAAATAAACGTACACCAATGCTCTCGGGCCACATCGTCCGCTGAACAATTGAAGAGGTTCTAGATTTGGCGTAGATACTCATATAGAGTGCCGCGTCTAAGACGAATTACTCTGTAGCTCTCTTATCACAAAAAATCTAAAAATGATTCGAATGAAAGTTTCGCCGAACCAAATTGTTGATAATTTGAATTTACTTATTTCACCGTTTTGGTGCTATTTTACTGCATGCAACGATTTTGTCCTACCTTTCTTTTGGTTCCGCGGGATGCAAACTGGAACAGGCCATTAGCAGCACTCAAAATATTCGCAAAGTTGCTTTTTTCTTCTTGCAAATTCAGATTCATGTTTCTAAATACGATTTAAAAAAATTTCTAAAGTGATTGTTAGTAAAATAGTAGGTTATATGATTTGATATATTTTTATTAAACACCTCATATATTACAGCTTTGCCTCTGAAATGGTTTTGGAATGAAATTTGCTTGACATTTTAATTTCTTCTAACGCAATGATATTCGCTTGGTGACATCCAATACCACGACATTGACATCTTTAATTTAAGTTGGACTGTCCAGTCCGACCCTGGTTTCGACGACTTTCCACTCGACACAGCACGTCGCGTCGTTTCTCTTGGTACGACGTAGTGTGGCAGTGAAATTTCGTCCAAAATATACATTAAATCGGAACCAGTAACTCAGAAAACTGTACAAGATCGCAAATATCTCCTACACTATTAGAGATAGCCACATAAGGACACATTAATAAAATTGAAAGATAATGAAAATTTGCATCACATGATGGCAAAATTACTATAGGTACAGGTACCATTCCAGTAAAAAAATCAAATTATCCACAATTGAAATGTGTGCTTCCTGATGAGTTTTCACTCGAAATTCTTTGAGCTTCTAATAAAATAACGCAATTAATTTCTTTCGGTAAACCGCATCTCCGATGTGTTGTTTCATATCGCAGATATTAAAATTTCTGGTTTCTGGTTTCATTCGGAAAATTTTTTCAGATTTTTTGAGATAAGGGATATAAGTACAGGGTGTTAAAAGTGACCGATGCACCATAGGGATTAGGTACAATATAAAAATCTTACTATTCGATTATTTGCTTCCCTAATTATTTCATACAAAACGTCTATTTGACTTTTTTGTAGAGACAAAAATTTTCAATCGACTGACTGCAATGATGCTCGTTGACAGTATGTCAACGAACCCATGGCACCACTATTTTTTGCAAAAGTATCACTTTTAATTTCATACTATATTAAGTAAAAAAAACAACATGTACGGATGTAGATTTGCTTAATCTACAAAAAAGTGAAATAGTCTTTCTATCGAGGGAAGCAAATAATCGAATATAATGATTTTTACATTGAAATCTCTATGGTGCATCGACGAATTCTACACCCTGTCGGCTGTCACTGTATTCCTAGACAGCTTACAAAAATTTGTTATTGTGAAAATCACGTTCCCTGAAGCTGGCGCCAATTCTGCACATTTCTAAACCACTTGTAGGGCATCCCGACAAACGCGCGAAATTTTATAATACCTATATAGGTACACCACCCTTTCGCAAACGGATTTATTGTTTTATTTATGATTCATATTGAGCAGGTACATGTGAACCGTGAACGTGACCTTTATTCAGAGGCGGATTTACGAATTTGCCGCCCGTTGGCTGGAAATATTTTGCCGCCCCTCATCTACAGTAATTTTCGCTAAAATATTGTATTTTTTCATATGATTTGAATTTGTCTAGATGTCATTTTATTATTTAATCTCTTGAACCCAACATTTACCGCCCTCTAAAATTTGCCGCCCTAGGCTATAGCCTTTCTTACCTTATGGTAAATCCGACTCTGCCTTTATTGAAACATTTGCGTGTACCAAAACTCATCTCACTATCTACAACGGGTTTTCAATAATAATGTAAAATAAATTAAGCTTAAATACCCCGTACTATGAAAACGGGGCATTTCCGGGCCCATGTTTATATGAACTTTTTTCGTATTTTGAGATGTAGAATCTGTCCTTAAATTTTCCTCACCGCATTCTGTAACACCCTGTATAGTAGTTGTAATAGGTAGGTATTATAGTAACTTAACAACTTAAGTATCTGAAGGTCAATAATACTCTTATTGTTATATCAGTAAAAAATGGTAATAACCATTTTGTAAAAAATGGTAATAACCATTTTGTAAATCATTTCTTAGCAAAAAAATTCCTTAAAAGTAAGACGAAAGTAGACGCTTGCAAATTGGAATGTTTAATGGCTATAAATTACAGAAAAGTAAGTGTTTGGGAAATTCTGTTTTTATCTCGATGGTTTTTTTAATATCCAGATTTGAAACGTACACCTTTTTCTCGTTCCAAGCTGTTAGGTTGTTCCAAAAAGTTTGGCTACTGTATCTCTTTCTTCCACCATTCCATTATTCCGCATATTAATAATTGTGTAAGAGAAGATTTTTTTCGGGAACAGATTTGTTAAAAGGTAGGTATAATCCTCGCCCGGAGTGTTTACCGCTACCTACGTCATTAATGTATGAATCTAGCTATAGGGAAAGCCAAACTAAGTTGCGTGCACGTCATCAATGACGTATTTCCATGTCTTTTGTGGCAAAGTTTCCATCGCTAAGTGTATCATAAAATTTATAAAAAAACAACTCTAAAGGCAATGCAATTAATATAAGACTTTTAGATAAAATAATGTATATGTGCACAAGCTTGTTTTTGTTGGGTTTAGACGCCTCTCAATGTAAAATGTTGTGATAAAATTTTAATCAACAGGCCAGTAAGTAACGACGTAAACCTAGCCACTGTCAGGGAACGGTGCTGTGTTGTCATCTTTTATTCATCGATATTTTGAGGTTACGGATGACAGTAGTATCCTGACAGGCATATTTAATTGATTTTTGTCGTCAACAATTTGTAATCGTAATTAATATTTATTTGTGGTTTAATAAGAAATAGTTGCTGGGAAATTAAATATTTCCTGATCAATTTGACAATACTGTAAATGTAAACGTCATCAAACGCTGATGACGTGCACGCAACTTAGTTTGGCTTTCCCTATATCCAATTTATTAATACTGTCTTCTCATATAAAACAGTGAATTCAATAAGGATGGTGAACATTCGTAATGCATTTGACGAAATCGACATACGGTATTGAATAAGCAAATGTTATAGAAAGAATAAACCTATAAACGCGAATTGAATTTCTTTTATATGCATATCAATTTAATTCTCATTTGACTAATTTTGATTCATGTTTTTCATATTACACCATATGATTGTATGTGATGACGCAGCGGTAAACACTCCTGGCGAGGATTATATATTTTCCGCATAGCATAGCAATCCTTTTGTTATGTATGTACAAGTTAAACGTTTCTATCAGAACACAAAAGTTGCATTGTATATTGTACGGCGGCCGATGTGGCCCGAGTGCATTGGTGGACGTTGTGGCCAGTAGATCTTAGAATCAATACTAGAAGTGGGCGTTGTGACCAGAAAAAGTAAAGTGAACGTTACGACGTACGTCGGTGGGGGTTGTGACCAGAGTGGACGTTGTGACCAAATTGAAAGGTGGGCGTTGTGACCGGAAAAAGAAAAGTGGACGTTACGACCAACGTCGGTGGGCGATATGACCAGAAGGCGTCGGTGGAGGTTGTGACCAGAGTGGAGGTTATGACCAAATTTAAAAGTGGACGTTGTGACCAGAGTGACAGAATATACGGTGGGCGTTATGACCAAGGTGGACGTTATGACCAAATTTAAAAGTGGACGTTGTGACCAAGATGGCGGTTCAGAAGGCGGTGGGCGTTGTGACCAGTGGACGTTGTGTCCAGGACCCCCACGAACCAAACCTTCGACGGCATTATTAAGGCTATCTTACCAAGAACCGTTCGAGTATTAACACTTGAAAAAGACACACTAACAATAACCTGCATTTGTCAAAACAGCTTTTGGTAAAATTGAAAATTAGCATGTACAGGGTGTACAACTAAGAATGGAGGTCGGCCATAAACTCAGAAATCGGAACAATTCATTAAACAAAGTTTTACATATTGATCACTAGTTTACAATGAATATATTATTTTAAATACATTACTGAGCAAAACTGCCCAAAAAATGGGAATTTCAAATTGAAATCAGTGAAACGCCCTCTGGCGGCAATGGTAGGAAATTCAAAATAATTTCCAGCATTTTCTCTCGGCCACATTTATTATAAGATTTTTTATTTTACTGCTTAATCTTAAATAGTTTCTGAGTTATGCCCGACCTTCTTTTTTAGTTGTACAGTGTACACCCTGTACAATTTTAGCACGACATGGATTACACTCCCTTTCTCTGTTGCATAATTGTGAGCTGTGATCTCATCTTTCAAGGTCAGTATCCGTTTAGACTTATTAGAAGATTGAGCTTTCAAAGCAACATTCGTGTTTTTGAATAGGTTTGAATGACCAACATTTCAGACGTTCATATTTTGAAAACAATTAAATTTAGGAGTAAAGTGTATTAGAGAAAACTGTCAAGATTTCGAAAATGGAATAATTCATTAATAAACGTTTAGCTCTCATTTTTCCATAAAAAAGTAGGTTTTCATCTCCTACTTAAGCCCTCAAAATTTCGCTGCGATGTGCGAGGTGGTTCAAAAATTTTAGGGAGGGGGGTTAGACAGGTACTGGTTAAGTGAAGAAATATTTTTTGAAATTCGCTTACATGTGGTTGCTCACATGAAGTAGATAAATTAATTTGCAAAAATATGTGCATAAAAATTAAAGAACGGTGAAGCATGAACTAAAAATATTCAAAGGCCACACAATTTGTTACGCTTCGAATGTTTAATGTAGGTACTATCTGATGGACGTACAAGGTGTAGTACCTATATCTTGTGGTAAGTCGCACGGATATTATCCTACGATAAGGGACCGGTAAGCCAAGGATAAGAGAGGCCATAAACAAATGGATTACATGGATTAAAAACATCGAAAAATGTCCATTATACGAACTCGAATGAAAATAAAAATAAAAACCATTCTTAAAGAATGGTGGAAATTATTTCAGCTAAAGAAGGGACTAAGTGCTATCTTCTGGCAAATCTACTAACAGTTATCTTCACAAAATGGACCTTAACTCCATTAATTCGTTGTGCAGGAGTTATAAGGAGAAGAAGAAACACCACTCCATATAAATTGCTCAAAACACTTCAAATTTTTGATTTATTATTATAAATAAAATTCTTTTTTTACTTGTTGGTATATTTTATTTACTTAGACTTTGCCAATTAATCACGTTGCTTTGTGTCAATTTTCTTGATACGGTACGACTGGTACTGCTTGCTGCAAATTAAAACCAAAGACTTTTTTCACAGTTTAGTTCTTCAGGCTGTTTAAAAAATGCCTAATCAACGACTTGATGATGAACATCTTTATAGGATTAGTACCGAGTTAGAATGAGAACCTCACAAAGAAAAATTTCCACAAGACTTTCGTTTAAGAATTTCGAAAAGTGTGATTAATCGAGTGTCTCAAAGAGTGCTACGTAAAAATTCTCCATAATATACACATACACACGGAGGAGGCAAAATTCGAAAAACTTGTGCGGCTCAAGACTATTGGTAAGAAATGTGTTAGCAGATGATAATGAAATGATCTGTTTAATCAAGTTGGTGTTCAAACTGTGAGGAATAGATTTAAAGAATTTGGATTTAATACATGAATACCCGCAAAACCTCCTGCGTTAACCGCGCAGTATCGTAGACAACGTCTTCACTGGGCAAGAGAGCATGTTGAATGGCACATAGAGCACTGGACGAACTGTCTCTTTGCCAATAAGTCACGATTTGTTTTAAATAATCAACATGGAAGGAAAAAATTATGGAGGAGGAGAGGCGAAAGATACAATGGAAATTATGCCAAGGAGGTGTCAAACTTTAGTCAGATCTAGAGGAGGTCTGACTTGTTACGAAGGAGCTTTTTCGGTTTTCAAAAAATTTCCAGAATTAAATAAAATCACATTTTCCTCAAAGGAATATTATACTATTTTTAATATTTTGTTAATTAATCGTTTTTTATGGATTTTTTATAATAATTTTCATTCCAATTAGTGTTTTTTTAAATAAACATTTGGGTAAATATCTAAATAAAACTATGATCTAAATTTCTGCTCCTTATTTTCAAGCCAAAACTATAATTCTTAAGAAAAACTAGGTGTTCTCTTCAAATTTTGAGCAGATAGTACATATTGGGGCATTGAATTAATTTTCTCCAAACTTACTTTGTGCAACTATTATTACAATTAATATACTTATTTTTATAAATAATACATTACACTATATTACAATACAGAACATTAACACACAGCTTTTTGGGAAAAGGATATGGCAACAAACAACAAAAACCATAAAACAGTTCCCTGAAAAATAGATGATGAGTTTTTTTTAATTTCAAAAAATTTGATAAAACTTCTTAAAATCAATACATTTTCATAGCAATGAAACCACTTCAGAAAATAAATAAATCAGTTCCGTGAAAATACATGCAGGGTTCTACAGCATTATACAATAATGAAGAAATTTGAGGGAAAATCCATACATAAATCGCTAAAATGATTTTTACCAACTTCTGTGCAGAAAAAGAACATTAAAAATTTGGAAATTGTCAAACTTATCGAAGTAAATGGCGAAACTGAAAAAAGGTGGCGTAAAATATTGAAGAATTTAAAATACATACATAGGGGTCTTTTACAACAATTACTCAAACGGAAGCTAAGTACATAATGGAATTGTACGATCTCACATTCCACACATCCAAATTTTGTCAGTTAAAACGTACTTCGAGAGATTTTACTACTTTTAAAAATTTGTACGAAGGCGTCTCTAATTCAAGTGTGAAATAGTGATGGTCTATTGTACTTTTCACCCCGAGAATTCAGTATCGAGTCTTACGGAGCGCGCCGTTGCCTTATGTAGCATGGCTGGTCCGGTCTGGCCTCAACCAAACTGCGTTTGTTGTTGTGTACCTATATGTACATAGTTACAATAATTATAAATCGGGGTATCCGTGTGCTCTTTGGAGCGAGCCGACCCTGCCACTAATATACCAGTGACGGCAACGCTGCCTGGGTTTTCCCATTTAAAATGCATTGCCTGTGCTAGCCATACTGAATTCTCGGCGTGAAAAGTACAATAGTACTTCATTCTTTTCAATGTATAGGAAGCTGAATACCTTTTCAAATAAAAATTACCTGTCCTCATTTCCTTGTACATTGACCTCGTTCATTTACAAATCTTAATATTTTTTTGAATTGAGTAACTTATTGTACCACTTGTGCCAACATTTTAAATGACAAGTGCGTTATTGTCGAGATTGTGATCTATTTTAATTTTATTAGAAAAATACCGCATGTTAGTGATGACCAAACGCAAGACCAAGACAAGACCACATAGGTCTTGGTCTTGGTCTTGTCTTGCACCAATTGGTCTTGCTCTTGGTCTTGCATTGATATCCTTAATCTTGGTCTTGGTCTTGGTCTTGCACCAATTGGTCTTGTTCTTGGTCTTGCACGCAAGACTCTTGCAGTCTTGCATTTTTACACCGCACTTATGAAAGATATCAAATTAATCGACATTTTGTGTCACTAAATGCTACTAAATTAGATTATTGCAGAGAATAAGAATTGGTATTGGGTTTAATGATCAAAGTAAATTATAATAACTTAATTTATTTTAAAATTAAATACCAATTAATTATTATTTAATTCACGATCAAGAATACTTTTTTACTAACTTATGTTTCAGTATTGCGATGACAATGAAAAAAATATATTTATGTTGAAACTTCACATTGAAAGTCAATGTCTTGTTAAGAAAAAAAGTAAAAAATTCTGTGTAACCCACATAAATTATAATAGGCGCGGCATGTTTCGGTTTTTTAATGCTTAAGTCATCTACAACTGCATCTGTAGATGGCGATAATTCACAAATATTAAAGAATATGCACTTTTTGTGTGTGTGTGTGTTATAAAAAATAATCGTTCGTAATAAGAAAAAAACTGCAAGAGTCTTGCGAGATAGTCTTGTTCTTGCCCATGTCTTGCAGAGCTGGTCTTGCATCCAGTCTTGGTCTTGCAACTTCGAGCCTTGGTCTTGGTCTTGCTATTGGTGTTGCTGTCTTGGTCTTGGTCTTGGTCTCGCAAGTCTTGCGAGACCAAGACAAGACTGCAAGACCAAGACCGATTTTGGCCATGACTACGCATGATTTTACGTCAGTAAAGTCTTCCGCACGATATTCTAGAAAATAAAAATGTTCACAGTGTCATATGTGAGCACTAAATTATAAAATGACTCCTTTTGTCATTTAAGATTAAGGAGAAGATGAAGACAGAGCAAAATATCTTAGTTAATTAGAGCTTTTCTTGTGGATCAGAAGAATTCGCGTGATTGGTTGTCGAAATTTAATTAATATGCGAATCGTCGATACCTCAAATTACGGCCATTTTCTGATTAAGCACGATACAGCTGCCATTAATTTATATATTATAAAAATTTGATGTGAATTTGATACTATTACTCTTGTGAGTGTGATGTGATACTCTTTGATATAACATAAGCTTAATAGCCAAAGCTTCGCCAGTCTAACCCGAAATTGGATTATTTCCACAATAATCATCCATCATAACTTCTGAGCGAGAGTCTAATAATAACACAACTACTCACAAAACGAATACCGGCAGCTATTAAGTAATTTGTTTCTTAAAAAATAAATTTATTCTCACATATTTTAAACCACTCATCATTCTGGAGAAACGAACCCTGTGAGTGGCGGTTATCTAGATATCAAAATACATGCACGAAAGCCACGCGATTGGCATTATAATTAATTATAATCAGCATTAGTATAAATTTAAAAGTATAAATCTTACTTAAAAGATGACTAACCTCTGTGTGTGCATTTTATTCCTTGCAAGTTAACGAAGATTTAATTTCCTTTTTATTAAAACGCACGACTGGTCTTAAATTCAAAAATTAAAATGTGCGTAAAACTTTAAAGAGGTCTTTTTCGCTTTTTTGCTTTTCCGCCGCTTTATAATGTGTCGTTTAAAGAAAGTGAGGGTTGCAATGGATGAATAAATAAGGAGATCCATAACGAGTAGCATCATTTTTTGATGTTCGGATTTTATTAAGATATACATATAATTGAAAATCATGTTTCCATCAAAAAGGGAAATTACCTTAAGGGAGTGCAGTGATGCTTATATACGAAAGCGGTATTGAATTTATTGGTAACGATCTTACGAATTAAATCATATTATAATGATGTCGAGGAAAGGGTATACCTATAATTAGGATTTTAATAAATATGCTACCGAGACACGTTTAAATCGGACAAATGTAAAGTAGGCATTGTATTCAACATTTCAATTTGAACAGTTTGAAGACATTTAAATTTATTTTGGTGTATCTATAAATTTCTAACAATAGGAAACATTTTACTCTAATCCATAATAGTAGTACTGAATGGATGACAGCTGAGGGTTTAACTGTCACCATATGCTTCCTTTCGTTTATGAAACGCAATTGTAATTATGTATAATTGAAAAAAGTTCACCGAAATGTATTAATGTTTTATTAACAGTTGGGGGCACCCTTTGTTGAAAGAATGCGGAGGCGCCGTACTAAAAATTAAGCGATTCAACCTTAAGATTAATTACATCGATTTATTTTAATACTTTCACCCTAGATTACTACTTAATTAACTGGATACTTAATAGATGTTTAATTAACTGATTGTATTCACCCCAAACAGCTAGGAACCGATTTCGTGCAGAAAAACGAAAAAAATAAACATACCAAACTTTTCAGTTCAGGGTAATCTCGAAGTTTTCAAAAAGCGATTAATATTAGTTATAGTTAGGATCGTTAATTAAAATGTACCATAACAAATTTATATGCGGGCCGTAAATATATATCTATTACCGCTAATTTTCGGTGAAATAAATAAATTTTGAGGTTCATACATTTTAATACCCCTTAATATGGGAAATTCTAGGGTAAATTTAATACAAATACATTCCCCCAAAATGCATTAATTATGGTCCTGCTCACAAGGGAGATTACTATGTGGTCGAATTTCGAATGCGTCACGTCCTACCTCACGTGAAACTTAATCGCGGAATTATACATCCCAAAAAGCATAACATTAAGGTACCTAAGCAGAAAACATTATTCTCGATTTAAATTTAATTAGATATTTAAATTAGGCATAAATGAACTACAAAAATTAAAATTCACGGTCAAATATACAAAGGATTGTTACGTATTATAGTAAATCTCCTCACGTAAGTGCAATGTAATTTTTAACCATTATTGAGGTTTGAAATCGTCGACACGCAAATTATACAGGCAAACAATCTTAAGAGGGTACAATTTTGAAAGCTCTAAAGAATCTTTCGAGTAATAATAAAATTATTGCAATTTCAAGTGCATTGTTAACTAAAAGATAATAAGCAGGTCCATCCAGTTGTACTAGGGATGTAAGAAAACTTGTGCGATTTTTATAATTTGATCGAAAACAAAGTAGTCCAGACATTATGCCCCTTTGGGGGGGTCTTACACGCAATTCATTTACCATTGAAGTATAACCGGCTATAACCGGGTGGAGGGGTGTTGAAATTATGTGGCGGGTCCGTGCAAGTCTTGCATTATCTGCTGAATGTAACGTAACTTACGAGCTGGTATGTTGTCGTCATGCAGTAAGTCCATAGTTTTTACATTAATTATAAGACATCAACCTTTCCCCTGTGCACAATATAAATGAAATTTGAAAAATGAAGACGGCAAATGAAACCTTACTGAAACTTTCTCCCATCGGAAATAAGTGACCGCACGAAGACAGCAACATACATGAAAAAATACTCAGCAAAAATATAAATATAATCTACGTTAGTATTTAGCACGACTCAGAACTTTACCATTCAGTTAGTGATATTTCTGAGGATTTTCCTCGAGTCGATTATCGAAAACTCTTTTATTTAGTTGGATGAATGGAGTCTTTCTTAGAAGAGTGAATAGGCTTGTATACAACCAATTTGACGCAACAGATTTTCTTGTCTTTTCAGGAATTCTTCATTAACAAACTTTGTCCAAATCTTTATATCATTGTTTTCTTCCTACTCGCACGCGGTTGTTATTGACATTTTGAGAAATACACAACGGATTAGAGAAGCCTATCGGCATCAGTATCGTACTTCTGGGGAGGCACCAAAGAAGTTCAAAGTTACTCCATCGGGTGGAAAACTCGTGGCCACAGTGTTTTGGTACTTCTACTGATTGAGTACACAGAAAAAGGCTTACTGCCGCATCTTACGCAAACACTCTGCGTAATTTGAAAGAAGCAATTAAAGAGGAAAGGCGTGGAAAATTGACCGCAGGTGTGCTGCTTCTCCACGGTACACGATAATGCACCGGTTCACACAGGGCGTGTTGCCAAAGCTGCTGTGCGAGATTGTGGCGTTGAAGAAATCAACCATCCACCCTACAGCACAGACCTTGCCCCCAGTGATTACTTCTTATTCCCCAGCCCAAAAAAAAAACTTCGTGGAAAGCGTTTTTCTGACCATGAAGCACTAAAGGCGGTAATTAACGCACATTTTTGGGACAAGGAGGAAAAATATTTTTAGAGGGTATTGAAAAGTTAGTTTCCCGAGTAAAGGGTATTGGGGTTATGGGGGACTACATTGAAAAATAAATTTTATTCAGAATTTTCTGCGTCTTCCTTCATACCTATTATTTATTGATGAAATACGATGTTTCATAAGAAATTCTGAAAAGCTTTTTAATCCAATTCTTTATTCAAAGTTATTTGTGTTATCATGTCACTAATATTTTTGCGAGGGGTGGCTCACTCGTTAAATATGGTGTACACATACTAGTTCAGTACGTTCAGTACTAGTTCAGTACGTTCAGTACTAGTTCAGTACTAGTTCAGTACGGTCAATACAGATTCAGTACGAGTTCAGTGAGTTCAGTACCATTCAGTATTCGTTCAGTAAATTTTAAGTATGTTCAATATCCGGGTGTTTACGTTTGAAAACGTGATAAATCGGGCACTATTTTGTCGCTGTCTCAAGATATGACCATCCGTGG
Organism: Pyrocoelia pectoralis; assembly: GCA_036250285.1. NCBI lineage: Eukaryota > Metazoa > Arthropoda > Insecta > Coleoptera > Lampyridae > Pyrocoelia > Pyrocoelia pectoralis. The sequence goes on from CM070080.1 coordinate 30,254,331, forward strand.
CATATTTGCTTTCTTCAGTGCTGAGTGTGCGGTTGTTTTTCAAGTTAATGATTTGAAATTTTGCACACGCATTAATTTTAATGTGCTTAAAATATTATAATGAACCATCTCTATTTCTGCCGTGGTTAAAGAGCTGACAACCTTGCGAAAAAACCTTCAGAGCAATTAGGTCTCAAACGTCTACATTTTCGACTGTGGTCAACTTCAGCATCCTTGAAATTTTACATCGCCTTCATCGTTTACAGACAATTAATGAAATATTGTGTGATTTAGGTATGTACTGTACAGGGTGTACAACTAAGAAAGGAGGGCGGTCATAACTCAGAAACTATTTGAGATAGAACAGTGAAATAAAAAATCTTATGATAAATGTGGCCAAGAGAAAATGCTGGAAATTATTTTCAATTTCCTACCATTGCCGCCAGAGGGCGTTTCACTGATTTCAATTGGAAATTCCCATTTTTGGACAATTTTCCTCAGTAAGGTATTTAAAAAAATATATTGGTTGTAAACTAGTGATCAATATGTAAAACTTTGTTTAATGAATTTTTACGATTGCTGTCAAAATAAAGGGAGGGGGAACTAAATTACATGTTACTAGAAAAAATCGTGTAATTTCGAAACGGGTTGGTTGAACTTGTCAAGCTCTTACGTACAAATTAAGTGTAAAAGTAAACAAATTACAGTTAAAAAAAGCACTCTTTGCTGGTTGCTATCAGAGAAAAGAGCGCGTCTTAGCAGTGATGCTGATAGGCTAAGACGTGTTATGGGCCCCATTACAAATAAAGAAACAACTCATAACAAACCGATAATTGATAAATTCAAAAATGACAAACAACAGAGGACTAAGAAGATTAAAATTAAACCACGTATTGTCTACTTCAGAAGAATCCGAAGAATGTACTGATGAAATCGAGTTCGATGAACACAGCTCTGATTTATCATGAGTCTGAAGAAGAAACTGTTGCTCATGACAGAATTTCATTGGAGTGCGACAACTATTACGCTGTCGTTTACCATAATGGATGGTACATAGGACGAATTATTGAAATGAAAGATAATGGGGCTATAAGTAATTAAGTTTCTTAAGTATGATCTTGACAGATACGTATGGCCTAAAAGTGACAGATAGGTATCCATTTTGTAGAAAAAAAATTCATTTTTTATGGTCCAATTTGTTTAATTGGAAATTGTCCTTTTTCTCTTAAAAGAAGCGACAAATTACAAATTGAAAGCAAATACAAAATCATTAAATGTGAATAAATTTATTGTTATTTTTGAAAAGATTAATAAATATTTTACATCAGAGTAACATTAATATTTAAAAAATAGTTTTATTTAACCACTTAGTAACAATGTTTGAAGCTTGATATACTAATATACTTCTCAATGATGTCTTTTTTTAACAAAAACATTATTTGGTAATGGGTGTATTTTTATTTCAACTTTTTTTTTACTAAACTCAGTATTAATTTATTCTTTAGAATGATTATTCTGCAAAAAACATTTATCAAAAATTTACTGGGAAGAAAACGTACCAAATTATATAGGTAATTAATAAATGTGTATACTATTTTTATTTATACAAATAATTCAAACTTCATGATTACATAACGAAGAAAGGCATTTTGAGCAACATTTGTAATAAACCTAACTTCGTAGCAAGTTGTTTTATGCATTCAGTATCGTTCAGTACGGTCAGTACGGGTACAATATGAGGTCAGTATAGTCAGTATGAGTTCAGTATGGTCATTATAGGTTCAGTATTTTGTCAGTACTAGTTCAGTCTGTTGAGTAAATTCAGTACGCATTCAGTACTTTCGAAGTAGGTTCAGTATCAAAAATTTAAATATGGTGTACAGATTTTTTGCGAGTGAGCCACCCCTCGTATTTTTGTCAATTCGCTTTTTGCTTTCACACACACATTCACGTATTATGTATGAATTATGAGTTCATTGTCAAGGATTACTAACACTACGTATACCTTACTCATTAATGTAATCCATTAATTTACTCATGCTATGTTTTCTTAAATTGTACGGTTTTCAAATGGTTGTAACCGTAGACAAAAGTTCTACAATGATATTCAATAGGTGCAACAGTGCCATTTATTTACAAAATGTGTTTATCAACAACATTCAATAAATTTAAAAAGTTGCGAGGGAAGCCATCTACAAACTTCGACCTCAATATGGAATTTGAGATGGATACATCCATCTCGGAAATTTGAAATATTATATAATGTGCTGAACGATCAAGAAATATTGAAACTCCTGTAATGTACATATTTTTCACTAATACATTTAATAAGTTTTATTTCCAAAAATCTACATTAAAATTTAGTGAAAATTATAATAAATTAACTATCAATTTTTTATTTTTGTGAATATACCTAACATCTCGAAAGTTCCGACAATGTGAATTTTCTCGACCTTTTCATATTGACATTGACCATTTTCATTTGAAGGAAGAGTTTCGTTAACCTCATTTCGTTAGTATTTTTAAACAAAATAGTTACCTATATTAAATAGATATCATTTTCATAGGAAATAAAAATAAAAATAAAAAACCACACATCTTTAATGAGACGCTTTCGTAAACAGCTTCTAAACTCAAGCATTTTATTTCGTTTACATGACTGTTCGACGATTCCAAGACACTCGAAATCAAAATGAATTTTTGAAATGCCGCCCAGTATTTTTGTAGCATTTTTTTATTATGTTTATAGAATGTTTTGCTTTAAATTCCATAAATGTGCTATAGTCATGGAAAACAAAACTTCCAATTTTTAAGAACGTAAAATGGCAAATTTGGCGAAATATATTATCTATAAACTTACGTTGTGGAACTCCATAAATTATAATATTAAAAAAATTGTTTATTAATTATTTATTTAATTAATAAATTAGTGGAATTACTTGTATTTATTATTACAAAATCTATTAATTCAACGAAAAAAAATTAGGAGTTGTGGCGCTTCTTTTTTTTTAAATAGATGTTAAACAAACTGATTCTGAGATTTACAGAAAAATATTCTATATCTACAAATTTTTATATGTGCATAATGGGCTATCAAAAAATGCCACAAGACATACAGGGTGTCGCTATAAAACGACTATGTTTGTCATATTCCCGTTCAGACAAAAACCTATAAAAGACCTATGAAAACTCAAGGATTTCTCTTACAGGTGAGAGTTAAATTACACAGATTATGGTAAAAGTTGTTTGGCAGCGACACGATTATGGATTTTTTAAGGGTTGCATTCTGAAATATTTCCAAAAATAGAAAATTTCGAAAAGTAAGCCAATATTCATTAAGCACACGAGAAGAGATTTTTTTACATAACAACCCTTTTGATCAAAGGAGCTCTGAAACCAGTCCACATTTGTTGAGTAATATTTGCCATTTGCCAATTATGCAAAGATTGACGTCAAAGCAAATATTGTAAATCACATTTCTGTTTGAGAACCTCACACATCGCTACGACACTTTTATTAAATTCCAATGGATCCATTGTTTCGTTTCGTTCCAAAATAATTGGGTTCATTTTTAACTCGTATTAGAGTGCACATATTCGGAGTTTGGTTTTGGAGCTGAACGTGTACACACGCGAATAAAAGTGCCTCTATATAATCTAATTAAATAATTGGTGTAAAAATCTAAAGTGCATAACATGTGCGGCAAGCGCGATCGAGAATAAAGGTAACAAACATTCAGTTCTGATAAACTTAATCAAATTTATCTTATAACAAATATACATAAATAGGTACCGGAAAATATTTATTTCGTTTAAATTTAGTTCAATAAGATTACTTACTTTACATTAAATCAAATAAATTTAAAACTTACTACCAAACGAAAAGCAATGTCAGATTCCGAAGGCGTGTCGTCGGACAACAGTAAAAGGAAAAGAGGAAATTACTATGAAATTTTTAAAAAAGGCAAGCAAGCTGGTAGATCACCACCAAAGGAAGAAAAAACCAACGATGATAGCGACATAGCGGCAATATGCAAGCTGACATTTGAGGAAGTCAGAAAAATTAGAAAGGACCAAGAGAAAATGAAAGGAAAACTAGAAGACAATCATAAAGAAATTAAATTACTAAGAGATGAAATAAAAGTATCAAATGAGAAGTGGGAAAAGAAATATAATGAACTAGAAGCGAAAATAAAAGAACTAGAGAAAAGAGTAGAAAGCAATGAAAAAGAAAAACGGAAAAATAACATAATAGTAACAGGAGTAAAAATGGAAGGAAATGGTGAAGAGTTGAAGAGCCAGATGGAAACGTGGATGAAAATGGAACTGGGATTGGTAAAAAAAAATCAAAAAAGCTCAAAAAATTTCAAACGACAAAACACTAATCATAACAGAAAATTTCGAAGAGAAACTTGAAATCTTAAGAAACAGAATAAAATTAAAAGGCAAAAATATATACGTCGATAGCGATCTAACTATGCACGAAAGGGAAGTTCAGAGAAACCTAAGGCTATTCGCTAAGCAGCAAAGAGAAGAAGGGAAAACGGTTAAAACAGGGCACCTAAAATTATTTGTCAATGGAGAAGAAATGATATGGAACGAGGGGAAGAGCAAAGTGGAACCAAAAAGGTCAAAAAACTGATAAGAACAAACAACACAAAAACCCTTAAAACAACATTGCATAAACCAAAAAACGCAAACGAAATACATATTGGATTTTGGAATATATCTGGAATGAAAACTTTATCGCAAATTGATTACATGCTGTTAAACAACATTCAAACGCTATCTCTGGTTGAAACGTGGCAACAAAACAATATTATTTTTTCCCCTATACCCCAACTTTTTCCGTACCATGTGGAAAGCGTAGCAATAAAGGAAAAGTCAAAAGGGAGGGCTAGTGGGGGAATACTTATACTTTCAAAAAAGAAAATTATAACTATCGACAAAACAAATCTATGGGTAACCATAAAAACTAACAATATAATTCTGGTGACAGTATATTTAAAACCAAACATCAACGATGACCAAGTAATAGAACTATTTGCAGAGCACATGAGTAACTTACTGGAAACAGAACGTTATTCCAAAATTATGGTTGTAGGAGACTTTAACGCAAGAATGGCAAATCTAGAAGACGTCGACCCAGACTTCCTACCAGAAAATATACACCCAACAAGACAGTCCTTAGACCTAATTACGAACCGACGAGGAATAATCCTAAATAAAGTAATGGGTGAATTAGGTATGGTTTTGATAAATGGACGAGTACAAGGCGATATGCCAGGAAATTTCACATTTATAAATAATAACGGAAAAAGCGTAGTAGACTTGGTGTGGGGAAACATATGGATATTGAATGATATTGTGGATCTAAATATAGCCCACCAAATCCCCTCTGACCACGCTATATGCAAACTAGGAATAAAAAGCCATGCGGAAAACCCCACAAAAATTAATAGTAGCAAGAACACCCCACTTAGTAAACTGACCTGGGACAAAGACCAAGAAATAGAATACTATCACCAATTAAATAACTCAAGCCGAATATATGTTCAAAGTAACGAAGTTAACCAGCTATCGGCCAATTTAGTTGAAGCCATAAAAGAAGCAGCAGGAAACACTAAAATGCTGAACATTAAACATGTAAGTAGGAAACCGCATCAAGAAGTTAAACCATGGTTTAACAAAGACTGTTGGGACGCAAAAAATGCAACAAAGAAAATACTTGAAGAATGCAAGAAGGAAAAATTTTTAAACGAACAGAAAACTAAAGACTATCTACTTGCTAAAAAGAAACTTCGAAACGTTGTAAAATATACAAAGAAGATTTTCCAAGAACATTTGACAAACAAACTGAAAAACATCAAAAATCCAAAACAATTTTGGGCTACAATAAAAATGTACAACAAAAAAACCGTATATAACAGTATCGATACGGAAAAACTAGTCCTCTTCTATAAAAAGTATACAGTATCAAAGAATATACGACACTACAATACTACGATGCCAGTCATTGTTATATGGATTCTAAAATAACAATGGAGGAATTAAATTACGCTATACAATGCAGCAAGAATAACAAGGCCCCAGGAACAGATATGGTGACCAGCGAATTTGTTAAAAACATCCCACCAAACTGGCTTCACTACATTCTTAATCTCTTCAACACAGTATTCGAAAACGAAATAATACCAGCCTCCTGGACTGATGTCTTGGTAGTTCAGATATACAAAAAGGGGGATGTAAACAACCCAGAAAATTACAGAGGAATATCGCTGCTAAACCATCTAACAAAATTATTTACCTTTATTGTCCACAAAAGATTAAACGATTGGTCCGAAAATTACAACATCTTACCTGAAAACCAGATGGGCTTTCGTCGCAAACGAAGCACGATCGACGCAATTTTTTGTCTTAGCGCCATTATAGACATACGTTTAAGTTACAAAAAAACACATACGTATGCAATATTTGTAGACTTTAAACGAGCTTTCGACTCAGTGGATCATAGATTACTTTGGCAACAACTATATGAAGTAGGAATCAGCGCAAAGATGGTTAGAATCTTGGGATCACTATACAAAGCAGCCAAATTCATTATCAAAAACAACGGCGAATCATCAAACCCAATAAAAGTCACTAGAGGTATACTCCAAGGGGATACTCTCAGCCCGCTACTCTTTGCCTTGTTTATTAGTGACATTGAAAACTACTTCCGTAATCATAATGCGAGAGGTCTAAACATTGATGGCAACCACGATTTATTAATGATATCATTCGCTGACGACATAGTTATACTAGCAGACTCCATGATAGAGGTGCAAAGAAAGCTAACCATTCTGGAAAAGTATTGCGACCAGAAAAAACTAGAGGTTAACACAGAAAAAACAAAAATACTTGTCTTCCACAAAGGTAGACGTGGAAAAGTCCGAAGCTTCACATACCAGAATAAAACGATCGAAGTCGTAAATAAGTTCATATACCTAGGCATTACATTTACCACTCAGGGCAAATTTTACGAAGCAGCAAAGAGTATGACAGCAAAAGCTACTAGATCGGTGGGAGTAGTAAAAAATATCTTAGTGCAAACTAGATGCCAGGAATGGAACACAAAAATCCATTTGTTAAAAACAATTACAAACGCTATATTACTCTACGGATCCGAAATATGGGCGCTAAATTACCTACAATTAACCGAAAAGACACAAATACATTTCTTCAAGTCACTATTACAGTTACCTATAAATACACCAAACCACTATGTGCGACTAGAAACTGGACAGAGACAAATAGCAAGTGTTATTTGGAAAAGGACACTTACGCTATGGCAAAGAATCATAAACCTCCCAGATACGCGGTACACAAAGCTACTGTACAACCGACTTGAGAAGTTAGACGAGCAAAACAACAAACGCTTTAAAGATAAATGGATATCATTAATACGCCAATTCTGTTTCAAATATGGGGACAAAAACTTGTGGATGAAGGGAAAGTGTGGCGACCTAAAACCAGGTGATATTGCTCAATTAATAGACAATTTAAGTGCTGCCTTACATCAAGAAGACGTTAGTGCATTAGAGTTATCTAAATACAGTGATGTCTACCCTAAACTTAAAGTGCCTAATTTAAATTATTGTGAACAATATTTGTGTTTAAATAAACCAATCGCAATGAAAAGAGTTATAAGTCAAATTAGAACGGCAAACAAACATATCCTGAGATTTTATGTATCAGGAAATTCACATAAAATAGATACTAGAGATAATTGCACAATATGTAACATGAACGTTCCTGAAAGTTTGTACCACCTATATGTCGAATGTCCGATATACAAACCATTAAGGGAAAAATATTTGCATAACTCCCAAACATTAGATACGAATAATTATATAAATCTATTTAAAATAACTGAAAAAACATTAAACTTAATTTTTTATTACACTACAGAGCTACTAAAACTAAGGTCATTTATCATAAACGAATAAATTTTACTCTATTCGATGAAAAGATTACCTATTTATATGGACTGGGGATATGTACACTCCACGTCAACTTGTATTAGCTAAGTTTTTTTTTTAGACTAAGTAGAATATAACTTTATGTTACTTTATTTTACGCTAGATTTTATTTGACTTTTTTTGGTTTCTGTTTTAGTATGTATATTTTGTAACCCGCTATCTAAGTAATACTTAGTCCTTTTTATATACACATTATAGGTATACATAAAGCATGTACATGTTAGAAATTGTATGGCCAAACTTCTTGTAATGGGACATCAAAACTCCCTATATACAATAAAATTGAATTGAATTGAATTGAGTGCACATATTCACATCCGATTTTTCAGAAACCATTACAAAGAGAAAAATGTACTTTTTGATATGCTCTATGGTTTGGACGAATCATACTTTTCAAAAATGAAGCCGGCCAAAGTGTTACCCTCAATGGGTAACGCTATAGAGCCATGATAAGAGTCAGTGGCTTCAATAGGATCCCACGATCCGGTCACTTGACGGCTGACGCCTCTGGATTCTTTATGTGGGAATATGTAAAGTCTAAAGTGTATGCACATAAACCAGCGACAATCAACCATTTGGATATTAACATTGTGTGTGTTATTGGCGAAATCATGCCACCAATGTTTGAAGGATTGTGGGGGAGCTCCAATACCCAAAATAACATTTAAACACTAAGGGCGTAAGCTTTTAGGTGAAATAAAGGGGTCGCCGCAAAAAAAAGCGATATTTTGGAACATTTTCTAAAATCTGCACATTTCTTACAAAATCTTAACCGCCTTCGGTGAGCAAAATTAGAGCTTTCGAAAAAACAACAGTCCATAATATTCTAAATTTGAACCGTTTTAACGAGCTTTATAATTTAAATCTACCCCTAGCGTTTGAGTGAGTCAGCAGGAGAGAAAAAGATGTCGTAAAACATGAAACATATTTTTTACACTTAAGTAGTCATTCTCGTTGATAGTGCCAATAAATTTCTAACGTTTCTAAAAACGCACAAATGTGTACTTTAAGTAGAGAATTAAGGCTGAGGCTACTTTACAATCGTGTAGAAGCATAAAAAAATGAATAATGGCCTCAACCCCCAAACATTTCTTTTGCAGACAACTATCAATTAATTAAGATTTATGATGTCCAGGAAGTTGAAAAAATGCTTACGTCCTACCTAATTAAAAATATTTAATTGTACGTCTATCAATTCTTCATAATGGATGTTAAACTTGTGTAAACTTGGCCATAAATATTAAGAACAAAACACTTTTGGCTCAAGGTTCCCAAAACATCTTTTCCTTAGAACAAAAATAGTTCTTGTAAAATTGCGTACTTGATGAACGGGTTGGCGTTGTTTAAAAAAAATGTCTTAAATTTCTGGTTAAATACAAATATTTTGTGCTTGATAACCCTTTAATTGCTTCGAGTTTGCAACTTGCCAACTGTTTCGAATGACCCTATCGACTGATATTGATAAAAGGCTCTTGGCATATCATAGTATTACCGTTATAAACAATAGCCGTAATAGTCACATTAGTTTTATCTTGTTTACACGCTATGGTCGCCAGAATAGTGACACCACACAAAGTCTATAATCCGTGATCTCATTTGATTAGGTTTCTATAATACAGGACGTTCCATGTTATTTCTCCACATCTTAGCAGTTTATTCTTAACCACAAAATCACTTATTGAAATAAAATTTCGAAAAAGTATAATATAGCATTTTCAAATAGGCCATTTACCTATGTTAATAAATTCTTAAAAATCTAGCTACATTTACTTATTACTTTTTCTTGTTTTAAAGTTGATGAGTTGTACATACCTACGACGTGGATATAAAACTGAAAAACATTTTCAGGAAGACCGTTGTTTTATTATATTTTTGAAGAGTGAAAAAGATTCGACAAAATATTCGTTCATAGGCAATTAAATAATGAACTTTGGCATAAAAAATAATTTGTTATGTCATATTACATTCCACTTAAAATTGTGCTGACTTGACAGGAATACGCGCACCTTGCAAATTTTTCCAATAAATCGCATGTCAATGAATAAAATTTCATGAGTTGTCAACCATTAATAACAACAATTAAAAATTGATTCGTTCTAATTTTTACGCAATGGCGTAATTGGTGATTGAAAAAGGCATAAAAAATTAAATTTCCGCAAGAATATTCAATGGAATAAACCGAGAATAAACATATAATTGTTGCCGTTTCATGTACGTTAGCTCCAAAGTAGCGCTTTAGTTGCTAACATATAATTTTATTTAGTGGGCGAATATTGAATTGCGCAGTGCGTAAATAGGGGAAGAAAACATGTTACTTTCAATTTGAGTACGCGTTAAGTTTTTCTTTTCCGCTGCTCAGAACGGAAATTAGGACCCTTACCTTGGTCCGTACCGTTCGATTGCAGCTCATTATTAAACAATAAGACTTTGGATTGCATTTCTAACAAACGTCCAAAAATCCTCTCGTCTCCACTCTTCCCAAATTCGCAGACCTTGTAATAAATTTAAACAGTTTAATACAATTCTTGCCACAGTAAAAGAATATTCCAAAACTTTGGTGGCGTAGTAGGTTTGTAAGTAAATTCTCGTTTAAGCGTTTTAGGTCTTTACTCTATTACTAAGGTCAATTAATCCATCCTTCCAGAGGCACAATTGTCCATGGGCGATAGACGATTTGTTACTATAATTGTTTTTCTGTAAACTTACGTTGTTGAATTCCATCAATAATAATAATAAACTTTAATGAATGAATTCGTTGTCATAACAAAAATTCACAATTGTTTGGATTCTTTGGTGTGGTATGTCTGTCTTTCATAACGTTGCATTGATATGGACATAAGTACCGTGTTCGTATTTAAACTTCATTTTTAATTTATGCCTTCGTGGACAGAGGGTTGATTGGATGTTGCTCTTTTTTGCATTTTTGATTTCTGATGAGAAACTTCTAGTTTACTTAAAGTTGTACCTTGCGGTAACTCTTTTCTAATATTAATTTGTCACAATCTGTTACCCTTGATACTAACATATAGTGTGGAATATTTATTATAATAAAGTATTTACTATGTTTAATAAATTTTTTTAAATTAAGTATTATTAGCAATGTTTATTTTTTCTATTTCACTATGTATGTATACCTCTCAAAGAAAAAAATATAACCGCAACCCAACAATGCTCCCCCTCCCCCCACACTTTGTTTGAAATAAAAAAAATAAATAAACAACTTAGGAGTAGGTACCAATTAACTCTATAAAATTAAAGAAAGAAAGAGCAGAAGGCCCATGCCAATAAGAAATCATGGAGGGTATTTCTTGTTTTTCTTACTATAGAACTGGGTTTGTAACTAGGGTAATCACAAACAAATCTTTATCCAAAATGACGCCTGAAAACTTGATAATTTGATTACGAACGAACGCAACAGGCACATAAGGTACTCCATTCTATGTGGCATTGTGCGATAGATATCCTTCGGACAGATTTCGGAAGAGTTTAGGAAATTGCATTGAGCAAAACTATTTGAAGTTTTTCTGGTAAGAATACTATTAAATTTATATAATGTACTTACTAAGTAATAATGAAAAAGCAGAAGAAAACTTCTTGAATATCCAAATGAAAATAGATATTTTTAATCGCATCTGTTTTAATTGTAATTTCATGTTTGTACAGCATTGTTTTTTGATAATGAAAATTTTGAACTTTTACGTAATGCAGTGCATATGAATCCATTTTTGTAATGTTTGTACTTCCACTGTTATTTTTAGGGAATAATTTTATGTTCACTGAATAAAAGAATATCAACAGTAAAAAATACAAACAAACATAAACAACAGTAAAATAGGATACCAAATTTAGACATAATTAAATTAAATATAGAGAGGTCAGGTCCCATTAAAGATGCAAAAAATATGAATTTTTCGGAAAACTATCATTAGAAGAGATTTCTATACCTATCTAGCTGAAATTCTAGAGCTAAATAGTAACTAATTTGTTAGCCGAATTGAGTTGAAATGAAAGAAAATTAGAAAATCTCTTGGAAAACCTAAAAATAAAAAGTTTTTATAATGTTGGTCGTTTAGCGAAAAAAAATAACCTTCCTAGTGATAGAATGATACGCTGTATGTCATCATAAACTTTACGAGTATTAAATATACCAACCGAACCAACATAAAAAATAACAAAAAGTAAAGAAGAAAATCCGAGAGAAAATCCCATGGAAAACGAAAGTGAGTGCGAAACTAATGATTCGGCAGAGTAAATTTAAGTAAGTAGGTACTAATGATCACTGTGAATTAAAAAAATTAGCTTTCTGAAAAATGACAAAAATGAATCAAAGCCATTGACATTCGCATATTTTACATAAGACCGAGAGTGAGACTACAGAACTTAAAACTTTTCATCGCGCAATTAGATTCAGAAACATTATGCCCTTATTTGTTATATTTGGTCTATTTTGATAATTACTGGAATCCAAGGACAAGTTGTACAATAAAATATTTGGCCAAAAATTGAAATGGCATCAAAGGAATACGTATTTATTGAGGTTTTTATGGACTAATTGAGTTGTTGGAAAATGGTTCTTTGCAAATCAAAATATGTGGAAAAATTTAATTAAATATATTTGCAAAAGAAATAAAATCAGGAAAAATGAGCCTTTACGAGGTTTTTCTATTCCCATGTTTAGCTCTGATTTATTAAGTTCGATTGCCACAATGTCCAACGGTCTGAGGTTTTTTTTCAGGATTTTTCCTAACTCCCTTCCTTCCGAAACCGTATCCCCTTTTACCCGAAGAGGCTCTAGATCGCCTAAAGCCCCCGTCACCTCTGTAGTAGGAATGAAAAGGTATGCCATTTCTATTTTTTACTGCCCAAAGGAAAACCAGATTAATTCAATACCGCACCATTGTAAAACGAACGAAAATCATTATGATTTTGCGAGATTTTATTATAAAATATAAAATAATATTGTCTCTAAGAAATAAAGGTTATTATTATTATTATTATTATTATTAAATAAAATAGTTTTGGCTAATAACTCAAAGTGTAGTGTCGTTGTAATCAGAAAACGATTTCTGTTTTTTCTCCTGAAATAATATTCAGGGTATACCATTAATATTTTTAATACGAGTTGTTAATTTCCGGCTAGACCGGAAGTTAATTGGTAGATTTATTATACTGGATTAAAAGAGTCGTATGTCCTCACTTCACAGTAAAATGTTATTTCCGAGGTTATTTCGTCATCTTTGCTAGCAAAAAGTTATGAATTTTTTAATTTTTCAACTTCAAAAATTCACGCCCCTTCTTCTATGGGAAATGAAGAAAAAAATTTAGTGCCAATAGTTTTTTTTATCAACTACCTACCTATGTATAACATTTCAAAAAATAAAAAAAAAATGCTTAGAGAAAATCGATTTTGAATTTTTGACTGAGCACCAATAAATTGGCCACGTTAAATTTTTGTTCATTATTAATTATAACTCAAGGTTCTGGCCATCCTTTTTAAACTTTCCAAATTTTAAATTTTACCTAAGTTATACCGTTCATGACGGTTCGTGAGCTACGGCCCTTTTATCTAAAATAATTAGGGAAGCAAATAATCGAATATTAAGATTTTTTCATTGAAATCCCTATAGTGTATCGGAAAATTTTTCACCCTGCATACACGTGTGTACCTATATGCACGGAAAAGTAAAAATAAAACCGAGAATAAAACGGAATAAATACATCCATTTTTTTTTAATTTTCGTAAATTTTTTATACTTTAAATGCTATTATATTGAAAACTATGTAAGTTACGGATTTTCAAGTGACGAAATTACAAAATTAATGTTTCGAAACTCTCGACGGAAACCACGAAGTTACTCTGAAAATCATCTAGAAAAAAATCGAAAATTCTTAAATCATTACTTCCACGTTTTGTATCGAGTCTTCAGTATCGGCACAGAATAAAGCAATCACTTGTGCTTTATTCTGTGGTATCGGCATATTTCAAAAGTTTGTGGGTAATTATTGGACAGACGGCACAAACTCGAAAAAGGACTTCAAGTTAAGGGTCCCGTTACTTATTAGTGATATTTTGAGTAGGTACAAAAAGAAACCGTAACTGGGTTTTTTCTTGGAATTGACAATGTAGGCATTAACCAAGGTCTATTAAGTGAATAGGTTGCCTCAATGAACAGATTTACTTCGATTGGTTGAGTAAGGCTACGTCATCGTAAGTACTTTTAGATACGCCTACCATTAAATTTAAATTAGAATAGTGAAATTTTAATATATTTTGTAAGTTTATGAATTAAGTTCTTGGTATTATGTACATTTTTTTTGGAAGTAACTAATTGCTGTATTTTCGTTTCATATTTCTATACAAAAAAGTGCAAAAGTGTTACTTATTACAATAAATTATACCTACAAGTAGGTCGATATCTTTTTAAATTTTAAGATAATACGAATTCCGTTGTCAAGTGTGGACGGTATATTTTATGCTTACTTATAAACAAAGCAAGTTATTACGTAAACTATTCTTATTTCGTGCCTATTTGTTCTCTGTTGAACTCGTATTTCTCTATTTGTTAGTACAGTTTCGGTCGGTCTTGCAATACTGCATAACAGGTATTTAGAAAAAGTTTTGTGTCATCAAAGAAAACTTTCTTTTCGTAGATATTTGTAGCAGTTTTTCTTTTAAATATTTCATTCGTAGGTTAGGTGTGTATTTTTTTTTCTTTGAAAACGTAGTCCTTTATCGAGTCTTTTGCCGCTTATGACAAAGAAATATAAGTATGTATGAGGAAATGTAATTTGAAAGAAACAGAAAATTTTAGCGTTATTCAAGTACGTAATGTAATAGAAAATGAAAGAATTTTTATAACAGTTTATGTAGTTTTTGTTAAGAAACACAAGAATATCAAACTGCAAGTGTGCAACAGACAAATATATTACCTATGCAACAGACTGAGAGCGCGCTATAACGTGAAACTTTCAGTGACGTTGTACCCTCCCTGCACACTGCGAGCGATCACCTACAAGCTATGCGATTGAGGCAACCTATTCACTTAATAGACCTTGGGCATTAACCAGATTTTTTGGCGTCCGTCTAGCCTTTTTGGGGTAGTTACACATTTTTACTCCTCTCCAAAACCCTGGGACGGGTTCGAATCCATGCTGACCGCGGTTTATCCAACCTTAGTCGGCGAATATCTATTACAAAATTGTCTACGGAGGTAATGAATTTCGGCACCCTTTTGAGGCATAGTCACTGCTAAAGAATCTGGTCTGAACTGTTCATCCTTTTCGTGAATGGTTTTTGTCGAAAAAAAAACTACTTAACTATATAATCAAAGAACCGCTTAAAATTAATTAAAATGTGTGTTATCGTGGTTTGGTTTTTGATAACCTTAGGTATCGCCAACGTTAGAATTTAATAAAATGTTTGTTTACTTTCACTTAACAATCTAACGACATTGTCATGGTCACATTACGTCCTGAAAGATTAGATCATTACACATTTATTTAATATCTAATAATTGCGGCGATCAGGTCAAAAATGTAGGAAACTGCTGCATAATATGACATTTTACTGCCATTTAAAAGTATTTTAATTAACAGAAAGGTAAAACCATAACATTTCAACAAGTTCCTTGATCTAAAGAGGTTTGAATAAATTGATTAAAATCGGCACACAATTATTACCTGAAGAAGGCGCCTTTGTTTGGAAAAAACTCGAATACCAGCTGGTTTATTTGCATGCGTCCAACTTGTCAGTAGTTATAAAAATACAGTTATACAGGCTTTTTTCGGTTGTTTGCGGATTTACTCGAAACATTTCAAATTTACGAGAGGCACCAAAATAACTCACTGGCGGTCAAAATAAAAGTACCAATAATAAGGAATTTGTGCTTTTAACTTTTTTTTTTCGTTATAAATAGCATATAAATCCCACTTTGTAGGAGGTTTGATTGAGGGGCAATAAAAGCGAACTCGTTCTTTCTTCTTTTGAGCACAAAGCAAGCAACGATTACGAGGGATCAGTGGCCAAGTTGTGACCGACATTCATACCGAAGAGCGAAGGTGGATATATGAACAAGATCGTTGCAATACGATACCGGGTTTGCAACGGTTGGTTTATAGAGAAATTTTTTTCCTGACACATCGTCTTGTTATTTTAGGTGGTAGACGTGTGTGAATAAAATGAATCGGAACGGGCCGGGACATAGTTGTAAATTACATATAAGGGGTGGTCTTAAAAGACCGGGCGGGCGGTTTTTACTACCTAGTCAAAGGCAAAGCAAGCTGCAACGGAAAATATCAAGTTGCATCTGCGTTTTTTCGACAAATTTCATTTCTTAAAACCGTTCTGCCGAAGAGGAATAAAACGTAAGTATTGAATAAGGATTTTTCCTTCAAGCTCGCGCATCCTTTCTTTTCCTTTTCGGGATTATTTTGATGTGTTTGCCTTTGTAAGATACAGAAAATTACTTTCGACATAATTTCGCTATTTATCGAAAGTATGTAGAAGAAAATAATTGAGGGATGTTCAGGAAAGTCGAAAAGAAAAAAAAGCTTTTCCTAAATTGGAAAGCGTTTCAATACATTTTTTTTTCGCGAACTTTGTTTCACGTTCACTTTAACGGTTTTAATTAAAAGTCGTTAGCGTGAACTTCTCTCGCTTTTAACTAGTTTATTGTGTTTCGTTAGCTGATCAGTGATTTCGCTATTATTCATATAATTACGAAGGGAACCTACCTACAAAGTGGGAAATTTGTTAAAATTCGTTCACAATACCTTTTTGCCATCTCGAAATTTAACGGTTCCCTCGATGATCGAATTATTATCCACCATTATAATGAGACGCGGTTTGCGGAAAACTAATTTCTTACACGAATGATATCACATTATCACTTCACCCCACTGGTATGCAGTTAGTGTGCACATTTGTATAATTTAGTTAGAATCACATCACCAATTACAAATAACGAAGAGTCCAAAAAAAAAAAAATCAAAATTCGAATCACATTTTTCGTAAATCGCAGAAAAGCGCTCGCGTTTAAATAATATTTAACGCAAGTTTGCAGTAGCGTATCCGTAGAACAACTTCCACCTACACCTCGCAATTGTGAACTGCCTGAGTCACTGAATTTCAGGATAACCGCGTGCAGTAGCACCGGCTTAGCTCGGTTACGAACCCGTTCGGGCTTCCATCGCCCCGATTGTACTCTTACGTAAACAAAAAAGCGATGATAACGCCGGAATGTTAATTGCTCAATCTAAAAGGTGTACAATTCGAAATGAACAAGAAATATTTTCATCGCTCCACTAAAACTTGATTACGTGCCACCCAAACTTTTGCATTACAAAGAGGCGAAAAAAAAAACATGGAACGAACTGACAACGTCGATTCATCGTAATTAATTGAAGGGTTGTTAGTTTACGGAATTGATCACAATAAATTCATGCACAAATGATTTAAAAATCAAATGACTGCTTAATGAATATCAAACACAATAAAAATTAAACAATGCAAAAAACGTCCAGTGCTCAATTGTGAAAAACATGCTTCCGTACCGATTTTAATTGACGCATGCAGCACTATACATGGGTAGGTTCTTTCTTTTCATAAAACGTAATTGACCCATAACCTTTACGTAATTTACCTACTCCGTCTCTATTTTAAACGTTTTCGTGGATAATTAATAACGAGGTTAAACCAACCGAATTTTTTTGTTGCGCCTTCAAAAAAAATCATACCTATCGTAATTAACCAACAAACAAAAACCAAAAGTTGGTAGTTACTGTTTTGTGCCCCCCTTTAACCACAGCAGGTGCCGACTGTGTCCTACCGTGAAATTAGTTCCAGATACATTCGTCATCTGACTGAAATAGTAAAACTTAGTTTAGAATTTCTAACTTTTATCTACCCATTCTAACAACTACCTTAATATAATAGGGTGCTTTCAAAATCGAAAGGTACACCTACTGAAAATCGCAAGAATTTGCCGTTTACGGACCTCGAATGCGAACTAACTATTTAAAATTTTTTAGAAACCGCTAACAATCACATTTTAAATATGAAATAGTAATATTAACATTATTACCAAGTAATAACATTAAAAGTACTAAAAATGTTGTTTCTTGCACAATTTAATTTTGTTTTGTAGGAGTTCATGGAATTTTACTTTAAAATGTGTGAATGTCCGCCATTTTGAAAATTGAAGATTTTGAAAACAAAAAGTATTTTTGGAAATTTTAGACTTCTGAGATACGACAAATTTCATACAAATATCTTGAAGGGTTTTTGAAATACATAATACCTAATTATTTTCAAGAAAATACAAAATGGCTAATTATGGATAAAGTAAGCCGAAATCAGTTGAGGTGGATTTACGAATTTTCCGCCCCTAGACTGGAAATATTTTGCCGCCCCTCATCTACACTAATTTACGCTTTTTGTTTGTACTGCCAATAAACAATATGTATTTAATATATTCACAAAATAAAATATTCTATTCTTTCATATAATTTTAATTTGTCTAGATTTCATTTTGTTATTTAATTTTTTTAACTCCAAGATTTTCCGCCCTCCAAAATTTGCCGCCTGGCTATAGCCTTTCTAGCCTTATGGACATGTAGTCCAGTCAAATTAGACAAAAAAGGGGGTTTATGAAAAAGTGGTGCTAACTTTACGCTACTTTTTCAGGGTTGTTTGGGAAGTTAAGGAGAGCTTAAATCCAAGTTTGCGTATACCCAGACCCCGTGGGGTAAAAATTTTGATTTCGCTATAACTCGGCAGCAATTGATCGTACACAAAAAATAAAAAAATGGTTTTGTAGGTTTGTGGAAGCTCTACAAGTTTCCTTTGGACGCCTTTTCCCGAAAATTAATATTTAACGATTTATCGTAAAAAAAACAGTAAAAAAAGTAAACTTTTTTGGTCAACAAATAGAATTTGTTCATGTATGAGAAAGTTGTAAAACAAAATCACCGTGTCAGATTTTTCGATCGGTTGAAAAATAAGGTCGAAGGGACAGACTGAAGGTGTGCCCCTCCGGCACCGGCGCGGGCGACTCGACGCTGCGGCACGCGCTCTGATCTCGGCGCGTTTGTCACTTATATCTCTGTGCCAATGAATCGGAATTAAAAGTAAAAATCGTAAAAAAACAGTAAAAAAAGTAAACTTTTTTGGTTAACAAATAGAATTTGTTCATGTATTGAAAAAACGAACAAAATCGATAAAAAAGTTTATTTTTCATTTCGATTCATTGGCATAGAGATATATTAGCGACAAATGCGCCGAGATCCGAGTGCGTGCCGCAGCGCCGAGCCGCCGAGTTATAGCGAAATCAAAATTTTTACCTTTTCCTCCCCTTTAAAAAAATCCCACGGGGTCTGGGTATACGCAAACTTGGATTCAAGCTGTCCTTAACTTCCCAAACAACTCTGAAAAAGTCCCGTAAAGTTAGCATCACTTTTTCACCAAAAGTCTAATTTGACTGGCCTACATGGTAAATGCGACTATGCAGTGAATTCGGTTATGCATATCCCGCTACAACTTTTTGAAAAACGCTGTATAAGGGGTGCCTCGAAACGCCATTAGTTAAATTGGCCACATAAAAAGTCCACCACGTATATCGAAACCATTAGGGTCACAATGATCACAATACGAGGTGATTGTTGGGATCATGGCCATTGTGATATTAAGCCCACAACACTGCATGATACAAGCTGGTGAAGTAAATCAAAAATCTTGAAGTAAAAGAGATCCTTTGTCAAACTAATATCCAAAAAAAGTAAAATTTGTCGCTGCACTTGCTATACGTGAAATAGTACAAGCATTGAATAAATAATATTCAATGGTACAAGTTAAAAGTAAATAGTGTATAAATAAAGATGATGGACACCTATAAGATAAATAAATAAAATACATACATCTGTTGATCCAAAAAATCATGTAAACGTAAAACAGGTCATAAATGTAGTAGAATAATAATAATACATAGATTATTCAAAATTAATAAGAACGAATAAATACCTAATTACTGAAAACAAGTATCATTTCATGTGCAGTAGCTTTTGTTTTAAATAATTCTTAAATCTATTTAGTGGAAAATCTTTTTAGGTTTTAGGGAACTTATTGAATTCAGAGGTGGATTTACGAATTCACCGCTCCTAGGCTGGAAATATTTTGCCGCCCCTCATCTACAGTACTTTTAACTAAAATTTTCCGCCCTAGGCTATAGCCTTTCTAGTCTTATGGTAAATCCGACTCTGATTGAATTCTGAAATACATAAACAATTTGCGCTTTTTTTATATTTACTAAGGCTATGCAAAGGAACTAACATTTGAGTTCCATGTCCGGTATTACTTACGGTCAGTGGTGGATTACCCAATAGGCAGTACTAGGCAATTGCCTAGGGCCCCCGACGGAAAAGGGTCCCCAACAACATGAATTTTTATTTTATTTAAAAAAAAATATAAAATTTTTCATAAATTTTTTTTTAAAATACCTATGTGAAAATGTGGCGGTACAAATACCCACTTATAAGTTTTTAGTTTTGTTAAACAAATGTTCCGACAAAAATGAAAAAAAAAACAATATAAAATTAAAATCAACGCAATATAAAATTCAATAGAAATCCAAGTGTCATATTTCGACGCCTAGTTATCGCTTGCAGACTCAGTTGTGACTTGTGAATAAAGATGCCGCTATGAGGGGCCTCTCATTTGCAGTTGCCTAGGGTCCCACCGATGGTTAATCCGCCACTGCTTACGGTAGCTGTTTGGCAGACTAAATCTTGTGATTTTATTTTTTGTATCATAAAAACGCGACTACTTCACAAGAATCCTCATGGAAATTGGGAATATTCTGGAATATTTAAAAAGTAGCATTGTAGATCATTATAGAGCAAAGTCTATTAACATATTGAACATTATTTAATCAAGGACGGCAAATGGATGTGGTGTAGCCTTAGAAAGACAGTAACAAATTTCCTAAAGATCCAAAGATCCGCAGATAAAGGCACTGTCAGTATTATTTTAGACAAAGACGGATACCTTAATAACTGTAACACGTTACAAAGGTCACAAAAGAACCAATCGCTATCCTGACAAAGTAGCTACATTAAAGTACTCAATCGTTCCAATAACATTAAAACGAACAAAAAAACAAGATATACTTCTCACGTCATGTTGGCCAATCCGCCCTAAAATACATACAGAGCATCCAAATTATTTCGTCTGGCTACTTGGGTTTTGTGTGTGTTTTTTAAACAAATTCTGGTATATGCATTAGCTTTATAACACAAACTATAACCCTTAATAGTTGAAGAATTAAGGGGTAGGTAATCCTTAAGTATTTTATTGTGGTTTTTTAGATAACCAGTTTACGTATAAATAGGTATATCCATTCATAGATAAATCTTATTAAGTATTACCTTGGATCGAACGTGGACATTTTCGAACAATGTGATTTCAAAGTTGGACTACGCGAACATGAATGGATTCATTGTCTTTTCGTATCGTTTGGAGAATTTTGGAGATAATCGGTTTTCCCATTTAAAATATAGAAATTTTTTACTTAAAGGCTCATGTGTCACGGTGAAAAATTTGGAAATGGGAAAATCGAGAAGTGTTTGATATAATTGATCAGCAAACTATAGTAGGTGCCAGACAATACACATACACACGTGTACCAAACGAAAGTGGTCATGTGGCAACAATGTGTACAAAACATCTCAAAAAATGGTAGATTGTAAATGGCACAGTGAAGTTTTTTGGCCATTCACCAAACGGCTCTTGAATATAGAATAATGGAGATTGTTAAATTTGGAACTCAGTGTATCTTATACCTCTTTCTAAGTTATCCTTGTTCTACAGATATCATGTTCAGCAATAATACGTCTCTATATTAAAACTGGGCATACTAACTACAAATGTTGGCCTAACGAGGGATCCTAGGTGAGTGTCCTTAGCCCATCGGGATCAAACTTTGCATGCCAACTCCTTAGGCCATTTGAGGATGCGATGCAGAAAATTAGAGGCCAATTCCACCCAGGGCGGGATTTACAGCACTTTGAATTTTCCATATATTATGTATTAGAGTAAAATTGTTATGAGAACTACATGACGTCATACAATTTTCGATACAAATATCGTTCAAAACAAGCAAATACAACAATAATCACAAAAACTTTGTACGCGTGAAAACAAACTAAATTTGTCAAAGTATTGTACTTTCCTTCAATTTTAAAAATGAGATCGTTGAACGAAGATATTGGTGTCTGCACATTATGACGTCATGTAGTTTTCATAAAAATTTTACTCTACAATCCTTACTTAACTTAATGCAATTTTTAATAATTTTAATTAATATTAAAAGATACCTAAACGATTCTTATATACAGGGTGAATGAGACCACCCGTATCAGTCTTTTATTTAAAGAACGGTGAGTCGTAGAGAGGTGGGGTAAAAAAATGGATTATAAAAGCGATAATAAAGAATCGAATGATGATATCATTATTTCTCGGACAAGTCAGCATTCCTCCAGAAGGCCCCCAACTCCAAAATTTTAAATGGCACCATAAGTCGAAAAAGGAATTTTTTGAAAGATTGTTAAAAAAGAAGAAAGTTTTATAAGAAAAATTATTTTATTACTGCCACCCCTTTTAAGTTATATTCGACTAAAGTTGTTAAATTTGAAATTCATTGTTAACAAGAAACATTGAAAAGTCGACTTTTAAAATCTAGTTACCAATGTTACATGTGTTCTTCCCTTTCAAGAAGTACTTATTAGAGCCACTGATAGTGTACCTAGAAGCGCTCAACAGTGCTTAGCAGTAAATGGAAGATATTTTGAACACATGTAACATTGGTAACTAGATTTTAAAAGTCGACTTTTCAATGTTTCTTGTTAACAGTGAATTTCAAATTTAATAACTTTAGTCGAATGTTACTGAAAATGGGTGGCAGTAATAAAATAATTTTTCCTATAAAACTTTCTTCTTTTTTAACAATCTTTCAAAAAATTCCTTTTTGGACTTATGGTGCCATTTAAAATTTTGGAGTTGGGGGCCTTCTGGAGGAATGCTGACTTGTCCGAGAAATAATGATATCACCATTCGATTCTTTATTATAGCTTTTATAATCACTTTTTTTACCCCACCTCTCTACGACTCACCGTTCTTTAAATAAAAGCCTGATACGGGTGGTCTCATTCACCCTGTACATATATATTCAATGAGATGACACTCCTTGTAAGTTCCAAGCATATTGAAAAATATCAAATAATAGACGCAGAATGTAAAATAAAATTTTAATGGAAGTCAAGTATTTTAAATGAGTTAGATAGAAGTTAATAAGTAAGTAATATAATATGTAAATCTCTAATTGGGGTTATTTGATAAATAAATTCCTTGCTGGACTTAACTATTAAGGGTATCAACTATCATGCAATGTATATTTGTAGAAAATATAGCTTCTAAAAATAAAATTTGCAAATTGGGAAAATTTGAAAAAACCTAATTTTTGTTTAATGGCCACTATTTTAAATTTACTGGAATTGGCCAAAAATGATGAAAATTGATTGTATTATGATATTTATTAATAAAACTATTCATATTGTGCAAAAAAAGTACAAAAATGATTAAAAATTGCATTAAGTTACTTACATATACTGTTATTATATGGAAAATTCAAAGTGCGCTAAATCCCGCCCTTGGCCTCTAATTTTTAGTATAGCATCGTCAAATGGCCTAAGGAGTTGGCATGAAAAGTTTAGTCCCGATCGGCTTAGGACACCCACCTAGGATCTGTAAGTATTTCTGGATTATAATACTATTGATAGTATCATTCCTAATTTGTCATTTAATCGTCTAATAATAAAGAAATACGTAATTTATTTAATATTAGCCTTCCCTTAGGACAAGGTTCTTTTACAGTTGTCGGCTATGTACATACAATAACACAATAAACGTTGAGCAAAATTTTTGATACACTTGCCATCAAATGTTAAAATAGTTTGACTTTACAAAAAATAATTTACGTTTGTTGATTTTTAATCTTTGCACAAATTTAAGCTCAAAATCAATAGTCAGCAACATGAAAAATTGAATTAAGTTTGTAACTAAGAATAAAATATAATGTTTTAATGCAATTCAAAGATATTTTTATTAATAATAATTATTATCCCAAATCGGTGCTCAACTTCTCCAATGACAGTTCATACTCATAAAAATACACATTTTTAAAATAAACAATAATAGTGTGGTGAGTGTACCAAGTAAGCGACTCGACGATGGCCTGTCTTCACTCAAAACATATTATTATATTAGTTATTGCGCACCTCGGGGACGGGGGAGGCCATCTCTTGGCTATAATGTAGGCCAAACGTGAGCAACGGAGAAAGTTAATAAGAACCCATGTGCCCTTGTTAAACATTCAATTTATTATTAATTCAGATTATTATTAACACAGTGACTTATCATTCACAATCAACCAATAAGTTTAATATTTTCAAATATCTTTCTGTATTCAAATTTTATTTTTTTAAATTTTAATTTAAGCTATGTGTTGTTCTTCATACAAAGTTGATTTTTTTTATTATCTCATACATGCTAATCTCTAGTGTACACCTTTCAGTGATGTCCTAGTTTATTAAGTATGCACGTATTGGTTCATTATTTTAACTGGTGCAGTTAACTGTAAGTAATCATAATTCATCACAAACAACTTATTACAATTTACGGTTTTTTGTTTTAAGGATACTTTAATTGCTTTGTAGAAGAATTAATTTGTATTATTTAAATGATTTGTTCAATATCTACATTGTTGGTTTTTATTACTAGCAGGAGAATCTTATACAATTCACCTTACCACGCACAAAACGTGCCAAACGCGATTTTTTGTCATCATAAACAACCAACATAGGAAAGAACCTAATTCCTTTCTCGAAAACGGATTGCTACAGTTTTATGAAACAAATACCTGCCCAGCACACACGATTACTAATTATTTCCTAAGCTTAAATTGTGACGATGAGCTAAAACCTGCTATAGATGAGTTTTTTGAAGACGTGCTTAAAGAACTTTTTTAATAATGCGATATTGCAGAAAGATTACAAAAGTGTTAATAATATTAATTATTTGTACAACTAGTAAAGAAAGTTTTGCATTTTTTAGCTCAAAGTGTCAAGTGAGTGAGAGTTATACTCGTGTTTTACACCAAATCATTTCTACAAATGCATAAAGGCGATGGAGAATAAGAAAAAAATGGTTACAAGAGCAAAGATTTTGAAAATAAAATAAACCAAGACTACAACGCTAACCAAAAGTTGTTTTACAAAGTATTTAAAAATTTACTTCACACAAAAACAACTTCCACCACTGCCGACCACATTCAGAAAGCTCTAAACATGGTTACAGCAGATAGGCAAATGACCATAGATGACGTCGCATCCGCTTTACACATTAGTCACGGTTTTGCGTATGAAGTTATCCACGACAAACTCACATTCCGTAAGGTGTGGGCACGATGGGTACCGCGAATGCATACCTCAGTAAACAAAACGAAACGTTTGGTCATCTGCCAAAGCTTACGGGATCATTTCAACACGAAAGGCGACACATTTTTAAGCTGAATAACGACCGTCGATGAAACATGGGTTCATCACTACGAGCACGAATCGAAACGCCAGAGTATGGAGTGGAAACACCCATAATCTTCTATAAGGAAAACATTCCAAACCTCGTCATCGGCTGGGAAGGTGATGCTAACCGTGTTTTGAGACGAAGAAGGTCCTATACTTAGTTGAAACCGGCGATTCGAAGCAAACGACGTGGTCTCCTGTCAACGAAAGTTCTGTTGCTGCAAGACAACGCCCGGTCCCATACGGCGCGTAACACCATGGAAACTATCACACGGTGGGGGTTTGAGAACCTACAACCCAAGTCTCGCTCCCCCAGATTTTCATCTGTTTGGACAGTTGAAGGACGATTTGAGAGATGCTGTACAAACGTGGTTTCACGACCAACCGAAAACCTTCCACTACGAAGGCATATGGAAGCTTGTGGCACGATGGACTAAGTGTATTGCTATATCGAAATATAATGTATATACCTATCTATCTTTGTTTAATAAAGATTACCCTCGTAGATTATGCCTGAAAGCAAACGTGAGGGCTATATATGCCCAACACGCTGTAGAGAAATGTCTGCCCAGTACTTGAAGCCCTTGAATCTACATACATTTGGCGTTTCTATTACCACTGTAAGCAACGCTTGATCAGTTTGTTGGGTTTTTTTTGTTATCAGAGAACCCGTAGGTTGGCTTTGGACCTTTGACATTATGCAGAATGCCACAAACGCAGATATTGATCTGTATAAAGTAGTGACTGGAAAGCCTAGGTGCACACCAAAACGGCCCCCTTGATTACTTTTACGAATACGACAGTCCTTACACGTTTGATTGCAAACATTGTGAACTGACTAAAATAAAACGTCTCAAGTGGAAGTTAAATCGGAAAAATAAGGATAAAAGCAGCGATGAGGTATGAGGAGGGAGGAAGAATAGAATACGGACAGGAGGACAGGAAGAGCTACTATGAAAGAGGAGGGTATGCAATGGAGGAGGTGCGGAGGAGAAGGGAAGGAGGATGGGGGGACATAGTAGAAAGGGATATGGATGTGAAAAGGCAAGAGAGAAGAAGTAGGATCAGAGAAGGGAGGTAGAATCAGAGGTATGGAGAGATAATTGCGGCAGAAGTGTCGGAGTACCTAAGGGGAGGATTGAGTATGAAGAACAGGATGGTAGAAAAATATAGGTGCGGGAACAAGGCAAGGGAGAATAAGTACCTATTGGTGGGAGGATGATAAGAGAAGGTGTAGGTTGTATGGAATGGAACGGGAGAATATAACACACATGCTAGGGGAGTGTGAGGAGCTGTGGAAAGAGGATGTAAAGAGATTTTAGGAGAGAGCGGAAGCAATAGGATGGTTGGAGAAGGTTGAAGAAAGAAGGAAGTGAAAGGCTAGGTTAGGTGAATGTGCACTGTAGGGATTGGGACAATGTGGGTGTTTTTATTGTATTGTGAGGGATGGAAGAGGTATTAGAAAACAGAAGAAAAAAAAGAGGAGTTAATCGAAGGGGGTAAACTAGAGAAGTTGGTTCTGTTAGAGGGTAAAATTATAAATTGTTATAGAATAGAAATGGTTTTTTGTTATAACTTTTTGGTTTTAGTTGTAAAGAATAAAAATTCTTTGTTATTAATAGAAATATTTATGACAAATAAATACATACTAAAATATACTACTTTTATTTAAATAAACATACTTTAAATCAAAATTAAATTGTTTATATTGAAAATTATTTATACAATTTACACACATTTCCATGCATGTCGCGTACGTATATTTAGTTGCCTAACTAGAAGTGATTGTGCTTAAAATTATTTAAATTTTCATTGTTCGTCAAGTATTTCACATGATAGTTAAAGCTTCCCTTTATCAATAATTGAGCTTTGCCTTAAAGAAAAACGCGAAAACGAAATTGAGCGTATTATTTGTGATTGATGGAAAGTGTTAATTCATCACAGACACCTAAAGTAATCCTTACTATCAAAAGTAAACTTGGAAACTTTTTCACTAGACTGAAACTTTTCGATTTAAGGTATAATTTATAGTATTTAAATTGTAGCGCTCTTTCTATATGACAAAAAAAGTGATTAAAACGCGCAATAAAACAGTAATAAAAATTGCCGAGAAAACGGGAAATGCAAATTATTATGCTTTTGTAAAATTTATAACTGTACGATACTGTGTTAAAATTAAAGTTGCTTTCACAATTTATTAAAGGACAAAATCGTATTTTCTTGTTTCAAATTATAGCCGCACAATCAAAATTTAATAACAAAACGCTAAAAGTCATTTAGCACGTTTTCACATTGTTATTTCTTCTGTGGAATTCGTAATTATTGGACAGTTTAGCGGTATTCCATTCCTTTTTTATTTATCGTATACATACGAAGTTCCCAGATTTATAAAAAATCAATAGGCGCTTATTCTTTATCATGTCATGTTGATTTTGCAAAATCGGTAAAATTATGACCTATAATAACGATAAACATCTATCAATTAATAATAAATGAAAGATCGTCGAAAATTAATGACAATTTTTCCCCAATTAACAAACATTGACGTCAGCAATTATTGATGACCGATATTCAATATTTTTTTTTTATTTATTTATTTATTAATTTTGAGGGTTAAAATACACATCTGCTCGTTTTGATGTCGTGTTGTGCAACGATCTCCCAGGGTGCTTTTTATACGCCTTTGTGCTGGTGGCATTCCAAACCCCATAAACCTTAAAATATCAACCGATACAAGGAAACAACCCCTACAAGAAGAGTAATATATTACAAGCACAAAATAACGAATTTCTTTCGTATATAAGTAAGGGAAAATTTTGATTACCTATACGTGTTTAAGTTGGAACCGCAATAAAAAAAATGGTGCGGTATTTAAAAATTTACGTTCAGAGTACATGTATCATATGTAAATGATAAGCGTGCAGGCGGTCGGTTCCATTAAGGTCGTTTCACGACATAAGCGATTCCGGTATTTAATTTGGGGTTAAACACATCGAGCAGGTGCCAATGATTACCAATTAAATTCACCCTACCTTTATTAATAAAACAATTACTTCGAACCGAAATTTTCGTGTATGTCAAAACTGTACAATTATTTACGAATTGTTACCGTACGCGACTTTGGTTAAAAGTACCGAGCGTCGAGACGTTTTCCCGACGAGACGTTCATTAGGAACGAATCCCGAACAATAAAATCGAAACAAAACTTCTCTTCTGCCAGATGAACGTCGAGGGAATAAACATGTGACCATAACAGGGACAAATTGTTTTAAGGAAAGATGAAAACTACGGAATACTGTCTAACAATGTGCTACAAGACTTGAGTTGACAAGTAGTGAATGGTATTATTAAACGCAACCCTTCGTATACAAATTTAAAGGGAAATTGATACAGACACTGATTTATTGTTATGGTATTCGTTTACAGACTGTCGGAAGTACAGTTTTAAATCAATTTTGAGGTCATTTTAAAAGCTTCGATCGTGTGGAATTAACGCATAATCGGCTTTAAGTGTATATCAAAGAATACTATTATGAATAAGGGAAAAAATCCAATTTACTACGGCTTAAAAATCAATCAACGGTCATTTAATGACGTTTCCATTCATAACTCTTGTAAAGGCAAAGGGCGCAAACAAAGAGACGCAACTAGCTGTAAAGCACTCGGTTATCTTACAGATCTTTTGTTGTGACTGGAGGGGTGGGGGGGGGGGGGGGTATTCTTGGTGTCCGCTTTTGTGAAATGTGTAAGCCTTTGTTGCAATAATTTTGTAAGGCGCGCTTTATTTCGTGTTTTAATTAGAGTACCAGGACCGGATTTGGTCTTAGGTCAGTTGCTTGGTTACGCTCGTTAAAACTTGATTATAGTTAGGAAACTTTAAATCAATTACGACGTTTATGTACTACAAGATGTTTATTAGGGGGTTTATTTTGTAAATACTCACATTGTTAATTTGACATATGATTTCTACATTTATCAAATACATAAGTTATCCCTTTTGTTATTATTTGTGTACTTCATCTCAATCTTTGGGTTTTGCAAGTTTGTGTTTTCTTGCGTGAATAATTCTACTTCGTCAATTCCTATATCAATATCATCTCACTTCGCCATCTGCTTACACTGGGTTCTAATGGAACACATTAGGAATCTACAGGAGATATCTACAGGAATAAACGCAGCGACTGGTTCAGCAATAATCACTTTCTTTTTCCAAAAATAAAATAATCGTCAACCTTTTTTCTGAAATTCTGAACATTTACAATTTCTCTTATTTGACGAGTTTTTAAATTTAGACGAATTGATTTCGACAGCAACAAATGGTGTCGGTATGTGTCGATGATTTGACAGATATAATTAATTGTAGAGAAGGCGTCAGAAGTTTTCCATTTGTACAATATTAGAAACAATTAGAGTGTTAAGCCTACCAGAAACCGGCCAGTGAAAAAATAAAGTAGTTTGACTAAAATTGGAGCGATATGAAATAATATGGAAATTTAATTAACATAAGTTGCAAACTTGTGCTATATGAAGGAACAAAAAAATTGTAATTCGTTGCGAGACATGCATTAGTGTGAAAAGTAACTTATCTCTCCCCACAATTTGAAAATTAAAGAACACTAGCCAATTATTGTGTGATTTAGTCAATAGAAAAGGCAATTATAGAGGAACACTAAAATTTGGCAAAACAACTGCGTTGTGCAAAGCAACTGTAGAATCTAAAGCAAGATACCTGCGCAACATTAATATGTAAATGACGCAAAGTATCTCATTATTTGCCAATGTGAGGCATTCACCAAGGCACCTACTTGGAAATGAAAAGATTACACAAGAGGAAGTAACGAAGATTCGCCCTATTAAAATCCTGGGCTTTCTTAAAGATACAGGTGTTCTTGAAGGGTAGACAACAGCGGGGAGCACAATAGATCGTAAGGTCGCAGTGCAGGAACCAATTGGGACCACCCCTAGCACAATAATAATAACGGTAAACACAAGAAAAGAATGTAAATAGTAGAGAACAAAAATACCATAATAATGATATTATAGTTATCCTTTTCTCATGAAAAACCCGTGACAATAGTTGCAACTGACAACAATGTAACACGTAATAGGGGAGGGAGGTTGCTATGGTTGTCCTGCCCGCGACGCACTTAATTCGGGCTTTCTTTTAAAGCCATTGCCCGGGCCCCAATTGTGTTTCAGGATCCCAGTCGTGTACTCGGCTCCCATTCGTAACCATATTATTATTATTACTATCCTAGGGGTAGTCGCAATTGGTTCTTGCACTAGGGTCTTTTGGTCTGTTGTACTCCCCGCTGTTGTCTACTCTTCGAGATTACCTGTATCATTAACAAAGTCCAGGATTTTAGTAGGGCGAATCTTTGTTACTTGCTCTTGTGTAATCTTTTCATTTCCAAGTAGCTGCCTTTTGTAATACCTCACATTGGATAGGGCGTAACCGTAACCATAACTCCAGCCAAGAAGTCACAACTAACAGCTTCAGTTTCCAAATGATTGTGCGAATCTTTTAGCCTACGCAGATGTTATCCGTGTGTAGGAAACCAGACACTTTGCTAGTTGTTAAACGTTACAATACTGTATTCAAACATTTCACAGACACTTTCATTCGGGAACTCATTCCTTCTGGCCGATTTTCGATTTAAATTTTAGGGCAATTATTCCATTTACTAAGGTAGCCTCCAAGACAATATAGTCAGCGTTTGGCGCGGAAAAAAGGTTACTGAGGGCTTTCCGGCGGAAATGGGAGTGAGACAAGGTTGCATCTTATCGCCGCTTGTTTTTTCCTTATTTTTAATCGACCTATGCTATGGGGTGAGATAGGGTATGGATGTTGGGTTGGGAGGACGAATATCAGATACTTAGCCTATGCGGACGACCTGATTCTGGTGGCTGACACAAAGAGGGATCTGCAGGCAATGTTAGATAACCTAAAAAACTTTTGTAGCACTTGGAACCTGAGAGTTAATCTTGCAAAGTCAAAAGTGATGGTGTTCAGGAAGGGTGTAGGTTGGCATCTGGTGACCTATGGAGGAGAGACTGTAGAAGTGGTCAATTCCTACACATACCTGCGAAGCACTTCAAAGATAGGGCTGTGTGCAGATCAATACTGTGCTACGCAGGTCAAATTTGGGGTTATAAAAAGTACGAGGAACTCGAAACCGTATTGCGTACTTTTTTCAAAAAGGTTTTTGGGCTCCCATACAATACTCCAAACTACGTAATTGGGCTTGAAACTGGTCTTGGTTCAATATCTTCCTTCACCTTGAGACTTCAGTTGCTGTATATAAAAAGAGTTGTGGCTATGAATGAGGACAGGTACCCTAATATACTTGCTAGGCGGGTGGTTAGAGAGAATACTTCATGGTATATGGGAATGGGGCAAATAGCGGAGAGTGTGGGTGTTGAATTACCGGCAGGGTGAGAAAGAGTAAGGGAATGGGGAGATAAGATAGAAGAATTGAAAGATAAAGTCATTGGTAGGGAGGTGGAGAGATGTAGGAGGGCGGCATCGTCACCCAAGTATCACTTGTTGTATAAAGAACTGAACCTTGACCTGGGACAGGATAGTTACCTGAGGGACGGTGTCAGTCGGAGGGATTAGAGGTGAGCCATCAAACTGCGTGGAGAGGGTGTGGATTTGAACAGCACGCCGTAGGTTGAGGGACCCGTGTTGATGTGCTCTCTCTGTAACCTCAGACAGGACGAAGATGTGTATCACTTTGTGGGTGTCTGTCCCGTCCTTTGGGAGATGAGGAGGCGGTGGTTGGGTGACGATGCCCTCTCTGTAGGGGAGATAAAGCTTTGGCTTAATGGTAAGGACTGGAAATGTCTCGGGGAGTTTGCGTCGGAGGCATGGGGGATCAGGTGGCACCTTGTGCAAGAGTTTAAGTACAACGGGAGAGCTTAAATTTATTTTTTTATTTCTTTTGTATCTTAAAGTATTTGATTTGTTTTTCCTTAAAACAAAAAAAAATTTTTTTTCATAATTAATTGTTAATGGTCAGCCAAGCGGACGGTGAAAAAGGGCCATGCTTTTAATATTATCTCTTTAGGTTTCGATTTATAAATTTTCAATGTACATAATTTGGTTCGTTTGCTCTGCTATTTAAACATGGTTTGGTTGCATATTTCTGATCTTCTCCCCACTCCCAATCTCGTGAAAGTCTTTTGTAAGATCCCTATACTGAGCGGCGTTGATAGAAAATTACTGGCTTCTCTTCTTTGCATTGCATGAATATATTTTTTGGTCGCTAGTGGAAAAATAATTGAGAAACCCTTTTTTCAAATTTTTTGCTGTTCAACATACTTTGAAGACACTAATTTGATTTTAAACGTGTTCTGGTCTATGAATAGTCGGTCTTCTTTCCACGTGGTAATAATTACACGAAAAGGGATTATGAGGATAAAAGCATAAAGTTTAAATTTAATAGAAGAAATTGTTGGTTAAAAGTGCAAGAGTAAATTGCGCTTCAACGGTAATTGGCGAAAATAACACTTTCCATCTATGTCGACTTCAACGTACCGATCCTACTCAAAAATAAACGTTTCATTCACGAATTTCCTTCTCGTGTCACAAAATTGAGAAATGAAAACGTTTACAGATAGTCGAGGAAATAAAGCACTGAACCTACCAAATTTTTGTAGTAAGACGGATTGAAATGGGGTTTTTTGCATTCGCTTCCTAAATTTAATAGGAAACTTTGTACCTACTTTTCATCATGTTTTTTTTCGAAATTGCTTTTGTGCAGTGGAAAATGCATCCTGAAAAATGCATTTTCATAGAAAAAATTCATAACTTCGTTATAAGCTTCTAGAATCAACTCAATTCGGGTTCAAGGAGGTTTTCGAGGTCGCTGATCCCGAATTGCCTCACCGCCCACCTGGAGCTCAGGATGGCTGAGCAACGTCATCTCCGAAGCTTTTTCTGAAATTCACGCTCAAATGATTCTAGACATCTCATCCGAGGGTTTTTAGCTTTTAGGGTTGCTGATTCCAAATCAGGCATTGGAAACCCTCCCCCGCGCACCTGGTGCCCCGCATCCGAGCATCAACGTCATCCTCTTGAGTTTCACTGAAGTTTCAAGCCTATAGCACAGAATAAAGCACAAGTGATATTGTGCTTTATTCTGTGCCTATAGGGAACCGAAAATTGTTTCCGGGTTTTTTGGGTCGCCCAAATCGAATCTGGTTCCGGATACTTTCTAACGGATACCTGGTGCACCACACCGCGGCGGCATCAACGTCATCCTCTGGAGTTTCGCTTGAAATTTTCGCTCAAATGCTTTCATTCTAATGCTTGTTTCATCATATCAGGAAATTATGAGGTAAAACTTGTAATGGAACATTTGAATAGATGTGGACATTTTCATTTTGCGAAATAAAATTGAGATACATATATATAAAAAATGTAAGTTTTGTTTAATAACATTATCATCCAAATGTATGAAGTTAATATTATAAAATATTTAGTTTAAATTTAATTTAATTTCATTTGTTCCCTTTATTACAGATTAAATTTTGTATGTAAAACTCCTAATATAAGGTTGGTAGTTAGAGTAGTTTCAAAATCTCGTGGAGAACTTCGGAATCCGCCTCTGCAGGCGGGCTAATGTACCATGCACGGCTGGTCAGGTGCGGATAGAGGTCCTGGAAGAACCCCGTCCTAGCAATTACAAATTGTTTTCGGTTCACTAGGCTTGAAATTTTAGTGAAACTTCAGAGGATGACATTGATGCCCGGATGTGGGGCAACAGCTACGCGGGGGACGGTTTCCGATGCCTGATTTGGAATCAGAAACCCAAACAAAATTCGTATGAGATGTCTAGAATCATTTGAGAGTGAATTTCAGAAAAAGCTTCGGAAATGACGTTGCTCAGCCGCCCTGAGCTCCAGGTGGGCGGTGAGGCAATTTGGAGGTCATATTCGGGATCAGCGACCTCGAAAACCTACTTGAATCCGAATTGAGTTGATTCTAGAAGCTTATAACGAAGTTATGAATTTTTTCTATGAAAATGCATTTTTCAGGATGCATTTTCCACTGCACAAATGCAATTTCGAAAAAAAAACATGATGAAAAGTAGGTACAAAGTTTCCTATTAAATTTAGGAAGCGAATGCAAAAAACCCCATCTCAATCCGTCTTACTACAAAAATTTGGTAGGTTTGGCTTATTTTAGTGCTTTATTTCCTCGACTAAGATAGATTAGACAGCCTTTATGTTGTATAAAGAATGATCCAACTCGGCGATTTATAAAAGTGCAAGCACGCTATCGATAATATGCACGCAAGGTCCTATTATGAAACTCATTGCAAAAAAATCTGCTATAAAACCAAAGGAAACATTAACAGGAGAAGGCATTAGGAAGGGGAAAAATAAACTATAATGAAAATAGGGAAGAAGAGCGGGAAAAGAATGAACGTAAATCTAATAAAATATTTTTGTAGGAGTGCAAGAAGTGAGAAAAAAAATTTATAAATAGAATAAAGTGTTTGTTTCCCTTAAAAATAGAAGGAATAAGCTCGGTAATAAAATCAGAGAATAAAGCCAACATATGAAATAAAATTTCTTGTGTATCCTTACACTCCGGAAGTAGCCAGCTTTAAAAGAAATATTTTTAAAAGAACCGTTTAAGCGCTTTTTTTTTTCAAAAATCGAGTTTAGATTTTATAGCTGTTATAGGTTACATGTCTCCTACACTCTGTTTGACAGTCTAAAACGTCAAAGTGGAAAAAATACACGTGTATAAATATATAGTTTCTTGTTAACATCCTTTAAATTTGAATGAATATAAAATGTCTTACTGGTTAACCCGTTTCCCCCCATCACCAATTTCTTTGGCGTACCGAATAAATGAAAGGTTTAATTCGACATGTGAGGCCTTGCGCCATCGTGCAAAGGTTTAACTTCGCTTAATCGTAATAAAATTTCATTTTAACGACTGTACGTAATTTGTGAAGAGTTTTACGATATCCGTTGCTGTTGGGAGGGGGTGCACGGTATTCACACAAAAGTATTTGAGTAGTGGAGAAGATGTACGATTCCATATTATCGATGGTTGTTTCGTCTCTGGGAAAAAACGCAAGTTTCATCTTCAGCAATCTTTGATGAAAAAATCGCATTCCTGTTTAAATTGGGCGATTGATTTTGTGTTCATCGGAGAGCCGAAACTTCATTTTTTTTCCATTTTATTTGCACAACACATAGTGTTTACATCGTCAATTAAAAGATATACATATAATTATAACACATTAAAAAACAAACAACACATTTAAAAAACACATAATACGCGTTACAATTTATGCACGATAGGATGATCTTAAGTCAGTTTTAGATTAAGAAACTCAACATGCGAGTAGGTATATCGCCTTTGATAGGAGAATATTTTTTACTGCAGCCCTAAAAGCTTCGAGAGACCCACCCCTCACATGTAGTGGCATTTTGTTAAAGAATCGGATGCCCATGAAAACAAAACTCCTCTCAGATTTAGTTAATCTAATTAAGGGAGTAGTCCCGGGTGTTTTTTCACATAGTCCACTGCCTCCATGATGTATAATAGTGCAGGAACTGTCAGGATTCCAAATTCGGTGAATTTGGTTTTGTAGTCTACCCTATAAGGGAGACCTACCAAAATACGAACTGCCATTCGCTGCAAACGCTGTGTTCTGGACATTTCCGCTGAGTTGCCCCACACAAGAATGCCATAAGATATGTGGGAGTGATATAGTGCAAAATATGCCACTCTCAAGACCTCACAGTATTGGGGAGATATTTCAGGGCGTAAATGTTTCGATTCAGCCTGTTCACCAAATGACTTATCGTCCACATAGATGCCCAGGAATTTAACAAATTTTGAGTCGTTTGCAAATGTCTGCTTGTTAAGTGAGAAGCGTCTTGCTTCTGTTTAATGCAAGACGATAACTAAAGAACCAGTTATGCGAGTGGCTCAGGGCTTTGTCTATTAGTTTTTGCAGTGCACAATATTTGTTTGACTTCACAACAAAAGTGTTTATATACATGATGAAAAGCACCGGGCCCAAAGTAGATCCTTGAGGAACCCCGATTGTTTAGATCGCAATGTAATGCAGTGATTTTTCATAATCAAGCCTTCGAAAATCGTGCAGGTTCATCCGTATGTGAAGCCCTGGGTTTTCCTCTTCTGTTTTCGGGATCATCGTTAATCCAGTTCGTCCTTCTTCAAATTTAAACGCAACAGATGGAGCAACCATGTTAGGGATAATTTTAGTATAGAACTTTTCCTATTGTACGCCAAGAACGTCGAACTACTCGTATGACAGGTTCGGCATTGTATTTGCCACGTAACTCCTCATAACCTGATGCTTTTTTTTGTAACCTTTGTAATATTTTATTTGTGCAATCCTATTTTAATATCTAATAACCGTTGGTTGTGTGATTTATAACGTTTATACATGTATCTATGAGAAAGGATTTTCTTTGTCGAGTTCTTTAGATGGAATCGGGCAATTGGCTTATATTCTCACAAAATTTTAGGGCAGAGCCATCTGTTGTTACATTGTAGGGTTAATTTAGACGCCGATCACGTGCAAATTTTCGTGGTCAAATTTTGGAAGGAATTTGGGGAGAAAGTTTAGTTTTGGTGACCATTTTTGAAATATTCCCTCTAAGATTTGAATTTTATAATAAATAGGCAGAAAATAACAGCATGAAAAGAAAAATAATGAAGGACTAGAATCTATTGAAACTGGGATTGCACTCCATTATTGAAAATGAAGGAATAATTGTTAGAAATGCTTTCTATCTTGATTAACGTAGATCAGCTCTCATGTTGATAAAAGCATGTATTTGAACTAGAGCCTCCCTCTAATATTTACCATAAATGTTCATCTTCCCTTTTCGACATGGATTTCCCTAAGGTTACTAACCGTAAAAGTTGCAGTGCAGCACTGCTCAAAAGGCAACTATCCTCATCCAGAGCATTCTCAATAAAATTATAGAATCCTGTTCTTTCAGGTATGGAATCGATGGAATTTTAACAATTAATATTCAATACTGAACCCTCGTCAACGTTAATCCTGGGCGGACATGGCTTAGATCAGAGTCGCCTCCCCGTCCAGTATCCCCAGGTTTATCTCACGTGTGGGAGTGACGTTGCGGGGTCGAACGACTTTAATGAGGGAGATAGCACAAAGGGCCTGAATGGTGGCGTGCGCGTAGACTTCTGAACCACCCTCCCATCGCATCGTAATCCAGATCCTCGTCGACGTTTGAAGTTTTTTAGCCATATTTTTAGTGACACGAGAATTTTGAGTAATTTCACATCCAATTCATTTTCTATAAAAGCTCAAAGTGACCATATTGCGGATGGTACAAACGTATAAAGATGATAAGTGAGACTAATTCGAAAGAATTTTCATTGCGACTCATTCTGTTATTACAGTCGACTAACGAAATCAAATATTTTCAAAATTTTAAGAGAGACATTTTCAAAGGGGACATCAAAGAACATTATTTTACACATCAACATTCTCTTTTCATTTATGTCACAGACTTTTCACTAAGAGAACGCTCTAATTTATTCCGTTTGATATCACAAACGCTACAACCGTATCAAAAAAATAAATTTCTTCTGCACTTAAAATGCGTTGACGTAACATCATTTATACAGTATAATATTAACATTTCAATTAAAAATTTCCCATTTACAATTTTCAAACAAATAACGATGTTAATATCCTTCGGGGGAAAACTTTCGGCATGCATTAAGATAAATGAGTAACTAAAGTCCATTTTCATACTTTGAAAATATCTAGGTCAAAACATTTAAAGTCTACAAATTTAATTTCCTCTAAAATTAAGGTCTATTGGAAAATGGGAAATGTTGGTCGTAGAATTTCTAACTTTAAATACGTTTATATAAGAATTTTCGTTAATTGTGCTTATTGTAGAATATTTAGAAGCGCGAGCTTATTGTTATTATTTCGCAGATTAATAAAACTAGCCGCCGGGCGCGCCGCTTTACCACCAAATGAGAATAAAGGAAATTTAGTAATATCAGCATCAATCACAAATATACAAGTCACATCCATCTTAGTCGTTACAGATGGTACGTGTATTACGAAATGAATAACAAAAGGAGATGTATTAAAAGAATAGCATATAAGAGTTCGCGTAATGAAATATTGAAAAGTTAATTACGTATCTGGCACGTATAGGTAAGTAAACATAGGTTAAGGGTAAAAAAGTATGTTAAGTTGCAATTATCGTGATTTGAACAAAAGATTTGAGAGAAGCTTTAGTTTATTAATTATGTAGGAGTGCATTGTGAGCTTTTGAAAAATTGCGCTTGAACTGAAACAGGTTAAATACAAAAGAAATTTTGCAACAAATACAAGGGAGCGTTATTGTTCATTTCCTTTTAGCGAGAATATAATGAACGGAACGCTGTTGTACAATTTTATTTGGTATAACGATGACTCGATTGGTTTACCTAATTGGTCTTGGGAATTATAGTGTGCTCAGTTTTTAATTAATTGGTTCCAAGATTTATCAGAAAATAACAATCAAATTAGATACTTTGTTATCAGTATGCAAATTAGGGATCCGGTTCCTAACACAAAAGTGCTGGATTTAAATGTTGATCCAAGAGAATCGCAAAACATCTTTGAATTAAAGGAACAGAATGTTTGATATGACAAAACGTGATCAATAAACCATGGTTGTCAAAGGTTTTCTAGGTTTCTTTTACATGAACGCACCCAGTTTATACTTTTGAATTGAACCCATTAGTGCTACTTGGTGGACAGGATGTGGTTTCTCTAATTAAGTGTACCTACTTGAGTGGTAGGTAATGGTATAACAGCCATTGGTGTCTTTGTTTCCCCATGGACACGTGGAGAGAACGCAATCCAGCCCCTACTGCAAAATAAAATAAATCATTTGGTAGTGACTTAGTGGGCAGCATTCCAAATTGTCCAGTCTATCTTCAAAAGGAAACATAATATTATGTTATTTTTTATGTCTGTTGTTAGTGTAAGATAGGTGCACGATTTTTAAAATGCAAGACAATAACGATATATCAAATTAAGAGAATGGGAATGTTGCACGAAAAAGCACAAAAAATTGTATTAAATCTAAAAATACAACAATTTCTCAAAATTGTGCCTATAGTAGCAATTGTAATTGAAACTGAACAAATATCAAACCGCGTAACAAGTCAAGATTTAATAGAGAGAGGAGAAAAAGGACTCATAATAGTATATTAAAGTATAAGTGGATAAACAGGTCTTTAAAACACGCGCGAGTTTTCAAGCACGACGGCGCAGCCGAGTGCTTGAAATAGAGCAAGTGTTTTAAAGACCATTTATCCACGAATACTTTACGCTATTTTTTTTTATTGGTTCACTTTGAAATCTGGTATTAAAATGGAAATAAGAACTAATAATGTGAAATGGTTGAATTCGTATGTGAAA
Source organism: Pyrocoelia pectoralis (assembly GCA_036250285.1). Classification (NCBI taxonomy): domain Eukaryota; kingdom Metazoa; phylum Arthropoda; class Insecta; order Coleoptera; family Lampyridae; genus Pyrocoelia; species Pyrocoelia pectoralis. The sequence continues at coordinate 30,294,423 of CM070080.1, forward strand.
TCAGTATACCTTTCGTTTTCATGGAAATGAGAAAAATGGAAATTAATTTGCAATCTGTCATTTTATTTGACGTAACAAAAGTACTCCTGTCAGATCAATAACCAATAGAATTCCCATTTTTCAAATTTGTTGATGTTGGCATGGCAACTTTAAAACACGCGCGTGTAGGACACCAATAAAAAAAAACCTTAATAAAAAACGGGACTGAGCTGATTCGGACGATCGCACCCTACAAGGACCCTCGAACGAAGTTACACTATGCAAACCGAGTAAAAGCAGAAAGTGGCCTAAAGAAATCCTATAGAATAGAAGATCCCCGCACGTAGACAAGTTAATAACTACCGAAATTAAACAAAAGGAAATTAAATAGAATGCAGAAAAAATATCTACTGTTGGAGCGAAATAAAAAAAGAACATATATATGAAGGAAGAAGAAAAAGAATGGGAACCTATCTCAAATAATGGGAATGGGAGCGAAAGTTTACATTCTTACTGACGTATTTATAATTAACTGTCCCGTTTCTTCAACACCTTGGGATTTTATACGGGTTAAGTGTGTTGGTGCACGGCCATATCTGGAATATATCCAGGGAGACAATTTGGCAAACACTGCGCTCCTTAGGCGCTTATTATTAGATACCCCTGCGAAGGTTCGTAGGTACTCATTTTCAACCTCAAGTGCAATTTTTAAACTGATCATTGGATGCTATCATTGTAAAATACTCTCATCGGAAGAAAATTCCATCCCTCCCTCTTCCCCTTTCCACCCCCCTCGCCATACCCGTTCGCTCGTAGTATTTTTTCCTTTCTTCTTGAGCCCACTTCGCCCTATTCTCCTTCACTTCCCTCCAACATTCTTGCAATATCTTTTTACCTCCTCTTAATTCCATTCCTTCTTCATACCTCACTGTCCGCCTCCCTGTCTGAACCCTTATTTTCTCCAATTTGAACTCTTCCTACATTATATCCCGGTGTCTTTCTGTCTAAGCCCATTAACCATTTCCAGTATTTCTCCTGTATTCTCTCTAATCCTTCCCATTCCTACCAACCTCATATATCTGCTCCATACTTTTAACTAATTTTTCGAATAGCCATTTTCTTTTCTGTATGTCCTTTCCGAATGCTCTTTCTCCTATTCTCCATACCTGCCCTAACACTTTGTTCCCTTTCTTCGCTAGTTCTCTTATATGACTGTCACCTCTATTGTTATACTTCAGTATATACCCTAGGTATCTCCATTCATCCACCCTCTCCATCTCCTCTTCTCCCCACCTACACTTTCCACTTGATCTTCTTCCCCTCCTTCTTTGAAATACCATTAGTTTTGCCTTTTTCACGTTCGCCCTTAAATCCTTTTTTTCCAAATACCTTTTCAAAACTCATATTGCCCCCTTCATCTCACCCTCATCTATTGCCACTACCGCCACATTGTCCGCGTACGCCAGTATCCACATCTTCCTCCTCTCTGCCACCTTCTCATAAATTCTTCCAGGTCCCTTATGTAAACGGACTTGCGACTAATAATTGTCGAGAGTGGCATTAATTTTTACAATCGTCTGGTCCACTGTCAAACTGTAGAGAGCCGAAAATTTGAAAATTTACTGTAAACACAGTCGCCCACCCACATCCATTTACCCACCATTACATATACGCAATCACAAATACATATATATGGGGTCTGGCAATCTTCACGTCCTCACCGTGGATCCTGTGGAACGTAAAGAACGGCAACGCAGTAAACAGGCAAACGCAACTTAATTGATCATAATTTTTTATTGTTTTCGAATTTAAAATGAGTTCCCAATTGACCTAGCATCCTGCCCACCAAGAGAGAGAAAGAGAGAGGGCCTTGCACAAAAAATAATTTTCATGATCTTATATCTTTCAACTTTCTATGAGTAGAATCGTTCCACCCTGTAAATAGCGTAACTTAATAAATACATAAAGCTATTGACGGAGTGGACCTTCCATCAATTTTACAAAAAAAAAATACCCGGCAAAGGATTCAGGTTAATAAACAAATTGTTTTCCATTTAACGTAACATAAGCTAGATTACATGGAAACCACTATAAAACAATTACATAGTTGTAAATGGATGTTTTCGCCAAACATATAAGGACGATTTATACATACGATGCAATTAGATTTCATTCTACACCAGCCATTAACGTGCAGTTTGAGAATAGGTCGCCAATTTCAAGCGAAATAATCTCAGAACGACTGAAACAAAGCAATCGTTCTGTCTATTTCCATCACAATCGTGGCCCCCTCGTCGATATGAGCTTTCTCACTATTGTTCCCATTTGTGTGTACTTAGTATTAAATATTTCGTACTAATTAAGAGCATAAAATTTAGGGGACGCTTTCTGTAACGAAAAAGGGTGTGTTAATATTGCTACTTTGCGCTGATATATATATTTTTTTAACTGTAAATGTAAATTAGTTTTGTTCGAGTTAGGGCGAGTTTTGTACATGGAACTTCATAAAGCAAGATAGTGTACTTTTAATTAAGACGTAGACGAAATAAAAAAAAAGGAAGATTCTAGGGAGTAAATTAATGTTTTAAAAGTTTAACGTGAAGTTTCTGAGTTTAAAACTGTAAAAAAGGATGGGGTGCAATAAAAAAAAATCATTAGTAGCGTGGACTACATAGTACTTTCACTTCTTGTTGTTAACGAGCCGCGAATTAATTTGCGAGTTCTGCTGATTACTAAGGGTTGGTTCACACCACTCATTAGCATGGCGTAGTCTGCAATATAGTGCCTATATACGACGATAATGCATATTGCATGGAGTACAATAGTGACGCATTTCCTTCTCTTACGAGGGTGAAAGCTAAGTGCATCATCGTTCTATGAAGGGGAAAATTCGACGCATTTAGAGCAGTAGGATGCAAGTTATTAGACAGCTATTACGAATATAAGGCAACTAATTTATTATCGCGCCAAAGTACGATCGTCGTTGAACAATACTCTAAAATTGTTGAAATGGGGAACGTTTCTGATTTGGTAAAAAAAAAGTTGCTGCAAGTCCACCGGGAACTTTTTAGTTCTTAAAAGACCGAGAGGGAAGGAAACACGTAGAGAGGAATCGGGAACCGGATGTAGGATTCAGAACAAGCAAAGCAGAAACATTTAACGGGCCAACTTTTGGATATTCGCTAATGGTACGGGTGATATAAATCATTCGGTTCTAACGCAAAAAGCGGAGATAAACACGATTGTCTCTACAGGAGAAAGTTAGCCTACGTAAACAGAGAGGTAAAAATGTCAGGGGATTCGTGTATGTATTTATTGCACGCGCCTTTAGATCCCTAAACCCTCGTCCACTAATTGCACTATCTCGACTCCCGGAACGACGTCTCTACAGTCCCGGACGAACTTGTCAAATCTCGAGGACAATAAAGGACGAGCGCTTCATCGACAAAAAGACCGAGAACTGCGCGGCGCGACTACAAGTGCTGAAGCTTCATTATTTCTGACAACCATAATTGATTTATGGTTTGGTCTACCCTGTACTAGACACCCGTAAATGTAAAAGTAAAAATAATATTTCACCCTTAAAGGTGCGAACGTACGGAAACGTCTTTCATGACTCTAATATGAAATTCCTGTCAGATGCGAAACGTGAATTGGAAAAATTGACTCGTTATGTTTTATAAAGATAATCGAAAGAATGCGACTTTTTCAATTTTGTCCTTTCCTTTTTCGCTGCCTCTTCGAAAAAAAAATCGTCTCATTAATATGTTAGATAAATTAGGAGCAATTTAGCACGGCCACTTATCAAGTCTAACAATAATTGGAAAAACACGTGTTACTTTTTCATTTTAGCAACACGCTAGGGGAAAGTTTTATTATTAATGAAAGTGTTTTCGCTTTAACTATTATACGCAGGTGATTTGTTTTGTGGTTCCCAATTTTATTTATTACTCTTGAGAATTTTAAGAAAATTCATGATTTAATTTCTAAATAACTGTATTGCGGTTATAAGTACATATGTTATACAGTGCGTAAATAATTTGTTATCATCGTTATTCAAAAGTAAGTTCCCAGTTTAACATGGCCATTACCATGCCATTTTTTGGGATTCTGAAAAAATAAAAGCGCCATTTTATTTGTAAAGAAACGGGGTTTATTAATAGAGACCAAACAAGAAAAAATTGATCACCTCTATTCTGCTTAATGAGATACAGTCGTTCTTCTATGTTATGAACTGTGTGCATTAAGTGGAATATTTTTTAGGCAGAATTTTGGTATAATAGCAAGGGTGTTTTTTATTTTATTGAGGTTATCATTTACTTGGGATTCCTAAATGAAATAAAAAACACCCTGACTGTTATACCAAAATTCGTCCTAAAAGACAAAACAAAGAAACCGCAACCCAAAAATTAAGCGGAATGCTTTCATTGATTGTTTCAATTCTTCACGAGTAGTAGGTCTGCTAAGAAACACCCTTTCTTTAAGGTAATACCCCATAACCAATAGTCAGCTGGATTAATATCTGGTGACCCAGAAGGCAATTCGTTTGGAAAGTGTCTACTAATTACATGATCACCAACAGTGTTTCTTAATAGTCTTTTTACAGGATTGTTATGTGAGGGGGTGTGTTAAAAGACACCCTGTTTCCTTACAAACAAAATGGTGCTTTTCTTTTTTGAAAATGTCACAAATTAGACAAGTAATGGTCATTTCAAACTGGGAACTTAATTTTGAATAACCTTATATTATTGCGAAAAGGGTGTACCTTAAAATAATATTTTTTTCTATTTTTTATATTAAGTGATTTTTTTGGCATATATTATTTAGGTCATAAAATTTTGTAGTCATACCTACAGTTTGTCCAAAAAATAGAAATAGGTACGTGAACAATCAAGAACTTTGATTTAAAAAAGATCAATCTGAGATCATCCAAAAACAAGAACACAGAATGTGAAAAATTTGATTAATGTCAAATTTATATTTTCCTACAACTGGAATGCTCTACTGGTCCCCAAATTAAGTGCATTAGATACCTTGTCCAGAGGCGTATTTATGCTTCTGCCGCCTAGGGGCACAAGAAAAGTGCCGCCCCATCACATCCCTCACCACAGGAATAGAACTTATTTATGGAAGTCTGAAGTCCAGAAAACATTTTTTATTAAAAATAAATAGAATTTCAAATTGATTGGATCCATCAGGGTGTTAATCAGAACACTAAGTGGGATGGAACGTAGAATGTATGAAATAACTTCACAAAACCTTCCCCATAAACAAATATATATTTACGTTAAGCTGAAGTTGATTAAAGTTGCAAATTGAAGAATAAATTTGAAGATTACATACTACGTGCTTAAACAATATTAAGAATTGTCATCCTCAAGCTAAAATAATGCTAGTTACTATTATTTTAGCCTGAGGATGACAATTCTTAATATTGTCGTAACATGTAGTATGTAATCTTCAAATTTATTCTTCAATTTGCAACTTTAATCAACTTTAGCTTTAACTTAAATATACAGTGCTCGCCAAAAAGTCGGCACCAAATGGATTTTTTTTTATTTTTACTTTTTTTAAAAACCTTTTTACGGGAATAATTTGTGCTTGTCTGAAAACCTATTTAGCCCCTATCAGATAGACCGAGTGATTTTTACTTAGCTAGAAAATGGCGTTTTTCGAAATTGTCTAAATTCAAAGTGTGCTATTTTTCGTAAATTAAGCAAGATTTCAATGAAATTTTTTCCTCGTCTGTCAGTTTTAGCTTACCATGATCAGAAAAAAATTTTTTTTTCTTTAACTTCCGCTAAAACTAAGTTTTTAGTTTTTTGGAATATTTTCAAATTTTCACATGCCAAGACAAGATTTCAAAATTCAATTTGACTTCGTTAAAATGGTTGAAGATTTATAATTGGAAAAAACAATAGAAATTGCTAATTATTCCTTTAGGTTTGTAATTATTTACAGAAAAGTAATGTTGTTGCATAATCTTTACATTTTTGGTGCAACATACTTTATGGGAGAAATATTTTTCAATGAAAACTAATATCTATTTACGTGGCTTCTAAAAACTCTAATTTACCCGTGCTGATGAATTACTTTCACAAAAATCCTGTAAATGTTCTTTTACAGTTGCCTAAACGAGGAGGTTTTTCTTTATTCAGTTTACATGTCAATTAAGTAGGCAGAATATGAGACGGCTGTGGATTGTTTTACTACTTACAATCATGTAAACTGAATAAAGAAAAATCTCCTCATTTAGGCAACTGTAAAAGAACATTTAGAGGATTTTTGTGAGAGTAATTAATCGGCAAGGGTAAATTAGGGTTTTAGAAGCCACGTAAATAGATATTCATTATCATTGAAAAACATTTCTCCCATAAAGTATGTTGCACCAAAAACGTAAAGATTATGCAACAATATTACTTTTCTGTAAATAAATAACAAACCTAAAGGAATAATTAGCAATTTCTATTGTTTTTCCCAATTATAAACCTTTAACTTTTTAACGAAATCAAATTGAATTTTGAAATCATGTCTTGGTATGTGAAAATTTGAAAATGTTGCAAAAAATTTAAACTGTTTGAAGTTTTAGCGGAAGTTAATGAAAACAAAATGTTTTCTGGTCTTGAGATTGTTCGGTAAGCTAAAACGGACAGACGATAAAAAAATCTCATTGAAATCTTGCTTAATTTACGAAAAATAGCACATTTGAATTGAGACTATTTCGAAAAACGCCATTTTCTAGCTAAGTGAAAATCACTCGGTATATATGATAGGGGCTAAATAGGTTTTCAGACAAGCACAAATTATTGCCGTAAAAAGTTTTTTTAAAAAAATCAAAAATAAAAAAAAATCCATTTGGTGCTGACTTTTTGGCGAGCACTGTATATTTGTCTAGGGGGAAGGTTTTGTGAAGTTATTTTCTACAGAATTTATTTCATTTTCGGCATATTGCAATTTAATAAAACATACTACTACATCTGGACGACGAGAAGCGGATAATGGTCATGCAAATTCTTAGAAAGCCTGTGGCTAAATAAGATTATGCATCTGATTAGGACCATAGTTAAATGAGTCCGACTGAATAAACTGATGTTTGGGATTTTTATCACGTAAAATAATAGCTCGTATTGGCGTATTTCTACTTCAATTTTATTTTCCATTGTTTTCCAATTTTTTTCAAAAAGATTCCTTCAATTAATTTTTGTGCTCCGTAATTTTGCCGCTCCCTAATTTTTGCCGCCCTGGGCACGAGCCCTTAAAGCCTGTGCATTAGATACGTAAAACTACAATTTATGCACACAGTGTATACTGAGATATTGACATGCGTACGTTAAGTAACGTTGTGGTTAGCGTTAGGGGTGGTTTTCTTCTCATGGGTGCGTAACCCTTAGTCGGACGGAGTGGGATTTCCAAGCACAACAAATAACGCTCACGTGACTACAAAAGGATCATTCGCTTAATATATTACCGAGTCTAATATACATTGGCTTTTTCTCCGTAACATACAACTATATTTCATCACCTACGAGGACACCGGTATGGGTGTTACACTTTAATCGCAAGAAAACTATGTTTGTACACTCTAGAAACCACTTCTCCAACGAAAAAAAGCTTTGGTCTCATCAATCCCATTTCCAGCTTCATCCACAAGCTAGTGAACAAAACCATGTTTTGTCCATTAATTAAGCTCTTCTCTAATTCTAAAAGCAGCAATTCCGAAAAATGAAGCAGCATATTGTCTGACTCTGTCCCATCAATCTTTGGTGGTTGAATCTAATCCCACTCACCACTCGCGCACTACAAAACCTCAGCGAATCTTAATGGGGGGGAGTATCGACGAATGCTGTACCACACCAGATCCTATGGATATCATATTCCTCAATCTGATTCCACCCATAATCGTATTTCGAATTTACAACTTAAGGAACGGTTTCTTAAGTGAAGGATGGCGGTTAGTGCCGTCTCCGTACTAGTGTGGCACCGAAATAAGGAGTACATCATGTCATGGGCATACTTTTCTCTTCCCTATAATAAATACAGACAGATTTTTTCTTCTTAATGACTAACAATATCTTCCCGTGCAACCTGAAAGTGATCTACCATATAAAATATAAATAAACTATAATTATTATTATAACCAAGACTTTCGAAATATATTTTTTAGGTCTTACCCTACGCGACTCGCTAAAGTCTCAAAAGGAGGTTTAAACAAAGAGGATTTACGCAAAGACGACCATTTTTATAGTTCACTTTAGTTTATGTATAGGTACTTTAATTTTATTTAATATAGGCACTAAATTCAGCCTGGTCGATTTTGAACCGCCTAATTCCCACGATACATGTATGTGTAAATACTTCATATTTATTGTAAATCGTATCTCGATATTGTTTAGTTGTTTGTAGGAATCGGTTCCTGTATTCAATAAGATTTTTCATTTCTTTGTTGTAATTAAAATTTCTTCATTTAAGGATTTCTGTGTGTATATACAGGGTGAGTTTTTTCCGATGGTTAGTATCGGGATCTTGGAAGCTATAGCTGAGATAGAGAGACGACTAATAAGGGAAGAATTGCAATTTTACCAGCCCAATTTATGAAATTTTCTAAAAAAAATCATTTATTCGTTTTTTTGTTTAGTGGCTATTAGATCTTGACTTTAGAAAAATGTGTAAAGGAAAAAGTTGTAGATAATTATGGACTCAATAATACAGTTTAATCAAATTTTTTATTTAAGCTCTAAATTTTGAGTTATGACACACTTGTGTCTTTTCTAATAGAAACCATAGTTGGCCTTGATTATAAAAAAAGGCCCTTTTTCAACGATTGTAACAAAAAATGGCCATAATTTCTATATTTATGAAAATAAGTACCTATGTCAAGTCAAGTGATGTAGTAGAATCGTTGAAAAAGGGACTTTTTTATAAAGCACTAAACAAAACAAAGGAAAAAATGATTTTTTGAGATATCTAGTTAGCTATGTATTTTTTTCAAAAAACGAAAAGCTCATTAATTGGAGCTGGTAAAACTGCATTTCTTTCCCCATTTAATCGTCTCTCTATGGCTCCTAGTTTCCAAGATTCCTACACTAAACATCGGAAAAAACTCACCCTATATATTTATATTATATACCTATGTACAGTTTCATCTAATGTTGCGTGGCTCCTAAAAAGCGTGGGGCCCATACTTTCTGTAGTACATCGCATAATATTTGGTTAAGGCTTCGAAGCGTGCATTTTGAATGAAATCCTTCCGATTGGTGGTGATAAATGTCAAAAATATGACTGAATTTTTAAAATGCAGAGGGGAAACTGTTGATTTTTAGCTCATTTACAAATACAATAAAATGCTCTGTTATGGCCACTGTAATCGTTCGTTCGTCGATCTATCTCCATTTTGCTGCTAATGTTACCCAAAATCTTTCATTGTCTTATTTTTCCCACAACTCCATTCAGTAAGATCCCAAAGAAAGAATTTATAGAAAATTTACAGTCCGAAAACATTTATAGGTGGAGAAACCGTGTTATTGTTAATTTGATAGACAAACATATTAAAGTATAAACGGGGGTACACGCGATTCTCGCGTTTTGCGTGCTTTGGTTGTAGGTTGTAATAGCTTTTGTTTTAAAATATCACACCTTGTTGAGCTGGCTTAGTTGCTTGAAAAAAGAAAAAAAATTACGTTTTTGTACCTTTTCAGATTTTTGACCCCGTAGGTATCTGTAATTTAGCAAGTTATTAAAGTAACTAAAATAAAGGATTACATTTACTTACATTTGACGTAAAAATCACAAAAATGGGTTGATATTTGGTAAAGATATACGAATTCGTTCCTACCTACTTAAAGTAAATTTTTACCAATTATTAAAAAAAATGTAATAATAATAATAATAACGTTTATTTAGGAATTTTTTTACAAATTACAAATTTACATTAATAAAAAATATTGTTTAATAAAATATTGTTTAAATAGGCCATTTCTCTTTAACATATGCTGCACATCTACTTTTAAAAAGTGTAATGTTTGTAGTTTGTACAGCTTTTGATATTTCTTGGAATATCATTGTATAATTTCAAGCCTTTCATAAATAATTGATTTTCATGATAGTTCGTTCTGGCTTTTTGTACATAGAAATTTTTATTGTTTCTAGTACCATAGTTGTGAATGTCGGACACAATTGAACAAAAGTTTAGCAAGTGATTAGGCAACATATCATTTAAGAGTTTAAATACAAACATAAATACATTCAACATAACCAACTGTTTAACGGATAATACCTGCAAGGTATCCAGCATAAATCTTACGTTGGTGTATTTGTCACAATTTAAAATGAACCGCAGAGCTTTGTTTTGCAGTTTTTGGAGTACACTGAATTCATTAGCATTAAACGCAAGCATTAAGGAAGGACAGTAAGTAAAATGTGGATAAATTATTGTTTTAAAAACCATCAACTTTGTCCAAGGACTCAAAAATTTACCAATTCTTCCAAGGAAGTACACTTTTTTACCTACTTTTTTAGTCATATATTCTAAATGTTGCTTAAAACTAAGAGAATTGTCAATAACTACACCTAGGTATTTAAATTCAGTTACATTAATTATTGGACAGTTATTAATTTTAATTATACATTATTGAGGATTTAAACCATGATTTCCATATTTATTCTTTAATAACATAAATTTAGTTTTATCTGTGTTTAATTTTAAGTAATTTGCCGATAACCACTTGCTTATACTTGAAAGCTCTACGTTGATAATGCGTTCTATTTCAGTTACGTTGTTACCCGTATAATACAGCAAGGTATCGTCCGCAAACAAGTGAATATCGCACTGACTAACCACATTAACAATGTCATTTATATAAATATTAAACAATATTGGCCCTAAAACGGACCCTTGTGGCACTCCGAAACTCACCTCTCGTAGGGTAGATTCGCTGCTTCCATATTTCACACGTTGCCATCTATTATTTAGATATGATTCAAACCATTTATGCACTTCATCGGATATTCCAATTTTTTGCATTTTTTTCAGTAACACACGTCGGTCAATAGTTTCGAATGCTCGCCGCAGGTCTAGAAATACTACTCCTACATATTTATTACAACTTATTGCGTCTTTCCATTTCACTAACACTGTTTGAATCGCTGATTCACAAGAGTTTAATTTACGAAACCCTGCTTGAGCATCACTTAAACAACTATTTTTCTCCAAGAATTCAACTAATTGGTCTTTAACGAGTATTTCGAGCAATTTTTCGTACGACGGTAACATATTAATAGGTCTATAGTCCTGTAAAATGCAAACTTTTTGGAATAGATTTGAGACCAAAAATACATAATGGCCCTTTCATAATGTTAATTACGTCTTTGCACATAGTCTTTGCCCAAAAATTAACGAAAATATAACAAATTCCGTGTGAACTTCATAAGGATAGTTTAGAATGTATTTTGAATGTAAAAGAACTCAATTTGGACACTGGCAACTTTTTGGGAATACGAATGGCCTTAGGGAGAACGTTTTAACATTCATCTTTAACTATAGTAAAACTAAAAATACCATAAAACATAAAATGTAAAAATAGAAGCTGGTCTAACGTTGCATAACATCTGTTTTATAGAAAGACCTTCTCTACCTTAAACAGTTTCAAATTTTTGTTTATTTCACTAACTAAAGGCCACCATTTACACGTATATGTACAGCAGTAAATATGGATTTTACTTCCTCTTAATTACAATATAAGTTGTATATTTAGAAGTATAGTCCAAGTATAGGTATTCTCTTTGGTATAGGTAGTGTAACGTAACAATACACTTGCCACCTACTTTCATCTATAGATATTAAGTTAAATATGTAGACAAAAACATTTTTCTTGGTGAAAACATTCGACTATATATGTTACCTACGACATCGTTCATCGTTCAAAATCTCTAAATTCGAAATAAGCACACAAACATGTACAATTCGAAAGTTACCGAAAGAAGGTATCGGGACACACAAATTAGTCTACGATGAATGCTGTTACTACTTTTTACATCATTTTAACCATGATAACGTTAACCCGAGGCATAATAGAATCATTTTTCATCATTTAAATAACTTTTCAACTTGAAATAATTAAATTCCATGTTATCGAGAAAAAGTTTCCGATACTTCTCATTTTGAAAATTTTCGGGAAAATACTTCCTGGCATTGTTTTAATGTTCGAAATGGGTTAAGGACCTCGGACAGACAAACTTTGCATGTTTACACAAAATTTTCACCCAAAAATAAGCACAAATAGCGAATTCTATTTTACACGTAATCTCCATAAGGAAACTTTGAACGTATTTTCTAAGTAAAGAAAATATATTTAGACACAAATACCGCTTGAATAAGATGACGGACTTTTATACTAAAATGTTTAAAACTTACTTTGAAAAAAATTAGTGCAGATATTTACGTAGTTTGCGGGGTATCTATAATTTGTAGCATTAATTTGTAGGTTATAAATTTATAATAGCTTTGGTTTTAAAATATCACATCCGCATTCGTCGGGATTCGGCGACTGTCGGAAAAGTGCACAGCAACACAAACATATACACACGTCTCGGTTATTATATAGTGATTAAGCATTATGTTTTCACATGTTTTTTGTTTCATTATAATAGAAAAATAATAAAATTCCCCAACTTCGATTAAAATTTATAAGAAGGCGCTACTGATCATGACATAGTGTTATCATTCCCTTAATAAGCGTATGGTATGTTCTATGTATATAAATAGTGGTTGTCAACTTAAAATGATTCTTATTAATAGTAATGTGTAAAAAACACTTACCCCAGCATCAGAGTAATAGCAAACAATCGACTCACCTGAAAAAAGAAATAGTCAGTTAAAAAACAGGAAGGAAAAGGGTTCAGATTCGCATGTACCTTGTACCTTTTTTTATGTTACAAGTTGATACCATGGAAAATTGGTATTGATATAATAATAATATTAATACACAGAACAACAAGTTTATTTACTTGAAAATATTGAAAAGAATTTACTGTGAATACAAGATGAAAGGAGAACGTAATGTACAATGACAGAGTAAATAACAATTCAGCTCCATAATTAAAAAGTTAAGGGGGGGCTCAAGCACTTTTTTCGATCCAATATTCACCCTGATTTCTATCGCGTTAAAGGCCTCCAAAGCTCTCTTACGTCTGCCCAGTTTGGTGTTCTTCTTAGCCACCTTTCTTTCACCTGCACGCACGCGCACCGATCCTGGTTTACGTTGGCCCATTCCACTGAAGAAATCTCTATGAATTTGTTTGATGAATTCCGAAATTTTCGAATAATGAGCGCAATTTACGAGGAAATTTAGTCTGAAGTAAAGAGTTGTGATGGAACGACAATTTTTCCTGCTAGTAAGCCAAAAGTTCACTCGCCATTGGAAAATACTCGTACTTCATTTTTTGGAAAACTCGTTGTGACCACTGTATTGGTCGGATTGTTGACTTTTATATCTGAAAATGACCCCAATGAATCCTCACGGCAGTTATGCCTATCGATATCGCATTGGGGTATGCTATTTCTATTGTAACGTTGAAAGAATCGCAAAATATCGCAAGAAAACAGTATCTGTCTCACTTTGACACATCCTAGACAGCTTGAAACATTATACTTTTTGCTAAAACTAGGCATATGAGGCGTGGCATGTTCTTAGGGTCATTTTGAGACATAAAACTCCATGATCGGGGCAAAACTATGATCAGAGCGAGTTCTCCAGAAATGCATGCCAAAGTCCAATTTTAACATGGCTTTTATATGGGAGTGCGATTATGAAATTTTTATTACTTAGGACAATTGAACCCCTCCTAGTCATTAATCTACACAAAGTAAAGTGTGTAGAACATTTACACATAATAATAAATAAGTATGTACCTTCAAAGAAATTATAACGTTTTAGTAGTTATTGTCAATTATTATATGAACCTATAGAAAGTCATAATAATAATTAACTTTGGTGTTTTTCTCCACGATGGAGACCTTCTGTAGGAGTTGTCAAATGGGTCTCCATCGTGGAGAAAAACACCAAAGTCGATTAGGAGGAGCTTCACCTACGCATAATAATTAACGCGTAATATTATACGAAAGTTTCTTTACAAGAATCGAAGGTCACTACGTACTTAGTCAATACAGACAGCAACTGTATCAGTTTTATCTTATTTTCTTGGAAGGAAACACAATTACGTGTAAAAGCAAAAAGATGGAAATGAAAGGAAATTTTTCAGCTTTTCTTATTTTATGGCTTAATCTGCAAAGCACATTTACTTAGTTTACATGGTAGTTCGCCATTATACAGGATTACTTATTACTAATAATCGAATGAAATTTTAGGACACCCTGTACAATTGAAAGCATTTCAAAAAATTTATGTTGACCATGAATGTCAAAATCGTTGTTTATGTACCAATTTAGTTTGGACAAAAAACAAACGCTTTGCAATAAGTGAATTGACTATGTATCGGGTGGGCCAAATTGGACACTTTGTTATGGAAACATCCTTTATCTTACGAGATAGGAAAAAATGGACCAAGGGTGTCTTGAGCTCAATTTTAATGAGAAAATCACTGGCGTAAACTGAATTCAGCTATCTTTAATCATTTGGCCACTAGGGGGGCGTTTCTCGAATTTAGCCGATTTCTTTAATGCTCCATAACTTCCTTATTATTAAAGATAAGGAAAAATCTTTGCGATGGAAATTTTTATACAGGGTGTTTGGTTTTTTTGTGTACGACCGTAAATTACATTTTTTCATACAGACCATCATTTTGGGGTTTTTGAAAAGAGAGTAAAATTTCCTAAATTTTGATGTATCACTTGTTATATTTATGTTATATTATAATAAGAGAATTCAATGAGTTTTTTATGGCCACGTGCAATTCTGACCAAACACATCTGAAAATTGTCATTTGTGTATCAGTTTTGTTGCGGAAAAGACATTGGCCTCTATTCCATAAGTGAATTTAACGCATTTTATGCGATCAAGCGCAATTTTGACAATCACCGACTGATTGCAAGAGAACGGAACAATTCCAAACAAAGGGTTAAGTAGGTATTTGTCTTAGTAATTGTAAAATGTCAATTAGTATCGAACAAAACATAAAATCTACAACTCTAGTTTATTCGGAAAATTGGTTAAACTCCTAGATATACCAGAGTCCTGTAAATGTAGCGATTCGTAAATCAAAACTTTGTTTCCCGTAATTTACAGTTTAAACTAAGCTGCTAAATTAATTAATCGAAACCGGAACAAAGGCACGAATATCTGTATTAAATCACATAATTTTTTTTGTTCGCAATGTTGGGGTTACGTGAAATACGAGCAACCTTTCAATAAAATCTATAATTAGTCTTAAAAGAATTGCAAAACTGCAATTAATTGTACTTCGTCTGGCACGTTTTTATGTATTGGAGCTCTAAACCGTTAACACCACGACCCCCTTATTTAATTTTTCTTTTATGATTTAAATGAAAGTAATTATCTACTAAAATTTCCTACCAAAGACGCGCGGTCATTTCAATAAATATCACCAAATTCTCTTTATGAAGCATTTTTAATGAATTCAAACTTATATTTAAACGTCTTTGCGGTTTTTCATCTTACCACGCATAAGCCTTAATTACTCCATAAAGTTTTATTAAAACCGATAAAGCTCGAGTCAAAAATTTAAAGTTTGGAAGGTTTAGTAATTAAATAATTTTTTTTGTTTGTTAACCTTTTGAAGTTGCAATTTCTGAAAATTCTCATTAACAGAAATTTTGAAAGATAAAAGTTTGAGTAAAGTGTGTGTGCAGTCGTCGACGTGGAAAAACGAAGAAAACTAATGACCAGCATAAAGACTTTCCACATCTACTTGTTTTTCAGAGAGATTTTGTGTCGCTATTTATTTACAAGGGGGGTGATATACGAAGCGTAAAGAAACTTGTGTTCGCCATAGTTTAACCGATATAATCAAATTAAAATATGAATTGCAGATGCATTTCAGACTTTGCTACCAGAATTTGAAATTCTCCTTTGATTATATTAAAATATACCTTTTCGAATAGGGGGGTCTTTAAATTTCGCTTATTTTATGAATAGAAATCGAGTCGAAACTTTTTTGCCACTTCTGCTTTCCTAATACCAATGTACATTACGATTGATTGGTGTGTTTCCTTGGAAAGGAGTTTTCGACATTTACATAACTTATTTTAGTTCGAGTAATTCTAGAGTTTACTTTATATTTCAATCAATTTCTGTTTTCCTTTGAATTTATGTTAGATAAAGGCAGGCGCCATCATTGTTAACACTACCTATTTAGTAGGAAAAAGCCGACGTAGAAAGTGTAGAAACATCCTAATCGCCTAATACTAAATAACAAGAATAAACATGTGTCCTAAGAGAATAAAAACAGTTTTAGGATATTGATTTCTCTAACTCCTTTTCGCACTCATTCATTCTATTTACATTCCTTCATTTAATTATTTGCGTATTGATCCAGAATGGCACATTGTTACATTGTAAGATACTCTAATTATTTGCATGAACTAGATCTGTTTTATGTTTATTTCTAGTACATGTCAATACTATTTTCATCGCCATTTTATTGTCCTTATACACATACATAGAAAAATTTCGCAACACAAAAGTTTTGAAATGTTTACTCCAGAAAAAGGAATTTTAAGATTATGCTGAAAGCATTTTGGCATAAACTCTAAAAGGTGTTCCTGTGCAAAAACACTAAAATCCAATCGTATACAGGGTGTATCATTAATAATGGGACTAAATTGGAGAATGCTGTGTTCAAAATATTAAGATTTAACCCAAACCACTTAGGTAAAATCACGCTCCTTACTGTAAGTTACAGGGTGTGTTATTTCAAAATTTAAAAAGTATTTTTGTCCAGTACTTTAATGGGAGCAAGTGGAAAAATTTTTGCATGCTGATGCACCTAAACAAGAGGAATTAAAATCTGCATCTACATCTGAAATAGCTCCACAATTGTGTATTTGCAGCAACTTTTTCTATCTCAAGATGTGGATTTTCCAACGTTATAGGGTAATTTTTAAATTGGTAACTGGTGCCATAAATCTATTATGGGAGCAAGTGGAAAGATTTTTGCATGCTGATGCACCTAAACATGAGGAATTAAAATCTGCATCTACATCTGAAATAGCTCCACAATTGTGTATTTGCAGCAACTTTTTCTGTTTGGACTTTCCAACGTTATAGGGTAATTTTTAAATTGGTAACTGGTGCCATAAATCTATTAATGGGAGCAAGTGGACAAGTTTTTGCATGCTGATGCACCTAAACATGAGGAATTATAATCTGCATCTACATCTGAAATATCTCCACAATTGTGTATTTGCAGCAACTTTTTCTATCTCAAGATGTGGATTTTCCAACGTTATAGGATAATTTTTAAATTGGTAACTGGTGCCATAAATCTATTAAAACTATTTGACGTACTTATTCCTATTATATTTGACAGGAAGTATATACTATAATAAACCATATTAAATTATGTCAAATAAATGTTTTTGGCTACTATAAGATTCGTACGAGAGGGGCGAGTGAGAGTTTGACCATCCCTAAATTCTATGCCACTGACGGAATTGTCATTTTAGCACAATTTCTCTATTCTCCAATACTTTCTGTGTAAATAACATATTCTTCCTTCGTAACGATAGTCATTATATTTTTCGAGATATTTAAAGTTAAACATAAACTGCCCAATTTTAATGTGTAGGTACTTATTACGTCTGTGTTTTTGGTTCATAAGATTCCATTTGTAACCCAAATGAAGGTTTATAGTTTAGGTTTAAGATTAACAAACAGTTTAACTATTACCATAGAACATATAAGGTAAAAAAGTTGAATGCTGGGGAAAAACGTGTGATAGTTGCCCGACCGGCGACCACAAGGTGGGTGAAGTTTTGACACCTAGCGGTCGGCTAAAAAATTAAAACTACCCGGTTCAGAGATAAATGTTGCAGCTTTCTTTAATTTGACCTAACGTCAAGTGTGGCTATGTTGTCAGAGTGATCAGAGAATGTTTTAAATGCCGCCGTTTTTGAATTAATATACAATAAACTAGATATTCTTAAAAATCTACCCTATCAAAGCGAAACTGCTATGAATTTACCATATTTGTAGCTTTATACTGTGTACGTGTGACGGCAACATTGTCAAACCGTTGTTTCCTTGACTCAAACCTTACGGGGTTTTAGTACATTAAATAACCATTTTTCTCAAAATTTATGTATGCAACCAACATTACGGCAGTTACGCTGATTCCTATGGCGTAGACACTCTTTAAATTTATATGCTCTATGCCAGACATGATCAAAATTTTTAAGGAGAGGACCAGATAAAATAAAAAATTATCTAGAGGGGCCGAACAAAAATTGAACAATTGTAAGGGGGTGCGCCACCCAAAAGAAACTCCGTGTCTTTACAAACAAAATGGTGTTTTTATGTTTGAGAATCACAAAAATTAGCAGAGCAATGGCCATTTCAAACTGGGAACTTACTTTTGAATAACCCTATACATTAAATTACGAAGACATGAAGTGAGTAAAAACGATATAATTTTACAGATTGGCCAAAAGCTTTAGTCTCTTTATATAATTACTAGGATGCAGTTTTGTAACTGAGTAGCATTGTAGTCGTATAACTGTGTAACAAGAGTAAAAAGGTTCGAAACACTCGTTCTATTCAACAGACTAGGGTTCAGATATTATTAGTTGTTAGAATTCCTAAAATCAATCAACCGAGTGTTTTCGCAGTTATTCAAAAAATAGTAGATAGTAATCTCTATCATGTCACAATACAGGATGGTCCAAAAGTCTGGAACAAAATTCATAATTTCCAAAATAATTATTTTTGGAAAAATCTCTCGCACACGTTGATCTTTATTTTTTGTTCGGCACATTTTAGCATACCAAACACTCAAGATGGCGACCACGAGTCATTTTCTAAAAAAAATTTAAATTGAAAACGTGGCCCATCGTTGGAAATCTCTTAAGAATGGGAACTCAAATCCCAAATTAAAAAAAAACAATTATTTCGGAAATTATGAATTTTGTTCCAGACTTTTGGACCACCCTGTATATGGAGGCATCCAGTCTACATTAAAAATGGCAAATACATATGAAACAAAACGATGTAAACATCCAGGCAGATGACATTTTAATAAAAGTTTTAAATGGGAATAAGTTTGTAAAGTTTCGAGATTTACTCAATATCACCTAATTGACATTCGCTAACTGCTATTTACGCATTTTCATGCGTATTTATGCACAATAACTTTGTTCTTCGAAGTACATTAGTTTTACACGTTACGTTAACATTGTTCGTGTTGTAATCAACTTTGTTAATAAGGAAAAATAAGAAAGTTGTTTCCTACAACCTCCCAGGTTGAAGAAATGAAATAAATATGAAACAGAGTTCAGAAAAGTACTAAACTAATCTCCATTTGCTTCCCGTTACTCCTTAAAGGTTTTCAGGAGATTGAAAGTTACGCATTTATGATTATTATTGTTCCATGTAAATGTAGTAAAATTTATTGTTAAAGGTACTTTTGCAAAGTAAGTACCATAGGCACCGTTTGATTTCAAACCCACCAAATATATCCCTGCAAACATTAAATCCCAATATCGCCCAAACTACAAAATATAACGTTTGCGAATTCACAGGAAATTATTGCATAGAATACCGGTTTTTGATAATTACTTTCAAATCAAACTTGATTGATTTGTTTTTTTATCAATTTTAGGCATAACACGATTCAGTTCCATTAAACATGCAATCATGGATATCCATTAGGACCAAAATCAGGATGAACTCACCCAAAATCTCCCAGTTGTTGCCATGTGCCCAAAGTCGAAATTCACGAAGAAAGGACACTTATGCACTACCGATTAAACACTAAGCGTTCAGACGCGTCAACGGTCAACTTAAAACTGTTTCAATAAAACAAATTCTTCAATAGCGAAACATCTGGTTTTGTTTCTTATCTACATTGGCCACACTTGCAGGTTATTTAAACTAAATAAAAGTTAAACAGGTTTGTTGCAAAAGTTATTAGCCGCATTGTTACTATTAATAGCGGTACAGCTTGTTGAAGAAATCAGCATCGTTAGGTTCCAACCTTTGAACTCTTTAGCTAACATAATTTCATCATTTCTTTGCAAAATCAGCGTCAAATTGGTAACATTCATTTAAATATCGCAACTTTTTTAGATCTTAAATCAGATTTTTAATTTTCATAAAAACCCTATAGTGCAGTCATTTTAAACATGAACATTGCAAAAAATCCTATGTTAAGTTTGACTTTTTTATATTGTTAGGTTCAGCCCCAGTAGTAAATACTCAATTTTGCAACTTCGAAAAACTTGTGGAAACTGGGGGGGGGGGGGGGCCAAAAACCCCGATTTTTTCGGACTTTTTTCAGTTTTAGCCTCGTAGCTCAAAAACTATAGTGCAAAGAATACGATTATCTTTTTTAAACTAGACTAAATTTGCTACAATTTGAGCCTAACCGGTAGTCTGTAAGTATAATAGTTTCCGAGGTACAGCTTTTCAAAAATAGGCAATTTTTCCCAAAATCTTTTTTCAACGTATCATCCATGTTTCGAGCCAGATATTGGCACAATGACGTGCCCTACGACTCTTGTCACGGGGAAAAAATTGTAGGACGTTTTATCACCTTTTATTTAAGCATAGATGCATTCCTGTGGGCCTAACAGTTCTCGAGAAAAAGACGGAAAACCGGAAAACAGTGAAATCCTCCACATATATGTAATAATAGCATTAGTATGATTAGAAGACATTTTCTGATTATTCGTATTTAGCCTAGCGAACGAACGCTCAAAAAGGGCTTATAGACAGACTTTTTGATCTTAATGAGTTTATTTCTGGGATGTGTTTGGAGGTGTTTGGTGATAATTATACGAAAAATCCCCGGCCCTACCGTTTGAGCTAACTTCGTAGCGTAACAAAATTTGCGGATTTGTTTGGTTTTCCCTTTGTATCTCTTGAATAGGCGATCGTAGTGGGAAATGGCCAATTATAAAATAAAACCTGCCTTGAGAAAATACTTTTGTTCTTTCGTCAAACATTAACCCTCTATCATAAATGTATTAAGAAAAGACTAGAGACCATTAAACATGGTGGCGCATAAGACTGAAATTGTTTGGCTAAGGATGCAGGTAATCTGTATTTAATACTCACATATCAGATTTAGCTCCAAACCTCCCACAAAATTAGTTGTTCTCTAGTGCCCTTTATTCCATCTTGAACTCAACGTTTTTTTAAACAACTATAACATCTAATCTATTTGAGATAAAATATTAAACGGTAATAGTATTTTATAGGAAATTTTATGGTCTACAACTTTTATTCCAGCAGTTTTTGCTATAAACCCAATACTTTAGGAGCTAGGACACAACATTTGCCGAAAAACGTCGTGTAAAAGCGATTTAAAAAAAATGTCAATTCTTGACAGCGAATATCTCTTCAAGGGATAGAGATAGAGAAAAAACGCATAGAAGCAAACTTGTAGAAAATTTAATCAGATTTTTTTTGTAATTAGCTACTTCCCACTACGATGGCCTGTTCAAGAGATGTAAACGGAAAACCAAACAAATCCGCACTTTTGTTACGCTACTTTTCGTATAATCATCACCAAACACCTCTAAAAACATCGCAGAAATAAAATCTTTAGGATCAAAAAGTCTGTCTACAAGCCTTCTTTGAGCGTTCGTTCGCTAGGCTAAATAAGAATAATCAGAAAATGTCTTCTAATCATATTAATGCTATTACATATATGTGGAGTCGTAGCGATTTCACTGCTTTCCGGTTTTCCGTCTTTTTCTCGAGAACTGTTAGGCCTACGGGAATGCATCTATGTTTAAATAAAAGGTGATAAAATGTCCTACAATTTTTTCCTGCATGCCAACGGTCGTAGGGCACGTCGTTGTGGCAATATCTGGCTCGAATCATGGATGATACGTTAAAAACAGATTTAGGAAGAATGCCTATTTTTGAAGAGCTGTATCTCGGAAACTATTATACTTACAGACTTCCGGTTAGGCTCAAATTGTAGTAAATTTAGTCTAGTTTAAAAAAGATCCTTTGCACTATAACTCGTAGTTTTTGATCTACGAGGCTAAAACTGAAAAAAGTCCGAAAAAATCGCGGTTTTTTGTGCCCCCCCAGTTTCCACAAGTTTTTCGATATTGCAAAATTGAGTATTTACTACTGGGATCGAACCTAACACCATGAAAAAAGCAAACCTAACATAGGATTTTTTGAAATGTTTGTATATTTTTGTGTTTAAATCTTCGAACATATAACAAAAGGAAGGAATATCCCTATAGTTTAGTAGATGGTACAATGTAACGGAAGTTACGCAGGCTTTACGTCACAGTGACGTAACAGTAAACCATTTGTGATTGGTCAAAGGGGCGTAGCGTGCAGTTTGTCGATTTAAAATAAAAAAATTACCAGTAGCGTAGAATTAATTATACGGTTAAGAACATAGAGAATGTGCAAAAAATTAGAAATATGCATACCAAATTAATTATGTTTAAAGGGCAATAAAATTAAAAAAAAAATTTATGCATTTTATTTTTTTTACAGCAGAGCAGGCGCGTAAACATACAAATGTTGGATTTACGACCCTGCTTAACAGTACACCAATGACTCGACGGAATACGTCACAGTAGGTAGCCATATTGGTAAACCATTAATGTTACTCATTTTGCCATATACATGTTCCTTCCTTTTGTTATATGTTCGAAGGTTTAAATTGACTGTACTATTAGGTTTTTCGCGAAAAATGAAATCATTGAGTAATTATTTCGACGCCAAAAAATCCCATAGAAGTAGGTACAACAGAGCTTTACGAAAACGCTGTCATACATTTCAAAAAGATGCAATGCTTCCGATAGGTCTTTTTAGAACAGGTAACTCTACGTAGTTAGGGAATAGTTTTCCTTAATTATGACTTTTTTAAGAATCCCTTAAGACTGTCCCATCAGAATATGCAATGCTTATCCAATAAAATGGTCGAGTTGGAGCGAATCACCGACCACAGCTTACCTTACTGAAGACTGGCAATAGCTTTTTTCGTTTTAGAGTTTGTGGTTGACTTAAGTCACTCCTGTCAATAACACACAATTCGTTTTATAAAAAAACTTTGTCCCAGTTTCTAATAACCCTATTCGTTTTAAAACCTTTATCTCAGCCCCAGGGCTGCCTAGAGTGAACATGCTTCTAAGCGTTCGTATCATTGTTGTCGCCTATTGATTCAGTAGAGGAAAGTACCCGAATATCGGACAGGTGCCCAATACCGCACACTAGGTTTTCTTCTAAACTAGTACATGTTTAACACAGTACTCCGTTTAGTTCGTCAAGCAAACGCCCTTAGAGTTTCCTATTCAAGTTTAGAACCAGTGCGAGCAAGTATATGGCGGCAGTACAAAAAAACATTAATTCGCGCGTTTGGAGTTTTGTATAGCCATCTCCATTTGTTCGTATTTTAACAAAACAGGTACGTGGAACATTTTGATCTTTAAGTGTGTTCATGTATAGGCATTGCTTTTCACATTTAATTACTCAGAAAATCTTATAATTAATTTTAAATTTGGTTTTTACCCTTGTTATCCTCAACATATCAAGTGCCCTAATATCGCACAGGTGGATGTTCCCAATATCGGACTGTCGGGTATTAGGCATCTAAAAGATAAATCCAAATTTGATGCCAGTTTTTGGTTCAGATAAAATGGGTCCACTAAATAAATGGAAAAAGTGGGATAAGGAATCAATGGTAGTTCTGAACATGATGAGGTCTCCTACTATGCGGTATTAGGACACCCTCATCAGTTATAATAAAATTCTTCCTTTTGTTTATTTTTTTATGTTGTAAAATAAGTATTTGTTTAATAAATGTGATTGACTCATATTTTGTTTTGTTGATAACCACACCCCCTTAAGAGCCGACCACAACATCCCTAAAGTGATTTTTTCTGTATATAGTATGCGTTAGAAAAAAAGTGTCCGATATTCGGGTACTTTCCTCTACCACACACTCCTAAAGTTTCCTTGCACCCTAACAAGATTTGATTGCAACTGGAATAGTCCATTACGAATTTTTGGAAAGAGGTGAAACGCCAAACCATCACTGCGAACTTATATTGTAAACAGCTTCAACGAGTATTAGCAGCACTCATCCAAAAAAGCCCTCTTTAGCCAATTGAAAGATTTCTTACAGGATAACACCAGACCGCATACCGCAACCCGAGAAAAATGTCTGAACTTGACTGGGAAAGGTTACCCTACCTCTATATTTTCCTGCCATTTCACCAAGTCACCTTTGAAACATAGACAGTTCAAAACAAGACTTGATGTTATAAATCCAGTCCGTCAATTTTTTAATTCAAAATCCATAGAATATTACAAGAGCAGGATACAAAAATTGGTATTACGTTGGCAAAAGGTCATTAATTGTGACGGTGGCTACTTCGATGTGTAATAATGTATTATTGTTTGTTAATAAATATTTTTATTTTACCATAAAAAATCGCACGAACTTATTTGATTACCTGACTGATGCTGATGGTGGAAAGCATTTTCTCCTTTCATGTTTCGTTCTCTACGATTTGCATGCTCTACGCCAGCAGTGTTAGTTGCAGATGATCGCAACATCCCATGATCAAGTTGTCCGAACTTACCCCCCCCCCCTTCGGAGGCTGTTAAACAACACTCTTACAGAGTTTATCTACTATACGATTACACATCCTGCTGCTCCCGAAGACTTACTTTTCCCCTGCGTTTGTACCTACCAGGATGTCAGCGCCAGCGTCGAAGCGGTGGTCTGAACTGCTCAAATATGTACAGTAGTTTCTCAGGACTTGGATGCGTCAACAGAGGCATGTTAATAATTGACGATGATCTGGATGATGACCTTCAACTGGACTGGAAGAGTAAGAAGATCCCTTTTCAACCATCAGAATGATATACAATTTTTCATTCATTTCGTTGTTTTTTACATGATCTTCCTATTCATGAAATTCTTTTTCAATGAGTTATAGCCGTTTTACATTAGGCAATTTCTTGAACAAGAAATTGAACAATTTTTTGAACAATCTAAATTGTGAAGAATATTGAATTGCTCAAAATATTTGTGTTTTATACTCGCACAATTTTTGGGACAATAATTGGTGTGGGATTCTGCGCATTTAGGTGTTTATAAGTAATCTGACAGATGGTGGTATTTATTATTCGTCTTCGAGGTTAGTTTTGCCGTGGTTAATCTTCTCAATTTTTCTACTAAAACTAGAATTGATTTAAATTTAGCCAAATAGTTAATTCAGCAAACATTGTTGTATCAAGTATTTTAGTTAAAAAATTGTTGAAACGGCGAGTACAAAATTAAAAAAAAAAGAAAGATACTAAGTAAGTCGTAAGTGGCAGGCAAAGTGGCTGCAAAGAAGACAGGAGGAATGTGAAGTATTAAATATGTTACACACATACTCATAGGCAAATTGTGTTAAAAATTGTCTCAAAAATAGAGCAAGTTTTAATTTTTACGACACAATCTAAAAGCAAGACAATATTACACTCAATTTGCTGTTTTAAACTACACAATTTAGATTGTTCCAAAAATTGTTCAATTTCTTGTTCAAGAAATTGTCTAATGTAAAACGTCTATTATGGACAATGTATGGGAGTAACTGACATATGGTCCAATGTTCACCGCAAGTAGGGAAGTTATAGCAAGAATATACTCGTCGATGTTCCTTCTTTTTATGTTACAAGTATTATTTCTGTGGCTTAACTGCAATTCCTTACTAATACTTACTAAGGATATTCCATTCTTTGAGGTGGAGAGAGGAGAGCTACTAAAATATAAAATGAATCTATGAATTTGTACGAGTATTATACACTTTCAATAAAAAAATGGAGGTAACTTAAAGTTGGTTCCTTTTATAAGTTTAGATCTGTGGCGTATTCGAAAACTACTGTCGATGGTAGAAACAAGAGCAGTAAGAAGGAGGAAACTCTACGTTTCTGGTAAAACAATAAGTTTTAATACACGTCAAAATATCATTAAAATATTTCGGTACGTTTATGAAATGGTACCCTGTAATTCCAAATTATGATAGTTTAAAAGTGTAATTAAACATCTTATCAGTCTTAAACTTTACATGCGAAACAATAACAATTTGGTAGGTGAGTAAACAACAGAAAGTAGTAGTAATTCTCACAATTTCTTGTTTATGAGAGCAGATTTATTTTTATTCGGTAATAAGTTCTTATCTCGTAGGAGTGATGCTTTGAGATGCTGTCATACTTTTCAGTCTTTTATTTTGCACTGTTAAAATGTATAAATCTGTTTCGTTTTATGTCTCCGCTGAGATTACTAATAATAATTCTTAATTAATCTTTTAACTGATGTACATATAACTGTTGCAGTGTGGACCAAAATGTGATAAGATTACGTACGTAGTAGCAATAAAGTTTTGCTACAGGGGATTTTCATAAGTGATTCGCATGACGGGTGCATCTACAGTGGGATTACTACCCCTAGAGATTTAGTACATTTTTGTTACGTTAACTGTTCTTAAACAGAACATTTTCTCTATGAAATGATGAGGGCCTTAGATGTACAACTACGAAGGTTTTGAAATTATTACTTCCAAAACCATTATTGTTATACCTTATACTTGAGTAAGTAAAGTAAAGGTTTTCTGGTTTGTAACCCATGTATTGTTAGAATGTGTCTAGTCAATCTCTAGTAAAGTATTTGTAATATTTGCAAAGACAGAAATTGAAAAATGTAGAGTGGGGCATGGTGAAAATGAAGTAATGTAATGTACTGTTCGATTGTTTCAATAATAATGGTTTGCTGCTCTTAAAAAAGACAGAACGGTAGGATATCGATGAAAAATTAAAGGACAAATCAATAAAATAAACACACAATCTCCCCTTTAAACAACTTTTAATGGAAGCAAGGAGGATGATAATGAAGTTGTTTATTAATTATAGGTATTTAAACTACTAGTAAGCAATTTATCAGGTGTGACAATATGACTGTTAAACGATAAACTAACCCTTGTATAATTATAACAACTGGGTAGCTCTTATCTCCTGGATTTCACGTCCACAATTAACACAAAATTGAAGAAATTACATTTGAATAATTAGAATTAGTGCAACAAGTTTCGAAACCTAACTGGTTTCATCTTCAGGCAATAACGATGAGATTAAACTACATTAAGTGAAGGCTAAAACCACAAACTTAATAATTAATAACCACTAACCACATGGTTTTTTTACAAATCCTCTCACCTGAGGGGGAAAAAATTTGATAAATAAAAATATAGACGATCCGGACAACAAATAAGGCCTTATAATAGCCAGTGATTAAAACGGATAAATACAAATTTTTACAAAAGATCTTCAAACGAATCACAATGACAAACTAAAAACTAGGTAAAACTGTGCGAGAAATGGCGCTTAACAATTAATCGGCAACCTTGACAGAAAAATTGAAATTGTTATATACAGAGTGAATCAACAACATTATACAAGGCAAAATGAGTAAAAATTAATAGGTACAAATTACACTGATGTACTAGTTCTGAAAATCAGTTATGGGTTGTTTTTTTGTTGACTAATTTCTAAAGTTTCAAGGACATTGAGCAGTTGACCCTTTTTTTTACAAAAATGGAGGATATTGTAATCTAGGTTGTGATTGTACGTGTGACCGTGTTTAAGTGTGCGTTCAGCAAATGCGGACTTATGTTCTCGGTTATTGGTTTTTATGAAATGTGAGCGTTCTTTGAACTTAGTGGAGAAGGATCTGCCGGTTTGGCCTGTATAAAACGAATTGCACGATTGGCATTGTAATTTATAAATCCCGAATTTATTCAGTTTGTTGATCGTGTCTTTGTTCCTGACGCATGACATGCTCAGGGAGTTTAAGTTGGAAAAGGATATAATAATGTTGTGTCTTCTAAAGATGTTTTAATGTTAAAAGGGAGAGCTTAGGATAATAGGTAAGCGATCTATAAATGATACTGTCTTTTTCTTTTTCAGGTAAAATAGGAATTGTGATGGAGTAAGGAGGTTATGACAATGAGGGGGGATGTTAGTTATAAGCATTGACAACTCAACCCCAAGAGGACTTGAACTTCAACCTCGACTTCGGCTCCACCATGAAAGCTAGACCTTATACCGCGGCCACACACTCGACGAGTGGCGAGAGAAGTAGAAAGGGAAGTGGGCAGAGACGTAGTGTGGCTGCGTTACTCGTCATGCCACTCGCCCTGCTGCTCGTCCTGCCCGACGATCCATTTTGTGTACCTGCCGCAGTGCTAGGAGCATAGTGTGGCCGCGGTATTAAGAAGTAGTGTGTAAGTGTTGTAACTTTAATATGAATATAATTTAGGTAAAGTATACGTGTATTTAATTGATGTGCTCCCGATACTATGAACCCTCAAGAAGATATCGCATTGCGTAAGTAAAGCACGTCGCGATAACTGTGCCAACATCACACATCACATGGTGATCCTACCAGGATTCGAACTTGGAATCTTCTGATTTTCTTCTCCCACGCTTTTTTGCATTTCGTCCATATGAAGTACCCCTATCAGTATAATCCCGATCTCCAGAGCTTCTCTTTTAGTACTGTTGTACTGCGCCGCGTTGTTATTCCCTGAACCAGTCGCTTCCACAATTACATTTTATTGTATTTCTTGCGTGTTGCCCATTTTGTTCTTTCAGCAGGATCGCCATGTGATGTGTGATGCTGGCAAAGTTTTTCGGGGCGTGCTGTGTAGTAGTGGCTTTTCTGAAAATACTAAATTCAGTCTTATTGAATTTTTGTGGAGTGACATATCGAGAAGCGGGAGTGGTTGTTATGTTCGAAGTCTGTGGTGAATTTGATGTTTGGATGGATTTGGTTCAGGAAAACGAGAAAGAGATTAATTTCGTCGGGGTGGAAGTATGTATACAAATTATATAATCGACGTATCTGGCCCAAAACAGAACGTGTTGTTTGTAAAAATCAGACTTAGTGATGAAATTCGTTTCAATGTTGTTCATAAAGATTTCAGAGAGGACCGGGGAAAGGTTAGAACCCATGGCTAGGCCATCCTTCTGTAAATAAAAATTATTGTTGAGTTTAAAGAAATTTTGTTGTGTGCTTAGTTGAAGAAGAGATATAATAGCTTGAATTTGGGGGTCTGATAAATCAGTGCCAAAAAGGTGTTCAGCGACCAGAGCTATGCATTCGGATAAAGGTATGCTAGAGAATAAGTTGGTCACATCATGGACAACACTAAGCCAAGCAGTAATTTTTGAAACAGGGGTGTCTGAAAAGCTGAGGACAAGTCTTATGGGTATGTTTGGTTTGTGTATTTTCGGGAGGCTGTAGAGAAGGGAGGAACCGGGGTTCATTACTAGCAGAGATTTATAGTTGTTGTTGATTATTTATAGATGTTGAGAAAATTGAGAATATTCCTGTTTGTGTAAACAAGGTTTCTAACTTTAAGAATGAAGTTTTTGGTAGGGTTAAATTTCAATATGTCAAGACTAGGTGAGTTAATGAAATCCATGACCTTCTTAACATAATCACACTTGTTGAAAATCACCATGCAATTGCCTTTATCAGCTTTTGTAGAAAGTATGGACGAATTGGGACCATTAAACAAATTAAACTTTTTTTAAAATTAGCTGTAGTACCGAAGTGGCCTTGAATAGGTTCCATTTTTTGACAGTTCTTAAATTTTATCAAAAAAAGAAGGCTACTAAATTTAAAATTTTAAACCTATTCAAAGCCACTTCGGTACTACAGCTAATGTTAAAGAAACGTTTCATTTGTTTAATGGTACCAATTCGTCCATACTTTGTACAAAAGCTGATAAATGGTAGCGGAATACTAAATTCTGCCACCATTTGAGTCTTTTCATGTAAAATACAACTTCAATCTTTCTCGAAGCTATACTGGATGAGACAAGGGTACCGTGGCCATAGATCAACCAAAAATTGTAGCTCTCTTAGCTCAGAAAGTAGGACAGATATCGTCAGCTGAAAGGAGATCACCATCTCAGTATAATTAGCATAAAGAGAATTTATTTAGCTCCCTCCCACATGTGCTCCCAAACAACTTAGAACTCTTCATCGATGTTTTGAAACGCATTAAACCTCATGCTACCACAAACTCCAAATGTGCAAAGTAAATTGTTTTAGAAAAGGATAACTAAATATTCTTTCCATTCAATGTTGTAAAGAAATTAGAATTATCTGTTGTCCCTATTTCACTTCAAAATGCAATATTTTGTTATTAGTTGCTTTGTATCGCTTAAAATCGCACGGAAACCTCCTCAACAGGCTTGTGTGACAAGCAAAACCAATCTTTCTTGGTTCACGGTCATTTCCCCGCCGAAAAAATCCCGCCGGTCAATTGCCCGCCGGTAAATTGTTCGCCTGGTAAAAATCCCGCGTGGTGAAATGTTCGCCGGTAAAATGCCCGCCATGAGAAAATCCCGTCGGTCAATTTCCCGCCGTAATTTTTGAAAAAATAAGCAATTAAGAAAATTCTTTTTTAAATAACTTCAGTTTTGTAAACCTGTGTGTCATGCCACTATTTTAGTATCAATTGAAAAAAAATATACTAAACCTGCAAATAACCTAGGCGCTTTAGTGGGGGAATAAGCGTAGAAAATGGTACAACATTTACGTGTTAAGAACGAGGTTGAAACAAGAGATAGTAGCAGGCGAGTATTCATGTATAGTGCCGTAGGTCTGTAAAGGATGTCAAAATGCCACCGGGAAGTGCTTAAAATGGCCGTCGAAAATATTTTATAAATTGCAGTCTTCTTTTTTGAATTTAGCATATTTTAATTTACAGTAAACAGCGGCCTCAAATTCATCTAACGCCTCCTGAGCGCATAATCCGCCACTGGCTGCACATAACGTAGGTACATATTATGTAAGTGGATCTTTATCACAAAAATAGGAGAATATCAGGGGAATCATTTTGCCTACAGCGGCGGGCAAATGACCGACGGGATTTTGTCATGGTGGGCATTTTACCGGCGAACATTTCACCGCGCGGGGTTTTTACCAGGCGAACAATTTACCGGCGGGCAATTGACCGGCGGGATTTTTTCGGCGGGGAAATGACCGGATACCAGATTCTTTGTTTATTGACGGCTCAGTCTTATTTTTCTACATACATTTTTTCTTATGATTATATCTACTTTTCTCGCAAGCTATAATTAACTTAAAAGGTTAGTCAAGCACACAACCAAATTATACTATATTTATTTGCCGTTAATACGTTTAAATAAGTGTTTGTCTTCTGTAACACGTTCAAGTAAATACTATGCTTAAGACGTAGGGTAACAATATATCAATTTTGCAAAACGAAATTAAGGAAGTAAATATGTAAATGTATCTTAAACAAAACGCTAAATGGAAGTTAGAAACTAATTTCGTTTGTTATCTTGTCATTCAGTCAACATTAAGACAAATACACAATATTAAAATATTCATGAAATTTCGGGAAAGCTTCTAATTCTCTGGAGTTATTTAGTAATGATTGAATGCTTAAGTGGTATTTGTACTACGTCTACTAACTTCGCCTTTCTGTATTATATTATTTTTTTCCCTTATATATAAAATTACATTCATTGCCGATTGAAAAATTCAGCAAACCGTTTGGGCTTTACACACGAATTGACATAAGCACTGAACCCTTTCTATTACTTTTAAACTTCTTTATTTCTCTTTTACTTGGCAAGCTAACTTACTCCGTTTTTCAAATATCGAGGACCGACACAGAATATTTTAACTTTGAGTATATTTATACCCTCACTCATATCAAATACATTTCTTTTGTATAATTTTACTTAAAAGTTTGCTTACTTCCCCATATAAAAAGTTTAGATTTCCTTTTTCCTTCTTTTTATTTGCATTAAAAAATGAAAAGAAAAATATGTATGTCAACAACATATTCTATCGCGTCACGTTCGCCGTATGAAAAATTGTTATGAATAGTCAATTTCTCAGCAGATTGATGACATGTGATATAAATAAGTGCTCGTCTCGCGTATGTCACTAACAATTGGAGAACCTACCTTTCGATATTATTTTGTAACGTGAAGGAAGAGTAGCGCTTATCTGAAAAGGCAGAGAGAAAATATTATTCACGAACACTATAAAAAGCAATCCCTCCATTCCATAATACACATAAACTTTAATAGAAAATGGAGTCTATCAAAGGAACGAATTGAAGATGGATAACAAACCTTTTAATGAAAAATGTTGTTACCATCAGAAAATCTTTATATCTATTTTTATCCTGTATTCAAATACATCATTTAATATCGAAAGCTTCAAACGAAGAGGTTGGTATCTGTATTCACGTTTCGTATTGTGATATCGACTGAAACACTGCTTTGAAATGACAAAGTGAAGACAAAAGTTCAGTTTATCTAGTGAGGCCACTCACTACGTTACGGGCGAAATGTAGCGCTTAGGTACTGTTTTTTAAGACAGGAAAGGAGGATCCTTTTTAGATTCTATGGATGAAGGCACTATTTTAATATAAAGTCCTAAACAAGTTGGCAACACGAAGTTAGCCTTGTTGGTAGGATCGATCGCTCTTTTGTTTTTTATTACGATATGAACCTTATCTAGAAGTTTTGAACTCAGCTTCATCAGGAAGTAGAGCTAGATTGGGGAGCAAAGGTCATACATCGCACACTTGTGATGAGTTTATTATGATTGTGTGACAACGTTTTTCAAAAATTTATTGAGATGAAAAATTGAGCGGACTTAATGAAAAAAGTCATCCATCGCTACCATGAACTTATTCTAAAGTTTGGCCTCGACCTGCAAGACTGTATGGGCAAAAGCTATGACAATGCTGCCAATATAGTTTTCAGACAAGATTAATGAACCATATGTTACGCCTATACACTAAAACGAGTAGGGCAACAGTCTTTGAGGCCTTGGAAAACGCTGTACAACTTTTCGATTTTGTTCAGACGGTTTACTAATCCTTTCTTTGTATCCATCCGTCGTTGGGCTATAAAATTTCAAAAATGGTTTTCCTCCGATAAAGTCACTGTGAGTTATAAGATATTTGGCCAGAGATGATGGTTTAAAAACCTGTTCTGAAAACATCCGAATTGTAGTGAGTGAAAATCGTCAGTATCTAATCTGAAGATGTGACTCTGTTCATCTTCTGGGGTATGAACAATGCTAGTAAAGGTTTACAGGGCAAAAATGTTGGCACCGGGTTTGTTAGTATCCTTTTTAAACTATTGGAAACCTATATGAAAAGACAGGTTTTATGCTAGAATCTTTTATAGCTGGAATTTTCTTGTAATGAACGACAAGTCAATCGCAAAGCAGCGAGATGTTCTTCAAGACGTTTAGTTTCGTTTGACACCTGTAAGCCCTTGAAAATAATTTACTTTATGTAACAGTATGAATATGAACAACCTCCAGAGCCATCAAGGAATTGAAATCAAAAGGGCTCCTGAACAACAAATGCATCGAGGTGTCCTAACACCTAGTATTCTAGGCAAGGCAATAGGGCGACAACTTAGGGAGAAATATTGGTCGGACTGCCTCGGCTCTCTAATATCTAAAAATCATCTACTTTGATGCGGATTGATTTATTAAAGAAACTGTTAATAACCTAACCACTCAAGACATCTGGACCCAACACAATGTTAGATGGGGCTTAATCGTCCACATAAAAGAGAGGCCCTTAACGGGCCTACCCTCAGTTTAACGCTGTTCTGTACAGGACTAAAGAAAAACCAGCACTTCCACATGAGTATACTATCTGAGCACATGCATCCTATGGGTTGAAGACGAAGGGGTTTACCACATTATTTGCGAGTGTAATGCACTCACTCTACTGAAATAATATTGGATGTATCCTGCACGAAACCATTGGAGGCGCTTTATCGACCAACATCGTCTATGACTTACCTCATCCTCTTCAATTGAATCGCGATCATGATCATTTCAATAATTATGTAGATCCATGTTTTTAAAGTTGTGATTCATGATGAAGTTAAGCAAATGAGTTCAAAGTCTTTATATCCCAATTGGAGTATGATTATTTATTCAGGAACACAATCACTTTCTGGAATGGATATGTAGATGATATCCTCATAGTCTTTGAGGGCACCCCCTTAGAGTTCAACTCCTTCTTACCAACAACATTCACCCAACATTCACGGTCGAATTTGAACAAGACTCCTCGATCCCCTTTTTGGATGTGCTGGTCACCAGAAATATCAACCCTCTCAACTTAACGTTTGATATACCTATACCGGAAACCAACTACTACCGACAACATCATACCCTGGCACTCCAATCATCCTGTACAACACAACGCATCCTTACGATATTTTTTAAATCGTCTGTTTTCCTACCCTATTATTCCGGCCCTTTTCCAAAAAAAAGTTTTGACGTTGGAACAAGTTACCTATTACAATAAAGTTCCTTACACCGCATTCCACCAAGCATTCTGTTCGGTACAACGAAAACTCCGCATCCAACAACAGTATGCCCTTACCCCGGCCGTTAATCCCCCCCCCCCCAACCCAAATCAGATATTGTTTCATCCCTTATATACACGACATCTCTTGCAAGATAGCTACGTTTTTCAAAACACTGGATATCAAACTGTCCTTTTCCTCTTCCCATAATTTGGCGACTCCTCTAGTCAAAAACAAACACCCTATCCCGCACTAGGACAGATCAGGGGTTTACAGACTTCATTGCAACTCCTGCGGTAAAGAATATACTGGCCACACGGGCAGATTCTTCAAGCCCCGGATTCGCGACGACCAATATCTAATAAAGAACCCCCTACTTGCTGATAAGTCCGCGTTTTCTAACCATATCGTTTCCCACAACCACGCTTTTATCCCTGACTTGAACACGAAGTTCCTACATTTCTTCCCCAAAAGACAAATCCTCGATTTGTTTGAAATTTTAGAGATACAGAAATCGTTCAAAAACAACCAATGCAATTCTTTAAATGAAACTAATTTTGAATTTAATAACTCCCACGTACTTCATATTCTGCTTTTTCCCACTAGCCCCCCCCCTAGCTTAGTTTTTTGGTAGAATTTTATTTAAAATTTGATTATTAACTAGGTATACCTACTCTTCAATTAGTGACTTATTTTTATCCATAAGTATGTAAGTACGCTGTTTCTTTCATTTGTGTTTTTTAGACATATTTATACTTATTTACAACTGTTTATGTTATTGCCCAATGTTATAGGGCCTCACTTTTGAGGTTTTTACCTCAATTTGTGTCTTTTTTAGAACCGTTTTACTGGTAAGTCGTCTCACTCTTTGTTACCTGTTGCGCAACTCAATCCAATTTTTAGCTTTTAGATTGTTTTATTGGTTTGATAATGGCCTAGTGGGGCCGAAACTAGTCGCCACAATCTATATATAAATCCCGGTTGGGATATAAAGACTTTGAGCTCATTTGCTTATTTACATAACTTGAAGATCATTTCACACAAATCCCGTACCACCCCCGCCCATGCTGATTATAAATAAGTAGCTGTTTAACGTTTCTAAAATATGCGACACTGAACACCATCAAATCTCTTTACTATCCTGTAAAGCAGTACACCTAGTCTCAAAATGTTCTGTTCTGGAAGTGGATCTGTGTGGCTTAGGGTGACCGTAAAAAATCAATGTTGGAATTTTGTCAACGGGAACCCCTCAAAGTGATCAGTCTTTGCAGATTTTACGATAGCCAAAGTTTGAGCATGATTGGACCATGTTAACCTGTGCCGCTGGGTGCTCAAAGTGAATAGCGACGTTTTGGGGCTGTATCTCCGAAACCCCTCATTATTTTCTCATGATTTATGTCTAAAATTAAAGGCAATGGTATTGTAACTAATTTATATTCTATATAGGTACCTATATGTATTGCTACTTCTAGTCGAACCCAGATGTAACAGCCTCATCATCATTATATCATGATTTTCATGTAAATTTAGATTTAAGGAGACCTTTTTATCATTTGTTTTGCTCTTTTGACATCTAATACCCGAAACCAATATTCGTTGTAATGCATATTATTAATTGTTCTTGGAATCTTGGCACAAATTGATATAAGTACCACAGAAGGAAGCTGTTGTAGTTCATTGGGACGGAAAACTTTTACCAGCCGTTTTAAAGACAGAACAGATAACACGAATCGCTGTTTTATTTTCTTATGGTGGAAATGAACAACTGCTAGGAGTTCCTGTAGTGGACAAAAGCACTGGTGAAGAACAAGCCCTGGCTATTTATATGGAAATTACAACAATAATAGTAGTCTGAATTTAGTTTATTTCTTTACCTTTGCCTTGCCATATTATTACTAGACTAACTTTTTATTTTACCGACCTTCGGTATTTAAACCCAACGACCCTTACCTTCCACTTGGTTACAGTATCTCTGCAGGAATTAAGTAAGGGTCGTTCAGCTACCCCTACAACTGTCTCCTATACTATCAAGGCAATGTGTTTCGACACCACTGCATTAAACACAGGAAGGCTCAAAGGGACTTGTACAATTTTGGAACACATGTTGGGTAGAGAGCTGCTTTACCTAACTTGCCGCCACCATATTCTTGAAGTCATGCTGAGAGGTGTTTTCTAATGTAAGTTTAGATCACCAACTGGGCCTCAACCTGATATATTCAAGAGATTCCCAAATTCACGGGCGAAGCTCGACAAGAAACAATTTCAAAATACGGTATCAGCAACGAAATTGTGAAAAAACATCTACCTTCTAAATTAATTGGCAAAATAACTGCGGATTTCAACACTAAACTCGCCGAATCACAACCCAGAGACGACTACAAGGAGCTCCTACAATTGGTTTTGGTGTTTGTGGGAACACTGAGTGGAACGAAAGTGGAATTTAAATTTCCAAGTGCTATTAGTCATACCATGTGGATGGCCAAGACCATGTATTGTCTGAAGATATTGCTATTCCGCGGAGAATTCAAACTGTGTGATGAAGAACACAGTGCCTTAGAAGCTGTCTGTATTTTTCTGATTAGAGTGTATTGCAAAGCTTGGTTCAATACCAACAAAGCACACTCGGCCGCCAAGCAAGACTTTGACTTCTTGCGATGTTTGTTGGACTATGCGGAGATTGACAAAGATACTTGGGAAAATATTAAATAATTCTTATATAATAAGTTCGTTAATAGAAGTTCCTAGTCACATTTTTGAAAACAACCGCTATTATAGCTCGTTTCGACTATAAGTGGCAACAAAGACGTATAGAATATAAATTACTTAGAACAATATTCCCTATTATTTGACACTTAAATCATGAGAAAATAATGAGAAGTTTCAGAGATACGGCCCAAAGACGTCGCTAGCCAGTCAAAAATTCGAGTTTTTGAAACTGAGCGCTCAGCGGCATGGGTTAACATGCTCCAATCATGCTCAAACTTTGGCTATCGTAAAATCTGCAAAGGCTCATCATTTTGTAGGGTTCCCATTGACAAAATTGAGGAAAAAATTTTGTCCCCCATATCACTACGGTCACCCTATGTGGCGCTGTGGCTGTGGCGTTGTGGCGTGGCGTGGCACTGTGGCTGTGGTGTGGCTGTGGCTACACTTGGAAATTAGGGCGATTATGGTTAAAGAATGCTTCTTTCTTGTGTTTGGAATTATATGGACAGTAGCTTTTCGAAAAATATTCTAGAATTCACTCCTTAAGACTCAGGCCACCCCATTTTCTCAATTGCACTACCCCATCATTGCAAAGCTCTTTAAAAATGCTATTGATCAGTATCAAACAAAATGTTAATTAATAATTTCACTTAACGATTCAAATTTGCAATAAAATAATTGTTATTGAGAATTCTACAAGAAATGTCCAAACACAAGTTATCTGAAAGCTGTAGCACGGAACTAGGCAACACAAGACACAACCACCCTGGCACCCTCAACCCAAGAGGGGGCGCGCACGGTAAAACTCGCCACAACACTTATCCTTCGATCATACGTTGTACTCGATACTAACAGCTTAGCAGCATCTCTTGGGGATCACTAGCTTGTATTAGTAGCAGTAATTGATGTTATTTACCTCGATTTCGCCAAGGCTTTTGATAGAATCCTAAAAAAACGCCTGATATACAAATTAAAAACTTTGGGTGGAAACTTACTTGCCTGGATTGAATCATTCCTTACCAACCGCAGATTCTGTGTTAGAATTGATGACGATCACTCGTCGGTTCATCCTGTGGTTAGTGGTGTACCCCAGGGATCTGTATTAGGCCCACTGTTGTTTCTCGCATATGTATCGGATATTTTTATGGTTGTGCCATCTGCCTGCTTAGCCTTTGCGGACGACATAAAAATTTTTGGCAATCCTACAACCAACTACAGAGTAATATAGCAGGACTTAGATGCCATTGGCAAATGGAGCGATTACTGGTTATTACCGTTAAACGTCGACAAGTGTGTTGTACTGAATCTTGGTAAGAATAACCCACGCATGCCTTATTTTATCAACGGACCCGCTTTAGCACCTGTGAGCTCTCACTGTGATCTCGGAGTAATTGTGATGGAAAAATTGTCATGGTTCGACCACATATTATTTCACATTTGTAGAAAAGCAAACTACCTCCTCAACAAATCGTTCCAGAAAGTGTCGTTCCAAACGTTTCTGTACCTGTGATGTCTACGTACGTGCGACCGATTTTAGAGTTTGCGGTGTGGAGTGCAGATGGCTAGAACCTATGGGGTGGGTTGGAGAAGATTGCCCTGCGGGTCATAGTGGTTCCCCCTCCATGTTCTGGAAGCGGTTTCGAGAAATTTTACTTATCTTTTATAGTTTCCAAGATATGATGTCTGGCAAGTTTTCAATTTGACACCTGGCAGAATAAAATGCAGAAATCTAGTGAAAGCATGAACAAAAGATTCTCATGAAAATAAGTATAAAACGACGCAAAAATTACATTTACTATGGTCCAACGGCACTAATTTTGACCTGCTGTGTACAATATTTGAATTATACTACAAGTTTTGCCAAGAAAATGATTTGGCCGTTTTTCGTGAATCTATCCGGTGCC
The DNA here is from genome assembly GCA_036250285.1 of Pyrocoelia pectoralis. Classification (NCBI taxonomy): domain Eukaryota; kingdom Metazoa; phylum Arthropoda; class Insecta; order Coleoptera; family Lampyridae; genus Pyrocoelia; species Pyrocoelia pectoralis. Next base: position 30,333,561 of record CM070080.1, read on the forward strand.
TTAATATATCAAATTTAGTCAATGTCTTATAATTATAGATAACTTGCAAATTTGATGAAAGGATTTGATTATAAGCAGCTTGTGGTAGAATAACGGAAAGCTCCATTATCATACTAACAGCTGCCATTTACCAAATGACACTAAATGAATTTGTAATTGTAGCGGCAATACGATTTCAAAATTTAAATCTGAGTAACTAAAAACAACCATAAAAACTTTGCAAAATAGTTTTTATGTGTAACATCCGGTAATTGCGAAAGGCGCTTCCATTTTTCTCAAACAATACGTGCACAGGTAGTTTCAAAAACAAACTCTGTAATAAAAGTTGGTTAAGTATACGCGAATGTGAAAGAAACTATACTATTGATTTATGTATGGGATACCGGAGGGTATGCGCGCAGGTGATTTGATATATGACTAAAGTTTCTCCCCTGTAACAACCTTCATCTCTCATTTCGATTACTTTCATTTTAAAATTCTTCGCACAGAGAAGTAATTATTATTAGAATATAGCTAAGAAAATATTAATTAACCGCAGTTATTACACAACCATCGTAACGTTTTCCAAAAGTTTTTTCATTACCACTTAATTAAAACTTTTCAACGAGTTGGCCTAAAATTAGCAACAACATCCTTCAATTAAGTGGTGGGTTTATATATTACTGCCAGTTATGTCCAATAAAAAATGTCTTCCGGCATGGCGCACGCCTTTTACTTTTAAAAAATACATCCGTCTTTCGAAGTTCTGATGAAAAGGGGTGTCCATTTTGGGAAAGAAGTCACCATCGCGATTACGGAAATAATATTTTTCGACGAGTATGACGTGTAATTAATTTTATTGATTATGAAATGCGGCAACCGTCCAATTAAGACCACATATTAACGCAATCATCCCCATTTAATTTATACTGAAACCGTGTATAAATTGTAATTAAAATAGGAAAAATGGATAGAAATAAATTTAATTAAAGTATGTCGATTCGTCTCTCAAACGAAAGCGTTAAATGAATCGCCCCTCTTTGGTTTGACGTTCCGAATTTCTTTATATACTTTTTTCGGGGTCGTGCGGTTAAGTTACATATTTGCATTAAATGTCATTTTGTTGAAAGTGAAATATGTTTGCAATGTGTTTTTGCTTTGCCTTTCCACTTTAGACGTCGTAACAGTACGGTCGACTTTTAAGAGGATTTTCCCTTTTTATGGATTCGAACTGTTTGGCTCATAGATAAGATGATAAATGGCGGTTTTCATTGTGTAACTACGGAAATGGTAAATTACTTAACGTCATTGCCGAACCACAATCAGCTCAATTTAGTTTGCGAATTGAAGTAAACCCGTTTAGATGGAATTGTCTTCTGAATTTTGAAAAGCGTCAAATAGAAATGAAGAGGGGTGGGTGCATGTGAAATGTGCATTATACGATTCGATGACGCACATTAATCGTTGGACATATCAATAAGGGGAAGTATTGCATTCAATTAAAAATGTTATATTAGAAATTTCTCTCATGCATGAAAGCGATACGAAGTAAATATATTTGTATGAAACTTATCGCCATCTCCAATGATTCGTATTTTTATATGTGTTAAAGCCTTAATAATCCTTTAATAATATAGTTGAAGAGAAAACGATAAGGGTATAGCTAATAAACGACTTGATCGCACGTCCTTAGAGGAACAAGATCATATACCGGGTGTACCAACGGTTAGGGGGTGGCTTACACTGTTGATTACGAAAATCTTATAACAGATTATTGTAGTCAATAAGGAGGAGCATTTTTAAAATCAACAGTAGGGGCGTAATCTTCCACCCACAAATCGTTGGGACACCCGGTATGTACAATTCTTAAATTATTCTATTAGTACAAATTTTTTTAAAACAACATTTTACTTTTATCAAAATCAAACATATAACACCCTCGGTTGATAACTCAGCTTAAATATAATCAAAATGTCTTATCAATAAAATCTATTTCCAAAGAATGTGTGCATAAATAGACTTGACTTTGATTTTAAGGGTTACATTGAGCATGTGAAAGCGTCATTAATTTTATTAAAAAAATTCTTTTATTATTAATTAACAAGGCTTACTGCATCTTTGGTCTGCTTTTAATTATTTTCATACGAGAAAAACTTGTTTCTTGAATTATTAGTATTAAAATTAATTATTAAAAAAAAACAGTAAAAGCGGTGTTCAGTCTCCGGTGAGGGAGAATATGAGTGTTGTTGGTGGTTTTTGTTGTGAGGGGCACGCCATCACTCGTACCAATTGTAGACTGTTCCTCACACCACCGTTGAGTAGTTGAACAGAATGGCTTTCATTCAAAGACTTATTCAGCATTGTTTGTACTAATTTATAATCTACATTCGTATTAGTATATTTCCTACTTTCTTTCTTAATATTCTAACTTATTTGGTAAAGAGATATTATTTTGTGCATCCTAGCAATTGCCATTCTCACTCCAAGAATTATTATTTTACCCCAAGAATTATTTTTTCTATCTTAGCTTTTTTAATTATTTTGGTCTCAAGATTTTTGTTCTCAAGAATTATTATATTAGCTCCCAAAATTATTAATTTAGCCCACATAATTCTTTTGGCCCCAAGATTTTATTCATTTTACTCCATGATTTTATTCATTTTACCTCAAGGTTTTATTCATTTTACCCCAAGATTTTTTTATTTTACCCCAAGATTTTATTTATTTACCTACTTCTTTTATAGAAGTATTTGAAACTGAAAAAAAATGCCACCCTAAACGTATATTGCCACTCAGGCGCATCGTCTTCTTGCGAGGTGACCGTTAGATTTTTGTCTACTTCTGCCAAGTAATATTTAATATGGGTCTGTAGCTTACCTAACTTTTCAAAGTATTTCGAGGTGTGGTAGTCATGATCTTCCATCTGTAGTGTCGTTCCATCGCCTTGCCGAATTCATTTTGACTGTTTGAAAATCTGTTACACTTTTCCATTTTCTGGGTGTTTTTGGGCTTTTTACCCTTTACTGTTGATCTACAAGATTATTTTCCTTACCCACTGTCGTAGGTATGTAGCAGCAGTTAATTATCCTGACAGGGGTTGTTTAATTGTTTGTTGAATCTACCTTTTCGTCATTCTACTGGGGCGATTGCTTTGTATTGCGCTGTGCGGCTTGATCTTGTATCTTTAATTTTCTCACCCACTGTCGTATGTGGCAGCAGTTGATTATCCTGACAGGGGTTGGTTTTACTGCGTTGTAAGGATCATTTTCTCTCACAGTTTGTATTCTTGTGAAGGTGTAGCTCCTGTCACAACTTTCGTTTATCTAAAATTAACGAATCTTAGATCTCTTACCCGCTGATCTCCTTGGTGTTCTCTTCTATAAGGGGCGTAAATCCTTATAGTTTTCCAGGGGTAGACTTCTGTTTTTGTGATGTACCGGTTCGTAATGGGGGTTCGCTGTATTGTTCTTGACTCGTCGTCTTCTTTCGACGGCGAGTGCTGGTGGTGTCTTCCATAGTTAGTTGTTGCCGGTGGTGGTGGCTCGAAGGACCATGTTCAGTTTCCGGTGAGGGAGATTGAGTGTTTTTGGCTGGTTTTTGTTGTGAGGGGTACGCCGTTACTCGTACCAATTGTAGACTTTTCCTCACACCACCGTTCAGTAATTGAACAAAATGGTTTTCATTCAAAGACTTACTCAGCATTGTTTGTACTAATGCTGACCTAATCTACATTCGTATTACTATATTTCCTACTTCCTATTTTAATCATTTCTTAATTCTAACTTATTTGTTAAACAGGAAAACTGTTTAATCCAAGATTAAACAAAGGGAAAATGTCTATTCTCTACCGATAAATATCACATTCGGCTACTTTTATTAATTATTGAAACATTAAGCAATTTTAATAAACATTTTTTCTTTTACTGTACTTTTTTGGCACTTTTTGGCGACTTATACTATTATAATATTTTTATAACTCTATAATTATAAGTCTGCTTTGAAAATCTAAAATGGCCCAAAACTGTCGTTTCAATTGAATTTTTTTAAAGTAAAATTTATTTTGGTTTCAAAATTAATGATTTTTTTCATAATTCAGTCGTTTTAATACCTTGCAAAAATTATATTAAAATCCTAGTAACCTTTTAACACTTGGTGCAAACTTTTCTTCTAATTTTTTCCAATATTCGGTTAAAGAAATCTATTTTCCACTTTTTAACAATTGTCAAGATGAGTATCACGCGGGACCCCGAAGAAGTATTACTGTACCACAAACGGTCACAAGAACGCTTGGACCGTTTTCAAAATAATTCAGTCGATTTTTTATGAAACTTTATTACCACAGATGAAATATGGGTTCATCACCGTCCGGAAACAAAACTGCAATCTAAGCAGCATGCGGATCAAGATTGTTTGACTCCAAAGAAAGCCATGACAATGAAGTCTGCCGGAAAGTTAATAGCGTCGGTTTTCTCGGATGCCAAGGGAATTGCAGGTATCCGTCAGTAAAAAAGAAATTCTAGTTATTTTTGATTTCATCTTATAACGTAGCGTAGAGAGGGTTATATTGAATAAAAACGCAACGACCTAATTATTTTAAGAACCTTTTTTCCTCTTTGAGGTCGATTTACGTGTTAGGTATGTAAGAATAACACAATTTAACAAATACAAACATTTCATTTTCACTCCCATGATCAATAAAATTATTATTGCGAAGGAGAAGGGCTTGAACTAATGAATGCCACACTTAGTAATTAAGACATAAGAGCTACGGAAAACGTTAAATACATTATAAGTTATGAACATTGTTACGCAAGGACAAAGACGGAGACAAAAATAGTAGAAACGTTACTGTTTTTATGAGAACAGGCACAGACAGTTATTAAAATGTTGAAAGGTTCAATCCGATAATGTCTGGTTGAAATATTATAATTTTGTTCAGACCCAGACCTCAGTAGTCGAACTGTAATATTTGGCAGCTGAAACTTGATAACAGTGTTAAAAGAGAAACACGTCTAAAATCTTGCCAAGAGCTTAATGAAAAGTATAAAAGATTATATTATAGTGATGTACTAGAATATATTAAACTGTGCTTGACGTCTATCCAACATTTCATGAAAATTTATTACGTTTTGTTGAAATCACTGCAGATAGTTTGTACAATTTTCATGATTACTATATAGAATGTAGGCACAATGTTATAATTACGCGTATATATCATTTTATGAACTATCTTCAAATAACATATGTCCTAACTGTTACCCACCCAAAAAATTAAATAATTTTAATGAAGCTTTAGTAAAATCATACAAAATCCTGAATAAAGTCGAACACATTATATTCCAAATTACGCTGTTGCCATGTTGCCTAAATTTTATTTTTTAGTTAGGTATTTGTAATATTTTGAGTGAACTACCTCGAGAAGTTCAGAGTCTATTTCCCAAACTTTTCGGTGATGGACTTGGTTGTTTTAACAAAAAGGTGTCGCTTGGTGCCAAGCCCGTATTCCGACCAGTTTCCGAAGCTGCACGCAGTGATATCTCAGTCGAACTCGAACACCTCCAACAGTCAAATATTCTCCATGGGCAGCACCCATCGTTACTGTGAAGGAAAAGAATGACAAACTCCGTATCTGTGCGGACTATTCAACTGGCATCAATGACGTGCTTGAGCCAAGGTCCTAAGCATCTATCGACCGCATTTTACAGTCGTCAATCCAATGGACAAGCCGAGCGTTGTATTAAAGCTTGGTCTACAGAAAACAGAGGGTGATTTGGACCAAAAGCCACGGGAGTTTCTCGTAATCTACCGCTACACGCCCTCGTATAATTTGGGCCTCAAGTCACCATTTCAATTAATCACCGGCCGCCAGATGCGAACTAAACTGGACCTGTTAAAGCGTCGAGTTGCATCAAATTTAGAAAACAATGGGAAGAAGATTGAGTTCGCATCACGGAGCAAAGTGGAAGGAACTTGCCGCAAACGACGAGATCTTCTATCAACTAAAATCCAAAGTGTAGAAATGGAAGTGGGTGCCGTGTATAGTACAGTCCCAAATAGGTGCCGTCGTTTACGTTCTTGACGTCGTAACATCAACTGGCCATCGAAAAGTTAAGGCGCATGCCAACCAAATTAAGCGCCGTTATCTCAAAAATGTGATAATCGAACTCCTCGACTTGCCAGATTTGCACGGCGATCAGCACATTGGACCAATAGGTAATGTCCAACCCACAATTGTTCCTAAACAAAACCACCAAGCAACCGACAATTTTGATATCGAATCATCCTCTAAAGACAACCAAGTCAACAACCAAGAACAGGATGATCAGCCAGAAGGGGAACAGCGCTACCCTACAAGGCAAAGTAGGAGAGTGACAACAAAGTTTCAAGACTACGTCATATTTTAAGGCGGGAGGAATGCGGTTACGATTGTAAAGCACCGGTTCACAACAGTAAGGTAGTGGTCAGGTCATATCGAGTGGGGTTATTGGCTTAAACGGCTTAGTAGAACTAACAATATTGGTTACCCACTTAATTACCATGCTGAGGTTTTAATTTCTAGAGATTTGATGGAAGTTGGGCGAATGGTCCCATGTCGACGATCTCTCTTTGTCATGAAATTTTGGCCTGTATGAGACATATCTACGTCCCAATTATAACGATTAGATTCAAGAAAGTCTCCACATTTGCAAGAATCGTTGTTATCGCTCTTGCAATACCTTGCCCTGTCCTCCACTTTACTGAGTCTCCATGTATCACAATTGAAACGGTCTCTTGACAATCACTATGCCATCGACATAGCGACTTGTAATCTGGCCTGTTATGCTTAGTAAACTCAGACAGTCTCTCCACAACAAAACGCTACAGTAGCGGTGAAAGAGCTGACCCCCGTGGACATCCTCTCCCAGATAGCAGAAATGATTTGAAACAAGCTGGAATCAAGGTTCCCATGGCAGCAGTGGATGCTTGCTCCAAGCTTGTCACGTAAAGCTGTCAAGCTTATATCCAACTGAAATCACGCATACTACTTTTCACGCATCAAGCGTACTTTAATTTACTTTGCATAACGCTCGTTGTTCAAACCTACATTTCAGGAGTACAAGACTTGTTTGCTTGAGTTATAGTGTGTAAATTTGATTATTAATAAATCAGTAAACTTGATAAAGCCAATTGTTTTGGCGAAACGTCGAATGAGAATTTATGTTTTAAATATATCAAGAAAAACCTTTTACAATAAAACAAATTTAAATAAAACCCTTATTTCCACTACAATTCATATGTCAAATTGCTGTTAATCAACACAAGACTAATATTGATAATCTCCAAAAACAAATGCCGTACAACAGCTTTGAGTGAACTTGCCCATATAATGAAGGGAAATTATAACATTGAATGGAACTACGTGCTTTAAAGATGTAACGTGAAAGCAAGAAATATTAATTTTCTTTATCAAAGCAGAGCGATGTGTTTTCCAATACAAAGATTGAAATTGATCGAGTTGAAGACCGAGAAACCACTCATTTAGGTTCTCAAACAGAGCATTTGCCTTAGATATCAAATCGTCTCGCTTTGTATTAGTTATTAGAGCAGATGTAAACTTAGCATAAAGATATAACGAATAGTTTAAGAAATCAACTATGTTATTAATAAAAAGCAGAAACAAAATAGGACCTAGTATGGAACCTTGGGAAACCCCTGATTTATAGGGAGGTCGTACAAACTGAGTTTTTTGTGAAAGATAAGATTGTAACGATTTGGCGACAGTGCCTCTTATACCATAGCGTTCTAACTTTTTCTGATCTAGAGCTTGCGCTATTTCAGGAACGAAAGATGTAAAACCTGATAGCATTAAGTCACAATGGGAAGACTCACACTGGCAGTGTCACATGTTTTCTGATTCCAGAGTTCTAGTCCCAAAACGAATTTTTAAAATTTCACTCTTTATACATGATTTAGCTGTAACTTATAATATTGTAATGCTAGGGTAACTAAGTTTTTATGATCAATGCATGTAGCGATTTTTGTGTGGAGTATGTCTTTTAGTCTTTATTACGTTAGCGGCGGGCCACATGTATCTTCTACAGGTTTGGTCAAAGATGACCAGTTTGTCCCTGAATTTTAAGCTATAAAATACGCAACGTTCAGAAATTCTTTATTGTAGCATTTTTATACGTTACCAGTTAGCACTTAGCAGTGAGCAATATGGAAACCATCATCAATAATAATTATTATATACAGCATTTTTTACATGGTTTATGTAATAAAAATTACTGTTTAGACCTGAGACAGATTTCTACAACATCTGTGATATTAGTAATTGAATTGACATAATACGGTGCGGCAGTTTAGCGGCAACATAATACTTGAAACGTAATTCAATTATGATGACTGTATTGATGTATCACAAATTCTTAAGTCAATTTAATATCAAAAGTGGAATAGCTGGATAAGGGCATAAGATGTTCTGTAACATAACATTTGACAGTGTGTTTCACAATCTAAAGTTGTTGCTAAAGCACAAGGGATTAAATAAGAACGAGATAAGATTGAGTATTGAAATTTGCAGACTAATAAATGAAACCTCCCTGAAGAAACCGTTGTCACAATATAGATAAGACCCTTGACAATACCTCATGTTCTATTTATACGTACCAAATTGCTAATTGCAAATTTTTTCCTAAGTGTCTCCCTTTTTTATACATCATTTAGCGTTATTTATATAGATGACGAGATCTTCCACCATAAAATTTAAGCCATGTGCAACGCAGTCGTAAGTGATTTGTGTGAGGATTCATGTTTTGCGGCATCAATCACTTGGCCTTCATATTAAGGGTTCTATTAGGGCCAACTGCATAAATTTTGTTAGCTGTTAGCAATTCTAACAATAAATCGTAACCTTAAGCGATAAAGAAACGCGCAAAAATAGAAAACGAGCCGTAGTTAATTTACATACTTCATTATTTGAGGAACGTTTACACAAAATTACAACGATAGAAAAACTGAAGACCGCTTCTGTAATATTTTCCTCGGCTCGGAGATGAGTGCAATTATATTGTGAGACCATCTATAAAATGTCATATACATAATGAAAAATGGAGAAACAACCATCGGTTTGGTCTAAATTCATTCTCTTGGTGGGAGGTCGGATGTACAAGGATTTGTGTTAACATTTCAGTTGTGGTCGAAGGTGTAACATCGTATCTTAACTCTGACCGATACTAATTCTATTTATAATACAAGGCGCTCAAGTTGTTAACAACGGATCTAAAGTTTAATCAACCTTTGAAGGGATCGCACCGAAATCGTTAAATGGTTTAGATTCTGTAAGATGTGTCAATTGGAATAATTTTGAAAGGGGTTAATCTGCTCAGAAATTAAAAATCTGTCAACTCTAGATATTATCGACGCACACGCTGTCCCTCTTCAGTAAAACCACCGCACATCGACTTTTGTAAAACACAAATACTTTAAGGAAGGGCATGTTCAGTTGAAAACGTTGTTCATGTAAAAACTGAAAATGGTTGATGTGTCCATCTTACAAATAATTGTTTTTGTTGGGCACATTTAATGACGTTATCTCCAGATTGCAGACGCAATAATACATTTTTGCCAGATGTATGCTAAAAATTCAGCACAACCTTTAAATAAGTACTGCGGCAGGTGCATTAGGTGTATTAATTATTTAATAAGGGAGATATTTTCTTGAAAAACAAAAGAAGCTCGATAATTTATAAACCAAAGTTTAAACAAGAAACAGTTACTGACAAAATACGGTGCGTCCACGATAAAATGGGGCATGGGGATATCGGAAACGATAATAGATACGAACTCGGTCAAAAGGGGAAAACGTTGCGCGTATGACTCTACAAACCGTAGGTAGTCGAGAAATCCAGTACATTCGTTAAACGAGATTGAAAGTAATATTGGCGTCTCCCGATTAACGGATGGCAGTTTTATAAAACGTCACAAATACCATCTCATCTCCATCATGAGCGACCTTGCCAAGGGTTTCAAAATGGTGATAGAATGAGAAGAAAAGAATTTCGTCAATGGTTTCTTCAGAAAATTTTACAGTGAACAGTCTGAGGAAGAGACAGTAAATAGAATTAATCCTTATAAAATAAGGCAATCATGTGAAGGAAACGATGCATTCGAGCGAATGGTGGATTGTTTGAACAGTTACCAAATCACAAATAACATATCGGAGAAATATACGACCGAACATGGACGTTTAACTGGGACGGAAACATGGCGAGCGACTCTCCGCACCCCGTTCCCCTTACCACGTAACCACCCTGTCCTGGAGCTCTTACTGGATGGAGACATAGAAGAGATAACATGAGATTTAAATGCATTCATTTATCTAAAACTTGACTTCTGTCTAGTTAAAGGTTAAAGGTATCAATCTCAACTACCTAAAAGTTGAATCCTGCCTTGATTTATCAGTCGATCACGCACCGATTATAATAACACTAGGATCGCAGGTGCTAAAATAGTGAAAAAACCCCTACCTTGAGCAATAAACGTACCAACTGGGACCTATTCAGAAATATAATAGGGGATTCGCTATCCCTAGACATCTCGTTCAAAGCGGAGGAAGGGATAACATTAGCAGTAGAACACTTCAACCATGTCGTTCAGCAAGCCGCCTGGCAAGCAACCCCCAACAGAACGCAGTACTTAACAAACAAAGATTGGATATTATTAACAACTTGAATTTAAATAAAGCTCCCGGATATGACTTGATCACCGGGAAGGTTTTACAAGCACTCCTGAACAAAGGTTTTAGATTTATAACTTATCTATTTAATGCGACTGCGAATATTTCACTGCAATGGAAGGTTGCTACCATCATTCTAATTCCTAAACCGGGCAAACTAAAAGAAATCGCGTCATCATATCGGCCAATTAGTCTACTGCCGATTCTATCTAAGGTCTTAGAAAAAATGTTATTGAAAAGGATAACACCACTAATTTTGGTAAACAAGCTAATACCTGATCATCAGTTTGGCTTCAGGAAACAACACACCACAATCGAACAAATGCATCGAATCGTAGACAACATTCTAAAAGAGTTTGAAGATAAAAACCACTGTACAGGGGTATTTTTAGATGTCTCTCAAACGTTTGACAAAGTGTGGGACGAGGGGCTACTCTTCAAAATCAAGCAAAAACTTCCTTCAGATTTCTACCAACTCATCAAGTCATACCTCACTGACAGACACTTTTTAATCAACTATGGTGACTAAACAAATTTATTTCCTATCAAATCGGGTGTCCCCCAAAGAAGTCTACTGGGTCCACTATTATACCTCCTATTTACGGCGGACCTACCAACTACAGAGAAACTTTCGCCGACGACACTGCCGTACTGGCTTCCCATTCCGACCCTCAAATGGCAACTCAAAATCTGCAAAGGCACCTACACTTATTAGAACGATGATTTAAAAAGTGGCGCATTAAAATTAATGAAACAAAATCGACCCAAATGCCCACCTGTTTCAATTAATAACCAACAAATTCCTGTTTCCTGTTTCTGAAAGTGCCAAATATTGAGGAATTCATCTGGACAGAAGCTCGCTTGGAAAAAGCACATTTGGACGAAATGCAAACAGTTGTGTGAAATAACTCGCGCAATGTATTGGCTCATAGGACGCAATAAATCCCAATTGCAATTGGACAGTAAAATATTATTATACAAAGTCATCATTAACCCCGTCTGGAGTTATGGAATACAATAATTGTGGGGGACCGCATGTAATTCCAATAGATATTATGAGAAGATTCCAAGCCAAAACTTTGAGATGGATTGCTGTTAACGCACCTTGGTACGTGCCTTAACCTCAAAATTCCCACAATTAACGAAGAAATACAAAGGTCTGCTACTGTAGTGACTAACGTAACAAATTCACATTAAAGTAGATATACTTTAATGTCATGCATTAAAGTAGATATGAAATTAAAGTAGATATAGATGTACTACATGTAGGTATATCTACTTTAATGCACACGCTTCGAAAAATCTCATGTCTACTTTAATGCAAGAGATTAAAGTATATCTACTTTAATGCGAATTTGTTACGGACGGGTAGCACACCCGTTCATTCGCAATTATTATATATGATAATTAAATTGTTAATGAACTCTTTCTATCATGTTATGTATTAGTTAATTAAGGAATTAAGTTAAAACATTTACTGAATCTCAACTGTTGACAGATTGTATATAAAAAAAGGTTGAATAAAATGCCCATTTATCAAGATGGTAATCCAAACATTGACCTTTAAGCCACCACACCCATTTATAATCGTCTTTTCAGACAAGCTAAACAGATATACGCAAAACACAATACTTCAGAAGTAAGGTGACTTATCGCTACCTCTAACGAGGGAACTTGGGCCCTGGACTATCTGACGCTACGAGGCTATGACTTGAAGTTATAGCACAGACAGGGCTGTCTTTACCAGGGGGTGCAAGGGGTGCTGGGCACCCGGGCGCAGGATCTTTAGGGGCGCAAGGTGACCACTATACAGGGTGTCCCGGGACTAATGGGAAAAAATATTGAACCTTCCGTATGAGTAAATCAAATAAAACAGTACATAGCATTACTTTTTTTCTTGACCAGGGGGCGCAGGCTGATTTTGGCACCCCGGCGCCATTTGTGCTTGAGACGGCCCTGAGCACAGAGCAGCTAGCTATATGACAGCTCTGGTTTGCGCTCTGCACGGTAGGAAAATGTTATGGTACATTCAGCCATGGCACAACTAAAAAGCAAACCTACAAGCCTTGTTTCTTGCAGTGGTCAATACCCGAAATGCGTAAAATCTGGAATCTCGAAGGAAACAAATACATACAAAAACTCCAGTCGGGGAAACTCGCATAAAATAAACATATTTGATAAGGGACATTTATATGTATTATAACAAAATGTAGAAATTGATAGGAATTACGTGAGATTACACAATTTACTTAGTAACATACTTATCTAAATATTTGCAATTTGCTGCATCATGTGATAACAGTTACACAAACCACGGATGATTCACGCTTTTGAGCAAAACCAAAATGTAGAAATTTAAACATTTAAGGGCGAATCCAGTTTTAATACAGTGTCAACAAGTAATCACATTATGTATTAAAAATCGCAACGTCTATTCACTAGGACGGACACAACCAAGATCCCAACTCAACGCAACGGCGTAAAATTTTCCAATTTGGTTTTTGCAACGTTGTCACTGTTAGTTTCGTGTTCTCGTCTTCCAGCATCTCAGTGGTTTTTGGAAAACGCACATTTTTCGTTTTTACTCTGTATTTTAAGAAGTATACATTTTTACGGACGGACCACTTCACCGCTATGGTTCTTTTCTCCCCGATTGACGGACCTTTTAACCTCATTTTGTGAATTACCTTCGTAATGCTGTTCAGATTTCTTCAATGACCGTCTTATCTCTAAGAAGTTTGCTTACGCGTATTCAATTGTAGATTATGCTGCAAAGATGTGGATAGTCCGATCACGAAGAAAAATGCTTTTAGTTCTTAGAGTAGACGAAATCGTACGAATGTCCTTAGTCTCGTCCAACTTTAAAAATTGAAATAACCAGAAATTAATTTGAAGTGCGCGAATACACTGGTCCGGGAGCCGGCCACATTTTTTGCAATCAATTAATATACTTTTTATACTTCGTGAGCGGCTTTATTTTAACGAGACGCCAAACTTTTTCCTCTGCGAAAATTTTCGCAAATGGGTCCTACGGGGTGCGCAGGGGTATAACACGTTGATGTGGTAATTACAAAAAATTGATTAATATCACTTAATTTTTTAGCTAACTGTTAAGTTTTTTTGTAAGTAATTCAAAATACCATTTGTCCTACAACAAAAATGGGTCCATCAAGAGTGTCCCCATCTGAAGACATGTAGGTATTAGTACATTGACAAAAATAATGATTATCAATTTTTTCTGTAGCTTGCTTAGTAAATATTTGCAAAAATTAAATGCCCACTTTGTCTCACAAATTAATTTTCCCATGATATTCATCCATTTTTTATCCTTTCCAAATCAACGTGTTTTTCCCCTGTGCACCCCCGTAGGACCCATTTGCGAACATTTTCGCAGAGGAAAAAGTTTACCGTCTCGTTACAATAAAGCCGCTCACGAAGTATAAAAAGTATATTAATTGATTGCAAAAAAGGTGGCCGGCTCTCGAACTACATGTCCTTCTCATTATAATAGGAAAATGTACATGATTGGAAACATTGGTTGACACATTTAATATTATTCTACAATATTGATGAATTATTTCAATGCAAATAGTTGGAAACCATTTAATTGTTGCGAATTCCAATATTTATTATAACTTAGTTTAATGGTAATCAAATAAAGTTGATCTAACGATTGTTTTCAAACAATAACAATTCAGAATTGGATTGGAAATATTATGATTACTACATTTACCTTTAGTACATATTTGAAGTATGGATGCTTCAATAAATTTTATTGACAGTGATCAAGACAAACTTAGTTAAAATAAAAAAAAAACTTCCGATTTATTTCCAATAAGAAGTAGTCCAGCCATTGATTTTGCAATTTCGCCATATCCTCATGAATATCCTTACAGTGGATACCTATAATAATCCTACTTTACGTATATAATCCCACGATTTTATTTAGAGGCTGTAAACTTGAGTTCGCCTCAAATCTTTACTTGAAATTGAAATTGTTACTACCCTTTTTATTACGCTTCATAAATTAAATTTAAGACCAACCTTAAGCATCGTTCGAGTTTACGTAATTTTCTCAATGAATTATTTACTTCCGTTTCGTTATGCCGGTCTTTACTTTACGGACCAAAAGCTCGTATCGGTATTGCCTACTTGATTTACCTTTTTGTTCGTTAACCATTTTAGGACGGTTTCATTTAAAACATTTTCGTCCAATTAGTAAAGAACAATAAAGAATTGGAGTAAGTGTGGAAATATTTTGCTTCTTTGGTTTTATGGGCATTCCGTACGAAAGCGTTGAAAGGTTAATTTAGTTCACTATCGCAATTATCCACCGAATTAAATTTATTGAAGGTGAACGACGGTTCTTCTACAATTTTGTCAGACTTTTTCTAACCATAAACACGTATAAGTACTTAGTCTTCATTTAAAAATGTCAGTCATGTAGGTGTATCCGACTGGTTAAATTGTTCGCAGAACCGCACGTAAAATTAGGTATTCTCTATATGAGAAGCAAGTAGTTCGACATTATTAAATGATCGACTACAAAGGCGACAAAATTTCGATGTTATATTAACGTTATACGATCACAAAGATATTTTTACGGGTTCGCTCCAAATAAATAAAAAAGAATGGTTGTATTAGAGAAAACCTGATGATGCACTATTTGGGGTCCGATTTCGCCGAATGGACACAATGCCGAAAGTTGTACACGACGTTGAAAGAAACTGTGGGACACATCGCCGAAACTGCACACAACGCCGAAATCAGCGACTCAATGCCGAAAAAGGACACAACGTCGAAATGAGTAGTTGGACATATTGCCGAATGTGGACACAACGTCGAAAAGCAAAAATTGACGCTGCATAGATCAAAAATCGGTCACCGAAGCCGAAGTCTCACAACATCAAAACAGCTTAGTGGACATATAGTCAATTGGACACTACGCCGAAACCTCGCGAAGGGCCATATAATCGAAATTTCTTTCTAAAAGTAATTAAAGTTGTGTTATTTATAGTCGTATGTACCTCAGAATAATTAATATGCTAAATGGAGTAACTGCTAATTCATTTAGGTACCTATTTTATCTTGAAAACATTTTTTCCGGCAACTTAATAAAATACGTCATCTTAAACCTGTCAGGTTCCCAGAAATTTAAGAAAGCAGGTGGGTAGAATTTAAAACTATTCACTATAAATTTTATTGCTTACATTGGGTAAAGATTAAAGGCTACGTGCATTAGACATGCTGGAAAACAGGCAAGTTTCGCGCAGCATTACGACCTGGTGTGGCTTTTGTATAGCAAGGCTCCAGAAGTGCACACACCAATTTTTAACTCGATTCGACTACCAAGACCCGGCCGATAGCCCAAAATGTGAGCCGCCCGACCAAGTTGGCCCAAAACAGACCAGTGGGTGAGAGTTTGCCACAATTTTCTGTGTGCTGATTGTATTTTGAAAACACTTGTGTTTTACTAAATCAATGTAGCTGAATTTGAAAAAATTAAAATTTTTGGAAATTTTCAGCCGTTTGGGCTGCACATGCGCTGAAAATTAGAAAATAGCGCAAAAAACAGCGACAGGCCGCCTAGGCCGAACCTCGCAAGGTATTTGAAAAAAAACTTCTGGCTTTTGCAGCTTACCAACTACCTACCTATTCACACACACTACACACTTTCTCTAACACGGTTCTCGGCTGCTAGAGAGAGCGCGCTTGACGCTTTTCTATTTTATCAATAGTTACGCATTTGTTCATGTTATAAAACAAGCTTAATCAAGTATTATTAAGCATGAAATAGTTTATTTAGATTACAATAACAGCTTTTCTATACATTTTTTTTTTCTGTTTTTCCACATTCGAAAGCAGTGTTTTGTTTACAATCTACCTCACTTCTTGCGTGTTTCCCATCAATTTTCATCAGTTTCATCATATTTCGTGCATTTCCGTATGTTTCTTGTGAATTTCTTCGTTTATTTATTTAAAAACATTGTGTACAAAACATGTATCTGCTTTCTTGTGTCAACAACAGGCAACAAACTGTATTTCTAATTCGATCACACACAATAAATATCTACAATGGATTCACAGTGCATTTCTCAAACTTTCAACTACAAACCAATCTTAGCAGCACTTTCCCACCAAGGAGCTACCGCATATAAACGAAGTGTTAAATGAAGAAGACAGCTTTGATTTTTCTTTTCCTTTTTTTTTCTTAATTTGTATTTTCAATCGACCAATCGTTGTTTTCCACACTTTTATCCACAATTTCTTCTAATTTTCTTTAATTTTGCTTAAATTCTCCTGTATAATAGTTGTTTATTCCAAAGAAGCATCTAACAAAATAATATCGTGTCATATATTGCGTATACATTTTATAGAAAAGCTGTTATTGTAATCTAAATAAACTATTTCATGCTTAATAACACTTAATAATTAAGCTTGTTTTATAATATGAACAAATGCGTAAATATTGATAAAATAGAACACTAGCGACCCAAACGTCAAGCAAGCTCTTTCTAGCAGCCGAGAGCGGTGTTAGAGAAAGTATGAAGTGTGTGTGAATAGGAAGTTGGTAAGCTGAAAAATCCAGAAAATTTTTTTAAAATACCTTACGCGGTTCGACCTAGGCGGCCTGTCGTCCAAAAGCTGTTTTTGCGCTATTTTCTGACTTTCAGCGCATGTGCAGCCCAAACGGCTGAAAGTTTCCAAAAAATTTTAATTTTTACAAATTCAACAACATTGATTTAGTAAAACACAAGTGTTTTCAAAACACAATCAGCACACAGAAAATAGTGGTAAACAAGTTCTCACCCACTGGTGTGTTTTGGGCCAACTTGGTCGGTGGGCGCACATTTTGGGCTATCGGCCGGGTCTTGGTAGTCGAATCGAGCTGAAAATTGGTGTGTGCACTTCTGGAGCCTTGCTATACAAAAGCCATCAGGTCGTAGTGCTCCGCCAAATTTGCCGGTTTTCTGACCTGTCTAACGTGCATTCCATCAGTAAATATACAAAGTTTGGAAATAAAAGTAGTAGATTGCCACTAAAGCGCCTAGGTTATTTGCAGGTTTAGTATATTTTTTTTCAATTGATACTTTTTCATTCTTTGATAGCTTATATATTATGTATGATTTTGTAATATTGCTGTAAAATATAATGCAATATAAATCTAAAGTATATGTTATTATATCATTTATTCAGCGTTTATGTTTCATTTGGCGCAAATGACAATCTTAATTAACAACAAAATTTATTCACAGCCATCTGTAACTATTTGTCGGGGTTTTTTTCCGGGGGTCTTTTCTCCTAGGGTTTTTTTTACCGGGAATCTGTTTTCCGGGGGTTTCTTTTCCTAGATTCGATAATACAATATACCTTATTATGGAAAACATATGGAAAGTCGGTTTATATTAATTGGCAATTTTATTAAAATTGTTACAAAACTAATAAAAAAGTGGCATTAAATAGTAAATGCAAGTGCATTTAAAATAAAAACAGACATTTTACATTACACCGCAGAGCACCTAACTATACAGAGGGAAGGTGGTACCTTGGATGTTTTGAGGTACAAATTACATGGCCTTGCGCCACTTTTAAGTGTATATCTAAGCATAAGCAATGAATATTGCCACTATTAGCATGACTATTATTATCACTTGAAATTTTATGTTCATTAAGACACTCTACGGTGGGTATTTCCTTATGATATTGGTGGAGCCTTCTTCAGAAGTTGGTGCATGGTTTAATGAAACTCAATATACTTCATTAAGCTGACGTTTCCGTTAGTTGGCGTAGCCTTTATCGAGGCATCAGAAGAGTTATGAAACGCACCTCAGACCGACTAGCCGAAACGTCGATTTAATGAACTATATAGAGTTTCATTTCACCGTGCACCAACTCCTCAAGAAGACTCCGCCAATATCATAAGCAGACATCCACTGCAGAGTTACATTATTTATAGGAGACTATCCAATTAATTAATATTGTAATACCTGTTCCCAAAGAATAACACAAATCTCAAAATAATTATTGTTCAAAGTTTGACGTTGACAGATAATTAAAACTTATAATGTGGTGTCCTAGGTTTTAGCGGGAAGGCCAGCCTAATTTTGTTTTACGTTTCTAATTTTTTCCACTTTTCCTTCTTGTGTAATTCTGTATAATTCTTCATTGGTAATCATATGTAGTCACAACTTATCTTGCATATATTTCTCAGACATTATTTTTATTTATTAACAAATGCTTGTATGTTATATTTATGATTTTCCTCGATTCGATCCACGTTTCCGCCCTACATAATTAGAAATTTCGCTATTAGATACAAAGAACACGTTCGTTTGTTATAATTTATAAACATAAACGCACACATAAGTCAAACTAAGCCCAACAGTTCGCGAAAGTATCCATCACCTAATAAACCTTTGTTTTAGAAGCTTTCAATAGTTATATGCACAAAACACCTTTAATAAATAAGTAAGTTGACCCTGTTCATTCGCTATTACTTAACAATCTTGATCATCGTAAAATTTGCTAATCTTCAGGATTGTTTGGTGGTATGCCTAGGTTTTTAGTTGGGTTTTCTCTGGACCATACTTTACAATACAACGCGTAATTTCTTTAACAGTGCAATAGTGCAACAAATGCAACAGATACAAGCACATTCTATTTTTATCAATTTTGCTAGTTAAACATCATTTTTATTTCGTGCTCTCGCGGAAAGAGGGTTGATTAGATATTGTTCTTTTTTGAATTTTCGATGAGAAGATTTTGGTTTTAGTGATCATTGTTTAACTATAATCTGTCATAAGCTATGGCGTCAAAATGCGTAGGGGCTATATTTCATTTAAGGAAAATTAGTTGTTATTATCTTCTAACGCTGCTGTTTTCGTTTGGTTTTATTTTCACTTTAACAGTTTCAATAAATCGTGCGCTTTGACAGCAATTAGGTGTCTCTCCTTCAAGCAAATTAGGTTACCAATTCAACTGAATATAGTAATTTATTATGGTACTGCTAAAAATGAAGAACCATACTGGAGTAAAATGTAATCCACTATAATGATGTAAACTATAGTTCGTTTTTGTCCCCTTCATTCTACTTAAATTAACTGTTCAGTATTTACTACCTTAATTAACCAAAATCGATTGATGCAACTATTAATCATTTTGTATAAGTACTAAATATGGAACATTGATTTTATTCAGTTATTGAGGCGACCTTTCCCCTTCTGTTGTAATTGTAAAACAGCGTCAGTCTCATAAGTTTTATTCTTTAAGAATCTTGAACCGGATCGGTGTGCGGTAAACTGCAACATGACAGTGCACGAAATGGCAGCTAAACTACGTAAATCAAACTTAATTCAAGTTACACCACAAACAGATAAAAAATATGCTGTTGAGAAGCGGCGAAGATCAGTATTAAGTAAAATAAAAGAGTACTTTCTTCAGTATTGTGAAACAACCACAATTCACGGTATGAGATATGTTGGAGAACGAGGACGTTATATCATTGAGAGGTAATTACTAATGTTTGCTCATTCAGTATATAATTAGAGAAAATTACAGGCTAATGTGGATTGTGATTATGCTCCTAGTTTGTGGATGTTGCCTAATGTTACTTCACAAGACGTATACAAAGTGGACAAGTTCGCCAGTGATCGTAACATTTGCAAAGAAGGAAACTCCCATATACGAGATACCCTTCCCAGCAGTCACTATCTGCCCAGAAGTTAAATTTGATCCCACAATATTTAATCTTACCGAGATGATTATGAAAAAACATCGCGGTGAAATGTTTACGGAGGCGGAGTAACGTAACAAACACGAATTAATTTAGAATGACGTATTAACCTTTCAGGGAGAAATATTTACAAATTGCCCACTTGGTATGTCACAACCGTTTCGGTTTTAATGTGACGAATTGGAGTAAAACAATTCCCATACACTTAGTGAATGATTTGTACTCGGTAAGTACCTGCCGAAAAAATAAGGGAGTACTATAATTTTTACTGCAGATGGTTCCCTATAATGATCTATTTAGAAATGCGATTGTCACATGGATGGGGCAAATCGTGGATCAGTATGAATTCCAACCTAGTTTAACTCCCGAAGGAATTTGTTATACCTTCAACATGCTACCTCTTCACGAAACGCTTAGATATGAGTAAGTATTTCACAGCTACGTACACGCATATATTATGCTTTCGAATACTTATGAGGAGAAGGCCATCGTACTCCTCAAAAGTAAAGAAAGGAAATATTTTGTATGTCCTTGGAAGGACTTTCTATTTAAGGTTTTAGAATTGTCCTTTGAGTAGCAATGTCAGCGGAAAGTAAAATAATATTTTGTAGAAAACATTTGAATATATCCTTTCAACAAGAAAATGAAACCCGTAAATGGTCCCTTCAAGATGGCTATCCACCGGGAGATAATTTTGAGGCTTATCCCAGAAAAACGTTTATGAATGGAGTAGAAGGTGGACTAACCATCAACGCGCTCTACACAAATCAAAGTCACATAGATTATTTGTGTAAGGAATCTTTGCAAGGATTTAAGGTCAGCTTTGACATTCTATTTATTACTTCAATCTAGGTAGTTTAAACATTTAGGTAGCTTTGCACCATCCGTGCGAGTTTCCTAACATGGAAAGACACTTTCGATTACCTTTAGACCAAGCGGTATTTGTTAGCATAAAACCGTCACTAATAACAGTGTCAAAAGATTTATGGAATTACTCACCAAATGACAGAAAGTGTTACCTAGCCGACGAGAAATACTTGGCAAGTTTCAAGTTTTATACTCAACAAAATTGCCTTGATGAATGCTTAGCTAATTATACTTTGGCACAATGTGGATGTGTTCCATTTTATTTCCCACGTAAGTGTTGATCGTGATTTCTTAATTAAAATTCTTATGATTTTTTAGTGTTGGACCATGATACCAAGGTGTGCGGTCCGGCCAGTAAAAAATGTGTAAAAGACAGTCAATGTAAGTAGGTACTTCTTTTCAAACGAATAGTATTGATGTTAATTATTTCAAGTCGAATATATGCAACTCGAAAGTAACGGTGACTCGAATCAACAATGCGAGTGTTTACCATCATGCGTCTCTCTATCGTACGATGTGGAAACGTCCCACACTGACTGGGACTGGGAAAAAGCGATTAACATTCTCTCGAATAACGAGAATGCTGCTACGAAGCAAAAGTACGTTACATTATTCCTACGGCACCAGTATACCTTTCTTATTTGTCCCTTATTACAGTAGGCATTTGTCAAGAATAAGTGTCTATTATAAAGACTTGCAATTTTTAAGCTGCAAAAGGGAGCAGCTGTACGGAACAATCGATTTCCTTTCTAACATGGGAGGCCTTCTAGGATTATTTATTGGATTTTCGGTTATCTCTATTATTGAAATGTGGTATTTCTGCACTCTTCGACTTATTTGCAATATTAAAAAGTACGGTAACGGCCCTTGGTCAGGAAATATGGAAAATGGAGATAATCGCTAGATGTTTACAATTACAGTTTTGTGATCTGTTCTTTAATAATTATGTACACAATTACTGCACTTATAGTGTGCACAAGAAACTGTCCAAATATATCACAACATAATAAATTCACAATTTCAGGTTGAACTTGTTTTTATTTTTTACTGTTCAATTTGGTACAGCGCCACATGTCGAGCTTTGTAGTCTTAATATCTTTCTTATTAAATCCAGTCATTCCTTACTGTATACATGAATGTGCAAAACTCACTCAAGAGCAATGAATCTTTAACGCATGGGGCAATTAATTGGGCCGTGTTTTTTCAAAAATCCACCTGAAACGACGGAAACTGTTATCGATTTGCTCTTTATATTATGTTTTTTTTACCATAAATAGTTAAAATGACATGAAAGGATTGTATTTTAAGAAAACTGTGCCACATGCTACATAAAATCGGAAACAATGCAACTACCCACAATGAAAGAAACGTTTCTGAAACGTTTTAGAAATGTATTTGTGAAACATGAAACATCTCCGAAACAGCGACAGAAACGCATATACACATAACATAAATGTTTAATGCCCGCCGTCAGAATTCAGAAACCTACATTTGAAATAACACAAAAACGTTATCGAAACGTTTTATATAAGTTTCTTGAAACATATTAGAGAGTAATATACCTATTGGAAATTTTTGGTTCCAATTAAACACTAAGTTGTACTTACATCACACACGCTAGTCAATAATTAATGTTAACTTCTTAAAAAAATTTGATATAATACTATTTTATCCACTCATTAATGACTTTGAAAAAGCCTAATTATTAAGGCGACATGTCGTCCAAATGTATGTAAAAACCATGTTTTTAACTAATACCATTGAATAAATAAGGGATAATACTAAGTAGAAATTTTTTCATTATATGTATAAATATATAGAGAAGAAAGAAAGTTTTTATTGCCAGACAATAACCCTACTGCTCAAGTTTAATTAAACAAAATGCCATTATCATATTATGCAATGCTAAATTGTAATTTTGGATAAATATGGAAAAAATTCAGAGATTTACATTGAATCGAGTATTTTTACTTTCTTACGATATGTTTCAAGTGATAAGGTTTTAGTACAAGACTACTAAACACAACTCCTATGAGTATTTTGTTTCAAACGAAACATCACATTTTTAAAGTTTCTAAAATGTTATCTATATGTTATCAGGTTGTCATATTCCAAAAATACATCACAGAGATGTATTTTTAGATAAGTATCTAAAACGTTCATGTTGTAATGTATATGTTTTGTATTTTATGTGACATATCAATTGAAACGTTTATTAGACATTACCATTCATTCGCTTTATAATAATAATAATAATAATATTTATTTTTCCGCTTGGTTTTGTATAAAAACATAGGATACGTCAATAATGAATAAATAGAAATACAATTGCGAATAAAACTAACAATTTTAGTACATACATATAATACAATACAATAACATAGAGACTATACAAAATTCATATACTCTTCGATGGAGTAAAACGCATTTTTTATTAAAAAACGTTTTGTGGCGGTTTTAAATAGTTTTTTGTCTTTTATAGACCTTATTTCTGAGCTTAGTGCGTTGTAAAGTTTCGCTCCTATATAAAATGGGGTTGATTTATATAATTGAAGGTTGTGCACTTTGTATTGCAACTCAGACCCGTGTCTTCAAAAGGAATGTACCAGTAATGTGTCCCAGATGTTTCTTAGCAATGTTTCATTTGCAACCCTCATGCAACATTTAGAAACGTTTCATGGATGTATGTACTGTGTTTACTGGGTAGGTACTTCGAACCAAATTCCCTGTTTGCATTATTTTTTAAAACTGAAACCTAAATGTTTTTCAAGGCGCTCAGTTATAATTATTAGTCTCTTATAACGGACTCTCCCTTTAGGATAAATCAATATTGTGAAGTTAATGTGTTGAGATATCCTATCAACTAAATCGTCCTTATACAGAATTGTCTATTTCAGTTTGGACTGACAATATATGGACAATATTTTGGAGCTATTTGACATCAGCAAAGGTAACATTAAATAACTAATCGTTGATATCACTCACAAGGAATTCGCACAAAAACCATTGTTTGTATAAAAATGCCTTTTTTGACAACCTAATACTGGTTTGAAGCTAGTGTAAAAAGCGTTTTAGGCACATGAAAAATCATATTTGTGATCGTGTTTAATAGGTACCTATGTGCTAAACCTTCTTTTACCAACAGTCAAACTAAGCATAAAGTAAACATCACTCTTAAGTTTATTTCCAAGTTAAATGTTTTGGATGCCTTGAAGTCTGTAGGTAAACATAGCCCATATGTGCAGAACACCTTTAATAAATAAGTCAAGTTAACCTTATTGATTCGCTATTACTTAACAATCTTGATTATGGTAAAATTTCCTAATCTTCAGGATTCATTGGTGGTATGCATAGGTTTCAGTTGAGTTTTCCCGGGGCCATACTTCACAACGTGCAATTTCGTTAACAGCTTTGTGTAATTTACTGTAGGTAATTAATCTTGCTAGTTAAACCTCGTTTTCATTTCATGCTTTCGTGGAAAAAGGGTTGATTAGATGTTGTTCTCTTTTGAATTTTCGATGAGAAGATTTTGTGTTTAGTGATCATTGTTTAACCGTTCAATCAACGGTTTAACTTTAATCTGCCACAATCTATTTCAAATACCCTAAGAATGGCACAGTGTCAAAAACGCATTGGGTTAGGTATATTTAATTTAAAGAAAATTCGTTATTATTATCTACTGAGTATTACGTACTAACGCCGCGGTTTTCGTTTGGTTTTATTTTCACTTTATCAATTTAATAAATCGTCCGCTTTGACAGCTATAGCTGCCCCTCCTTTAAACAAATTAGGTTACCAGTAGGTACAACTGAATACAGTAATTATGGTAAAGAAAAAAATGAAAAACGATACTGGGGTAAAATGTAATCCTCTATAATGACATAAACTAATCCTTTATTGTGCTCCTTATTCTACTTAAAGTAACATCATAATTCTGTTCAGATTTTCTACCTTTAATTAACTCAAATCGATTGCTACAGCGATTAATCATATTGTAAGTATAAGCAAGTACTACATTCGAGACATTGATTTTATTCAGTTATTGAGGCGACCTTTTCCCTATAGTTGTCATTGCGAGAATTAAAATAACAATTAGTGGTAGATATAAATTTTATTCTTTAAGCGTCTTGAACAGGATCAGTGTGCGGTAAACTACAACATGAAAGTGCGCGAAAAGGCAGCTAAACTACGTAAATCAAACTTAGTTCAAGTTACACCACAAAAAGATAAAAAATATTATGTTGTTGGAAAGGGACGCAGAACAGTATTAAGTAAAATAAAAGAGTACTTCCTCCAGTATTGTGAAAGAACCACAATTCACGGTATGAGATATGTTGGAGAACGAGGACGTTATTTCATGGAGAGGTAATTATATATTAATGTTTGCATATTAAGTAGGTATATAATTAAAGAAAATTACAGGGTAATGTGGATTGTGATCTTACTCCTAGTTTGTGGGTGTTGCCTAAAGTTACTTCACAAGACGTATACAAAGTGGGCGAGTTCGCCAGTGATAGTAACATTTGCAAATACGGAAACCCCCATCTACAAAATACCGTTCCCAGCAGTCACCATCTGTCCAGAAGTTAAATTTGATCCCAAAAGATTTAATCTAACCAAGATGGTTATAAGAAAACATCGCGGTGAAAAGTTTACGAAGGCGGAGTAACGTAACAAACACGAATTAATTTAGAATAACGTATTAACCTTTTTCAGGGAGAAATATTTACAAATTGCCCACTTGGTATGTGACAATCGTTTCGGTTTTAATATGACGAATTGGAGTAGAACAATTTCTCCACACTCGATTAATGATTTGGGCATGGTAAGTACCTGCACTGAATATATAGGGAGTACTCTAATTTTCACTGCAGATGCAACCCTATTTTGATCTGTTTAGAAATGCGACTATTACATGGATGGGGAAAATCGTGCAACCGAATGAATTCCAAGCTACTTTTACTTCCGAAGGAACTTGTTATACCTTCAACATGCTACCTTACGTCGAAATGGTTAGATATGAGTAAGTATTTCGCAGCTACGTACACGCATAATTATATGCTTTTGAATTCTTCTGAGGGTATTATTCTCCTCAAAAGTATAATTATAGTCTCAATAACTCTAACTGTTTATGGTATCACTTCAAGAAAGGAAATCTTTTCATGTTCTTGGAAGGAAGACATAATACGCTTAGTCGCTTTCCTGTTTAAGGCTTAAGAATTTATCCTTTGAGTAGTATTGTCAGCGGAAGATATAATAATATTTTGTAGAAAACTTGCCAATATATCCCTTCAACAAGAAAATAAAACCCGTAAATGGTCCCTTCAAGATGGATATCCGCCGGGAGATAACATTGATGCTTATCCCAGAAAAACGTTTATGAATGGAGTCGATGGCGGACTAACCATCAACGCACTTTACACAAATCAAAGTCACATAGATTATTTGTGTAAGGAATCTTTTCAAGGATTTAAGGTCAGTTTGAATAGTTATTTTTGTATCTAGCGCGGCGAAATGCTACTTTGGTGATCGACACCTGATTTAACGAGACGCAGCCGAGTTAAAAAATAGTCGAGATCACCAAAGTGTTTCGCGCACGAGTTGCAAACAAAATTTTTTCTACAGTTCTCGATCACCAAAGTGGCATCTCGCGCACTAGATACAAAAATAACTATTTTGGGCAACCAGATATTTCGCGGCCGTTACCTATAACAGCGGCCGTTAAAGTAAATGCCACCTTGATATATTTCAATATATCCAATCTTCAATTTTGGCCACGAAATCATATTTTGTTGCCCAAAAAATGTTGTGTAGGTATATCTTGTCCGCGAAAAGCTTTAACGTACTCGAGATTGTTGTGCCTCGGCCGCAAGCGACCTCGGCGACCATTCTTCTAATCGTACGTTAAAGTGTGTTTTCGTGGCCTTGACATACAAATAACTTTTTTTACATCAATCTAGTTATTTAAACATTTAGGTAGCTTTGCATCATCCGTGCGAGTTTCCTAACTTGGAAACACATTTTCGATTACCTTTAGACCAAGCGGTATTTGTTAGCATAAAACCGTCACTAATAACAGTATCAAAAGATTTATGGAATTACTCACCAAATGACAGAAAGTGTTACCTAGCCGACGAGAAATACTTGGCAAATTACAAGTTTTATACTCAACAAAATTGCCTTATTGAATGCGTAACTAATTATACTTTGGCACAATGTAAATGTGTTCCATTTTATTTGCCACGTAAGTCTATTGATCGCGATTTCTTCATTAAAATTCATATGATTTTTTAGTGTTGTACGATAAGACTGCAGAAATGTGCGGTCCGGCCAGCAGAGAATGTGTAAAAGACAGTCAATGTAAGTACTTGTTTTAAAACTAATAAAAGATGTTGATGCATTAATTCAAGTCGAATATATGAAACTCGAAAGTAACGGTGAATCGAATCAACAATGCGAGTGTTTACCATTATGCGTCTCTCTATCGTACCATGTGGAAACGTCCCACACTGACTGGGACTGGGAAAAAGCCTTTAACATTCTCTCAAATAATCAGAATACTGCTACGAAACAAAAGTACGTTGTACTACTATCGGAGTAAAAATGCAAGGCCTCTGACTTTAAGTGGTCATAACGAAGAAACTGGGGGGTGAAATTTCTTCATTTTTGGGCAGTACATTAGTCATTTATATATGTTTAACATGTGTAAAAATCAAATTGGTAGAATCAGTTGTTTAACTTTTATTTTAATTAACAGCAATAAAAACGCTGTATTTAGTATTTTCCTGGCTGACGGTCACTTTTAACTTATCATAAAATTGTTATTGTTTCATAAATTGTTACCAAATTTACAAATGTTGTAGCACACATACTTATGAAAAGTCGACAGCCAATAAATATTGATTATTCATATAATTAACTGGTTTTATAAGCCGTAACCGAAAATTTGATTATTTTGCAATATACGGTAACTGAAGAAAAAATTCTTGTTTTAAATGCTAAATTTGTATTACTCAAATCGAGCTGCACTATTGCTTTATTGAAAACAAAATTTGTTTTCTTGTAATTCAAAGTAAATGTTTAATTATCGCGAAAGAAAGACGCACATATTCCCGCGAGAGGTAATCTACCACATCGTAAATCGTGAGCGGCAAACCACAACAATGTGATTATTCTTTAGCATTGTACAAAAACATGCGCTTCATAGCAATAGTGTACGGCACCATTTTACACCCGTACCGCACCTCGCTTCGCGAACGCAAGCATCCATCCTTTTTTCCAAATTTCTTTTAAATAATACATGTATACATGGCATTATTTTTGTGAATCGTGTTAGACCACAATATCATTGCTTTAACCTTGTTATGTTACTGTCAATATTATTAATATCGAACGTTCAGGTACTCAGTTACACAAGATGTCGTTTTTTTATTATAGCTTTAAGCCTAATAAACCAATTGGCCTCAAAAGCATCTCACACCTACAAAAAAGTATACACTTGTCAAATATATAAGTATCTACCACTCAGTTTCAATAATATAGCCGTAATTAATTTTTAAAGTCGAGCGCGTGTGCGATTTGACTCATAATTAGCGCTTTTTCCACATAAATTAATACAGAAAATTAACGATGGGTTGCAAAAATCTAAAACTGTACACCTTTATGTAGGAATAAATGATTTTTTAAATGCACTTTATTTCATTAAATTATGATTGCTAATTACTGAGATACAAGCTTCTAAAGTCAGAGGCCTTGCATTTTTACTCCGATAGTAGGTATTCTTACGGCACCGGTACACAGTTCTAATTTCTTCCTTATTACAGTACGCATTTGTCAAGAATAAGTGTCTATTATAAAGATTTGCAATTTTTAAGCTGCAAAAGGGAGGAGATGTACGGGACAATCGATTTCCTTTCTAACATGGGAGGCCTTCTAGGATTATTTATTGGGTTTTCGGTTATCTCTATTATTGAAATGTTGTATTTCTGCACTCTTCGACTTATTTGCAACATTAAAAAGTACGGTAACAGCCCTTGGTCAGGAAATATCGAAAATGGAAATAATCACTAGATGCATGCAATTACAGTTTTGTGATTTGTTCTTTACTAATTATATCTACAGGGTGGGCCAAATTTTACACTTTCTGATGGAAACATACTTTATCTTAAGAGATAGAAAAAAATGGACCTAGGTCTCTTGAGCTTAATTTTAGTGAAAGAATCACTGGTGTAAACAGAATTCAGCTATCTCTAATCGTTTGGCCACTAGGGGGCGTTTCTCGAATTTTGTCGATTTATTTAATACTCCATAACTTTCTTATTATTACAGATAATTGATTTTTGCAAAATATTTCTTAAAGCACTTTTACGTTGAATCCATTGCGATGGACAATTTTTATACAAGGTGTTTGGTTTTTTGTGTACTACCCTAAACTACATTTTTTCATACGAACCGCCCTATATATTTTGGGGTTTTTGAAAAGAGAGTAAAATTTCCTAAATTTTGATGCATCATTTGTTATATTTATGTTAAATATTATTTGCAATATTGCATTTAATACATTGTTATTTCAAATTAAAAATATTTGGAGTCAATTAAAATTTCCAGATAACTTGGACGTTGTCGTTTTAAATCATGCTGCCGTTTTTTGTTAACCATGGAAACCTCTAGATGTCAGGAAGCAAAATATTTTAATACATAAAAATAATATTCAACATAAATATAACAAATGATACATCAAAGTTGAGGAAATTTTACTCTTTTCGAAAACCCCAAAATATATAGGGTGGTCCGTATAAAAAAATGTAGTTTAGGGTCGTACACCAAAAACCAAACACCCTGTATAAAAATTATCCATCGCAATGGATTCTACGTAAAAAGGTGCTGTAAGAAATATTTTGCCAAAATCAATTATATTTTTAATAATAAGAAAGCTATGGAGGAATAAAGAAATTGACTAAATTCGAGAAACGCTCCCTAGTGTCCAAACGATTAGAGATAGCTGAATTCTGTTTGCACCAGTGACTTTCTCATTAAAATTGAGCTCAAGACACCTAGGTCCGTTTTTCTCTATCTCTTAAGATAAATATGCATTTATTATATAGGTAGCCTAAAAGTGTCCAAATTGGCCCACCCGGTACACATGGTTATAAGCACTTATGGTGTGCATAAGAAATTGTCTAAATATATCACAACATAATAAATTCACAATTTCACCCTGAACTTGTTTTTATATTTTACTGTTCAATTCCGTACAGCGCTACAAGCCGAGCTTTGTAGAAGATGTTGGCCTTGAAGACCTACGAAACCGATTTAAAGCCCGTTTACCATTTGCAGCAGTGTACAGTCTTACAGAAATATAATATCGTTCTAATTAATCCAGTCATGCCTTACTGGATACATGAATGTACAAAACTCACTCAAGAGCAATGAATCTTTATCGCACGGAAGTATCATTAAGGCATGTTTTTTCAAAAATTCAGCCGGAACGACACAAACTGTTATCGATTTGCCTTATGTTTTTTGGCCATATTGTTAAAATCGACTAAAACGGAATGTGTTTTAAGGAAATGGCGCCACATGCCACCTAAACGCGGAAACAATGGAACTACTTCGAACCTGTTTGCGTTATTTTTTAAAACTGAAACCTAAATGTTTTCCACTGCGCTCAGTTATAATTATTAGTCTATTATAAAGGACTCTGCCTTTAGGATAAATTAATATTATGGCGAATGTGCTGGAGATACCCTATCTACTAACTCGTCTTTAAAAAGGATTGTTTATTTCAGTTTGGATTGTCCATATAATGTAATTATTATTTTTGTTTACTAACGCGGCAGTTTTCGTTTGGTCATAGTATATAATCAATGGTTTGGTTTTATTTTCACTTAATCAGTTTAATAAATCGTCCGCATTGGTAGCTATAGGTGTCTCTTATTTAAACAAATTAGGTTACCAGTTCAACTGAATACAGTAATTAGGCAACAGTTAAAAATCTAATCCACTATAATGACATAAACTAATCCTTTTTTGTGCTTCTTAATCTACTTAAAGTAATAGCATATTCTGTTCAGTATTTTGTACCTTAATTAACTTAAATTGAATGCGGCAGCGATTAATCATTTTGTATAAGTACTAAATTTGGGACATTGATTTTGTTGAGTTATTAAGGCGACCTTCCCCCTACTATTGTAATTGTAACTCAGCGTCAGTGGGTATAAAGAGTCTTGAACAGAATCGGCATGCGGTAAACTGCAACATGAAAGTGCACGAAAAGGCAGCTACACTACGTAAATCAAACTTAGTTCAAGTTACACCACAAACAGATAAAAAATATGCTATTGAGAAGCGACGAAGAACAGTATTAAGTAAAATAAAAGAGTACCTTCTCCAGTGTTGTGAAACAACCACAATTCACGGTATGAGATATGTTGGAGAACGTGGACGTTATTTCATGGAAAGGTAATTAGTAATTCCTAATGTTTGCTCATTCGGTACATAATTAGAGAAAATTACAGGCTAATGTGGATTGTGATTATGCTGCTAGTTTGTGGGTGTTGCCTAATGTTACTTCACAAGACTTATACAAAGTGGACCAGTTCGCCAGTGATAGTAACATTTGGAAATACGGAAACTCCCATATATAAAATACCATTCCCAGCAGTCACTATCTGCCCAGAAGTTAAATTTGATCCTGCAAGATTTAATCTTACCGAGATGATTATAAGAAAACATCGCGGTAAAAAGTTTACGAAGAGGGAGTAATGTAACAAACACGAATTAATTTAGAATAACGTATAAACCTTTCAGGGAGAATTATTTAGAAATTGCCTACTTGGTATGTGACAACCGTTTCGGTTTTAACATGACGAATTGGAGTAAAACAATTCCTGTACACTTAATGAATGATTTGTGCTCGGTAAGTACTTGCCGAGAAAATATAGGGGGTACCATAATTTTTACTGCAGATGAATCCCTATTATGATCTGTTTAGAAATGCCACTGTCACATGGATGGGGAAAATCGTGGATCCGTATGTATTTCAACCTAGATTTACTTCCGAAGGAATTTGTTATACCTTCAACATGCTACCTCCCCACGAAATGCTTAGATATGAGTAAGTATTTTGCAGCTACGTATACACGCAAATTTGCTTTTGAATTCGTCATCAGAACGTCATCATCCTCCTCATGTGTATATAGTCTCAATAACTGTAACTGTTTATGGTATCATTTCAAGAATATACATATTTTCATGTGCTTGAAAGGAAGAGATAATACACTCTCATTTTTAAGGCATTAAAATTTATTGTTAGCGGTAGATATAATAAACTATTTATTTTGTAGAAAACTGTTAAATATATCCGTTCAACACGAAATTAAAAGCCGTAAGTGGTCCCTTCAAGATGGCTATCCGCCGGGAGATAACTTTGATGCTTATCCTAGAAAAACGTTTATGAATGGAGTAGATGGTGGACTAACCATCAACGCACTCTACACAAATCATAGTCACATAGATTATTTGTGTAAGGAATCTTTCCAAGGATTTAAGGTCAGTCTTGTTATTCTATTTATTACATAAATCTAGTTATTTAAATATTTAGGTAACTTTGCACCATCCGTGCGAGTTTCCTAACTTGGAAACACATTTTCGATTACCTTTAGACCAAGCGGTATTTGTTAGCATAAAACCGTCACTAATAACAGTGTCAAAAGATTTATGGAATTACTCACCAAATGACAGAAAGTGTTACCTAACTGACGAGAAATACTTGGCAAGTTTCAAGTTTTATACTCAACAAAATTGCCTTGTTGAATGCTTAGCTAATTATACTTTGGCGCAATGTGAATGTGTTCCATTTTATCTACCACGTAAGTGTGTTGATCGCGATTTGTTCATTAAAATTCTTATGATGTTTTAGTGTTGTACTATGACACGAAAGTGTGCGGGCCGGCCAGCAAGGAATGTGTAAAACACAGTCAATGTAAGTACTTGCTTTAAAACGAATGAAAGATATTGATGCATTAATTCAAGTCGAATATATGAAACTTGAAAGTAATAGCGAATCGAATCAACCATGCGAGTGTTTACCACCATGCGTCTCCCTATCGTACGATGTAGAAACATCCCACACTGACTGGGATTGGGAAAAAGCCATTAACATTCTCCCGAATAACGAGAATGCTGTTACGAAGCAAAAGTACGTTACATTATTCTTACGGCACTGGTATACATTTTTTATTTGTCCCTTATTCCAGTACACATTTGTCAAGATTAAGTGTCTATTATAAAGACTTGGAATTTTTAAGCTGCAAAAGGAAGGAGCTGTACGGGACAATCGACTTCCTCTCTAACATGGGTGGTCTTCTAGGATTATTTATTGGATTTTCGGTCACCTCTATTATTGAAATATTATATTTCTGCACTCTTCGACTTATTTGCAACATTAAGAAGTACGGTAACAGCCCTTGGTCTGGAAACCTCGAAAATGGAGATAATCACTAGATGCATGCAATTACAGTTTTGTGATCTGTTCTTTACTAATTATGTGTACACGGTTATAGGCACTTATGGTGTGCATAAGAAACTGTTTTAACTCTTATCCGGGTAAGTGGGGTCCAACGGGCCCACGCAGTGTTACAAACGGCCATATTTCAGTTAATATTTAATTTTTGAAAAAATGCCGTTGTGGTTTCCAAGCTAAGTCATCTTGCAATTAGATAATGTTGAAGTTATTCTTCTAGTAATTATCTACGTATGGATAATGAGTAATTTAAGCTATTAGTGGTGTAATTACAATATCTATTTATAATTGCATTTTACTCAAGAATTTGGATTTTATTTTCAAAAAAACGTAATTAGTCTGGAATATTTGTTATAATAACCACTCAGTATAAGGGAGTAATAAAAATTGTGCATATGAAGAAGGTGGGTCCGTTGGACCCACACTGCCCGGTTACGTTACTCTAAAGACTTGCCCGGATAAGAGTTAATGTATCCCAACATAATAAATTCACAATTTCACCGTGAACTTGTTTTTATTTTTTATTGTTCAATAAGTGGGGACAGTGAAGTACGTTCCAGTGTACTCGACAAATCGTCAGCTTTAACTTTAAAGCGCTCCAAAAATTTCGTACAGCGCCGAACATTTCGCAGAAGATATTGGCTGTGAAGTCCTACGAAATCGATTTAAAGCCAGCTTACCATTTGCAGCAGCGTAGAGTCTTAGAAATAAAAGGATTGACACTAAGGTTTGCTATAATATCGTTGTCAGTAATACAGTGATTTCTTACTGGATAACCGAATTTTTTTGACCATAAATAGTTAAAATCGACTTAAAAGGATCGTCTTTTAAGAAAATGACGCCACAATGCACATAAAGACGGAATCAATGGAACTACTTCAAACCAAATTCCCTGTTTGCTTTATTTTTTAAAACTGACACCTAGATGTTTTCAACTGCTCACCATTATAATTATTAGTCCCTCATAAAGACCCTTTAAGAGTCCATCACCAGTTGGAATTGAAAATGATTTCATGGGTGTCGCCGTATACATAAAATTTAAATAAAACATTGTTGTATAAACACAAAAAAGGTGTCAATGGATAGAGGAAGGTTTATTGTAGGGCACTCCTGATAGGGATTTTTAAATTTTTCACAAAGTTTTTTGTAAAATTTGTTAGAAGTTGCTTAATATTCATTCAATTTCACGAATATTTTACAAGAAATACGAACAAAAATGGAAAATTCTAATACACGAGAGCCCTTTCCCTTTCCGACTCTCACACATGTTGCCTTCTACAGTCCGCGGTCAAGTGGTTTCCATTGCACCTCAAGTAACATCTGCCATTTCATAGCATAGCTGCGCAATGTGGAAACCTTATTATCGGTGGTAATGCATCACCAAGGTTTCTGGTGCAGAAATTCCGCTGTGCCTTTTGATACTTAAGACGTTCTTGATGCGGAAGATATTTTTAAATTCTCTGGGAGATTATACGGCACAAGTGATACCCCATGATGGCGGTGCGAACGCAGCGAGCAAATTATCTGACAATGAAAGATGACGACACAACCTAAACATCAAAGGAAGGTAAAACTGAAGGTGGAATAGGAACCTAATATGAAGCTGGAAGAAGAACTTGCATAATGATTGGCCGAGATTTTCTCTCCTTTTCACCACTTCATTTTGTGGATTCGAGTCATCATTATTATAGTCGTTCATTCTGTTATTTAATAGGTACATAAATTATTTTTGCTGCTAAATGCGTTATATCATTGAATAAAGATCTTTCACTCAACGGTCACCTATAATGTAATAATAGCGTGATTTTTTCTCTTACTTGTCCCATCTCAATTGAAAATATAGGCTATTAGTAATTGACACTTTGTTTGTGTGTTTCAGTCCAATCGACCTTATTCATTCGCTATTACTTAACAACCTTGGTAACATTTCTTAATCGTCAGGATTCTTTGGTGGTATGTTTAGTAGGGTTTTCTCGGGCCATACTTTACAACGTGCAATTTCTTTAACAGCATTGCACTGATACACGCACAATTTATTGCTATTAATCTTGCTAGTTAAACCTCATTTTCATTTCATGCTTTCGTGGAAAGAGGGTTGATTAGATGTTGTTCTTTTTTGCATTTTCGATAAGAAGATTTTGTATTTAGTGATCATTGTTTAACTTTAATCTGTCACAATCTATTTCAAATATTCTAAGAATGGCACAATGTCAAAACGCGTTGGGATATATTTAATTTAAACAAATTGGTTGTTACTGCTTATTCAGTGATTTTATTAACACCGCTGTCTTCGTTTGGTTTTATTTTCACTTTATCAGTTTAATAAATCGTCCGCTTTGACAGCTATAGGTGTCTCTCTTTTAAGCAAATTGATTACCGGTTGAACTGAATACAGTAATTAGTGTACAGTTAAAAATGAAGAACGATACTGTGGTAAAATGTAATCCCATTTAGAATATAATAATCTAAGACTAACCTTTTTTTTGTGCTCCTTATTCTACTTAAAGTAATAGCATATTCTGTTCAGTATTTTCTACCTTAATTAACTAAAATTGTTTGCTGCAGCGATTAATCATTTTGTATAAGGTACCTACTACATTTGGTGCATTGATTTTATTCAATTATTGAGGCGACCTTTCCCCTACTGTTGTAATTGTAAATCAGCGTCACTGGTATAAAGATTCTCGAACATCATCGGTATGCGATAAACTGCAACATGAAACAGCACGTTAAGGCAGCTAAACTACGTAAATCAAACTTAATTCAAGTTACACCACAAACAGATAAAAAATATGCTGTTGAGAAGCGACGCAGATCAGTATTAAGTAAAATAAAAGAGTACTTTCTTCAGTATTGTGAAACAACCACAATTCACGGTATGAGATATGTTGGAGAACGTGGACGTTATTTCATGGAGAGGTAATTACTAATGTTTGCACATTAAGTATAGGTATAATTATTAGAGAAAATTACAGGCTCGTGTGGATTGTGATTATGCTCTTAGTTTCTGGATGTTGCATAATGTTACTTCACAAGACGTATACAAAGTGGACAAGTTCGCCAGTGATAGTAACATTAGCAAATACGGAAACCCCCATCTACAAAATACCGTTCCCAGCAGTCACCATCTGTCCAGAAGTTAAATTTGATCCCAAAAGATTTAATCTAACCGAGATGATTATGAAAAAACATCGCGGTAAAAAGTTTACGAAAGCGGAGTAACGTAACAAACACGAATTAATTTAGAATAACGTATAAACCTTTCAGGGAGCATTATTTACAAATTGCCCACTTGGTATGTGACAACCGTTTCGGTTTTAATACGACGAATTGGAATAGAACCGTGTCTATACAGTTAATGAATGATTTGGGCATGGTAAGTACCTTCACTGAATATATAGGGAGTACTCTAATTTTCACTGCAGATGCATCCCTATCTTGATCTGTTTAGAAATGCGACTATTACATGGATGGGTAAAATCGTGCAACCGAATGAATTCCAAGCTACTTTTACTTCCGAAGGAGTTTGTTACACCTTCAACATGCTGCCTTACGGCGAAATGGTTAGATATGAGTAAGTATTTCGCAGCTACGTACACGCATATTATATGCTTTTGAATTCTTCTGAGAGTATCATTTTCCTCAAAAGTGTAATATAGTCTCAATAACGGTAACTGTTTATGGTATCACTTCAAGAAAGGAAATATTTTCATGTCCTTGGAAAGAAGACATAATACGCTTTCCTTTTTAAGGCTTTAAAATTTGTCCTTTGTGTAGTATTGTGAGCGAAAGATATAATAAACCATTAATTTTGTAGAAATGAATTCCATAGATCTTCTACACACGAAATTAAAAGCCGTAAATGGTCTCTTCAAGATGGCTATCCACCGGGAGATAACTTTGATTCTTATCCCAGAAAAACGTTTATGAATGGAGTCGATGGTGGACTAACCATCAACGCACTTTACACAAATGAAAGTCACATAGATTATTTGTGTAAGGAATCTTTCCAAGGATTTAAGGTCAGTTTGAATAGTTATTTTTGTAACTAGTGCGCGAAATACCACTTTGGTGATCGAGAACTGA
Source organism: Pyrocoelia pectoralis (assembly GCA_036250285.1). NCBI lineage: Eukaryota > Metazoa > Arthropoda > Insecta > Coleoptera > Lampyridae > Pyrocoelia > Pyrocoelia pectoralis. The sequence continues at coordinate 30,371,466 of CM070080.1, forward strand.
TTTTTTTAACGAAGCGCAGCCAAGTTAAAAAAATAGTCGAGATGACCAAAGTATTTCGCGCACGAGTTGCAAACCAAATTTTTTCTAAAAACGTTAAAAAATAAAATTAGGTAGAATACAGTGTAAAATTTTGCCACAATTTGAAAAGTGTTAAAAAGCCTTAATTATTGTTAAACATTTAGAAATAAATGATTTCTTTGGTTTTTGCTTGATTGAAGACCATAAACGTTAAAATACAAAAATCTCATATAGTTTACATGCAGTGGGCGAAATATGTATTTGGCACACTATTTCGCGCGTAACGTAGGAAAATGAAAAAAAGGGTCACTTCCTTAGGTTAAATAGGTCACTTCGCATATTGTTATCAATGCGCGAACCTTGTCATTTTTTGACGTTTGTAGAAAATAGCTATTTATACAAGTAGTGGTAAAAGCGATACTTTTAAATGGCATTTCATTGTTGTAATGGTTTATTTCCATAGCAACAAACAAGGATTGCTTTGAAAATATCCGACGTCAAATAATTACCAAGTCAAATAAATTCAAAATGAAGATTAATTTTACTGAATTGCAAAAAATCTTGTATATAAACACGTTGCAAAACTCCGTCTTTTTTGCACACGATGTAGAAAAAATTTTGTTTGTAACTCGTGCGCGAAATACTTTGGTGATCTCGACTATTTTTCTAACTCAGCCGCGTCTCGTTAAAAAAATCAGTTCTCGATCACCAAAGTGGCATTTCGCGCACTAGATACAAAAATGACTATTATTACATCAATCTAGTTATTTAAACATTTAGGTAGCTTTGCATCATCCGTGCGAGTTTCCTAACTTGGAAAAACATTTTCGATTACCTTTAGACCAAGCGGTATTTGTTAGCATAAAACCGTCACTAATAACAGTGTCAAAAGATTTATGGAATTACTCACCAAATGACAGAAAGTGTTACCTAACCGACGAGAAATACTTGGCAAGTTCCAAGTTTTATACTCAACAAAATTGCCTTGATGAATGCTTAGCTAATTATACTTTGGCACAATGTGAATGTGTTCCATTTTATTTGCCACGTAAGTCTATTGATCGTGATTTCTTCATTAAAATTCTTATGATTTTTTAGTGTTGCACCATGGTACCAAAGTGTGCGGTCCGGCCAGCAGAGAATGTGTAAAAGACAGTCAATGTAAGTACTTGTTTTAAAATTAATAAAAGATGTTGATGCATTAATTCAAGTCAAATATATGAAACTCGAAAGTAACGATGAATCGAATCAACAATGCGAGTGTTTACCATTGTGCGTCTCTCTATCGTACCATGTGGAAACATCCCACACTGACTGGGATTGGGAAAAAGCCATTAACATTCTGCCGAATAACGAGAATCCTGCTACAAAGAAAAAGTACGTTACATTATTCTTACGGCACCGGTTACATTTCTTACTTGTTCCTTATTACAGTACTCATTTGTCGAGATTAAGTGTCTATTATAAAGACTTGGAATTTTTAAGCTGCAAAAGGAAGGAGCTGTACGGGACAATCGACTTCCTTTCTAACATGGGCGGTCTTCTAGGATTGTTTATTGGATTTTCGGTCACATCTATTATTGAAATATTGTATTTCTGCACTCTTCGACTTATTTGCAACATTAAGAAGTACGGTAACAGCTCTTGGTCTGGAAACCTCGAAAATGGAGATAATCACTAGATGCATGCAATTACAGTTTTGTGATTTGTTCTTTACTAGGTAATTATGTGCACATGGCGCATGGTGCACTTATGGTGTGCACAACAATATGTTTAAATATTTCACAACATAATAAATTCACAATTTCAGCGTGAACTTGTTTTTATTTTGTATTGTTCAATAAGTGGGGGCAGTAAAGGACGTTCCAGTGTACTCGAGAAATCGTCAGCTTTAATTTTAAAGCGCTCCAAAAATTTCGTACAGCGCCGAACTTTGCAGAAGATGTTGGCTGTGAAGTCCTACGAAATCGATTTAAAGCCAGCTTACAATTTGCTGCAGCGTAGAATCTTAGAGAAAAAAAAAGGATTGACACTAAGCTTTGCTATAATATTGTTGTCATTAATACAGTGATTCCTTACTGGATAACAGAATTTTTTTGATCATAAATAGATAAAATCGACTCGAAAGGATTGACTTTTAATAAAATGACGCCACAATGCACATAAAGACGGAAACAACGGAACTACTTCAAACCATATTCCCTGTTTGCTTTATTTTTTAAAACTAACACCTAAATGTTTTCAACTGCTCACAATTATAATTATTAGTCCCTCATAAAGACCCTGCTTTTAAGATAAATTAATATTATTGCTGAGATATCCTCTCAACTAACTCGTCCTTTAAAGGATTTTCCAAAATACCATTCAGAATACAATGTTTCAACTAAATTTGTAGAAAGCTTGTCAGTTGGTGCATAATCGGTTTTATGCAATTTGTCATAAGATTAATATGTTAATATTGGACCACATTACGTGTGGTATTATTCAACATAATATACAACGAATTTTCAAAGGCAATAATAGATTGAAACATATCTTTGATAACAAAAACAAATAGGAAAAGACTCCTGCGCCACCCCGTCACATGCCTTAGTTTTGAGTTATTCTTACCTTTAACACAATTCTTGTAGGATTTTCTACAGCGTAAAATGTGTGGTGAAGTCATATGAATTGAAAGGTTGATCGCGATGCTCTTCAGTATTCTAATGAGATTGGTATTCCCATAATGCGGTAGATGTTCTCGAAATTGGTATTAAACACCACTTTTTAAGGAAGGCGTGGTTTGGTCTTAATGGAGCTCACACTGAGGATGCAGTGCGGTTTTCTTTCAGGGTGGACTGGTAACGTTACTAGCTCCGTATCCCTTGTAATTCGGAAGGCACATCCCCTTTCCGCCACTCACACATGTTGCCTTCTACAGTCCGCGGTCAAGTGGTTTCCATTGCACTTCAAGTAACATCTGCGCAATGTGGAAACCTTATTATCGGTGGTAATGCATCACCAAGGTTTCTGGCGCAGAAATTCCGCTGTGCCTTTTGATACTTAAGACGTTGATGCGGAAGATATTTTTAAATTCTCTGGGAGATTAAATGGCACAAGTGATACCTCTTAATGGCGGTGCGAACGCACCGAGCAAATTAGCTGACAATGAAAGATGACGACACAACCTAAACATCAAAGGAAGGTGGAATTGGAACCTAATATGAAGCTGGAAGAAGAACTTGCATAATGATTATTATAGTCATCATTATTATAGTCGTTCATTCTGTTATTTAATAGGTACTTACATATATAATTATTTTTGCTGCTAATTACGTTATATCATTAAATAAAGATCTTTCACTCAACGGTTACCTATAATGTAATAATAGAATGATTTTTTCTCTTACTGTTACCAATTTCAACTGAAAATATAGGCTATTAGTAATTGACACTTTGTTTGTGTGTTTTAGCTAATCTACCTTATTCATTCGCTATTACTTAACAACCTTGGTAACATTTCTTAATCGTCAGGAATCTTTGGTGGTATGAATAGGTTTTTAGTAGGGTTTTCTCGGGGCCATACTTTACAACGTGCAATTTCTTTAACAGCATTGCATTGATATACGCTCAATTTATTGCTATTATTCTTGCTAGTTAAACCTCATTTTCATTTCATGCTTTCGTGGAAAGAGGGTTGATTAGATGTTGTTCTTTTTTGCATTTTCGATAAGATTTTGTGTTTAGTGATCATTGTATAACTTTAATCTGTCACTATCTATTTCAAATACCTTAAGAATGGCACTGGCACAGTGTCAAAACGCGTTGGACTATATTTAATTAAAACAACATTCGTTGTTATTATCTACTGCTTATTCAATGCTTTTATTAACAACGTTGTCTTCGTTTGGTTTTATTTTCACTTTATCAGTTTAATACTGAACTGGTATAATATGGACGAAGAATTAAGACGGTGCACATTATGCAATAAAGGGGAAGTAGAAGATACGTTTCATTTTGTATGTATATGTCCTATGCTAGAAGAGTTTAGAATTAAGTATTTTGGTAAAAAAGAATTAGAAAGTAGTGAATTTATAATGTATTTGAATGGTAGAAATTGGTGTACGTTAGTAAGATACAGCAGGAGTGCATGGAAGTACAGATACCAACTTATATCGGAATATAATGGATAGTTTTTTGTTTTTGTTTCCCTTTTATGTTTGGTTTTGTTTTTGTTTTCTTCCGCGTCTTCACTAAGAGTTACGCATCGTCAGTGGACTATAGATTGCTATTTATCTATAGTCAATATATAATAGGAAACATAACCGGACGGTCATTGACCATGGTAAAGCCTTATGTAAGAATGTAATGTTTAAGTTTTATATATGTGGTTTAGTTAATTAAATAAAGGCAATTATTATTATTATTATTATCAGTTTAATAAATCGTCCGCTTTGACAGCTATAGGTGTCTCTCTTTTAAGCAAATTGATTACCAGTTGAACTGAATACGGTAATTAGTGTACAGTTAAAAATAAAGAACGATACTGTGGTAAAATGTAATCCACTATAATGACATACCTGTAGACTAATCCCTTTTAAAATATAATAATCTAAGACTAATCTTTTTTTTGTTCTCCTTATTCTACTTAAAGTAATAGCATATTCTGTTCAGTATTTTCTACCTTAATTAACTAAAATTGTTTGCTGCAGCGATTAATCATTTTGTATAGGTACTACATTTGGGACATTGATTTTATTCAATTATTGAGGCGACCTTTCCCCTACTGTTGTAATTTATTGTAAATCAGCGTCAGTGGTATAAAGAGTCTTGAACAGGATTGGTATGCGGTAAACTGCAATATGAAAGTGCACGAAAAGGCAGCTAAACTACGTAAATCCAACTTAATTCAAGTTACAACACAAACAGATAAAAAATATGCTGTTGAGAAGCGACGCAGATCAGTATTAAGTAAAATAAAAGAGTACTGTCTCCAATATTGTGAAACAACTACAATTCATGGTATGAGATATGTTGGAGAACGAGGACGATATTTCATAGAGAGGTAATTATTACCTAATATTTGTAAATTAAGTATATAATTAAAGAAAATTACAGAGTAATGTGGATTGTGATTATGCTCCTAGTTTGTGGATGTTGCCTAATGTTACTCCACCAGACCTATACAAAGTGGACAAGTTCGCCAGTGATAGTAACATTTGCAAAGAAGGAAACTCCCATTTACGAGATACCCTTCCCAGCAGTCACTATCTGCCCAGAAGTTAAATTTGATCCCACAATATTTAATTTTACCGAGATGATTATCAAAAAACATCGCGGTAAAAAGTTTACGAAGGAGGAGTAACGTAACAAACACGAATTAATGTAGAATAACGTATAAACTTTTCAGGGAGAATTATTTAGAAATTGCCCACTTGGTATGTGACAACCGCTTCGATTTTAATATGACGAATTGGGGTAAAACAATTCCTCTACACTTAATGAAGGATTTGTACTCGGTAAGTACCTGCCGAGAAAATATAAGGACTACTATAATTTCTACTGCAGATGAATCCCTATTTTGATCTGTTTAGAAATGCGACTGTCACATGGATGGGGAAAATCGTGAAGCAGAATGAATTCCAACCTAGATTTACTTCCGAAGGAATTTGTTATACCTTCAACATGCTACCTACCAGCGAAATGGTTAGACATGAGTAAGTAGTTCGCTGCTATATGCTTTTGAAGTCTTTTGCGAGGGAAACGGCGTCATCCTCCTCAGAAGTAAATAGTCTCAATAACTGTAACTGTTTATGGTATCACTTCAAGAATCCAAATATTTTCATGTCCTTGTAAGGAAGAGAATACAATTTCATTTTTAAGTCTTTAGAATTTGTTTTTTGAGTAGTATTGCCAGCGGAAGATATAATAAACCATTCATTTTGTAGAAAAGTGTTAAATATATCCCTTCAAAACGAAATTAAAAGTCGTAAATGGTCCCTTCAAGATGGCTATCCGCCGGGAGATAACTTTGATGCTTATCCCAGAAAAACGTTTATGAATGGAGTAGATGGTGGACTAACCATCAATGGACTCTACACAAATCAAAGTCACATAGATTATTTGTGTAAGGAATCTTTTCAAGGATTTAAGGTCAGCCTTATTATTCTATTTATTACTTCAGTCTAGTTATTTAAACATTTAGGTAGCTTTGCATCATCCGTGCGAGTTTCCTAACTTGCAAACACATTTTCGATTACCTTTAGACCAAGCGGTATTTGTTGGCATAAAACCATCACTAGTAACAGTGTCAAAAGATTTATGGGATTACTCACCAAACGACAGAAAGTGTTACCTAGCCGACGAGAAATACTTGGCAAGTTTCAAGTTTTATACTCAACAAAATTGCCTTGTTGAATGCTTAGCTAATTATACTTTGGCACAATGTGAATGTGTTCCATTTTATTTACCACGTAAGTGTGTTGATCGCGATTTGTTCATTTAAATTCTTATGATTTTTTAGTGTTGCACCATGGTACCAAAGTGTGCGGTCCGGCCAACAAAGAATGTGTAAAAGACAGTCAATGTAAGTGCTTGTTTTAAAACGAATAATATTGATGTATTAATTTAAGTGGAATATAATATGAAACTCGACAGTAATGGTGAATCGGATCAACAATGCGAATGTTTACCATTATGCGTCTCTCTATCGTACCATGTGGAAACGTCTCACACTGACTGGGACTGGGAAAAAGCCATTAACATTCTCCCGAATAACAAGAATGCTGCTACGAAGCAAAAGTATTATTCTTACGGCACGGGTATACATTTCTTACTTGTTACTTATTACAGTACGCATTTGTCAAGATTAAGTGTTTATTATAAAGACTTGGAATTTTTAAGCTGCAAAAGGAAGGAGCTATACGGGACAATCGACTTCCTTTCTAACATGGGTGGTCTTCTAGGATTATTTATTGGATTTTCGGTCACCTCTATTATTGAAATGTTGTATTTCTGCACTCTTCGACTTATTTGCAACATTAAGAAGTACGGTAACAGCCCTTGGTCCGGAAATTTCGAAAATGAAGATAATCCCTAGATGTATGCGATTACAGTTTTGTGATGTGTTCTTTATTAATTATGTGCACATGGTTATAGGCACTTATGGTGTGCACAAGAAACTGTTTTAATGTATCCCGACATAATAAATTCACAATTTCAGCGTGACTTGTTTTTATTTATTACTGTTCAATAAGTGGGGGCAGTAAAGTACGTTCCTGTGTACTCGAGCAATCGCCAGCTTTAACGTCAAAGCGCTCCAAAAATTTCGTACAGCGCCGAACTTTTCGCAGAAGATGTTGGCTGTGAAGTCCTACGAAATCGATTTAAAGCCAGCTTACAACTTGCAGCAGCGTAGAGTCTTAGAGAAAAAAAGGGATTGACACTAAGCTTTCCTATAATATCGTTGTCAGTAATACAGTGATTCCTTACTTGATAACCGAATTTTTTTGACCATAAATAGTTAAAATCGACTTGAAAGGAACGTCTTTTAAGAAAATGACGCCACAATGCACATAAAGAAGGAATCAACGGGACTACTTCAAACCAAATTCCCTGTTTGCTTTATTTTTTAAAACTGACACCTAGATGTTTTCAACTGCTCACAATTATAATTATTAGTCCCTCATAAAGACCCTGCTTTTAAGATAAATTAATATTATTGCTGAGATATCCTCTCAACTAACTCGTCCTTTAAAGGATTTTCCAAAATACCATTCAGAATCAGGCCCGTGCGCAGGATTGGTCCATGGGAGGGGTTGGGTTGGGAACAGGAAAGACCTCAAAGGTTGATTGAATGATTTCAATCAACGCCTCAAACGGGCTCAAACATTCATAAAACATAAGCTAGGTTGCGATACTCCCAATAATAAAATTAGGTTTGGGGGGGGGGGGGGCTCAAGCACTTTTTTCGATGCAATTTTGACCCTGATTGTTGGCTTTTATACCTGAAAATGACCCCACGGCAGTTATGCCTATCGATATCGCATTGGGGTATGCTGTTTCTATTTTAATTTTGAAAGAATCGCAAAATATCGCAAGAAAACAGTATCTGTCACTTTGACACATCCTAGACAGCTTGAAACATTATACTTTTTGCTAAAACTAGGCATATGAGCCGTAGAATGTTCTTAGGGTCATTTTGAGACATAAAACTCCATGATCGGAGCAATAATATGGCCACAGCAAGTTGTCCAGAAATGCATGCCAAAGTCCAATTTTAACATGGCTTTTATATGGGAGTGTGGTTATAAAATTCTGGTTACTTAGGACAATTGATCCCCTCCTTAACATATTCTTTAAAGCATTGAAATTTGGGTAGGTATTCAATATTTATCTATTTTTGAATACATAATTAGGTATGTATTTATAACTACACATATATTATTATATTTCCTTATATTTCAAGGGGTTATGGGAGGGGTTTGAACCCCCAAAACCCCCCCCTTGCGCACGGGCCTGTTCAGAATACAATGTTTCAACTAAAGTAGAAAGGCTTGTCAGTTGGTGCATAATAGGTTTTATGCAATTTCTCATAAGATTAATATGCTAATATTGGACTACATTACGAGTGGTATTATTCAACATAATATATAACGAATTTTCAAAGGCAATAATAGATTGAAACATATCTTTGATAACAAAAACAAATAGGAAAAAACTCCTGCGCCACCCCGTCACATGCCTTAGTTTTGAGTTATTCTTACCTTTAACACAATTCTTGTAGGATTTTCTACAGCGTAAAATGTGTGGTGAAGTCATATGAATTGAAAGGTTGATCGCGATGCTCTTCAGTATTCTAATGAGATTGGTATTCCCATAATGCGGTAGATTGGTATTGAACACCACTTTTTAAGGAAGGCGTCGTTTGGTCTTAATGGAGCTCACACTGAGGATGCAGTGCGGTTTTCTTTAAGGGTGAACTGATAACGTTACTAGCTCCGTATCCCTTGTAATTCGGAAGGTACATCCCCTTTCCGCTACTCACACATGTTGCCTTCTACAGTCCGCGGTCAAGTAGTTTCCATTGCACTTCAAGTAACATCTGCGCAATGTGGAAACCTTATTATCGGTGGTAATGCATTTCTGGCGCAGAAATTCCGCTGTGCATTTTGATACTTAAGACGTTCTTGATGCGGAAGATATTTTTAAATTCTCTGGGATATTAAATGGCACAAGTGATACCTCTTGATGGCGGTGCGAACGCACCGAGCAAATTATCTGACAATGAAAGATGACGACACAACCTAAACATCAAAGGAAGGTAAAACTGAAGGTGGAATAGGAACCTAATATGAAGCTGGAAGAAGAACTGGCATAATGATTATTATAGTCATCATTATTATAGTCATTCATTCTGTTATTTAATAGGTACTTACATATATTATAATTATTTTTGCTGCTAATTACGTTATATCATTGAATAAAGATCTTTCACTCAACGGTTACCTATAATGTAATAATAGAATGATTTTTTCTCTTACTGTTACCAATTTCAATTGAAAATATAGGTTATTAGTAGTCAGGAATCTTTGGTGGTATGAATAGGTTTTTAGTAGGGTTTTCTCGGGGCCATACCTACTTTACAACGTGCAATTTCTTTAACAGCATTGCACTGATATACGCTCAATTTATTGCTATTATTCTTGCTAGTTAAACCTCATTTTCATTTCATGCTTTCGTGGAAAGAGGGTTGATTAGATGTTGTTCTTTTTTGCATTTTCGATATGATTTTGTGTTTGGTGATCATTGTATAACTTTAATCTGTCACAATCTATTTCAAATACCCTAAGAATGGCACAGTGTCAAAACGCGTTGGGCTATATTTAATTTAAACAAATTCGTTGTTATTATCTACTGCTTATTCAATGCTTTTATTAACAACGTTGTCTTCGTTTGGTTTTATTTTCACTTTATCAGTTTAATAAATCGTCCGCTTTGACAGCTATAGGTGTCTCTGTTTTAAGCAAATTGATTACCAGTTGAACTGAATACCGTAATTAGTGTACAGTTAAAAATGAAGAACGATACTGTGGTAAAATGTAATCCACTATAATGACATACCTGTAGACTAATCCCTTTTAGAATATAATAATCTAAGACTAATCTTTTTTTTTGTGCTCCTTATTCTACTTAAAGTAATAGCATAGTCTGTTCAGTATTTTCTACCTTAATTAACTAAAATTGATTGCTGCAGCGATTAATCATTTTGTATAGGTACTACATTTGGGACATTGATTTTATTCAATTATTGAGGCGACCTTTCCCCTACTGTTGTAATTGTAAATCAGCGTCAGTGGTATAAAGATTCTCGAAAATGATCGGTATGCGGTAAACTGCAACATGAAACAGCACGATAAGGCAGCTAAACTACGTAAATCAAACTTAATTCAAGTTACACCAGAAACAGATAAACAATATGCTGTTGAGAAGCGACGCAGATCAGTATTAAGTAAAATAAAAGAGTACTTTCTTCAGTATTGTGAAACAACCACAATTCACGGTATGAGATATGTTGGAGAACGTGGACGTTATTTCATGGAGAGGTAATTACTAATGTTTGCACATTAAGTATAGGTATAATTATTAGAGAAAATTACAGGCTCGTGTGGATTGTGATTATGCTCTTAGTTTGTGGATGTTGCCTAATGTTACTTCACAAGACGTATACAAAGTGGACAAGTTCGCCAGTGATGGTAACATTAGCAAATACGGAAACCCCCATCTACAAAATACCGTTCCCAGCAGTCACCATCTGTCCAGAAGTTAAATTTGATCCCAAAAGATTTAATCTAACCGAGATGATTATGAAAAAACATCGCGGTAAAATGTTTACGAAGGCGGAGTAACGTAACAAACACGAATTAATTTAGAATAACGTATAAACCTTTCAGGGAGCATTATTTGCAAATTGCCCACTTGGTATGTGACAACCGTTTCGATTTTAATATGACGAATTGGAATAGAACCGTGTCTATACAGTTAATGAATGATTTGGGCATGGTAAGTACCTTCACTGAATATATAGGGAGTACCTACTCTAATTTTCACTGCAGATGCATCCCTATCGTGATCTGTTTAAAAATGCGACTATTACATGGATGGGTAAAATCGTGCAACCGAATGAATTCCAAGCTAGTTTTACTTCCGAAGGAGTTTGTTACACCTTCAACATGCTGCCTTACGGCGAAATGGTTAGATATGAGTAAGTATTTCGCAGCTACGTACACGCATATTATATGCTTTTGAATTCTTCTGAGAGTATCATTTTCCTCAAAAGTGTAATTATAGTCTCAATAACGGTAACTGTTTATGGTATCACTTCAAGAAAGGAAATATTTTCATGTCCTTGGAAAGAAGATATAATACGCTTTCCTTTTTAAGGCTTTAAAATTTGTCCTTTGAGTAGTATTGTGAGCGAAAGATATAATAAACCCTTAATTTTGTAGAAATGAATTCCATAGATCTTCTACACACGAAATTAAAAGCCGTAAATGGTCTCTTCAAGATGGCTATCCACCGGGAGATAACTTTGATGCTTATCCCAGAAAAACGTTTATGAATGGAGTCGATGGTGGACTAACCATCAACGCACTTTACACAAATGAAAGTCACATAGATTATTTGTGTAAGGAATCTTTCCAAGGATTTAAGGTCAGTTTGAATAGTTATTTTTGTATCTAGTGCGCGAACTGATTTATTTAACGAAGCGCAGCCGAGTTAAAAAAATAGTCGAGATGACCAAAGTATTTCGCGCACGAGTTGCAAACAAATTTTTTTCTAAAAACGTTAAAAAATAAAATTAGGTATAGTGTAAAATTTTGCCACAATTTGAAAAGTGTTAAAAAGCCTTAATTATTGTTAAACATTTAGAAATAAATGATTTCTTTGGTTTTTGCTTGATTGAAGACCATAAACGTTAAAATACAAAAATCTCATATAGTTTACATTCAGTGGGCGAAATATGTATTTGGCACACTATTTCGCGCGTAACGTAGGAAAATGAAAAAAAGGGTCACTTGCTTAGGTTAAATAGGTCACTTCGCATATTGTTATCAATGCGCGAACTTGTCATTTTTTGACGTTTGTAGAAAATAGCTATTTATACAAGTAGTGGTAAAAGCGATACTTTTTATCAGCAGACGTGAAACTTCGTCGTGTGATAAAAAGGCGCTTTTATCTCGTGTTTTACACAAGGTTTTTTGCAATTCAGTTACGAAATGTCATCATTTTGTCACCCATTCAGTGACAAAATGACATTTCATTGTTGTAATGGTTTATTTCCATAGCAACAAACAAGGATTGCTTTGAAAATATCCGACGTCAAATAATTACCAAGTCAAATAAATTCAAAATGAAGATTAATTTTACTGAATTGCAAAAAATCTTGTATATAAACACGTTGCAAAACTCCGTCTTTTTTGCACACGATGTAGAAAAAATTTTGTTTGTAACTCGTGCGCGAAATACTTTGGTCATCTCGACTATTTTTATAACTCGGCCGCGCCTCGTTAAAAAAATCAGTTCTCGATCACCAAAGTGGCATTTCACGCACTAGATACAAAAATGACTATTATTACATCAATCTAGTTATTTAAACATTTAGGTAGCTTTGCATCATCCGTGCGAGTTTCCTAACTTGGAAAAACATTTTCGATTACCTTTAGACCAAGCGGTATTTGTTAGCATAAAACCGTCACTAATAACAGTGTCAAAAGATTTATGGAATTACTCACCAAATGACAGAAAGTGTTACCTAGCCGACGAGAAATACTTGGCAAGTTCCAAGTTTTATACTCAACAAAATTGCCTTGATGAATGCTTAACTAATTATACTTTGGCACAATGTAAATGTGTTCCATTTTATTTGCCACGTAAGTCTATTGATCGTGATTTCTTCATTAAAATTCTTATGATTTTTTAGTATTGCACCATGGTACCAAAGTGTGCGGTCCGGCCAGCAGAGAATGTGTAAAAGACAGTCAATGTAAGTACTTGTTTTAAAATTAATAAAAGATGTTGATGCATTAATTCAAGTCAAATATATGAAACTCGAAAGTAACGATGAATCGAATCAACAATGCGAGTGTTTACCATTGTGCGTCTCTCTATCGTACCATGTGGAAACATCCCACACTGACTGGGATTGGGAAAAAGCCAATAACATTCTGCCGAATAACGAGAATCCTGCTACAAAGAAAAAGTACGTTACATTATTCTTACGGCACCGGTATACATTTCTTACTTGTTCCTTATTACAGTACGCATTTGTCGAGATTAAGTGTCTATTATAAAGACTTGGAATTTTTAAGCTGCAAAAGGGAGGAGCTGTACGGGACAATCGACTTCCTTTCTAACATGGGAGGCCTTCTAGGATTATTTATTGGATTTTCGGTTACCTCTATTATTGAAATGTTGTATTTCTGCACTCTTCGACTTATTTGCAACATTAAGAAGTACGGTAACAGCCCTTGGTCCGGCAATCTCGAAAATGAAGATAATTACTAGATGCATGCAATTACAGTTTTGTGATCTGTTCTTTACTAATTATGAGCACATGGTTATAGGCACTTATGGTGTGCACAACAAACTGTCTAAATATATCACAACATAATAAATTCACAATTTCAGCGTGAACTTGGTTTTATTTTTTACTGTTCAATAAGTGTACTTGAGAGAACGTCAGCTTTAATTTTAAAGCGCTCCAACCATTTCGACAAGTGCCGAACTTTACATCGATTTAAAGCTTACCATTTGCAGCAGCGTAGAGTCTTAGAAAAAAAAGGGATTGACACTAAGCTTTGCTATAATAACGTTGTCATTAATCCAGTGATTCCTTACTGGATAACTGGATTTTTTGACCATAAATATTTAAGATCGACTTGAAAAGATCGTTTTTTAAGAAAATGGCGCCACAATGCACATAAAGACGGAAACAATGGAACTACTTCAAACCAAATTCCCTGGTTGCGCTATTTTTTTAGACAGACACCTGAATGTTTTCCACCGCTCACAATTTAGACTCTCATAAAGACCCTGCTTTTAGGATAAATTTTTATTAGTGCTGAGATATCCTATCAAATAACTCGTCCTTATAAAGGATTGTCTATTTCAGTTTGAATTGTCCAAAATGCCATTCAGAAAACACTGGATCAACTAAATTTGTCGAAAGCTTGTCCGTTGGTACATAATCCGTTTGCACTTTGTAAGTTTAATGCTAATATTAAACCCGATGACGAGTTGTATTATCCAACATATACAACGAATTTCCAAAGGCAATAATAATATGTATAGATTGAAACATATCGTTTATAACAAAAACAATTAGGAAAATAGTAAGAATAGACCCCTGCACCACACATGCCTTAGTTTTGTGGTATTCTTTACTTTATCATAATTTTTTGAATTTTGACAGAGATAAAGAGTATCCAATACTAATACAGCGTGACATGTGTGGTGAAATCATATGAATTGAAAGGTTGGTCGCGATGGTCTTCAGTTTTCTAATTAGATTGGTATCCTCACAATGCGGTAGAAGACGTCAATCCTGCGTTCTCGAAATTGGTATTAAACACCACTTTTTGAAGAAGGTGTGGTTTGATCTTGATGGTGTAGTTCACGCTGAGGGTGCAGTGTGGTTTGCTTATAGGGTGGGCCGATAGCGTTAACTAGCTCCGTATCTCTTGTAATTCACAAGGAAGATCACGTTCCATCATTTACTCATGTTGCCTTCTGCAGTGGTTTGCATCGCACTTCATGTAACATCTGCCATTTCATAGTATAGCTGCGTGATGTGGAATCCTTATTATCAAGTGCGACCTTATGCATCACGCAGAAATTCCGCTGTGCCTTTTGATACTTAAGACGTTATTGATGTGGAAGATATTTTTAAATTCTGTGGGAGATTTCAGCGCAAGTGAAGTGATACCTGTTGATGGCGGTGTTAACGCACCGAGCAAAGGATCTGACAATGAAAGATGACGCCACAACCTAAATATCAATGGAAGGTAAAACTGAAGGAAGAATAGGAACGTAATATGAAGCTGGAAGAAGCAGTTGCACAATGATTGGTCCATTGGTCGAGATTTTCTCTGTTTTTCACCACTTCATTTTGTGGATCCGAGTCATCATTATTATCTACATTCATTATTTGATGTGTCATTATTTTTGCTGCTAATTGCGTTATATAATCATCATCATCATCAATATTTTTCTGTCTTTTGACACGTCCCAGTCAAAAATAAATTTATCTTGGAGCTCTCGCCACTTCATTTTTTCTATTCTTCTCGATGGCCACATTTCAAAAGCCTCCAGTCTCTTCAACTCAATCAGCGTTTCTCAATGTCCATGTCTTCGATCCATATACCGCTACAGTAAACGTAATAATAATAGAATGATTTTTACTGTTACTGTTACCTATTTCAATTGAAAACATAGGCTGTTAGTAATTGACAATTCTTGTGTGCTTAAGTCCAATCGACACTATTCTCTCCCACTCTTCCCTTCTGTAACTTGAATAATAAACCTTTGCGTGGATTACAATGATTTGCTAAAGAGTGCACTTGAAAATTTAATCGGATATGGACAATATTATTTGGAGCTATTTGACACCAACTAAGGTAACATTACATTAAATAACTAATCGTTGATATCACTCACAAGAAATTCGCACAAAAACCATTTTTTTGTAGAAAAATGCCTTTTTGGACAATCAAATAATGGTTTGAAACTAGTGTAAAAAACGTTTTAACCACATGAAAAAATATATTTGTGATCGTGTTTACTAGGTATGCGCAAAAGCTTCTTTTACTAACAGTCAGAGCTTTCAAAGGATTGCTCATGCTTTTTCAAGTCTTTCAGAACTAACACTTTAGGATGATTTTCGTTTGAGATGGGCTTCGTAATTTAGTCATCGAAGACCAAGTGTAAAAATGTTAATTCCAGCCCCCCCTTTTGCTCCCAACCACCCCTACATTAAAATTTGACCCCCCCCCCCCTCAAACCCATTTTAAATTTCAAAAGAACATGATCACCTTGCATCATATTAATTTTTGATTGAGTTTCTGATATACGTTTCGACAAAATTGAATTTATTGTTAAGATGAAGATGCAAATTAAAAGACTGTAAAAATACTGCATGATATACAGTATGCGCCAAAATACAGGGTGGGCCAACGAAAAGGTAACAAACGGGTTTCTAGCTAGAAAATTGTTTTGTTTTGAGAAATGTAAAAACACGTCGATTTTTATATCAAAGGGGACAACTTTGTCACGATTTTCAACCTGCAATAATTTCATCCCTTAGCGTTGTGAGAACAACCCCTAAAAATTAAATAAGGATGATAAAGCAAGTGATACGTCATTTGAAAGATCTTTCTTTTCTGAATTCAGTGCACTAGTTTTTTTAATTGTAACAAAAAAATTAAAGTTGCAAAAATGGAAAATAACGAAAGAGTTTGAGGCCTCAAACTCAAAAAAGCGCGGACAGGTCAATTGTTTTCTTTTAGGGAAGCTATGTACTTTTACTGGCATTTGATAACATTGTTTCACCCCTTAGGTGCAGGGTAAACAACCCTCAAATTTTCAAATGAAAATAAGGATTAATTTTTTCTTGTGCTAATTAATAAAACCAGTTTATGTAAATTCAACCTTAGTTTAAAAAATGTTCGAAGTGGCTGTCATCAGCTTCCATGCAATAATACAGATTTTGATTAAATCGTACATTTTGCAACATTTGAGGCTCATATGATGAGGGGATTTTTCGGAAAATTGGTTGGTTTTATTTCTAATTTTTTCAGAAGCTAATATTCTTTGGTTCTTTAATTAGGAAACAGCCAAATACAGCAAAGTGTCTAAACGAATTAGAAATATACTTTTAGGTTTATAACAATTAGGTATAATTATTTGATTAAAGTATCGTTGAGACTTAGTTGAAATAGAATTAGAGCTAAATTAGGCTTGAGCAAATATTTTTTTCGTTTTCTGTTTGTCGGTGCGGTTGTTGGACAAACTTTCAAAGGGACTAGAATAATTATTTTCTCAGATGTGTCCATTCCGATATTTACATAACGTCCATAAATGAATTTTACTACTATCACAATACAAATAATAGAATTAAATACTAGACAAAACAATTTCGAATGGTGCATTTTGTTGTTTACCCCATTTTACTAGTATTAAACCGTTAAAGCTTTGCAAGGAATCGATAAAATCTATTTGTTAAAGTATGGTCGTCACTATCCATATGCAACGCCTTTAGTTATTTATTGTATGACTGTAGAGCACTTTAGTTGATGGTTTTAAAACGATTTGCGTTATAAAACTTGTCGCTGCAGGAGAAAAGTAATTAAAGAAACTTTAAAATCGTTGATCTGAAGTAGCCGGTGTTAAACTACTTCAAGAACAATATAAAATAGGTAATCCGGTCCTGAACTTACAGTTTGTTTAATCTCTTTGATCCTCCCTTTAATTCTGTAAGTGCAAATCGTTTCGCGATTTCTTTACAATCGCTATAGTAGACATAATCGGGGATTATTGTTTTAAGCAAACGTGAAATGTGTTAGGGGATGTATTTAGTAAAATTTAATACAAAACTAGCAACATTAGTCGTTAGAGTTAAAACCGTCTTCTGTAATGTTTAGTTTCGCATTTCTCGTGTTATACAGCTTGCGGTTGTTAGCGCAAGTTTACATTAACTGTAAAGCGGGGCAGGGTTTTGCTTAACTTTCCTCTGTGTGGGATGTACTAAACGAGGGATGAAATGAAATGAACGGAATTGCTTCATATTCTAAAATTATGGCGAAGTTTTGCAAAACGAGAATCGGACGGTATGTAAATGAGATATAAATAATATTAGATTTAGCTTTCACATTTTTTTTTCATAATTGCATTCCGAAAATGTTAATCTTACCCCCCGTCGGGGGAATTGCAACTCCCTTTTGGTTTGTACAATCGCATTACCTCGAGCGACAGATGCGTACGTCGACGTCGGGACGCTTTATCCAATGACATTAGATCCGTTACTTTGTCACGATTACACCGAGCGAGATCAAACGCACGGAAGCCATATTCAAACAAAATATCTAATCTAACCCTAATTTACATTCGCAACAATGTTATTGCGACAATTTTACGCGATCGCGCAAAGTTTATGTTTGAAAATTGAAAATCTTTCATCTCGCTATTCAAATTTGCAGACACGAACGAGAAAATGACTATTAATTACTGATTCAAATCACAGAATCACCCCCGACGACCTCACCATCCGAGAAACAACGCAGATTCCAAACTTTTAAGCGATTAATTGGAAAAGTTCTTCCGTACAATCAGTCACCTTTTGTATTTCTCACTTTACGATCTCCTGTATAAGGGATTAGCTAATTTATACGTGTTTGCAATGCGAAAAGCTCACTTAAGATACTCCCGATGTAAGCCTAACTCCTAATTAATACAATTGGCTATTAGAGTATGAATCTTAATAGGCGAAATGAGGAAAACGTCGACGCTGCCGGAATCGATTAAATTAAAATCAATTTAAATTCTCAAAAGGATATCTAAATGTTTCGAATTAAAATTTCCACTTCTTATGCAAATGAGACGAAATTGATTATATCAACCTTTTTTTTTTTAAGAATGCGGAGCGAGGAAAGTTTCAAATTGCCTTTATTGTGAGAAATTTTAAAATACTGATGTCCACGAGGAATATGACGAATGACAAACAAATCTCACGTTTTCCATTTCCCTTCGTTGCGAAAATTCCCATAAGATTTAAATCTTTCTTTTGGCCCACCTTTAGTATACAAGAAATTTTTAAAACGGGTCCCCGTTCTTCAATTGATATTCAAAGACGAACGCGACCTTTTCCTATTGTCAACATACAGAATTTTATATGCACCTTTCAGTTCGACGAATCGTTCGTCTTTATTTTAATTACACTCTTCTTTAGGAAGGATTACGCGTCGACAAATATTAAAATTAAACATTTTGGCAATTACGTACCGGATTGGGTTTGTTTATATAAAATCTGATATTACTTTCGAAAGCCCAGATCTGTTTAATTACATTTAATTATATAAGCTTAACGTGGGATATTCACGGTGGTTAAACGTTTACTTCATTTGAAACTTCAAGCGCCGAATTCTCTCTTTAGATGTTGTAAAAGGTGTATGTGAATTGTAAATAGGAAACACGCAGTATAAAACCTGGTAGGTTTACTTTATTTTTTTTTAACCACAAATGTTGGTATAATTTACTTTACTTACTAGAGCTTTATCACTTGTACAGTTATTTTCAATCGAAAGTCACCAATCTCGTTTGGTTAAGAAGATACTGGTGCATAAACGGTACCTTTACTGGTACCAATTTGACACCTATCATTCAAATATGGGCAATAATATAAAACAAAAAGTTTCTCTCAACATTTTTGATCACAACTTCCGTATTAAGAAAAATTGATTGGACAGAAATAATGTACAATTTTTTCGTATTTGACACGTCAATTCCTAATATAATTTGAAATAGGAAATAAAAAGCTCCCATCTCTTTAAGGGATGAAATATGATTACGATTAGGAATAAAAATATTCTGTAGGTACATAAAATTGGGGTTTGTTGTAGTTGCAAAGGATTGGGTGACAATTTATAAAAGGTGGTTACAAACCTTTTCGGTATCAACATTTTCCCCGAATATGATATAGTTTACCTCACTCCGTAAAAGAACATCTATCTGATTAAAGACATTTTAAAACAACCACTAACTCAAGTTTAATGGAAATCAAAATAAAACTTACTAAAACAATTTTTGAAAATGTTTTTTTAAGTGCCTACAAATTATCGGGATACAAAGTTACCGTTATTTTGAATGATTGATATGATAATTAACTTCATAGTATTGTAGACCAATGAGACATTAAGAACAGTGTCACATGCACCAATCACAAATTTCTTTAACTGAAAAGAATGTATGCTACTTTTCTTGCCGCTACCTCATTGTTTTAGTAGGTATTGATTAATATTTTAAAAAATCAAATGTCATTTTGACAAAAGTAAATTAACGCTTCATTCAGTTAATTCTCCAACCGAAGATCATTCATTCTCAACTCTTGTCAGGCAAGATTTTTATTTTGTATTTGCATTGATTGCTAAAAGGTAATTAAACTCGATCAAATTCTTGGGAAAAGAACCCTCGCGCTCTGCGCTCGGGTCTTTTCGTCAATTTGATCTCGTTTAATTGCCAAGCAACCAGTGCTCATACAAAATAAAAATCTTGCCGACAAGAGTTGAGCACTTATGATCTTACTGTTGATAAAATTATAAAAATAAAAAATGAAAAAATTGACTTATGGCAATTTTTTCAATTCAATTTTCAGCCCTGTACTAATAATTGTCAAATATCGTACACAGACTATCGATCTATAAATTAAATAATAAAGGCTTCCGTATAGGAAAAAATAATAATTGACATTTTTACATAAAACGGTTGGATTTAGGTATAGTACAATATATATGAAATGTATTTAGATTTTATGTTGAATCTATTAATATACAGAGCATTTCATTTAAATTAACAAAGTTGGAATCTATTTCCGCTATAGCCTGAAGTGCTAGAAATGTCAAAATATTTTAATCGTACACAGACCTTAGTATGTTACCGAATTGTCAACGTCTTTCTCATTGGAAATTGTTTTTATCTCTTTTTTAGTGAATCGTAAATATAATAAGAATGATGGGAATTAAGGCATTATGGTTGTGGCGCTCATTTCGCAACAACTCATGTGATGGTGTTAACGCGTTTGAAAACTCATCCTTTGGATTCGCACATATCTGGAAAATTGAGCGTTTGTAAATCCTTTTATCTTCTTAGCTCAAATATTTATTATCAGAAATCAAAAATTTATAAATATTGCTTTCTTTAATATATTCGTGCTTTTATTTTATGATCAGTTGTCCGATAGTCATTTTTATCGTTTCAAATTTCTTGTTTCATTTCGAGCATTGTTCCACCACAAAAATATCTTTTACTTATCATTTGCACGTTATCGATTTTACTCTGTACTGTCTCCCTTGCATTATTTAAGGGATGCCGATGGTTAGCACACCCAAACTCCCTTAGGCCCTTGCGGACCCCTTTATACTCGTCTCCGTTTCCGACAAGTCTCGAACAGACGCTCTAATACTTCACTTTAATTTTATTCTACAACCGAAAAGGATTGAATAGGTAAACCGACAACATGGCCATCTCATAATATAGTTCAATAGCTAGCGGTCATTTTGAACAAAGTACGTGCTTTTTGAATGGCCAAAGTTTCGTCCACATTAGGAAAAATTTATTATGCAATAGTTAAAATAAAACTTTAAATATTAAAAAATCTCTAGTGAGAAGAAGGTGGGGGTAAATCCAAAAACGAATCCTATCCTTTTCACGCAGCACTTCAAGGAGATTATTTTCCATGTTACTAACTTTCTGCATTGGATCGGAAAATAGATAAAAAAATTGACATAGAACACTCATCAAAGATTGTCAAGAAAAGGATTCTCAAACGGTATCTTATGCACGTCACAAGAAATCAGGTCATCGTTACCCGAAGTAGCATTGTTGGAGGATGTTTGATACAAAATATTTGTAACTTTTCTTACATTATGAGGTAGTGTAGTGCGCCATCGTATAGAAACCATACACTAGGAAAATGTTTACCAAACTCACACATTAAAATTTGGATTGTATTGTGAGGATGCGCTCAACATGAGAATTCTGTTGGCAGTAACCATAACCTTCCAAAATTTTTCTTTGGTGTGAAAATACAAAATCCAACTCTGCTAAAAGAATCTTTATCTTTTCTCCGCGCAGCCAGAGGGCCGAAAAATGCATCTTCTATTGCCTCAATAGGCTGCAATCTACCCAATCCATATGACTAGATAAATGAGTTATAAAGCTACAAACAATCTGTAATAGTTATTTATGTATCAAGTACGCAAAATGATGTTTTAGTGGATGAGTCGAGGTAGCGGCAAGAAAAGTAGCATGCATTCTTTTCAGTTAAAGAAACTTGTGATTGGTGCATGTGACACTATTCTTAATCTCTTATTGGTCTACAACACTATGAAGTTAATTATCTCTGGTATTATTTCGTCCGATTTTTTAGTCCTGAGACGAAGATTTAAAGATGTTGCTTTTGTACAGATTTTTTTGGAAAAAGATTAATTTTGCCGTTTTTGTGAGTCGCGAACTCGCGATAATTAGAATTTTGTTTTTAATCCAAATGCCTGCATAAAAATACAAAATAAGTTCTAAGGGCCGCATTTTCTTTGCAAAACGTTGAATGCGCGTCTGTATAGTATAACTATAAAAATACCTAAGAAGAATAATTCAAGGTTACATGACGGTAAAGTAAGGAAGCCAAAGAGTCAATTGTGAAACTTGATACCACTGCCGGCGTTTCAAGGAGTTTCATTCTAGGATCCACGTCCGATCGTTTACTGTATAGGTATCTAAAGCTGTTGGGCCGACAGTGGCTGTTATGATAAGATAAGGCTTCGTCGTACAGGAAAAGTATTCTACCTTACACGAGAAGCTGGATGTTCTCGCGAGACTAAATCATTTTATTAGTTCTGCAGATATTTCAAACAATTGTGCCATTGATGATAGAAGAACCATGCAACTTGGTGCACACTGAAAATACATATTTATGAATGTGTTCAACTATAGGGCCATCGCAGATTCGATCTGTGACAAAAAAGCCAGTATTTTGTAAAATGACCGCTCACATAGGATTTTCACGGCCAAAATAGTATTTTTATGGAGTTGCAAACAGTACTTATAGTATTTTATAATTGTCAATACCTTGTCATATCAGTCAGAGCGGAGTCCTCGGCACAGACACAGATCAGTGCACCGCAAAGACAACTTTTGGTACTTGCAATGTCCTTTGCAACTTTTCTTGCAACTACACCTAATGAGCTCTTTACATTCTTGTGTGGCCTCTGGTAAGGTAATCCAGCATACTTCCCAGCCATGCTCAGCCTTCTTGTTCCAACCCCATTCACTTGGGAATGGCAGTCGTGATCACTGGCCAGCATGACCAGTCTGATAAGAAGCCCGCTTGATGTGTTGCAGCCTGGATAAGTAGCAAACCTTCAATAGCTCTGCCTTTTTGAGAGAACCGCTGCATCCGTGCCTCGTTGACATGTTCCTGGGTATAGTAAGACAACAAATCGTTCTAGTGACGCCATCCATTCCTATATGGTTTTTGACCTTGGTCTTGAACACAAGGCAATGAACACATTCCAAGTGTCCCATGCAGTCCTTTCGCCCCTTCCTCCAAAGCAAGATTCGGTGTCGCATCCAGAGAATGAGTGGAACATTGCCAAGGCAACACACTTTTCAGGACCCACTGCTCTTGCTATCTGGTGAGCAGGTATTAACTGATAGCTCTTACCAACACCAAATAATATCCATAACTCGGAAATCTCAAGGCGCTGAGCAGATGTTACAGTCAAAATGACATCTGTGTCAACTGTACGTATTGATACTTTGCCGAACAGCATTGTGAAGCCGGAGTAGGATGCACGTGTCGGCTTCTTCATGTGTACATGGAGTCAGGCCAGTCACATCAATGAGATTTATACAAAGCGCCCATTAGCATCATAAGTGGTGGTGAGCTGTTTATCAGTGTCAATGCCTGCTACAATTGTTGCCAAAAAGGTAAATAGCTCAGTCTTGTTTCTATCGGCACACAGAAATTCCTGCCACCTCTTAGGAACAGGAGTCGTTGCCTCGACACGTTTTCGAACTTCCTTCCCTCTCTTGCTTCGAGCTATCAGGTTTGTAAACGTCCCATATAAGGTCTAATCTGGTTACATTCTGAAGTTTTTGTGTGATATATGGCACTAAAGCATCAATGGCATAATTCTGGAATGCCTTTGAAGTTTGAGGTTGATAATAGCTGCTTCATCAATGATGATGACCTGCACTGTGGGATTCAAGGGTGTTATTTTACAGGAAGAATACCTTCAAAGCAACTTAAAAGGTCAGACTTTGTTCCAGTTCTTAGACCGCCCATATTTGACAATGCTGGTGGATAGGTTTTATTTTCATGACGGAAGAACTCACCCAAATCACCTTGATATATCTGGGAGGGAACATACAACTTAGAAAATAGCGAGTGGTCGTTCTTTAGGTTTATTAACTGTGGTTGTTTCCTTGACGTCTGTCGGACTGTAGGGCTTCTGAACAGATGTAGGTTGTTCCTAGTGATAGGTTCGGCAATAGCTAATTTTTATGGACAAGTCTGTCATTCACATATTTGTCATACTGATCTCGTCCGAGTTTCTCAAGCTTACGTACTGGGTCTACAACAGTATTTACATTAAATATGTGAAAAAGTATCATGTCAAAATAGTACGCGAGCGGCCATTTTGGAAAATGGTTGCCATTTTTGTCACAGGTAAAATCTGAAGTGGCCCTATATCTTAAAATATTCGTAAATATGTATTCAATGTGTGCACCAAATTTCATGCTTCTATCATCAAAGGCACAATTCTACCAAATATTTTACATATCTGCCGTACTATACAGGGTGTTTTTTTGTGAGCTTTAGTTAGACGTTTTCGGGAAATTTTTATAAGTAGATTTCTGAAAATGCGTACTTAAGGGTTACTCTGAAAGCCGAATCGATGTAAAATATTTTTACCAAAATAAACCTCTATTCTTCCTCTATGCGCTGGTGAACACTCGGTTGCCATACCTACAACCGTTTTCAAATAATGAATTCTTAAAGTACAGTCTACATCCGCCATTTTGTTTAAATAAGTGAAAATAACTTAAGAACCATAACTTTGTAGTATTGACATGTGGGTATCAAAGGAACTGAAATTTCACGTAGTATCTAAAAATGCAATAAAAAATAGGGGTTGCCATTTAAAATAACGAAGTTCCGGTATTTCCCGAAGCGGTGCCATTTTAAAAATATTTTACATCGATTCGGTTTTCAGAATAACTCCTAAAGTTCAAATTTTCAAAAACCTATTTATAAAACTTTCCCAGAATTGTCTAACTAAAGTTCCAAAAAAAAAACACCCTGTATAGGAAAACGTCGTTTAGTTTTAGTTTTAATTAGTTTTCTCTTTCACGTTATTTTTAGTATATTTCCCTAATAATTTTGAAAGCTCAGCTTTATTTTCAAAAGCACCAGAGTAACTTTTGGCATCGATAGGGTATATTTTCTTATTGCCTCCGCTTTGAAAAAAAGTTTTACCTCATACCATATCCAATGTCTACTAGAAGCGATCTAACTTCGCCGATTTACTGTTTCCGTATGGATGACTGGCGATGGCAACTTCCGCATCCTTGTCCACCTACGTTACCAGTGTTGCGTGTGACACGTTTATGTAAGAAAACGTATATGTCCTAGTCCAAACTCTAATCTGAGGTGTGTGGGTTTTGGCGTTGGATACCGATATTAGTACTTAAGGGTCTATCACCAGTTGGAATTGACACTGATTGAATGGGTTTTTATGCATACATAAAAATAAAATTGAAATAATACATAGTTGTATAACCACAACAACTTGTAGGGCCCTTCTGATAAGGATTTTTTAATTTTTTACAAAGTTTATCAACGCACTATGCAAATTTTAGCGCTTGCAAGGGTTTAGAAATATACATAAAATTTGGATAATAAATAGTTTTATCGAAATACAAAATATGTCATTGCAAAGAGGAAAGGTTCTTGTAGGGCTCTTGTGTATTAGAATTTTCCATTTTTGTTCGTATTTCTTGTAAAATATTCGTGAAATTGAATGAATATTAAGTAACTTCAAACAAATTTTACAAAAAACTTTGTAAAAAATTTAAAAATCCCTATCAGGAGAGCCCTACAATAAACCTTCCTCTATCCATTGTCACCTTTTTATACAACAATGTTTTATTTAAATTTTATGTATACAGCGACACCCATGAAATCAGTTTCAATTCCAACTGGTGATGGACTCTTAATAAGTTAGTATTACTGAGCGTTGACTGAAATGCATTATTAAAGACGTCACTGAATTCCCACAGTCGCTACGGTTTCAAAATCTCAATAAGAAGGGACAGAAATATTTTTGTAACTTGGAATAACGTTCAGCATTAGCAAATGTAACGAAATAGAATAGAGAAAAGCTTCCAGCGAGAACTTCTCTCGTACAAGGTTTTCGTAAGTACAGTTTCACTTTCACCATTTTTGATACTTTTGCCTGGTCACATAAGGAACAATATTATGTTCAGTTATAAATCTGAAAGCCGTTACCAAATAATTCAATTACATAATGCCAGTCTTAAACTTAAACTTAATCAGTTTAGTAGACGCTGTAATAATAATTATAAATCTTAATACGTATAATAAAAATTAAAAGCACATTCGAATATCTAAACGTCTTTATATATAAACTGACTTTGAATGAAGGGGAGCTTTAATTTTAAATTAGCAAAAGTGCTTTATCGTAGAAAATAATTTAAACACTACGACAGTTTTATCTTTTTAGCGTAAAACTTAATCGTTAAAGTGAATATTAAAGAAGGCCTTAAATTTTTAAATAAAACTCCGGCATATAAATATTAATCATTTTTTGGAAGTTTTCTGCTTATTATCCCTTAAACAAAAAGTGTTGATAGAAGTCAAGAACTTCAAATTTCGAGCTATTAAATTCTAAACTTATAATAAAAACGTGTTGAGACATTTTGTAACACTCTTAAAGATATAAGTGAATATTTATTATGCATGGAAGTTTGCGACAAAAATTGGCGAAGTTCTAAATGCTCAATTTGTACCTTTGATGAGTTCGCTCGTAATAAATTATGTAGGGAAATGGTGTCACATTTTTGGTTTCAGATTATTTATAGATGAACTATTTACTAGAACGTTGTTGTATGTAGTATGTTGACGAATTGAAAGTTGTTTAATTATTTATTAGCAAAATGATAAATCTCAAGTTAGCAATTTTCGATGGAAAAGTTTTAGCTTTTTACCAAAACAAGAAATCACTTTGTCGCCTGAAGTTATAAACGAATACATACAGGGTGGGGCAAACCAATATCGTAGTTCTATAACTCTTATTGTATAAAACTTACAGATTTATTTCAAAGGTTCAAAAGCAAGTATTATAAAATTATTTTTATGGACTGCCCTTTTTCAAATGAAATGACCTAACTTTTTTACATTTTTAGAACATCTGTAGTCACTGTTATATTGTCCTTAAATTATTTTTTTTACTCTTCTACCCGTTGCGGAGAAAAACTATTTTTTTCGGTAAATATGGATAAATCATACTCCTCTTTAAGAATTCGCCACCGTCTCAGACTCAGATTTAATGGTGGAATTTTGAAATTGACAAATATATAAAGTTAAAGGACTCAACGTCTTTTGTGGCCAAGGTTTGAATTTTTATTTTGTACAGGGTGGTCAAAAAATAAATTTAAATTCACAACTTTTACAACGATGTTTTTCGGTTTTTTCAAATGGAACACCCTGTATATTTATTCACCAATGGACGACCAATTGCACCCTCTTTAACTTTTCTCTTTTACTATACCTTTCTTTCGTCGTTTACTGGTAAATAAAAATAAAACATTTTTTTAAATCCATCCAAAACAATAGACGGCGACATTTAAACTTATACTGTAGGATGGGTCCCGAGAAACGTTCTGTTAACAACAGTTGATTTTAACGTGTCTATTTTAAAATATAAATTTTACATAAGATGCTCAAAATTGTGGCCATTTTCCCTAATGCACTAATTTATTCTTTTATTGAATGATTGACTAATATTTCTAAGCATCTCTGGTGTAATGGACCTGCATGCCTGCACTATTCTTTCCTTCATATCTACTGGTGTTGTAAAATGTTCATTTAACCCATCTACCACCTCCCGTAAATAATGCGCTCCCCCCAAAACAAAAATCAAGTGTCAACTAACTCATTTTTATTGAAATTCATTGTGAATAATAATACCTTCAGCTACAGATAAATATGAAATTGATAACGTCAAACAAAAACTGTTTTGACAAGTTATTAAGACCCAGGGGCTCGATTGATGTTGACTTTTGATAAAAACTATGTAGAAGTAATTAAACGTTCTGTAAAGAATGCTTTTTTTTTCAATTTACCAGAAAAGTTGAAGAGGATGCAATTGGTCGTCGATTGGTGAACAAGTATATAGGGTGTTCTATTTGAAAAAACTGAAAAAGAATTCATTGGAAAAATTATGAGTTTAAAATTATTTTTTGACCACCCTATACAATATAAAAATTAAAAAGTTACTAAAAAGAAAGTTGTGTCCTTTAGCTTTGCAAATTTGTAAATTTCAAAATTTCAGCATTAAATCTGAGACGGTGGCGAATTCTTAAAGAAGTGTATGATTTTTCCATATTTGCCGAAAAAAAATAGTTTTTCTCCGCAACGAATGGAAGAGTAAAAAAAAATATTTAAGGGCAATATAACACTGACTACAGAGGTTCTTAAAATGTAAAAAAGTTTGGTGATTTCATTTGAAAAAAAGTAAGTCCGTTTGCCTACCTTAGTGTTGGACCCGAGGGGTAAACCGCTGGGAAGTTTGGTGTACAAAAGTTAGGAAGTAAAGGGAAATATAGGAAGTATCGGAGAAGTATCGGAAGTATGGGAAGTATCGAGGAAGTATGGGAAGTATCGAGGAAGTATCGAGGAAGTACAGGAAATATCGAGGAAGTATCGAGGAAGTTACGAAAAAATATTAAAGTCACATTAAAGAAACAACATTAAAAGCCACATTAGAATTATTACACTATTTTGTATTGTAAATCATAGATATAAAAAAAGATTTTTTGCTATGCAGACGATATCTGTCTGCGCGCGCATGTTTGTCGCGACCACGTGACGGCATAATAATATAACCTCAAAATTATTGTTTCCAAATACGTCATTGGTGTGCAGAGGCGGATTTGCGAACATGCGCCAGGAGACGCTCGCCTCGGGCCCCGCGATGCGGGGGCCCCCCCAGTAATACTACGGTATATTTTTTTAAAATGTAATTTACAGTATAAATGTATCTTGGGCCTTATGAATTTATTTTTTTACACTCTAATCACTTAATCGGTAATAGAGATTATTAGTTAGTGAACAGGAAATCTTAGAGGGTACTATGTTTTTGTCTGTTTTTGGTATAAAACCTATAAAATGATCTCTTCCACATTACTAACTTTATTATTTACACATATTTGAAATAAAAACATGAAAAAAAAGTAAAGGGAAATATAGGAAATACGGGAAGTATGGAGAAAGTACTGGAAGTATGAAGGAAGTACGGGAAGTATCAAAGAAGTACGGATGGAATTGAGGAAGTATAGGAAGAAGGGGAAGTTTATTGTATACTTCCTGGAAGTAAAGAAGTATTATCAATTAGGGAAGTTTAGTGTACACAATTTGGCCAGCGGTTTACCCCTCGGTTGGACCACCCTGTATATATGAAAATTATTTTAAAATATTTGCTTTTGAGCACCATTTGAAATAAATCTGTAAGTATTATACAATAAGAGTTATAAAACAACGACAGAGGTTTGCCCCACCCTGTATATAGATTATCCTTACTTTTTGAGTTTCCTTCACTTTGACGCACGTTACGTATAATCTCATTGTTACAATTGGATGAAATTATAGGAGCATAATTTATTTTAATTGGTGAGACTACAATTTAATATAAAGTAGAATAGGATATTATATTAATTACAGAGCGAATGATTCCATATCCTTACAGTACCGTTTTATCTCCGTTAGGAATTGATTTATGTGTATTGTTTAGAGAGGTATGGAATTTTCGAAAAATGTATCTAAGGTCAGATATTATTAAATATAATTCAAGTTTTTACAAAGATATGCGTTTATAAGGTCATTTAAAAAAAACATTCTGCAAAATGGCCATGATGACTTCTTGAATTGTTCCATCTTTTTTAATGTTTTAGTCACGTCCTCTCAATTCAGAGCTGAAAAACGGGGGGAACATTTACACGTAACGTTCAGAGCTCCAGCGGCGTCATTTCAGGCGCAACTATAGTAAAAACAAAAAAAAATGGCCCGCCACAGGCGAAATTTTTTTTGAAAAAGGGGCGTGATTGTCAGTTTAAGAAATTTAAGGTACTTTATTGGTAGTAGTAATTCTAGGGGGGGTCAACTGATCTACCCCCCCCCCCCCCCTAAATGACATCCCTGAGGAGCTTCTTTCAAAAATAAGGTTCAATAACGTCAAATGAGGAACGCAATATACCGGGTGTCCTATTTTAATCTCCCATCTGCGGTAATTCTATAACACTGCGAAGGATAAAAAAATGCCCCGAATAAAAACTTAACGGTTTTGAGGGGGACATCTGATGCTGTTAACCTTGCCTCCCCCGGACCCCCAGGGGGTGGGAACGGGGGGCAACTTTAAAATTTTAAATGGAAACCCCTATTTTTATTGCAGATTCAGAAAGAGTATAAAAAACTATGACGGTTTAATTTGGTAAATTTTTCTTTATTTGCAACAGGTGGCGCTGCAAACGGTGTGGCCAGGTGTCCCATTTTAATCTTACCAGGGGAAATTCTCGAAATGAGTACATCTGACAAAAAAGTTGCCGAATAAAAGTTTGATGGTCTTGAGGAAAACGTCCGATTCTGTAACAAACTTCACTCCCCGACACTCACTCATTGACCTTGAAACCATCTGTTTCATGACTTCAACACACTATTTTTGAGATACTTATGGTAGTTAAGTGTTTAAAGTTTGTCAGCCATTTTGAACTTGTTCCTCAAAAGAGAACACTTTGGTTTATCAAACGGTCCTATTCTACTTTTCCATCATTTATTCGATTCTGAAGTGAAAATCTAAAATTTCCGTTTTTTTGCAAAAAAAAATATCAAAACTGTGTCTGCCATTTTGAAGGTGTTCCCGTTGAGCTATGATAAGTGACAGCTAGTCCTAGACTTACTTTTTAATGCTCTTTCCGAATCTGAAGTCAAAATTTCCAAATTCCTTAACACAAAACAGCGGCACACACATACCCTCATCGAATTCATAATAGGTATATGTATAAGTTTGATGAAAATGTTTGATACTGAGGGAGATTTATAATTTAAAAAAGGGATACCAGTTAGCAGCTGTCAAATCTAGTAAACATGACGAGATTGGTTGCAAATCGTGTTCCAATTTATTTATTTTGGATATGGTGACGACACTGTGATGAGAATGATGCAAAATGTTCAGATTCATAAATGTTAGTAGTAATAGTCTTTGTTTATTTCATTAGCAACCAATGATCAAAATACTCTTTACTTCCATTTTCCATTACTTTCTTCCGTGATCTTTCTTGAAGCCAATTTATACTGCGGAAAATATCTGTCAATCTCATGCTACAATTTGAAAAGCATCAATGGGTCATATGAGCTAGGTAGGTATTAAAAATGAGTATTTACAGTTTAGAGTGAGAACCAAAGTGACTCCACAAACATGATTCCACCCATCAAGCCTCCCAACCCTCATTTCGGCGAGAGATTTGCGTTCCATTTTGTACTCAAAAGTCAACACAGAGGTAGTAATTCTTTAGGAGATAAGTCGGGTTGTTTAAAGGACCTTTCAGTTGTCCTAAATTGACACCATAATGCCTGAATGACACAAAACTATAAGAAATTACCACAACGTGTAGTGCACAACTCTAACTCTAGTGTTGAAACATTTCTCGACCAAACAGCAGCTTGTATTAATTAATACCATCAGTAACCACCAGTAGCGTAGTTCTACATTTTTTGCTGCAGCTCCAATATATAAACCAATTGAATACAAGAAACTGGTCGAAACGGCGAGAAAAATTTTTCAAAATAAAATTGGCAATGACGTTGCTCAAAATCACATTTTGCTTGTAGTCGTCAATTGAATATGAAATTTTATTTATCAACGCATTTATTTCGATGCTTTAAACCAGCACTATTTTTACAGAAGTTATGCCATACTGCATGGTTTACAATTTTTTAGAGTGTACACCATAAAACAGAGCGTTTTGTTATAAAAATGCTCCGTAACGATATTTAAAATCGTCACGTGGTCACTTTAATAAAACCTGTAATTAACAGGACATCGCTCGCAGTAGGCGAATATTTCAATTATTACAATTATGACGTGAATAGCTCCATAGCATACTAAGTACATACAATGTAGTTGTCAAATCAGAGAACGAATCTTCATTATTTAACGCCACTTGGCACTCTAATTATAATGAAAAGAAAATTTATACGCTGGGGAAGAAGTAAGGACGCGTAGTAAAATATAAACAATGACAAAAGGACTAAGAGTGCCTACTTTAGATGAACTGCGGCAACCTTCAAGTAGTATAAGTATTTTTGTAATTTTGAATTGAATTTCTTTTCAAATAGAGACCTAGCATTCTTGAACATAATATTGAAGTTAACAATGAGAGCCATGTACATGAAAGTTGCAATTTTATGACTCTTTGAGGCGTACACAGAACCAGTTGAAGCGAAACGTTGCACACAAGCATTGATACCTACGCTACGACGTCAATTAATTTTACTCGCGTGCAATGAATAACGACAAGAATTTGCAAACATATTATTGTTCGAGAGAGTTCCTATAATTAATTACGCCTCAAGTCGGCAAAACAAACTTAACGATCAAAGTAGGTAAAACTATAGGCAAACTCTATAAACTGGAACCCTCGAAGTTGAAGGGGGGGTGACTCATCTAAATCTAATTAACAGTTGAACTGAACACGTTTCGTTAACTACGCGTATTGTATTTTCTGTCATAGAATAAATATTTTCCACAAACGATGTTGGGATTTGGTTGGTTAAGAACATTTACTACAAATGAAGGGTAAAGAATTCTGATGTCACAGGAAGACGAAAGGCGTCGACGACTAGAGCAATATTAATGACAGACGGTGCAAATGAAGCCAACTTCGAACGTTTCTCGTGATAAAAAAAAACTCTGCAGCAGACAAACCGTTCTTTTATCGGGTATAAACACTCCGTCAACATGTATATCCAGTCACCGAAATTAATGAATACAAAAAAAGGGGGGCAACTTGTATTAAAAATCTATGTATAAATGAGTTACATCCATGAGTTTGATGGTTTCTAACTTCAAAATGAGACAAAACTTTCAAAATAGTAGTAAACAAGATCATTTACTTGAAAGGCTCTAACACGGTGTATTAATTTATAATATTCAGCTTCGACCGACCTCAAATGACAAGCAGGGCGAAATGAAACGGGAAGGGTGTTCCTAAAATAATCTGAGTTTTTCTTCGCCAGTTGATTCCTTGTTCTCATTATTCGTTTTGTAGATTCTTATAATATGGACAAGAGGGCATGTTCACGAACGCAATTCTGAGTGTCAAATATACCAAAATTGAGTAAAAATGGTGACGATTCTAACTTGTGCAAAACCAAGAACTCTTATGTTTAGTATACAGTTTAGTATACAAAACAAATGGCGCCTGATGTCGGAGTGGACTATTAAAAATATCACCCCCAAAGGGGTTTGTTTGGGACATTTGTACTCATCCTGGCTTTCATGGGGGGTTGAAATGTGTTCATTTTGAACAACTAGAATACTTTTAAAAGATAAAATGTGCAGTCCCACCTGTTGCAAATAAAAAAACTTTCATTAGTTTTTTCTGAGTCTGCAATAAAAAAATAGGGGTTTCCATTTAAGATTTTAAAGTCACCCCCCTGGGTGCCGAGGAGTGAAATTTGTTACAGCATCAGATGTCTCCCTCAAAACGGTTAATTTTATATTCTGAACATTTTTTGATCCGACGCAGTGTTGTAGAATTATCGCAGGTGGCGGATTAAAATAAGACACCCAGTATAATAAAATAGATGTAGTCTTTCCTTTTTTTCGCATTGGTCTGATGTGTGTTGACATATTGGATGTTGGCACTCAAGAATGTTGCACATGTTTTGACGTGTTTGGTAGTTCTTTTCTCATGGATCAAAA
Source organism: Pyrocoelia pectoralis (assembly GCA_036250285.1). Classification (NCBI taxonomy): domain Eukaryota; kingdom Metazoa; phylum Arthropoda; class Insecta; order Coleoptera; family Lampyridae; genus Pyrocoelia; species Pyrocoelia pectoralis. Next base: position 30,405,515 of record CM070080.1, read on the forward strand.
ACAAGCAGCACAGTTGCTTTTGGTGTGCCAACTATGAGTAAGTATTACACACGTTTTAAAGGGGTGACGACCATCCTTCTCGCCGTCTTCTTGGATTCCAATAGCGTAGTTCACTATGTCTTTCTGTCATATGGTCTACGGTCACTCAGGAACACTTGGAAGTGTGAAGCAATAGAACGAAATGCCCAACACTTTTGACCAATGCGCCAGCTTGTTCGTAAATTGTTTGCCAAAATCAACATCGTGATGCCTCAGCCACTGTATTAGCTGAACATGGAACGTTTGTGAATTCTTGCTATTTTAGAGACCGACCAATTTACCCCTGAGCATAATTCGCCCCCGGATAATTCGCCTCCGCATTTACAATTGTAAAAGAAGTCAAAACTAATTAGACATTCATCACTATTGGATTTACGTTTAATGTATAATATTTATTTTATTTATTTATTTATTTAATAATGACTTATGACCAAACCAACATAACAAAAATTACTCACTATACACAACTAAAGTACGATAATATAAAATGAAAAAAATCTGGCAAGTTGCCACGAGACTTCCCTCGTATTAACACATTTTTCAAAAAATAAATATTGCTGAATTCAGACAAAAATACTCTTAAGCTACATAAAAAAACTGCAATTTTATCTTATAAAGAAATGAGTGCCGCCATTTTAGCTTATACCGGAAGTGACCTCATCAAAGGAAATATTAGCATTTTCGCCCTTGGCCCGAATGCAATCGATTGGCGAAAACCATAAAACTAGTAGTAGTAGTAACTACAAAAACTAGTAGCGTCTGTAAAACTTAAATGAATTTCCTTAATTTCATGGGGAAGGTTTAGAGATTTTACCCAACTTCCATTCAATGTTTACTCAACCCCATTTGCAGTAATGTTGTTCCACATAATCATGCTGCTGATGCCACAAGACCGGATACTTCGCGTGTACTGCAAGCTTTGAAAGAAAGAGCAGCGAATGGGGAAGAAACTACGAAACAAATAATAGCAACTTCCTTAGAAGGGGTTCACCATAATATTTTATGTAGTTTACCTAAGAAGGATATCATGAAACGAATGGTTCGGCGAATTTGAAATGAAGATAATATTCCGCAGATTCCAATGGATGTCCAGCATTTGTCAATCTTACGGGAATACGAAATGATAACAATTAATGGGGAGGAACAGAGATTCCTCCAGAATGATTCCAGCCAAAGCATATTACCTCCATTACCTGGAAGAATGCTAATTTTGGGAACAGCAGAAAATTTGAATATTTTGACGGGAAGTGATAAGTGGTATGCACATGGTACATTTTCTGTTGCACCAAATTTATTCTACCAATTGCATACCATACATGTGTAGCATTACGGAACCATAATGTCAGTTTTACTGCCAAACAAAACGAAAGGTATATACAGAAAGCTGTTGGAAGAATTAAAACGTATTTGTCTTGGTGCAATGGAAGAGTTTCAGGAAGAATTTCCGGATATTGAAGTTTCGGGATGTTTCTTTCACTTGGCACAAAATATGTGGAGAAACGTTCAGTCCAGGGAATTGCATGTACTGATCTTATAATTCGTCGTTACCGCATTTTCATAATTTTCTTTTATAGGTTAACTATCAAAGAGACTACGTCTTGGCTTTATGGGTGCGAATGATTACCGCTCTTGTACCGCCTGCACAGGTCCCAGATATTTTTGCTCTCTTGGTGGAAAACGAAAATTTTCCGGCAGAAGTTCAGGAGTTGGTGGATTATTTTGAAGACAATTATATTGGTCGTCGTGGACGTAGGCAAAGGCGAAATTTCCCATTGCTCTATAGACCGCACAATACAGAACCAGCATCGTAGAAATAATCATGTAGAAGGATAGCATCGCCAATTTCGTGGAACATGTGATGGTTCCCCAAACATTTTTTAATTTATTAGTGCCCTAAAAAAGGAGCAAATATTAAACAATTTATCAATTGAACCAATTTAGAGCCGGAACACCTGCACCCAGCAACATAACTCTTATGCTTACGCATAAAAGTTGTAGAATACGAACCATTGCATATTTGTAAAATATTTATAAACATACAGGGTACTTCGAATAGTGGTGGCTCCGTGCCGACCTGTTTTTTTTTAATGGAACGCCCTATATTTGATGTTATATTCCGATTGATCTTTTAAAATGCTCTATGTCCATATTTTTATTTTTTGTTTTAAATGCAGCGTTCCCAAGTTATGAATTTTTTTCATGAAAAAATATGGTCTGATTAATAATAAATGGTTAGACTCGTTCAGTTTTAAAATCTTGAGTCAATTATTGGTACACAATTTAGTAAAGGTCGTTCCTTAATGAATATACAAATATGTATCGATTTAATTATACAAGGTGTTTGCAATGATTCGTAAAGTTTTGTAAATTTCGAATAGGAAAAGCTTTGTTATTTTAAATGGAATAGCAGTAAAAATACTGTAGTTTTAGAAGACACATAGTACAGACATGAATTCGAGAGATTTAAAAGCTTTATCGACGTACATATAATCTACCGGGTGTTCCATTTAAAAGAACAAAGTCTTTCCTATTCCAAATTAGAAAACTTTACGAACTACTGCGAAACACCCTGTATGTTTATAAATATCTTACAAATATGCAATGGTTCGTATCCTAAAAATTGGAAGTTGAAAATAAAATTAAGGAGTACGTTGAAATGGTTAAGAATAAGTTTTCAAAGAAATCGACAGTCAGATCGAACAGGAGAATATACAGGAAATAAAGTCGTAGAGTACTTAAAAAATTAAGGCATTGAGATTCAATATACAGCACTTTACACGCCACAGCAAAATGGTGTTGCTGAAAGAAAAATCGTATATTGATTGAAATGGCAAGGTGCATGTTGGTGGATTCAGATTTACCACATATTTTTTGGGCTGAAGCGGTAACTACAGCAAATTATCTTAAGAACCGTTTACCAACAAAAGTAATCGAGAAAAGGGTAAACGAAATTTTTAAAAAGAAAACTAAGTTATTCTTAAAAAAAGAAAAAATTTATTTGATGAATAATATTACTCTAATGTCATGTTACTTTACAAAACAAACTAAGTGATTAATTTTATACCGAGTGTTTAAAATGAGAATTCAAAATTTGTGAACTTTAAATAGAATTTATACGAATATTTTAAATGGGACACCCTATATTTTTATTATATTATATATCAGATTCTCGACAAAAAACCCTATTTCACGGTGTATTATTTCCTGGTATTATTTTTTGTACTTTTCTTAATATTTAGGATTGTTAAAATTCCACGTAAGAAAAATGTGTTAAAAGTAATTTTAGTTTCATTATTATTACAAAATACAGTTTAAATAGTTGGTATCAAGGCAAACGAACAAAACTCAAGTCGGGGGGTAACTATCTTAATTTCTAAATAATTAAAACATAAAATGAATATTACAGTGGGGCAAAATATTAATAATTTGGCAACCGCACATCCAATATCCAAAAAAATTTCAGGCGTGATATAAATATGGTTGGTTTAAAAAAAAGTGACACTTTTCCTGCCAGGTGAAAATGCAACATACTGTAGGTAGATATAAAAATATTTTTAAAAGATGCACAATTCAAATCAAAGTAACCTTTATTTGAAACTTTTTTCTGTATCTTCAACCCACATTGAGTTATCGACCGATTACGGAGCAGTGGGACACCCTGTATAGTTTTGTTATTGTTGAGAGTTCCTAGTTATATTTTGTACAATAAACGTGTTTAACTGTACAGAGGCGGATTTACGAATTCGCACCCCTAGGCTGGAAATATTTTGCCGCCCCTAATCTACAGTAATTTTCGCTAAAATATTGTATTTTTTTATATGATTTGAATTTGTCTAGATGTCATTTTATTATTTAATCTTCTAACTCCAACATTTGCCGCTCCCTAAAATTTGCCACCCTAGGTTATAATAGCCTTTTTAGCCTTATGGTAAATCCGACTCTAGTTTAAAAAGCTTTGTACATATTTCTACGCTGGAGAAATTGCGCTAATAGAATTTGACAACACAAATAACATCCATTTCAATTTCTAAATAACACACGAGACCGCTTGATTGTTTGCATTTGAGGAATTGATACTATAAACGGCTGAAAAAAATACATAGTTAACAATTAATAAACGTTCGGTAACTTTGACAGCTAGTTTAACATTTGCAAGTGCCCCGAATGATTAAGTATAAAAATTATACTCCCACATGTCATGACCTTTACAAATCAGGGAGCATTCGAAAGGGCAAGGAAATTGTGCGAAACCGATGACAAAAGGCACACACCACGTTGAATTCAAATATTGCCCAACGTCCATAAATCTTAACTATCAATAACAGAAGAACGAGTTTGAATATCATTGCAATAACTTTTTTTTTCTGTACAGCGCCCGCTTTACTACTTTTCCCGTATTAAACGTATAAAAAAGGGCGTAAATTTTAAAACTAGAGAGTAGAGGTAGATTTGAAAGTAAAATTACGTTTTCGGTTGAAGTGATAGCCAAATAGTAATGCAGATTTAAATTCAACATTAAAATCAGTGAGTAAAAGCTCATCTGTACGTAATTCCTTCCTATGGTCACATAGGGAATAAAGGGATGTTACCCTTAAATGATTTATCTTAGTTGAGCTAATTTAAATTCACCCTTTTAACTGTAAGTAGCAAGTAAGTACGAGAGATGGCGGTCGCTATCAACAAACAAAATTAAACAATTATAGTTGGTGCTTACGATATGCAAATAAAAGTAAGAGTGCCACTTGAGCTTAAAATAGCAGATGAAATTAAACCAAAAAAGGTATTCGTGAGGGAATTCGTGTAAATGCTGATTATGTCAAAATTGGCTCGAGTTGTACATTTACCCCACATAATTAATAAACATAATCTAGACTCGATTACCATAATCGGCCTAACATTAATTTGTGTTCCCGGTATCGACCAAGACTTTATCAACCCCTATCTGATATCGAACCCCGTTATCGTACCGCATACATATAATATATTTATTACATATCTTGTCACATCTACTACTATTATAATCGTTTTATTTTCAAACTTCGGCCATAAATTTTTAAAAAAAAGCGCTACTTCCCGACTAAAAATGAAATATGCAAACGAAGGCTTTCTTATAAAAAAAACATCGCGAATGAAATATTAATTGTCGTCAGAAGGTAATTCTACGCCTCGCTATTAATATTATTCATCTTTTAATCTGCAAAAATTATCTCGTCCTTATTAATTATTCTCGTGACGATAAAAATCTCAATTAAAATCAAATATTTTTTTAATTATAAACGATCGTCCATCACCGCGCTTGCTATGTCCATCGTACGTCAACCCTTAAAATCCAAAGCTAGCAAACTGTAATCCGGCTCGGTTGTGAGATACGCTAAGCATATGAAGAAAAACGGAAAACACTGAAAGTTTGCTGGAAATTGCGAAAGGAAATTGCGAGTTAACGCCATCGTATAACAGGTGGCGTTGTAGTATTTTTCCGCACAGAACTCGACCGAATGAAATAAGCAATTTTCCACATCACTTATCCATGCATTATGCATTATGGGAGCGCTATTATTGCTCGTCATTGTTACTAAAAGCTTTAGAAACGCTCATTTTTCACACTACAACTATACGGAAACATTGTGAATGGATTTAATAAATTGTTCTTTAATTGTTTTGGGGGGCTACTTACTTCATCGATTTTACATGAATTAAGCGCACAAAAGGCGACTTTCATCCGTTTAAAGTAGTTCATACAGTTTCTATGATAATCTCGTTAACAAAAGTTATGAATTACGTGATTCGAAAATAAATTTAAATTTTATCCTATTAACTGAAAATAAATCCCCTAAAATCTTATATTGAATATATTGTTAGTAGCAAACATCCTTTGATTGGGCTCGTTTTTTTGTTATTTTATTAAAGCTTCTTCAAATTATATAAATTGGATTTAGGGTTGCCTTCCTTGATACCATTGAACGAATATACATTTATAAATTGAAAAATACGTTATATCGGTATTACCGAACAAAAATGGCCCACAATTCTTTAATCTTTGATTTTTTATGCGTTTTTTTTTCGATACACAAAAAGTGTTGAATCACTATTAAAGTACAGCTTTTCATCCTATTTTCAATCACTTTCAATGATACAAGTTTCGTTTATTTCTTTTGAACTCTAAAAGAAAGGCACCACAGCGTCCCAGATACCAGATTTCTCTTAATTCAGAAGGTTTTGTTCTTATAAATCGTCACGAAGTTAGTTACATTCCGTGAGTTTAATAGAAAATAATTAGAGACAAATGAAAATTGTTTATCGTTTCAACTATTTTCATGCTCTCAAAATTTCTATAATAAAAACAGTTTCATTTCGACTTTATTTAGTGCCCCTAAACATGGATGCCCTTGGATTTTATTTATAAGGTTCAAAGTTTATAAAAACTCAAAACTTCTTCCTTATAATTATATAATGTACTATCAGAAATAATAGAGACAACGCCGGATTAAAGAGGGGGTTACAGATAGGGGGCCCTCATTTTATATTTACTACTTGAGTCTACAAAAAATAAATTGATTTAATGACATAATCGACGACTTTCGAATAATTTCGAAGAGATAAAAAAGGGCTCCTTTCACGTAAATAGCCCAGAGCCCCTAAACTCATTAAGCCGGACCTGGACAGAGATATAATATTATAAATGACTACCAAATAATGGTATTAGTTTTGGAAAAGAGACTTTATACACTGATTTCATAAATTAGAGTATACAGGGTGGTAACGCACCTAGAGATTTCAATGCAAAATTCCTAATGTGCGAGTTAGTGGGAGTTGTGGTCGTGGGACTTGCGGTCAAGTAGATTTTTAATTAAAAACAGTGGGATTTGTGGTCAATTTTATCTTATTAAAGTCCTTTTTAGAGAAAAACTATTCCCACCCATAAACGGTATTAGTTTTCAATCTTCTCCATTCTAAAATCGGAAAAATACAAAATTCAAGCTCACTTTAACCCTTGAGCGGTCGCGTGGATGACTATTGTCATCCGCTGTTATTGTATTGTCTATAACATTCTTTCTAAGAAGAAAGGGGGGTTCAAGTTTTTAGTATTCCTTGTTTAGGGTTTTACGAATATAGTAGCAATATGTCAACCTTCAACGTGGTAAGTTGTACTATAATAAGACAATTGTGACAATTGTCATCCACGCGACTTACTGTAAATATGTACCTACTCTTTTATTCAAATGTTTGTTTATAGCAGTTTTAGTAATATTATTAGTTTTTGTATGACATTCCAATTAAATAAATAATATATCAAAATCTTTGAATAAATTAATTCGCCCTTTCCAGTAGATAATAATTTTGAAATAGACACTGTATGTAGGTACTTCTAGCGGCTATAAGGTACTTTATCTTATATATTATGCAGATATAACACTTTTAAAGTTTACAATTATTTTACGTGTTTGTCTATCATTTAGTAAATTCATTAAATTACATCTTCTAATAGAAATATAATTGATAAATTCAAAAATAACTGATGGATGACCATTGTCATCCACGCGATCAATGGTGTTATTAGTACCCACGCGACTGCTCAAGGGTTAAACACTGCTTTGTTTAATGTAAAATATCCAAAGCGTCCAATTCCCCAACTGTCAAAAAATTCTATAGTTTCAAGACTTTTTATTGGTCAGTTTGAATTATTTCAAATTTAGTTCACATAATTTCCGGGTCGAGCTGTAGTGCAAACATTTGAAACTAGAGGCATACTGCATTAATAAGTGTAACAAAGGCGTTCAAAATAACGACGAAGATTGAAAAAATGAGAACAGATACAAACGTTTGGGTTTCATTAGGTGACAACTCAAATTTTCGGAAAAATATTGCATCTGACATCATCTAAAGTTATTCATATTTTTCTACTTTTAATTGGGTTTTTTATTTCCCGTTTTCTATGGTAAATTTTGGTCGTTGTAAATAAATGGTTGTACTTTTTGATAGAATTGAATGGTTTTAAATTTAATTATTAAAAGTCATTTTTATTAAAAATAAGTGCGAGTTTTAGTTTTCGAATGTTCAGATTTTTTAAATTTTGCGCAGCAAATTTTTCTCTAGAAAAAACCTTAATAAAAATAATTTGTTGTCCACCATAAGTAGTTGAAGTTACCCAACTATATCGCGCAGTGAAGGGCTACGTAACGTTTTGTTTGAATATTTTTGAAACAAATGCACAATTTTTTTAATTTCTAATAATAAGCAGAAATTCTGCTGCGATTCCTAAAGGCCAAAAACGCTTAGGAATATACAGTTTTTCCAATCTCGCTAGTGTCATAATTACAGCAATGTAAAAAAATGATAGATCTGCCCTAAGTCGATACCATTGCGTTACATAGTATAAATAACAACTTCACCTACCTTTTGCCACAAGGGTGGCATTTGTCCATTTGAAAGATCTGTTAAGGGAAAACATACCTATTATTAGCAATTGTAATTTAAAAAGAGGATACAAGTAATATTCCAGCACTCTTCAGATTTTTGAAGAAACTAATGAAATTGAAAATTTAAAATGGCTATAATTCACTTACCTAGGTAGCAATCCATTCTGGTGATCTTCCCTAAACTGCACAGCTCGTTCGATCACATAATTTATTTTTTAGTAACTGCGACGATTTATACGAAATTTTATTATAAACACAGACACAAAATTTGGATTTTTGCTATTCAAAAATAATTAAAATTTTAACGTCCGCCTTACCGAAAAGATTAACATTTAATGAAAGCAACTAATCCTTTTCAAATAATGAAAGTGGCGTGATTTTGGAAAACATGTGCCGTAAGAAGTGATAAGAGTTAGAACAGGTTGGTCTTCTTATCGCACATCGCAGCAAATGGTACTTTATCTACGGACGGAAAAAATACCTATATTTGTAAAAGGAATCTTTTACTTTCTATAATTATTATGTTGGCATTCAGTCATTGTAATATTTATTTGCGAATAGGGATCGCATGACAGGATGTAGGACAAAATTTCGCCCCAGCATATGAGGAAAGAGGTGAGAAACAGCTCCACCACTCGCACATTATGTTAAGATACTAAATTCAAAATTTGAAAAACATACTCAAAGTTCATTTACAGCTAAAATCCCAAGACTTGCCTTAACAAACTGTCGATCTTAACGCATCCGGAAAAACATGACGCCTTCAAGGATTTCGTAGCTTAAGAGGATCTTTTTTGGACCCAAATTTCTTATAGGTAGATTTTTAAACAACTTGCCGTTTTACATATATGTGTGTGCAAACCAAGAAAATCTGGAAATGTTCAAATGACGGACAAGTAACAAACTAAAACCAATGAATTCGATGATCGAGAAAGTCGTTTAATTAACATAAGTTCTTATTTTCCAAATACAGCGGCGATTTTGGAAAATATGTTGATTAAACGATTTTTGCAAAATACCCAAATGTGAGTTAATGTTAGTTCATGAAGCAGATACTCAATATTAACTCAACTGGAGGACATACCGTGTGTTCAAAAAATTTGAAAACCTACTGTGCACCACTTAATCTTTAAGAAAACTTGCAGTTTATCATTTGTTGATCTTCCAAAGAAACTACGGCCAGATCACCATTCATATAAAAAAGACGTTTCACTCACGCTTGGCTTTCCTTGGGGTTCTTCCAATTTTCATTTTAATATGTATATGGGAAGCATATTATACATAAGCTGTTGCCTTTTGCTTTTATGTAGTTTTGAATCATCGATTGACTTCTTTTCAAACGTTTCACGTGGCTCACATCTCCGTACATTCACTTTCTCATCCCATTTCGATGAAAAATTTTCTCATTTAAATTGGACAAACTAGCGGAAAACTGCTGGAGGGGATGAAAAAATATCCGCAAACGCTGAGATATATCGATTTTATTTATCTACTTGATTTTTGCAGCAGTAAATAATTATTATTGTTGTATGTTCACGATGATCAGCCTTTTTAAGCAAAAGTTCGATCAATTTTTGATTAGCGACGGTGCTCGTCTCATTTTCTTTATTATAAACTTGATATCAGGGACCAGAACCGAAACCGAAAAGAACCGGTACCTATTGATTTTATTATAACCGGAACCCAAACCTTTATTTGTATTTTATTTAAAACCTGGACTGGAATCCTAATCCTATTATTTTTACAGTGGTACCGGTACTTTTAGGTTCCCAAACAGTATCAAAATAATGTGTAGTGATAATTTATTACTGTATAAATAGAAATGTTGCTATTTTAGCCACTTTTACAGAGTATAAAGTTATTGTTGGCGTTGGTTTTTAGCTCATAGGTTGCCTGACCAATTTCTTTAACGAATGTTACTTTCATCAAGGAATTTTTAAGAATATCGGACATGCATCGTTCTTTGACGTTTGACACTCAGTAAAATAAAGATACTTGCTTGTGGTTGGCTCCGCATTCATTTACTGTAGGTCATGTCCATTTTTTCCCTAGGGAAATAATGAGTTACTTTAGTCCCGCATAGTATAGAAAAATGTTAGCTTTCATATTGACAACCATAACAGAGACTTTTGAAATCAGAACGTATATAGAACACGAAAATTTAGGAACCCTAACCGGAACCTTTTTTATATTATATTTTTAGAACCAGAACCCGTATTTTGGAAGTGGCGAAATTATAACTGGAACCGAAACCTTTATTTCAAAAAGGTTCTAGTCCCTGCTTGATACGGATGATATCTTGATCAACGTAATTTCTTACTTACATTTGATGGTAAACGAATATAAGCCCAGCAATCTTTATGGAATAATGGCATCAATTTTTAACGCTTTATCACTTAATTGGTAGCCTACTACCTGATTAAAGTTACGAAGAATAGAGAAGATACAAATAGCAATTAAGGCGGTATACGGGGATGCTGAAAAACGAAAAAGTGAAACGCAAATACAAAGTGTTAACTGACGGCTGCAGAAATAGAAGAACGGAGGAAATAAATAAAATCAGCAATAGACATAGCATTCAAAAGCTCAAGCAATGAATTGACAAAGGAGATGCAGTTAGTGGAACAAAAAAAATTGATTACAGAATCAATTTCAAATGTACAAGGAGGAACGGGAAAAATTTAAAGCACTTTGTATAAAGAAACAGAGGTGGTATAATGGAGAACAGCTGCAAGAAATAGAAGAAAAGTTAAAGAAACAAAATCATTTTATCAGGAAGTCAAGGAAATGGGAACAGGATGATACATAAACGCAACGGAAGGTTAGTGTGAGATCCTGAAGAAGCGATAGCCGAATTGAATGATTTATTTGATGGGTGTGGAATGGTCGGAGAGGAGGAAAAGTCTAGGAACACATACTAAAGGAGGCAATCTAGCCGTAAACGCAGCAAGTAGTTGATGAAATCTATGCACAAATGCGAGAACTAAACGCAAGCTATAGGGGAATGGCGCTCTTACAAAATATTTCAGCTTAGATTTGAAAATTTTAGATTTGGGAAATCATTTACATCATGCCTATAACGATTTCAAATGAAAACAGGGAGTCAATAACATCCTTAGCATTTATTTTGGCTACAGATTGATTTTGTTAGTAAATACAGGGTGTCCGGGAAAATGTGGGAAATCTCGGATTCAGATAAAGCATTGAAAAATAAGGTGACAAGTTCCTATAAAATTTTTCCCTACATGCCTTCCCTTCGGATGAGATATGTGCCCATGAAGGACGCCACTGGTAATCCTTTTTTCTTGAATAACTTTCAGAGAACTCAACATAATTTGATAAAGGAACAAATACAGATCCCTGGTGGATGAGAATTACATTTTTGTCCCTATTGCAATAGAGACCTTAGGACCCTGGTGCGAAGAAGCCCTAACATTTCTGAATTTCATAGGAAAATTGATATGGAATAAAACTGGTGAAAAAAATTCAAAATCTTATCTGTTTCAAAGGATTAGTATAGCTTTGCAAAGAGGAAATGCCGCATCTGTTACTTTTAGACAGTCACTTTATTCAAAAATTAATGAAATTGTTTATATTGTCTAAGATATTTACTTATTTATTTATTTAATTTTTTTTTGTTAACCAAAGTTATGTGAAATGTTTATAGAACTTGAATAAAGTGAAAACTTTTCGCATAATTCATAAGTAATTCATAAGTAACATGAATTCGTTTATTATTCTTTGTCTCGAAAACGGTTTATAAAGTCTTCATCATCAGTGTTAAAAATTTGAGCATCAATGTGTAAAGCTTAGCCCGCTCCTGCCATGGACACCATTTTAAGAGGTCCTTACTAGGGCCTGTAGAGAAAAATGTTATAGAAACGTGTCACCTTATTTTTCCATGCTCTGTCTGAATCCGAGAGATTTCCCACATTTTCCAGGACATCCTGTGTAAACGTACGACTGTCCCCTGAACAAGTGAATTACCATTACTTTGACTTTTCTGAAGAGAATTACCAAGAAGCGTTATTTTCAAAATTGATCCAGAATTGAATACGTATTACTATAACCGTTAAGCAAGCAACCGATTTTTATTTTTCAATTCGCAACCGTGAATGAAGTTTCTAGTTGGAAAGTGGTGCAATGAATTAACCCTCATGCAGTAAGATAAATATAAAATTAAATGCTGTATACATATAAGTCGGATCTAGCTCAAATATAATTTAGCCACCAGGTGTAGCCTGTAATGTGACAATATTTCGGAAGTAATTTCGAGAAGCAGCTGTTTTGGTAGCGGATGAAATTGTTCAAAATTGTACGTCACATGTTAGTTCCCAGAATCAGTCGATTCTATCGGATTTGGATTAGGTCCCTCCGAGGGCGCATTAGATCGGACCACTTTAAAATAAATCCCAGTCGCAATGAAAATAAATGACTGCTTCCTATTCCCGGTCCGAGTCGGGATGCCTTAATTTCCTGAGCATTCCATCACCACTACGTTTTGGAAAAGGGACGGATGGTATGCGTAAAACCTGCATCTTTTATTACTTAGTTTTAATTTATATCGGGGCGAAATCCAAACTACCCTCCTGTTTGTTATTATGAGGGACGAAAGTCTGATTCCTTTTTTTTTGCTTTTCTAAATCTCTTCCGTTTTCGGTTACGCAACCCCAATGTACAACAATGTATAAGCTTGTATGAATTAATGAACGCACAATTGTTCTCATAATTCATTCATGATCAATTGTATGTGTGTACGCGACCTAACACAAATATTGAAAGAGCTGATTGGGCCCAATTCATATCATAATGCAAACATTACATTCGCATTATTTAGATTGAGTTGCGGATAGTTTAATAATCCGCCCCCTATGTTATGTAATAGCGCCGCCTCTTGACATTTGCCTTCGACTTATTTGTACCATAAATCTATTTCAATAAAAGCGTTGAAAAACACAAAAGGAAGTGTCAAAGCCAGATAAAAAATTCAATAAATAGTTGGTGGTAAATGTAGGTTAATTTAAAACCACCACCGCCGTCGTGGGTTTGCGCTTCGGGTTGAAATTGAGCCAATATTTTACACAGCGTTTTCGTGGCGTCTCGTCGGTTACTTATTATCATTTCGGCCTAAAAGAATTGTTTTTCACATGTGCACGAAACATATACAAACTGCGTTGATAACAAACACAACTAAGTACTACGTTCGAGGAAATTCATATAAAAAATTTATTACAATACCCTTCCATTGACAAGTTTGGGCAGTTAAGGGTTAACCCTTACTGGAACCCTTCCAGAACGTTCCTTAGATGAACAATCTTGCGGGTGCGTGGAAACGTGTCAAAATTCATCGTTATATTAATTTAGTTGGGGTTGATGTTCATTTCCAGACATTTTACTTTGCGAAAAACCATTACGAAATTAGAATAGAAAATTAATTCTACTAAATAGAAACATTTCCGCGATGGCTCTTTCTTTCAATCAATTTCATTCAAACCAATATCATCTTTATAATGAAAAGTTCAGCAAAAAAAATCGATCGAAATTAATTATCCGTAGTCTTGGGGGTCGCAAACCTTGATTATTAAAGTTCTCGGCGATGAAATGTAGATTGAATTCAAATAAAAACAAAATGTCGAAAGTTACAATATAACTTTAGTAATGAGTTCGTCGATGGTTTTGTAAGCCTTTTGTGCATGTATCGAACGGTGACCGTTATGTGACAGTTATATAAAAATGGAAAGACTTATGGAGGATGAGAACTGAAAGCGGCGCAGAGAAATAATTGAAGATGATATCTTCATATAAATCGACGACTTTAGTCACTTTTACGTGCATATACACATAAGGAAAGTAATGAAATCGAAAAAAAAATCGAACTCGAGATGTTGATAAATCTCGACGTTTTGAGTCTCTTGAGTCCAAAAGCACCCCATCTTTGAACAATGTTTGTATGTGGGTGAGTGGATGGGTACGTACGTTATGGCTGTGGAGTGTAAACTACTGGACCGATTTTGACAAAATTTAAAACTAAGGCCTATAACAAATCTTCATCGGTAAAACCAGCTTCTCATCAAAATCGGCCCAAAGGGGCGTTATTTTGGACGCAAACATTGAAATTTTAACCCAAACTAACTTTCCTTGGTGTAAAGTTTTAGTAGACATGGTAACAAGTAAAACGCCGTTTTTGGTTTATTTCTAAATTCAAAATGGCGGCCAATATAGCAATTCTCCAAGTTTTTACTTTTTGGTGTGCGTAGCTCAAGAACCGTTTATCTTAATTAAAATTTGAAAATTGGAAATTATAGCCAAAGGATGGCCAAAACTTTTACGTGTTATTGGTAAAGAACAAAAATTTAAGGTGGCCAATTTATTGGCGCCCAAAATTGGTCAAAAATAAAAAATCGATTTTCTCAAAATCTGCTCCAAGCATTTTTTTTATTTTTTTAAATGTTATACATATAGTTAATGAAAACTATTGGTACTACATTTGTTTCTTTATTTCCCATAGGGGAGGGGGGATGGATTTTTGAAGTTGAAAATTTTATATCTTCATTTTTGCTAACAAAAATGAAGAAATAAAATTGTACAGTGATGTAGAGGGCATACAACTCTTAATCGAATATAATAAGTATACCAATTTACTTCCGGCCTAGGCGGAAATGAGCAAAATATTAAAAATATTTATAACATATCCTGTAGGTATATTATTTCAGGAGAAAATCAGAAATCGTTTTCTGATTACAACTATACTATACACTATACATTTATTTTTTTCAGTTATTACGCAAAAACCTTCTGGAAACCTCAAGCGTTTGTTGGCTTTACTCACTATTCATTTTGGTTCAGCCTTTTGACAAGGACTTCACTCCCGCTTAATCCACTTCACTTCACCTTCACCTACTGCCTGTTAAGGTTCTTCTACAGTAATTACGCAAATTGAGCAAGAAGGCGGAAACTTCAACTTCGATTAATTTTATAAAAAAATTAAATTCCAACAAAACACCTAAAACCAGAGGAATAAAAGACAAAATAGAGAATGACTTACAAAAGATGAGCGAAATATGGAAACAACGCTACCAAAAATGCTATATACAAAAGAAGGGGAAATACAAAAGGAAGACCAAGAAGATGAAGAAGAAGAAATGAGAAAATTAAGAAATAGTAAAATCACCGGGGGAAGACGAGATCGAGGCAGAACTGCTAAAATATGGAGGACAGCAGATACAAGCCACTCAATCAAACAAATAATTTGGAGACAAAACAAGATGCCAAAAGACTGGAACACTAGTATATAATCCCAATATATAAAAGAGCGGGGAAAGAAAACTGTAAAAACTATAGACTCAATTAAGAACCACCTATAAACTCTTGGCAAACCTAATGAACAAGAGACACGCTGAAAATATGCTTGGGGAATGTCAGAATGACTTCAGACCATGTCGATCGACAATAAACGCCATACACACCCTAGAACAAATAATACAAACACAGAAATACAACAAAGAAACACATGTTATATTTATAGATTTCAAAATGGCCTTTGACTCAGTGAGCAGGAAAGAACTAACAAGAGTACTAGAACACGTATACCCGTTTTCACCATACAAAGTAAGTAATGCTTAAAGTTAGACAGAACTTAAATACCATAGCAACCATTGTCTCAATAATCGTTGCCATGGCGTTCTGCCTAAATTTAAGCATTACTTAATTTGTATGGTGAAAACGGGCATTAGTCACCTAGGAAACTATTAGCACTGGCAGAAATGCCCCTATAAATACAAATACGCAAGTGAGATTCCAAGGAACGACAGCGAAATCTGTTGTAACAAATAAAGGAGTGAAACAAGGGGATTCCCTATCTCTAATTATATTCAACCGAGTACTAGAAAGCATTATACGAAGAGCTAAATTAGATAAGAAAAATATCAATGACCAACCAAATATAAATAATAGCGTACACAGATGACATAGCAATCATAAGGAACAGGAAAGAAGATATCACAAGAGCTGCAGACCAACTAGACAAAGAAGCACAATAATTTGTTATGGAAATAAACGAAGTAAAAACAAAATACATGAAGATAGGGAAAGAATGAGAACACGAGCACGCACAAAACACTTAAAAACAGAAAAACACATCTTTGAGAGAATCAACTGCTTTACTTATCTGGGAGTCACGATGGGACAAACCGGGGAGAAGAAAGTGAAAAAGAAACTGCTGAAAGGAAACCAGGCATACAGTAGAAATAAAACTGTACTAAAAAGTAAAGCATTAAGTAAACCAACAAAAATAGAAAATTAAAGACCCTGATATGACCCATCATAACCTATACGATGGAAACAATATCAAAAACAAGAAAGAAGAAAAAGACCTAAAAATTATGGAACGGAAAATTATGAGAATAATATCAGGACCAAACACAATAAGAGATGGAGAGATAAGATTGAAAAAGAACAAAGAAATAGAAGAAGAACATGGAGGAGAAAATATCGTCAGATATATAAAAACGCACAGATTAAGATGGGCTTTAATTATCTGGGAGTCACGATGGGACAAACCGGGGAGAAGAAAGTGAAAAAGAAACTGCTGAAAGGAAACCAGGCATACAGCAGAAATAAAACTGTACTAAAAAGTAAAGCAATAAGTAAACCAACAAAAATAGAAATTTATAAGACCCTGATATGACCCATCATAACCTATACTATGGAAACAATATCAAAAACAAGAAAGAAGAAAAAGACCTAAAAATTATGGAACGGAAAATTATGAGAATAATATCAGGACCAAACATAATAAGAGATGGAGAGATAAATATGGAGAAATATGGAGAAGAAAACCTAGCGAGATGATAAGGAAGATTACACAGTAGGTACCCTTCGGACCAAGGAAACAAGGAAGACCGAGGAACAGATGGAGAGACGCACTGGAAGAGAACATAAGGACATATGAAATATAAGACCCTCGAAGTCGAAATGCAGAGAGAGAAAAGAATGGAAGAGGATAACAGAGACCGCCAGGACCAGCAATAAACTGTGAAAGAACTCAAGAATAAATGGTTTGTGTATCCCAAATTGGGTGATAAGGTTTTTTGCTTCTGTTATCAGTTGTTTTGCTGAAAACTTACGGCTCGTATTATATGGTATCGCCAAAAACCAACGCTAAGTAGTCTAAGAAAGCTTGTTTTAACAGGAAGAGTCCTTCAGAAAATTGCCAATAAGAACAAAATCAATGGAAGGAAGGAGGTGTAGGAGCGCTTGTTATGCAATATATTATTATTTTTATCGTGGTCCAATTTCGCTTCTCGTGGCAAAACTATGCCAAATGAATACACTCAAGAGTGGTAACTTTTTGGAAGTTCTACAATTATTGAGCAAATGTAATCATACAACACTGAAAACACCAAAAACGTGTTGGGTCATCAGCGTGCAACTAAAACCAGATTAGAAAAGTTAAAGTTGTACTACTTAAAATGGGAGTGACAAGTTTACAAGCCCTGATACGCCTAAAGGACCTGAATCGTCATTATTCATTAGGAAGCGATTAATCTCAATGGGAACGACAGACTTATCCCAGCGGTTGTATTTGGTGAAATCCATTGGATATGTGTAAAGCTGAACAATTTACGGAATTAGGCACAAAACCCTCCCCCTTGCCTTATTTATTAATTAATGTTTAACAATGACTATCGAAATACATGGTGATGGTGAGTGAGTGATTCAACTGCATTAATTTAAATATAGCAACATGTTTCGACGTAAATCTTCAGACTTTGAGTGAGTCAAGTTTTAAATTACATTTAAAAAAAAAAGAAGGCATAATAAGGGGGGGGGGGGGCAAATTTGATTATCACAAATGGTAACACATTTCTTAAAGAAAAATGCCTTTCACTTATTTTTCGAATTTGAACAGTGATGCTATTTATCCATTAGGTTTAGAGACAACTCTACGCCAAAGTGAATGTTAAATTAATGAGGGTTGTACGTCGTTAATTACAATTACGTAAATTTCGTATCCATTTTAAAACTGTCGCATTATGAAACCGCTTGCTGTTTCGTAATGATCGTGCGAGAATGAATTACAATAGATAAGTTGAAAGGTTACTGTGCCGCCGTTGTCATTAAAAATACGAAACAATTAAGAGAAGAAAAACATAATAAATTAATCGTACATACACATTGCAATGTCTTAATTAAGTAAATGTATGAGAAACTATGGTAAATTTTAATTTTAATTACAAAATAACACACGTTTAAAGCAAACACTTAAATTGCCGTAATAATTTATTCGCAAAAGGCTTTCGTTACGTACAGAGACGATAAATTGCTTTAAATACAATTACAAACCGTTGAAAATTTAAACAAGGAGATATTATTTAATAATTTAACATTAATCCTAATACATTTATAACGCTCCACACAAATTTCAGCCTGAAATAAATGCACACTGATCAATTTTCCTCCTCAGTAAATACTTTGTAATACAACGGCCTTTGAAGCGCATCTTTTCATAATGGTGCCTTTACAGTGTATATAATATTGATGCTTCATGCCCAAATGAAAGTTCAAAATTTTCTTTCAAAATTATTTTCAAACTAGCCGTATCTCCGACAGAGCTCGATGTACATTTTACAAGACTAATTAGTAGAATTATTAATGCTTTTTGTGTAAAGCTCAATTTAGCTTTATAATTAACGAATTTTAGCGTCTAATGGCTGACAAACTTTATTTTTGGACAATTTCCTTTTTGTTTTTATAAAGTCGGATATTTTTTATCACAGATTCCTTAGCTATTTCACCAACTAAATTATAATAAAAATGCAAATAGAGTACTATTCACTTACAATATTAAACTAAAGAGAAATAACAAAATAAAATTTTAGGAATCAGTTCTATTTTTATTCTATTCTAAATATCTATGCGATATTTCCAAAAATAAAGGTTTGTATTGTAATTTGGTGTTATTATTAACATGTTGTTAGTAATTATTCCGTGTAACGAACAATAGAGCAAGGCAACATTGGAATGGCGAAAAGGGGACTCTTTAATCTTAAAAAAACAAAGATTTAGTATTTCCAATATTGTAAAGATCAAAAGGCTAAAATTAGGATTAAAGGTGATTCGATGATAAATTTATTTATCTACGAAGTATTTCATCCTACCTCTCATGTTGCTACTATTCAGCACGTCTAGCTGTTGCATTTGTACCATTTATCTTATTGTTACTACATATAGCAGTTGTCAATAAAAACATTTCATTGCATTGGTTGTTTTCCGTAACCGTGTAGTGAAATATATGATGATTTGGTGTTCAAGTTAAAGTCTGCACCGCTGTATAAAATTTCAGATAAAGGTAATAATTTTGGTATCGTAAGTATATAGTGTTTAGGCCTTTTTGGTGTGCAATACTTGAAGAACTCTTATAATCATCTAACCCCCCTCCCCACCCTTTAACAGATTTAAATCGCCCAACTGCGGTACAACCGTTAACAGAAGCCCAGAAAATTGCAAAATATATATATTCCGAAGAAGAATTGACACAAATATGATGCTTGAATGTTTTTAAATGACTTTGCGGATAAAAGCTTAGTTAAGAAACGCCTATGACTTAGTCTTCAAATTCAAATCCCACGAAAGCGTTAGTTCTACTTCTCAAGCAAAATTAATTACAATTTTCTTTAGAAACTATTCGTTTTGGGGAAAATATCAAATGTATACCTCACAAACCATAAAATGCTTTAAGAAAATAAGGTTGCTATTCTATATCACTTACCAAAGTGCGAGAGCAGATATTCTGAGGAACAAACAACTTACCTGTAAAGAAATAATGTATTAGTAGTGTATGTGGTAATAACAAGAGTAGCATTTACTATAGATAGAGCATATAAATCCAAATAACAATAATGATGAGGTCCATTGATCACAAAGGTGTTATGTAGAATGAGAAGTAAAATAAAAGGCTCACAACCTCCCCTTTAGCTTGTAATTATTGACAATTAATTATTTATGAGGAGTCAAGCGTTAAGCGACATTTTTCGGGATCATAGATCCCATTCTCAAGCAGCAGTTAAAATGTCAGTATTTAAATTATGATTTCTTATATACGATCTAAGCTAAAAATAACTTAATTAGTATAGCGTACAACTTGAATTGATAAAATTATACAATAATGTATTATTATTGTATTGTATTATATCTGCCTATGCTGACGACATCATGTTGATGTACTGCTTTAACCCACTTGAGTGCCGGCAATCTAACGACGATATTAATCAAGATCTTGATTGTATCTTAGATTACTCGGCCAAACATAATCTCAGTATAAACAAAAAGAAAACGGTTGCAATGATTTTCTGCTCACAGGTTCATCGTGAGTTTTTGAAGAGATATATCGTTATCAACTTTGATCATCAGGTGGTACCTTTCTCAGCTCAGGGCAAGAACTTAGGGGTCATTTTTGACGAAAATCTACGTTTTCACCAACACATAAATTGCTTGCTTCAAAAGACTTATGTAAGTCTAAAAACTCTGTATAGTAACCGATACATACTAAACTTCAAAATGCGGAAAAAACTTTGTGAAACCCTGGTACTCTCGACTCTTTATTACTGTGATCTAGTCTACTATCCCTGTTTGGACATCAGTGGCAAAAATAGAGTTCAGCGTGTACAGAATAACTGTGTTAGATTCATTTATGGTCTAAGGAAATTTGATCATGTCTCCTCTAAGATCACAGAACTAAAATGGTTGAAGCTTAGCACTGCTGTACAGTTGCATTATCTTGTTTTTGTCCACCAGCTAATCTTAACCTCTAATCCCACTTATCTCAGAAACAAACTAGTTTTCCGGCATAATATTCATGTTCGTCAAACTCGCCAGTTACATCTACTAACACTGCCGCAACACTCAACCGCACTTTTCAGAAGGTCTTTCACTTATATGGCTGTAACCAATTATAACTTAATTCAACCTCACTTTAAAGATATGTCTCTTCATACATTCCGCAGGAAAATGAAAGCCATGTTCTTCAGCTCATACACCTGAGTGTAGTATAACTCTAATAATAATTATAAAACTTGCATACATTTAGGTAGGTACTCTTCATTTCATTATTTTTTATATATTTCTATTTAGGAAATAAACACTAACATCTTAGACTCTGCTGTATTAGGTTAAGTGTAAGAATAGCCTTAGGCTAAACTTCGCCTGATATATTGCCTAAACATCATCACAATTGTAATTCGTCACAATTGTAATTTATTAATACTAATAAAGACGTATTGTATTGTATTGTATTGTATTATATTATATTATATTATATTATATTATATTATATTATATTATATATTATTATATTATATTATACAAATAATGAAGCGAAAAGGTAATCACTATAACATTAACATTATGGATTGGAAAAATTTCTTCCAAGACAAATTTTCCATAATTACAAAAATTTAATTGCTTAATAGGTCCTCGCAATGAGGAACCGAAAGTTAAGCTTGAGGGGCCAAAATATGAAGGCAGATAGATAAAATTATGGAAAATTAACGAAAATAGATGAAGGACAAATGACATGGCGTAATCGGGCAACCAACCTCAACAAAAAAGGACTAGGGATAAACCAAAAGGAACTAAATTGAAGATATACAAAGTGTACTAATGAAGGTGTTCTGGAAATCAACAACGTCATTGAGCAAACTAGGGTTCTGTTTATTACGTGAAATTTCTAGACATTTTTCCAATTCATAATGTTAATATTATAGTGATTACCTTTTCCCCTTCAGGTGAGTTGCATCAATTTATCAATTCAAGTTGTACTACGCTATACTAATTAAGTTATTTTTAGCTTAGAATTATAATTTAAATACTGACATTTTAACTGATGCTTGAGAATGGGATCTGTGGTCCCGAAACATGTCGCTTGACGCTTGACTCGTCATAACCCAGCAAACACACATATAAAATATACATACAACATATGTAAAATTGAAGTAAATACCCCTACATATGCTTTTTTATATATCAAGTATGTACGTATTCTTTAATAAGTTATATAAACCGTATGTCACACAATTACGTATATTTTACATAATAGTATAGAAACTTACGCAGTGCCGGTTTATACATTACGCACACTACGCACGTGCGTAGGGCCCGGACGTGCGTAGGGCCCGGATAAATCTAAAGTTTTAAGTTTATTAAATTATAATAGGTATCAATCAATGCATTTAATATTAAGGAATTAAGGTGTATTTATTTCACTCACGACTTCCCTTCAGAATAAATACTGTAAGATACAAGAATCTTAAATAACAGGAAAGTTAAAATCTCAAAAGAAGGTATAATAATAAGAAGACACCCTTTGAGTCTAAAATTTATTGGTCATATATTTTAAAAGAGTTTATTGCAGATTGAACATTTCCTCGTCCCTTTCTAAGTAAATAACCTTTGTACTTAATTATGCCGATACAAGAGAGGTTTGTGAATCAGGGGCGTAACTATCATGGTAACTATCACCCCCGCGGAACCCGGGCCTGTGATCTATGGGACCCGGATGTTACCGCACTAATATTTGTATTTTCGTAAACATTCCTCTTAAATTGCTGAAAACGTATTTTAAAAAAAATTGCAAAATGTAAATTTTATTTTCCGCGCAAGTTAACAATAACGTGATCCATTCCAATTATGGACCAAAATTTTTATTGCCATAATTTCCGGCCTACACTTCGTTACGTGCGGTGTTGTTTCTACTCGTACCAACCATAAATAAAGACAGATGCGCCGTATTTATTGTATTGTAAGCTTCTTAAGAATTCAGGCTTGCCGTTTCTCATCTTATGACGCTATTTAAAATATATTAGTCTGAATGGTTTTCATTTTTATCGTCTCAAAAGCAACGGAGGTAGAGAAAAAAAACAGATTGGTTTGTACCAAATTTGAAGTTTTGCTATGTATGCATATTGTTGTGAGGATGGGTGGTGATGGTGGGGGGCCCAATGTTACTTAGTGCGTACTACTAAATGACATGTAAAACCGGAACTGAACTTACGGATATTCTGTATACAAAAATTCATATAATATATACATATAGATAATTACATATCACTCATGAAATTCATGTGCTGTCATATTTACATGATTAGATTTATGTACGTTATATGTAAAATATTATATGTAATATTACTTATTTTTTATGTGTGCCTTCTGTAAATATAATTAGAAATTATCATTACATTACATATATTGTATGGTCGAAAATAAAGTCCGTTTCTATTTGCGCCACATAAGTAATAACGCGCGTGTTTTCTACAACGCCAAAAATTGTGGTTCACGTACCTTTAATATTAGATCAGTATCTACTAAAATGCGTCTAATTTATATAGAAAATAAATAATATAAAATAAGTTAAATCCTGGTCATTTTTAACATAAAGTTAAAGATAGGTATAATATTATTGAATAAGACTTCACTCAACGGTATAATCAAACAAAATTTAAACTAATAACGCGAAACAGCGCAAAGTTACAAAGTACGAAATAAAAAAAAGGGATGTTACAGATTAGCGCAGTGGTACAATGTCGGAGACAATGAAAACACATGTCGGATTTCGGAATTTCAGTTCAGGTAAAAACGGGTTCGTGCAAGAATTAAGTTAAATATAATTAAAAGTACAGTTGCACGTAAAATGTAGTTTTTCCATTTTTTGTATGGAACTGCTTAAATAATTTTTTACATGGATAATAATTACATTATGCTCGAATAGCTGCCATTTTGGTCATCGCAACGCTGTTACAACTAATATTTTTTATGTAAATATTACATAAAATATACATAAAACGTATATAAATTCATGTAGAAGAATTTAAATCTAATAGACATACAGGCCCCGGTCTATAAATGGGCTCACTGGGCAATTGCCCAGGGCGGAAAATTTTTAGGGGCGCAAAATTCAGTCGAAGTGAATTTTGTTTCAGATGTTGTAGCCAAAACAGTTAAGTCAAACATGAGAACAAATCATATTTAATTTCAGAATTACGCATAAAAAAACGCTATATTAGGCTTAAACAAAAAAAATTAATTAATACGAAATTTAATAAGAAAAAAGGGCGCAAGTAGACCTGGTTGCCCAGGGCGCAATTTAGAGTAGACCGGGCTCTGTAGACATATATATATTATTTTGAAAATTGCTGACATCCTGACATTAAATATCTCTTATTTTTCTTCCAGTTTTATATAAATCTAAAAAGCTCTTACATAATTTATTTGTATTTTATATATAAATGTGTTTGCTGGGAAATAATAATTAATTGTCAATCATTACAAGCTAAAGGGGAGATTGTGAGTCTTTTATTTTACTTTTCATACAAATCACAACATAAAGCAATTTTCTAGTAAGTAATCATTATTTACACTTTTGTAGTAAATGTATTGAGACTGAGAGCTGTTTTCTTATATGCCAATTTTTTTCTCTTTTACTGAGAAACGTCGCACAAGTGTTGCAGTTGTTTATTTGCTGACGACTTTTTAAAGGCAACCCGGTCTACGTTAAAATCCTGATTGCGCGACGAAGATATCATTGAACCATGCGAGTCACCATTTCCATCACCCATGGTCTTAGTACCCAGAAAGACAAGATTGCTTTTACGTCCCCTCTAGGGAATTTTCGTTTTCAACGTATGCTTTTCGGTTTACGAAATCGACATTTCAAAGATTAATAGATCGTGTTCAGTCAGGATTGAAGCAGATATTAATTCTTCCGTATCTTGAAGATATTATAGTTTTATCTTTGACATCTGATGAACATTTATCCTATTTCAAATGATTTAAACTATAGGCCGACCGTTCAAAATGTGTTTTTGTTCGCTCTAACCGAACGTAAAGTGCCTGGGTCACGTGATTAGTTCTGACGGTTTTGAACCGGATCCTGGACAGATGAGTGTTATATCACCGCCTAAAAATGTAAAACAATTGTTGACATTTTTACAAACTTCGTTCTGGTTTAGAAAATTTATCCCTGGGAATGTGAATAATACACGAAACCGTTGAGTGACCTTACGCGGAAGGAAACCTAATGGAAATGGAAATTTCAAGGGGATCAGGCGTAAGTGGAAAAGATTTCGTACGCGCATCCTTACAGGCACAATACGAAGGTCCCTACAAAATTATAAAACGCCAAGAAAAATACTTCACTTTGGACGAAAAGGGTAAAGCTAAGAACACGTCAGTCAACAGACTGAAACCACACTTTCTATAAACAGAGAGTAAAAGTCCAGAGTCACTTACTGCAACAAACACGCACCAAACCAAACTAGGGTGAGGAGTAATCGTTCATTAGATTCACTGGTGGGGGAGTACTGTGGCGTCACTTAAGTTGTAAAAAGAGTGTTTATAGTAACTGTAGTAACAGAAGTTGTTATTAATTGGAAAATTAATTAAATATAAAATTATTTTTATAAAACGATCCGGTTTCCAACCAACTTCAAAAAGTTGGTTACTAAATTCGTCCGGATGTCTGTGTGTCTGTGCGTTGCTCGATCTTAGAGGGTTTAGAAAGCTGGAAGTGGTGACATCTTATAGGAAATTCTTTACTGATTCCGAATCTCTCGTAAATTTTTTGATCGGATCGGATCACACGTTCGCCGTCGGGATGCCATTAAAGTCAAAATATACACCCTTGAATATCTCGACACATCCAGTTGCAAAAAGAAAAAAACACGTTTCCTTTATTTTTTGAAACCTATAATCATGATACGTAAACATCACCCTCACCCGGCTGTGGGGTGGAGCGGGGGTGAGTTTTGAAAACTCAAATGGGAACACCTATTTTTTATTGCACTTTTGGATTCTCCATAAAAAACTATTCTAAAATTTCATTGCAACCCCTTTTTTAGGGGCGGAGAGGGGGAAAATTGCACATGCCCGCAAAAAAACGATCTTTTTTTACATTTGTTTTCCTCCAATATTTTTTCGTGATTTACAAATTGTCCGTCACCCTCTCCGCTTCCATCTCCCTTAGGGGTAAAGTAAAAAACAGCATAAACACTCATTTTCAAGCCCGTAGCTAAGATAACCGATCTTAAAGAGCAAGGAATTACATTAACCACTAGATGGCGACAGTGTGGCGAAACGAATAAGTAGTTCATTGAATAAGACGGTTAAGCGACAATTAATAGTCGAATAAGGCTCCTCTAATGTAAAATGGACAGTATAAGTAGAGTTACAAATGATGTGTCAGTAATTAAATTTATTGAATAGCAAGTTATTCGAACAAAAGAATACGGTCATCCATTGAATCTTTCTCAAATTATCACGTTCCCAATTATTTGTATTCTCAAGAGGAGTCCAAAAACTAAATCGAGTCTGATAAGAGCAATAAATTGCGTCGAACGTTGCGAAAGTTTACAACTTGAACAATTATTCTGGTATCAATATTCAGCAAAGTATAGATACTCCGTAATACACACTTTAAAAGACAAAGCGGGAAATTGAATTTTTGTACAAAACATTTTCTCGCTATAAATAATAATTCACATCCTACCGAATCCTATATAATCGTGAAAATGTTGATAAGGGGAAACAATATGTCAAATATAGCCCCTTTTATTATCGAGGCGATAAGAGGATTTATTTAGAACAGATGTATTGCAACAACAATTGGTAAATTCGTCAATAACGAAAAAAACATACGATTCCGAATTGAATTGAAAAACCGATTTCAAATTTCGAGATAATGGTTTTTCTTCGTATAGTACGAAATCGATGAGAAAGCACGACGCGGAAAACTTCCTCAAGTGTCGATCACAACTACATTTTTATACAAATTTACATAATTTAAACAAATAGATTTTTTACTTAAAGTTGAATATTGAAATTGCGATAATGTATTCTCGAAGGATGTCATTAAGAGGCGCGATGACGTTGATAATGTTCATTTAACAGTCGAGTTAATGGATGTACACATATATTACTATTAGAAAAATTAATCACGAAAAAGTTGCGTGCATGTGCGTGTTAAGTGCATATAGGCATGTGAGTAAATATGAATAAAATTTCTTCTTGTAAATCAAAGTGGAAAAGTTATTTAATCAAAAATTTTAATTAACTAGTTAACGTTTAAATTACTTCTAAAAGCATTTAACTTGTTATACTTAATTTCCCACTCTTTAATCGATTTCATTATTATCGTTATTTTGCTAGTAAGTTATTGTGTGTTATCGATCGTGTTTATTTTGAAATGGCCTTCAATTGTGAGCTTCGTGTATTAACCCCATCAAGAAAAGTGAAAACCCTTTTCATTACTTTTTCCTATTAGCTTTTCCTCACTTCGGAATTGAGTAATCTCGTCAATCGCATACTAAATAAGATATATTTATCCAGGAAAATACATTCAACAATTTGTGTCGCTGTTAGGTAAGTACATTTAATGTTTAAACCCGGGTCATAAAATTTATCCATGCATTCAGTTGATACTAAAGAATAGTAGAAGAAAGGGCACATTTTCTTATATCGGGAATGGATAATTTTGATTATATAGGCCTGTAGCTTCTTTTATTTTCTGAAGAAATTGTAGCTTCTTTTAATTTCTGGGCCACGTAGTCAATCAACACAACGCTGTTGTGGTAGATTGAAATTTAGTTATAAACAAGTATCAAAAGGCACGAATTCTTATAGAATTCTAATTTCAACCAACTTCAAACCTGTAACTAATTATGCACGCGGAACACTGGTAGCTACGGTGCTGCGTTGAAGAGATCGACAAGGCGTTTAACAAGGTCTCCAAATCCACTAAGAAGAAGCGGCCTTAGGAAGGAGAATTTTGCAATAGATTATACAGGGCGTCCCAGAAGGAAGAAGAAATATTCTGGGATTCATTATGGGAGATTATGTTAGGAGAAGAGTGTTTATAAACAATGTTTTTATTTTCAACGGTTTCGGAAATGCAACGTGGTTTATTTTAAGAGAGAAATTCTTAAAACATTTACAGCAATTTTGATAGAGCGCATGGAGATATAGTGATGTGTTTTAGTGTTACACACAATGATGTACCTGTGTCCCTATCAATGGCTCAAAATTCCGCCGTGTATGTCAATAAATTCTTCTTCTTCTGAAATGTTGAGTAATGTTATGAATACGTATTGCACTATGTAAAATACGAGTAACCAATTCATCCATCCCTATAACCTAGCCTAAAGGCGTAAGATCCGGAGATCGTGGTGGCAAACGAATGCGACCCATACGCCCAGGAAAGCCGTAGGTATGTGGTGAAGCGCCGTTCTACTGATAGTAAAGTTGTCGTCGAGTCGCCAACGGAACATCATCCAAAAGATATTGCTGTATCTCCTAAACGGTTAAAAATAAAAATATTGAGTAGGTATAAGCATTTTTCTTTTAATACAACCTCTACTTAATTATCCCATAATAACGCCCCTTTCCTCTGGGACACTCTGTAAACAAGATGTATATCATAAAATAAATAATATCGAAAGGGTGTGGTGCTCGGTGAGGACTGATGAGGCACTATGGAGCTATCCAATTTTTCAGTTTTTGAGTGAGATGAATTGAAGCCCGAATGACCATAAACAGCAAAAAATGAAACGAAGATTCCAGATGTTGAATAACGATCCACGAAAATGACAGCGTAAGGCTGTAAATACCTCTAAAGGAAGCCTAAACTCTCACAACTGTTGGTAAATGTACGAGGGTAATCGACAATCTAACCTCCGTTTTGAAATAAAAATTAAACCAGTTGAGATACAAAAATATTGTATTACATGCATTTTAAAACTACAACTTTTCTCTACTTTTCGACATAATCTTCAAACAAATTCAAGCATTTGTCATATCTTTTAACAGTCTTTGAAATTCCCTCTACATAAAAATATGTCGCCTGCGAACGTAACCAACCTGTCACGGCATTTTCAAGCTCTTCGTCATTGGCAAAACGCTGAGATGCAAGCCACCGCTTCATGTATGGGAACAGGTGGTAATCACTGGAAGTCCGGGCTGTAAGGGGGTGATCAAAAACGTCCCATTTGAATTTGGTCAAAAGTTCAGTTGTTCTATGAGCTGTGTGAGGGCGAGCATTGTCGTGAACAAGCACAACACCAGATGCCATCGGCAGACCACGGCGCTAGTTTTGGATTGCGCGTTGTAGTCTTTTTAATGTTTCACAATACACTGCAGAAGTGATTGTCGTACCACACTCCATAAAATCAACGAGTTTGACGGGTTTCTTTGGCTTTGGAGAATCTGCATTGACTGTTCTTTGTCTCCACATTCCTATAGACTACCCGAGTCTCATCTCCATCCTCTTCAAAATTCTTCTCTTTCACCCTCGTACCGAGAACGAAAGTCTATGGCAGAACTCATTCTTCTGATTTTGTGGTCGTCAGTAAGAAGTTTTGGTACCCAACGTGCACAAAACTTGCGATAGCCTAATTTTTCGGTCACTAACTCGTGTAGAAGACTCCTACAAATTTCAGAGAAATGATCGGAAAGTTTCGAGATTGTGAAGCGACGGACCACACGAATTGTTTCATTCACTCTGTTCAGTAAGTCATCACCGACAAGAGATGGCCTACCGCTCCTGGGTTCATCGTGCACATTAGTTCTTCCATTTAAAAAAAAAACGTACCCATTGACGGACTACACTGTCACTCATAATGATTGGGCCATAGACCGCACACAATTCACGATGAATTTCAGCTGCTGAGTGATTTTTCGCACAAAGAAATCTTATTACGCTACGCACTTCACACTTGGCGAGATTTTCTATTACGGCACTCATCTTTCCGTTTAGAATTTGAGAACGTGTGACCGTACGATACTATTCCTTGCACAGCTCGAAGCGTAAAGAATCACTGCGCACACAAAAAAAAATGTTCCAAATGAACTGATTAGGGTACGCAAATTCTACCCGAATTACACTTCCCTACTTATAAATATATATGATAATACTGAAGACAGCACAAAATCACGTTTTAATGGACGAGGAAAAAATATGACTTTTATTTATTGATTACAAACGAAAAACTGAACTATTTATTTTTATTTCCATCACTACCATTATGCTACTTGATTACTATTTTTTATGACCTAGTTCCAACACTGATGTTGGAATGGTGGTGCTACTCCCACTACTTACCGCGCTACACATAAATGGAGGATAGATTGTGGATTACCCTCGTAAACATGTAGATGGGTATACTAACCCATTGTCACGTTGTTGACGCGACTTTGTTTATTTTTCATGAATAGGATATATTTACACACGGGTACAAGAACATAAATATAAAATTAAATACATGAAATGAAATAATGATAAATAACGAAAATGAACAATTTACTCTAAACACGAACTAGAACGTAAAGTTACTGCGCGTATGTATGTAACGCACTGCCTTCTAGGATCCACCGGATGCAGGGGTTGCTTTGGAGGGTCCGCATAACAGGGCCTGCTGTCAAGCTCAATTGGCACCAATCTCCACTGCGGCTTCTTGGTCGGAGTCGGTGGCAGCGGTGAGACAACGGTTGGTACCGGCGATCGATGCGGGGTAATGTCTCGTGGAGGCCTAACTGGTGACGGCGGCAGCGGCGAGACAATAGGAGGAACCGGCGGTCGACGTAGGAAACTCCTTAGAACATTCATCTCATGCCGGCTCCGACGAAGACCTTCAGGACGCACCATGAACGGTCTCGAAGAGGGTTTTACTGTTACCGGACGTTTATCCTAGCCGTGCTTTTATCAAGGTCGGCGTCGGATAGCTGACCCTTTTGTCCGTGCTTTTATCAACTTCGGACTAGAGTAGCTGCCCCTTCGTCCGTGCTATTATCAACGTCGGACTAGGGGTACTTAGTTCTTCCGTGCTATTATCAACGTCGAAAGAATAAGTAATTTCCTGCAGCGCGCGCACGCTTTTAAACCCATTTGAGCGGGCGTGTCTTCCCTACTTATCTTAGGTGAATTCTCATTGGCGCTTGTACCTGGCGTGGGAAACCAATGTCAGCCAACCGCGCTTCACTTGACCGATGTGGTTTCGTGCATCCTCGCATATGCCCGATTCCTACACCATCATTCAGTGGAAAACCACAGATGTTTAAGTCAAAGACAAGATCCTAACCAATCTTTTTGACATTTTGTGACCAACTTTACTTTACAACTTGTAAATTCATTTGTTAATGTAAAAAGTTTGTATTTCTTCATGCTTCAAAATCTGTCAGGAGAGCTCCACAGCTTTGACCTAGCAGTAAATCTTAAGATGAAATAGTTAGCTAGAATGGAAAACCTTAGCTGAAGACATCGATCGCTTAGAGGAATCACATCAAGCAAGGAAAATCTTACAAAGGCAAAGCAAAGACCCCCAGATAACTTTAAAAAGATATCTCACAAAAATGTAGAAAACTGGAAACACTGTACATAATCCGAATACAAGAACCAGGAATCTCATCCCAACTGCTTGCCACAAAATAATCTTTTCTGAAGATGCATAGGTAACTACGGTGTTCATTAAAAACATCCCATTCCCATGCTTCAGCATAAATTAACTAAGGGTGGAAGTTTGAGTGCCAGCAAGGAGTTCTCTGTCATTGTTAAACCGACACTTTGAACTCAATCCTGATGGGAATTGCCCGAAAAGATCAACTTCCAAACTAAGAACTCACATACTCTACCACAACCATGTACTGTGGCGTACCTACCCACGAGGACACAAATTGAACAAAATTCAAAATGATTTGATTTTTCACAGTTTATGTAATATTTGCAAGAATTATACAGTCTTTCTAAATGTCTTGTACATACGGAAGGGGGTGATACGTTGGCTTATTTCATAACTAAAAGTTCATAATATAAACATAGGTCCACAAATGCTTCCTTACTTGGATGTCATTTTCAACAATTTTTGTAACATAGTTTCTTTGTTATGGTTATCATTTAGTATTTTTGTATTGTAATAAATTATTGTTACTAGATCATTTTAAAAATATTAATTTCATCTCGCCAATTACAGAAAATCGCTCTTAAACAGTCGCAGATACAAAAAAGTTTGTAAACAAAAGACAATTTATTTTTTTATTATAAAATCCACCAGCGGCGCACCGCAAAAAGTTCTGGGGGAAAAAATGGAACATGTCCCCTGAAAGAATATCTCCCTGCATATTATGTTCGTAACCATTTAGGACGCCCAATAATATAAGCTCTAAAGAGTAACCTGTATTCCAAATTTGAGTTAAATATTTCAAAAACTGTAGGAGCTATAAAGAAAAAACGAAAAAAATCTTCAAATTTCAAAACCCTGTAGATTAGTAAGGAAGCGTTTGCGAACCTATGCTTATATAAAGTTTTAGTTATGCAATAAGCCAAGAATCACCCCCTTCCGTATGTACATGACTTTTACTACAATCGATTAGTAATATCAAGTTGTAAAGTGTCAATGTAACAACCGTTTCCAACACTGCTCGTTAACGAGTATTTTATTCAAAACGTTGATAAAAGTAAAATAATAAAGTTATTTTTAAACTTTTTTTTTCGAAATTGGATAGTGTAACAATGCGTTTGAAATTTTTGTAAATATATAATTTTATTTATTGATAATGAACGCGGTAAATTTCGACAGTAAAATTGTTGTGGAATCTCACCCCCATAAAAGTGGAAGAGCAACACTCGGTTTTCTTAATTTTAAAAATTAACGCGTATATTTTCAATTCGTGTTCTTGAAAGCGGCTCTACTTTATTCCAATTTCGAGTAAAGCGCAGTGAGAAAATTTACAAGACTCTTTCACCTCAGCGAAATATAAATAAAGAATAAAATTTTCGAGATAGTGGTTAATGTGCGTAAATTGTATTCATGATTCAAATCAGGATTTGATTAATCTACCTCTCCGTAAAAACCCCTTAAAGCGTACCTTCTTCTAGAATAAGAAAGTAAAAGCGTAGGACCCATGTCAATGAAGATATTTGCCACGTTAAGGATCCTTTCTGAAGGTTGAAAGTTCTTGAGTTAGGGAAAAGCAATTGAAGCTCGCTGAAATGTTTGTTGATCCGAATGTTTCGTATCCAAAACGCACAACGAATTTGTTGTAGAAATTAGTTGAACGTTTTAAATGAATAAAATTGAATAAAACGCGTTACAACGAAATTTACAATGTATTCGAATCCCTAACGCAATCGGGATCCGTTTCACGCTTAGCCAACGTTTTATATTTGACGAGGGTTGAAATTTATATTTTACCCTATGATACAAGTTTCTTAATTACACGTGACAGCTGACGTGAATTCGTTATAATTCATAATTACATTCCAAATGCAACGAAGAAACAGGAGACCTTTATTAGACAGGCATCGGTCCTGCCAATATATGAAGGAGCGAGGGAGTCGAATTGACGCTCCCTTTTTTTTTTCGTGAAATCGCATGTGTCGCCATGCGGTTGAAAATGCGACAAAGATGCGATTTATAAAATCAGAAAAGAAACGAACAACGCACAATTCATTCGAACTTGAAGTCTGACACGACAAATGGATATGGAAAAGAATCTATCTTCTGCTTCCGGATTCTGCAAATCATCCCTCAATGTCGTTTAGTCGCCTGTTTCGACATTGTAACGTTGCTATCGTATTGTAATGTATAATCGAGAGTAATTAATAGGGCATATAAATCATGGATTATTGCACAATCGAACGTACATATCATAAATATTACCAAATAGGGATGCCACCCCCGTTTTTAATGCTTTTTTGTGCAATAATCTGAAGATATTTATGAGTGTTTCGTATGTGTTTTAATTATTTAAATTATACCTGATTTCTATACAGGCAACCACGAAATAACCCTTAATTGCCGCCTTTAATATATAATAAGAAAATGGAATTATACCTGTAACGACCGAAATTTAAATAAGAGTTTGTAGGAGGTCGATGTGGCATGCGAGACAAAGCAATAATAATTCCTCGCCCATTCATATTTTATACCAAAAGTTTCACTTTCAGGAAATTGAAGCGGTTGTCCTCCATGCATGTCGGATTCACATTAACAACCTTCGTTTTCTCACCCAACTTTACAGAGATTCAATGCGAAAATTCAGATTGAAAAACTTTTATGACGACTGCATCAGTCGCTCACTGACAACATTGAGTTATTGATGTTTGAGAAAGAGAGCGCCTGTAGATTTATTTAAATGTTATTATATTTCTAAATGAAGTTAGCGTATAGGGGTGTGCGAACTGAGGGGTTGAATGCAATAATGAGAGAGACTTTCTTTCGTAGATCGTATAAGCTTGAAAAAGCCGAGTTAAGCTTCTTAAGTGCAATCCAGCTGCAGCAGGAGGTGCAACAAACGACGCAAATAGATTAAGGCAAAAAAAGTTCTTATCCTAGTTTTAACACAAAAAAAAAGTTTCCTCTCCGTCTAAAGCGCCTGTATAGAAAATAGATGATATCGTTGAATTTTAAGAAGCAATATTTTAGTACGTGAATCATATGAACACACCTTCTGTCGGAAATGCAAGGATGCTTTAAGGATAAAGCCACCATCAGCATGCGTGTCTCGAATACGAAGATGAATTATCACAGCACGCGTTATTTTTTTCACAAAATTTGATTCTAACTCGCTACATTTTACACGGTGGTTGAATTCGTGTATTTCAAACATTTTATAAATATACACAAATATATTTGTTGAGGTGATTTGAAAACTTGGTTTTCATCGTTTTCGAAAATGCGACTTGTAATCATCAATCACGAAACACGAGATGGTATGGTACGTTTCTTTCAAGTAAAAGCTATTAATAACCAACTTCACCTATGTGTCTTCGTAGTTATTAACCGCTACCGCGACGCCTTTACTAATAACGAGTTTATTACGAAATTTACAAAAGTTTCTTTGGTTGCAGCTACTTCATAATTTGTCATAAAGGAAGCGCTCGCCGGAATCGTAAATTTTATTGGTTGAACATTATCCCCTTTTTTATTACCGTTATTTTCAACTTAATGTTTTTATTTTCTTATGGTGGCAATAAATAACTAATAATATTAAATATCTGTTCGGAATGGGACTGAATATAAATTTTACCAGATGAAGAAGCTAACACTAACATTGCTATCTACACTACTGCAATTTTTGTTCCTACCAATGCCTCTCCTCTGGTTTTTCATCATATTGTTTTAGCTATCCCATTACTTATATTCCCTTCTTTCGATCGAGTATTTGTTTGGCTTACACCACTCCTTGGTAGATCTCTCCTGTACTAACTTGTTGAACACAAGTGAGGCGTATCGATATTGTGACAAATCTCCTTTCTCAATATTGTGACATGCACCGCAGTTTGCTACCAGTGATCCAGGAACTCATTCGAATAATCTCCATCCCAGCGATTGCATTTCAGTAACGTTTACGATACTCCATTCAGAATATAGGTAGCTTATCTCATTCTTAGTTACTTCGTTTCTCTCAACTTTTTCGCACATATATTTTGTAAAAGGTGATAACGTCCTCCGATAATTATCTTAAATTCTCTGGAAAAAATTATCGAGTAAGTAATTCTATAGTGATTAGGTAGTTCTTGCAAGTTATTCCAAGCATCTCATCAGTTTTTCGCCTTTTAGAGATAGACTCCGGAGTAGGAGTGTCAAACGGTTCCGGATCCAAAACAAGATCCGGTATGGATCCGTATCATCTCCGGATCTACAGCTACGATATATCCGGATCCGGATTTCTCCGGATCTCATACAAAATTCGGATCCTCAAGATCCGGATTTAGATCTGGATTTGTTTAACCGGATCCGAAATTCGATCACACGTGAATTCGGTTGTTGATAAGTATATGAAATGAACTTCGTGATTCTTTGTGATACCTATAAAATTTATCCATCGGAATCTCAAAATGGAGGTATTTGGATCAGTAAATGTAATTTACTGTAATCTAGTAATCTCTTCCACGAATTTATTGAAATACGGATACTGATACAAAAATTAATTGTAATGCAGGTCCGGATTTAACTCACAAACCCGTAGATCCGGATTTAACCTTCGGATTTTCGATCCGAATCTACAAAAATCCGGTATTCGGATCTATTGGATCCGGATATTTTTGGATCAGATGGATCCATAAAATTTGCGGATCTTTACAGCCCTACTCCGGAGTCGATACATTTTTAAATAGAGCATTTAGCTGTTATAAAACTAAATCATTTAATAGGTACCTACCTAATAATGAGAGATATCAAAACATGAGAGTTTAGAAACAATCTAAGATGTTCTTATAGAATATAATGACAGCGATAAAGCGAGAAAACGAAACAACTTAACAAAAAATGTAATGTTTATATTTAAAAAATGGATACAGTCATGAAAAATAAGAGAAAATTAAAAGGACCGCCGTTTCTTTTAATTTTCTCTTAATCTCTCATTGGTTGACTAAACGACTATGTAAGAAAAAGAAAATGGAAGATAAAATAGATAAAAAAGATAACTTTGGAAATAATTAAATTAGAAATGTCTAACGAGAAATAAAAAGGTAAAATAGAAGGGCATTGACAGCTCAATTTCAATTTTCTTCATTTTTCTATTTCAATGTTTTGTTACAGAATGTTTTTGAAAAAGGCCACACCATATGAGCGAAACGTCCAGCTTAATATTTTTTATAATCTGTATAAACGATATAGTATTTAATGGACCAAAACCCGTACATTTACAACGATCTACAGCTACAAACATCAATAGTTACAGTAATTTTTATATCGCGTTTAGTGTTTCCTACTTTCTGCTTTGTTTTAGTCCCGAAGATGATATTTATCGAAACATGCAAAACTCTCGGAAAATCAATTTTTGTGGTCTTTCTTTTTCAAAGGCTAGAAGTGACAAATTGGATAGCCTTTGAAATGTCATTGCTAGTTTTAGGGGTTTACATAAATCCTCGTCCTGTCTGTGTGCAATTCTGAATTTTGTTTGGATATATAGCAAAATGCTTCTAAAGATGTTGATGTTATTACTAAATTTATATTAACCATTAAACCATATTTTCCAGGTGGAGCTAGACCATGCTGCAGATGGCCACCCCCTGGCTACGGTCCTTCATGCAATTAATAAATTATGAAATTGATTAATTTTTTTTAACATAAGCTTAATTTTTTGGGTTACGTAAGATTTATAATGTATAGAGCCCGGAAAATATGCAAAGAAATTTTTAAAAATATGCGCATATATATGCATTGTTTTTAGCGAAAATATGCCGAAATATATGCAAAATATGCTTACTGGAAAGAGAAAAAATTAAAAGATGTACAATCCAATAATATTTATGACGATACTCGATACTTGTAGCGTTACCGATAGTCTATACTTAAAAAATATCGCAATACTTTTAACAATACTTTTAATTTAATTTAATTTACGACAACTTGAAGCTTAGGGTTAAAATAAATTTTAAACAACAATTCTTAATCTAGGTAGGTACTTTAGCTAAAGATAAAAGGATAAAAATAGATAGGTACCTACGTAAAACCCTTCGCCTTGTTTGCAAATATTTTCAGGTAGTATCTACATCTAGTATCCATAAAAACAATAATTAGCTAACTAATTTCCTTGAAAAAATGGTCAAAAGCATTGAATTTCAACACAAAATAGGTACAAAATAACTGCAATTTATTTATTTAAATGGGTACTTGTTTGGTCTTACTGTTTCTTGTTTTGTTACTTAAGCTGACGTTGGCAAGACTTCAGAATTATGAATTCATTCTTTGGGCTTTTCGTGTATTTACTTTTAAATTTTAATCCTATTCAACACATTCCAAAACATCACTTTTACATTTTTTGACGCATTTCTACGAACAATCATATTTATACTGACGCGGTTCGTATTCCTTTATTATTTGGATGAGATTTTTTAGGCTATAAATTTATTATACGAGTACGAGATGCATAAATATGCCAAGAATGCCAATTTTTACGAAAAAATGCAAGAAAAGTACAAATATGCAAAATACATATGCAATATAAAATTAGTGTCAATCGGTTCGTAATCGTGCAAATCGTAAAGATTTGAAGACATATACAACTAGATATGCTAAAAACAAAGAATATGCATTTTTCGTATTTTCCGGGCCGTTTTCCCGTGATATTCATCCATTTTTTGTAATTTCCAAATCAACGTGTTTTAGAGGAAAAAGTTTACCGTCTCATTAAAATAAAGCCGCTCACGAAGTATAAAAAGTATATTAATTTGATTGCAAAAAAAGTTGCCGGCTCCCGGACTATAACTTGCATTGGTTTTGAACGTACAATATGAAAATAAAAAAAAATTGATTGGTTCTATTTCAAATAACTAACGGTTTTAAGCGATTAAGACCTACATAAGTGAGACTACTATCGGAGTAAAAATGCAAGGCCTCTGACTTTAGAAGCTTGTATCTCGGTAATTAGTAATCATAATTTAATGAAATAAAGTGCACTTAAAAAACCATTTATTTCTACAAAAAGGTGTACAGTTTTAGATTTTTACAATACATCGTTAATTTTCTGTATCAGTGTATGTGCGAAAAAGCGCTAATTATGGCTCAAATCGCACAAGCGCTCCACTGTAAAAATTAATTACGGCTATATTATTAAAACTGAGTGGTAGATACTTATATATTTCAAAATGTATACTTTTTTGTCGATATGAGATGCTTTTCAGGCCAATTGGTTTATTAGTCTTAAAGCTATAATGAAAAAACGACATCTTGTGTAACTCAGTACCTGAACGTTCGATATTAATAATATTGACAGTAACATAACAAGGTTAAAGCAATTATATTGTGGTCTAACACTTTCACAAAAAACATATCATTATACATCGTTTTTTTTAAAAGAAATTTTGAAAAAAGGATGGTTGCTTCGGTTGGAGAGGTGAAGCTCAGCGCGCGGGGTAGCTGTTGTCGTACACTATTGCTATAAAGCGCATGGTTTTGTACAATGCAAAAGAATAATCACATTCTTGTGGGTTGCCGCTCGCTGCTTACGACGTGGTAGATTACCTCTCGCGGGAATATGTACGTCTTTCTTTCGCGATAATTATAACATTTACTTTGAATTACAAGAAAACAAATTTTATTTTCAATAAGGGAATAATGCAGTTGGATTTGAGTAATACAAATTCAGCATTTAAAACAAGAATTTTTTCTTTAACTTCCATATATTGCAAAATAGCACATTTTCGGTTAGGGCTTATAAAATCAATTAATTATATGAATAATCAATATTTATTGGCTGTCGACTTTTGAGAAGTATGTGTGCTACAACATTTGTAAATTTGGTAACAATTTATGAAACAATAACAATTTTATGATAAGTTAAAACTGACCGTCAGCCAGGAAAATACTAAATACAGCGTTTTTATTGCTGTTAATTAAAATAAAAGTTAAACAACTGATTCTACCATTTTGATTTTTACACATGTTAAAGATATATAAATGACTAATGTACTGCCCAAAAATGAAGAAATTTCACCCTTCAGTTTTTTCGTTATGACCACTTAAAGTCAGAGGCCTTGCATTTTTACTCCGATAGTAGTTATTGTTTATAGGTAGATAGATTTTGTTTAACCCTTCGTTAGGCGCGCGGCAAAAACTTACATGGTTGGGCGCGTGGTCTACAACTGTAGACCATTCGTATTATTCAATAATATGAACAATTAGATAATTTATTTTACTAGGGCTTGTTATATATTGTATATCTAACAGTTATAAACAAAATATTAAGTTTTTGTATATTTACCTGTTGATTTAAAGGTGGTAAATAACATAAATAAAGATATACATCAGATTGACGAACATATATACAAAGGTGTTCTACTAATCATAAAGAAATGAAAAAAATCATTGTAATCTATAAAAATGAAAGCTTTTACCACGCTAAATACATTATATAATTCATACACATTGGTTATACATGAGTTCTCCTCACAGTGGCAGGTATTACTTCTCTGAAAGGCATATATTGCATATGTCTCTCATATAAAATCGATAAATATAACAGCGAAACAGAGTTTAGAAACGCTAGAAACGCACTGATTCTATTAGGTAATGTTAAAAATGCAGGTACCCAAAACGGTACTTAGCAATAATGCACACCAACTGATAAGGACTAATCCGAACAGGGGTGGTCTACGATCGTAGACCGCGCGCCTAACGAAGGGTTAAAACCTTCTCCTCTAATATTAATATTAAGGACCCCATTGCACACGATTCGCCCGGAGAAAACTGAAACATGGATGCATCGTTATATTATTTTTAACAAACACGAAATGGCGAGACTGATTTACATAATTATGAAAAACCCTCGACAAATTTCGTAAACCGTAAACCTGTAAGCTTGCGTGAAGCAATTTCTTATATGGATTTTATATTAAAAATTGGTTTGAATATTAAAGTGGCCTTTCGTAATTAACTTTAAATTTTCATGGGAATGTCACTATAGCCGCCAATCAACTGTGCAATTAAATACATTAATTGTAATGGAAAGTCACGTTCTTTCTCAACTGCAAGGCATTAATCACCGAATGGGTTAATTAAAATTGTTCTACATAAAAGAAGCAATCACTTTTCTTTACAACACGGTCACCAAATTTACAAATTGATCGCGATAGATTTAGAGAATTCCAAAATACTCATTATAATATTGATTGATTACTTTTCGATAAGAAACAAGTAACTGAATAAGAAAACTTTTTAGACGTTTTCAGTGTTTTAAAAATAAAAGCTCTAACGCTTTAAATCCATTTTTATCTTATGTCGAAACTTTTTTGTCAATCATTCAAAACTAAAAATGAATAGGAGAGCTTTTAAACAGAAAAATTCCTTTAAAATATAACATAATATTCAGTCAACAAAACTTTACATTCGATACAACTAAAACCCGTACAATTTCGTACAGGGAAAGGAAAACCCCCCCGAATTGTAATTAATTTTTCATGACCCCATTTGTAGTTTTACCAACGAAGTTAATCAAACTAAAAGCCGACTTTGACAAATTTGATTAGGAATATGTAATTAAAAAAAGGTATACGTGTATAATTTAACGAACATATAGTTTAATTCACAGTACTTTACATTGTTCCACGATTGTGTGAATCTTTACCGATTCGGCGCACGTATTTGAAACGTCAAGCTATTTTCTTTTTCCTTTGAATTAAGTTTGTTACCTGCTGTGTTTAAGTGTTCACTTTTAATTTTTTACTTTTCTTATTATTAAGAAAATTAGTATGCTGTAGTGTTTATAAGGTTGTGCGCAATGGACTAACTGCGATTTTACTTGATTGTGCGGCGTACAAATTTCTTTTACTTTATTTTCTGTCATTGTTAGCGTCGTCATAAAACTTGTGTTTGCAAACGTTCTTCTTCGTATGACTGACGAATCAGAATACACCGCATGAT
Organism: Pyrocoelia pectoralis; assembly: GCA_036250285.1. Lineage (NCBI taxonomy): Eukaryota > Metazoa > Arthropoda > Insecta > Coleoptera > Lampyridae > Pyrocoelia > Pyrocoelia pectoralis. The sequence continues at coordinate 30,447,375 of CM070080.1, forward strand.
CCCCCACACCGTCACTTCACCCCTACGGCCCATAACCTAGGATGGGAGAACGCAACCATTTTAGATTTAAACAATTGTTCAATTATTCCGCGATTGAAGAAGTTAAGTTTTGTTAATTTTTTTTGTCTTTGATGGAAAATAGAAAAAAGAATTTGAAATACTTTGATTTCAGGAGTAAAGAGCACATTGGCATTCGAAATACGTTTAAATCTGAAATAGTTGCGTTCTCCCATCCTAGGTTATGGGCCGTAGGGTTGAAGTGACGCTATGGGGGGGGGGGGGGGGTAAATAAAGCTCCTCCTCTTCCCTTTTACAAGGCATTAACTTCTTGATTGTCGCTTAACAAAACTGACATCAAATTTTGCATAGGTAATCGGAAAAGCTTCTTTCGGCGATCATGTCACGAACTTAAAAAATGTTTCAAACAAAAAGTTCCTATTTTTTAACGCAAAATTCAAATGTGCATAATAAGCTGGGGGTGCTATTTAAGATTACGAAGTTACCCCCTCTCCATCCCCCGGTGGTGGGAGTGGGGACATTCTATTACTACCAAACAATAGAGCCTTAAACAAATTTTTAGACGTATTTTTTCTTTTTTCAATGTGTTTTGTATTTCGCGAGATATTTGGGGGGTACGGGTGGTCTGAAATACCCGGTATAGTTTTAAATTACAAATATTAATTTGTGATGAATACTTACGTTGGTCTCATTACTTTCTGACAGATAGGTACAATAGTGGCTCGGCAACCCCTACCATCCATCCAATGGGGTTGTGTCAAGGGAGCAGATGGGATCCTTAACCCAGTTAACACGAACGACCCTGATCTTTTGCAGATGCACGACTGGGTGTGTTGCGCTGTGGTGGTCGCAAAACAGGGATTGTCTCTCCGGTACCTGCGGTTGTCTTGGCTAATGTACCAACGGAGCCCCCGTCGAAGACAGCATCGTGACGATGAAAATGATTTCGACGAAATTTAATGTTCACCCTTTAGAGACCCCTCCCACTTTTAGCTTCACCCCCACTCCTCAGTACTTTTAGTATTTTGTTAAGTACATATTTCCATACAACTGTGCCAAAATTGGCTTCTACAGAATTAATTCCGCTATTTTTCCTTCGTTGCCTGGACTACCAAATCCATTCCTATGAACGAAGTTTTTACACCCCGTGGAATAACCAGCTAATTAAATAACTTTTCTTTTCTGTAAAACTGGGTTTTGTCCTCCAACCACAACCTCAATTCGAACCCAAACTCATCTAACACTTAAAAAGCCCAGAAGTGCTTCTCTCCCCTAACAACTCTGGAACACTACACCACGCTTATTGAAGTTACCCACTACTTTGCTTTTTATCCTAGGTGCAGAGGCCAATACAAGCACAATCTTGAGAAATTTTTTTCCCGCCCAAAGTGCAACGACTGTACGCGCAATACACCTCTTCGAGTGAGTCGAGCGGTGGAAGAAACCCAGCAGTACCCATCAAGCTGCTTCACCAAAACCCGTTACATTCAATTCAAGCCCTTTAACACTGAAGGATTTGCTGCACAGTGTACAGTGTACTGTGTACTGAAGGTTTGACAATTACCTTTATTTATTACAGCGTCATCAACATTCCTTTACTACACGACCGATGCTACCTTTGTAAGTAACGACGCTGTTTTTTACACGTCAACATCATTCCCATCACAAAAAGGCTTACAATGCTGTAAAAACCAGGGCATCTAACAAAAAAAAATAACGGTTCGATTACGGTTTTCGGTTAGCTGAAAATAACGGTTTCGGTTTCGTTCTTTACATTTTTATTGGTTACGGTTTCCGTTCTTGAATACTACTAACCCGTTCTTTGTTCGATTAGGAAAACCGCTTAGAAACCGGTTAGGAAAACCGGTTATAAACCGGTTAAGAAAACCAGAACAATGAAGTTTGCAAACATAACAACTGATTCAGATATACATATTTGATTATTTATGATTTTATTTATTTAGCTAAAATTTTGCTTCAAAAGTTCAAGTGATTGTATTTTAAATTTTGAAAAAATTGAAATAATTCAAATAAGACAAATGCAGAGTTGGGAAATATGTAGTAATAATAATTCAATATTATTCACAACTTTTTTCAACTTCAATGTCGGAGATAATAAAATAGGTTAACTTTAACAACAATGATGGAAGCTAATAAACACCCTTCCACGTTCCACGGTTGCGAGTAACTGACTATGCTGAACTGACAACTCCCACGCTTTTGACGGTAGGCAGGAGGATTGAATATGATGAACGAAATTTAACCGCTATTAAACCGGTTAATTGATATTGAAATAGCGGTTACGGTTTCGGTTTTCGGTTATTACAAGAGACCGGTTTCGGTTAAATAAGGTTTTCAGTTTGCATGAAATAGCGTTTTTCTCCGGTTTTCGGTTAGGGTTTCGTTCCGGTTAGATGACCTGGTAAAAACTACTCAAAAATCGCGAGGTATTGCATTTCTGGATTTCGATGGGAGGGTGCTACCTCCCTGATTACAGTCGTCGGAATACGCAATGCCGTTCATATAGCCTTTTATTCCAATATGTCCTTTCACCAGAATATTGCTGTCTGCTACTTACTCTAGTGTGTGGCGGCATTACGAAACCAGTCTAGAGGTAACTTTGCAGTGATCTATTGTAGGGCAAGCCTTTCTGTCAGCGAAATTTTTGTTCTCTTTGTTATTCATAAGAACTTTATTTTGTACTGAGCGATATTCTTACCCATTCTGCTTGGAACACAATCGGAAAGTTCAACTCTTTGGAGTAAATAACAATACGTATTTCTTCTAGTGTTTTAGGCCATACGTGAAAATGCAAATGTCAGATTCCGCATTAAGGAAAGAAGTGGAAATCCCTTCCCTCCCTAATATAAATTTAAGAGTACGGGAATCACTCTTAATATCTCTGTGATTCAACAACCCCTTCGTTGTCAGAGCCTAGGCTGCCCGATTGTCCTGCTCTCGAAGTCCTTTTCAATAAGCTAACCCTACCGAATCCCTACAACTACACTTCTACGGAAGCAACCCTTAAATTCCATTACAGGAAAGATATTACTTACACAACTCCTTGAAGATCACTTCTTTTCCATTCCATAAACATTCGTTAGTTCGCCACAAGAAACACTACTACGTACGTAGTCTTTTTTCGGAACCAGCGGACTCCCAACCAGTACAATTGCAATCAATTTATTTCTTTTATACAATAAGTGTTAACAAAAGTATTCTATTGCTACAACAATACAATCTATTTTCCTCCATATATTGCACCAACCACCTTCCTTCTCTCCAACAGCTCCTTCATCCGATCCTCCCCTTTCCCCCTTTCCCCTAATATGTGCTTCCTTTTTCTCCTGTCCTTCCCCAGTTCTTCATACTCCACCGCCATATGCTGCCAACTTTCATATCATTCCCTACACAACCTGCACCTTCTTTCTTCCTCCTCCCTCCAGTACTTATTCCCATTTCACTCATTCCCACATCTAAACCGTGCTATCATTCTTGTAACCTCTAAACTTTTCCCTCCCCTTAAGTATTCCGGCATTTTTTCTGACACTAACTCTCTTCCTTCCTCCACCTCTTCTTGCTGTTGTCTCCTGTGCTTGGGTATCCTTGTCCCTTCTTACTATTTCTTCCACTATCTTTCTCCCATCTTCCCTTTCCTCTCCATTTCCACTCTTTCGTACCCTCCTCTTTCATAATACAATCTTCTTTCTTCCTGCCCAAATTTTATTCTTTGTCTCCTCACTCCTTCCCAGCATTCTTTCAACAGACTTCCTTCTCTTTTGTCTATCCGCTCTTCATATTTCATCGCTCTTCTCCCCGCCTGTAACCTTATTTTCTCTAATTTCATTTCCTCCTCTACTTTATATCCCGGTGTCTCTCTTTCTGACCCTAACGTCCATCTCCCATACTTTTCTTGCACCGTCTCCAATTTTTCCCACTCTTTACACCTCCGCTCCATACATCATAAGACTCTTCACTAATTTTTCGCCCACTCATTTTCGTTTTTTCATTTTTCGTGCCAGCGAAAGGCAATAATATTACAATTTGCGTAACTCATCATCATCATTGAGCCGTGCAATTCTTGGAATTATGACTAACGCGAGGGCATTTTCAATCCATTTATTGAGGTGGATCAATCCTCTTATTCTTGAGTTCTTTCACAGTTTATTGTTGGTCCTGATGGTCTCTGTTATCCATTCTTTTCTATCCCTGCATTTCGACCTCCAGTTTTCTATTCCCAATGTCCTTATGTCCTCTTCCAGTGCGTCTCTCGATGTTTCCCTCGGTCTTCCTTGTTTCCTTGGTCCGAAGGGTACCCAATGTGTAATCTTCTTTATCATCTCGTTATGTTTTATTTTCCATCTTAATCTCTGCGTTTTTATATATCTGACGATATTTTTTCCTCCATGTTCTTCTTCTATTTCTTTGTTCTTTTTCAATCTTATCTGCCCATCTCTTGTTATGTTTGGTCCTAATATTGTTTTCATAATTTTCCGTTCTATAATTTTTAGGTATTCTTCTTTTTTGTTTATTGCTATTGTTCCCATCGCATAGGTTATGGTGGGTTGTATCAGAGTTTTATAAATTTCAATTTGGTTTACTTAATGCTTTACTTTTTAGTACAGTTTTATTTCTGCTGTACCTCTAGTACTCCCAACCAGTAACTACAGCTGCTTTATACCGAACATCAACAAGCAATCAGTTCTTTTTTGTTTTTGTAAATTTGTAAATGATTAAATAACCTAGTAACTGAACAAAAATGTAACCCACTTAAGATAAAATCAAGGGTTCAAGAGGATAAAAATCTCGATTTAATTTAATTTGATTTGATGTTAAGTTGCCATAGAAGGAATGCATTCGACGCTAACAGTTAACGTTTGGTAAGGCCCGAAGATCATGAACATTCAATAATGTGTATTTGAATTTGTTCCGTCAAATTGAGGAAGTCGAAGCAACCTAGGCCGATTAATAGGTCAATTAATTGACAAGTGAACCAATTTCATCCTCATCTTACTCCATTAGACTTCTTCCCTTTCGGGATAAGTAGAGAGTAAAGACCTGACCATCTGAAGGAAAAACTAAGAGAATCAGTTAACTACTTCTTTCGGTTACTAAATTTTTGCAAAGACTATAGATCGTTATTAAGCTTATAATGAAATAAGAAAATGAATTCTTGTTAACGTAATACGTATTTATATCTAAAGTTATTAAATAATTTATGGGTAAATACGCTTAGCACGTACTTTTCGTGATGCGGTTGTAAAAATTGAGAACAATTTTTACGCTTTCGCCATTACTGGATGATAAAAAATTTTAGAACTAATAAACAATAAATGCCATATAAAAGGAATGCGAGAAAATTTCGTAAGTTGGTCAACGAAATAATCCGCGTAATCGATAGGCAATTTCGTCGCGGAACGTTTTTAGTGTACTTTACGCATATGGAATGCCAAAATTCCAAACTAATGTTAGCATATTTTAAGCTCGAAAAATATTATACAGAACGGTAGCTAGAAACAAGGGTGTTGTGCGCATTGATTACGGGATTCCACCCTAAAATGTCATAATAACTGCATAAAATGTACGTTCCTACAACACCCTACAAATACATATATTTCAAAAATTAATTTAAACAGATAAAAAGGGGTGAAAGTGAATTTTATAGGTAGAATTGTAAGCGAGATAAAATCGTGTTCCATTTGTAGAAATTGCAGTATGATTCTTGTTTGTATAATATGGTAAGGTTGTCGTATGAGTTATACAAAACAATGGACGGAATCCATGGGCCCATTAAGTCGCTTTGTGCCATTAAGGGATGAACAGGAGCGAGAGAAGGGAAGGGGTCGTCAGAACGGGACATTTGCAAATGTCGACGTCGCCCTTTTTCGTGCCGTTCTGCGTTTTCAAATTTCGTAACAGCAAAAATTACTTACGTCCTTAATAATGAATGCAACCGAAAGCTTTTTATGATATGAGCTTTTTTCTACATTTTTTTAAAATTCATCTGACTCGTTAAAGCATTTAATATTAATCCGCGAGATGGATGATAATTTTATTAAATTTAATGTAGAGGCGCGCTCATTAACGTCACCGAGGGAGTATTTTTGTCGCAATTTATTAAATTGTACACGAGTCCGCGTTTAGTATGTTTGGTGCTATTTAATATATATGCAAATCGGTTTACGTACGCTCATAAAACAATATAACGATACGATTTTGGATTAAATGCACTCAAAGCACGTTCCCGCTACGAAACGATTAACATCAAATACCGGTTGCCCGCGGGAGGCCGTTATTTAATCAATTACAAACAAATGTCAAGATAGTTTGTAAATCGAGCCAGTTTGTCACAATACATTTCGTTTTTCTTACCAAGATCGGCAAGAACTCGATTACTTTTAGCAAGAAAAACTTTTCAAATCAACAGTGTTTTCCCGAAACAAGTAATTGCACAGCTGCGTTTATAAGAAATATGAAAGAATGCCTAATGAAGTGTTTTAGCTGTATAATTACTTCGTGGTTTCTATGGGAAATATAAAAAAGGGGGTGGAAAATGATTGATTTTCACTAGAGCCATTGTACGTACTCAAAGATCAATGCTTTCTAAAGACGTCGGTAACCGCAACCGAGAGCGCGTTTCGTTTAGACGGGATTGTTGAATTTTATCCAGCCCTAAGGGGTCAATGCCATCAAAAGAAAATATTTATTAAGACTTTTCTACTTTGTCAATATGTGTGAAACGTTGCCCTTTTTATATAGTTGATAAAATATTCTTCGGGCACAATTGTTGAAGGTGTTGCTGTTCAAGACGTGAATCATAACCTTTTGTGGATACTAAAAATTAGAGAAAGGCATAAGCCATAAGGGTTGAAGGCAACGATTTCATATCATCTTATTGTAAGTATTTAATGATGTATTCTAAGGATTTTTAGTATTAGTGCCTGAAAAGGAACATTGAAATATTTTTGTTTACAGCAAGACGATCTTGTTAACACTGTTTGCAACTCAAGACTCAAGGGGAGATTGATAAGTAATTGATCTTCAATTGACGACAAATTCAATTAAAGTTGCTTATATTTCAAACAACCACGCGGATCTTAAGGGTACGTAAGGTAAATGATTGTCAATTCAGCTATTTTCGATGCTTTGAAAAACTTATTTCGTGTATTCGTTAGATTTATAAAAATCTATTTTTGTTAATTAATTATTTTTTAAGAAACTGGTCTAAGTGTCCCAAAACAGGCGTATCTCCTTTTCAATGGCCCACCCTGTATATATTTACCGGGGATACGGGAGACACTTTTTAGATGATAAAAATTAATAAAATCTTACGATGTTGTAATACTTAGGCTATTGGATGCTAAATCTTTAATTGAAAGTAGCAAAGATCTTAAATTTTCGCCATTAAAACATATTTTGGGATGTCTCAATTTACCCAACTAATGGGGTAACTTGGGACATGCCCGTAAATCTCCTTCTATTTCAAGTTGCGCTAATCCAGGTTAACTGGAAATAATTAAAAAAGGTAAGTGGAACCCACATAATCGAAAATTAGTTTGTAATTAGGTAGGTTTGGAGGAAATAAAACAGTCATTGGTACAAATAGATTCTGGGTATTTATAAATACCAAGTCGAAGAAATCACATATTATACAGGGTGTCTCACGGTGACCGTCGGTTAGAAGTATATCAAGAACGGTAAAAGCTAGAAATTTGAAATTTTGCACATGCGATATGCCGTGTTTAATCTATTAAATAAAAATATTTTCCAAATGGCAGCACTCCGGAAATACCGGAAGTGAGCATCAACATCTTTATTTTAAATACAAACCAGGCAATTTTTTTTACATTCTGATGTATCATAAAATGTTTAGTAACTATGCTTAAAATAATCGGCGTATCAATTTCTATTGTTGAGAAAAAAATTTTTTCACTGAAAAATTTGAAAATCTTGTTTAGGAAATAAAATTGAAAGTCGAAAGTGGGAAAAATTAGGGAAATGGGATTTTACGTTCTCAATGTCAAAAGGTTGAGACACAATTGTCTGTAACGGATAATAAGAATTGCCCGCGGTTATGTATCTATTTGACGTTATTCCAGACTTAAGAAAAACTTTAAAAAGTCTCTTTTTTCAAATGGAATGCCTATTTAATTATCAGTCTATTCGATGCAGAAATAAATTTCCTTTAAATTGATATACCATGTTCCTATACCTAAAATCAATGATTACAGAGTTATTTACATTTTTCTATTTAAATTTATAATTACATACTTTACAAAGCATGGTTGGCTTTGAAAATTTTCAAAAAATGTTTATGCACTTGTTTCTTATGCTTATGCTTTTATGATTATTTAAAATTCTATCTATGGAACTTCTTGAGTATGAACGAACAGAACTTTCAGGGAAAACATTAAAATATCCCAATACATTGGTTTCTGCGGCGTCATTCGGGACAATTGGCTTTGCCAAATTTCGTGGCGCATTTACTTCGCCCAAATTTAGAAAATTCTTTTCAATCAACTGTAGGTAAAAATGCGGATATCTTTCGTTAAAGTGTTGAGTGATTCTTTCTTCAATGGTTAAAGGTTCTGCAGGTCCGAAAAGTAATACGAGCAGACTCGCCATGAATGTAAAACAAATTTAGAATATCAGCATTTGTGTATTCCATATTGCCCAATTAAAAACAAATATCAAGCGCAAAAATTAAAATTCAAACAGATAACAATGACAACAAACGTAAATGTAGCGTAAACGTTCAAACTGATAGCTAACTGACAACTGTCAAATGAAAATGAAAACATAAGAATCATAAGAAACAATTGAATAAACATTTTTTGAAAATTTGAAAAACACGTTATTTGGTTCCCAATCCCTTTATTTTCACAGCAATCGTAAAAACACATTAAACAAAGTTTTATATTTTTAGTATAAATTCCTCCATATTAGTTTGTAATATATTAGTTAGTAGTAGGTGTAAACAAAGTAGAATTGTTCAAAATTTATTAAAATTTTCTAATGAGGCGATCGATTTCGATTTTATAAAATCATCATCTGGCCGTGCGTCAATGAGTGGATGAATATATTTATTATAAACTGAACGATCAAATTTATGATTGGATCGATATATTGATATTGGTGTCTGCGTATGGCAGTAGCAAAACTAATACTTAAAATAAAGTATCACAATGGATATATTTTTTTAAATACATTACCAAGGAAAATTACCCAAAAAATGGGAATTTCAATTTGAAATCAGTGAAACGCCCTCTGGTGGCAATGATAGGAAATTAAAAATAATTTCCAGTATTTTCTCTTGGCCACATTTATTATAAGATTTTTTATTTCACTACTGTTCTATCTCAAATAGTTTCTGAGTTATGAGCGGCCTCCTTTCTTAGTTGTACACCCGGTACAGAGCACAATAATCACAAAATTTTTCCAAAACGTGTTATTAGTTACAAATCTGGAAGAAAATTGAGAACACAAATATAATTTCAGTGGGGTAACCGAATTTTTCGAAACTAAAACGCATCCATCCACGCTCTTATCCTTTTTGTGGACATGTTTCGTATATTAGTCAAGTCATCCAACAACATATTGTACATTGCTCTGTCGTGCATAAACAGGAACAGTCATAAAATCAGAATTCATAAATATGAAATACGATACTTATACGCATTTTAAATAAAATGACAAAATCCAGTGCTACATTGAAGAAACCGAAGTTTTTATGCGTAAAGAATGTATAGAACGTGGGGTTTATACATAATTGAAAGAAAGGTATAAGCAATATTATACTTACTAAGTGTTGAAGTTTAATTTTTTTCCTGCTACTACGCAGAATAAATTATTTTCCAAGAATAATTTACATTTCAAACGATTTTTTTTCTGAAAGTCAATTTGTTGTGAAATTAATGAATAAAGTCGGGAAGAATAAATAAAAAATTAGTTACATTTTGCATTAGTAAGTACCTATACCTTTTTTCACAATGGTGACTGGTTGAGCTGTCATCATGTATTCGGCGTGTTGTGTATATCGATTTCGACTAATGTTTTGGAGAACCTTTAAAATACGGTAGTTACATGGGGATTTACACAAAATTCGAATAAATAATTTTTTCTACAAACGTCAAAACGTCGACTATTTTTTTAACTCGGCTGCACCTCGTTAAAAAAATCAGTTCTCGATCACCAAAGTGGCATTTCGCGTACTAGATACAAAAATAACTATTGTTTTATAATAAATCAATCACACTGTGGACTTTTTAGCAGCGAGTATGTTCTCTACAGCATTTTTGTTAATGTGCGCTCTAAATTATGTGTATTATCTACTACATACTACGTAAAATCATGAATCTGGGAATTTCTAAAGTTCAGAATTTGCGAAATGTATGTGTACATTTTTTTTCAGATATTAATACGATCTCTCACTGAAACGAACAAGTTACACCCGCAAACAAAGTTATTCAGCAATAAAGTTTTCAAGAAAGGTGAGGGTGTGTTTTGTTACGCTAATTGAGAAAAAATTAACATAATTCCAAATCATGTTCGATGTAGGCAACCACGAGATTCTAGGAATGTGTGAATACTTAGTATCGCTTCAAAACACGATTAGGCAACCCGATTAAACCATTGCGAAAGCACCAGTAGACATTTTAACTTTAGATGAAACTTTTCTAAATAACAATTAGAAACACTGACACAACGTAAAATCAAATGAATATACTAAACATTCAACAAGAAAGGTAATTTTGCGCAACAGTATACTTGTCGAAAATGTATCAGGAGGTAGCTTAACATTTAAGTAGTGCTAAATTCTAATCAGAATTGTCAAATTAATCTGACACATCAAATATGGCCTTATAACGGGAACCAAAAAACCACAATAATAATCTATATATTAACCGTGCGCGTTTCGACAGCAAAGCCATCATCATTAGCGAACAACTCATGTTTCAGTTCTCTCAATCTTTCTTCTTCCCAAAATACCATAATAATGAATTTGAATATTACAGTAAAGTTCTGACATTCTATCATTACATGAAGGATTACCTTTTATTAAAACAGCCTTTTTTTTTTCTTCTTTAAATTGTGTTTTTTTTCAGCTACTTACAAATCCTCTTGCATATCCGTAAGGAAACGGCACTCTGAACTGATATAGATTGAACAGGCCGAAACGATCAACGTGATTCGAGCTTCTACTGTGGACGTGCAATGTGTCGACTCCGTACCTTCACGATATGATACCTAGGTGTGCCATTATCGAAAAAGATTTTGCTAACGCTTTTACATTTTTGCCCAACGATGTCAAAATTGTTATTTATGCACCAATTTCGTTAGGGAAGAGACAAAACGCTTCACATCACAGCTTGGTATGCTAATTTAACATTATTGAATGAAAGAATCATCTTAATAATAAGTTTTGCGTTTATTGAACAAAGTGTTCTTTAATTACATGCGCGTAATTCCTCAACTACAATATTAGTTCTTTAAAAACCATTCCCTAAAGGAGGAGATACCGATTAGTCAAAGAGGGTCCCAAAAAGTTGCTTTTATTTATATTTTAGGTATAAAACCACTGCAACATAAATATTTGAAATTCTGCACACAAACGCAAGCTAACAAATTTTACACTATGTAAGACACACCCTTAGTTCGCAAAATTTTGTGGTTATTTTGGGGTACAAAAGGTTTAATTTCATATCGATAGAGAGAGAGAAAATTGACTTGGTTTATCTAAAATTAATCACAATTTGTGGACAGACTTCTTTAAATATTTATTGAGACCAATTTCTAAAGTTATTAATTATGATAAATTACCCAAATGCAACAATGGCCGATATGCACTTCATTTTCCAATAGAAATACTTTTGAAGCCCTACTTATTTACAAGTAGAGATACCCAAATAGAAGCAAGATTATTTTCGACACTTGATGGACGAGTGTGCAAGACACGGGGAATGATACTAAGAGTATAACAACATCAGAAATTGAGGGAATTGTACTACACGAAAACACCCAGAAACGTGCACACGAAAGGTAGCCATAACGCCTATTATTATCAATTATCAACTTTCAACAATTATACACACATTATGTTCAATGGGTTTAAGCGTTACTTCCCTTTAAGGTTCAATTTTTGTCGATGGGATCCTCAAATGCTCCCAAAGCCCCCAAATCATAATAAAAATTTACCAAACGGACGAGTTTCGACAGCTTAGCTGTCATCATCGGCGAGCAACTAAACGCTAATAGGTAACTAGTTGCAGTGAACGTTTACAAGTTCCTGAATGATCTTTATTCAGCGTGAATTTCTAAACTTTCACAACGGTCAGTCAAGTTCATTCTTATTATTTACTTGCATAACTAAGAAAATATTGTCCACTTTGTTATTATTCTCAAGCACATGTAGGACAACAGCAAATTTATCGGAATACCATTTGACGTAGGTAATTCAAGTGTTCTTTGATTTTTTAGTTTGCCCAATATACACTTGGTTATAGTCATTACAGTTGATTTTATGTTTTTCCGACGTATCGTTCATATCTACTGGGTCTTTGGTCCTACCTAGAAGCTTTTGTAAACTACCTTCTGAACTTGGGACTGTTTGCAAATTTAATTTGGAAAAGATTTTTGACAGACCTCTTGAATACGAATCTCTTATATCTCATGTATTGGAATATAATAACGTTGATTTGACGGCAATTAAGGTTATGGAATCGTAGACATAAGGTTTGTAATTAATTTTTTAATTAATTAATTTAACGTAGTGGAATATTCCCCTAACGTGGTTACGTTTCTGATATTCTTCCCAAGTTTGTGTTTCGTAATTAAATTCATCTCTAAATCTTCTGTATACAGTAATTTCGTAAATCTTTGACATAATTTTGTTTAGAAAGAAAATTGATTAATCTGTGTATCAAAAAGTTTAAAGATCCATGTTTATGCTGTTTGCAATGATTCGAATCATTAGTAATTAACTTTTTATTCGCCGATTTTCAAGAAGTGCCATTATGAATTTTCACAATAATCGTTTCTGGGCTGACGAAGACCCACGCGCGATCCTTGAAATGTTCTTTCAAGAACAGTTTTCGTTAAATGTTATTTAACGACTAAGTAGACGCGGTATATCGACGATTTTTACTTTCCCGTGAAAGTAATGTACTTAATCGAAAAAAATCGACCTCCAGATTTTGATGAATCTAGACGTTTTGAGCCCCCCTGAGTCCAAAACCACCATCTTTGAAAAATGTATGTCTGTGGGTGCGTGAGTGGGTGGGTGCGTAACGTTATGGCTGTGGAACCTAAACTACTAGGGCGATTTTGATGAAATTTAAAACTAAGGCTTATAAAAAAATGTCATCGGTAAAAGAAGCTTCTCGTCAAAATCGGCCGAAAGGGGGCTCCAAACTAGGGGCGTTACTTTGGGATCAAACCACGATACACATAAACACGGTATGCTGATTATTTGTATCAAAGGCGTTCGCTTAGCGCATGACGTCACCTGAGAAGTAACGGCGTTCGGTGTAGTCGTAGCGGTACATCTAAATAACTATAACTCCTTTGTTTACAACTTTTTGAAAAAAATATATTAATAAAAGTTCTGGGAATTCTTATAAGGAACATTTGATGAAAAGAAAATTTAAACATGACATACCAACAATTAAAAAAAAATTATAATAAATGCTCGAAAAGCCCTCCTTCGTTCTCCAATCGTAAATAGCATCTTCTAACTGTGGAATCCAAAGCATTCTTTAACATTGCAAGTGTTACAGTTTGGAATGCGTTAAGTACAAACCTTCGGAGTTCTTCTTCTATTCCAAAGATATTTTTGTAAACATAATTTCTTATGTATCCCCAAAGAAAAAAATCCTGCGGGGTTATATCGGAAGAACGAGGTGGCCATGGTGTTCCAGAAATGGTGCTTAAAACTCTTTCGGCAAACCTATTTGAAAGGTAATCTTTAACCACCTGTGAATTGTGCGCAAGTGCACCATCCTTCTGAAACCAACAATCGCGTACTACGGCTTAGGGTAAAATATCAAGAGCGTCTTCAAAAGTAGAATCTAGTAAACTTAAGTAAAATAGTAAAATAAGTATAAAATAGCAATTAAACCATTAAGTGTGATACATACTTGAATGCAGAATAAAAAGCTCTTCTAATATTATGTACAAAAAAATCAGGACCGTATGTAAAAAACAAAGTTGGTGATGGTCGCTCGAAAACGATACGTCGGATTCCATTTTGCTGCATGCCATATTAAAGAACGTTCAAAAGTACCTGTAGAAAGTTCTCTTACTTTTTATGTAACATCAATCACAAAGTAACAATTTGTCAAAAACGAAATGGTGAAAATTCGCTTTTTGTCGCATAACTTCGGAACGGTTCGGAATTTCGTCAGTATAAAAATGGCATTTTACTAAACTCAAAATTGCCCAACTTTTCTCCCATTTAACCAAAACTCTATCTCTTACCGTTTCCGAAATCCCCATAGTGGCCCTCCTTATCTTTGACACAGTGTATAGTTCCTTTGTTGCTAAAAGTCGGGCCGCGGCCCGGCCCGGCCCGAAGCCCAGCCCGATTTCGGGCCGGGCTTCGGGTCGGGCTGTGTTATTTTTCTTCGGGTCGGGCTTCGGGTCGGGCCAGACTTTTTTAAGTTCGGACCGGGCCGGGCTTGCCTCAAAGCCCGGCCCGGCCCGGCCCGAGTCCATCACTATACGTCATAGTAGTAAACACGGGAAAGTTGTGTGCTAGTTTACTGGTCATTTATTTTGAAGAAAAGATTCCCGTTCTACTAGAACTCACACTGGGTCTTCGAAATAAAATGTGCGCTGGTGATCCTGTCAACTTTAATACACGGTCAAGTAAGTCCTTAAACCAATAATATCCTAATAGATGGATCGATTGAGAAGCATCCAGCTACCTATACAGGGTTACTTGCCCTTCGTATTAATTTTAGGACATTTAACAAAAATTAAAGCTAACTTAAAAAGCAGTTCATTCATGAAAAAATACACAGGGTGTTCTATTTAAAATAGTCGACTTTTGGCAGTTCTTCTGTGGTCGTTAGAAAAAATTCAGTACGTCCCTTTTGCAACAAATTTCGTTCAAAATCGGCATATCGAAAAATAAAACGCTCTTTTGTTTATGATAATCTCAAATTTTGTTGCTCTGTTGCCAATTATTGAATAGTTATGATTTTTTTACTGATTGCTGATTTCGGCGACAATTTTTAAAAAACATTTATTTTCTCCTAAACGAGTTAACTTAAGTAGGTGAAAGGCTAAACAAACTTGGTGTAGAATCGAATATGGATTTCAAAAATATAAAAATCTATAGGGCGTTCCATTTAAAATAATCGAGTACGATCCTGTACAGACGAAACCGAGAGCAGTGCGGGCCTGAAAATATTTTTAGGTTGTAAACAAGGAACATCTGAATAAGAAATGTCTCTTGACCTTTTGTCCTAAAATTAATATTAAAGGTACTATCGAAGAACGAAGGGCAAGTGGGCAACCCTGTATAGCCCTCTAGCTTCCCGGACCAAAATCGAATCACCTTAAACTCTTTTATATACCACGCCGATTAAAATGCATTAAATCTATTGCAAAATAGTGTAGTGAGACCATACGATATACTCCTGGTATTTTTCAGAGGGTACGTGTACAGCCTATACCAAACAGGGTAGGTACGTGTTTCAACGAGTAGGGTAATTATAATCATGCGTATTGAAACTGGAGGATGATACTTTCAAGATAATTAGACAAAAATGATTTTTCTTCCTTTTCGCGATGATTCATGTTTAAGTTTTTCGTTATTTGACATTTTGACTTTACTTTAAAATTCTTTGGTTCGGGAAATGTTGATGTTTTTCTAGTTCGTCAGTATTCGTCAAATTTACGTTTCCCTCAGACAGTACCAACGTAAAAACGTGTGAAATTCTATGCCCCCCCTCCCCCCCCCCCCCTTACATTAAAAGAAAACATTAAGAAAATTGTACACTTAATTCATTTTTTATTAGATTAATTAAGAAAAGAAAAGAATTTTAATATACCTAACAATCTGGACCAACTGTGACTTTACCTTATAGAAACTTAACAAAAAGTTACTTTTGAATGGAGCTCGTGGCGATTCAAAGAAGTTCTTCTGAAGTAATAAATGTAAGATTATCATAACGGAAGAAAAATCTTATTTTATAAATATATGAGGTCTGCACGAAATTGCAATTATTAACAATAAAAGAGACGATAAATCTGAACTTAACTTGACTTAATAGTCCTTTATTATAGACTACGGCTTTTCTCCATCGCTACTAAAATTATCAACCACAAAATCCGTAAGTCTACTCACTTTATTCCGTTCAAATACTGTACGTAAAGTGTACGTCGTGGCGTAAATCGTTATAAAATTGCGGAAACGCGAGGAGTCTTTGTTACATTCTGTGAGTGTGAAGTATGTATACTCGTAAAACATTTCTTCTGATATCTGGTGGTTGTTAACAATAAAATAACGCATGTACGGATCGTGAGTTGTGAATATAATTCAAAGGGTCCGACCGAAGGGATAGTGAAGAAATGGCTCGTTTACTCTAAATTATATGTGCAATGTGATATATATGAATGTTAGAGGGGTGTAGTTATATCCATATCTTGCTAACGTACCCATTTACATGGTAAATTTCGAATTACTTTTTTCGCCATTTAAATTCCACGCACAATTAAATCCCTTTGTGTGTGCTCATTAGTGATGATGTTCCTACTTCGTAATGAGCAAACTCGCAATTTATAGATAATTAGATAATCAACATACTAAAAATGGAAGTAAAATACTTTTAGGGAGATTTTCAGCGTTAACAGTTTTCGTGCTACAATTACGATGTTATAGGTACGTTGTAAATGCCACTAATATTCGGTATTAGTGTATATAATTCCGATATCGTTATGTGTCAAATAACGAGGACGTTTGGACAGCTGCTACTAGTGCTGCTGCCGATTACAAATGACATTCGAACGATTGCTGGAATCATCAGATTTAACGACCTTATGCATTTATTCTTGCAATTAAGTTCTCGCCCTTGCACCACATCGCTTTTCCGTCCTGCTTTATTTTCGGTAATAAGAGGACTTAGGAAGGACGAACGTTTCAAGTGGTGTAATTAGACGGGTATTTTTAAGTTGAAAGTTTAATGGTATAATTATAATTACAAATTACACACTAAGGTCACTAACGAAGATTAGCTTACTGTATAGAATAATTAATTAACGATTTTCATGGGTTAAATTAAGTTGTACGTTTTCCCTTTTATGTATCTATCTACAGTAGAGGAACCGTCCAATTTTGTCCACATTTATAGAAATGGTTGTATTATGGTGTGAATGGATGCGATACAATGCTTATTCATTACAATTGTCACCAACACAGAGACGTTACACAATGGTGCACAAAATGCTGAGTATGGTAGTGTTTGAAGGTTCCGCTTTATCTACCATTATGACACTTTTGACGTGGGAGAAGGGAACATTTTTTTTACCAAAGAACTATTATTTATATGATCATAAAATGGAACTTTTCCAGTTCGCTGCAATAATGGGAAACTCACGACATTTTACTGGAGGACGAGAATAATTTGCATATTTTTCTCGCACGCACCTAAAGGAAAATGTTGTACGCAGCCCCAACATCGAGAATTTACAATAGGTACCTACTACATATTCTAAATCCATGGTGAAAGTCAGAGGCTAACAAAGGGGTAGTAATTGAATTAATAAAGCATCACTTGCTTGAAGTAACTCAATTATTAGCGTGTGCGTGCGCAAATTCATTAAGTGGTATAGAATGGTGTTCTCTTTCAGATCCCAGGATTCTTACTATATTCATGTAAGTTAAAGAATTTAAGCAGGGTTTCTAATTTTTGCAAGAAATCAGGATATTTACATAAATTTTGGTTCTACTATGAACATGGATGTTTGTGGTATTTCAGAATTAATTCTTTTATACCTTCCTCTGTGTGTTTTTTGGCGTCACTAGAGTCCCTCTAGAGACCGAGATTTTCGTGGTTGGTGAGTACGTACTTGGGCAACTTGTACCCTCGTACGATCACCTCATCGTACTCCCAGAGGCTTCTCACCTCTTCATTGGGATGGTCCGGCATTGAAGCTGCGAGCTAACCGCGGACTGGTGAAAAAATTCCTTGACGAACTGGACTTGTAGGTCTCGGTGTATTTGCCTGTTGCGGACAAACCATGGTGCATCTACAATCATCCTCAGCACCTGCTTGTTTTGGGCAATCTGTAGTCTGAGTTTTACTGTGAATGTACGGTTTCGTAGGAAGGGCTGGATGAGGTGGGGGGTAGGGCGAGTGGTACACTGTGCCTCAGCAGTTTCAGTAGAAGCCCCTGGTGCCGTACCCTGTCGAATGTCTTTTCGATGTCCAGGAACACCGGTCCTGTCGAACTAGGGTGGACAATGCTGCCGGCGATCTTTTCCACAACTCGTAAAACCTGCTGGGTGGTGGAGTGGCGCTTTCGGAATCCGAATTGTTCGGGTGGGAGAATTGGGTTAGCATGTACGTGTTCAGCGAGCCTGGCCAGTATCACGCCTACTGCCCGTGGTCGGCAGTAGGCTAATGGGACGGTAGTTTTGTGACATGGCTGCGTCTTTGCCCGACTTGAGTAGGACAATCACGTTTTCGGTCGTCCATTCTAGCGGGTGTTTCAATCTAAGTGAGGCATTGAATATCAATGGCTTTGGCCGGCAAAAGCTGGATTGCGCGGTTACTGATGCCGTCGTAACCCGGAGCTTTCTTTTTGTTTAGTTTCTTTATGAGACTCCTAATCTCTGTTAGCGTGGTGTATTTGATGGGTGCACCCGGTTCGGCACCCAGGGTATGCCTCACTTCCCTGTGGACGTCTTCGATTCTCTCTACGTCGATGTTGTTATAGGTGGGTCTGAATTGCAGCTCGGCGTGTCTGCGAATACTTCCGCCTTGTCTTCTTCGGTGTGCACCACCCCGTTTGGGCCGTGGATGAGAGGCATCCCCAGTTCGCCTCTACTTTTCAGCCCTTTGACCATCCTCCAGAGACTCAGGTCTTGTGCTTCGAGAGACTGCAGTTTGGTCTCTCATTGTCTGTTTCGATATTCGAAGATGGCCGTCCTGACTTTTTGCTGAAGTTGGTTTAACCGCCTGCGTTTATTGGGCTGGAGGGTGCGGTGCCACGTGCGTCGTTGTCTGTTGTTGTCCCTGATGATGTGGCGTATTTGCAGAGGAAGTTTCTGAGAGTCTCTTGTGGTTGTTTTCGAGCCAAGTTCAATGGCGGCCTTGTTGGCTTTTGTGAAGTTCTCGACGGCCACTTCGAGTTCCTCTGCTTTTTTCAATTTGCCATTTGCCCTTAGGTATACGTGGTGGGCCATTGAAAAGGAAACACGCTTACTTTGGGATACTTAGACTTTCTTAAAAAAAATGCTCGGACAGTTCGATTCTTGATTTTGGGGGACAACTTTTGATGTCACTCGACCACCTTACCGTAATTTTTGTTCTTGCTGGGGCAGTTGTTTAAAAAAAATTGAATAAAACTAATTTCGGAATTTTGTTTTTGTTTGACATTAAAATCAAGAATCGACCAGTCCGAGCATTTGTTTAAGAAACTAGTCTAAGTGCTTCCTTTTCAATGGGCCACTCGGTATGTTTGTTTAATTAGGATCTATACATATTATAAAACAGTCTGTCTGAAATCGATAAACTCAAAAACTATCAAACGGATTTTCATGCGGTTGTTACCAATGGACGGAGTGATTCATGAGGACAGTTTTAGGTGTATAATTCATTAGGACTTTGTGTAAATTGGCTGAAGGGTGACGATTTTTCTTCAGGATGTCGGAAAAAATTATGTCGATTGCATCTTTTACATGAAAATTTAAAGCCCGCTCGCCTCGTGTGATTTTTATGTGTTTGGCCCATTAAAGTAGTTAAAAGGGCGTCGCGTCGGTGCAATTCGGACGCAGAGGTTTGCTGTTAGAGGATGGTCCCGTTAACAATCGAAAACATTTTCTCAGCACGGTATTTATAGACTAGTTGAACAATGGGCCTCAAGTTTTAATGTTAAGGGAGATTTCTTTCAGATATGTTGAATAAAAAACGTTTTTGGGCAACCAAATATGATTTCGCGGCCGTTAAAGTAAATGCCACTTTGATATATTTCAATACATCGAATTAAACTCTACATTTT
The DNA here is from genome assembly GCA_036250285.1 of Pyrocoelia pectoralis. Lineage (NCBI taxonomy): Eukaryota > Metazoa > Arthropoda > Insecta > Coleoptera > Lampyridae > Pyrocoelia > Pyrocoelia pectoralis. The sequence continues at coordinate 30,467,619 of CM070080.1, forward strand.
CACAAATATTAAAAACTTCTTTATTATTTATTTACAATTTATAAACAAACAACATATTAACCTTAACTCAACAATTGTTCCATATGACCTCATCCTTCCTGTATAGAAGTTCTACATAACTATTTTATGTGCACTTTGTTTATAGGTAAGTGAGGTTCAATCACCCTATTTTTGACTACAGAATATGTGGTACCTATAATTTATGACCAATCTTTTCGAGACACCCTGTATACATAGTAATATGGTATAGATAATATGTATTTTTTATTTTGGTACTTAAATGTACCATGGCGCCAAAACGTTCGCACCAAAAGATTCATGGTGCCAAAACTATCGCGCTAAACACTTACCCTGAAACATTACCAATCGATTATAGATACTTTACTTAAATCAATGTGATGCATTTAATAACATTTATTCGCAATTTTACTCCATTACTTTTAACAATATTTAACAAAGTAATAATGGATAATTGACTACATAAATAAGTGTTATCACTTATTTCAGTAAGGGTTTCAAATAGGATTTCAAATAAAGTATGTCACTGAATCTGAAAAAAATTCATAATATGACACATACAGGGTGTTTAAAAAATACGTTCGAATATTTGGCCCACTTATACATCTCATCAGTACAAACAAAAAAGTCAAAATAAACATAAGTCCAAAAATCAGCCGTTTCCTAATTACAGCCTGTTTTTCAAATTAAAATAATTTACACTCAGTAGGAGTATTTCAACGAGGTTTCTACTAGAACATGAACAAATATCAGTATAAATACATTTCAATTATTACAAATTAATGATTCTTAAAGAAGATGTTCAAAATGTCCTCCTTCCATTTGTATACACATTTCACATCTCCGTAAAAGTGAACGCCGCACTCTCTCAAAGAGTCCCGGATTTATACGAACAGTCTGGCAGGCATGTTCAATTCGTTCTCGCAACTCATCTAAATTATTCACAGGATTTGAATAAACTAATGTCTTTAAATACCCCCAAATGCAAAAAAAAAAAAAAAAATGGCTTTGCCATACAATTATTTTAATTTGAAAAACAGGCTGTAATTAGGAAACGGCTGATTTTTGGACTTATGTTTATTTTGACTTTTTTGTTTGTACTGATGAGATCTATAAGTGGGCCAAATATTCGAACGTATTTTTTAAACACCCTGTATAGATACTCATATTTTTGTACAAGAGATATTATTTTGTGCATCCTAGGAATTATCATAATAATAATTTTGGGGGCTGATATAATAATTCTTGGGATCAGAAATCTTGGAACCAAAATAATAAAAAAGCTGGGGTCGAAAAAATAATTCTTGTGGTGAAAATAATAATTCTTAGGTTTAGAATGACAATTCTTGGGGCCGCGAAAATTACCACCCTTTTTACCACAGGTTTGCTTCATATTTTAGGTAGAATGGAATAGAAGATTATTTTTCACAGTTAAGTTTATCGGTGATTACCAAAAACACACACAACAAACAATTACCGTGTGATGTGCCAGTGGAGTGAGCTTTTGTCTTGGTATCAGGTGCGTGAAGTTAGCCGGATCATTTGCGCACAATGTTATTTAAACGTGACCCTAATAGACGCCGTTTTGCGCCGTTAAGACTGAAATTTCGCTCCGTAATCAGAGATAAGTTTTCGCAAAATTTCAATTGGCCCGGCTAACTTCACCGAGTCGCGAATTTCTTCATAAATTAATTTGTTATTTTGCAGAAATAAGGCGCTAACTATGGAATGCAATTTTAGGCGCAATTAAAAAATTAATTTTCGCAAAATTCCAATTGGCTCGGCTAACTTCACGGAGCCTTGTTATAAATCTATTCTTTTTACGCAGGAATTAAACGCGAGCTTCCAGTTTGTACCCCCATTTTCTTTTGCGCTATAAGCTTGCGTTCTATTACTAAGTGTTTGAATAACTTATTTCCTATAACGATGTAATATAAAATTTCAATGTTGAATATCAGCGCATAATAGGCCCGTAAGTTCACGGCTGTGACGTTAGTCGGGTTGATGGATTTCTGGTCATTTTCTATTGTGGCGCAAAACAGACGTCTATATAATGCCTGATGTATATCAGAAAACTGATTGAAGTTACCTCGTGAATTTAACTTTGCGGAGGCTTATTTCTTATTAAGGTACAAAATTTTATTCAACGGCGCATAATTGGCGCCTAATTCTCGAATAATAAAAAATTGATTTCTGAACAAATCCACGGTTCCGTGAAGCTAGTCGCGCCAATAGAATTTTTGGATTAATCACCTTTTCCGCAACTTACTCCACTATCTTCGCGTATGTCATTACGACGCCACCTGATCAAGGAATATTGGATATAAACGATAAAAGTGCAATAGAAGGAAATTGAATTAGATATAAGGTATAGGAAAAAAAGTCACAATTTTACTAGATGGGAAAGTGAATATTTGTCTGGAATAATGTAGCGTGGATCTACCCTTAAAAGTTTCTCATCTTCTGATGGCTACCTGTAATTTACGGAAACTACCTCATATAAGGGGAGTTATACTGAGTATCAATCTTTGTAACTAAGAAAAATAGTTGTTTCGTATGCATTCGGCTCGTTTTGTAGGGAAAATACCAAAACAAGATCAATGAATTCTCTAAAGTGTTCAGAAACGAGACATTTATCTCTGTTATTTCCTATAGATGGAATGGGAAATTACATTTGGCCAATTTTTAAGCGTCGAAATGGTGTACAACAATGCAGATGTTAAGACGATTATTACACGCAAACCTAACTTTTAGTTAATCCGCTTAGTACGTCACGTTGTGCAAACAACTCGTGAGTGGATATAGGTTCATTTGAATAGCTAAGCCAACAGTAATGTCGAATATAACCATTCCAAAGGGCTCTCAGTATGATAACAAAGCAATTTATATCTAAAGCGTGGACTGAACTATAGTAAGCATACTCGGACGCAATGATACGTCACGGCGCGACGTCCTGTTCTTGTCAGTCCCGTCTAATGAAATTCTTGCAAAATACTGCAAAAGACAAACGATGACAAATACGGGTCGTAATTAGGTAACATGTATTCATGATAGGGGAATTAGACGTGTAAAGGTGGTCGAATTAAATGTGAACGAGATCATAAAAGAGATTTCCTAACCCTAAAACCTTTTACAATACGAAACTGGTAAATGTAAAACCAAAAACAACGATATCGTTAACGAAATGCGTTAATTACCGTAAGGCACGCGAATTGGTTATTAGAATAACACGGTAGACGTATACCCTACCTACCCTTCGTCGATAAAACGCGAAATTTACAAGTTATTTTTCTTCAGCGACAAATATCCCACACTCTACTATTTACACATCCTGTAAGCTTAAAAAGTTCCTAATTTTTCCTTCTTGTTTTACTAACGTATCCCGCTGAGAATAACGCAGTAGAGAATGTAAACGGCGTGTCATAATACAGCCCAATCTTGCGGAAAAGAGAAAAATAATTGGGTTTTCAGCCGTGGGCTATTAATTCTTACCCTCTACACGGTACTTTGAATAAAACTCTAATAAAACACCACTGTCAAAATAAAATTACGTTTAAACATATCTTTACTTATACCATTACGAATTAAATTTGTAGTACATTTACCCGCACCATACATCAAAACACCACCAACATTAATCAATGTGATGGGCCGAATTATATATATTTCAGACCTACACCCTCTTCGAAATACAGGATGCACTCACTCTCCTGCACTTTCGACATTATTCACAATTCATAACCTTATAACGTTAAATTAAAGGAGGGAGGGCCATTTCAGACTTTTTGACTAGATCCAACAAAGTTAAAAATCTCGCCACCGAAGTAAACTTTGCAGTTTTACGCCATAAAGCTGAACAAGTTAAATTACAAAATCGTGCGGACTTTTGTTAAGGAACGAAAATGTAGAAACGCGAAATGAATTATGATACCGTAAAGATGAAGTGAAAAACGGGTGGTGTATACTGTGTATTAGTTTAGTTGGAATTTTACTAAATTAGTCTTACTTCTCGTATTAAAATGTAAAACAGTCAACCCTTAATCTAATTTATATTAGACACGTAATGTATATTTTTAGTTGAGGTTTTCATTAAAATGTAATAAGGGGGTGTTTAAATTCATTAAAACTACATTTAATGCAGATTACGTCAAAATAAAATTTATGTATTTCTTGAATTTTATTCATTTCATTGTAATTAAATTTATATCTATGTAATTGAGTTGAAATTCCGACTGCTGCAATGCGCTCAGCTATAAAGTTATGAATTATAATTTAACTCATGACTTTATGCCGTGTGATCTAACTTCTGCAATTAATTTAAAGACCTTTTTTGTATCTATCTAGTTTTATATTTCGACAGGACGATCTATAATTTTCCTGGTCGATCGAAGGGGCGGAAGTTCATGCACGACATGCCTTTCAGATTGTCGCGAATCTAGAATTTTTGATTTTATTAGTAAGAAGAATCACTAATATTGCAACGCTAATTATAAAAATTAGAGTAACTAAACCCAAAGATAGAAGTATGTAACCCAAAATTAACTCGTTAATCCACAGATTAGTGAGGGTGATTTTGGACTTCCACGAGCCATTTTCCTTAATATTCAAATTATAATTAATCCCCTTGTATGAATAGCAATGTTCAACTAATAATGAAACAAATGATTATTGGATGATACCCACAATCTCATTGATTGACACAAATGATGATATTGGATTATAGAAATGTAGCTTGATAAGTTGACACTTTTGATTTCAAATCGTACAACTCTGTAGCTTAAACTAAGCAGAAATTTTGAAAGATCCGGAATTGAAGATCCTCATAATACTCTTCTTTCAACAAACTTTTGGCGTAATGAAACCGGTAACCACGCTAATTCAGTCGTCTCTTTATGAAAAATTACATAACCAACTGAATTAATGGAGATAATAAATGCTGAAAGCTTGAAAAATAAGTCAGATTCTTTTGCACGTTTTCAATAAAAAATAGTAACAAAGAAATACTAGAAATGTACAAACTAAAAAGAAACCAATGTATTGTTAGCTTTAAATGACATAACTAACACTATGTCCTTTTTGGCAATATTTTATTTTATCGTATTTGTCAAGTTATAAAATTGAATGTCATAATACAACTACCCACTTACAGAATTGGACAAAAGTAAGGCAACAATTCGAAAAATTGATCGAATTTTGGATGCGTTTCTCAGAAACTTGTTCTTCGCTCTGAGAACTGGTATAAAATAATCATCATAGTAGACCTGTATTGTCGATGTCATTTTCCGTTGTTTTTCATATGACAACAGGGTGGAAACTAAACATGTTAAAAACGAGTCACATTTGAGTCGGTCAAAAGTAAGGCAACAAATCAAATTTAATCAAAAATCACAGTGCAAATGAAGCGAAAGGATAACAAACCTATTACTATCGATTATACCGCCTAATATTTGGTACTGTACCCATTGTTTTGTATAACAGCTGCACATCTTCTAGGCATGGATGTAATTAATTTTCTAAAGACGTTTTCGTCCTTCCAAATTTCGCCGACAGTAGTGAACAAGTCCTCTTTATTCGTAAAGCGAGTTGTTTTTACTCGTCACGCTCAACTTCTTCCCTCTTCCTATTGGGTTTAGGTCAGGAGACTGAGCTGGCCACTTGAGTACCGGAATATTGCTTCGCACAAACCATTCTCTAAGAACAAGAGAAGTCTGCTTGGGATCGTTATCATGCTGGAAAATGAATTGAAGTGGCATTTCCCACGTTGCATGAGGTAACATTTGATTTTCCAGGAAATCCCGGTAAACGAACCTATCCATTATACCATTAATGCGATGAAGCGGACCCATATACCACCAGGAAAAGCAACCCCACAACGTGACTGATCCGCTGCCATGTTTGACAGTCTTAATTGTGTACTTAGGATTAAGTCTCTCATTAATGGGTCTTCTCACACGGCGGATTCCATCTGATCTTATCATGTCAAATTTACTTCATCACTGAAGAGAACTTTTCTCCAGTCTCTTTTAGTCCAGCCAATGCGAACTCCAACGCGCTACTCTATTCTTTTCCGAGATCACCGGTTTTTTTGCAGGTCTTCTTGAGAACAGTTTAGCCTCCACAAGACGTCTACAAATCGCCCTTCAACTAACGTTTAACCCTTCAATATCCGCTTTAATTCTGGATGCGGACTTCCAGGAATCGTTTTTGCCGCTTCGAACGATCAGTTTATCCGTGTAAGGAGTTGTTTTTCTGGGTGTCCCGAAATTGGAGTAAAACTTCCTCGATTCTCATATTGATTAATAACTTTAGTCGCCGTGTACTAAAGTTATTAATCGCCCGCCATCTTGATAGCACCTTAAAATGTTTTCTTTTATTGCTATTCGTGTTGGTATCCCAGTCGACATTTGAATTAATGGTATTAAACGCAATGAAAATTATCCATGATAAGCATCTGGACTTAGTTTTCCAATTTTATTGAAGAGTCGAGTGAATTATTAGTTTGTTGCTTTACTTTTGTCCGACTCAAATAGTATAGCTCGGTTTTAAAATTTGTAATTGACACTCTACTGCCATATGGAATACAATGGAAAATGACATCGACAATACAGATGTACTATGATGATTATTTTATACCAGTTCTCGGGGCGAAGAACAAGTTTCTGAGAAACGCACCCACAATACGATCCATTTTTCGAATTGTTGCCTTACTTTTGCCCAATACTGTACATGTTCAGGCTTCATGTTTTCCATTCTTATTCGCATTTAAAGTTTCAGGATCCTGGTGAAGTCCTTCTAGTTTTATTATTGTTCCTAAAGTATTGTGTTGAGAAGTATACAGCCGAAATTATTAATGAAACTGTGTTAAGTTAGTGTGTGTTGTTTATCAGACCCATTACAGATTTGTGCAACTGTTGTCTATACGCGTTCTTTATAGATCAAGAAAGAACGCCATTGAACGGGACCCTACGCCAACAAGGACAAAAGCTACAGGAATTCATGCAAATCGGGAAATAGACTGAGAAAACATATGACTAATTCCAAATATAACGTATCTACTTCGGACTTTTACTAGTAATGATCCCTAGATGTACAAATGTTCCATATAATTCCCATTCATGATCCAGGTCAAAAGGTATATGGAGCTAGTTTACACGAAGTTGTTATTTATGCAGCAATTTCGTAAGAAAAACGCCCAAACTCATTGTTCGATGGCCAATAACCGAATTCCATGAATGGTAGGGTTACCGCATGGAGTATGACCAAAACGTATCAAAATCGTTAATTTATGTACCAATTTCGTAGTAAAATTGTCCAACTGCATTGCATTGGTGCCCAATAAGAAGCGAATTTTGTTTCCTTTAGCAATTCAAGAATTCATTCATAAATTTTAACAGGTCATGGACCCAGCGTCTTTGACACCGGCGGAAATTATTATATTCGGTGTAAAGTAAACTCGAAAAATGTGATCGTAGGGAGGTTGTTTTATAGTGAATATACCCAAATTAGATGGGGGCGTTTGGACTCCATGATTGTATCTCGAACAAAAAAGAATGAACGGATACGATTAACCAGACCTGACCATCGATGCGTCATTATATGTGCACATTAAGGAAGGAAAAACCAAGGAACTGTGGGACAAATTGAAAGCCATGATCGTGGTTACTGAAAAGTATTCACCGATAGTACTGGTCATCGAGCATAGTGGCATCAAGATTAACGCTGATCCAATAATAACAAAATTATTGGGAAGATGGAAAGAGAACGCTTGTGGTAATGCTTTTGTGAACAAAGTTGGCTGTAAATTGTTGAAGAAAAAAGGCGAACTAACATCATTAAAACTGGCAACAGCGTTGACGGAAGATTTCGCACTGTTTTGGATTTAAACCAAAAGGACATTATAAAGCTGGGAAAAGGCGAAAATGCAATAAGAAGAAAGCGATTTTTCTGCCGGTCAGTTTCGTGAAGACGGCTTTTGCACAGACTCCGGTCCTAGTATCCATGTGATACCACATATTCATTGGCAAATTAACAAAAAGGAAAACGAAACGAATGGGATTAGGGGGAAAATAAGTCGAAGGTTTTGTGGAGTGCTTGGAAGATCTGGACATTAAAACACATGCAGAAAATCATGTTTTTGACATTGTACTTGAAGATATTTTGTGCATCCCAGAGTTGACTGCAAATTTATTTCCGTGAGCCAATTAATTAGGAATGGTAACAGTGTTGTAAAACGAGTTTCAAAGGGTACCTGACATACAGTAGATTAGACATCTTCACTCGAAAGCTCTGAATGAAAAAGGAAGCTGCAAATGGTTTAAAAGTGGCGGAGATTAGATAAGTAAATCCATTTGTCAAGTTTGAAAAATGATGGTAAGCAAACAAAATTGTCTTTTCCAAATAGGGACTGGACACACATCAGTGGGAGGTTCAAAATATTGTATGATTTTGGATTTTAGCAAAATAGCTTTGTGTATTTTTTCCTGCTAAATGTAAAACATTCACGCAATTTAAAGAAAGTTACGCTAGAAGAAAAATTTACAAAATTTTAAGATCAGATGGACGAGGTGAACTTTTCAATAACGATTTTTGATTTTTTTAAAAATGAAGGTATATCACCAAATCACCAACCTACACAGTACACATATCTCAATAAAATAGTTGTTTACAGCGAATGAACAGGGAAGTGGTGAAAAGAGCCAGATGTGTGCTGCTTGATGAAAAGTTGGACAAAGAATATTATGAGGAGGCAGTAATTAATTCGCAATAGATTAATGGCCTCCTAATTAGATGAAAAACATTTTTCGAAGCATGTACTGGAGAGAGATCTGATGTGAGGAACCCAACAATTTTATGGCCTTTATACGAAAAGAGAAAAGTTTCAAAATGGACTAAAGGTCACAAATATTGAGGTTCCTGATAAGTAGAGATGTTAATGTCGTAGAGAAAATAAGAAACGAAACTAAAATGATTACTAACTGTAAGCAGTGAAAACGTGAGGAAGAACTGGAATCCTTTGTGGAGAACCAAGCTTGGATATTGGAAAATTTACTAAAGTGTGCCACGTGCATGCTAAGTAAACGGGTATTCAAGATAAGGCAAAGTGTTATTGTCAACTTGAATTTAAAATAGATAAGTTCAACAGGCAATATCTAAATGAGGCGTTTCAAAATTGAACAGGGACTGCTCTCGATGGACGTCTCAAGCAAAATGTCACGATAAAAACTAAAGCCATTTTTTGGCGGCACAGACGGTTTTAATCTATGTGTATACTCTCAATAATAACGTACCTACACCGTTGAATTTATCAACCAACTTCAAGAAGTTGGTTACTAAATTCGTCCGGATGTCTGCATGTCTGTGCGTTGGTCGATGTTACAGGGTTTAGAAAGCTGGAAGTGGTGTCATCTTATAGGAAATTCTTTACTGATTCCAAATCTCTGGTAAATTTTTTGATCGGATCACCCGTTCGCCGTCGGGACGCCATTAAAGTCAAAATATACACCCTTTAAATTACAAAAAGAAAAAAACACGTTTCCTTTATTTTTTGAAACCTATTGAGTAAGCATTAACCTGGCCCCCCTGTGGGGTGGAGTGGGGTGAGTTTTGAAAACTTAAATGGGAACACTTATTTTTTATTGCACTTTTGGATTTTCCATCAAAACAATTCTCAAATTGCAAATTTCACCCCCAACTGCAACCTCTTTTTTGAGAGTGGAAAGGGGGAAAATGGCACATTTTCGCAGAGAAACGATCTTTTTTTACTTTTTTTTCCTGTAACATTATTTGGTGATTTACATATTGTCCGCACCCTCTCCACTCCCATCTCTCTTGATGGTGGAAAGAAAAACAATGACTCATTTGTGCAGAATCCGTGGTGGTTGTGTCTCAGGTGGGAGGGGGGGGGGGGTTAGTTATATACATATATATTGTATAAGATAAATAAAGACGGGTTATTGGGTGTTAAACCATACATGTGTAATTAACAAGTAGTTTTATTATTCGATATTTCGCTAAGATGGAAGATGGAAGATAATCGCATACTTTCATTTTATTCTCATTGTTCGTCAACCAGTTGAACGTTACGCATTCTCTGTATTTAAGTTTAATGGTATTAATTACTCTCTTAATTAATTGTATCACTATCAAGTTTCTATGGCCCACCTTAATCAACCTTTGATTATATTAAGTATTCAAAAATTGTTTTTCATAATTGTACTTGTTGCCGTTCTAATCTTTTAGTTCCCGATGAAGCTAAAAATTTAATTAGCGAAATATCGAATAATAAAACTACTTGTTAATTACATGTGTATGGTCTAACACCCAATAACCCGTCTTTATCAATCGTTACCAAACACGCCTCATCTTAATTGTTTATAGTATATGCCATAATTAGTTACAGATTTGAAGTTGTTTGAAATTAGAATTCTATAAGAATTCGCGCCTTTTGATACTTGTTTTATTAATTTAAGATGTGTGTTGGAAGCTATATACCTACTCGTAGGTAAATTTGCCAATTGAAAAGCAAGAATGGAAAACGAAAGTGTCCCATCATTTCCATGATTATTGTTATGACAAAAATTCTTCAACAATACACAAGATTGTTAACAAAAGCTCTTGAGTTTGTGAAAGTGTTACCCATGTCATAGCTTCGTCTATTGTGTAGTGGGACAATCAAAATAACGCTTGTTATTTCGAGATTCAATTAAATGCAAACAAGCTAGAATTTAATAAGATAATTTCGTAGTAATTACCGTTGTTAAAGAAACTGAACACTAACTACCCTTCCATCTCTTCCGCCCCTAAAGGCAATGTGTGGATGTGAAAAAAAAACGATGTCTTAATAAATTTTCCTTTGCCAAAAAAGCAAACGTTATTCGAAGGGCAGTTCATTTTAACAATTTATGAGCGCCTTTTTGTCTTACTTGAATTACAGCCTTTTGATCTCTTCTTACAATGAAAACAAAAATGAACCCTGTTGCGCGCCACAGCTAATTAAACAATTACATAATTGTTGCGTAAAATTTTGCGATAACGATCGACGAATAACCGAACTCATGTAAAAACGGCCTTTTAGGTCGAAATTTAATTACGTGACTGCAAACAACTCCATGATAGAATTATTTGCAGAACAATTTAATTTAAATTTAATTTATAAGGCTCCTCACCGTTAAGTATCTCTTTGGCGTTAACTAAGGGAAACGTCACTAAAAAATCCTCGAAATAGTTTCTGGCATCTTTTAATTAATTGAATTGTTTTATGATGAAGTCCGTGGAGTTTTTTAGGGATTGCAATAAAGTTCGGTTTTTATCGCGTACTATGCACAATTTTGTAACTTTTACGACTCAATAAACATTACCCCTTTAAATTAAATTACAAATTGCACTTATTTTGTTATAAATTTTAATCTCAAAAGTGATCAGCCGTAATGAATTAATGTTGGGCTAAGTTAAATGAAAACTGTAAAATATACCGAGCGGAACTTTGCTCTACAGATTGATGGAGATACTATTTTTGAGATCTAGAAGGCCTAGATATGGATGGCTAATAGTTTCCAGATGGCAACGAACACGAGCAACGTTCTGTTAGTTACGAAAGGATGAAATCCACTGATATCATCGTAGGATGAAGCTCCAATATGAAAATTCATGTTTTCCACTTGAACAAGTGTACGACTAGTGAAATAACTAAAGAAGCTGGGTGGTTATTGTATTCGACGCCCCAAACTGTCTTGTAAGGCCTGAATTGATTGCAGCAGAAGGGTAGGTAGAAGGAATTGTCGGATTATCAGTCACGAAATTGTTCATATAATTAATCCGAACCCAAGTGAGCAAGCAAAGAGTCGAGACAAACCCCTTCGTCAATGCTCAAAAAATTTTGCATAAAATTATCGGGGGAAAAAGTTAGGGTGCAATTAAACGAATAGACTGAAAACTCAATTATTGCTCTTATATGTATGTCTCCAATATTTTACTTATTTCATTTTTGAAGGATCAAAAATCAGCATTTTTCATTTCATTGACGATAATGTAGCTTAGCTTCAATGTTATGGGACGGAATATTATTATACTGCGAAACCGTATAACGTGGAACATCAGCAGAATATTTTGAAAATTTGCGCAGTGCAGAGTTCAGAGTACCAATTAGCTTATCAAACTTTTTATGAACCTAAATCTGGAACCTTTGTTGTAACGTTTCACATTACGATATTGCCTGGAAAATGCCTGGAAAATTCGCTTCATTTCATCTTGGCAAGGTTTTATGATCATTTCGCTTAGTAAAACCTTTAATTTTGGCGTTGCTTGTTCTTAATAATCCTTTGTAGGATTCTATGCTCGAGACGTATTTAGAAATATCTCATCAAGTTTGTTGCATACTCACGAATTCAGATTTACTGTTATCGATCGCCAACAATTGAAAGAAACATTTACTGAGGAAGCAGTAACATTGACACGTCAAGAACTACCCAACTGTTGCAGTAATCGAAGTTTGTTCATCAAGATCGTCAATTGACTTTGTAGGAGCTGAGCGCAGTGCTTCCAGAAACCTCCAGACCTCAGTTTTCTAAAATTGTATGCCAAGTGGGCTCCAAAAGCTCACAAATCAACACAAAATTAACAATTAACAGAGCATCTCGATCGTTTCGAACTTGAAAGGCCAACAATTCTTTAACTCTACGTGGAACTGGTTACAAAGCGTGTGTGGTCATCTACATCACTAAGACCAAAGGCAATCAATGCAGTGGTAAAGATTATTATTTGCAAAAAGACCGGCTTCGACCCGAAAAATCGTGGCATCCGTCTCTTGGAAACGTAAAGGGATTCTGGCCATTGAATTTCTGTCGCAAGGAGAAACAATATCATGCGATACAGTGAAACTACCAAGGTGGATCGAGAACAAAACAAGGGGCATGTTAAGAAGGGTAGTATGTTTGCACGACAATGCACATCCCCACACAGTCAAAGCCAAAATTCTTGGACATATTCGGTTGAAACATCTTGAACCACCCTGAAACATCTCACACATCTGATCTGGTACTTTTTATTTCTCATCTTTTCACCTCTCTGAAATTTTTTAAGTGACGATGAGGTCATGAGTGCTTACAAAGATGTCATCAAAGTATCCTTTGTAACATACGAAATAAGTTTAAATGGTTTGGTTGGGTGAAAGAAGATTTGAAAAAATTTCAGGCAAAATCGGAGATAAATTGTTACCCATGGGTAACCCAATGAGCTGGGAGTAAGCTTTATTGTTGAAATTGCTTGTGTCCCCCCTAGCACGCGTGAAGCAAAATGAAGAATCCGCATCGTCTATGGTTTCCACTGCCCCCAGTGTTCGACTTATTATTACGTGCATCATCGTAATCATGAGGTTGAAATTCCTGCCCCATAATGTCTGCCCAAGTGAATTTCGCTTTATGTGATCGATATAACAAAGTAAGTACTTTCCGCGTTAACAAATCAGTCGTAGAATCAATTAATTGCTTCTCTGGAAAAACCCTTGCTAATACTACAGTGACTCTATTGCCAATACTAATTAGTCCCTGATGAAAAATGATTTTAATGGCATACAGCTATCGCCAAAATATTTTAGACCACATTCTGCAAACATTTTCCAGTTATAGGCATAATTTTAAACGTGGTTTGGTCATTTGACCAATTGTTAGTGATTTGTAATAACAACGTCCGTTTAGGCGATAGTTGTTCGCACCGTGGTCTAATAGGAGTCCAAAGAGACCAAACCAGTTTGCCCAATTTTGAGTTAAAATCACTCTTAAAAGCGATCAAATAATCGCTTTACTCATTAGTTTCAAATGGTATTGAATGATGCTCCACTTCCTCTAACTTATTTGTGGTAACTGGCAATAAATCAACATTCTCAATACAAACAAAAATATCAATAGTGTATATAACGATCACAAGTAATTTCCAAGAATCAACAACTTAAAAAACGTATGAACATCAACTGAAGAGGAGAGAAGATGAGGAATGGAGGAGGAAAAGGAGGAGGAGGAGGAAGTGGTCGAGTTTGGTCAATTCGTCCACATTTAAGGATAAATCAAACTAGGAAGTTGGTTCCATTTTAGACGGATAGGTACTCGATGCAATATGACGATGGCTGGAAAAGTACAGACGATGAAGTTTGTTGCGTTTGGACCACCCACCTTTCTGTTTATCTCCATAAGCAAGGCTACAGTCCAAGAAAGCGGGATAAGGATAAACATTGTTAGGCAGTTGGGCAGGATTAACTGTAGTAGTTGAAAAGGAAGTAAACGCAAACGTAATTTATTAAAGAACTGGTGAATGCTGAATAATCGGTATGACGTAAACACGCTTGGGTGGTTATCGTTAGGTACGAGATCTAGGATATACTGAGGGGAATCGGGGTAGGGGCTATTCTCGCCAACAAAGCAGCTCTGACGCAATCATACTCTCGATAAGCGAGAATACGATGGAGTATCGTATCGGAGACACCGCATGTAGGACCAAGGTCGTCCTTAGAAGCGCCAATTCGCTCCAGATGAAACCCAAATCCAACGGGGGAAGTAAGGATACGTGAATTTGTTACGTGACTTTGCAAAAGCCAAGATTAGATGTTCGGGAGTAAGGAATAGGTGTTGCGTCCTTTCGTGGACGCATCCCACAACCGCTACCACTCACCTAAGACCTAGGCCTTAATGTGATGACGAGTAGACGGAAAGGAAGGAAAATTTTCGGTTGAAATACGGTTACCTATAGGTTACCAGTGTCTTGATTACGTGTGAATGTCTAAGTCGGTCATACCAAATGTCCAAACCATAGAGGCAAATAGAGGTAAATAAAACACTGTGAACAGTGTGAAGTTAACGAATGAGATACAAAATACAAGCTTGTGTAAATCAATACGAAAAAAGGCCAAACAGGTCGTTAACAATGTTAAAAAATGTATACGCTTAAAAAATCATTAATTATGAAGCCGTACTAGATCACAAAACCAATTTTATTCAACTTCATGCTCGTTATTTAAAAATTTACCTAATTATACGTCCACTGTAGTTAGCAAAACGATACCAAAACAAAAGAGAAGAAGGAAAATTGGAAAAGTTCGTAATATACGTTCTAATTTGAAAATGAGACGATAGTTTTCTTTTAGATTTTATAGCTGCTTCATACAAAATAAAACGGGAAGCTTGAAAGGAGGTAGTTTTTTGTATTTAATTAAGAACATCGTGGAAACGTTTCTGGAATGAATATAATACTAAAACCAGGAGGCAAATGAAAACGCTGACCACCTTCATCTCCAGGGAGCTGCATTCATTATATCGGTGCTACGAGAAAAGGGACGGTCTAAAATTAAATTATTCTGATTCGTTACTGGCAATAGGCTTAGTAGTGCGGTACTCTCTTTACTTGGAAAGATAAAGGGCGATGTTAATTGCGATTCCTTATTCACGGGGGTTTTGTATTTAGTGCGGATGGTGGAGTTCTGATTTCGTGACGGTGCGGTGTCTACACTGTAAGTAGTATAGGTCGAGTATGTTGGTTCCGGGATAGAATAGCGACGAGCGCATTGCAGGACCAATTAAAAATGGGATTATCCGAATCCCCCAGGATGAACTTCATTTGGTTAGCTTTGTTTAATTCGATTAAATTGTAGCGTTAGCGGTGTAAGTTTCGCAGACATAAATATGAAGCTCGCCAGTTATTTCCATATTTATTCTAGTTAAATGAATGAATACTAACGGTTGCGTAATAAAGATGAATTATGGGCACGATCGAGAAGGCTCTGGAGGTGAAACATCGAAATGCACTCAGTTGATAGCAAAACCCGGATCTCTCTCACACATATACATGTGGACTAATGATAGATGTGTGAAGTCGATTGTAACCAAGCTCCCTCGTACCTTTCCTCACTAAATGGACAGGCGAGGCGTCCCAATTTCTGACAACTAAATTGCTTTAAATAGCATAAACCAAAAAAAAAGTTGTAGCCCATTCTCTATTGGCTCAATTGTTCCATTACAATTACTAAACGGCGTAATTTACCGACCAATAACGCCGATACGTTATTGTAATACAATTTCCTCGTTAAATGAGACAAACCACCACCAATTTCAATATTATTACGCTATTGTGCCTTCCAATTTACGATAGCCGCACTAGCAATAAATTAGTAAAATAAGTATACGGTAATTGCTGATTTACAAAATTTTGTGCGAAGCATGCTCGAATGGGATAATATACGACAGGAAAAGAAATTGGCTACACTTTCCACGTTCACCCTATTATTATGGCAAACAGACAGACACGGACACAACACTCTTGTTAGTAGTTTGCGTTTTACGGCACATTTATTGCACGATACTCGTAAAATGCAACATTTTAGACTTTCGAAATTCAAGATAAATAACTAAACGTAAATTTATGTAAAAGTTATTTTTATTGTTACAAACCCAAACAAAAATCGAACTTCGAATTATCAAAGTACAAATAATCAACTTTAGACGGATGTTATCGTAAAGTTGGTTACGCTTCGTATAAATTTGCAAACTTTTACCGGTATGTATTTCCCTTCAATTATATTTGGTCGATTAAATTGAACGTTCCGTATAAATAACGATATAGACCAAAACATTTTTTTTTTGTATTTTTCGGACTGTTTATCTATAAAAAACAAACGATTAGAAATTATAAATCATTTCCTTTCCACTTGGTAAAAGGGCAATTTTTTGAATCCGGCTAAATTGTGAACGTAAAATATTAACTGCCGTTCTAACAAATCAAATTTTTATCGAAACTTCTATAAGCGATTTTCGGAATCGTAATTAATATTATATTTTTTCTGCCTTCATCACCATTTCATGATTTCTAGGCACGTATCTACAGAGAAACTGTCTACAACGTCACTTATAATTTCTTTTAGATATAAAAAGTCCTGTGTTGGAAAAGGAAACGGAAGGTTTCAACATAGATTATTGTGAACAAGCAAAAACACTTAATTTAAATAAATAATTAAGAAAACAATATATGCTGTAACGGGGAACATTCTACTGAAGGGAAATAAAGGTATCCCTAAACCTACGACCCCAGTTGCTTACGGTGGAAAGGGGTGAGTTCAATAAAATAAAATAAAAACATGGAAAAGAATAGGCGCCACTAATTTCGTCTTAGGTCGTACTTAAAAAAATTAGAAAAATTCCTCGATGTACTAGGAAGTTGTAGAAGTACCTTTGGGACAATGAAAGATAGCCTAGGATCTAATAATCGATAATTTAATTGTTTGTAACTAAACAGAATTAGGCTAATTGTAAATAATTGTTTATTTGTCTTGTAAATAATAATCAAAGGTGTTTTTTTAGAGGTTCACAACTTTGAGTTGGCAACACTACTTTATTTGACAATCCATTTAACAGCTGATAGTTGCTTTTTGTTTAGTTTGGATTGACATTTCATTATGAATAGACTTACACCAGAGCAACGCTTGCAAATTGTTGAAATTTTTTATCAAAATAATGGTTCTGTTCGTTAAACTTATCGTGCACTTCGTCCATTTTATGGCGTACATAATCGTCCTTCAGAGCGGCTAATTCGAATAACAATGGATGAACTGAAGAAGTTGAAGCCGCTGTACAGGAAAGCATTGTAGAAGATCCAAATCAATCAATTCGTCGCCGTTGTCAGCAACTGGGGTTGTGTCCTTCCACTTTATGGAAGATTTTACGAAAGAATCTTGGCTTAAAAACTTTCAAGATTCAACTTGTGCAGGA
Organism: Pyrocoelia pectoralis; assembly: GCA_036250285.1. NCBI lineage: Eukaryota > Metazoa > Arthropoda > Insecta > Coleoptera > Lampyridae > Pyrocoelia > Pyrocoelia pectoralis. Next base: position 30,485,381 of record CM070080.1, read on the forward strand.
ATTAAAACCAAACGACCATCGTATGCGCCGCCAATTCGGGGAGCACAAATTGATATTGATATTGAATTTCCATTCAAAATTTTGTTCTCCGATGAAGCCCATTTTTTGTTGAATGGGTACGTAAATAAGCAGAATTGTCGCATTTGGAGTGAGGATACTCCACAAGCTTTTGTCGAAACACCATTACATCCACAGAAAATTACTGTTTGGTGCTCTTTATAGGCTGGCGGAGTCATTGGTTGATATGTCTACAAAAACGATGATGGTCAGAATGTTACTATCAATGGTGAACTGTATAGGGACATCATCAGAAACTAGCTGACATTAATCTTGCTGACATGTAGTTCCAACAGGACGGAGCCACATGCCACACAGCGCGCGCTACAATTGATTTACTCAAAAAAACTTTTGATGAAAGAATAATTTCACGTAATGGTCCAACTAACTGGCCGCCAAGATCGTGTGATTTAACCCCATTGGAATGATGGGTATCTGACCAGTGGTATCGAAATAATTCGCCATTTGCTTTGAATCACGTCTTAATACAGGTAAAGTTAAGTACAGCTTTTAGACAATATCTCTGCTGGTGGGATGCGCAAGCGATGAACAAGGAGGCAACACCAAAGATGAAGGCACATCTATATGTCCTTCCCTAGCGTACAAGCATGGTAAAAGTTGTTGGAGGATTTAATATGAAAACAACGTTAAACAATTCATTAGGAAAATTGAATGCAAACAAAATAGTTGTTCGAAGAAGCTCAGCTTGAAGATAAACGTTCAAGATGAAAAGCGAGGATGAGCCGCCATTGATAAGTTTTGCTAAAAACCTGAAAAGAGATTGGATGAAAATGAGCTGGAAGAAGGATAAGGAAACGCCCATGAAGCACATCAAAATATGGATATGGAACTATGGCACCAAATGGTGTAAACCAATGATTTAAGGTAGTTCCACAGGAAAAAATCACATGGGGCTAAATCTGGCGATCGCGCTGGCCACTGAAGAACACCTCTAAGAGAGATGAGCCGTTCGGGGAAGTGTTCTTGCAAGAAATTCATTGACCTTCTTGCCGTGTGAGCCGTGGCGCCATCCTGTTGAAACCACACTTCCTCTACATCCATTTCTTCGAGTTTGGGTAGAATGGCTGAAGGAAAAGTAGGCCTCCACGAAGAACGCGAGCTCTTGCTTTGTCCATTGCATTGTTGACATTGAACTAGTCATAACAAAAATCTTAGATAACGTGCTTTCGAACGCGCCATATACCAACGCTCTAATATTAATGGCCGCTTCCCACAGTGCAAAAAAACGTTTCTGAAATGTTTTAGAAACGTATCTCTGAAACATGAAACATCTCCGAAACAGCGACAGAAACGTATCATACACATAACATAGATGTTTAATGTCCGCCTTCAGAAACCTAGATTTGAAACAACACAAAAACGTTACATCGAAACATTTTATATATGTTTCAAGAAACATATCGGAGAGTAATTTATTGATATGTAGGAGAAATGTGACCTTATAAATGTTTCATACGTGAATATTTGAAATGTCTCATATATGTTTCATTGGAAACATACCTGAGTATAAAAAAATTGAGATGTGGTAGAAACTATGGTACCGAGAGCCCCAACTGCTCTGAGGGGCTCTTTTCCCAGTATGCAGGGCCCCATGTACTCCGATGGCTTGTTCTCCAGGGCCCCCAAAATTCTTTTAGTGTAAACTCGAAGGAGATCGGTGATGATGAAAAATCCTTTTGCTTCAAGTGGGATTCGAACATCGGTCGCTTGTTTAGGAATTCAGAAAACAGCCACGCAAACTACCTGAGCTACCGACTCGCTGGCAAATAAGCCATTTAGATGTGCAATATTACCCATCTACTTACGATGAATAAATCTATTTTTGGAAACGGAAATTTTTCGTTCCAATTGAACACTAAATTGTAATTTTGGATAAATATGTAAAACACTCACATTGAAACGTGTATTTTTAGTTTCTTACGATATGTTTCAAGTGATTAGGTTTCTAGTACAACGCTACTAAATACAAGTAACATTAACTTTGAAAGATGACTTCAAACGAAACATCACATTTTTAATGAAGTTTCTAAAATGTTATACGTTATTACTAAAGCTAGGATAGTTAGACAAAATGAAAGTTTAAAAAAGGCAGGCAAAAGGCATAAAAAATAATTTTAAAAAAGCATCTAAAAAGACAAAAAAGGACAAAAATGGCACGGAAAAGCGAAAACTGTCGAGATAAAATCAACACATACATATTCAATTTAAATATAGACAAACAAACATTTATTTGAAAAAGTAATTACAGTTGATAGATGCTTATCTGCTGGTATTCTTTTCCAATAAAGTTTTCTGGCTAATTAAAATACGCTTAACAAGGCATAATGACTAAGGGATGCAATTTCAACAAAGACTATGCAGGTGCAGCTTGTAGGTAGAAATAATACAATGGGAAATATTTCAAAGTAAGGAAAATGACTCATCCGAGTTATTATTGTAAAAGGCTTAAATATTATAGACAAAGTTTGAATTCAGTTTGTATACGAAATTCCTTTCCCTTTCAAACAATTTGCTTTCTTTAGAAATTACCCAGAAAAATATACCTATATAAACTCTAAAAATTTAAAATACTTACTTACATTTCAAAAAACTAAAAAAAATTTACAGAAAAGGTACTAAATACTGACGCGAAAATATCAAAAAAAACGGTAAAAAACGCAAAATAAAACTAACAGAAACCAAAAAAGGCAGAATAAAGTTTGCATTTTTAGAAAGTGCGTACTCTAAAACGGATTTTAAATAGGGTCTGCCTTATGTTTGTTCATTTATAAAAAAAGGCATCCTAGCTTTAGTTATCACATTCCAAAAAATATATCACAGAGGTATATTTTTGGATACATATCTAAAACGTTCACACCGAAACGTGTATGATGTGTTTCTTACGATATGATTCAACTGATAAGGTTTCTGGTACAACACTACTAAACAACTCCGTAAGGTTAACTTTGAGATATGACTATTTTGTTTCAAACGAAACATCACATTTGTAACGTTTCTAAAATGTTATACGTTATCACATTCCAAAAGATACATCACAGAGATGTATTTTTGGATACATATCTAAAACGTTCACACCGAAACGTGTATGATGTGTTTCTTACAATATGATTCAACTGATAAGGTTTCTGGTACAACACTACTAAACACAACTCCGTAACGTTAACTTTGAGATATAACTATTTTGTTTCAAACGAAACATCACATTTGTAACGTTTCTAAAATGTTATACGTTATCACTAGAGGGCGGATTATATGCAAAATGCATATTGTTGAATATTGATGCTGTAAAAGTATCCTTCCGTATCTAGGTGAATCACATTAATGCGAGTTATATGACACCAATTTAATTTTGCATATTTTGCATATATTTGCAGCAATGTTCATATTTTTGTAAAATGTGTATATTATTGCATAATTTGTGCATTTTTAAATAAATCGGACATTTTACTTAAAAAAATTTCTCTCGTCTCCTCAAACGAGCACAGTAAATGAAACTTTTTAAATAAAAGATTAAAATCTAAAAAAGGAAACCTTTAAAAATTCCTGTGGAAGGTAAGAGAAGCGTCACTGCTATAATTTCGCCGTAGCATTCGATCATATCGAGATTTAGATGGAGCTGCCTTGCATTTCTTACAGAGATTTCTCAGTCGCGTCCCTACATCCACTTGATCGAACGGGGATATATTTTATCTGATACGCGACAAGGATTTAATTTAAACAATTTGAAAAAACACCTTATTGTAAATTATTATAGGCAGAAAAGCGATGATCAGAATAATATGTTTAATTCTCGAACTGATCGTAAGATTATTTGTAGTTAATATTACATAATATATACATTATTATTATTTTAATTACTTAATTTTTTTTATTAAGAACCTTTTTCACATAGTCAACAGTTTTTGTTTAATACAGGTTGTTTATTATTTCTTGGTACGCATATTTTGCATATAATGTTGCATATTTTAACAAACTGACTGCATATCTTTAACATATTTGGTGCATATATATGCGCATATATGTGACTTTTTATGTGCATATTAATCCGCCCTCTAGTTATCACATTCCAAAAAATACATCACAAAGATGTATTTTTGGATACATATCTAAAACGTTCGTGTTGTAATGTGTATGTTTTGTATTTTATGTAACATATCAATTGAAACGTTTATTAGACATTACCATTTATTCGCTTTCGACAGGAATGTACCAGTAATGTGTCTTAGACGTTTCTTAGGAATGTTTCATTTGTAACCCTTATGCAACATTTGGAAACGTTTCATGGATGTACTGTGTTCAGTGGGTTGGTAGCGCGAGTTTCAAATAAGGAAGTAACCAGGCCCCAACCTGTACAAGTAGAACTGTGAATATGTCAACGCTCTTGTATGTTTTATTGGCATTTTGCCGCTTAGCGGCCGAATTTATTTCCTAATAAGAAACTTGTATTGGAAAAACTTCATACACCAACAACGCTTTATTAATGTGAGGCTGTTTCAAGAAATCGGTTTCGGAATTCCACTATAAAAATCATGGATTTACATGGATATACTTTGGGACCATAAAACATTCCAATTTCCTTTTGTCCTTTTTTGATAGTTTTGAACTCCTTAAGCAGGCTAACATCTCACTATCTCATTTTTCTTCCTGCCAAATTAATGAAATGTGGACATTATTTTGAAAATTCCTTTTATGAGGGGACCTGTATACCGGGTGAGTCATTTAACCTGGAATTTGAAATATCTCGAAAAATACGCATTGTATAGAAAAATGTGCCGAATCAAAACTTGAATATCTTCGAGGGGGAAATTCGTTAGTACTAAATTACACTCTCACCCCCACCCCCTGTAGGCGGGGCAAATTTGAAATCTTAAATAGGAACCCCTATTTTTTATCGCAGATTCGGATTTTACGTCGAAAGTTACGTACGATTTGTCCGAAACATTTTTTTCGATTCGCGACAGAGGGCGCTGTAATCGCAAGAAATGGAGCAGAAGTCAAAAAACAGATAAACACGTATTTAGTAAGATTCGACAGATTATTCAATGATGTTAGGGTTGCCCTCCCCTCTCCTGCAGGTGTGTTTGGGGGGGGGGGTGAATAAACTGTTTTTAACGTAACCCAGGAACAACGAGGAGGACGTAAATCACGTAATAGTTTTATGTTGCATTTGGAGTGCTTGATTAACGTGAATCCCCTTGCCCCTCACTAATCAAGTCAATGCTCGAAATGGTGACCTTGAACTTGAACAACCTGGACACAAGCATTCGTCTATCCAATCTGACAAAATACGTGTTTATATGTTTTACACCTCTGCCCCATTTCTTGCGATTACAGCGCCCTCTGTCGCGAATCGAAAAAAATGTTTCGGACAAATCGTACGTAACTTTCGACGTAAAATCCGAATCTACGATAAAAAATAGGGGTTCCTATTTAAGATTTCAAATTTGCCCCCCGCCCCGCCTACAGGGGGTGGGGGTGAGGGTGTAATTTAGTACTAACGAATTTCCCCCTCGAAGATATTCAAGTTTTGATTCGGCACATTTTTCTATACAACGCGTATTTTTCGAGATATTTCAAATTCCAGGTTAAATGACTCACCCGGTATACCCCGTTAAAACAACACTACTTTTTGTCTTGGCAAATCCATAATATTTTTTTATTTAACAAGTATTTTTAATGACTTTTAACAATACAGCTGAAAGATACTAACCAAAAGGGGGAAAAATAGTTTTGTCATTATTTAAAAATACAGAATATCCCGAAATACGATGGGGTCTTTGTAATAAAAATGAAAAACGAGCATTTTCAGAATATCAGAGGCGATTTTTGAATAATATAGTGCACATTACCGTCCATTCGATAAAGTTCATTGGTATATAAGAGAAATTGAGGGAGAGATTGAAGGCCATATTATTTGAGCTTATAAACACGATCCATCTACAACCTCGAGATTCTACCAAGACCTCTGCTCTTGACATGCGCACCAAAAAAATGTTTTAAGTTCATCGTCGAGGCGTTAACTTCGAACACTTCATTCGTTTCCGTCTTTTACAGCTCATTATTAAGTTTATTTTTAAAATGTGCATTACGTATGAAATTCTACACTTTCTTCTACGCCAATAAATTATACAATAGTACAAATATTTGTGGAAAACTGGATAAACACGCGACGAAAATGTTTTCATAAAGACGACACCTTCAGGCTTCAAGATACCAAGATGAAGTAGCACATATTGTTTTCTAAATTAATTTTTTAAATAAAATGTTATCGTGAGATTCCTGTTTAAAATAGATTTTCGTTTCTATGTTTATTATTATAATAGTATTCGTGTTATTTTAGCGCATTAAAAAAACCTTTGCTACAGTAGATTCGTATAACAGTTTATGTTTAATATACAAATACACTCAAGAAACTACTGGCTATACATAGCAGGGAGCAGTTTTCGAATTCCAAAATATTTCTTGCATCACAAATTTAAAATTTGTTTTATTTATACGGTTGACGTATAAAAGCACTTCTTATATAAAAAAATGGAAATTAAAGCTTTCATTTTTTGTTAACAGAAACATCGAAAATAGAACTACATAGTAACACTCGAAACAACTTCAATTTTGCGATAAAATAATTCAGAGGAAGTAAACAGAAAAAAATTCTTAAGTAAAGTAACCCTGATTTTGTATGTGGAATCTGCTAATTCGAATTTTCCACACAATTCGGCTTTATATCTTTGTCTTAGTGGGCGATATCATAATTTAGGGGAAGTAAGAGAATTTCTTTTGTAAAATGACACCAATTGGCGTTATCTTTGTGTATAAATGTTTCCTAATTTGCATCCTTAGGATTTTCAACATCAGAGACGTAAATTCTATAAATACAGGGCAATGAAGTGATTTCGTGAAGTTATTGTAGCTGTATTATTTGAAATATAAACGCGGCTTCGCGCGCACTTGCGCTCTCAAGTTTGCATCGCGGTAAAGCAGAGATTCGAGTCCAGTCTGGCTAAATAACGAATATGATTCCAGTTAAGCATTTTTTTTTCTTCATTTGAAGCAGCTTAGCCACTGCGAACAGTAAACTGATTACAGCGTTGCCCAGGAAACACCACGAGGAAGTGCTGCTAATCTTTCCCACTAACCGCCCACCCTCCGTGACTTTCTCTTCCTTCCCACTTCTAAAGCCACGGAAAGGTACCGCGGCTCATTTGACATTTAGCTACAGGTGCGGGACGGACTACGATAATCTTTGGTTACGTTTCCAAAAGATAGGTTAACTCGTTTAAAATGGATTAATTTTTGTAAATTAAAATTACGATATGAAGAAGTACCCGTTACTTATAAAATTCGTTCATTACATATTGATGAAATACATAAATGTAATAGATAACAGAAAAGGCCGATCGATTTCGCGCGGGCTGACTGACTGACTGACTGACATATGACCAACTTTATTATGTAGGTAGATAGCTCATCACGAAACTTTACATATATACATAGAGCAACTTACCAGGTTCTGTTTTGTTTTTGTCTAAGAGTCGTGTTTTAGCTTTCAACCGAGAGAGTGTAGCATTTATCAAAGAAGGTAACAGGTGAGGAGAGAACCTTTGTTGTGCTTGACTTTACTTCATATCAATCTGTCATAACAATGCAACGGCACTTGAGAAGGAAGTTCGAGAAAGCTGCGCCGAGTGCCAACTCCATTCGGCGATGGTACGCTCAATTCAAAGCAAAAGGATGTCTATGTAAAGGGAAATCGACGGGTCGTCCTCCAGTGAGTGAAGAAAAAGTTGAGAGCGTGCCCACAGAAGTTAACGCACAAAGCGAGCAGAGAGCTCAACATTCCACAACCGAGCGTTTGGAAGATCTTAGGGAAAAGATTGAAGCCGAAGCCTTCACAGTTGCTTTGAATTTTGTACACAAATTCAACAGTATATGGAAGAGGATGGTTTTTTTGAGAACCTTGTGGTCAGTGATGAAGCAACGTTCTTTGTGAGTGGAAAAGTAAACAGGCACAATCTGGGAGAAAGAAAATCCCCACGCTTTCGTCCAGCATGTTCGTGACTCCCCAAAAGTTAGTGTGTAGGTAGTGCAGTGTCACGTTTCAAAGTACACGGCCCTTTTTTCTTCGGCGAGCACAATATTACAGCACACGTGTATCTGGACATGTTGGAAAATTTGCTCATGCCGCAGCTGGAAGCCGACAGTGATAACTTCATCTACCAGCATTATGGTGCTCCACCACACTTCCATAATGATGTTCGTCCACTTTTAAACTTAAGATTGACAAACAGATGAATCGGTCACGGTGGGGAGAATCATCAGAAATTGGTGACATGGCCTCCACGTTTCCCTGACTTGACGGCTGTGAGATTTTTTTGTATCAATGTCAAATATCAAATGTCAAATGTCAATCTGAAATAGAACCTGGTACGTTGCTCTATGTATTTGCAAAGTTTCGTGATGATATGTCAAATCAAAGAGTTCTTTTGTCAGATAATACAGCTACAATAAATTCACGAAATCGATCCAATCATTTGTAATTGTCCTGTATATAGAAAAGTTTCGACAATATCACATGTTCTTTGAAAATTTGGAAAAAACTAATCGAAAGAACTATTGTAAGCTGAAAACCATCACTAAAAGTAATTGTTGTACAAAGATAAAAAACTATAACCACAAGAAAAATGTCATATGCAACATTCGGAGAAAGGTGAAATAGAAGAGAAAAAAATTAAAGGCGAATGGAACAAAGCGACTTGAAGAGAGAGAAAACTGAAGTCAATGGTTCAAACAGACCTTACAATATTTTTATACAACACGAGGTATTCACGGTAGGAAAAAATAGTACAGAGTCGGAGTAGGAGTATAATAGCAACTATTTTCAGTTTTAGATTTTACCAAAAATGACGTTTTTCAAAATATTTACAAAACTATTGAGCTTTTTATTTAAAAAAATAAACAAATTGTCCACGAAATTTAGCGTAATTATTAAAGTTTTGTGCTATATATAAATAAAGTCATTAAAATTTCAAAACGTTACTGATATCTTATGAAAATGGTTCAGTCTAGGCACGTTATTGCCTTATATAATTTATATTATTTTTTTAAATTTTACTTTCAAAATTTCCTTAACACTTTATTTTTGAATGTAAAATTAAAAAATGTCATTTAAAAAAATTAACCCCTTAAAGATTTATCCTGTATAAGTGACATTAGTTGTAGCTTAGTAGTATTGAAGTAGATTTTATTTTAAATAATTTTTAGGGATGCCACGAATAGTGATTTTGTCGAAACCGAAGCGCCGAATATTCGGCGAAACTTATAGTACATTTCACGGGTGACAGGTTTCGACCTGTATCATTGAAGTGTGTTTGGTAACTACGCCGTGGGGGGTATTTGTTTCATTCTCGATTATTAGTTAATTGTTACATCAAATTGTGTTACTTTACAGTGTGTATAATATTGTAAATCTTAAAAAATATCAGTGTTTGTTCGCGAAATGCTTTACTTTAATAAAAATCCACCTATTTGGGAATATTATACTGATTTTTATGATAAAACAATTTTTTTATGAGTAATATGCTTTTTTGTCTAAATTTTGGTATTCGAAATTCGACCGAATGGTTCGCAATATTCGCCCGAATACCGAATAGTAAAAAAAGCAGCCGAATATTGGCATCTCTAACAACTCTCCCTAAAACTACTTGGCTCTCTAAGAAAACACACTTTTCCGTGTTTTGGCCTTAACACGCACTGTATACCTATACAGGGTGTCTCACGGTGACCATCGGTTAGAAGTATATCAAGAACTGTAAAAGCTAGAAATTTGAAATTTTGCACATACGACACCGTGTTTAATTTATTAAATAAAAATGTTTTCCAAATGGCAGCACTTCCGGAAATACCGGAAGTGTGCATCAACATCTTTATTTTAAATACAAACTAGGCAATATTTTTCACATTCTGATGTGTCATAAAATGTTTAATAAGTATGCTTAAAATAATCCGCGTATGAATTTTTATCATACAAGTTAAAGTTGGAAGGAACAAAAACTCTAAACCTTCCCCATAAATGTTTAATAATAATAATAAGATAATTGTCACACCTGGTGTGATAATTATCTTAAGTTAACACTTACACTGTACCCCCATTTTAGATATTTTCGTCTGATGATGGCTTCTGCCGAAACATGTTACGATACTTCACCCTCGCCTTCATAATTCATTAACTTCGCTTCACGAGTATCGCTATTATTATTATTAAACATTTATGGGGAAGGTTTAGAGTTTTTGTTCTTTTCAACTTTAAAATGTACAATGTACATGTAGATTCTGGGATGTACATACATGCTTCTTGAAGTTTATCGAACGAATTTTCATGACACTTGAAAAGATATGTGTGTGTCGCTTTTTTGTGTTAAAGTTAAGGAATTTTGTAATTTTGACTTCAGATTCGGAAGAGCATCAGAAAGTAAGTCTAGGATATTTTGTCGCTTGTTGTAGTTCAACGGGAACATCTTCAAAATCGTCAACAAAGTTTTGATATTTTTTGAAAAAATCCGATATTTTTGATAGTAGAATGGGAAACAAATGCTTAATAATGCTCTTGAGCATTCTTAACTGGTTGATATTGTATCTAACTGTTACACATCCCTTTTTGTATGTTAATCTTTAAAAAATATCTATTAGTCTTGGTGTAATAAAAGTACCAACAGTGCACAGCAAAAATGTAGAAACAGTCTTTATGTAGTATATTAATCTCGTTTTAGAACCTCTTCGTTAATTACCTGGTAGAAACCCAGAAGTTGCGTATATTAACGTCAATAATACCATAATATTGAAAGGAAACCTTTTCTTTCACAAAAAAAAGTCGTTCCACTTCATTATTTAACCGCACGAAGTCAGGAATCATTGTGTTTATTCACGACAACACTAAAACTGAGATTGTAGCTTGAATAATGACAAACTGTTGCAGTCTTGCAGTTAAGATAAAAATAAACTAAAGTGTGGAGCGCTGCCATATTCCAACCCCCACGTCAAAGAGAGGTTAAAACATAGAAAAAAGAGAAATGGGGGAGGTGTAGCCAATTAAAAACTACATTGTTTTGATAGTAGTGGTCGAGTGTATTTACAAATTAGTTTTAACTACATCGCTAAATGAACAAATAGAAGCTTCGCTTTGATGTAAGATCGCAGAATGCGTTTGATGTTTTATTGCTACGATGCACTCCATTTTAATTATTTATTTCCGTTTTTTTTTTCAGTTGAATTTTTATTGTTATACATCAAGTTGCTCGTAACGCCGATTTAGTGTTGTTTGTCTATTTTTTTTTTCGTAAATGAAATACAAAAAGCGCCTAAAAGATTTAATAATGTGAAAAGTAGCATCTGACGTTAAGGGTGGCAGATGGTATTTTGTTTAGAGAAGTTGTAGAACTTTTCTGTTTGTATTGGTACGGGAACGTAGAGACTTAGTTGGTTTCGTACCGCTTAAAGATCCCAATATTATGCATATCTCCCTCATATAGAATGCTAAATTATTTAGTAAAGAGGATACGGAACCGACCTGGAATAAGTCGACGCTTGAGAGAATTTAGAGATAGATATATAGATAGAGCGGGGAAAAGCACCCGTAGAATTTTTACATGCGGGTGATAGGTCAATATTACGAGATACGGTTAAGATTAGCAAATATTTGATTCTCTTTTAACCTCGGCTTATACGAATAAATTTCATTATGGATGCTTTGAGTTGACTAATTACGTAGGAAATAGTTACGATTTACCTACCTTTCGCGACAGTGTCTCAAAATTGCGTTAATGCCTTGCCAATGTTCTCTTGACAGTCTTGATGATAAAGGGGGAATAATAATGAATCTCATAGAGAAAATAACATCACCCAAGTTGAAAGCTTCTTAAAATCTAACCTCAAATTTAATTTCTCTTAAAAATGTTGACAGTTAAACGACGTCTATAATCATTCATCATTTCACAGTCGGTGAATCTTTTAATTAAATTTATAAATAAACGGGTCTTAATTCGTATGTCATGTACCGTTATTGACAATCAACTGGAAATAAATAAAAACACCCATAATTTAATAAATGGGAGTATGTTGCAACAGCTGCGTTTCCGGCACCTGCATCTCTATATCAATGCAAAACAATATTTACCAACCGCATTCTGTGTATAAACAATATCTCGTGCATATTAGATGTATTAACCTCATAATTATTTGTCAATAACGTTGCCGTAATTTGATTATTAGATAATATGGGAGTCAATTAGTTATGTGATGCGCGGGTAGTTTCCGTCGTATTGCTGTCAAGTTAGTGCCATCTCTGCACTCAATGTCTATAATGTAACATGACTAAAGTATGTTCCAGACTGTTAGGTAGACAAGGGTTTCTACGAAAATAATATACGAAAATCCGAATGTATTAGTAATACGTACAAAACGGCCTGGAGTGATTTCTGAACTGAATGGGGTAGCTACAACATTGTTTTGTTTCCACATGATTCCATCCCCATGGTCGGTCGGGAATATAATTCAGTAATTCAACAAGGAAGAGAAACAATTGGTACATAATTAAGATCTAGAAGAAGTAAATAAGGGAAGCATTCGAAAAGGACCAGAAATATGCAGTATAGTACCTATTAGTCTAATGTTACATTTTTTTGGGCTTAGCATGCATTTGTCAGAGGACGCAATTTTATTTTTTGATATCAAGGAGGGGTTAGTGTAAAGTTAAATCCAAGTTTGTGGAGTTGCAACCCTTGTCCAACGGCCGCCATCTTGGAAAAGGGCTACAAATGGTTTTTATGGTCTACCTGACAAACTATTAGGTCTCACCAAAAAATTTTTAAAATAAATATTAATTTACATAGGATCCGGTTCTAAAGTCTGTAGCTGTATCCGTATTTGAATAAATTCGTGGAGGAGATTACTAGTAGATTACAGTAAATTTCATTTACTGATCCAGATACCTCCATTTTGACATTCCGATGGATAAATTTTGTAAGTATCACAAAGAAACACGAAGTTCATTCGATACGTCAACAACAGAATTCACGTGTAATCCGGTTAAACAAACCCGGATCTATGGATCCGAATCTTAAGGATCCGAATTGTGTATGAGATCCGGAGAAATCCAGATCCGGATATATCGTAGCTGGAGATCTGGAGAAGATCCGGATCCATATCGGATCTTGTTTTAGATCCGGAACCGTTTCACACCCCTAATTTATACTTCCTTTTTTGTTTTATTCTGTGCATACCGTCAGCGGAAAAAAGGGTTTAATTTTAGCGACAAATGATACAGCCTTAAAAAAAATTTAATTGAATGGTTGGTGTTTTATGGTAATTTTTCTTTTTAGGGCGAATGTAGGTATGTGATTTTCTTAATAAAAATTAAGGAACATTTAGTATTTAAAAAGGAGAATTTTACAAAGTTATTGGGGTTAGAGCTTACAATACCGGAATTCCGGGATTTCGAAAACCGGGATCCCGGACAAAATTGATGCAGTATTTAAAATCGGTATTCACACTAAATACCGGTATTTCGGTATTAATTCAATTTTATTTTAGTAGAAAATATTTTGGATTAATGATATTTAGAACTAGTCCAAAATATTGTATGTATACAGGGTGGGCCAATAGTGTGTGAATGAAAGACTGTGGGTTTATTAACGAACATTTCGAAAGTTCGTTCATGGGATATGGTAAGGCCACAAATCTAAAATATTTTCACTTGAATCGCAAAGTTTATGCAGGATGATTTATATCAAAGTTGCATTTTTTAATGGAACCCCCTGTATATTCCTTGGTCAATTCTAATGGGACTTTATGTGTCACACATAGTACTTAAAACGAATGGTTCACAAGGGATCACAAAGCTTAGAAGGTCGTAACGATGCGATATTACCAAAACTTGAAATATACCATCGTAAATCGGACGGTCAAATCTTCGAAATCTTCTGTGTTCGGAGAAATTACTACGTCAATTGACAAAATTTCTATAAACGGTAACTTGATTTTTCAAATGGCACTGCCAATTATTCTTTATTACCTTTTTAATTTTTGAGCTATGAATTTACAAAATTATAACTGCGAGAGTGCGAGTTCATTATTTCAAATTTCAATTTTGAATTTAATTTAAACTTTTTAACTTTTACGTTTCGAATTTTGAAATCTGAATTTTCAAATTATAATTTAGGATTCATTAGCATTAATATTTTAAGTTTCAATTTTTTATTTCAAATTTTTATTTTGAATACGAAATTTTTGAATTATATGAGGATTTATTTAATTTACATTTTATATTTACATCTTTGAATAACTTGAATACTTTGAATTTGGAATTTTGAACTTTGAATTTCTAAGCTATGCGTTTTTTATTTTTATTTTATAGTTTCAGCAGTAAAAAAGTCAATACGACAATACCGGTATCAATGCCGGGATACCGGAATTCACTTGATTGAATACCGAAAACCGGTATTCAAATTTTCTTCCGGTATTGTAAGCTCTAATTGGGGTGAATAAAGTCTGTAAAAACTGATTAATATAATAATGCTTAACCATATGTTGTTTTGAGGTGATGATGTTTCAAAAGGGAAGAAGGAGGAGGGTAAAGGAAAAGTGTAGATTGGGGGAGGAGGAGATGGAGAGTGTAGATAAATAATGAAAATATCTGGGTTATGTATTAAGATATGATAATAAGCATGAGACACATATAAGAGAACTAGCAAATAAGAGTAATAGACTAGTGGGGGGAGTGGGGGAAACAGTTTTTAGGAGGGATATTGAAAACAGAAGATGGATTTTTGGAAACCTAGTAAGGAGCCGGATGGGGTACGGAGTAGAGATAAGGGGGTGGAAGGAGTGGCAAAAAATCGAGATAGTGCAGGAAACATACTGGAGATGGACGTTGGGATTGGATAGAGAGACGCCAGGGTATATAGTGGAGAAGGAGATAAAAGCCGAAAAAATAAGCGTTCAGACAGGAAAGAGAGCGGTGAAGGATGAGGAAGAGGTCAAGAAGAGGAATTAAATTGTAATGGTGAATGAGTGTATGAGAGAGGTGAGGAAAAAACGGATAAGGTATGGACAGGAGGAGAGGAGACAGTATCAGAGAGTGGGTTGTGCAAGGGAGGAGATAGAAAGAAGAAGAGAGGAAAGAAGGGATATGGTAGGCAAGTTGGTAAGAAGAGATAAGAATGTTCAGGGCCAGGGAAGGAGAGCAAGGATAGTTGAAGGGTGGTATAATGAGGGATATCGGGAGATTATGGTGGAAGGCAATGGGGGGCATGGGATTGAATGAAAAAAGAATAGTGGCGAGATTTAGGTGCGGAAATGAGGAAAATGAAAATAGATATTGGTGGGAAGACAAGAAGAGGGTTTGTAGAATGTGCAGAGAAGGGAGGGAAAGTGTGAGGCATATGATGAGGGAATGTGAGGAGCTAAGAGAAGAGGGGAGAGAGAGAAAGGTGATTCTGGGAGTGAAGGGGAAGGAGAGGGTGGATGAAGGAGGTATTATAGAGAAGGGGAAAGGGTGAAACGAAGGGGGCAGGAGTGAAGACAGTTTTGAGTAATACCTAATTTATTTTTTCTTTTGTATATTTGTTTGTTTATTAGAATAAATTAGAATAAGGATCTTTGTATATTTTTTGGTAAGAATACAATAAAATTGAATTGAATTGAACGTTGTTTTGAGGTAGATACATTTTAAATTGGGTGCGCCATTATTAGAAGTTAGCTAGGGCCGAAATTTTAAGAATCATTCCGTTAGTGAAGGGCATTCGTTTATATTTATACCATCAATTGCAAACCATTTTTTTTAGTAAAATGGTAACCGTAGTGTTAAATTGATCTAAAAAAACTATTCATAACACAACTAAACACATAAATATAAAATCTTATTTCACCAGTTGCTACAAATTGAATCTAATACGTAGAATGCTCTTCATTTAATTCATTCTCAGCTACAATAGAAGGAAAAATTCTCCATGAACATTTTCAGCAAAATCGAAATTAACGCAGAAAAGATATAGTTGTGGCTCACAAACAAGGAGACAAAGGGCTTGATACCACCATCTGAGGAGCAAGACATTCGCGCAAATGCAGTCAAAGCCAAAATTAAAGAGTCACTACAGATTTCCAAGTGTGCAGATGAAAAATGGTTCCCATACTCGACTGTAAGACTACAAAAAAGCAGAATATTGTCGCTTGGATGAGTAACTACCATATAGAACTGGTGGCATCACAAACATGAAACTGTTACTGAAAAATAAACAAGGTGTGGATCTCCTGAACTTTACCTCTTCCATAGCAAAAAAAAAAGGTAAGGTAAAACTCCTTAACTGAATGAAGATAATTTATCAAAATATTCTGTTTGGCGCGAATTGATAAAATTGTATGAAAAGCCGTTTTCCCTCACATACATTATGCGAACGCTTGTTTGTCATTTGCCAGTATATTTATATTTGGTGCTGCAAGTGACATTAAAATTCGTAAAGGAAAATACGAAATACCATCCCTATTTACTCTGAAAAGCTTTTAAATCCCATGAATTACACAATGAAATCGAGTGTGCAATACCGGGGTACGGGTTTAATTAACACAATAATACACTGACGCAATAATGATCTGTCACTGTTCACCTGTTAGAAGGGAAGTTAATCTTAAGGTGGCGCGCTTCTCATTCTTGTATGAATTGGAAATGTAAGGGGTGTCAAAGGAACAAAAACAAAAGATTTATCTCTTTGTGTTAAGGAAAGTGGTGGTAGAGGGACGGTAGCGTGCGAAGCAACAACATTTTTAGTTACCTTCAACTCAAATAGACTTGATAAAGGAGGGTGCGTTTAGAAATAGGAAATTGGTGGAAATCCACCTTCGATTCCAATTTCACATCGTGTAACTAATTCATTAGAAAACGTAGGTATAACGTAAATCACTATATGCATCGCGGTTGACTTCGTTTAATCGACCTTACTGTTTGTATATACAGTCTGCAGTTAATAGCCTGTTATGGATTAGTTAACGGCCTGCGAACTTTGTTTTTGATACAAGGAGAGTGAAGACAAACAAGAAAGTGTAGATTCAGTGGTCGTAAATCGATTAGGAAGTGTGGATAAGGTGGCAGTGTTAGTGCTAACAAGGTAACTTGCGCACCTTTAAACCGACTTTGTTTACGTAATTACCGTCTGAAAGTAGAGTAGCCTAATTGGGGCGAAAGATAAGATCGATAACAATTAAAGCGGAACGGAAAATATTAATGGAATGTTACATTTCAGACGAGTATTAGAGAGAGAAATGAGCGCTAAGGAGAGGTTCGAAATCAAACTCGTAATTATTTCTGTCATTATCTATTGTTTCAGAGAATATAAAGCAAATATTAATTTGCATACAGACTTCCATAATGAAATACAAATGAACCAAATTCTGACTAAAATTTAAATTATTAAAGAAAACATTATCATATTTGATATCCTTGTACTCGGTTGGATCAAACGTTTCCAGTACAACAAAAGGGAAGTGTTGAAAATGTCCAAAGTTATTATAATCATTAATCATTAAATGAAATGAAATTAAATGTCAGATCCAAATGAAAAGGAAACGATGGAGGGATACTGAAAATGGGAGATATGCGAAATAAATAGATGACGCATAATTTGGACGGTTTCTGTAAAGGTCCAAACGATTTATTTCCAAAACTTTAAAATTTATAAATTTATCTTGGCGCGGTAACAGGATTGCGTAAATGACCATGCTGTACGTTACACAAATGGGATACGTAATTTCTATCTTACATTTCCTGCGGGATTGCCGATATATTTTGATTACACTTCGGAAGAGTTACCGTTTTGTTATTAGATCTAAATACAAACATACGTTATTTATTGAGGGGTAAAATTTATTGATTTGTCGATTTGATAATTAGATTTTTTCCTAAATTTACGCTCTTCTTTCTTATACTAATTAAATTGCTTTATGTAGGTAAATGACAATTATACAATTGAGATTTCGTTTGTAAATCATTACATTATGTTCAATTTGAATATGTACAGTTGTAACGATAATAATAATAATAATAATAATAAAAACTTCACTTAATTACAAAAAAGTATGTATACATATAACATAAAGCATTTCAGCAGAAATTTTATGGCACAATAAAAAGCTTAAGTATGTAATAGACAGCTTAATAGTAACCTATATTACATGTCCTGTTTCTCTTTTTGTAATGTTCAGATATGTCAATGGCGGATGCAAGAGAGGGGGGGGGGGGGTAATTTTTGTGTAGTGGGGATATTTACATAGGTAACTGTAAGGTTGTAAGGTTTGACTACATGGACTCTTACAACCTTGATAAGGAATTTTCTATTTTGTTTTTGTCTGCGTCAGTGTTTCCAGGAAACGTGTCTGATATTTGAAAAACATCACTTAATTTAATTTAATTCCTTTTTATTTAAATAAAATCACGTTTTATAAGCAACCATTTTACAAATTAAATTTCAAAATGCCAACAAATAAGGAGACAACTCTACTTTGTGTAAAGTGTAGGGCTTAGCCCGCTCCTGATAAACTAGAAAAGCTAATAATGTTTCATGGACACCATTTTAAGAGGTCTTTATTATTTATTATTATTCTCTGGGGGTAGTCCCAATAGGTTCCCGCACTGCGACCTTTTGGTCTATTGTGCTCCCCGGTGTTGTCTACCCTTCAAGAATGCCTGTATCTTTCACAAAGTCCAGGATTTTAGTAGGGCGAATCTTCGTTACTTCCTCTTGTGTAATTTTTTCATTTCCAAGTAGGAGTTCCCTTGCCTTTATGAATGCCTCACATTGGCAAATGACGTGATAGGGCGTTTCATCTGCCTCACCACAACCCCTGCACGTCGGGCTTTCAGTCAGTCTTTACTAGTGTCCATCATATTAAATTTTTATCAAATTATATTGAGTTCTCTGAAAGTTATTCAAGAAAAAAGGATTACCAACGGCGTCCTTCATCGGCACATATCTCCGCAGGGAAGGCCTGTAGGGAAAAATTTCAAAGGAACTTGTCATCTTATTTTTCCATGCTCTGTCTGAATCCGAAAGATTTCCCACATTTTCGCGGACACCCTGTATATAATACTAATAATATTTTTGAATAAAACTATTTTTACTTTACTGATGATGGTTTTATTAAGTTACAGTTACAGTTGGCGTCTGAAAAACGAAAAATTTACAAGTTTTATTTTTCCCGCGTCCTACTGTCCTCACGCCTTTATGTCCTCGCGCCCTTATGTCCTTGCGCCCTTATGTACTCGCGCCCTTATGTCCTCGCCCCTTTATGCCCTGGCGCCCTAACGGCCGCGCCCTTTCGGTCGCGCCCTATTGGCGGCACCCTAATGTCCTACACCGAACCTAGATGTGATGTACGCAGAACTGAGAAAGTTAGAAGATTTGTTCTCTAGAAAAAGGATAAAGGAAGAAAATCTCGATTATGCATTGATTTCCGAAAGCTGAATAAGTTGATTATATCAGAATGTTTTCCATTTCCAATTCGGGACATTACCGAGAAAGTTGGGAATTGTGAATATTTTTCAGTTTTTGATATTAACTTTTTGGTGCATACCATTAAAATTACAGGACCGAGAAAAAACTTCTTTCATCACTAAATACGGAAAGTAGTTATGCCGTTTGGCCTAAAACAGGCCCCAGCTACTTTCCAACGTAAATTGTCCAATATAATCAGAAGAAATGATTTGGATAATTTTACTGTAAACTATATTGATGATGTGTTAATTTTTTCTCGAACCTGGAAGGATCATATCAAACACATCGAGAAATTTTTACAAGTTATCCAAGATGAAGGTATTAAATTAAAGTTAAGCAAATGTTTGAAGCCAGCAAAATCTGTCAAATACCTAGGACATACGATTTCAAAGAGTAAAGTATCTCCGGCTGCAGACAATTTGGTTTCTATTGAAAACCTTCAAAGACCTACCGAAAAAAGTAGTGTAAGGAGGCCCCATAAATTTTTTTTTGAGATATATTGAAAACAGCGCATCAAAATTAGAACCATATTACATCGATTACTTAGAAAATATGTCAAATTTGAGTGGTCAGAAGATTGTGAACACGCCTTTAACATGATGAAGAAAAGTCTATTTAAATAGAAACTGATGCTAGTATGTAATAAACGTATTGATGCAACTCTCGAACAACCTCAGAAAGATGGTATATTACATCCTGTGGCCTATTTTGTTCGAAAACTGTCAAATAGGGAAAGTCGTTTTGACATTATTCATTTAGAATGTAAAGCCATTAAAGAGGCCATTAAATTTTGGAAATTTTTAGAAAATTTGAAGACAAAAGCCCGAACTGATGAAATACTTGAAAATTTAATCTTCTATTTATCTCAATTTAATTTTAAAAAGGGTAGTGTTTGCAATAAAGATTTATGTGGGAGTTATTATTATTACGATATTCTCTAATTATTTAGGAAAAATACGTTACTTTTCCATAATGCAACTCTGAGATTTTCGAAAAAAATTTCAAAACACGTGCGCACGATAAAATACTTCCTATTAGTAAGTTAAAAAGTGTATGCATCAAATTTTCCCATGTCATTGACTTTGTACGTGGAATTTTACCTTTTCAAACCGCTTTTCACTTAAAGCTTCCATCCTTCAGATCTTTGACCAACAATCTTTCATTTCAATCAATAGAAATAGTTTTGCTGATTTTGCGAGCAACATGTGTCCGAACATTGTCGTGTAAGAGCACAACTCCTTTGGTCAACAACAAAAATCCAATTGCATCACAGGATTACTGCCTTACAAGAAAGTATTTGCATCTTTCTGACATTCTTCTATAATCTATGGTATTAAGACTATAATACATTTTTTCCATAAAACCAATTCAATGTTGAACCAGTTTGATGAAATTCAGGATCGTAGATGTAAAAACCTATAGTAGCGGGGAGGAGAACGAGTTAAATGCATCTCCAAGCGACACAATGGGTTTGTTCACAGCTTTTGTTTAAAAGGGTACTAAGAATTAGTGAGCGCGACTATCCTCCAAGGCTCTACAGTAATTTGAAAATGTAACCCTTCAGAACGTACTTAGCTATATTCTTAAGAAAAGAAGAGCACCTTGCCATATTGTAATTTCTCTGTTTTTGTACATAATGGTCTTCACCCAAATAAATTTTAAATTTAAGAAAACTGAAAGGATACACATTTACAAAGAAAAGATTAGAAGTTTTGACAGTACGAATAATTCGAATAGTCAGTCGCAGTCTTAGACACAAGTGAAGTAACACATAAATTCTCTATATGAGCTTAATACAATAGTGAGTGTAGGGAGACGAATAAAGTAAGGTAAAAGCTACTTTAAGTTAAGTAAATGAGTAATCGAGTATTCGACAGAAGAGAAGAAGAAAACGAACCAGAGAGAAAAAATGATTTGGTAAGAGTAGAGGTACGAACCCCAAGAATATCAATGGATACACCAAGCAGCCAAGGGAATGTAGGTACTAGAAATGATGCTAAGTACGATGAAGGATTTTAGGAAATTAGAAAGAAACAAATTAGAGAGTTGAAAGTAGAAAACGAAATTTATAAAAGGGCAAATGAGGGATTCAAGAACAAAATATTATAATAAATGAAATAGTTGAAATTAGAAACAATATAGGATGGGCTGACAAGGGACAAAAAACAAGGAATGAAAAAAGCGAGAAGACAATGGAAAATTTTGTAAAAAGAGTAGTCCTTATCGTTCTTGGGGTATCTGTTACACTACTGGAGATCAAGCATAATCCCAAGTGATTCCATTCTTGTGTCGTAACATCCGGGCAAATATTAAAAAGATGCATATTCCAGGTCCGCTAATTTCAAGTCTGTTAGGTCAGTGGTTTTCAACCTTTTTGAATCGACGGCTCCCTTGACAAACTACAAACTTGTCGCGGCGCCCCTGTTAATTTTTAAGCAAGCAGTTGAACTTTAAAAAGGCTTAAAAAATTACGAATCTTTCATTCATCGCCCTGTTAAATGTTGTTTTTGTAGATAAATTGAAAAAAAGAATATAAAACCTTTTTAACTAATAAAAGAATAATTTGGAAAAAAATATATTACAAAAAAAATACAAGCAGAGTGCACCTTGAAACATCAGATTTGTCATTATTTATTTATTTCTTATGTTCTTATAATCTTATAAACAGTAAATAATAATAAATCACGTTCACTCGCGGCGCACCGAACCATCGTCCGCGGCGCACTGGTTGAAAACCACTGTGTTAGGTAATTCCATTCTTGTGTTGTATCACTTTACTCATAATTTCATCCACGCAAACATAAAAAAAATGATCAAACAGGCGACAGTATACAGCCTAGTTTGACATCTTTCTCTATTTTCATGTCATCGCTAAAGCATCGATTATCGCTGACTGCTTGTGACATTGTCGTACATTCATTTAGACAATTTATTGTATGATTTTGATCTGCCCCCCACAGTGTGGTCAGTGCAGGATATTCAGTTGCTGAAATCTGCTTCTTGATATTTTTCATTCTAATTTTGAGTTAATACGTTTGTGTAATATTGTAAGGTAATTTTCATAGTTCCATATATCTCGCTTTTTGGGTAGGTAATTTGCCCGATCGTTTCCGTTTCCATCTTTCAGTTCTTCTATGCCAACAGTTCGTGTTTTTTTTTAATTGTTCCTGTTCTACAAAATATGTTTGTTTTCTTGCTTCTTTCGATAGTGTTTGTGGACGATCTGTCCCTACACGTTCTTAGCCTTGTTTCTCTCTTATTTGATCCTTGAGACGTCTATTGCTAGGTCTGTTTCTCTCCTTCTCCTTTTTCACCAAGCCTCTGTTTACTTCAACTGTGTCTTCGTGTTCTTGTAATGCAACTCTAATCTTATTCGCAATAGTTTTCATTTATGCTTCATGTGGGACCTGGACACTTCGCCGAATGGACATAACGCCGAATGGACACAACGCCGAAACTTGGACACAACGTCGAAACGAATTGTTGGACACATCGCCGAAACTGGACACAACGCCGAAATCAGCCGTTGGACACAACGCCGAAAAAGGACACAACGCCGAAATTAGTACTTGGACATATTGCCGAATGTGGACACAACGCCGAAAAGCAAAAATTGACGCTGCATAGATCGGAAATCGGGCGTCGAAGCCGAAGTCTCACAACATCGAAACAGCTTAATGGACATATCGTCTATTGGACACTACGCCGAAACCTCGCGATGGGATATATAATTGAAATTTCTTTCTAAAAGTAATTAAAAAAGTTCTGATTATATACATTATTTATAGTCATATGTATCTCAGAATATTGGAACGAATTGAATATGTTGTACTACTTAAGCCTGATTTTCATATATGATTGATTCCCGGCTAATTAAATGCTAAATGGAGTAAATGATAATTTATTATTTTTATCTTGAAACAATTCTTGCCTTAACTTAACAAAACCTGTCTGAAAAATCAGGTTCCCAGAAATGTAATAAAGCAGGTAGTATTTAAAACTATTTACCACAAATTTTATTGCTTACATTGGGTTAGTGTTTCAAAAAATCGTAACTCATTCTTAACGTTTTTTGAAACACTAACTCTTCTGATGCCTCGATAAAGGCTAGGACAACTAGCCGAAACGTCGACTTAATGAAGTATAAGTATATTGTTTCATTAAACCATGCAACAACCCCTCAAGAAGACTCCACGAATATCATAAGGAGACACCCACTGCAGAATTCCATTATATGACTAACATGAGACAGCCACAATATCTTGCATAATATTTCTCAGGCATTATTTATTAACGAATGCTTGTATCATATATTTATGAGTTTTCTCGTTTCGTTCCACGTTTCCGCCCTACATATAATTTTCAACAATTACTTAAATATCCAACTTGAACATTTCTGTTGTCTAGTAATGATTATTTTTAGAAATCTAACGGAAAAATAGTGTCTATCGGTAATCCCTAAAGTACAGCCGGCAGGTATGCAATTCTTAGTATTTCGTAGGGTTGTGGTCAGTGGTCAGGGTCACTTACGACTTCCTAAGTTTACGAAAATCTTAAATATGCCTCCTGCATTTAAAAGGATTAAAGATTTTCTGTCAATCAAAGCCCTGTTATTGTAATCCGCACCATAAATAAAGGCGGCATTTTAAAAATAAAGTATTAGGTGCCGACTGTATTTAATTTGTTACACGTTACACCCGTAAAGTACCTATAAGACATTTTCACCATTACACAATTTTATTTCAAGCGTCGCTTTGCAGTGTTACTTTGCATTTTTTAAGTAGGTACAGTTGGGGCAACAAAAAATGGGACACTATGGTTTTACAAGTTCAATGGGCATATCTACTTTAAGTAGTACCTGACTAAACAAATTTAAGTGTTGTTTAATCGCGAAGGTCAGATAATACTTAAAGTAGGTACATACATATGACCATTGAACTTGTAAAACCATAGTGTCCCATTTTTTGTTGCCCCAATTGTACATAAATACATAATACTTAGGTACCTTACAAATTAAGGTATGCTTAACGTGACCATACGTCCCGTTTTGAAAGGGACCGTCCCTTTTTTCGGTGCTCCGTCCCGGTGTCCCCGAGAAAAACTCCGGGACGCAGAATTGTCCCGTTTTCACAAACCGCGCCAAAATTGGCGGACTAGGTGCTAATATTTTTCCCTGAATCTACTAAAATAATTAAAAAAAATACCTACCGGAAATCTACATTATACCCCATAATATAATTTTATAATATGTAATAAATAATACCGGGTGATTCTCTAACCTACTGATGACAGTTTGAATTTCGCGCGTAGTGTTTTCTACGGTGTTGAATTGGCGAGTTGAACTGCTCCTATCGAGAGCAGTTTATGGAAGGGCACCCGGATTTTAATATTCCTTATCGAGTGTTTGCTAACCATAAGAAACGAATTGTTAATCGATTTCAAAATTGTTTAATTAGCAAAGGATTATGATTCCCAGTTTTCCAGATTTAACTTCGTTATATTTTTTTCTGTTCAACGTTTTTCGAAACCGTCTCCATACCTTGGACGAACTACAAGCAGCAATTATTGCGGAAACTTGAAAGAATTACACCTGTAACTCTGGAAAAAAAGAGTTCGACAATTGGAATTGAAACAAAGTGGAATTGTGTCGTGAACATATAACGGTGGACATTTTGAGCAATTTATATACAGAGTGGCCCAACGAAAAGGTAACAGACGGGTTTCTGGCTAGTACATTTTATTTTTGAGAAATGCAAAAACACGTCAATTGTTATATCAAAGGGGTCAACTTTTGCCATGATTTTCAACCTGAAACGATTTCATAATGGGGCAAGTGATACGTCATTTGAAAGGTCTTTCTTTTCTGAATTCAGTACACTAGTTTTTTTTTATTTTTAACAAAAAAGTTGAAGTTGCAAACATGGAAAATGAGGAAAGAGTTTGAGGCATTTAAAATCGAAAAAAAGGCGGACAAGTCAATTGTTTTTTCTTTAGAGAAGCTAGGTACTTTTACAGCCATTTGACAACATTGTTTCACCCTTTAGGTACAAGATAAACAATTACCCTTAAATTTTTAAATAAATGCAAGGGTAAACTTTTTCTTGTGCTAATTAATAAAACCAGTTTATGCAAATTCAACCTTAGTTTAATAAAAGTGCCTGCCTTCGGCTTCCATGCAGTAATACAGATTTTGATTAAATCGTTCCCGTACATTTTGCAAATGCAAACCGATGTCCCGTTTTGAGTCAAAAAATAAATGGTCATGTTAGGTATGCTTATAGTTAAGTACAGCTTAAATACCATAGCAATCATTGTTTCAATAATCGTTGCCATGGCATTTAAGTTCTGCTTAACTTTACGCGTTACTGAATTTTTACGGTGCAAATGGCCATTATAGAGCGTTGATTGAGTGTTTAGTCAATGCTAGAGTGATCTGGTCCTATCGTTTTCAGTACCTACATATTTGGAATAATGGAACATATTACGGTGTCCACAAAGAGACGTGGTGCTATGTATTACACGTGTCTTGCATCAGAAGATGGATTTCTTATTTTTATTGTTGCTTTTATTTTTATTATTGTTTTGATTTTGTCCTGATGAAGCCCCTTACGAAAGTGGGCGAAACGTTGACTTTTTCAACACTGACACGGTCCTACCCCGGCAGTCTCTGGCCTGGCCGTGGAAACCTCCGCTCTGACATGGATTTTTTTATAGAAAAAATAAAACCAACAACGGAAAACGAGATTTAGTACCTATGTATTGAAAATGGCAAGACATGTTGCAATAAACATCAATTCATAAAAACCGGTGAAGAGCATAACCATCTACCCGATGTGGAAAAGAAAGATTCTTTATTACTTAGATATTCAATGATGGATGCTGCTGCTGCGAATAGCGAAGACGTAAAGTCTATATTATTTATAACTTTATAAGACATACTCCAAGGTAACCATTCTTTTGGCCTTTTTTCGAATATTCTAATTCGTGATTGATAAAGACTCGAATACTTGTTGATACTTTTATTTAAATTCCATCCACTGGAGAGGACATCGCCTATTAGAACAGTTGATCATTCCATCTGTCCAATATTGACCCAATTAAAGTTGAGCAATATGTGCGACTAGTACTAACATAACTGACTCTTCTTGGTACTATAAAATATTAGAAAATAATAAATACCTATGTATATTTATTGCTGTCAAGTGTCAAATGTTGATTTATGTGTTAGTCTCCTTTTTTTTAAATATTCTACTATACATTTTTAATAGTACATTATTATGAATTAGTTCATCTTGATATTGTTTGTTTTCTAAGTATTTTTTAAAGTTTTTTTAACAAAAATTACGTAGGAAAATTCTGACCAAACTTTGAATCGGAAAAGGGAGCACTTTGCTTCCTATAAACGTCGCTTACGGTGACTAGGATAAATCGAAAAATGAATCGAACCAATAAACTATTAGTGTGCGTACGGCACTAATTTTTCATATCATTTTCAAAAGAAAACATGTACTTACCTATTATTAACATTCGATAGTCTGACTACTCATTGAAACAATATATTTAAATTTACATCACTTTTGTCATAATTAAGGTAATTGACGTTCGAAAATGGAATATAATGTACTGAATGAAAGCAAAATAGTGTACATGTACATGCTCGTGGAATTTTCTAAATTTCCCAAGTTTGTACAGTCTTTTAATATAAACGGACAAGTCGTTGGCCTAATAATTAAAATTAATGCAGAAAGAGGTTTCGGCGTAGTGTCCAATCGACGATATGCCCATTAAGCTGTTTCGATGTTGTGAAACTTCGGCTTCGACGTCCGATTTCCGATCTATGCAACGTCCATTTTTGCTTTTCGACGTTGTGTCCACATTCGGCAATATGTCCAACTACTCATTTCGGCGTTGTGTCCTTTTTCGGCGTTGTGTCCAACGGCTGATTTCGGCGTTGTGTCCAGTTTCGGCGATGTGTCCAACAATTCGTTTCGACGTTGTGTCCAAGTTTCGGCGTTGTGTCCATTCGGCGTTGTGTCCCTGACTCCTTCATGTCATTAGTGTTTTCTTTATTTGCGTCTTCTGGTCCATCCACAGTAATATTTTTCTCCCATATTTTCTTCTCCAGCAGCTCAATTCTCATCTCCTGAGTGCTTTAAACCTTGCTTGCTTATCTGATTTTAGTATTCACTGATCTTAAATCTTTTATTTCACTGTTTATTGTGTCTAATTTTTCATCTATCCTGCCATCTCCGTTTTTCATCTTGTTTGATTGATCGCCGATATCTTTCAGTATGCCTTTGGGCGCCATGTCCGTCTTTTACTGTAACGGAAGTTACAAACATGTTGATAAACTTCTTCAGGTTCGTGGTTAAAATGTTCGATAATTTTGCTATCTTGGCAGTACGCTTGGACCTACCTTTTTCGTACTTTTCCTTCCCAGGCTAGCTCAGTTGGGGATGAAAAGGATTAAATATAAATTTGATAAAACTTTCTCAATTTACTCAGGTTCGATCTTATTAAAAATGCTATCATCGATTAATTTGGAAGACAGTGATTTTAGTTACATGCAACGCTTATTTATGATCACTCAAGTACATGTGATGGGGTCCTTAACCTTTCATTTAGCGTCAAACTTTATGAAAAATACGTTTTTACTTTCCTTACACTTAGGTAAGAATCATTGAAAAATTCCATAAAATCAAGAACAAAATCAATTTATTACAAAGTTATTCAAAATGAAACAAAATGTACAACTCCTAAAAAATAAACTTAATTTCTACCTACACAAAAGATGAACTGGGTAAATTTTATCGCTTGCTAGCAAGGCGTTGACATCAAGATTAAAAAATGCTACTTTACATCCGCTTAGATTTCAATTTCGCTTATATTTTAATTTTAATCCGAACTCAATACTATAAATACTACGCATAAAATTCAGTTTTTCTTCACTATTAGTTCAAATCAATACGTAAATAAAACTTTTGTACAGTACCTTAATGTTTCTCTACCTTATTGCAATAACGTAGTCTTCTCGTGGTACCTTCCAACGGCCGCTCGATTCATGGGTCGCTTGACGATAAGTTGCCTTAAAATTCTTCTTCTCACTGGGGTCAAATTCACTTGGAAAAGTTAAGATTTAACACAAAGCGGGTCTCTCATTCACAACTAAAACGCGACTACTCTTACGATAAAGCGATATTAAAACAACTAAGCGATACTAAAACGACTAAGCGAGCGTTTTACCCCTTGAGGATTTTCCCTGGTAAACTAACTTCGGAAGCTCACCCTTATTTATTGAGGTAGCTCCGTTTTCACGTTTCGATATTTCAATTCCACTACTTCGAGTTCATTAACAGTTCACGCACATTAAATGCACCTTTGGTTCATATACGCCGATATAAAACTGTTTATTAAAACGTAATTTCGCTTCTAAATCACCTTAGTGACACTTTTAATCGCACTTAATGGTACCTTTTAGGTACCTTTCCGCTTTGTTCCGCAAAATCTCTTAATAAATTCAGAATTCTGGTGCGAGTCTTTACTTGAGCACCTTCCGCTACTACAGTCTTATTATAACTAACTTGTCCACTAACACTCACTTCACCGCTCCCTTCATATACACTTTTATAAGCTGTTATCTTATTCTGCACATTCCAGATAAGACACTTGTGCTTTTATACTATCCGTTCTGCTTCACTTTTCTAAATCTATCATTGAAAACTTACTCACTTTTCTAAAAACATTTTCTATATATACAAACTTGAAAAGTAAAAAGTAATTAATTTAATTTAATCAAAAATAACGCCCGTTACAGTACCCCCTCTTGTTTTTGAGACAACTGAACGGTTGAATCGAAAACAACATACTTAGAGTTTAGGTTTATACATCATATAACAAATTTAACACTATATACAAACATCCTCAGTGAAACTGAAAGTTTTCCAAATGGATACAAGGAAATTAAGGTAATATGTTGGTTGGGTTAGACAGAGGTAGCTGCCTGTAAGTTTTCTGTACGATTGGGTTGTTCTGACACAACATATCTTTTTAATTTTTTCTTTCTTCTTTTTCTTCGCCTATATCTCTTCCCTTTCTTCTTCTTTTTTCGGTTTCTGGTTCCATATATCGTCATATTCCGAGACTTATACATACGAGATCCGTTTTCCTTAAACTTCACATAATAATCTGCCTCTTCATGTATAAACTTCATTTTCTTCTCTTTGACTTCTATCGTGGCTTTCTTTTCGTACATCCAGTCAACTCCCAAAATAATGGGCGGATCAATTCCCTTTACTACGTAAAAACCGTGGTCGTGGTCGCTTTCACCCACTTCAATCCTCATGAGGACGTGTTTTGTCACTTTGGAGATTCTTCCATTCACTCCCTGTATTGTTAACCCCTTGGTGGGTAACATTATTGCATTTTTAGGTTCAATTTGTTTATATAGTTCTTCGGACATGAGGCTTATTTGACTCCCTGTATCTACTAAAAATTGTTGAGTCACCCCCTCCATCTTTCCTAAGACCATTGGTTGGTAAGTGTTCTCTTCTTCTTCGCTGTTATCACCAATTCCTTCGATATCGGACTCTTCTGTAATACTTGCGGTTTCTTCTTGAGCCTGTACCTGATTTTCTTCTAATTTTTGTGTGGTTTTGCATTGGTTATAAAATACTTTGACGAAATTAATTAATTGTTGTTGCTCCCGCTGTTGCCGCTGGACAAGTGGAGCTCCTCGTCCAGTCGAATCTAGTTTTCCGCCTCGCTGTCTGGCCGACGTTCTTCAGCCTCTTCATTTCGTCGACGATCTTCGTAATATCTTCCGGGTGGTCCATAGTGGCCTCCCCTTCCTCTTCTGTAATTCACGTGGTTCGCATTCCTTCTGTCATTATGTTGGTAATTATTTCGGTTTTGACTGTTTCGCTGGTCGCGGCCTTGCGATTCTTGTCTTGATGAATCTCTTCGCCAATCTCGGTTGGTCTCTTGTATTTTTTCGAGAATTTCTGTTAAATTCTTGATGGTTTTGGCCTGGGCAGCATACAGTACCATTTGCACGTCTCTTGGGAAATGACCCACTAGTGCTTCTATCAACTGGTCTTCGTTTATTCTCGGTTCTAGGTGTGCGGTCTTCGAGACCCAGTACCATACGTGGTCTGTATAGGTACCATTTCTTGCCTCATACAGCCTTGGTGTGTTCAGTCGATGTCTAATTTTATTCTGTTTTTCGGTTGACCAAAACTGTTGTAAAAATTTGTTCTTTAATTCTCTAAAGTCTCTCCATTGGCCTTGGTGCAGATCGGCCCATGCTTTCGCACAACCTTCTAAATAATCCTCCATGATGTTCATCTTTTGCTCTTCTTGTAAGTGCATATTCATCCAATAATTTTCTAATGACTTCACAAAATTCACGGGGTGCACACTTCTCGAACTTCCATCGAATTTCTTCGGTTTCTGTGCCCCTACTCCTTCGGTCTTGTAAATCACCGTGGTAGCATTGGGGCTGGCCGTCGCTTTCTCTTCCTTAATTTTCTCTTTGATCGTTTCGATCTCTTCGGTATTTCTTTCTACTTTGTTGTCTAGAACTTTCATATTTTGTTCGACGATTCTTTCATTCCTAACAAATTTCTGATCCATTTTCTGAAATTCGTAATCTACTTGCTGCGTGAATCCCACGTGTTGTTGGTTTAAATCTTCAATTTTCTTTTCTTGGATGTTAAATCTCCTTTCGCATTCTTGCCTTTGGCTTCTTATTTCGTGTCGTAATTGCTCCATATTCCTTTCTTGTCTTCTTTGTCCTTCTTTCATTTCTTCTTGTCCCTTTTTCATATCTTCTTGTCCCTTTTTCATATCTTCTTGTCCCTTTTGGATTAATTGCGCTAACATAGACATGTCCATCGTTTGTGTTCGTGCTTGTTGGTCTTCCATAATTTCTTGACGTTCTTCACTGAAGATAATATTTTCGCTGTCTTGAACGTTGGCCATTTTAATCGTTTCAATTATTCGAGGAGCCTTCTTAAAACCGGATCGTAATTCCATAAAATAATTATTTAATTCTCATACGTTTCTGTTTTCTTTTCAATTTTTTTTTTTTTCTTTGTTTAATTTTTTCGTGCTACGCCACTGGTTTAATTTCTTTTTCTTAAACTTTGTTTTCAGATGAGCATGAGACTATTGGTTTCAGGGCGTTAATCGTGCCCCACGTTGGGCGCCATTTGTAACGGAAGTTACAAACATGTTGATAAACTTCTTCAGGTTCGTGGTTAAAATGTTCGATAATTTTGCTATCTTGGCAGTACGCTTGGACCTACCTTTTTCGTACTTTTCCTTCCCAGGCTAGCTCAGTTGGGGATGAAAAGGATTAAATATAAATTTGATAAAACTTTCTCAATTTACTCAGGTTCGATCTTATTAAAAATGCTATCATCGATTAATTTGGAAGACAGTGATTTTAGTTACATGCAACGCTTATTTATGATCACTCAAGTACATGTGATGGGGTCCTTAACCTTTCATTTAGCGTCAAACTTTATGAAAAATACGTTTTTACTTTCCTTACACTTAGGTAAGAATCATTGAAAAATTCCATAAAATTAAGAACAAAATCAATTTATTACAAAGTTATTCAAAATGAAACAAAATGTACAACTCCTAAAAAATAAACTTAATTTCTACCTACACAAAAGATGAACTGGGTAAATTTTATCGCTTGCTAGCAAGGCGTTGACATCAAGATTAAAAAATGCTACTTTACATCCGCTTAGATTTCAATTTCGCTTATATTTTAATTTTAATCCGAACTCAATACTATAAATACTACGCATAAAATTCAGTTTTTCTTCACTATTAGTTCAAATCAATACGTAAATAAAACTTTTGTACAGTACCTTAATGTTTCTCTACCTTATTGCAATAACGTAGTCTTCTCGTGGTACCTTCCAACGGCCGCTCGATTCATGGGTCGCTTGACGATAAGTTGCCTTAAAATTCTTCTTCTCACTGGGGTCAAATTCACTTGGAAAAGTTAAGATTTAACACAAAGCGGGTCTCTCATTCACAACTAAAACGCGACTACTCTTACGATAAAGCGATATTAAAACAACTAAGCGATACTAAAACGACTAAGCGAGCGTTTTACCCCTTGAGGATTTTCCCTGGTAAACTAACTTCGGAAGCTCACCCTTATTTATTGAGGTAGCTCCGTTTTCACGTTTCGATATTTCAATTCCACTACTTCGAGTTCATTAACAGTTCACGCACATTAAATGCACCTTTGGTTCATATACGCCGATATAAAACTGTTTATTAAAACGTAATTTCGCTTCTAAATCACCTTAGTGACACTTTTAATCGCACTTAATGGTACCTTTTAGGTACCTTTCCGCTTTGTTCCGCAAAATCTCTTAATAAATTCAGAATTCTGGTGCGAGTCTTTACTTGAGCACCTTCCGCTACTACAGTCTTATTATAACTAACTTGTCCACTAACACTCACTTCACCGCTCCCTTCATATACACTTTTATAAGCTGTTATCTTATTCTGCACATTCCAGATAAGACACTTGTGCTTTTATACTATCCGTTCTGCTTCACTTTTCTAAATCTATCATTGAAAACTTACTCACTTTTCTAAAAACATTTTCTATATATACAAACTTGAAAAGTAAAAAGTAATTAATTTAATTTAATCAAAAATAACGCCCGTTACATTACATTAAAAATTTAATTTACTTTGCAATGTCTTTAACGCAGCTGTATATGGTTTGTAACTAGTAGCGGAGCCCGGATCTTGGAAAGGAGACTAAATGAGACATTTGGTATCGACGTATGTATTAGTATTGCAGGAGACAAAACAAACTAGAAACCAAATAACTGAAATAGATTATTGGAATAGAGGAATATATTGGAAAAGTTGAGAAACTACTACAAGATTAGGGACAATACTATAGAAGAAAGGGAGAAACAGGAGACCAGATGCTTATTCAGATAATTTTCTGCTAGGAATGAAAATGAAACAAGAAATTTCCACGGTATAATATCATAGAATAATTACCTAATCAAAAGCAAGGTTCATTACAAAAGGAAGAAGAAAGAAAAGATTAGAGACCTTACCTAGTACTAACAACGTGGAAGAAATGAGACAAACAATAATAGATGAGTTCAATGAAGAAACGAATAAGAAACGGAGAGAGTGTAAAGTAGTGGAGAATAGATAAGAACTATTGGAACAAAGAACTCCGAAATGTATAGCGAAGTAATTTAGAAGATTAATAATGTAAGAGCGTAAGAGTTGAAAGAACTGGTAACCTATTTCTAAGTGGCGAGTTATGCTCAGTAGTAAATTTCGAGCTTCAGTATTTTTCGACTTATCGGACTTATGTGTAACATACGTTAATTAAACACTTCTTCGTATACGTCTTTTGTCATTTTTAATACCCTTGAGATGATTGAAGGCTGTAAGTGAGCACCAAGTACGACCATTGTAGTCGAATAAAAGGCAAATATGAAGAA
Source organism: Pyrocoelia pectoralis (assembly GCA_036250285.1). Taxonomy (NCBI): domain Eukaryota; kingdom Metazoa; phylum Arthropoda; class Insecta; order Coleoptera; family Lampyridae; genus Pyrocoelia; species Pyrocoelia pectoralis. Next base: position 30,519,498 of record CM070080.1, read on the forward strand.
AATAAAAATTCAAAGATATTGAAGTAGGTATCATATAAAATAATAACTTTCTCAATGTTTCTTACGAAATGTTGAAGTCGAATGTAGGAAATGACATTTTTGAGAATACCTTTCTCTTAGTTTTTGGTTTTACTGTCTTCGGAGCGTGAATACATGCACCATTATGAAGGAGAAAGTTTCAGACTGTAAAAAATCTGAAAATATAAATTTTTAAGTAGAAAATTGGGAACTTACGAAATTTTACCCTCGGTGATCATTCACGAGCGTATTCCGTAATATAAAAATACCGTTTAAGTTATTTCTATATAAAAAACTTGAAATCGTGCACCTTTTTCGTATAATCACCGACATCATCAGTTAAAGTTTAGTTTGCGCAAAAATAAACGTTCGTCATAATTTCGACGTAATTTAATTACACGTCCATTACGTTCTCATCCTAACATCCACTGGGAAAAAAGCTAGAAACACGTACAGGAAAAGAAAGTATCGACATAATTTAAGTGAAATAATATTAACCTAAACTTTTAAAATGTTGTCTCTGTAGCTGTTACGTGAGTGACAATGTATCTTCAGAAAACAAAGCAAAATCGACAAAATCTCCCTTGACACTCTTGAAATTGTTTTTATGGCGTCGTCGTCCATTTGGGATTAAGTTTTGCCATGTTTCATATTTCGTTTGAAAAATATGAACTCCAACGCATTAGATGCGATGTGAATTTATAGACACTAGCGTAAATACTATAGCCGCACTTTATTTTTTTTTCTCCTTTTCATTTCTTTCTTTCGTCTTCAAAAGAAAATAATTTTCAAGATTGAAAATAAGAATGGCTTAATGTTTAAAAGGTATGGAAAGAAAAACAATATATAACGTCCGTTCGAGGCTAGACATTGCCTTTAGCCTCGTGGGAAATTGGAAAAGTAGAGTGAGAGTTAAAATTTCTAGCGAAAGCGCGACGATCTAACTCGTTACAGATTTAAAATACGACGCTCTTAGTGCCGACAAAACTATAATCTAGTAATGAAGACTCGTCAATAAAGTTTTTAAAACCTTTCAACTTTCTAAACCATTGGCTCAGTTGATAGCTTTAGGGGAAAATTTCCCTACTACTAACAAGGAAATGTTACTTTTTATACCTTTTCACATACACAACTTTTTCTGTGTATCCTAGTTTATAGACATCGTTACGGGTCGCGATGATAACGTGAAAATATCGGGTAATTTACCCTGAACGTTCTTTATTTCGTATAGTTTAATAGGAACACTACTATAGGATAGTGGTATCGGCTATAAGATTTTTTCACTTGACCGTACATTGATGGCGCAATGGAGAGTTTCATAAAAGCCTAAAAAGTTCGTTTCGCTATTAATAGATTAATTTCATTTTTGAGTTTGGACTAGAACTTTTATAACAGCAATTTTATTTTATTACTACCCGGTGTCTATTAAATAGTTCAGATTTAGTGACGGCCATTCTGCATCGTGCACGGTACAAAAGCGGAAATTTTTATTTGAATCCTTGATCTTTAATTGTTTCAATTTCGTTTTCAATACAATTTTTGTAAAATTTTTCAGATCCAAGCAACCAAAACCTTCCTTGGGTCAAAATTACGTTTGATGCTCGTTATCATCCTTTTCGAAAATGAAATTATGAACTTAAACCTTCTTCTTCGGTGTCCCGTAAGTAGCAATATATTGATTATTTAGTATTATTTCTTAGAAATATTGATTTACAGATTTATCTATGGTTTTCCGTTGCGTAATCAACAAACTTCAAAAAGTTGGTTACTAAATTCGTCTAGATGTCTGTGTCTGTGCGTTGCTCGATGTTACAGGGTTTAGAAAGCTGGAAGTGGTGTCATCTTATAGGAAATTCGGGACACCATTAAAGTCAAAATATACACCCTTGAATATCTCGAGAAAGACACATCCAATTATAAAAAGGAAAAAACACGTTTCCTTTATTTTTTGAAACCTATTGAGTCATGACACGTTAACATCACCCTCACTCTTCCTGTGTGGTACGACGGGGGTGGGTTTTGAAAACTTAAATAGGGACACCTATTTTTTATGGCACTTTTGGGTTCTCCATAAAAAACTATTCTCAAATTGTAAGTTTCACCCCCAACTGCAACCCCCTTTTTTGGGGGTGGAAAGAAGGAGAAAAACGATCTTTTTTTACTTTTTTTTCCTCCAACATTTTTTCGTGATTTACTTACAAATTGTCCGTCACCCTCTCCGCTCCTATCTCCCTAACGGGTGGAAAGAAAAACAATGACTCATTTGTGCGGAATCCGGAGTGCTTGTGTCTGAGGTGGGGGAGGGGAAGGGATTAGTTGTATACATATATATTGTATATAGTATATGCCATAATTAGTTACACATTTTACAATTACAATTACAATTTTACACTATTCTGCCTTCTTGGTGACAATACAGCATGCTTGAGAGTACAAGTGAGAAAAGGTACGTAGTGCTGCTGAGATTATGTAAATTGAAATTAAATATTTACTTGGAGATTCTCGCAAAGATCATTTGTTCATAAAACAATCGGGATTAGACCCAGTATTAATCCGTAGAGACACTTATGCAGTTAATCATACACTTTCTGTGGGACGAAGATAAAAAGAGTATTTGGCGAACGCAATATAAATGAAATGAATGGGCTATTACATCTGGTGGCTGATCCACAGATAGTTGTCACTCGATGTAACCATAAAAAAATCACTGACTTTCACTCATGACGTTCGGAACGCTTTATTACATAAAATGAAAAACTAGAAAGTGGAAAAGGAATCTGCCGTGCTATGTGAAAGTAGATAGTGGTGATCATACTTAGTCGTACCAGTGTGGAAGTACTGAAATTGTACATAAATTACATTGGATGAGTTAGAACAGGGTGGGTATCGCAATGGACTGACACAGTGTAACAGTAAACAGTTCGGCTCTGAAGAAGACTAAGTTGGTTTCATTAGCTAATAAGGCTATGGTGTCGGTACTTTGGGGCTCGATCTAAATACTTTTGATTGATTACTTAGAAAAAGTGGAAAACGTTGCTGTAACTACTACTTGTAAGTTCCAGATTTACTCAATTAACATACTACATTACTAATTACTATTAACACTATACACTCAGAAAGCACTCAGAAATCTTTGGGTTTTGGGTCCAGTCTGAACGTGACTTCTCATTTGCATGGAATGAGGATGATTTGAACTGCACATTGCAGAGCGAATGTTCTTGAATGACCAACTGCATAGCACTGGCGTGGTTTCTAGTGAACTCTTTATCACAAATTGAGAGTGGCACCGAAGACCTTTTGTAGTACAGAGAATACTGTGTTTTACAAAACTTTCTAGGGAAAACCTTTGAGAACATTACCAAAGTCGATTAAACTAGAACGGAAGTTGGCATAACATACAGCGTAACAATAACAACTTAACGAAAAAATGGCTTGAAAATGAATACATCACCACACAAACATACAAACAATTAATCACACATTTCACAAACTTCATAAAAAAGACCATCCCTTACGACCTATAGTAGCAACATATAACAGCCCCGTATACAAATTATCCAAATACCTTTCAAACATTTTAACCCAAGTGACGTCACAAAATAAAAGCAACATTAAATAATTCAAAAATAATATCCAACAACAACGAATACCAAAGATGACATTATGTTCTCCCTTGATATTGTTTCAATGTATACCAACAGCCCTTTAACACTTGTTGAAAAATCACTCAACAATAACTGGAATAAAATCAAAAAAGTCACCACCTTACCAAAAACGGAATTAATTAAAGCAATATCTTTTGTATTATCTTCTACATATTTCACATATAAAGGACAATTATATAACCAAATTCAAGGCCTTGCAATGGGTCAACCATTATCCTCTACTATTGCTAATCTAGTAATAGGAGATTTAGAAAGCATTACCCTAAAAAAACTTCACAACATAACCTTGTATCAAAGATTATGTGGACGACATCCTAATTATTGCACATAAAGACCAAATAAATAACATCCAAGAAGCGTTTAACAACATATATCCTTTGCTCAAATTTACTTTAGAAACGGACAGAGATCACAAAATTAACTTTATAGACATAACATTGATACACTCATTAGATGGAGTCATAAAAACTAATTGGTACAGAAAGCCAGCAAAATCTGATCGATATTAAACTTTCAATAATCCATGATATGTCAGTAATACACGAAGGGGGTCAATGATAATAAATAAAACTACTCAAAAACTACTCAAAACCTCCCCTTAGACAATATTAAATTCATTGTCTAAGGCGAGGTTTTGAGTAGTTTTATTTATTATGTAAACTTTCATTCAAATACCCCCTTGACATACAAAAGATCAATTCATTTCATTTATTCATGTTATGGGCCGAGATCTAGGAACAGCGAATTTCCAAGCACCTCTACGCACATCAACTGCACTGGACTAGTTGATCGTGCAATTAAACTATCCTCACCCGAATTTCACCACAAAAACTTAAAAATTCTACGCCAAATACTAATTAATAACAACTTTCCCATACAATTCATCAATAAAAATATAGTAGGTATCCACGTGCCTCTGTTTTTCACATCTGGCACTTACCTATACTAATATATAAAATGTAGTAAGATTAAATAATATTGTTACACAAAAATGTAATCAGAAAATGTATTTGTTATGATTAAGCCCTATCTAAAGGGTGAAACGTTAATATAGAAAACCTATATCTTGGGTAGTTACAACTACCATAAAGATTGAAAATTTAGCTGTTTTAAATATATTTTTCCACATAAAGCCTTTTAATTAAATACAGCTGCAAAATAGTGTTCTTTGATAAATAAAAAGTAGGTGAAGTTTCACTTATCTGTTGCCATAATCATGAAAAATGAGATCTGGTTACCATTTCATATCCGTATCAACAATTTCCTTAGATAAATAACCGATAAATAACATTGGGTAATTGGAAATCTTTATTTCCTTATCAGTGGATTTAAACTAAAGTCGCACGCGTCCTACTTGCCTAAAAGCAAAAAACTGGTATGTGTTGTAAAACATTGCGGAAGGCACTGCCAGCAAGTTGACCTCAAAGTGATAGTGACTATTTCATAATATGAGGAGGGTGTTCCTAGTTTTTTATTATACCTATTCAGTGCAACTGATAAGTGGACACAAAAATAATGCAAATCCAAGGGTTACAACGCCCCTTGGTGACATTGAAGGTAGTTTTATGCAAAGTCTTCTGGGAAAATCTATATACGAATTTAGGGGAATTCGTTACGCCAAAGCACCAGTGGGAGAACTAAGATTTCAGGTAAATAAGTGATATGTACATAATAATAGCATCCTTTTGGCAGTATAAATATGAATATGCTAGATTTTGAAGGCGTGTTTCATCTCAATTTGGGAGCTAAAGTATAAAGCTTAGCATATGAACCTGAAGCGTCAAATGGCGTTCTAAGTTACCTCCGTATGTTGATAATCATTAGGGAATAATGTCATGTTAGTTCTCTGTGTTATGTTTGCCTCGTACCTATTCCGATATTTTAAAACGCGGCATTATCTAATCACTGAACATCATTATCCTTTCCATTTACAGCCACCAGTCCCTGTAGAAAGTTGGAGTGGTGTGTATAACGCTACCAAAGATGGGCCAGCGTGCCCACAACCGATTCACAGACACATCTCTGAAGATTGTCTTTATTTAAATATTTACACAACAAAGGTAAGTACGCCATAATTCACAAAATTGTTAAAAATAACCGATTTTAGTTACCTGGCTTACGTTACAACCCAAAGAGACCCGTATTATTTTTTATTCACCCAGGTGGTTTTTATGAGATGTCATCGGCGAGTAATTGGTTTGGGCCCCAATACTTGCTTGATCGAAATATAGTATTGGTAACCATTAATTACAGATTGGGTTCATTAGGTAAGTATCTAAATCGTCCACGCCATATATTGTTTATAGAAGGGTAGGTTTTATGAGTACCGGTGACAAGTGGGCACCAGGAAATAATGGGTTAAAGGATCAGGTGATTGCATTGAAATTTGTGAAACACAATATCGTCTCGTTTGGTGGTGACCCAAACTTGGTTACCATCGTTGGATATAGTGCAGGTGCTATCAGTGTAGCTACCCATTTGGTATCGCCGATGTCTACAGGTAATCTTGAAATGATTCAACAAGAAAATAAACGTTCTCTCCTTAGGCTTATTCCACAGGGCCATTGTAATGAGCTGTTCAAGTTTTAATCATTGGCCCATGGGAAATCATCAGTTTAACCTTGCGCAGAAGCAAGCACGTTTAGTAGGGTGTCCAGATGATACCTCTGAAAATATAATAAGATGCTTAAAAACCAAAAGTGCCGAAGAAATAGGTGATTCTTTAAATGGTTTTAAGGTAAACAATGATGTACATTAGTGTTCCAGTTTGAATCTATATAAGTTCTAGGAGTTTGGCTCCGATCCCGTTATAATATGGAATACAGTAATTGAATTGGATTTTGGACAAGAAAGATTCTTGACGGAGCACCCAATTAGAAGCGTTCTTAAGGGAAAGTTTCAGAAAGTTCCTGTTATGACTGGAGTCACTACTGAAGAAATGTCGAATAGAGCGATAGGTAATAGTAGAAATCAAACGTCAGTCACTGCAACTGTACGCAACACTTTCAGATGTGTTTAAAAGCGATGATAAGTTATTGTTAGAAATGGACAAAGAATTTGGAAGGGTGGCGCCTATTGCCTTTATCTATGAAAGGAACACAACACGATCCCGACATATTAGTAGAAAGCTTAGAAAAGAATTTTTGGGAATGGGTCCCTTGACTATCTCCGCATTTAAAGGAGTTGGATATGTAAGTATCGTACATTGAAAGCGTTTCTTAATTTTTAAATTATGAAGTTGTACGCTGACGGAATAGTCGGATTTGGAGTTAATCGAGGGGCGAAATTACTATCTACCAAAAACACGGAACATACTTACTATTATAAGTTCAGCTACCAAGGCAGATACAGTTTTACAATGTTACCTAATAGTACTGTACCATACGGTTAGTACATTTTTTTCAGAGCAATTTTAACACAACTTTATAGGCGTCGTACATATGGATGATTTGATGTACTTATTCTACATATCCACTAAATTTCCAAAATTTAACGTTACTGACGATGAGTATCAGATGGTCAAAAAATACACCACTCTTTTTACCAATTTTGCTTATACGGGGTACGTATCCACCAATTACCTGTTTTTGTTTCCATAATATCTTTTGTTTAACTAGTAATCCCACCCCTGTTGAAAGCTACACTCTCGATGGTGCTCATTGGATCCCATTTACTATGGAAAACAATAAATATATGGATATTGGAAGGAAACTCAAAATGAGGAAAAATCTGTTTAGAGAACGGTATTCCGTATGGGAGAAGCTATTCCCGTTAAGTGATTATGAATAGATGAACATAATATTAACTACCAGAATAAACAGTACCTACCGAAATTTAATTTTTCTGTTGTTTTTTAATCCTTGTAATTTAAATGTTCACCACTACGACTCAAGCAAGCTTCATATCGAGTTTGTAAGTCACTAAACATATTTATAAAAAATTCTGGCATATATTGCCACGAAACTTGCCTCGTATTAACACTTTTTTCAAAAAATAAGTATAGCACAATATATTATATTGCTGAATTCAGAAAAAATACTCTTAAAGTACCTAAAAAACTGCAACTTTATCTTATAAAAAATTCTGGCAAGTTGCCACGAGACTTCCCTCGTATTAACACTTTTTTGAAAAAATAAATACTAGATACTGAATTCAGAAAAAAATACTCTCAAACTACATAAAAAACTGCAATTTATAAAAAAACGAGTGCCGCCCTTTTAGCTTACACCGGAAGTGACGTAATCAAAGGTAATATCAGCATTTTCGTTTTTGGCCCGAATGTAATCGATTGGCGAAAACCGCATTTCGATAACCTTAATAGTTTCTGAGTATCGAGCGTTGCAGTCATTTTTTCATAATTTTTTTTAACACTTTTTTCAAAAAATAAGTATAGCACAATATATATTGCTGAATTCAGAAAAAAACACTCTTTTAAACTACATAAAAAAACTGCAACTTTATCTTATAAAAAAACGAGTGCCGGCATTTTAGCTTATACCGGAAGTGACGTCATCAAAGGTAATATCAGCATTTTCGTCCTTGGCCCGAATGTAATCGATTGGCGAAAACCGCATTTCGATAACTTTAGTAGTTTCTGAGTTTAGAGCGTTGCAAGGAATGTGTACGGACAGACCACAGACGGAAAATTTTTTTTTCATATTTTGAATCTACGTATTCAGAAACGCAAAGATATGTAAAAATTTGCATACGTCAATTTTTTTTAACACTAATAGAAGACTTCCCTTTTACTTCGTACTCGAGAAGTAAAAGAGGCTGTTTGTAACTGCGGAAAACCGTTGTATCTATTCTTTGTCGTAGTTCTGCAATATTATTATTTACTCGGAGGATTTTTTGAGCAAAATATTCTTTCTTTAGTAGGTGTAAGGGTTCACTAATAGATACAGTTTCGTTTTCCTGTTGCCGTAAATCATGGAAACTGAGATGTGGTTACCATTTCGTGCCCGTATCAACAATTTCCTTAGATTAATAACCGAAATAAATAACATTTGGTAGGTAATTAGAAATAATTATTTTTTTATCAGTGGATTGAAAGTGAAACTAAAGTCACATGCGTTCTACTTGTCCAACAGTAGGTAAAAAGTGATACGTGTTGTATAACATTGCGGAAAATGTGAGGTACTGCTAGCAAGTTGGCCTCAAAGTGATAGTTACTATTTCACAGTATGAGGAGGATGTTACTTGTTTTTTATTATACCTATTCAGTGGAACTGATAAGTGGACACATAAATAATGCAAATCCTAAGGTTACAACGCCCCTTGGTGACATTGAAGGCAGTTTTATGCAAAGTCTTCTGGGGAAATCTATATACGCATTTAGGGGAATTCGTTACGCCAAAGCACCAGTGGGAGAACTAAGATTTCAGGTAAATAAGTCATAAGTATTGTTGTTACCATCATTTTGCAGTTTTAATACGTGTATATGAATATGCAGGCGTGTTTGATCTCAATTTGGGAACTAAAGTATAAAGCTTAACATATGAACCTGAAGCGTCAAATTGCGTTCTAAGTTACCTCCGTATGTTAACAATAAATTAGGGAATGATGTCATGTTAATTCTCTGTATTATGTTGCCTCGTATCTACATCGATATTTTAAAACGCGACATTAGCTCATCACTGAACATCATTATCCTTTCCATTTACAGCCACCAGTCCCCGTAGAAAATTGGAGTGGTGTGTATAATGCTACCAATGATGGGCCAATGTGCCCACAACCGTTTCTAAGACCCATCTCTGAAGATTGTCTTTATTTAAATATTTACACAACAAAAGTAAGTACCTACGGCATAATTCACAAAATCGATAGAAATAACTGATTTTAGTTATCCAGCTCACGTTACAACCCAAAGAGGCCTGTATTATTTTTTATTCACCCAGGTGGTTTTTTTTTAATGTCATCGGCGAGTAATTGGTTTGGGCCCCAATATTTGCTTGATAGAAATATAGTATTGGTAACCATTAATTACAGATTGGGTTCATTAGGTAAGTATCTAAATCGTCTACCCTATATTCTTTATAGAAGGGTAGGTTTTATGAGTACGGGTGACAAGTGGGCACCAGGAAATAATGGGTTAAAGGATCAGGTGATTGCATTGAAATTTGTGAAACACAATATCGCCTCGTTTGGTGGCGACCCAAACTTGGTTACCATTGTTGGATATAGTGCAGGTGGTATCAGTGTAGCTACCCATTTGGTATCGCCGATGTCTACAGGTAATCTTGAAAGGGTTGAACAAGAAAATAAATGTTCTCCCTTAGGTTTATTCCACAGGGCCATTGGAATGAGTTGTTCCAGTTTTAATCAATGGCCCATGGGAAATCATCAATTTAACCTTGCACAGAAGCAAGCACGTTTAGTAGGGTGTTCAGATGATACCTCTGAAAATATAATAAGATGCTTAAAAACCAAAAGTGCTGAAGAAATAGGTGATTCTTTAGGTGGTTTTAAGGTAAACAATGATGTACATTAGTGTTCTAGTTTGAATCTATAGAATTTCTAGGAGTATGGCTCCGATCCCGCTGTAATATGGAATGCTGTAATAGAATTGGATTTTGGACAAGAAAGATTCTTGACGGAGCACCCAATTAGAAGCGTTCTTAACGGAAAGTTTCAGAACGTTCCTGTTATGACCGGACTCACTACTGAAGAAATGTCAAATAGAGCGATAAGTAATCGAAGTCAAAAGTCAATCAGTGCAACTGTACGCAACACTTTCAGATGTGTTTAAAAGCGAGAAGTTATTGTTAGAAATGGATAAAGAATTTGGAAGAGTGGCGCCTATTGCCTTTATCTATGAAAGGAACACAACACGATCCCGACATATTAGTAGAGAGCTTAGGAAAGAATTTTTGGGAATGGGCCCCTTGACTGTGTCCGCATTTAAAGGAGTTGGATATGTAAGTATCGTACATTGAAAGGGTTTCTTAATTTTTAAATTATGAAGTTGTACGCGGACGGAATAGTTGGATTTGGAGTTAATCGAGGGGCGAAATTACTATCTACCAAAAACACGGAGCACACTTACTATTATAAGTTCAGTTACCAAGGCAGATACAGTCTTTCAACGTTACCTAATAGTACTGTACCATACGGTTAGTACCTACATATTTTTCAGAAAAATTTTAACACAACTTTATAGGTGTCGTACATGAAGATGATTTGATGTACTTATTCTACAGATCCACTGAATTTCCAAAATTTAACGTTACTGATGATGAATACCAGATGGTAAAAAATACACCACTCTTATTACCAATTTTGCTTACACAGGGTACGTATCCATCAATTACCTGTTTTCGTTTCCATAATTCAGTTAAAAAAATTCAGTTAAAAAATTCATCCAAACTATAATGGCTTCTATCAAGAAGAAAAACTCTTAATTCTTTTTTAAATTTAAAATAATATCTTTCGTTAACATAGTAACCCCACCCCTTTTAAAAGCTACACTCTCGATGGTGCTCATTGGATCCCATTTACTACGGAAAACAATAAATATATGGATATTGGAAGGAAACTCAAAATGAGGGAAAATCTGTTTAGAGGACGCTATTCCGTATGGGAGAAGCTATTCCCGTTAAGTGATTATGAATAGATGAACACATTAACTACCAGAATAAACAGTACCAAAATTTAATTTTTCTGTTGTTTTTTAATCCTTGTAAGTTAAAGGACTCAAGCAAGTATCACATCAATGTTGTAACTGTAAGTCACAAAACATATTTATAAAAAGAGGTTGTTGTAACAGCCGGAAAAATGTAGATAGTAGTCCTGCAATATTTTTGAGGGGTTTTTTTGAACGAAATATTCTTTTTTTCATCATACCCCAAATGTTTGCATCAGGTGCCGGCAAATCCGGTGAAATCAAAGTTTGTTCTCCGAGAAATTATTGTATCATCACATTGGTGATGGAGCACTTTGAATATACGTTCACCACATGCGAAAGTTGCAAATAGAATTCTGCATATCTCATCGAAATCTATATGTCATGTGATTGACTTACTACGGAAGATCTTAGAGTTCCCCTTATAAGTAAGATTCTTTTACATGTTTTTTTTATAGAAAACATGCTTTACCATGACATCACACGAAAAGCATAAAGTATTGTATGTAGCAGAAACTTCTTAACTAATTAGTGAGTTTATTATCATGTTTAATAGCTGATGAGAAAACGTGCGCAGGAAATTATATCGCGTAATCTAGACTGTCTCAGACTCAGACAATGATATTTCCTTGGCAGATGATCAACTAGGTACTCCGAATAAACAATTGAGTGATGGAAAGGAAACAAAGTGCAAAACTGTAAGGAACTCAGATGTGACAAGCGGTGAAGTCCGGTAGTTCTGCGAGATTAGAACGTGAGCTTTGTAGGGCACAATGCAGGCTCTTAAAGAAGGTGATTCTGATAAGGTGATGGCGTCGATGTTGTGCGGTTCGATTGATTACTCGACAAAGGCTACAATCTTTACTGGAGTGAACTTTGCACTATGCAAGTCTTCTAGACAAAACAATTTTAATGCAGAAGGTCTCGTCTATCTAAAAGAAATGATTCATCATTAGGACAATGCACTTCTTCACGAAAGTGCAACTGCAATGGCCAAATGACAAAATTGAGCGTATTGAGGTATGAGTTGTTTGAACATCAACCTTATTCTTCAATGGCAGGCTACCTCCTTTTACACATTGGAAAAAAATGTCGCTGGAAAGGATTTCAAGACATACGAAAAGGTTATTGCCGCGCATATTTTAAGAAGTTTCCGAAAAGTGATTACAAAAAATACAATTACATCTATTAAAAAAGAATATATTTTTTATAGTTAGGATGAAAGCTAAATTGCTTGCATTTCAATTGTGCAGCATAAATATTTTGTGATGGAAAACCAAAGTGATACAATAGGTACTAAATATAGAATGAATGTGGACTGGCACACTGCACTGTAAGTTACATTTTACTTTTTTATTATGAATAACAATGGCACCATACTATCGAACGGGTCAGATTAAACAAATCAAAGATAATATTTGGTTATGTCAAATGCCAAAGGTCAGCCTATTTAAAACTTGGCTAATCACCTTACAGAGAATATCAGTGAAAAACAATAATACATAATTATTTCGCCGATTACGTTATTATAACCATCTCTTTGGGAGCTTTAAAAAAACAACACAACACTCTATTTTCTCCGTCATTACCACCGAGGAAACAGAAAGCCATTGCATCGTTAGGATTTGGATCAATTTTGAAGGTTGCCTTTTATTTTCCAACGAAATGGTGGACCAATAACGATTACACATTTGCATGAATGAGGATGATTTGAACTGCGCACTAAAGAGCGACTATCCTTGGGTGACCAACTGCAAAGGATTTTATTTGCTTCCAAACAACGCAAATGTTTTATTGGCTTGGTTTGTAGGGAACTCTTTATCACAAATCGAAAGTTGCACCGAAGACCATTTGTTGGATGGAGCGTACTATGTTTTGCAAAAGTTTTTAGGAAAGACCTTTGAGAACATTACCAAGCCCATCAAATTGGAACGGTAGGTTATAATGCAAAATTCGCATAATCTAATAAGTTTTTAGTAATGCATGGTTGAACAACCCTTACATTGGGGCCGCGCTCTCTTATGAGACCTTGGAAAGTACGAGTGACGGAATAACTGGAGAGACGTTAGCAGAGGTGGTTGTCTCCAAAACCGGATCACCACAGCTTCTATTTGCAGGTGAAGCAACGAATAAAACAGAGTACGCATCTGTTGACAGTGCGATTCGATCTGGTTTTAGAGAAGCTGACAGAATTATAAACATTTGTAAATAAAATTGATTTAAAGGGCTGAAAATGTGTATTTGAGTGCATTAGAATTAAAACTAATATTTATTTTCATTGTAGTAAAAGTTTTGTACCTTTACTTTTATGTTGACCATAAGCAGGAAAGCAAGGTATACAATATCTGTGGGAAAGTTAATTACTTGAGTGAACACAAGTGTCAGTGGTGATATTTTCACAGAGAAAGTTCAAAACTTGACAAAATTTTGAAAACGCTTGAACTATTTTGGCTTAGAAAAAAAATCAGTTTTTGTTTCAAAATCGGACGACATTCTGAAAGCCCGACACGTTTCCGTACAGAACACTTTGGGCTGGCCTGAATTGCCTGCCTAACCGCTTTCATATTAACGAACAATTACGCACGTGTGTAAGACCCGGACAGTGCGTGCGCAAGACAAGGACAAATCTAAAGTTTTAAGTTTATTAATTATATGTACTATAATAGGTATAGCGCAATCAATGCGTTTAATATTAATTTTGAGACTAAAATTTATTACTGGTCATATATTTTAAAAGAGTTTATTACAGATTGAACATTTCCTCGTCCCTTTCTAAGTAAATAACCTTTGTACTTAATTATGCCGACACAAGGGGGGTTTGTGAATCAGGCGCATAACTATCATGATAACTATCAACCCCGCGGAACCCGGGCCTGTCATCTATGGGACCCGATGTTACGGCACTAATATTTGTATTTTCGTTAATATTCCTCTTAAATTGCTGAAAACGTATTTTAAAAAAATTGCAAAATGTAAGTTTCATTTTCCAGCACGTTAACAATAATGTCAAACATTCCAATTATGGAACAAAATTTTTAGAATGATTCTCATTTTAATCGTCTCAAAAGCAACGGAGGTAGAGAAAAAAAATGATTAGCTTGTATCAAATTCGAAGTATGCAAATTGTTGTGAGGGTGGTGGTGATGGTGGGGGGGGGGGGGGGGGGGGGGGGGCAATGTGCGTACTACTAAATAACATGTAAAATCTGCACTGAGTATGGTATTCAGTGTTGGAACACTATCATTTCGACGGATGCAAAAACGAAGTCGTTATTCACGTTACAGGTTCACTGTAACGGTAAGCTCTGTGTTTCGCAATACATATATCAAATGCTTGGATCTGATGAACAAAACGAGGGGTTTCCCACCCAGGTAGGACCTAGGGTCTTGTCCATGATTATTTTATGGCCCTGGAGAAATAAGCATGGAAGAAAGAGTTTGGCGCGAATAATGATATGAGTCATCGTACGCCCTTTCGTGAGGAAGGAGCAGCAAGTCTTCTCCTTTTTCAAGAAAAAGAAAAAGAAAAAGGAGAAAGAGCCTTCTCCGAAACGTTGTACGTTGAAAATAAAAAGATACACGAATTAAACCAAAAATGAAGATTGTTGCTAATTATACATAATACAGCTATCCAAGGATAATATTAAACTTTAAACTGGCAAAATAGGATTGACAGAGACATAAATATAAATCAAAACTCAATTCATTTCCAAAAAATTGATGGTGCTCCTTCACAGTACCGTTATCACTAGAGGTAATGTAAATGACAACAGTAAAATAGTTACCACACTTGAAGAAAAGGATCTTCAAGACCTCATAATCAGACAGTGGCATTACATTAATTATGTAGCTGGTCTGTTGAGATGTGCAGACACAACATCAAAGATAAAAACACATCTATAATCCTGAATTCCAAACGTACAATTCAGGACAAAAGTAGTAAGCATGGTTTAATATGAGTTGAAAACAATGTTGAATAATTCACTGACATAAAAGAAATTGTAGAATTTCATACTCTTAATAAACATCAACAAATGAAGATTATTTTTTGGCAGAGTGTTCATAGTGAACGACTCGACAATCAAGTGAAAAATCCCCACTCAACGGCAAATGTTACTGGGCATCTCAAGGGCAGAGGCTACAATACAATCCGATAGCTGTATGTTATCAATGAAAAGTGTATTAAAGAGCTTTCCAGCCACAAGTGTCATTTAAGGTCTCGAAGTTCTGATATCTTGGAGGCGACCGCCATATTTGTACGGTCATTTGATACTCTTAGTAAAAAAGGTCCATTGAAGCCCTTTCAAATTGTCTTCAATGCTCTATACACAATCTGAAGAGCAACAATCTCATAATATTAATAATAATAATAATTTATTAATGCTTAGTAGAAAAAGATGCTAGGTACTTAGATACGTCAAAATTACATAAGTGTAAGTATGTAAATTCAACTCTGCCTAATCCGTAATATCATGCATTAATTTTGTAACCGTCATTTACTTGTATAATAAAATTTGCAACGTAATAATTAGTGCCTGTGTATGTGGATACACATATCTGTTGTTTGTAAATATGATAATGTGAAGTGCATCAGTGCATGCAAGACTTGTACGTAGAAGGTGGCTGATAAATCCTTCAATGTGTTGTACGAAGAATTACTATTAATTAATTAATTAATATGTTGAAGCCACTATTGGATTTTCTTAAAACGCTTGACGGAATGTCTTTGAATTGCTGCAACTTATCAAATGAAGATTCAGCTACTACTGTGCTTACTCCCAATGAAGATGGCTGTTACAAATTAATCCCTGAGACCATGAAATTAAAAAAAAAACTGTTGAAGAACTGAAAATTAAAATAGGGAAGCAATCCATACATTTCACAGGTGAAAAGTGGAAGCAATAATAGGTGAACAACAGAAATGTGCCAACAATATGTAAGTTGAACGAATCAAACGATGATTCAGCTACAGATAATTACTAAGCTAAGAAATTAATTAAAAACTTTCATTCAAATTAATAAAGATAAACGTTGTGCGAGTTTTTTGGTCGTTATTGAATAGGTTATTTGGAATTAGACTTTGCCAAGATAATTACAAGTATTTATTTTTCAATATTTCGCTAATTAATTATTAGCTTCATCAGGAACTAAAATAAGATGAGCTGGACAATTACATTTGAGTTTTTAAAAATTATTTTTTTACATACAATAAATTATTAATTAAAGGTAGGCATATGGAAAGCACTAACGTAACGGTACATTCAAATACAACAATAATTACAGTCATTAGGTGTTTTCTTTTTGCATCGCCACAGGGTTGAGCACTTGCACAATTATCATGTGATTAAAGTGCCTTGCGTCATAAGACATTTCTGCCTCAGGTTAATATAAAACTTAAAATAAAGCTTTAAAACGAATAGGGTTATTGAGAACTGAGTCAAATTATTTTTATAAAACGAATGGTGTGTATTGACAGAGCTGACTTAAAGCTACCACAAAATGCAAAAAGAAAACACCTATTATATTACTAAATTATAAACGGGGGTACACGCGATTCTCGCGTTTTGCGTGCTTTGGGGGGAGGGGGTATCTGTGATTGTAGGTTGTAATAGCTTTTGTTTTAAAATATCACACCTTGTTGAGCTGGCTTAGTTGCTTGAAAAAAGAAAAAAAAATTACATTTTTGTACCTTTTCAGATTTTTGACCCTGTAGGTATCTGTAATTTAGCAAGTTATTAAAGTAACTAAAATAAAGGATTACATTTACTTACATTTGACGTAAAAATCACAACAATGGGTTGATATTTGGTAAAGATATAGGTACGAATTCGTTCCTACCTACTTATAGTAAATTTTTACCAATTATTTAAAAAAATGTAAAATGCAAACTTTTTGGAATAGATTTGAGACCAAAAATACATAATGGCCCTTTCACAATGTTAATTACGTCTTTGCACATAGTCTTTGCCCAAAAATTAACGAAAATATAATAAATTCCGTGTGAACTTCATAAGGATAGTTTAGAATGAATTTTGAATGTAAAAGAACTCAATTTGGACACTGGCAACTTTTTGGGAATACGAATGGCCTTAGGGAGAACGTTTTAACATTCATCTTTAACTATAGTAAAACTAAAAATACCATAAAACATAAAATGTACAAATAGAAGCTGGTCTAACGTTGCATAACATCTGTTTTATAGAAAGACCTTCTCTACCTTAAACAGTTCCAAATTTTTGTTTCTTTCACTAACTAAAGGCCACCATTTACACGTATATGTACAGCAGTAAATATGGATTTTACTTCCTCTTAATTACAATATAAGTTGTATATTTAGAAGTATAGTCAAAGTATAGGTATTCTCTTTGGTAAAGTGTAATGTAACAATACACTTGCCACCACTGAAATATAAGCAACCTGGAACGCTTACGCTTAACTTACAGCCGAGCCGACAGAAAGGGAATTATTGTAGGGACATTCGGTCAGTGTCTTACTCATTATGTTATTGTATCGTATACGTAATAAAAAACTAGTTTGATTAATCGTAAAACAATGAAAATGCTGAACTGTGAATGAGTACAACAAGGACACAATGTCCCTTCGTTTTGCTATCGCACGCTCGGTTTATTTCCTACAGGTTAAATGCACCGTGCGCGTTCCAGGTTGCTTATATTTCAGTGCTTTCCACCTACTTTCATCAATAGATATTAAGTTAAATATGTAGACAAAAACATTTTTCTCGGTGAAAACATTCGACTATATATGTTACCTACGACATCGTTCATCGTTCAAAATCTCTACATACGAAATAAGCTCACAAACATGTACATTTCGAAAGTTACCGAAAGAAGGTATCGGGACACATAAATTAGTCTACGATGAATGCTGTTACTACTTTTTACATCATTTTAACCATGATAATGTTAACCCGAGGCACAATAGAATCATTTTTCATCATTTAAATAACTTTTCAACTTGAAATAATTAAATTTCCATGTTATCGAGAAAAAGTTTCCGATACTTCTCATTTTGAAAATTTTCGCGAAAATACTTTCTGGCATTGTTTTAATGTTCGAAATGGGTTAAGGACCCCGGACAGACAAACTTTGCATGTTTACACAAAATTTTCACCCAAAAATAAGCACAAATAGCGAATTCTATTTTACACGTAATCTCCATAAGGAAACTTTGAACGTATTTTCTAAGTAAAGAAAATATATTTAGACACAAATACCGCTTGTATAAGATGACGGACTTTTATACTAAAATGTTTAAAACTTACTTTGAAAAAAATTAGTGCAGATATATACGTAGTTTGCGGGGATCTATAATTGTAGCTTGTAGCATTAATTTGTAGGTTATAAACTTAGGTTAGATAGGTAGTTAGGTTATAAATTTATAATAGCTTTGGTTTTAAAATATCACATCCGCATTCGTCGGGATTCGGCGACTGTCGGAAAAGTGCACAGCAACACAAACATATACACACGTCTCGGTTATTATAATATATAGTGATTAAGATGTGTTGCTGTCACCAGCTAAACGAACAATGAACGTTAAAATGAAAATTTTTTGATTATCGCACAACGCAACAAGGTATACGATAACCTATAATTTGCCATACCTACCAGTAAAAATGCAAGGCCTCTGACTTTAGAAGCTTGTATCTCAGTAATTAGCAATCATAATTTAATGAAATAAAGTGCACTTAAAAGACCATTTATTTCTACAAAAAGGTGTAGAGTTTTAGATTTTTACAATTCATCGTTAATTTTCTGTATCAATGTATGTGAGAAAAAGCGCTAATTATGACTCAAATCGCACAAGCGCTCCACTTTAAAAATTAATTACGGCTATATTATTGAAACTGAGTGGTAGATACTTATATATTTGAAAAATGTATACTTTTTTGTCAATATGAGATGCTTTTGAGGCCAATTGGTTTATTAGTCTTAAAGCTATAATGAAAAAACGGCATCTTGTGTAACTCAGTACCTGAACGTTCGATGTTAACAATTTGACAGTAACATGACAAGGTTAAAGCAATTATATTGTGGTCTAACACGATTCACAAAAATAATGCCATTATACATCGTTTTTTTAAAAAGAAATTTTGAAAAAAGGATGCATGCACCAGTTGGAGGGGGGAAGCGCGGCGCGCGGGGTAGCTGTTGTCGTACACTATTGCTATAAAGCGCATGGTTTTGTACAATGCAAAAGAATAATCACATTGTTGTGGGTTGCCGCTCGCTGCTTACGATGTGGTAGATTACCTCTCGCGGGAATATGTGCGTCTTTCTTTCGCGATAAACATAACATTTACTTGAATTACAAGAAAACAAATTTTATTTTCAATAAGAGAATAATGCAGTTAGATTTAAGTAATATCAAATTTAGCATTTAAAACAAGAATTTTTTCTTTAACTTCCGTAAATTGCGAAATAGCACATTTTCGGTTAGGGCTTATAAAACCAGTTAATCATATGAATAATCAATATTTATTGACTGTCGACTTTTCAGAAGTATGTGTGCTACAACATTTGTAAATTTGGTAACAATTTATGAAACAATAACAATTTTATGATAAGTTAAAACTGACCGTCAGCCAGGAAAATACTAAATATAGCGTTTTTATTGCTGTTAATTAAAATAAAAGTTAAACAAGTGATTCTACCATTTTGGTTTTTACACATGTTAAACATATATAAATGACTAATGTACTGCCCAAAAATGAAGAAATTTCACCCCTCAGTTTTTTTGTTATGATCACTTAAAGTCAGAGGCCTTGCATTTTTACTCCGATAGTAGTTATCTCTTACCAATATCCCGACCAAATTAATCCTTCAAATTATTAAAAAGAAATAACCACAAAGGAATCAATTCACCACCTTGGATGAACATTCTTTTATCAAAGTCCTATTTTGGCAGAAATTACAATGGATTTTATAATTACCATTCCCATTTTCGTTCTTATTTAAATACGTAGATGACATCATAATATATGGGTTGCCTGCAGATCAACTTAGCTAAACTAGTAGTGAACATTGAACCTATGGGATGCAGAGGTGTACTGCACCAATGAAGGAATTTTTTGAAATACCCATGCATATTCCGCAGATACCATATACAGGGTGGCCCATTGAAAAGGTAACACGCCTGTTTTGGTACACTTAGACCAGTTTCTTAAAAAAACGCTCGGACACGTCGATTTTCTATTTTTGGGGGACAACTTTTGATGTCAAATTTGACTTTGTCAGGTCAACCCCCTAGCCCCAGCAACCCCTAACTCAAGAATTTAAATAGGGAAAAGGAGTCGAGCGACCCCTCATTTGAAAAGTCTTTTAATTATCTATGTGACAGTATGAATGAAAATTAGTTTTATTCAATTTTTTTTCGCCCCCGATGAAAAGCACCCTCCAGATTAACTAAGGTGGGGGTATTGTTTAGGAAAAATCCTGAAACACGTCCTTTTGACCTTTTGAACGGCACATTTTGATGTCAAATTTGACCTTATTAGGTCAACCCCCCAACCCCAGCAACCCCTAACTCAAGAATTTAAATAGGGAAGGGTGTCGAGCGACCCCTCATTTGAAGCGCCTTTTAATTCTCTATTCGACAGTATGACCGAAATTAGTTTTATTCAATTTTTTCCACCCCCATGAAAAGCACCCTGTAGATTAACTAAGGTGAGGGTGTTGTTTAGGAAAAATCCTGAAATGTGCCGTTCAAAAGGTCAAAGGTGGCGTGTTTCAGGATTGTTCCTAAACAACACCCCCACCTTAGTTAATCTAGAGGGTGCTTTTCATGGGGGCGAAAAAAAAAATTGAGTAAATCTAATTTTCATTTATACTGTCAAATAGAGAATTAAAAGACGCTTCAAATGAGGGGTCGCTCGACTCCTTTTTCCTATTTAAATTCTTGAGTTAGGGGTTGCTGGGGCTAGGGGGTTGACCTGGCAAAGTCAAATTTGACATCAAAAGGTGTCCCCCAAAAATAGAAAATCGCGTGTCCGAGCGTTTTTTTAAGAAACTGGTCTAAGTGTCCCAAAACAGGCGTGTTACCTTTTCAATGGGCCACGCTGTATGTTGCATATTAGTGTAAACTTGGTTGGTATTTTATACTTAAGGGGGGGTTCAAGAACTTTTTTCGATCCAATATTGACCCTGATTTCTATCGCGTTGAAGGCCTCCAAAGCTCTCTTACGTCTGCCCAGTTTGGTGTTCTTCTTAGCCACCTTTCTTTCACCTGCACGCACCGATCTTGGTTTACGTTGGTCCATTCCACTGAAGAAATCTCTACGAATTTGTTTGATGAATTCCGAAATTTTCGAATAATGAGAGCGATTTACGAGGAAATTTAGCCTGAGGTAAAGAGTTGTGATGGAACGACAATTTTTCCTGCTAGTACGCCAAAAGTTCACTCGCCAGTGGAAAATACTCAGACTTCATTTTTGGAAAACTCGTGGCAGTTATGCCTATCGATATCGCATTGGGGTATGCTATTTCTATTGTAACTTTGAAAGAATCGCAAAATATCGCAAGAAAACAGTATCTGTCTCACTTTGACACATCCCAGACAGCTTGAAACATTATACTTTTTGCTAAAACTAGGCATATGAGCCGTGGCATATTCTTAGGGTCATTTTGAGACATAAAACTCCATGATCGGAGCAAAACTATGATCAAAGCGAGTTGTCCAGAAATTCATGCCAAAGTCCAATTTTAACATGGCTTTTATATGGGAGTGCGATTATGAAATTTTTATTACCTAGGACAATTTTTTTTACAATCATGATGACTTCCATCACTACAGTTATAAAATGGAACAGTAATTCGTTGTTTGTTGTTTGTATTTCTGTAGTTTATTGTTAGTATCTATCTATGTAGTTTGTAATCTAGTTTGTGAATTGTTGACAAATGTAAATGCCTTGAGGCGTGGTACATGACTCTTATAAATAAATAAATAAATAAATAAATAAATAAACAATTGAACCCCTCCTTAATTAAACAAAAATTTACCCCTTCGTGATACATGTGATTGCAACATTAATATGCAGACGGCAGCACTGCCTATGTAGTACATTCTCTACAGTGTATGTTGATAATATTAACATAAAAATAACAGTAAATTAAAGAGTTAATATAGTCGGGGAACAGCACCCCGAAATTCGATCATTTAAAACATGCGCTGTGCACTCGAAGATATACATTTTAAAAAATATGTACATTGTGGGGAATGACCTTACGGATTCAAATCCGGAGGGCTCCATTAATATAAAATGTTAAACTTAAGTTAAGGAGGTGTAAATTCCCTCCCTTTTATCATCTCATCTTCATCCCTGTTTTTTGGTGAGTATCCACGTGCCTCTGTTTTTCACATCTGGCACTGGCACTTACCTATACTAAGTATGTATAATGTAGTAAATAATGTTGTTACAGAAAAATGGAATCAGAAAATGTATTTGTTATGATTAAGCCCTATCTAAAGGGTGAAACGTTAACATAGAAAACCTCGGAATGGGACAAGTCAGCGCCGCCGACTCATCGCGGCCGATTCATCGCGGCCATCTCATCGCCGAGTCATCTCATCGCCGAGCCATCTCAGCGCGGGCCAACTCATCGCCGATTTTATTTTCGATAACTTCAGCACATTCTTACCTATCCTCTTTTACTTGCTTGTATAAATACCGATACCGATCATCAAGATATTACATTAACATATGACATTAACATTCCCTTAAATGTTAATCAATTGATAATCAGGTTTGCCGAGCTTCAAATCGATAATGATAGCGTTAATAGACAATGAATCATACTTACGTGATATTAACATTCATATTGTATAAAAAGTTTGGAAAAAAAAAGTAATGCTAAACTTAAACGTAGATTGCCATTAAAGCGCCTAGGTTATTTGCAGATGACTATATTTTTTAAATTGATACAAAATGGCAACACTAAACAAAATTTGGAAGTAAAAAAAATGCTAAACTTAAACATAGATTGCCACTACGCGGTACTTTTGAATTGTATATGATTTTTAGTTATAAGTAATTAACGGATATTGATGGCTTTTTGTATGCTATGCTGTTCCACTACTAACACTTTTTAATTTTAAAGAGATGGGTCGGCGATGAGTTGGCCGGCGCCGGCGATGAGTTGGGCGGCGATGAGATGGCTCGGCGATGAGATGGCCGCGATGAATCGGCCGCGATGAGTCGGCGGCGCTGACTTATCCTAGACCCGAAAACCTATATCTTGGGTAGTTACAACTACCATAAAGATTGAAAATTTAGCTGTTTTAAATATATTTTTCCACATCAAGCCTTTTAATTAAATACAGCTACAAAATAGTGTTCTTTTATAAATAAAAAGTAGGTAAAGTTTCACTTTTCTGTTGCCATAATCATGAAAAATGAGATCTAGTTACCATTTCATATCCGTATCAAAGATTTCCTTAGATAAATAACCGATAAATAACATTGGATAATTGGAAATCTTTATTTCCTTATCAGTGGATTTAAACTAAGGTCGCACGCGTCCTACTTGCCTAAAAGCAAAAAACTGGTACGTGTTGTAAAACATTGCGGAAGGCACAGCCAGCAAGTTGACCTCAAAGTGCTAGTGACTATTTCATAGTATGAGGAGGGTGTTACTAGTTTTTTATTATATCTATTCAGTGCAACTGATAAGTGGACACAAAAATAATGCAAATCCAAGGGTTACAACGCCCCTTGGTGACATTGAAGGTAGTTTTATGCAAAGTCTTCTGGGAAAATCTATATACGCATTTAGGGGAATTCGTTACGCCAAAGCACCAGTGGGAGAACTAAGATTTCAGGTAAATACATAAATAATAGCATCCTTTTGGCAGTATAAATATGAATATGCAAGATTTTGAAGGCGTGTTTCATCTCAATTTGGGAGCTAAAGTATAAAGCTTAGCATATGAACCTGAAGCGTCAAATGGCGTTCTAAGTTACCTCCGTATGTTGATAATCATTAGGGAATAATGTCATGTTAGTTCTCTGTGTTATGTTTGCCTCGTACCTATTCCGATATTTTAAAACGCGGCATTATCTAATCACTGAACATCATTATCCTTTCCATTTACAGCCACCAGTCCCTGTAGAAAATTGGAGTGGTGTGTATAACGCTACCAAAGATAGGCCAGCGTGCCCACAACCGATTCACAGACACATCTCTGAAGATTGTCTTTATTTAAATATTTACACAACAAAGGTAAGTGCGCCATAATTCACAAAATTGTTAAAAATAACCGATTTTAGTTACCTGGCTTACGTTACAACCCAAAGAGACCCGTATTATTTTTTATTCACCCAGGTGGTTTTTATGAGATGTCATCGGCGAGTAATTGGTTTGGGCCCCAATACTTGCTTGATCGAAATATAGTATTGGTAACCATTAATTACAGATTGGGTTCATTAGGTAAGTATCTAAATCGTCTTCCCTATATTGTTTATAGAAGAGTAGGTTTTATGAGTACCGGTGACAAGTGGGCACCAGGAAATAATGGGTTAAAGGATCAGGTGATTGCATTGAAATTTGTGAAACACAATATCGTCTCGTTTGGTGGTGACCCAAACTTGGTTACCATCGTTGGATATAGTGCAGGTGCTATCAGTGTAGCTACCCATTTGGTATCGCCGATGTCTACAGGTAATCTTGAAATGGTTCAACAAGAAAATAAACGTTCTCTCCTTAGGTTTATTCCACAGGGCCATTGTAATGAGTTGTTCAAGTTTTAATCATTGGCCCATGGGAAATCATCAGTTCAACCTTGCGCAGAAGCAAGCACGTTTAGTAGGGTGTCCAGATGATACCTCTGAAAATATAATAAGATGCTTAAAAACCAAAAGTGCCGAAGAAATAGGTGATTCTTTAAATGGTTTTAAGGTAAACAATGATGTACATTAGTGTTCCAGTTTGAATCTATATAAATTCTAGGAGTTTGGCTCCGATCCCGTTATAATATGGAATGCGGTAATAGAATTGGATTTTGGACAAGAAAGATTCTTGACGGAGCACCCAATTAGAAGCGTTCTTAAGGGAAAGTTTCAGAAAGTTCCTGTTATGACTGGAGTCACTACTGAAGAAATGTCGGATAGAGCGATAAGTAATAGTAGAAATCAAACGTCAGTCACTGCAACTGTACGCAACACTTTCAGATGTGTTTAAAAGCGATGACAAGTTATTGTTAGAAATGGACAAAGAATTTGGAAGGGTGGCGCCTATTGCCTTTATCTATGAAAGGAACACAACACGATCCCGACATATTAGTAGAAAGCTTAGAAAAGAATTTTTGGGAATGGGTCCCTTGACTATCTCCGCATTTAAAGGAGTTGGATATGTAAGTATCGTACATTGAAAGCGTTTCTTAATTTTTAAATTATGAAGTTGTACGCGGACGGAATAGTCGGATTTGGAGTTAATCGAGGGGCGAAATTACTATCTACCAAAAACACGGAGCATACTTACTATTATAAGTTCAGCTACCAAGGCAGATACAGTTTTACAATGTTACCTAATAGTACTGTACCATACGGTTAGTACATTTTTTTCAGAGCAATTTTAACACAACTTTATAGGCGTCGTACATATGGATGATTTGATGTACTTATTCTACATATCCACTAAATTTCCAAAATTTAACGTTACTGACGATGAGTATCAGATGGTCAAAAAATACACCACTCTTTTTACCAATTTTGCTTATACGGGGTACGTGTCCACCAATTACCTGTTTTTATTTCCATAATATCTTTCGTTTAACTAGTAATCCCACCCCTGCTGAAAGCTACACTCTCGATGGTGCTCATTGGATCCCATTTACTGTTGAAAACAATAAATATATGGATATTGGAAGGAAACTCAAAATGAGGGAAAATCTGTTTAGAGAACGCTATTCCGTATGGGAGAAGCTATTCCCGTTAAGTGATTATGAATAGATGAACATAATATTAACTACCAGAATAAAAAGTCTCTACCGAAATTTAATTTTTCTGTTGTTTTTTAATCCTTGTAATTTAAATGTACACCACTACGACTCAAGCAAGCTTCATATCGATTTTGTAAGTCACTAAACATATTTATAAAAAATTCTGGCATATATTGCGACGAAACTTTCCTCGTATTATCACTTTTTCAAAAAATAAGTATAGCACAATATATTATATTATCAAAGGTAATATCAGAATTTTCGTCCTTGGCTCGAATGCAGTCGATTGGCAAAAACCACATTTCGATAACTTTAATAGTTTCTGAACATACTACGTTGCAAGGAAATGTGGACGGACAGACTACAGACTACGACAGACGGCAGACGGAATACTTATTTACGTTATAAGTCCTTGAAATAAGATTTTACAGTAACGAGTGAGATGTTTCTGGACGAGGCGACGAAGGAGCCGAGTCAAGAATTTCGAAACGAGTACTGTGGAAATATTTCCCGGACGTATATCGTATAACGTTTTATTTCATCCTGTGATTCATTTCTTAAGAGTTCTTCTATTAACTTTATATAAAATTTGACGTTTCCAAAGTTATGTCAGTTTATGTTTCTATGGCAACCTTTGTATTCAGATACAAAATTTGTAGTACGGTAAAGTTCATTTTCCGGACTGTAATGAGTCCGGAAAATCAAAGAATGTGACACAGGATGAAATAAATTATTTTTTCATATTTTGAATGTAAGTATTCAGAAACGCAAAGATATGTAAAAATTTGCATAGGTCAATTTTTTTAACACTAATAGAATACTTCCCTTTTACTTCGTACTCGAGAAGTAAAAGAGGTTGTTTACCTGCGGAAAACCGTTGCATTCTTTCTCGTAGTTCTGCAATATTATTATTTATTCGGAGGATTTTTTTGAGCGAAATATTCTTCCTTTAGTAGGTCTAAGGTTCACTAATAGATACAGTTTCGCTTTCCTGTTGCCATATTTTTCCACATCAAGCCTTTTAATTAAATACAGCTACAAAATAGTGATCTTTTATAAATAAAAAGTTGGTACACTTTCACTTTTCTGTTGCCATAATCATGCAAAATGAGATGTGGTTACCATTTCGTATCCATATCAACAATTTCCTTAGATAAATAACCAAAATAAATACCATTTGGCAATTAGAAACCTTTATTTCTTTATCAGTGGATTGAAACTAAAGTCGCATGCGTTCTACTTGCCTAACAGTAGGTAAAATAGTGATACGTGTTGTATAAGATCCCCGAAAGTGTGAGGTACTGCTAGCAAGTTGGCCTCAAAGTGAAAGTTACTATTTCATAGTATGACGAGGATGTTACTTGTTTTTTACTATACCTATTTAGTGCAACTGATAAGTGGACACAAAAATAATGAAAATCCAAGGGTTACAACGGCCCTTGGTGACATTGAAGGTAGTTTAATGCAAAGTCTTCTGGGAAAATCTATATACGCATTTAGGGGAATTCGTTACGCCAAAGCACCAGTGGGAGAACTAAGATTTCAGGTAAATAAGTGATAAGCATTGTTGTACATAATAGCCAGTTCATCTCAATTTGAGAGCTAAAGTATAAAGCTTAACAAATTAAACCAAAAGCGTCAAATGGCGTTCTAAGTTACCTCCGTATGTTTATAATCATTAGGGAATGATGTCATGTTAGTTCTCTGTGTTAGGTTGGCTCGTACCTATACCGATATTTTAAAACGCGGCATTATCTCATCAGTGAACATCATTATCCTTTCCATTTACAGCCACCAGTACCTGTAGAAAATTGGAGTGGTGTGTATAACGCTACCTATGATAGGCCAATGTGCCCACAACCGATTCACAGACCCATCTCTGAAGATTGTCTTTATTTAAATATTTACACAACAAAGGTAAGTACGCCATAATTCACAAAATTGTTAAAAATAACCGATTTTAGTTACCTGGCTCACGTTACAACCCAAAGAGACCTGTATTATTTTTTATTCACCCAGGTGGTTTTTATGAGATGTCATCGGCGAGTAATTGGTTTGGGCCCCAATACTTGCTTGATCGAAATATAGTATTGGTAACCATTAATTACAGATTGGGTTCATTAGGTAAGTATCTAAATCGTCTACCCTATATTCTTTATAGAATGGTAGGTTTTATGAGTACCGGTGACAAGTGGGCACCAGGAAATAATGGGTTAAAGGATCAGGTGATTGCATTGAAATTTGTGAAACACAATATTGTCTCCTTTGGTGGCGACCCAAACGTGGTTACCATCGTTGGATATAGTGCAGGTGCTATCAGTGTAGCTACCCATTTGGTATCGCCGATGTCTACAGGTAATCTTGAAATGGTTCAACAAGAAAATAAACGTTCTCTCCTTAGGCTTATTCCACAGGGCCATTGTAATGAGTGGTTCAAGTTTTAATCAATGGCCCATGGGAAATCATCAATTTAACCTTGCGCAGAAGCAAGCACGTTTAGTAGGGTGTCCAGATGATACCTCTGAAAATATAATAAGATGCTTAAAAGCCAAAAGTGCCGAAGAAATAGGTGACTCTTTAGATGGTTTTAAGGTAAACAATGATGTACATTAGTGTTCCAGTTTGAATCTATTTGAATCTAGGAGTTTGGCTCCGATCCCGTTATAATATGGAATGCGGTAATAGAATTGGATTTTGGACAAGAAAGATTCTTGACGGAGCACCCCATTAGAAGAGTTCTTAAGGGAAAGTTTTACAAAGTTCCTGTTATGACTGGAGTCACTACTGAAGAAGTGTCGTGTAGAGCGATAGGTAATAATAGAAGTCAAACGTCAGTCACTGCAACTGTACGCAACACTTTCAGATGTGTTTAAAAGCGATAAGTTATTGCTAGAAATGGACAAAGAATTTGGAAGAGTGGCGCCCATTGCCTTTATCTATGAAAGGAACACAACACGATCCCGACATATTAGTAGAGAGCTTAAAAAAGAATTTTTAGGAATGGGTACCTTGACTATGTCCGCATTTAAAGGAGTTGGATATGTAGGTATCGTACATTGAAAGGGTTTCTTAATTTTTAAATTATGAAGTTGTACGCGGACGGATTAGTCGGATTTGGAGTTAATCGAGGGGCGAAATTACTATCTACCAAAAACACGGAGCATACTTACTATTATAAGTTCAGCTACCAAGGCAGATACAGTTTTGTAACGTTACCTAATAGTACTGTACCATACGGTTAGTACATTTTTTTCAGAACAATTTTAACACAACTTTATAGGCGTCGTACATATGGATGACTTGATGTACTTATTCTACATATCCACTAAATTTCCAAAATTTAACGTTACTGACGATGAGTATCAGATGGTCAAAAAATACACCACTCTTTTTACCAATTTTGCTTATACGGGGTACGTATCCACCAATTACCTGTTTTTGTTTCCATAATATCTTTCGTTTAACTAGTAATCCCACCCCTGTTGAAAGCTACACTCTCGATGGTGCTCATTGGATCCCATTTACTACGGAAAACAATAAATATATGGATATTGGAAGGAAACTCAAAATGAAGGAAAATTTGTTTAGAGAACGCTATTCCGTATGGGAGAAGCTATTCCCGTTAAGTGATTATGAATAGATGAACATATTAACTACCAGAATAAACAGTACCGAAATTTAATTTTTCTGTTTTTTTTAATCCTTGTAATTTAAATGTTCACCACTACGACTCAAGCAAATATATCAATTTTGTAAGTAACTAAACAAATTTATAGAAAGAGGTTGTTGTAACAGACGGAAAAATATAGTAGTCCTGCAATATTTTTCGACGGATTTTTTGAGCGAAATATTTCTTTCATCATACCCCAAATGTTTGGCATCAGGTGCCGTCAAATCCGGTGAAATCAAAGTTTGTTCTCCCGGAAATTATTGTATCATCAAATTGCTGATGGAACACTTTGAATATGTATACGTTCACCACATGCGAAAGTCGTAAATAGTATTCTGCATATCTCATCGAAATCTACATGTCATGTGATTGACTTACTAAGGAAGATCTTATAAGTAAGATTCTTTTACATGGTATTTTGTAGTAAACATGCTTTACCATGACATCACACGAAAAGCATAAAGTATTGTATGTAGCAGAAACTTCTTAACTAGTTAGTGAGTTTATTACCATGGTTCATGGCTGATGAGAAAACGTGTGCAGGAAATATATACATCGCATAATCTAGACTGTCTCAGACAATGATATTTCCTCGGCAGATGGTCAACTAAGGTACTACAAATAAATAATTGAGTCATGAAAAGGTAGATTGTTATAAAACAAAGTGCAAGTGAATATTGTTCCAAAACTGTCAGGAACTCAGATGTGGCAAGCGGTGAAGTCCGGTAGTTCTGCGAGATTAGCACGTGAGCTTTGTAGCGCACAATGCAGGCTCTTAAAGAAAGTGATTCTGATAAGGTGATGGCGTCGATGTTTTGCGGTTCGATTGGTTACTCGACAAAGGCTACAATCTTTACTGGAGTGAACTTTGCACTATGCAAGTCTTCCAGACAAAACAATTTTAATGCACAAGGTCTCGTCTATCTAAAAGAAATGATTCATCATTAGGACAATGCAGTTCTTCACGAAAGTGCAACTGCAATGGCTAAATGACAAAATTGAGCGTATTGACGTATGAGTTGTTTGAACATCAACCTTATTCTTCAATGGCAGGCTACTTTTACACATTGGAAAAAAATGGTCGCAGGAAAGGATTTCAAGACATACGAAAAGGTTATTGCCGCACATATTTTAAGAAGTTTCCGAAAAGTTATTACCAAAAATACAATTACATCTATTAAAAAAGAACATATTTTTTATAGTTAAGATGAAAGCTAAATTGCTTGCATTTCAATTGTGCAGCATAAATATTTTGTCATGGAAAACCAAAGTGATACAATAGGTACTAAATATAGAATGAATGTGGACTGGCACACTGCACTGTAAGTTACATTTTACTTTTTTATTATGAATAACAATGGCACCATTATCGAACGGGTCAGATTAAACAAATCAAAGATAATATTTGGTTATGTCAAATGCCAAAGGTCAGCCTATTTAAAACTTGGCTAATCACCTTACAGAGAATATCAGTGAAAAACAATCATACATAATTATGCCTCCGCAAAGTAACCCACGAATTATAATAATAGGTGCCGGAGCGGCCGGAATTTCGGCTGCCTCACGTCTTATTGAAAACGGTTTTGCAAATGTTAAAATTTTGGAAGCCGAAGATAGAATCGGTGGTCGAATCTGTACTATAAATTTTGGTGATGGAATTGTTGATTTGGGAGCACAATATTGTCACAAAGATAGTGTCGTGTACAATTTAGTGAAGGATTTGAATTTGTTGGACACCACAACGATTGAGGGTCACGTATACAATTCAAAAGGGGAACGTCTGGAGAAAGGATTCGTTAAGATCCTATCGGATATAGTTTATGATATATATCATCACGAGAAAGTGGAAAACGTCAAATGGAAGGAATACCTGAAAAATCAGTAAACAATATTGAGAAAGGTCAGGAGGTGATACAATGATGTTTTTTTGCAGATTTGATAAGGAGGTTGAGCAGCACTTTACAGATGAACGAGACAGGTCACTAGCGAGAGGTAACTTAGACTTTATTAAGAAGCAGCTGTTACTAGTTACTGGATCCCTTTGTTTAAATGGAGCGCTTGGAGCAGTTGCTGGAGAGTATCCATCGAGTGAAAGATTAAGTTGGAAATCCCACGGTTACCAAGCGCTTTTAGATTTCTTAATGAAAACGTATTTTAAATTTAAAAGTGCTTTCCAGTTTGATGATAAAATAATGTTAAAGAATGCAGTTACTAATATTGAGTGGGGAGATGAAAGTAACATAAAGGTGGAATGTGCAAATGGGTCACACTATTTCGCCGATTACGTTATTATAACCATCTCTTTGGGAGCTTTAAAAAAACAACACAAAACTCTATTTTCTCCGTCATTACCACCGAGGAAACAGAAAGCCATTGCATCGTTAGGATTTGGGTCAATTTTGAAGGTTGCCTTTTATTTTCCAACGAAATGGTGGACCAATAACGATTACACATTTGCATGGAGTGAGGATGATTTGAACTGCGCACTAAAGAGCGACTATCCTTGGGTGACCAACTGCAAAGGATTTTATTTGCTTCCAAACAACGCAAATGTTTTATTGGCTTGGTTTGTAGGGAACTCTTTATTACAAATCGAAAGTTGCACCGAAGACCATTTGTTGGATGGAGCGTACTATGTTTTGCAAAAGTTTTTAGGAAAGACCTTTGAGAACATTACCAAGCCCATCAAATTGGAACGGTAGGTTATAATGCAAAATTCGCATAATCTAATAAGTTTTTAGTAATGCATGGTTGAACAACCCTTACATTGGGGGCGCGCTCTCTTATGAGACCTTGGAAAGTACGAGTGACGGAATAACTGGAGAGACGTTAGCAGAGGTGGTTGTCTCCAAAACCGGATCACCACAGCTTCTATTTGCAGGTGAAGCAACGAATAAAACAGAGTACGCATCTGTTGACAGTGCGATTCGATCTGGTTTTAGAGAAGCTGGCAGAATTATAAACATTTGTAAATAAAATTGATTTAAAGGGCTGAAAATATGTATTTGAGTGCATTAGAATTAAAACTAATATTTATTTTCATTGTAGTAAAAGTTTTGTACCTTTACTTTTATGTTGACCAGAAGCAGGAAAGCAAGATATACAATATCTGTGGGAAAGTTAATTACTTGAGTGAACACAAGTGTCAGTGGTGATATTTTCACAAACTTGACAAAACTTTGAAAACGCTTGAACTATTTTGGCTTAGAAAAAAAATCAGTTTTTGTTTCAAAATCGGACGACATTCTGAAAGCCCGACACGTTTCCGTACAGAACACTTTGGGCTGGCCTGAATTGCCTGCCTAACCGCTTTCATATTAACGAACAATTACGCACGTGCGTAGGACCCGGACAGTGCGTGCGTAGGGCCCCGACAAATCTTTTTTGTCTGGTCTAAGTGTCCAAAACAGGCGTGTTACCTTTTCAATGGGCCACGCTGTATGTTGCATATTAGTGTAAACTTGGTTGGTATTTTATACTTAATTAAACAAAAATTTACCCCCTTCGTGATACATGTGATTGCAACATTAATTTGCAGACGGCAGTACTGCCTATGTAGTACATTCTCTACTTTTAATTGTTAACGCTGAAGGAAAGGTATGATGACAAGTTTGAATCAATCTTCGATATCATATAACATTAAATTTAAAATTGGGATGAATAGGTTTTTGGGGAAGAAATATCAGTGTTGATAATTGGTTCCCACCAGTGGATTTTTTTTTCAAAAAATGTGAACCCGTACGGAACTAACTGTGATGGAAACCCTACAAAAAACCAAAGCAAGATTCTTCCAAAGGCTTTTTTTATTGTAACGACGACCGTCACTCGAAGTTTGTTACCGTCCATGTCAAAACCCAGGTTGGTATTGTATTCCATTGCCTATAATGCATCAGCCAGCTATTGTTTACAAAACCGGCATAATTCTGAATATGTTAATCAATCGGGAATAAATACAATGGTTTTATGTAACGTAGGCTTGATGTGAAACTTAGGTTGAAAATACTATTGTGAGGTAACGATTAAATGTAATCATTATTGAAGAACATTGTCGCAATGTACTAATTGTGCAAAAAACTGTACGAGATACTGCAAAATCCAACATGGGTGTTCAATTTAAGAAATAAAACTTCCAACCTTCCCTTGAAACTTTAATAAATCGGGAACCAATTGATGAAGGATTCGAATAGCTTTTGCACGATGGTGATGTACAATTAATATAAGTTGTGCGACATGTTTCGAGAACTGACTGTTCTCATTATCAAGCGAAATTATATAAATGTCATTAATAAATTAAAAGGTTGATAACTAAAATAAACACATTAAAAACATCTTCCTTAAACAGTTCAACTTACCTAGAAACTAATCTAGCATAAAATAGGTTAGGTTAACATAATATACTTAAAAATCTTAAAGTCTTCAAAAATCGTCAATAAAATTATAACATTAAAGGGCCCTCGCAACGAGGAACCCAGGATGGCCTGAAGGGCAAAGGAAAATGAGGGATGAATAAAATTATGGAGAAAAAGAGGGTGAACGCAAGTGAAAGGAATGAATGACGATGGACGACGACAAAGCAGGGTAACCATCGTCGTCCATCGTCATTCATTCCTTTCACTTGCGTTCACCCTCTTTTTCTCCATAATTTTATTCATCCCTCATTTTCCTTTGCCCTTCAGGCCATCCTGGGTTCCTCGTTGCGAGGGCCCTTTAATGTTATAATTTTATTGACGATTTTTGAAGACTTTAAGATTTTTAAGTATATTATGTTAACCTAACCTATTTTATGCTAGATTAGTTTCTAGGTAAGTTGAACTGTTTAAGGAAGATGTTTTTAATGTGTTTATTTTAGTTATCAACCTTTTAATTTATTAATGACATTTATATAATTTCGCTTGATAATGAGAACAGTCAGTTCTCGAAACATGTCGCACAACTTATATTAATTGTACATCACCATCGTGCAAAAGCTATTCGAATCCTTCATCAATTGGTTCCCGATTTATTAAAGTTTCAAGGGAAGGTTGGAAGTTTTATTTCTTAAACTATTAATCCCTTTGTGATTCCGGACTTCATCATGATGGGTGTTCAATATTATGTCATTTAATTGAATATGGAGATATCTAATTTGCATCGGGTGTACTGTTCATTTGGTGTCAATCTTTGTCATAGTTTGTATGAACCAATAACTTTTAAATTTATTTGAATTCAGAATTATTCATTGCTAAATACTATTTTAGGACTGACCATTTTTTTTTCTTATCCAGTTTTGGGTTCAGTTTCGGAATACATAATGCAAACATACACCTTACTATGTGTCAGGCTGTTAGGTATAACAAAAAAAGAAATAAGCGTACGTGCGGAAGGTTAAATTACTGGTACGAAATTGTGAAATCCACTTAATTCAGTTGCAGACAACGCCTAATAAACTTGAAAGAATTCCTTATGGCAGATCGCGAAAGGCGCTTTTGCAAAACATATGGCCGTTTAAAGAAATATTCACTTGCAATAGCATTTGTTACACTGTGATGGTCAATTTGCAAAATCTAAGCCGTAGGGGTAACAGATAAGTGTACGTTATCACCTAAAGTTTAAAAGTACAGTACCATTTCCCCTTGGATGTGTGGGAATAAAAGATAAATGTAAGCCCCGCCAAAACCTTTTGTTATTTTTACCCCGATTGCCTTAAATAAATCCAACTTTAACATATTATATCTAATAGTTCACGGAGAGCGTTAAAACAGTCCTATTTATCTTGTTAAAAAAAACAATATAAATTTGGGAAGGAATAAAGTGGTATCTTCTGAATGCTTCCAACATATAAAGTCTTATAATAATAATGGGAACTGACACGGACATAATACCAACATAAGTTGAAACGTCGCCGGCATTATTTTTTTACAGTTTTTATGTCTTTATTTTGAAGCTTTCGCACGCATGTCGCTCTACTTGAAGCGAGTGTATATGTCATGAATCAGAGTGGTGATATGGCACAATTTGAGCATCATAAAGATGTAAGCCCGTAACAATAACATAAAAAAGCCAAGTCCATCTCCGACGAATTTATCTTCATTTCATGAAGAAATCCGGACCGGATTTTCATAAGAATCGAAGTCAAACGCATTTCCAATATACAAACGAGAAGATATATATATATAGATATATTTCCACATACGCAGATCTTTTGTATTTTAAAAGGAGCCAATACTCATGTGTTTTTCATACGGTTTTATTGAATTTCCGTCTATAACCTTTTCCGAGAGTAGAAAACGTGCTCGTAAAGACAGTAACTAAAGACCAAACATTAAAGAATATCAGTTTGCATATTTCATCAATCGCGCACCTTTTACGAATGAGGCACGGGGAAACTTGCGTGCTGAAAATTTTATATAAGTTCTCTTGTACGACACGATAAAACATGACATAAACATGGATCCGCATTGATAGTTTTAATTCCGGTTAATATCGGGGCGCGATAGATTTAATCCATATATTCCACATAGATTTTAGGGGAAAACGTCAGGCATCGGTAAACCTTGCTTAGGGTGCCATAATATCCAGAATTCACAATATTCCGGTAGTTATCCTTCCATCTGCTGTCACCCTAGGATTATATTGTTATCATTCCTTCTAAAATACAACTTCATAGGCCACTAGTTGTAAAATGACACGGTCAAAAGCCACATTTAAATAAAAAAATACCGTAATGAAAAATATAAATTTCGTATATAAATATTTCTTGTAATAATAAAATTTTCCTTATCTTCTTATAAAAATGACATTATTGCAATAAGGTTAGAGGCCTAAAAATAAATGTTTCCTTTCGACATAAAAAGTAGTTATGAAAACGTTCGTAAATTTTATTAAAGTAGAAAAAACCCGTAAAAAGTACGGAAAATATTAGATTATGCCGGTAATGAAGTTTATCCATTTAACTTTTCTACATTAAGGTGTTGAATAATTTTTTCTACCTTTCTGTTTCGTAAATAAAAGGAGAAAATCTTTTGATGGAGACGAGGGATGGTCATAAATAAATATCGGAATTGGTAAATAAATCACCGAGTGTGTGAAACGCTTTTATGTTAAAAAAAAAGGCGCCATGGGCTTTTCTATTTTTGCCACCGAAACGTAGTAATAAAATTTTAATAGCGAACGATTGTCTGCCAGTCTGTCTATCTATCAATCGTGATAACTTTAAAACCCGTTGATATTATGTAGCACGTGTTTAGTGTGTGTAAAAGTTTTATGTTGGGGGTTGAAATCTAATAATGAATTTCAAAATATAAATAATTCTCAGGAAATTATTGGGAAAAGTTGAAAACCATAGCATGACCGTAATAAAATCTATATTTGCATAGAATTGCTCTCAAAATGATGCATATAAAATATTCAATGGGCTTTCAAATGAAAATCACAATCCCTACCAAAATGACCGACATAAAAGAAACATTACATTCTGTAATTTTATTCTTACAGAATCGTGCTTTACATTTTTTTCCGTCCTCCTCTACAACAAATCAAACGAACTAAAATGGCTCATTTTTGTATAATGTTTTTCGTCCACAATCCCATTCGTACTCACACTTCTAATGTTTATAATCCTTGGAGCCACACTCCACAGCACATGCATGTAGAATTCCTGTAAATATAAAATGATCTAACTGAGTTACTTGATTAGCGGATTAACATTAGCGCTATTTGTGAATTTTGAAAAGGCTGAGCTCGTTTTTTAAAAAGTAGAATGTCGGTTACAAACCAAATTAAATGACCAGTAAACTCGCACACAAATTTCCCGTGTTTACTACAATGACGTATTAAATAAAATAGTTTTTCCATAAAAACTCAAAATAAAGTAGTTTTCGCGTAATACTAATAACTCAAAAAATAATAATGTAGAGTCTCTAGTATAGTTATAATCAAAAAACGATTTCTGATTTTCTCCTAAAATAATATACAGAGTATCTCATAAATATTTTTAGTATTTTGTTCATTTCCGGCTAAGCCGGAAGTAAATTGGTATACTTATTATACTGGATTAAATGAGTCGGATGTCCTCTACTTCACTGTACAATTTTATTTCTTCATCTTTGTTAGCAAAAAGTTATAGATTTTTAAAAGATTCAACTTCAAACATTCATCCCCCTTCCCCTATGCGAAATAAAGAAATAAATGGAGTGCCAGTAGTTTTTCATGAACTATATGTACAATATTTCAAAAAATAAAAAAAAATGCTGGGAGCAGATTTTGAGAAAATAGATTTTTAATTTTTTTTTGTTGAGCCATTTTTGGTGAATATTTTTTTTAAATAGCGACAATTATTTTTATAATTTCAAAAAGAGAAAATTTTTCTAAATGCAACAATGTAAACATTTCAAATTTTGATATGGAGCTTATTTAAATAAACAATAATTTAATGTCTTAATAGCAATAGAAGAAATATTTGATTTCATCAGTGCTCTTCGACCTGTTTTCGACAGATTTTTTTTAAAATAGCTGTTGGTCTAAATAAAATTGCCCTGTTGAGCAGAACAGATCGGATTTGACTGTCAAGAACTCCTTAATTACAGCACCGTTTAACCTATCGTGCATTTTTGTTGCCTAAACACTGAACGCAGCATAATGCAAAAATCGTCCGAATACCGGGCTCATCCCGCACACCCTCGGATTATATTATAAGATACAACATATAATAATTACATTACAATTATAAATAATATAAAATTGCAAAAAAAATTTTTAGCGTTCCACCACCTTTTTTTACAAAAAGAGCACTGGATTTCATTAACATAGCATGTTATGAAAAGAAAACCGCACATCATCTGTCGACAAATTTTTCATGTTTTAAGTAACAAAAACATGGTAAGTTGATTTATTTTGTCATTATTCGATCACTATGGTATTGAATTTCACAAATAACGAAAAGGCTGATATGTTATTAAGACATTAAATTATTGTTTATTTAAATAAATTTCATATCAAAATTTTGAAATTTATACATTGTTGAATTCAGAAAAATTTTCTCTTTTTGAAATTATTAAAAAAATTGTCGCTATTTAAAAAAAATATTTTTTTTGTTCACCAAAAATGGCTCAACAAAGAAATGTTTTTTGCCCTATAATATAGAATAGGTATCGCTCATACAGGCGGGCGGACAGTACAAAACTATAAAGGATCTGAAGATCCTTAATGTGTCGAAAGTCTACATAAGACACTAGGCATTTTAATTCAAATTCTCTTAAATAAATGGTTAATAAAGGTATGTTTTCTTGGTGTCGACAAATTGGAAAAATTAATCATTCTGACCATTGCTTTGTATATTTGAAGCATAAATGTAATTTCTTTCGAAAATGTTCAGTTTTTTCCTAAATTTTGGGACTTTAAACTGGTAATAAAATGAAGATTTAGGAAGTGCAAGTGATACTGATAATTCACGAAACCAATTATCTTCCTGAAGAGCAGAAGGGTGTAAAAACTATGTTTGTTAATTCGAGACTTCTAAGTGTGATGATAATATGATGATATCATGTTTAATCAGGATGAGCGCAAAGTAAATTCTGTTTTTGTTTCTGGGAAATTTATTAATTTTTGAATAAAAAATAGGAAAGCGTAACAAGTGTAAGGATTGAAGACGAACTGTTATTCTACTGAAAAAATGGGAGCTTCTAAAAGTATCCTTCGCCATATCTAACAAGTTTGCATTACATTCATTGACCATTTCTCTCACTTTTGAGTATTTTCTGAATAAAGAGAATAAAACGACAGAAACATATTAGTATAGCATATAATCTCAAACAGAAGGGTGTCGCTAAACGATTTAATAATATTATAGGAATGGCTTACTCAAATTTGGAAAAATAATTAGAGTGTAAAGCGGTGCGAACAGAATTAAACCGAATGTACTGAAAGACAACAAAAGCCCGTCAAAAGTCACGTAGAATAAAAAACGGAATATCTTCAACAATCAAACAATTTGGTTATAATGCATATCTTCCGAAGCACCCACATTCAAAAAAATGTTATGAGGTTATGACAGTATGGCAATAAACGTTTCCTTTGATAAAAACAATAGTGGAGTTCAGCAAAATATGTAGAGGTAAGCAAAGAACATTTCAAGAGGTACTAAATGAATTCATAAATGGAAATCCTAGGCTAAGAAGAACTACCAGAATGACACAGAATCGCAATTTACTGAGAAAACTTTAAGCTTGAAAAACATTCTAGTAAATGGAAAAATGCAGTTTAAGAAATAAAAATACGGGAATAAGTGATACGACAGGGTATAAAAAATTAATTGACTTAAAAGGGATTTTTTCATTTTTCTATAAACGTCAAAAAATGACAAGGTTTGTGCATTGATAACAATACGCGAAGTGACTCTTTTTTCACTTTCGTAAGTTACCATGACACCGTGCGCGAAATAACGACGCCGTGCGCGAAATACTTACTTCGCGCACTGCATGTAAACTATATGAGAGTTTCGTATTTTAACGTTAAAATAATTGTCAACTTTTTCACGTTTGTAGAAAAAATTTTGTTTGCAACTCGTGCGCGAAATACTTTGATGATCTCGACTATTTAAAAAATTTTTTTTCCCAGTAGCAACTCCGGCATCCCGATATCGTTATTTATGCAAAATTGATAGTTCATCGAAATACCTACTACCTATTCTGTGTACATGAAACAACTCCAACGACCCAAACTTAAGCGTGTAAGCTTAACAAAGCTCTTTAGAGCTTTAACGTTGATATAATCTTTTTGATAAAGTTGTTGTTGATTTAGGTTATAAGTAAGCAAATACAAATACGAATAGTTTCAATTTTATAAACCAAGAGAGCAGAACACATTGATGTTAGGCACCAATCTGTTAATCCAAATATAGTTAATCTAAATAAATTATATTCACCTATGATAGAAACAGATGTAACTGTTATTTAATTCAGTTTGTAGTCTTTACGAAGGTTAATTATTTTCTTTTATTAAAAACGTCCGCAAAACTACTATTTCTTTGGCACTATCTACCTGGTTAAGAAAACAATATGGTGTCAATGGAATTTTTTTGTATCAAGTGTCTGTAACACTCTATAGTGTCATAATCAAGGTTTCTTAACATTCGTTATTTCTTTATCAGCATAAAGAAGCGAAAATGAGTGACTTAAAAGTCAACAGGGTCATCAAACTCTCATCGAAAAAGGACAGTAGCTCTAGGAATATCATTGGGAAAATTGTGGGAAAGAATGGAAAAAATAGTACGCACTATTTTCATGTGAAGTTATTGGTTCAAACAGTTCAAATTCGGGAAGGAATCCATTAATCATGACATTCCAATGAAATGAATGAACAGGATTTCCAAGCGGTTCAGTCCCGAACAGGAAATGTACATAAAAGGCAAAGTTTTGAAGATAATTTGACAGCTTTATCTAGAAAAACTTCACACTTACACACTTTCCAAGGAGGCACAATTGTCAGCGGGGGCAAGTGATGGCGACAAATTTCTGAAATACGGAGCGGATTCTGTTAATTGAACAGGAGGATGCGATTAACCACGGTTCCTGTTAGCTATACCAGAACTTCAGCAACCAGTTGATACTGCCACATACACCTGATATTCCATAGGTACCACTGATCGTTGCTGAGATCCAGCAGGATGTACACATTTTCAAGTAGATTAGTTGATAATTGACAACCGGTAGTCCTTCATAGGCTTCAAGTACTTTTTCAAAGGGCCCCAAGTAACCTTTTGGTCCTGCAATTAGTTACTCTAGACGTTTGAAGAAATGTCGCAGAGGAACCTCATTTACACGCAGAAGAGCGGTACCCCGTTTCTCTAACAATGTGATAACTTCAATCTTGTTTCCCGTAATGGATGACTGTTCCATCGCATCCAATAGTATATAGAATTTGATAATGCAATATTTTGAGAAGAACCCGAGTCACGTGGATCAAATATTTTGACAGTGGTTCCTCAACAAGAAAAATGTGCTCTTCTGAAACTATAGCACGAAGAATTTGTTGCCTCTTTTTACTTGAACCATTGCAACATCCTTTCTGTCGTCAAAGTACATACCTGTCAATTGGTAATTCGATTTTTCTTGGTTCCCTTCTAATTTGATTTGTGTTAATAACATTTACTGTTATCAGATTCGAGTTTAAGATTATGGAGTTCTTCCGTGCTCGCTATACCTTTGTTCTGTCACAAATAGATGCTGAAGATGGCAGTTCGCTCGCATTTAAGACGTCCAAGGTTTAGGAACCTCGTCTTGTTCTTCACGTAATGCACAACTGCTATCAGAAGAATTGCTTTCTT
Organism: Pyrocoelia pectoralis; assembly: GCA_036250285.1. NCBI lineage: Eukaryota > Metazoa > Arthropoda > Insecta > Coleoptera > Lampyridae > Pyrocoelia > Pyrocoelia pectoralis. The sequence continues at coordinate 30,561,727 of CM070080.1, forward strand.
CGGAGCTTGACAAAGGTTCTTTTTCAGTTTGAGATGTCTGCCCCCGTGGTATGTTGTGAAAGTGCGGCTCTCAGATCCTTTTCCAAATTAATCTGGCTTAGGTTCGCATTTGGAGCTTTGTCAACTCCACCGATCGCCATTTTTCCCTGAACCCTTTGATCTTTCCTGTTCAACTACTAGAACTTTATTCGATTTTTCGCAAACACAAGTTAAAAAATCACTACATTTACAGGTAGCAACGTTTTTTGCATAGGGAGACCTGTATTTGGTATGGTAGGACCTTATCATTAATTCGACTCGTCTTCGAGAAAAAGTTGGGCTTGGACGGTTTTTCCCAAACATTCATAATCTCGGTGACACCAGACAGATATTGTTGATCGGAATAATATTTTGTAGGATCATTGTTGTTGATAATAGTGAACTTTTCCTGGTTGAGGGTGAAATTCCCTTAGTCAGGCAAAATTTTAGTACGGGTAGGGCTAATAACCAAAGCAGTTGATTGCGTGTAGAGGTACTTGGAAATCCGCCCTTAAAATAAATAAAGGGAAAAAAACGTCAACTTTTTACTTTTGTTACAAAACCATTGCAAAGTTTCCATTTTTTCGGTCCACTCTACTGCACATGCCACATCCAGTAAGGGATGTTAATAGAATGAATCTTCATAAATAACTTAACTTCAGGTTTTATGCTTCCTTAAGGAAGTCTCAACTGTATCGATGGTTTACCATGTGTCCCTAAAAAATGGCGTTATTATTAAGAATTCCCGTTACAAGCCGATATCGCATTAAAGTAAGTATCAGTTAACGACTTAATCCGAAGGTTATTATGGTGTTAAAATGTATTTGGTAGAAGAGAAATTAAAGTAGAAAGTTAACGACGTTCTCACCTAATCACAACGGTCAGCTAAAACGAGTAGGGACAAACAAGAGGTTTTGTATGTAAAACCAACGGGATCAGCTTAATCCTGAAGTTTCTATCGAACTTTACGGAATATATTTCACAGGATCAGGGACAATCAGTGAAATGTGTAAAGTTCACTTGTTGTAAACTACACAAATGGCGTCGAACATCTAGGGAAAAAGTTGTTAAAGTCGATTGTTCCTAAGTATATATATTATGGGAAATCGGTTCGACACCGAAATTAAATTCAGCCCTTATCTCGTTTACTACAAAAAAACATGCAATTCGACAGTTGATAGAATTTAAAAAATACGACAACCTTTAAAAAACGAAAGCAATTTTCAATCATCCTCTAACGACAGATTTCTATATCCTTTAACAAGGACGTACCTACTCAGCGTTTTATACGGGAATGTAGACCCTTTCATAGGTTCCTTCCCCGATTTATTAGGAGGGATTCCCTGACTGCACACTTTTAAAATTCCTTTTTGCATATATTTATTATATCGGGACGAAGCGAAAACGGCGCACGTGTTTAATCGTGCACTCAGAAAATGCACAAGGCAGATTAATCTAGGGTCATACATTTTCTACGCACGAATTCTACTATGTCTCCCGGGTACTTCTAAAGTGAACAAGGACGGAAATTCTCGTTCGGACATCCGATAGTAAAGAACGGGATGATAAATGTAGACCTTTGAAAGCGACAAATAATCTAAAACATGTGTTCTTTGATAGTGTTTGTGCGTGATCTTCTATAATAAATCGACGTTTCCGTCGATAAATAATTTGTAACGGGAAATTTGTTATTATCCCACCCTTATATTTCTACGTCACGAGAAAACTGAAAAAAAAAAATTCTACTTACCCGCAGCAGGAGAGAGTTTTGTGACGACGCCCCAGCGCTGCTTCCACTGCAACAACATTAGGGAAATTAGTTCTCTGCTACCCTTTATCATGTGCACCTAAACTACATGTACAGCAATGTGATTTTATCTCTGCCACAAACTACATGTTACATATAACATCGGTTGCAATGCATTTTGAGCAACCACCAAAGGCAGATAAAGTTACATTCTACAAGTTATATACCAGACAAAATTTATTGCAGAAGAGTTTTACACTAAAATCAAGGGAAATGTTCATCTTTGTACGATTACTTTAAATATTTACGCTGAAATATTACACCCGTACACGAAAACAAAGCTTTGGGGGCGTAAAACGATTTTTTGATGTAAATTTCCGCACACAGTATAAAACCAATAAAATAATAACTTTCGGTGCTTACATATTTTATTGTTTTATTCATGGAGTACGAAATTTCATATCTCTGTCATACCTCTGACAGAAGATCGATATGTTAGCAATTTTAATAAGTACAGTTTTGACGCAATGGGCCATCAAATTCGTTTCGGGCGTCGCAATTTAAACTTATAGGAAAATTGCACGTCTTTCAATACTTAATAGAAAATGGCGTGCATGGTTAATGGAGGGGAGACGATAAAAGGAAATTTACCACTTTTCTTCATTTACAAACTAAAAACGTCCAGTCACGTGATCTTACTTAAAACAAAAATAGGTAGTTTATTCAGTGGCAGTGACAACCGCGGCGGTTATCGATGGTGCCACCCTTCGAAAACGGTTAAAATCAACATTATATAAAAGAACAAAATTAGGTAAAAGTGGAGTATGATTTTAATACAACAATTTAAATTAACATTTTTGAAAAATTATAAGTCATTGATCATCAAATTACAAAACTATCAATCATTATAAACACATTATTAGGTCTGGGAAACAGTTCGTGGCGTTTTTTAAGTAAAATTCAACTGGTTTTCTTATAGTGTGAAAATTAATTGAATTAAACCAAATATGTTCCATTATTATTGTCGACAACGTTTCGTAATTTTTCGGGCAGAGCCATATGATACCATCGGTGAAAAACTTTTATGGTTTCTGGTTGAAAAACTGAATCAAGTGGTTTTGACAGGCTTCCTTTGAAACCAACTTAATTCAATTGAGAGAGCTCTGCAGAGATCGGAACAAGTGATAGTCAGGGGATGCTCTATCTGGACCATACGGTGCATACATCAAAACTTCCCAACCAAGCTCTCCCAGTTTTTGACGGACCATCAAAGAATGTGTGGTCGGGTGTCATGATGCAAGACAACACCTTTCCTGTTGTGTTCTTTCAATTGCCTGGCGTAATCTCTTCCACAATAGAGTTGAAAATCAATCATCTGACCAACTGGAAGTAACTCGTGGTGGACCTTTCCCTTCCAGACCCACTACACACACAGCATCACCTTGTTCGGCGTCAATCGTGGCTTCGCGAACGCTTGTGACGCCTTACCATCCCTTGTCCACGATCTTTGACGATTCTGATTGTCGTACGTGACCCATTTTTCATCATCGGTTATGAAATGGTTCGATTTCATTGCGTTTCAGCAGATGTTACTTCGGTCTATCATGTTTTTCGCGCTCAACTCATGAGGAACCCATACATCGAACTTCTTTTTGTAGCTAGCTTTGTGTAAATTGTTCAAAACAGTGTTGTAGTTAATGCCCAGCTCCATACCATTATCGTCACTGCCGATATGCTTATCTTGCTGGACCTTTTCAAGAATTTCATAAGCTTTTTCAGTGATTGGACGACCAGAGCGTGACTTATCGTTCACATCAAAATTACCAGAACGAAAGCGAGCGAACTATTTCAGCGCAGCAGATTTTGATACAGTACCTTCACCGTAAGGAGCACAAATTTTTCACAAGCCTGCGCAGCGTTCTTCTCTTTGTCATAATAATGATGCAAGATATAGCGCAATTTTTCATTACTTTTCCCCATTTTAAACGTGAACAACTCTCCAACCACTTCACCCATTTATTTGTTATTTGCAATTGACGTCATCTATCGGAAAAAACGCCACGAACTTTTTCCAAAACCTTATACAGGGTGTTTCATAAATGTCCGGCAGAAAGTCTAGAGCGTGTTCTTGAGCCCAAAATAAGAAACAAAGTCCCGAAAACGCTTGCTAACTGAGGAAAGCCCTTAAAAAGGGGTGGCCTCACACAACATTTTTGCTAATATTTCAGACGCAACTAATGTACTGTCTACTCATTAAACATTGCAAAGTATGGTTTATGTGCTAATTCAAAACTGAAATAGTAGAGATTTCTTTGCTTTATTACAATATCATTTCCAAAAAAATACGTTTTAATTTTTTTCTCGAAAACTGTTATCCTGAGCGACAGAAACAAAGAGTACCTTTTCATCTAGTCAAGCATTTGCTAAATGTGCAGATGAAAAAAATATTTGCAAAAATACAAAGGTCGTTCCCCGTATGTACCCCCACTGTTTGGCTATCAAGACAAAAATATGCCCAAACGATAGTTGGGCATCAGCAACGAGTACACACACAAAATTTGAATCAATTATCATTACTTGTGTCACCCTCTTTTAAGGGCTGTACCTCAGTTAGGAAGCGTTTTCGGACACATCTTTATAGGGACTTTTTTCTTATTTTAGGCTCTAGAACACGCTCTAGAATTTCTGCCAGACGTTTATGAAACACCCTGTATATACAAGAAACTTGCAAAAACGTTTAATTTAATAATAATTCAAGTATTATAAGCCCTTATTTCTAGCTTTAACAGCTGCAAACTCGGAAATCGCATCTTCAAAATTAATTTTTTGGCGATTATTTCACCCCCCCACCCCCCACCCCCCAGCCACGCCACAGAGTTTATTATATTCATTTACATTCTACATTAGATCCTTGTAGCGGGGATTTTTTTACCTTTTTCGATCTATTTTTTGGCATTAAAGAGACACAAAACGGCATTAGAAAATAATATCGCATCAACAATGTAGATGGAAGAGTGGAATAGGGAATGCAGAAAATGTATATGCAAAAGAGAAAAAAGCTGTGTTCTGTACAAACACTATTGGATATATTGAGAAATTGTGACGGAAATTGGAGGTATCGACGATTCATTAATAACTCTCATATTCCACTGGTTTCATATTAAGCTATGTCGCTTTTCTCCAATTCTTTTCAATATGTGTGCGGAGGAAGTGGTAACTACGTATTTGTGAATGGAAACGGAAGCTAGCATTAGTCCTGTCACAATCTGTTAAGGCTCAACTGAAAGGAATGGAAATTGGAAAATGTGTACGGTTTAGGAATAAATTCCAAAAAAAGCGAAGTAAGGAAAAGAGATAGCTATGTTCGGGTACCTTGTAACAAAGATTACGAACACCTGAAAGAGTTTTGATGACTGGGTATGGGAGATGAAAAGGATTTTAGAATGTCAGATGGAGTTGAATCCAAGGAAAAGGATTGTAAAGTGATTTGATGGAAGTGAGTGTTGTTTTGGTCGGAGGAAGCGGCAAGGGGGAATGTGGGAGGAAACGTGTACAATTGATTTGAGGCATGAAGTGAAATCCGTGCGACTCATTAAAATGTTTCAAAATTAATCAGCTGTGTATTTAGTGTTCTAACGACAACGACATTTGTAAAATAAAGTGTTGGGTGAATGAAAAATAAATGTTCAAGAGCCTCCATAGAGAATTTTTGAAATTATCTCAGCCAACACAGTTTAGGTTTAGAGATATAATTGAGATTATTTCAAAATGTAATATTAAAAATTCTTTCTGTTTGCTAGATTGCCATGGGATGGACATCGCATTTTTATTGTTCATGCTTATACGCTAATATAACGTTTTTTGGATTTTATTGCTTTTTTTTATCAAACAAGTGCCACGATTGATTTGCTAATAATACAGTATACATACAACACAAGAATGTTGCAGAAAGTATAGATATGTTTTTTGCGTAGAATCAATCTACGCATTCATCACTTGCTATACGTTGTATTAAATGCCATATCAAGAATTATGAAAATCAGTCAACTAGTTTATAATCAAGATTAATTCTTTTTATACCGCCTTAACGACCTGATTTTGGATATAGATAAGTTACGTTACGTTAACTATAATAGGTACTATCCTTTTTTAACCCACGTGCTATGGAGTGCACCAGTAAATAAATTCGAAAAGCTAAGTGGAGATATCGAGTGGGCGCTTCCACTCCCTCTGCGCCATCACGTGCAAAATTGCTGTTGATGCATCAACAACTTTAAGAATTCTGATTCTCGAACGTGTTCGCTCGCGCCCAACCTTGCTCGAACATAACTCAAGTTTCTATACAGGATGTTTGTTTGGGAGCTTTGGATTTTACGTGAAATTTCAGTACTTTTGATACCCACATGTCAAATCTTCAAGTTACGATTTTTAAATTATTTTCACTTTTTTAATAAAATGGCCGATGCAGGCGGTAAGTAAAGTAAAGTTAAACAAAAATTTATCGAATTTTTAAAAAATATAATTATTTTTGTGTTTCAATAAGTTGCCAGTACCATAGACTAAATACTCCTTGGTCTATGCTAGTACTTATAAATATATTTTATTTATTGATATGCAGGACTGATCGTATATAATCGACTTTTCCAATATTAACCAAAACGTCCCACATATTTAGCTAGGGGTAGTGGACATGAATAAATCGTATGATCACATTACTTATCAACAATGTAGGGAAGTTGTATACCACTTTAACGAATGCTTAATGATCATGTTATGAAAATGTAGGGGTATAGGTTTAGAGAAGAAGTGTAATGATTTTTTTGTCTAGGTTGACAAAAACCAAGAATCGGACTTTCTGACATCTCAATAGTTATTTGTATGATAGGGGTGATCGGTACTATACTGAGGATTGGTAACTGTATTGATTGACTTTCACAGGGAACTTAATGGTGATAGATAATTATCACATGCTTGTTGCAGGTCTCGAAACCTCCATGAAAGTTGTCTATGAACAGAACTGGGGAAAGCGCCAACTATCGAATGACTAAAAGCCATAAAGACCGAGGCGAAAGGGAGAATCTAATAATTGTCGAATCGATCTGTGGGCAGGGGAAATGATAAGACACAAGGCCACTTCCATTCACTCCATTCGAATTTTAAAAAAGTCAAATATCTTTCGGTTTGTAAGAACTGTCTTGTGGTTAATCTGAACCGTAGTTCCAAACACGTGAACGTAAGTGCCGTTACGGCATTTGACGCTTTAATTTCTTCAGATATGATATGACAAAGGTACACGTACAAAAATACTATTTTATTACTATCACTTCAAATATTCGCTATAGCAAAAAGTAAGACTCTTTAGTTTTGTTTTAGCATTTTTAGACATCCCTCCCTATTAAAAACGTCAAAATTTTCTTAGTGGTCTAAAATGTAGAAATCTTGAATATGTTCTACATGATTATTGATGAGGGATAAATGATTCTGTTCAGTATGTGAGGTGCTTCAGAGGCACATATGATTATGTAATACTTGTATTTCGATGTAGAAACCATTCACTTTAGTTTATAAATTTTTAACGGTAATTTATCGCGACATTCTCATTTATTTTAGATGAATTTTCCACATAACAGATTATATTTTGAAGTCAAATTATTGAACTACTAAAAGCTAACTAATAAAAAATAAGTGAATTACCATATAGGATCTATTTAAAGAATCGAACCTTTTTTGACCCCAAGAGATTTATCTGCATACCACAAAACAGGCTACTTGCATTTGGCACAAATTCAACAGAAGTTTACATAAATCTATTTCGCGTTAAATATACAAAATTCATTTTCTCCATTCAAAGTTATTTTTTCAACGAGATAATTCGATTACTATTAACTGTTAATACACAATTTGCATAATGACAAAGGGAGGTGTTTAAACTAACCATGAATATCATAGATTTCATGTGTCATAGTTCATAAAGCCATCTGTATTGATTTTCCCTTAAAATGTTTACGTAAATGAAAATTATTGAGATTACCAATACTAAATTTCAAGCTTAATTAATTTCTTTCAGGCCGAATAAGTTATTATAACTTCCCATGGTTAAAAACTGAACCCACATCTAACAACATTTCTATCACAGCTATCCTTTTTAGTTTTTGAGGAATTTTTATCTTCGACAAACAATGGGAGATTATTTTTTAAATGTTGTAATACTGTGAAACCATGTCAAATTAAGGCTTATCGAATTATGAAATTATTAAAAAAATGAATGGGCTAATAAGGTTTCCTCCTTAACGCATTATATTTCCGAGTAAAGGCCGCAAACGCGTAATTTTTAAAATTATTTAATCTTTATACATATCGAATAGTACATACATTTTTTGGATATTCAAATAATGATGCAACATAAAAATAAATCAAAATTACACTCAACAACCCTTTCAATCATAAAACATAAGACCTTCCCACATCGCTGAAAATCGTTTAAGAGTTTGAAAATTAAAGTTCACGTCCATGGTTAACCCCAAGTTTTTAACTTGGTCCACAAATTGTAACTTTACCTTTTCGACCAACTTCAGAACCTGTAACATTGACCAATATCCTGAAGTGACATAGCTATACTACTATTTTTTTATTATGGTGGCCAATACTTTATTCATGACATCTAGGAGTGATATCGCCCTATAATTTCCGCAATCTTTATTGTCACCTTTTCTGAAAATTGGTATAATTGTTGCCTTGTTCCAGACCCTTGGCATTTCTTCTGTCTGCCATATGACTACTAGTAAATCTAGGATTTGTCCCCACATGCTACCTCCTCCATACTTCACATTCTCCGCCGCTACTCCATTTTCGCTCGGTGTTTTGTTGTTTTTCATTTTTCCTAGTATTTCCTTTATTTCTTCTACCCTGGGATTTTCCACTTCTCCTTCGCTAACAATTTCTTCTTGGACTTGGTTTTCCCGCGTTCCTAAATTTAGGATTTCCTCAAAGTACCTTCTCCACCTGTCTAATATTTTTTCCTCGTCCCCCAATAGGTTTCCTTCTTCGTCTTTAATGAATGGTGTTTTACTTTGGTCCCTTGTACGTATGTCCTGTACGTCTTTATAAAAGTTTTTAATCTCTTTAGCTTTATATTTATTCTCCATTTCCTTTACTTGATTTTCCACATACAACCTTTTTTTTGCCCTTCACTTTTCTTCTCTGTCTAATATAGTTTTGATTGTTTTTGATAATATTCGCCCCCTACTCACATTGTCCATCGGACAATTTTATTTCTTTTTCGGCTTTTGGTTTGGTATCTTTCTCTGTCTTGCGTACTTAATTGCTGCTTCTAAGCTTTCCCCATTTCTCTTGTACCTCTTCCGCCACTACTGTTTTTCCTTAGTATGTTGTCTATGTCCATTGTGTATATTCTTGCCACCTCCTTACTCTGCAGGGCTCCTACTTCAAATCTTACTTTTCTTTTTGCTCTTCTTATTATCTTTTCTACTTTCCCCGCCTCTATACTCCCTGTTTGTACTCCAACCAAAAAATGGTGAGAGTCTACGTCTGCTCCTCCATATGATCTAACTTTCTTTATCATTTTCTCATGGTTCGCTTGTAGCAGAACATATGGTCTATTTGGTTGGTCTACTTACTTCGTGGTATGGTCCATGTCCCTTTGTGAATATCCTTTCGCTGGTAATGAGAACTCATTATTCTTAAGTTTTTTTCTATTGCCAAGGAGATTATCTTTATCCCGTTTTCGTTACTAGTAGTGTGTTTACTCTCTCCTCCTGTTATCTTCTTATAAATGTTTTCTTTTCCTATCTTCGCATTTGCGTCCCCCATTATTATTATTACATTGCCTTTTGGTATGCTGTCTATCTTGTCCTGTAGTACCTCGAGTACATATCTGTTATCTGTTCTTCTGCTTCTTCCGTAGAGCCATGTCTATTTATTATGGAAATGCACTTTCTTCCTTGACTTATAGTTAGGATACATAATTTGTCCGATATCTCCTCAAAAGTCTTCACATTCTGTTTCATGGCTGGGCTTATCAGAAAGCCCACACCAAAAATAATGTTATATTTAAATAAATAATGGTAGATTTATCGTATGACTAAAGCGATTATGGACGGGTCCAGTTGAGAGGTTATTCTAGACCGGCCATATTCTTCAGATATTGTCACATTAGATTTATATCTTTTTCGTTTCTCCAATAATCTAAAAATTTGATCCAAACCATGAGATTTTGCAAGCGAGGAATCGAAGAATTGCCAAACCCTTGGAAATATTACTGTAGGTATTTATATAATATTACTGCATATTACTGTGGTAAAGGTGGAATAAGCATTAATCGATTTTCTTATATCCAAAATATGACATTTACGGTTGCAAGAACTTAATCTCCATTATAAACTGATTTTGAAAAAGAATTTTGGACATAGCAAGCCAATACACACCTATTGTCATTAGATTTCACATCAACATGAAATAATTCTACGTTAATTGCTTCTAAAGGTACAATCGTCTACAGAAATTATTACCAAGAAAAACTTTGATTTTATATAAATTTCTGTTCTTTACGTTTGCGTTTTATATTTATGCTAAAACAGAACAACACGTATATTTAATTTTCTTGTTTTAGTATCACAATACAACAAACACCAAAAAACCCAAAAATAACAACTAAACAGTACACAAAAGGTCAAATTTGCATTACAGCGCTTTTTTTTTAGAATGAAATTACAAGTTGTAGGTGTATTTTCGAAATACAATTTCTGAGTTAAAGACTGAATAATTATCCAGATAGAAAAAACATGAAACTATTGATAATAAGGAATCTTTGAAAACGATTGTTAACTTTACTCGCAAACTTTGAAAAGTTAAATAAGATCAAACTTCAATGTTGGAAATCCATTTCGACTTGCAAATGTTCAAAATGGATTTTAACGAAGTTTTAACAATTTTCATTCAACTTTAGGTAGGTAGGTAAACAAACTTTTATTTCTATTACTTACAATTTTATTGGAAAGTTAAACACTCGTTCAAGCAAGTGATGCTGTACTTAAGACTGGTAGCATTACAGAAATGTGATGTTAAGAAGTGGCAACATGACCCTTACTTTATTAACTTTGCCCGTACGCTGACGTGCGGTCAATATTTCACCAAAGCGCTAACTACAGCAAACTGTCACTGTCAAGGGTTTCTAAATGTGAGCATATCAAAATGAAAATAAAATAAATTATTAAAGGAAAATAAGATGCGACGGTGAGTAGCAAATGAACAAGATAAAATAAGTTGCGGTTTGAATTCTATAATAATTCATGTTTCATAATAAATGGAAAAACAGGTAAAATACCGCTTACAGCTTTAAGTTCAAATCCCTTTCAATAACTCGCCTTAATTTTACGAAAAAGGTAATACACCGGAAACCTCTGTAACAAACTCCATGAATTAAATACTGTTAGTAATAAGTATTCACTATATCACAATTTGTGGATTTTCAATTTCAAGTTGCAGCAAGATGATCACGGAGATCAAATGCTCCCAAATTGTTATTTTGAATGTTTATCTTCGCTTGAGCTTAAATGGTTGCCTCACAGTCTCGCAGGTAAAGACTGGAGGGTTTGGAAAAATGTACTGTATATCATAGGGTTTTAAGTTCGACATCCAGCAAGAAGTGTCAACCAAGCCATGATGATCGATAATTAAATGAGAATGGCTTTTCTTTACACAAATGTTCAAGGATTTCATTTCGACAATGAACAATTTATTAATAAAACTCTCTCAAAGTCCAAAACTCAAAAACTTGCGTTGCCTCCTCGTTAAATGGATGACATCATCTCGTACTCGAACTACGTAGGGCACGTTCCTACAGATGATTCTAGTACTATTGTAACACTGGCTGCATCACCTTACCACAAACTAGCACTTTGTCGTTCTGACTTGTCCGAATCAAGGAATAGGAATGGATTACAGAATCAGACAACGTTTTATATGTTCTAGAGGCAGTCAAAACCACCTGCAACATTTCCATTTCAAGACTAAGAGAATGTCGCGCAATTACCATATGACCAGATTCAAAAAATGAACGACGAAGAACTCGACAAATTCATTTAAATCAGACTCTCTACCAGTCCAAGCACGTCGATTTCAAACGTACCTCTCGTAATAAGTTAGAGAAAAGATCTAGATGTTCACTATCAGGAATCTCCATTAGGTACTTCAAGTTTGAACGCGTTTCTACACCGCTCACAAGGCAAGCTCCACTAGCACACAAGACAAGACAAGCAGCTGCTCTCTCGTTGCCACCAAATGTAAATAATCTGACAAGGTCTATATCAGTAGAACGTTTCTTATTATACTAAGTATGTGGTTCCCGTAATGACAGGTGAAAAATACAAGCAAGACGATCTCACAGCGCTTGCACCGTATTGGCTTCGTCGAATCACCATCTCGTAAAGGCGACATGTTTACAATTGAAACCGTTTGCCATCTTCCTCAAGTATGTATTACGGGTGGGGTGGCTTCAGTAACGTTGTGGAATTGAACTATTTTAACCAGAAAGGTAACATAAAGGATCCGCTATCCCTCCACTCGTAATACACAATGAGATGCCTCACGGAGTTAAATGATTTCGTAAAAGGGCATCTTTGGATGGGATCTGTCTGTGGAACGAAATTACGTTGATGGCTGACATGCTATAGTGCCTCATTCGAATCGTCTGCTATCGTTTCATACCGTGGCCATACAAAGAGGATTTCGGATTATTGAATTACCGTTCACTTGGAGACGTTATTGAAATGTGGTCTCGTGCACCTATATCATCCGACTGATGTGTTGGTTTATAAAAAAAAGTGCGTGTGATTATTTGGTTGGGACGTCCTGTGGGTATTTAGCCTCCGCCCTCCTACTAAATATTGTCGAGGTGGTAAGACACAAGAAGCAGGCCGTACGGCTTACGGCAGAATGTGTAGTCACAATCCATGCAAGCATTGACAGTTAAGCAACTCGTGCTCCGGTTAGTACTTGGATGGGTGACCGGTTCATTCTGTGGCTCGGTGTGTCCGGCAGGGGGTAGTACAAAGGGCCCAAATGAGGCTTACGTACGTGTGGACTTAGTCCCCATCATAATTTACATTACATTTTACAAGACCCAAGAAGTAGAGGCTTTCCCGTACTGATAAATGTGAATATGATACCCATAAAATCGACATTCCCTTGCGGTCCATACAGTATCTTTCACTAACACCCCAGTTGCCAAACTCTCCGAATGGCTTACACTTAGGAATTTAGTGAACTTCCAATTCCCTTATTCAATCAACAATTCCAAGGATCTTTCTCTGGAATTATCAAATTTCGCCATGGAAGAAGACGATAAACTCATTTCGTTTGATCTTTTCCAGTGGCGGCCTGCCCAGGTCGCCGAGTCGGAAAATGCCGACTGGGCCTTTTACCTTTTGAGTATGTAATGCGGTGATATAAATGCGAAGCAAACATTCAAATCGCTGACGAACTGCGTTTGAATGTTAATTATTTTTAAAAGTTGCCATTTTGGTACTTTCGGCATCTTTTTTCTTTATGCTGTTCCGCGCCGGCGAAGTCCGAAGCACAAACTCGAGATGTGCGGTGGCAGCAAAAGCAACCGATGAAGCTAATATCGAAACATTAACAATTTAACTGGTAGTATTAAGTGAATTGTTATTTTAATAAATAAAAAATAAATCGTTCTAAAGCTAAACAACCTGATCTTATTTATCCTTAAATCGTCCTTTAAGCATCATAATAAAAAAAATTGTTTATTGAACATTAAAGTTTAGTACACAATTTCTATCCCCCGAATAAATTTCCGGCGCATCCCCAACCCCCCCCCCCCCTAAAAAAGGCCTTTCTTGCTTCGCATAAAATGCTGACTAAGCCCTAGAACCCTGACCACCACTGATCTTCTCCTAAATGGACCCTTTTTGGAGTGCCTTAGCATTGTTAAGGACCAGTTACATGTCTCCCACCTTTGTTTAACATCCCCTTTATTAAGGAGAAATTCCGTTTTTATAAAAGATATTATGTTGATGCTACTCTGGTCATATTTAAAGGCTCAAACCAAGATCTCGATTAGTGCTTCAAATTGATTCATAATTTACATCCGAACATAAAATTCACTATCGAGAAAGAGGAACAACATAGGCTCAACTTTTTAGATATCACGATCACTAGGTTTGGTAAGAGCCTTGACATCTCTATTTACAGGAAGCCGACGACCACACATCAGATTATTCCCGTTTTGTTCTTTCCTTCGCACAAATTAGCTGCATTCAGCATTCAAACAGCACGGTGTGGACACATCGTTCTCTTCGGGACAGAACTTTAAAAGGCACCTTGTTCACAACAAAGATAAGATAGATATTTTGGAGAGATCGCGTGTTGTGGTACTTGTAACTCGTTTTATATTGGTCAGACGGCGAGGAAATTTAAAGTTAGATTCTCAGAACATTTTAACGCAATAAAGAAAAACAACCTTGCGAATAATTCTTCCTTCACTAGTCATATTTTAGAGACCGGGCATGTGTTCGACCCCAAAACTAATTTCGAGATCCTCCCCACGTGTGGTAAAAGCGTAAAATTGGTCCTTTTGGAAACTTTTCTTTAAACGAGATCCTCAATATCAATAAGAATTTGCTCAATATTTAGTCATTTTGTTTCCTTTGCCCCTCCTTTTCCTCATCTTTCCTTTGGTGTTTTACTTTTTCATCTAACCTGGTAGATTTAGGTCCCCCGTATATGGATGGCCGGTTTTACAGTTTCCTGCGGGTTGTCGTGCGTCGTTGCTTCCCGTTTTCATTTTTTTTATAAACTTATTTTCTCAGTTATCTTGATTTATCTTGCTCATCTACGTTCCAAGGGTTGTTCCCACAAAACATGGTTGGCTTTGAAAATTTTCAACAAATTTTTATTCAATTGTTTCTTATGATGACAGTTGTCAGTTAGCTATCAGTTTGAAAGTTTACACTACATTTACGTTTGTTATCAGTGTTATCTGTTTGAATTTTGATTTTTGCGCTTAATATTTTTGTTTTTAATTGGGAAATGTGGAATACACAAACGCTGATATTCTAAATTTGTTTTACATTCATGGCGAGTCTGCTCGTATTACTTTTCGGACGTGCAGAACCTTTAACTATTGAATAAAGAATCACTCAACACTTTAACGAAAGATATCCGCATTTACCTACAATGACAGAACGAAAAATCAGGATGATTGAAAAGAATTTTCTAAATTTGGGCGAAGTAAATGCGCCACGAAGTTTGGCAAAGCCAATTGTCCCCAATGACGCTGCAGAAACCAATGTATTGGGATACTTTAATGTTTTCCCTGAAAGTTCTGTTCATTCGGCGGAAAGAGACCTTGGATAGTCAAGAAGTTGCATAGATAGAATTTTAAATAATCATAAAAGCATAAGAAACATTTGAATAAAAATTTTTTGAAAATTTTCAAAGCCAACCATGTTTTGTAAAGTATGTAATTATAAATTTAATTAGAAAAATGTAAATAACTCTGTAATCATTGATTTTATGTATAGGAACATGGTATATCAATTTAAAGGAAATATATTTCTGCATCGAATGAGCCGATAATTAAATAGGCATTCCATTTAAAAAAAGAGACTTTTTAAAGTTTTTCTTAAGTCTGGAAATAACGTCAAATAGATACTTAACCGCGGGCAATTTTTTATTATCCATTACAGACAATTGTGTCTCAATCTTTTGACATTGAGAACCTAAAATCCCATTTCCCTATCTTTTATCACTTTCGACTTTCAATTTTATTTCCTAAACATGATTTTCACATTTTTCAGTGAAAAAAATTTTTTTCTCAACAATCAAAATTGATACGCCGATTATTTTAAGCATACTACTAAACATTTTATGACACATCAGAATGTGAAAAAAAATTGCCTGGTTTGTATTTAAAATAAAGAAGTTGATGCTCATTTCCGGTATATCTGGAAGTGCTGCCATTTGGAAAATATTTTTATTTAATAGATTAAACACTCCATGTCGCATGTACAAAATTTCAAATTTCTAGCTTTTACAGTTCTTGATATACTTCTAACCGACGGTCACCGTGAGACACCCTGTATGCAGTCCTAATTACATCTTGTTGGAACAGGACATAAAAATTTAAAAAAAATGTATGCATATTTTACCGTTAACATTTCCTGCTTTATTGATGAGCAATTTAAACACTTAAAAACAAAAAAATAATAATCCTTCGTCTCATCTATTACTTCAGTAAAGTTTGGTTAAAGGGGAGGTTGTGTGTTTTTTGATTCAACTTCAATTTTACCCCCTTTGTGAGGAACGAACCATCTTCCAACATGCCTTTACACCTCTTATTTCCCACAGGTGGTTTGCTGTTCGGTTATTCTTGCCTCACTGGTTGATGTTTATTGCCTTTTATTTTGGGTTTCCAGTTACCCTTCTCAGTGATGGTCCTGGTGAGCACGTTTGCTTTTGGCTCATTTTGGTTAATTTTTAATTATTATCTTACGTTAGTTCTGTTGTCTTAATTCTTTCATATTCTGTATGTTTTTCTTGTGTTTAGTTCAGTTAATTAATATGTAATTTTAGCGGCCTGATGATGACAATGAGATCTTGTCGAAACTAGTAGCCATTTATATCTAACAACACCGGTGCGGTGTCCAAGTTGTACCCTCCTTGTACTGGCACAAAATGTTGTTCAATTATAAATCTGTTGCCTATTCCATGACGATAAAGATGAGGAAATACACAACTGAACTTGCACCCCTCATTGGTAATTTTACAAATGCGCAGTGTACATGCACGTTTCATGCAGTTTAGTGGTAACGGCAAGATTACTTCCAAAATTACTTCGATTTTATGACGAATCCTTTCTAAGAATGGTACACGTACCGTAAAATATTGTTTCTTTATTTGATCTTGTGTACCATAATTCGCTCCCTTACGCAGGGAAAAGGATCCTTGTAATATTGTTCCTGATTTAAAAAAAAAAACAAAGACAATAGCGAGCTTCTAGTTTAAGAGATAGAAAAATTATATTGCTGTAAGTTGTAAGGAAAGAACATGGTGCTATAAAGACGAAGGAGTTTAAGCAAAGACAAGTAACAACTTCAAAACAGTTGCCCTTTATAATTACAAGAACAAAACCTCGCCTGTTTTAGTCGCTTTCAATGGGTTAAAAATTAATGAAATCTAGACTGAAAATCGAATAAACAAGCTTCACTCTGCCATTTTCTAAACACTGCAAATAAGATAAATTATACATACCTACTACACGCTGTGCGATTTTGTTTCTCGTTTACTTACACACGAATTCTAACGTTTTTCATAATACCCTGTAAATTTAACAAAAATAATGTTACAAATAATTCATGATTAAATTGTGATAAAAATGATTTGTAAACAATAAACTTAATGGTATAATTAATTTAGAAAATGCCTTCCCTAATTTTTCTTATCGATTAGGGGTGGAATAAAGGATGATAAACAAATTTTTAATTGGGCTTTTCATATACGTTCATTACACTCACTGTTCGAGTAGATTATGTACCTCTAAGTTTGCTTTGAAATTGTGATGAATACTCCCCCTTTTATTTTTATGCAAATTCATGCTTGCATTGTTTGTATATACAAAACTGATGAATTTTGTTTCCGATTACAATTTTTTTGGGTAATATTTCATTTTATTACACAGAGTAGGCTTTATATCGATTAACTATTATCGAAGCATATTTTCTTTTCTACGTTCATGAAAAGAGTAAATTTAAATATTTCATTTTTGTGTGTTAAAAATTTGCATACTTTATACTCATGTCAAAGGAAGATTCTGCTGATGCTTCAATTCATTTAAATAAATACTCGTTGGGAAAAAAAAGGATCCTTCCTTTATAGTGATGCAAATAAAATTCAATAATTTTTCTAGTTTATGAATTCGTTAAATCTGGAAATTGTAAGCGAAGGTATTTCTTGAAACATCATGTTTTTCCAATACACTTTTCAACGTATATGATGAGGCCTTTATTGCACAATGTTATAGACGCTTACCTACCCGAAAGTTTTTAAAGATACATTTTTTATATACCCAGGGGATTGTACGAAGGGTAGTGGGAATGTTCGTTGTCCGCTTCTTCGTCATCTCCCTCAAGTTCAACAGATTTTTCCATTTACTTAACTTATGTCATAGAAATACAATCTTTAAAGTCGTAGAGATCGGGTGCCCTTAGTAGTCTACCACCATAATTATTTAAAGGTTACATCACTGAAGCGTTACATAATACACTGTGTTCATTTGAAAAGGAGCCACCCTTAATATTTCAGAAATGCGGCGTGTTAAAAAGAAATTTTGAAACATAAAAATTATAAGCCATAATTAATTCGCTTCGTTTCAGGTGTGTTTTACGTAAATGATGAATAGCGAAAACTTTGTAGAGTAATTTTAAAGAAGAAGTTAAGTGGACCCCACCAAAGTGGGCTATAGGCTGTACCAAATGTATGTATAGAATAATAGAATTCCTAACGAAGAAAAGAAACCACCAGAAGTGAGCATGGATTAAGGTAGCGAAATTTTAAATTAAAGAAAACGCTTACCTGCAAACTCTTTCATGAGTAAGTATTGAGATATTTTGTAATATAAATAAAATCTCCTATTCTAAGAATAATTTGAACTAGCAGGGCTTAGAGATGAATTCTTGCCAGTTCTTTATTTGTGATTCACACTAGCGGCCCTCTTGAAGCGAATTTTTAGAACAAGGGTGGTATACGTTTGTTTACTCGTTCAGCCGTTGCAGAATTTCCTGCTCACCTCTGACTTCCATCACCTGTGACTTTAGCCAAAATTCCTGTAAATTCCGCTGCTGAGCTATATAAGAGCATTACCCGAGGATACTGGCCCATTCCAGTGAGCAACCGAGACCAACTCCTTCTTTGCCTCGCGTTTATGGTATGGCACCTATCTTAAAAAGAATGTATGCTATATCACAATACACGTTTGCTAAAGGAAGGACGCGCTTAGGCTCATTTCCCAAGGGACCGACAAAGCGGTTTGGGATGGGGACAGAGGGGAGATACACCTAGCACCCTCTCTTGACTTATAAACTCGTTGGGCGAGGGTTCCAGGGCGTCAGATTGTGATGCGTTAGAGGAAATTTGGTTTACCGGGATGCTTAAGGAAGATGCTACCAGTTTGGTAAAGTGATGGTACATTGTTCGAGTTTGATTTGATAGGAGGACGAGATACAAATTACGAACTTCGCTCTCGACGTCACCATAGTGTCATTAGATAGAAGGCTTGCCGTCGCGAGAGGTAATAGCAAACCGCGTCACTATGGTCTCGAAGACAACTAAGTTTGCCCTACATGGATCCGATGAGGAGTAGATAATTTTTAGAGTGATACTGAGAAAAGGTTCTAGTTTCGAGTAACGTGTCAGATACGTGATTGCCAAACACCACCAGCTTAGATCATGGTGGCCACTAAATGGGATAGGTGAAATAAGACTAGGATGATGCTGTAGTAGGAAAGGCAATGTACTAACTAGGAGTCGTAGACACACACAGCCATTCCAAACTGGATTAAGAAACTACATTTAGAGGTACCATCTAACTCAGTTCCTCACAGGACATGAGGAAACTGGCAGGTAGTTATTCAAGATTAAGATAAAATAAAACAATTTCTGCAACCAGAAACTAGATTCATATTTTTCGAAGAAAGGTATTCAACATAGGCTTACAACATCACATACACCGCAACAAAATGGAGTGGCGGAACGCCGCAACAGAACGCCAGTTAATTCTGCCAGGTGCATGTTGATGCAAGCCAGGCTAAACAACTCATTTTGGGCAGAACCCATCAACACTGCGAACTATGTTCGAAACAGAAGTAGAACGAATAGTTTAGAGGAAGGTACACCTTGTGAAAAATATACTGCTAAAAAACCAAATGTTGGCCATCTTCGTTCATTTGGTTGCAAAGCTTTCATTGTCGACACTACTCCAAATAAAGACAAATTTCAACATAGAGCGAAACAGGGTAATTTTGTAGGATATTCTTCCGAATCAAAAGCCTATCGTATTTGGGTTCCGGAAGATCGTAAAGTTCATGTCAACAGAGACCTAACATTTTTAGAAGAAATTTCAGAAACATAATATGGAGAAAACCTAGCTAAAATCACACCCAATTCCGACGGTATCAAACCTATGGAAGAACTCGGCAGCAACTCAGAAGAGCTTGCTGACGTAGAAAGATCGGACAACGTTCAAGAAACTAGAAGAGGCCTCGGGAGACCACGAATTATTCGTTCAGGAGAGCCTGGTCGTCCGAAGAAGGAATATAACACCGTTGTTACCAAACGAACATCTTCTAGTGAATAAACGGTCACAGAAGACACCATAGATGACAATATCGATTGTAACCATGACAAACATGAAGATTTCAACAATTTTTCGGGTATGTGGAGTAGCGAAATATCATTAACACAGGCTATTTCTAGCGACAACCGTGACGAGTGGTTTGACGCCATTTACCATGAGATGAAATCCCTAATCGAGCACGAAACCTGGAAAGTAGTCAACAAGCCAGAAAATGCAAGAGTAGTAGGTTCCAGAATCGTGTTACGTAACAAGCTCAATGCGTACGGTGCAACCGAACGCAGAAAAGCTAGGTTAATCTCAAGACTACTAACTGCTCTATCCGTTAAGCTTAATTTAGAAATGCACCAATTGGATCGAACAATTCAAAAAGGGTAAACGATGTAAAAACGACTTTAGCTGAATAATTCAAGATCAAAGACCTGGGACTTGCAAAATACTGCCTGGGAATTGAAGTCCAGCAACAAGCGAATCGAATTCAACTTTCTCAGATTGGTTACATACAAGAAATCCTGGACAGGTTTGACATGTCAAATTGCAAACCTAATCGGACACCCCTGGCACTTGGATCGAACCTCACGAAGGTAAATGATAAGAATACCAAGACGGAAAATCCCTACAGACAACTAACGGAAGCACTGATGTACTTAGCTGTGGGAACACGTCCCGCGTTGCCCATGCCGTAAGCGCACTTTGTCAATTTAATGATTGTCATGGCAATGTGCACTGGGCAGCTGCCAAAAGGTTGTTGCGATACCTCCTAATCATGGTCTCTAATGTACTAAAGACAACATGAAAGGTTATGTCGATCCGGACTGGGGCAACTCCGTCCACGATCGGAAATCATACACTGGTTTGGTATTCACTCTATCAAGTGCAGCAGTCTGATGGATTTCGAAAAAGCAACGAACTGAGGCCGAATATCTTGGTCTCACCGATGCTACAAAAGAAGCCATACATCTAAGTCAATTCCTCAAAGATTTAAATGTTGGTTTTCCACTTCCTGTCACTTTAGTCAATGATAATCAAGGTGCAGCTTATCTGGCTAAGAATCCCGCACATCATGCGCGTTCTAAGCATATTGACATTCGTTGTCATTTCATCAGAGAAGCTTTGGAAAACGGATATATGTATTGAAATAAAATATATCTGCCAACGGACCAAATGCCCACAGATATGTTAAGAAAGGCATTAAATCCATCAAAGTTTGAACGTTACTGTAGATACATTGGAGTCATGGGCCCCGGAAATGGGGGCAAAGAAGGCCATTTGCTAAGTAAACGAAATTAGTTCAATTAATTTTGATTTTTTACAAGAATTGAGTCACTTTTCGTCCGAGTTTAAGAAGAGGATGTTTTTGGGTCTTTCATAATAAAGCCTTATAAATACGTCAAAGACTTTCACGAGAACGCGAAAAAGCATAATTATGGCTTCAGAATGGAACCGTGAATCCACGCTGAAGGCTATGAATGTTCGAAAAATTATTGAGGCCAAAGTACCTACTCGTATCACTGAACAACTGAACAATTTTAAAACAGAAAAAATTGAATCAAATAGAAAAAACTGATTCCCATAATTTCAACAATAATTTTTTTTTATTGGTGTCCTATTTTAGCCTTTTAAACCACGCCCCAGTGTGTTTAAATCGCGCTTTCAAAAACGCGCGTGTTTTAAAGTTGCCATGGCATCATCACAAATTTGAAAAACGTGAATTCTTATTGGTTATTGATCTGACAGGAGTACTTTGATACGTCAAATAAAATGACAGATTGCAAATTAATTTCCGTTTTTCTCATTTCCATGACAACGAAAGGTATACTTATTTCACATTAGGAATTTAACCATTTCACATTATTAGTTCTTATTTCCATTTTAATACCAGATTTCGAAGTGAACCAATAAAAAAAAATAGCGTAAAGTATTCGTGGATAACTGGTCTTTAAAACACTTGCTCTATTTCAAGCACTCCGGCTGCGCCGTCGTGCTTGAAAACTCGCGCGTATTTTAAAGACCTGTTTATCCACTTATACTTTAATATACTATACTGTGGGACCCACATTTAGCGCTTCGTAGTACCTAAATCATTAGGAAATTTTGATGACCTTTTGGATTTCAGAATATAAAGTGGCGATACTGTTTTGAGTGAACTATTGAAAGATCATTTAATACTTTGAGACCTGGTTGCGGTCCACTATGTCTGAAGAAAGGTTGACTGGGCTTTGTGCGCTTAGTGTGCATAGATTATTTGTTAAAAAAAAGAAGAATCTTTTATTAATTTCGAAAACAAGAAGAAATATTTCATTGCTTTTTTTCTGATCAGAAATAAGTGAACATCTTCAAGTTAAAATTAGGTAATGAGTCTGTAGCTATGTCGAAATTGAAATGTTATTAAAGATATTAAGTAGGTATACCAATTGGTGGACAATTTCATTGTGCCCCCCCCCACCCCTTAATTTAGGGCTTCCGGCGCCCATGATTGGAGTTGTAGAAGTAAAATTTGAGGGGGCGTGTTAGATATACAAATTTTATCTAACATTTGCTATCGTTGTCAACGTAACGTATAAGTTTTTGTTTTTAATAAATAACGTTAATGTGTAATTTTTATCTGTGCTTAATAAAGGTACAATATTTGTTCCGCTTGTTCATCGTGTCTTTCGCTTTTAACTTCCGCTAACTTTATCAAAGTGTCCTTCCTTTAAAAAGGTTCTGGGTACAGGCCTGATAAAGGAAACCCCCTCCCCTCTATTTCCTACGATTGTGAAGCCCCCACCCGAGAAAAAATCCTGGCTACGGGCCTGTCAAAAAGGAAGAGAAGATGAGTTATTAGATTTCTCTCGAGAATTGAACCTTTACAATACGATATAAAACAGCAAAGCAGTAATAGTAGTAAGAGATACGTACCTGTCTGGAAAAACTGCCAGTACTACTGAAAGATTTTTATTTCCCTAATAAAAATAATATTGGCTCCATTGCCCATAAAAGTACGTTTTATATCAAATAATAGCTACTACAATATGACGAGTATATTATATAGTCAAATCGAATTCAAATTCAAAATAATATTAACTTTGAACTGCACGCAATGCAAAGCTGCTATAATATTTCAGTATAAAAGCCAGCACTACTGTCAAACATAAAAATCTCGAAACTCGACATAATTTTATCTTTCAGCATTAGATTATCTAAAATGGAAACTTTGAGACTGTTGTGGTTCTTCTTCACTAATTGTACCAGTTGGCATACATAATCATATAACTAAATCGATAATGTCGAAATAAAAAAAAAGGGTGAGCACAGGAGTGCTGTAGTAGGTATTCCTCAAAACGACTAGATGCAATCTTTATATCCACTTTAAGTGTAGCTCTTCAGATAATCTAATCATAAAAAAAGGACGAGTTTTACATTACGCTTTGGAAAACGTCCGCCAACCACAAACGTACCTATCCTGAAGGCAATTGCATTAGTGACAGTAAACACTATATACTGCACATTTACTCTTAGTTAAATGAAGAGTATGAGTTTCACGTTCCTGTTCCAAATCGTGATAGTGTTTTGAATTATGCAATTTTTAATGTGGATTTTTGAAACAAATCTAATTTATTAGCTATTTACTCGTTGAGCCTTCCATAAACATTGCTATCAAACTCAAAATTAATTATATCGAGCAATATTCGATTTAGAAGTGAATTGATTTTGCCATTTGAAGTCTAAGCGGAATATCTTAGTCATAAAAAAATAACACCCTTATCACAAAAAGTCATTTTGTCGTCACGTGATTACTCGTTAAAGTGTTATTTTTTCAAACGTACTGGAGTGTGTAAAAATATGGTTTGCATTTGTATGTGTGTTCCGTATCTCAGTTGCACTTGACTGATTCCCTCCTGCATGATCTTAATAGAATTTATGACAAGCCAATATCTGTTAACGTATCTATATGTCTGTTTAATGACTTATTAACATTATGCAGTAACACGCCGTGTCTCCGATACAAATTCTGTGCGCTTATAAAAAAACAACCGACGCAGAAGAGCTATAAAATATTCAACATCAGTATAACGTCAAGTACTTGGTAAATAATAAATATGCAGGAACCACAAGAAATCTAGACGTTTATAAAAATATGATCGGGAAAAAAATGTACTGTCATTGTTTACAAAGGGTCTCTCGCTACAGTTCGGTAGGTAAACATATTGTGATGCACATTATTGCAGTTTGATTCATCCTCCTTTTGTTGCCTTTTATTTTTCAGTTTTTCGGATAAAATATTCATCCCTTTGCTCTCACATGAAAAATAGTTTATTCAAAGGACTCTTTACACTTTACTTCTTGAGTACTTTTTTTACTTTTTATTAATGCATGAACAAAAGAAACGGGCTTCATTCGCAACAGGAGGTTTAAAGTAAACTATTTCTCTTAAAGTTTGAACAGCCCTTCACATGCATTTAAATTTGTACCCCTTTTCATTCGCATAATTAAAATGGATTTTTTTATAAACGAATTCCAATCATGTAATTGCTGCTTTTTATTTATATAAAAGGTGCTCCCGTTAGCGTTTTATTCCTGTAAGGAATCATCGTTACGGATTCTGAATTTATACAAATGGATTAATGTTTAATTAAGCGCAATGAAAAAATTGAATTTTAGCTTTCGATTCTATAATTAAGGTAAGAATTCATTTCCCTTATTGTATGATCCCTAATTAAGTTCGCAACTGAACCATTAACGATGTAAAGTTAAATTTACATTACATGAACCCCTTTAATAACAGCTTATAAATCTGTGGTGGGTAGGAAAAAGAGTATAAGTCAGGAATCCGCTCAAAACAGTTCAAGTCAGTTTTAAAATACGCTCGTGTAGCACTAAAAGTTAACACTAAGAGTATAAGTCAAGTGTATCTCTATGACTGCACACATAGTGTAATTTCTACCGATCAACTCTCTGGCGAGAAAAAACGTATAAGTACACTTATACTATTGTACTCTCTTCAAACTTGACTTATACTCTTTTTCCTACCCACCACAGAAATATTACGTGTTACGAAAGTAAATTTCCACAAGAATATATTATAATCTTTTACGTCAATTTAATTATGTTACTTTTAAAAAGTATACATTTCACCTTCGTAAGGATGGTGTTTACTATACTTAATTTGAGGTAAAACCATAAAGCTAACGTCACTTTCAATAGCATTCATGTACTATGAATATTTACGTCACGAAAGGTTATTTAGTAAAAGAATTTGTAGAGGAAAAATCTCTCTGAGAAAAGAGTCGTTGTCTTGTGAATTTATTTTCAGTATATCGTTCAACTTTATCCATTGAATCCATCGCTTGGCGGCTTGGCCTAATGGATTGTCCAAATGGGAGGGGAAGGGAAATGGATTGCAAGTAAATTGTTTCGCCCTAACATGATCAAATGATCATCTTCAGGCTTTAAGATGAGTAGGGGAATCAAATTGGTAATTATTATAATATAATATAATATGTAGGTCATTCATCCCCTTAATTGTGCTTATTAATTAAGAGAATATGAGTTGTACTCTTATGAACACATTCTTTTTTTCTTCTAATAAGTGTGTCGAAAATAAAAGAACCAGTCACTTATCGCGAAGCTATACAAAGTGAAGACAAAATTAAATGGCAAGAAGCAATAGATAATAAATGAAATCGCTTCACTTAAAGAAAATGAGATTTGGGATCTTGTCAACTTACCAAAAGGAAGAAAAGCACTTCCATGTATGGGTTTTCAAATTGAAAACTAAGCCATATGCCATATGTGATGAAGCAAGTGGTAAATAAGGTGCTGGAAAGGAAAGGGGAGAAAGTGTATGGGATGTTTCTGGACATCAAGGCAGCATTCGACAATGTTAATATGAAGAAGCTGTGGGAGGTACTAAGGAAATCCGAGATAAGTGAGGGTTTGGTGAGAGCGATGGAAGAGGTGTACGAGGAAACAAGGTGCGTGACGGGAGTGAGGGAGGAGAAAGGAGAAAGATTTTGGACAGAGAAAGGGTTGAGACAGGGATGTCCGTTGAGCCCGAGCCTATTTTCTCTACACTTATATTGGAGATTTGGAGGAGGTGTTGCGGGGACATCAAAGGGGTGGAGTGGTGATAGGAAGGATAAAGGTGTGGGTGCTAGCGTATGCGAACGATGTGGTAGTGATGGCAGACAGAGAGGAAGAGATGAGGTGTTTAATTGGGGTAATGAAGAGATATTTGGAGGGGAAGAATTTAGAAGCAAATGTGAAAAAGACTAAAATGATGGTTTTTCAGAAGAAACGGGGGAGGGGTATAAAGCAAAAGTGGTGGTGGGGTGAGGAGGAATTAGAGAGTGTACAGGAGTGGAAATACCTAGGGTATGTAGTGCGGTATGACAATAAATATGGGGCACACGTGAGGGAATTGGCGAAGAAGGGTAATGGAATAGTGGGGAAAGTGTGGGGTTTGGGGGAAAGAGTGTTTGGGAAAGATATGGAGAAGAGAAGATGGTTGTTTGACAAGTTGGTGAAGAGTGTGATGGGATATAGAGCGGAGATATGGGGGTGGAAGGAATGGGAAGAAATAGAAAAAATTCAGGAGAAGTACTGGAGGTGGACATTAGGGTTGGACAGGGAGACACTAGGGTATATCGTAGGGGAAGAGGTAAAATTAGAGAAAATAAGGATAAGGGCAGGAGCGAGGGCGGTAAAATATGAGGAGATGATCAGAAAGCGAGAAGATATTGTTGGAATAAAGGAGTGCATGAGAGAGGTGGCAAAAAAACGGATAAGGCATGGGCAGGAAGAGAGAAGACGGTTCTATGAGAGAGTGGGTTATGCGAGGGAAGAGATAGAAGGGAGAAGAGAGGAGGGAAGAAATATGGTGGATGAGTTGGTAAGAAGGGATAAAGATGTGGAAGCTCAGGAAAGGAGAGCGAGAATATGTAATGGACGATATAATGGCGGATATCAGGAAATTATGGAAGAAGGAAAGGCCGAGTATCTGATGGGAGAAATGGAGTTGAAGGAGAAGAGGATGGTGGCGAGGTTTAGATGTGGCAATGAAGAGAACGAAAATAGATACTGGTGGGAGGATCGGAGAAGGCTATGTAGAATGTGCGGTAAGGATCGAGAGGGAATGTGAAGAGCTGAAATTTGAAACATACCTTCAAAAAAACGAGCGATGCTACTGAACCCTATTGGATACATCAAGAAGTACACTTTTACTGGTATACATTATGTATCTTCCAATGTGAGACATACACAAAGACAAGGAAGTATCTATGTACTTGGAAATAGAAAGATTACACAACGAAGTTTCGCCCTTCAAAATCCTAGACATTTGTTAAGCATACACGTATCAATGAAGGGTTCACGAAAATTGGGGGCATCGTAGACCAAAAGGTCCCAGTGCAGGAGCCACTCGAGACCACCCTTAGAATAAATAATAATAATAATAAAAACTGAATTACTGACTTGAAATTCATTCGCATTCATAAAAGAGGTAGTAAAAAAATAGGGAATTCATTTCAAACAACATGTTGATAAATTGAACGGAGCTGGCAATTTATAAAAATATAGGCAATCTTTGGAGCATCAGAAAGCGTTTGGTGTGGGAGAATTGAGGCAAATAAGGACATATCGATTGAAATGAAACTTGAGTAAATTGAAGGAAGAACTGAAGAAACTGAAGAAAGCGTCAAAACGTCATAGGAAGTAGCCAGAGAGCTCTTCGCATTTGGTCGGAAATGTAACAATAGTAAAATCGTAAAACCTTTTGGGGGTGGGATATCAGTAGAAATCGTTTGTCCATTGGCAAATGTATAAAAAAGGACTTTGAATTGAACAAACCCTATATTAACTCCATGTGAAATTCCAATAAAACAAATTAAGTCAAATTCCCAATTATATATAGCTATGGAAGAATTCATAGCGTAGTTGATACTTTACATACGGTCCCTTTGTGCTGATAAACGCGCGTGAGAATCGATAGCATCGAATTTACACCGCCGTATCGTAACGCGCTGTGATATAATAATAATAATAATGTTTATTACGAACTACAAAAGAGTTTATAAAGGGATAGGGTTCGCCTAAATTGTATCGATTTATAAGAACTGCACTTATTTACCGTATGTGAAAACTCGCAGATTTCGCTAAGGCGATCAAGTTAGTAAAAATGAAAATTACATAATCAATTTTTTGTACGCTTTGCTGATTCTAAGATTCGTAATGCATTGGGGGTTAAACCATGTTTGTGGCGGAAAATAAATTGCATTTTCATTGATATTTAAAGTGTTACTTGTTCAAATGTTGTTCATACTACTGAATGTCGCTTTCAACTACTTTTTCAATTTACTTTTGTTGGATTATCGAGAATTATATTAACTTGTTACGTAATAGGGTCTTTACTCTTTACTCACTGTCAAATAGAGAAGATATTGTAAATTGTAAATTTGGGGAACCATTCCAGATAGTTATGAAAATTATTGGAAATAATCGAGTTGATAGTGAATTTTACAAGATTTTACATGTATAGTCAAAATACGGTACAAATGTTAACCAAACAATCACATAAAATGGCGTCGTGGTAAAGCAATTATTGAGCTTGTTGATTATCCCCATTTTCATGAACAGCGATAGTCGAAAATAAATTTTAAAGAAAATTATTGATGAAAGATTACGATTTTATTCTTCTTCTGGAAAATATTCAAAAAGGCCTCAAATTGTGGCAAAACTAACTTGGTTTGAAATTGGTGAAAATTTTGCGAAACCTGTGCTTTCCAAAACATGGCTCTATGTACCCAGTCGCATTTGTGAAATTAGCCTTCCTCTCACCACTATTCCCAAAGTGCAATTTTTGTACCGTTTTTAAATTAATTATGTAGTGCCCTATACGTTATTAATATAGTTCACTATATTATAACCACACGTACCTGTATTTACGATCCAAAAAACAAACATTTGTTGTAATTACTTGAATGAAATATTGTCTTGAGTTGTGCTCTACAGAGCTGCCCACGAGTTCTTAAAGATATAATTAATGTACTACTGAAAATATATCATTATAAAGTTATAAAGGATTGTCGAGACCCTAATTGCTGAAGTTTTAGCGTTACTCTAACTGAATGTGAATAGTTTATTTGTAACTTTAGAACCATTGGAACATCTTTCGAAAATTCCCAGAAAACTGCATTTAAGACCTTTAAATTGAAATTTACTGTTCGCATTACCCCATAATATATGTAGGTACTACATTTTTTCAGTTGTGAGACCCAATTACCGCTTAAGCTTCTAACATCTTTCTAAATTATCCGATAATATGCTTTCGAGAGTGGCAGCATTTTAATTAAAAAGGCATAAATAGAATAAGCGACGCAATTAACAGTGACATCTTGTTAATATGCCATTAAAATTGAAGGGGCGCCTATTAATGGCGCTGGAGAATCCTCAATTGTTAGATAAACAACAACTGGAATAATTTTGAATGATAATATGTTACATTACAGTCAAGTCAACAAGAAACATTTGAACCGGAGGGTTTCATAGACATCTGTACAACGTGTAATTGCAGAAGCAATAAATAATTTAGCTGTAAGAGGATGTTTACTATTACAGTTGTATTACTTAGTAATTTAGGAACAATGCTAAGGCATCGTATCTGAAAGCTCATTTGTAAGCTCTTGACGAGAAAACTTCCTAATATATTTATTTAACTGCAATAACAGTTAAACAGAACAAATGATAATTTTATAAACGTCCGTCAGTGAAAATTTCACACCATCAAAATCACAAGTATTAATTGGTTATAGTAGTTTCGGCGTACTTCGGCGACTTCATCAGGACATCTTATAATTAGTAGGCAAAACTTCATTTAACTTAACTAGGTTTTGTCATCAACGTAAACGTTTATCACAAAATCAGAAATTATTGGTGTTTTGTTCACAGCGAACGCGTCGATTATTTTTACATCAAAAGACGTCAGGACGGTAGGCGTCGAATTCGAGACATTTTTGTATCTTGATCATTTCTATTTGTAAGAAAATAAAATTATGACGAGAAATTCCACGTGTTTGTCCATATGAAAACTTTTCACATCAATTTTACAAAAAAAAAATGTAGATAACAGAAAAAGATCCTACGAAGAAGGAAATGTACAAACACCCTTCTGATTTAAAGTCGGATGGACCGTTTTGTTTAACTTGTAAAGATGCGCTGGCACGTAAAAAAGCGAGAGGCTATAAACTTAATGTGCAAATTTGCCATATGTTACTATAAAATGCTATTCGTTTAAAGCGAACTATGGAGTACGCGCACTTACCTATATGTCATTTACAAAAAATAGATGATTTAGGTTCACAATAAAATTTCTATTCAACCACTAATTGCGATAAATCCTAATAAAATTTATGAAGCTGTCGATTAAATGGCAACTAAAATAATACTAAAAAATAAATCATTTTTACTTTCTAAAGTTACTAAAATAAGTAATTTAATTTTTAGATTTCAAGTAAATCTGTGGATTCGAGAGTTTCCTCTTACAGAAGTATTTTTCCCAGTGGATAAAATTTATGATAAACTAGACTAATCAGGAATTAAAAGATTAGTGTTTATGAAATACTTTCCTAAGTTAAAGATACCTTAAATAGAAAGCCTCGCGAAGTTTCAAAAAAGTTTTGACATCGTGTTAATAATTTAATTAAAATCATCCCTTAAATGCGAATATCTTTCTATTCCTCCACTTCAAGCTTATGATTAAAACCATAATTTAGATTACGCATTATCTTTAACGATTTTAAGGTTAAATAACGCGAAAACTCGCCTACTTATTAAATTACGGTTTCGTACACATAACGTTATATGTATAACAAATCATTTAACATGGAACATATTGCAAACTACTATTACACATTTATGCTATGTGATATGTTAAACGCGTCTCATTAGTGATCTAGAAGGCACTCCATTTAGCTAAGCTTAAGGCTTAAGGAAAACCACAGCTACTAGGCATACCACCACCATGAAATCAATGAAATGAAGCAAATTATCTGAAGTTCCGTAGATTCCCTGTAACGATAATCCGATTAGCTTAGTCGAACTTCGATGGTAATCATTATACAAAATAATTATTGTTTTCGGTACAAAACGTCACCTATTCTATATAACAAATTGACATATAAGCATATAAGACTTAGGTTATTTCATTTATTAACCTAAGATATAAGAAGTATTTCTAATTCGTGCTACGTTTCTAGTGTTAACACCGATTACGTTTCGTTAAGGTTTGTTTAAAGCAGAATCGTCCCCTGAATAATTAATTCGACAGCTTTTTATAAAAGCGCGTAAATTCTGTAGACGTATCTTGGAGAAACTTCTCTAGTTTTAGAATTTCTTAGTCTTGGACTTTATTCCCTACCCTTCGTTCATGTCGCAAATTCTCTATATCATCTATATAAAATAAAAGATAAAAGATAAAAGAAAATGCTTTACAATTACTAGAATCTTATGTTACTAGCCGAAGACAAGCAGTGACTTGATATCAGAACGGCAAGATTTGCCATCTGGAGTTCCACAGGACTCCTGCATCTCTCCTTTGCTTTTTTGTATTTACACCCATATATTACAACAGATTATAAAATACTGCAACAACCATTTTTATGCTGATGATACCCAAATCATTCAATCCAAACGCGGCCGATGAAGTCATTAATAAGTTTCGAGAGGATCTAAACGCATTTGCTGAAAATTATTTCTTACAACTATAATCATCAGAAACTGAATTGCTGATTTTTGGACCACGAAAACTTAAGGAACAATTTCTTGATATCTATCAAAGTCGAAAACGAAAAGATTCAGATCAAAAAACAGGCAAGGAACCTAGGTTTTATTCTGGACGCGGACCTGAAATTTCAATCCCATATAAACAAATGTGCACGAAAATTCTACCACTTTTTGCGATATATACTCCACCAACTCCACTTTCTATCCAAAAAATCCAAAACAGTTCTTTGCGAACAGTTTACTTTTTGTGACTCAATTTACGCTCCCTTTATCAATGTTGACACTAAACGCAAGATACAAAAAATACAAAATAGTTGTATAAGGCTGATCTCTGAAATTAAAAAATAGGAGAAGGTCTCTCATAAACATAAACATAAACCCCCCCTTACCTATATAATAAAATAACATTTCGATCCGACGTCCATTCGCTGAACATTAGATTTAAGGGTGGGTACCCTTACACCGCCATATCATAAAACGAAACTCTTTGAATGTGGATTCTCTTATTAAAGTTAAAGGTGAAACAGAAACTCTAAACCTTCCCCATAAAATTATTTATTCATTAAATGTTGAATCGACGTGAAGCGAAGATTAATGTTTAAGAGTTAAAAGGGCGTTAAATGTTGAATCGACGTGAAGCCAAGATTAATGTTTAAGAGTTAAAAGGGACGTAACATGTTTCGGCCGTAGCCATCTTCAGACGTTAAATCTAGGGGTTGAAGTGTCAGAAATCGTAAAGGTAAAATGTCACACCAGGAGAGACGGTACTTACATAGGGTTAATGGTTCTCCACAGTCGGAGGTTACATGATGAATTATTAAATTATTATAACATTAAACCATTATGGCTGCATGATACATGTGGGATTACAAAAAATTTCTTTTATGCTAAATTATAAATTAGGTTAGGAAGGTTGAAAAATTATAACATTATACTCACGGGAAACTCTTAAGATTAATTAACACATAACGTAATTACAATTACAATCAAGACAAGGTCTTGTTACATTTTAAACATTTTTTCTTGGAAAGCGTGTTAGCGGCGACATTTTGTTTGCAAGAATGATATGCGTAAAGCAGAGAACAGCTGACAAAGGGAAGCCATATGAATTATTATATATATACAGGGTGAAGAGGGAAGGAGGTGGGTGGGGGGGGGGGGGGGGGGGGGGGGGGGGGATAGAGGATTACTTTATTAATAGCAAATTTTTATTGTAGTTGACGACCTCATTGAGGGATGAATGAGGATTTTTATTGTGATGTTGGACAATTTCTTTGATTTTTAAAAAGTTCAATTTTGTGCTTTTGGAACAAGTATGGAGGATTTCGCCTTTAACTTGTACGATCCCCCATTTCGAGTTTATCAACACCCAACGATGGATCCAATCACCGTGGATTCTCTTATCAGATTGCTCTAAACTATAATAAAGTATCTGAAACATTCAAAACATTACCTTTAAATAGATTCAAACCAAAATTTATATTGGAAGCAACGTTATTACATATTAAATCTGTAACCAAGATCAGGGCCGGCCGCAGGGGCAGGCGAGCTGTGCCGCCGCCTAGGGCGGCAGATATCTGAGGGCGGTCAAATTATGTAAATTTATCAA
This sequence comes from Pyrocoelia pectoralis, assembly GCA_036250285.1. Classification (NCBI taxonomy): domain Eukaryota; kingdom Metazoa; phylum Arthropoda; class Insecta; order Coleoptera; family Lampyridae; genus Pyrocoelia; species Pyrocoelia pectoralis. Next base: position 30,595,249 of record CM070080.1, read on the forward strand.
ATACTTTTGTGCTTAGCTATTCACTGAAACTGCAATTCTAAGCGGCAAAGTCCGTTAAAAAATAGTCGAAAACAATCAATGTAATTTTTCTATAGTAGAGTGTAAATATATTTCTGTCGGCGTATAGGCATTGTCCTTATACCGGATGTCAACGAATTTTCTTGGGGGGGGGGCTAAAGACAATATTATTATTATAATTATTGTATAATTACGAAACGAAGAGTAGGGAAAACGGAATTTCGATAGTGAGTGTCTGTCTATGAAAAATTACTTTTGCACGATATTTATACGTTTTGCAATCTTTCTGACCACCGAACTGTTGTAGTATTACCAAATAACTCGTAACAGTGTAGTAATGGCTATAATGTATGGCCACTAGAAGGCTAAAAGTACAATGAATTCTTCCATTCAACAAGAAAGCCAATCAGATCAACCTTCTCCAAATATGAAAAAGTGTGGGAGCGAAATGAAGCCGTAGGTCGAAATTCCTCAAGCACCCTCATTCTCTTTCCCGAGATGAATTGGAAGGACATTGCGCCGTTTTAAACAAAAAAGTGAATTTTCGAAATTTATGGAGTTTCGTGGAAGTTGGACAGATTTTCAAAATGTAAGGAAAAGAAGTCAGAACGCTAAAAAAGTAAATTATACTGCAACTCAGCGAACGGCTACAAAAGTTCAGAGTAAACGATTCAATTAAAATTATACAGGGTTATTGAAGAAAAATAAAACACAAAACTACCAAAAATTATTGCTACCTACCATTCATATTGTTCATATTTTTACTCTACACCAAAGACAAATACCACTCCCAAAATTATAGATGGGCATCGCATCTACTTCATATTCAGACAAGAGTTGGAATATGTTTTAAAAAAATCATCCCTAAGGAATACAAAAATGGTTCAATCGTCAGAGAAGATGGTGGACTTGGTTTTTTGGGACGCTAAAGGACCTTTGACGGGTGAAAAAAGGTAAAAACTGGCCAATGCTAAAAAATACTGTTTAAAAATTAGTTTTACTGTAGATGATACTGTGGATTTTTTTATTTTTTTATTTATTTATCTGTTATCGCTCCACTCAAACCCGTATAGTTTTACTTTTACTTTTCCTTTACATTAGATTATAATTATTTATTTCCAATTACGTCAATAAACCCACCACAGCTACCAATAACGAAATTAAAATAATTATTTACTATTTGCGTAAAATATTAACAAGGATGTTACTGTGGATACTTCTTAATTGAACTCCAACTATTCTAAAATATGAAAATCAGCTTAGATCAATTCATATAGGTACGACACTGAGTTTCTATAAAACCTTTTTTTGTGTTCAATTCGAATTTAGATAGAATAAATAGATAGATTCAGTGGGTTGAAGAACAATATTAGCTACGATCTGCTTTGAGCTTTTCTAATAATAGGTTATAAAAGCTCGTAAGCCCTAGACTTACAAGAAACTACCACAAAAATGTAATAAATCGGTGACAAGCTGAGGGATTTACTTTGAAGTTAAATTCAGGTATCGTTTTTTTTTGTCTTGAACCGGCGGAAGAGATATTAATAAAAAGTTCATTTACGACAATTAATATTTATAAAATATTTTCTAAACGAACGTGGGCGCTGCCGCTGGTTTAAATACCTTCACCATGTAGAAGCTTTTACCTTTAAAAACTAATATTTATTAATTAGCTGTTGCAGATCTAAATCAAAGTGGGGAAGACGTCAAAGGCAAAAATTTGAATTGAGAGACGACGAAGGCAAAATTAGAAACAAATTATGTTTGATATTTTTTCTCAGTATTATTTTTCCAATAAAGATGTTGGTTGTTAACGTTTCTTTATGTAGCAATATAGTTATATATATGTAGATAAAGTGAACTTTGAAAGCGAGAACGACACTATAAGAACGCGTATAAAGCATAACATAACGGCAAACAGCAAGATTCGCCCTAAATACCGCACATCTGCAGATATCAACCTTTAATTACCAGTACCAATTTCGTTTACTTAAATTTTATGCTGAGGAAGAGCGTAATGATGTACGGGGCCGAAGTATGGGGGTGGAGCGAATGGGAAGTGTTGGAGAGGGTGCAGGAGAGATATTGGAGATGGACATTAGGTCTAGAGATAGACACGCCGGGATGCAAGGTGATGGCAGATATAAATTGGGAAAAGCTGAGGATACAGACGGGAAAAATGGCGATGAGGTACGAGGATGGTCTGGAGAGAAGAAGGGGAGGAGAGCTGATGCAGCAATGTTGACGAGAACTTAAGAAAAGAAGAATAAAGCACGGACAGGAGAGCAGAAGGAAATATTATGAGAAAGGAGGATATGCGATGGCTGAGGTACAAAGGAGCAGGGAGAGTGGGTGGGGAGACAACACAAGATAAGAAGGGATGGGGAAGTACAGATGCAGGAAAGAAGGGAAAAGAACAAAGAAGGAAGATATAACGAGAGATAAAAAGAAATTGTGGGGGGGGGGGGGCGTGCCAAAATATTTGACGGGTGGTCTAAGCATAATAAATAAAAGACTGATAACAAGGTTTAGGTGTGGAAATGAGGAGAGAGACAATAGATATTGGGAGGAGGATGATAGCAGAAGATGTAGACTGTGTAGTGTGGGGCGGGAAAATTTGGATCACATGTTAGCGGAGTGTGATGAGTTGAGAGCGGAGACTAGGAGTTGGAAGAGGGTATTAGGAGAGGGAGGAGAAGGGTTAGGCTGGATGGAAGAGGTAATAGAAAGAAGAAGATTTATAAGGAAGTGTTATTGAAGGGATGAAGGTTAATGGGATGTCTTAGGTTTAGGAAGGTTCTGTTTATTTAAGTAGAATGTTTTATTTCGTTTATTGGTTGGTTAAATGTTAGATAGAATTCAATTTTGTAAAATTACATATACCTAATTTAGACAAATAAAAAACATTACATTACTTACTAAATTTTATTAACACAATCGTTATACCAATTATAAGCCGTATGGAAGAATTACACAAATCTGTTCCCCAATAAACACAGACATTGATGCTACTTATTTCCAATTAGCTGCCTTTTCCTCCATGAGGTATATTAAAGCTACATGGTGCGAGGAAGTGACGGAGTTGAATATTTTACAATGTAAATTTATTGAACAAAACAAGTTTAACCTAAAGTGGCATCAATACAGAGCCCCAAACGTTTCTTGAATTTTTCCACTATGACCCGTAACTCCTGCGGAAAAAATCGGTTCCATTCACGACGCTTAGCGACTCCAAACTCTTGTGGTTCTTAGCACAGCCGCTGACCTCCAAAATCGACCACAGGTTGTAAATTCATGGGATTGAGACCCTAAATCACTTTAACTTTGTGGATCGGAATAGAGTCCTGTTGGAAAATCCATTCTGCACCACTGTTGCGTCCATGGAATAACCACGAATTTGAGAATATCGCGGGGGTACACTTCATGGTTGATTTTTACACACGTTTGGTATTTGCAAGGAAAAGGGGTCCCAGTTTCTTTTTAGCAATTTGCGACAATCACTAATACCACAGATAAGTAACTATCTGTGCTAATACCAATCTAGCGAGACACTCTTCTTCTGGCGATCCTCGCTGCACACTATTCAGAATGATCTGCTTGTTTCTGCCTATATGGATAATGCACTTTTTTTCTCGGGCCGGACGGTTGTCTTCATAGCCAAACTCTGTGTGCTTGTTAATCGCTTTGGAGGCAAATTAAGTAGGTAAACAATTTCATATTGGCGTTTCCTTTGACGAAAGAGCTGTAAAATAGGCGCACGTTTTCTTGATGAAAAATCCTTAAAAATACAAAACAAGCAATACTAATCTGTATTGATAAATGCTATCTAGATCACAAAGTGTGAAGATTCAATAAAAAAAAATTATTTGGCTGCGTCCAAATACTTTTGCTCTGAGATCCAGTAAACTTCATCTCGGAGTGTTCTTATCTTAACCTATACACGAAAGGTAAGTGGTTCATTAAAAGGTGAAGGATAAGAGATTTGCTTTTAAGTTTAAGCACCAAACTAACCAGTTTGGCCCGTAGTTAAGAAAAGTTTTGTAACAAAATATAAATAAAATCGATTAATCGCGATTTTAGACTAATCTGCGATTAATCGGTTTTTTCGATTTTCGATTTTTCCTAAAATCGATTAATCGAGTTTCGATTTTCACCATTTTTCCAGCACTAGTTTAAAGACGGAAACAACCTTGAAGAAGCACGGAATATTTTGGGGGACTTCGCTCCGTCATATACGACCGTAAAGAGTTGGGTGGTTAAGTCGAAACGTGGTTGCACAAGCGTCCAAGGGATGCGCCGAGCGGGACGCTCTAGAAGTGTCACTAAACTACAAGATAGGATAGGGGGAAACTAAAATTGGGCGAGATTGTTAGTACTGTGTGCCCAACACAGGGCTAGGTGGAACTTGATGTTAGACTGCCGCCACGCGAGAGAGGCCTTCAGAGGACCATCTCGTAGCCTGGCGCGCTTCTGTACAGGGCTATCCAGAGGAAACCTGCGGCTACTTGTAGGTATACTTTCTGGACACTATAAACTTAACAAGCACATGCACCGCATGAGCTGGTAGATTCACCATCCTGTAGAGGATGCTACACAGACGATGAGACGGCGCAACACATACTGTGTGAATGTCCCGTACTTGTCAAATTAAAACGATCCGTGTGTTGGGAGAATCCTGGCCGGTCATGGGTAAGATTAGAGCCGCTTCCCCGTCCACCATCCTCAGGTTTAACTCACGTGTGGGATGGCTTGAGTGACGTTGCGGGGTCGAACAACTCTAATCATGGAGGTAGTACAACGGGCCCGAATAGATGGCCTAGACGCGCGTGGGCTTTCCCACCCTCCCATCGAAATCCAGAATCCAGAATGTTCAAAAGAGGGGCGTGGAGTGCATGGAATATGCGAGAATTGTTGACTCCAGTGGTTTGTCAGAGCTTAAGGCGGGACGGGGGAGGGGTGGCATTTTTGTGTTTTTCGATTGTATCTCGAAAAGGGTGGAACCCAGAAAAAATTGTTTGAAATGAAATCGAAAGCTAACTAAATTTTTTATAAAAGTGTTTGCATATACACCGTGCCCGTTTTTCGAGTGCCACTATGGGGATCTCGCTTATCTTAAGAGATACGAAGTTGGTTAAATTAGGGCAAAGTTGTGCATTTTCATACCAAACAATAATCTGTTTTCAGATTTGACTTATCTTTGACAGTTTACGACAAATCGCAAAAACACGAAAAATTACGATTTTCGTTTTTCTGTTTTAAATCAAAAACCAATTAAGATTGTCTTTTCTAACGAAGACATTCTTCGGGTACATTTTCATGTAGAATTAGAATATGGCATCGACTTTTCAATACTCTTCAAGATTGCGGACTAACAACTGTCAACGTCATTTTTTCTTATGGGCGCCAGTTTGAATTTTTCCATTTTTAGATTACGTTTATTTTTCTTTTTACAACGATGTATCACACATGTTATTTTATTATTACATGTTTGAAAAAATAAAGTTTTTCATTTTATGTGCAGAGTGCTTTGAACAATATGTCAACGCTCTTTTGTTTTCAACAAAACTTTGTATCAATTTTGTCTTTACGTTTATGATAGTTATAACGCGAAAATGCCTTTTTTCATGTGTAGCATCAAATCTACATCAAGATCATCCATCAAGAAGACTAAAAATAAAAAAATGGCCTAACGACCTAACCCATGTAGCACAGATTGTTGGCCCAACGATGGGAAATGGTTGCACGGTTCGTTGGCCAACAGTGAGAAATGTCCGCGCGCCGTGCCGATTGTTCACCAACCAACCAAACGCCAACGATGGGCCAACTGTTGGGCCTACCAAAATTTAGTTTCTTGGCGCAACGCTGGGAAATTGTTATTTACTGTTCGTTGGCCAACTGTAAGAAATGTCCGACGTGCCAACGAATCACCAACCAACCAAACGCCAACGATGCGCCTACCAAAATTTTCTGCAGTGCCAACGATAATAAATTTATGCCTTGCCAACAATTCGCCAACAAACCAACAGCCAACGATGGGCCAACAGTTGTGCCTACCACATTTTATTGCTGTGCCAAGCTGCCAACAAATAATAATGCTCATTATTAATAATAATTAATTTTTATTTGGAACTTAATAACACAAACGGAACATAGCTAAGTAATTGTAATTGGATAATAATTATTTCTTAAATTAATTAATTAAATAATACAGCTAGGCAGAATAATGTGGTTTTTTGGAAGATAAAATTCTGTCAATTTTATGAATTTAACCTAAGCATTGAATATAATACTTACAGGTAATATTACCTATGGTAGGTAGGTACCAAACATAATTTTTTCATAAATTGCTGCATTTTATCTTCCATAAAAACCACACCACCAACTTGATAATATTTACTTATAATGTAATAATCTCGCTGGCCCTGCCGATTTGAAATTATTTCATGTTTATTGTAGTTTCCTATACTGTATTACACCTTTATATTATTTTATTATCGTTAGACCAAACATCTTTGGTCATAAAACAGACCTGATTCGCACAATAACCACGAAACCCCATATAAACGCACCAAGGTTTTCAAAATTAATAAGCTTTTGTTCATACCAGTTTTGTAAAACACCTTGATTATTTTTGTAAGCTCCAGCTATCCTGAATAGCTTCCCGATCTGCAAGACATCTTTCGTAATCCTTAGTTAACTTATAAGGCGGCCAAAAGGTATTTTTTTTCTTAGGAGTTAGCCACACGGATCAAATAACACCTAATGAAGAATCTTCAAATCCAACTAGGTACGTGGAAAGTATTCTAAACAGAAAAATCAATTTAGAGCTATGCACCTACTTTAACATGTGGTCGAGTAAATATCATCATATTTGAATCATTATAAAAACAATAAATACTATTAAGCCCTAACAATGATAAAAATAATAATTGAAGGGTTACTTACGTTATCATTCATCTTGTTGGTATTGAAGGGTGCGAATTACAAAATAATAATTTGTAGGTATTATATTATAGATCCAAGCACAACAAAATACTGCAGTTGAAGGTAAAATACGTATGCGACTGAATACTGAATCACTGAAATGAAAATGAAGATATTTGTGTGGGGCTGTTGGGAAATAACGGGATTGTGGTAGGTGACAAAGCAATGTCGTCTTCCTCCTAGGTATTGTGTACCTATACAGTGAAAGGGTAATCTCAAGACAAACTTGTTTTACACGTAGATACCACCGAAATAAATATTCTCTATACAAGAATATTTTAAGGATAATTTTATTTAACTCAAGAAATGTAAATATGTAATGTTAGACAACAAAGAGGTGTATTTGAATTACTTACGTCACACGGCGCCGGCGATGAGAAAATACCTAATACACTTTTTCTCGATTTCAAAGATGTATTTTGTATAATTTACCTATGTAATTATATGTACTGATTGACCTACTATAAAAATGTAGAAGTTTTGGAAAGGTTCACGGCTGAAAGTAGAAAAGTAGCTACCTAACGAGTAAATTGTGGCATTTAATAGTCCATTTTGGTTGGCTCAATGCTGGTAAGCCAACGAATTCATTGTAGCATTAATCACACTTTATTTTGATGGGGCCAACATTGGCAAGCCAACAAATCCATTGTGGAATTTATTGCATTATATATTACGAGTTTATTGTGGAATGTATTACATTCTATTTTGGTTGGCCCAATGTTAGCAACCCAACGAACCCATTGTGGAATTAATCACATTCTACTTTGGTTGGCCCAACATTGAGACGCCAACGATGGAATTAATCACATTCTATTTTCGTTGGCCCAATGTTGGGAACCCAACGAGTAAATTGTGGAATTTATTACAGTTCATTTTGGTTGGCCCAATGTTGGTAAGCCAACGAATTTATTGTAGCATTAATCACACTTTATTTTGGTGGGGCTAACGTTAGCAAGCCAAGCAATCCATTGCGGAATTTATTACATTATAGTACGAGTTCATTGTGGAATTTATTACATACTATTTTCGTTGGGCCAATGTTGACAAGCCAACGAATTCATAGTGAAATTTATTACATTCTATTTTGGTTGGCCCAATGTTGGCAAACTAACGAATCCATTGTGGAAGTTATCACATTCTATTTTGGTTGGCCCAACGTTGGCAAAGTAACGAAACGATTTCCCAACCATAGCACAATTTACCAACGTTGGGCCAACAATATGTGCTACATGGGAAAGGAGGTTAGCTCCATTGTAACGGGATAACATCGATGGATGGATTCCCCCTCATGTCAATAACGTCATCATATTAACTCATAGAACACTTAATTAATTGTAATTCGTTCTGATTGTTAATTTGCTAATAAACCAACAAAAAAATGTGTAGAACAAAGAGATATGCTACAAATTTATTACACATCGCTTGCACATATTAGCAGCGTTATCCAGAGTGGCAAAACCTACTTTGAGGTGTTTTTGTATACTGCACAGAAACTTGGGCCAATATTGTTCGTTTAAAAACCTAGACGACAATATGTCGATAGGCAACTTCATCATCATCAGCAAGAAATTTTGCAAGCGGAAAACATTTGTCATGATTTCGATATAAAAATATTCATAATAATATTGTAAATTAAGTGCAAGACAATCCCTCTGTCTCCACAAGAGAAGTTGCAGCCCAGTTGGATTTGCCATCGCATCAAATTGTTTGGAGAACGTTAAAAAAACAAAAATATCGTCCTTGGAAAGTTCGTGTTTCTCAAATACTGCATCTCGGAGATCATGAACGGCGGGTAGCCTTCTGCACGTTTGTGAACAATCAAATTCAAGAAAACCCAAATCATATAAACGACGTGATATGGTCCGATGAATGTAAATTCACAAATGCAGGAATATTCAATCGTCACCATGAACATTATCATTTTATTTGCCTTGGGTAATCAAATTTAAGTTGTTTATTTACTAGTAATTAATTTAATTATATTTATTTCATACTGACTAGTAATCTGTGTTTTACCAGACTCATAGGAGTCTGGTAAATGAAACTTTACCGTACTAGACATTTTGTACCCCAATACAAAGGTTGCCATAGCAACATATAGTGGCATGGCTTTGAAAACGTCAAAGTTAATAGAAATGAAGAAATGAATCTATGGCCAGTATGAAATAATAGTTATTTATGCATCAAGGGCGTAAAGAAGCTTTTATGGCCCGAAGCTACCGCTCGGGCTAGAAAAAGGCTGTAGGGCCATAAAAGCAAGTTACGCCAGAAATGCATACACTATTTTATGCACAGATAAGTATTTATATCAAATAATTTAAATATCGCATAAAATTGAGTAGCTTTATCAAGCCGCTTGAAGTACGTTGCTATAGTAAAAGCAGTAAACAAAGGTATCCATTTTAATTGTTGCCATAGTAAAAGCAGTAAACAAGGGTATCCATTTTAATTTTGTTCAAAAACTGTATTATTTCCATTGTCATTTTAATGTCATTTTAATTGACGTTTCTTTATGTTGTTTATGTTCAGGTAACCAAGGTTATAATAACCTCATTATGATGTATCTATGCATAAAATGTTTTACATTATTTGTACGTTAAATCAGATTACGTTACTCGTTTCGAAACATCTCACTCGTTAACGTAAACCTTGATTTACCGTACTCATATATAAATAACTATTAGTTCACCTAAATTAATTGTATTTTAGTTTTTCAAAAATTACGCTTGATTTTAGTTTATTATATTCTTTTATTTCAACGACCACAGGAATTCCGCCTAAACAAAGTCTCTATCCCTATCCTGCCCTCTTGGACATTTAGCCTTGCTTATGGGGATAAACCGAAAGGTAGGCATACGTAACAACTCTTAACCAAGAGTAACCAGTACTGTACCTACCATCGCTCGTATCGCATCAAGAATCCATCCAAATTGAACCAACTATCCCTAAATGTGGACGGCTTGACCAGGACAAGTCAGGGTGGTAGCGGACCACTTCCTGCTCCTCCTCCTCCTCCTCCTCCTCCTCCTCCTCCTCCTCCTCCTCCTCCTCCTCCTCCTCCTCCTCCTCCTCCTCCGAAAGTAAAATTTTCTTATGGGGTGAAAAACTATTAGTATGGTACCTGCCTTTATTTCATTAGAAAATGCAATAAACTAACCCCACAACAAATACGAATTGCAAACCACCATCTCAAACGAATCTATAAAAGATTATTTACAAATCTACAAGAAAATCGATCCGCAATTTAAATTTAACGAATTTTATTCGTTTCGTAAAACGTAAGCACCTAAATGTAAAAGGCAGGTAACCAATCTGAAGATAAGACTCATTTAGATTCCACATGCAAACTAAATAAGCGAGTAAAGGAGAGGAAAAATAATTCGCGTATTAAGCCTTAGGGTCAAAGTTTCCGTCCTAAAAGATCTGAATAGGAACAATCAAAGGATTTTTATTACAACTAGCCGAAGGAAAAGAAAACCCTCGTATCTACAACTAACCTTTCAATTTTGCTTGTTTATAAATAAGAGATGAAGTTGGGCGTGTTTAACAATAATCATTTTCAATTTTTTTTCTTTGTTCGTGCGTCAAAGTAAATTTCAATTTCATTTTTGAAATTGAAACCCAACCTGAATGTGTTAATACAAACCCTCAACAAACAAAATACAAATGCCATATACGTGCCAACAACATTTTTATTCTCTCGTAGAGAAATTCCTCGAATTTTCTATAACAGAATATCGAGAATATTTGTGGTAATTCTTGGATACCATAATTATAAGCTAGAGCATCTCTCGGTTTATTAAAAATGAGATTCTCGGAGTAAAGTCGAGTGTTATTAGAGTAATAATAATGTAGTGGTTAAAGTGGAATGAGCGAGACCCTAATAGACTAAAGGAAAATCGGAGAGAGCTTTTGGGCGTCGTAACGAGCTTCTCTATGAGATTCCAGCGAGTGGTCAAAGGAACTTTAGAGATTGAAAGTTTCGTTCAAATGCGAGATTACAACTTTGGTCATCAATAGAACCACGACTGACTTTTTATATTTTCACCGAAAGTTCGGCTCGAATTTAGATCAAATCGAAGGGGGGAAATGGGTATTGAGTAACGAAACTGTGTCGGGTTTGTTAAGTGAGCGCGGATTCCTGTATTTATACTGGAATTAATTTGTATTTAAATCAAGAATCAAGCTCGAGCTGGTAGTATATGTTTCTCGGATTTGTGGCACAATGCGTTTCAGACCGCTAAAACCCCTTGAGCTGCTCATCCTCCTCCTACTTGCACCCGCTACTTTCCATTGTGCTACAAATTTATAATTTACAGAAATCGCTCGTACATTCTCGTTTCTGAAACTAAAATGCGAGCACTTCATCTGTTCATTCGTGAAATAAATTGCATTGTTCAAGCGATACTTCACAGCGAATACTCCTCCACTTTATTATTAGGATATTAGATATAACGTGGCACAAAAACTATACGTCAAAATCAGGATTCCTACGATTTCAGACAATGCTTTCTCCCGCTGAATTGTCGTCCTTATTAATAGATATGGATATTTGAGGACGACGCCGACGGTAGGAATTTTGATAAATCGATTTAAGTGGTGCAAAAATTCTTCTAATCATTTAGTTCTGGAGTTGTATTGTTGTTGTTTGATATATCGAAGTTGGTGCGAAGATGGGATTTTACTTCGATACATTTACATATAAATATGCAGAGACCGGATTTGCATTTGTATCGAGTGCATAACTCTTTTTGATGTCTTTCGGGTAACAATTTTATTTCCTTATGTTGGTTGCAATAGCACTTTACCAATCAATGAATACCAATGGGAATTTTAAAGCGAGAAAATCCGCGGCGCGAATGTTTTTCTTTCATCCCGTAACGATGTAATGGTTAAGTGCGTTATATAATATATAAAAACATATTGCAATTACTTGCTGTTATATATAGAACTTCGGGCACGAATTGTCCCATAAAATGCCAGACGCAGAAACGCATTAAGAAACATCTGAACAAGTTTACTAACACTTTTCTTCCCTGTTTTAGAACCTTGCAATCAATCCAAGTGATAGCGACTGTTACGCGCGGCAGGTAAAAGTTTTTCTCGAGAAGAAAAGGCTCGTCAGTTGAACATCGTTAGATAAAGATGCGTAGTAGACAAACTTTTCTTTTCTCTCCATTAAATACTCGCTGCTAAAAGTTATTTCCCACACCCAACAACTTGAATTTTATTTATGGTCTTTCGCGCGAAATTATTACGGTCATTTTTGTAGTATTTGTCTACATTTACTATACTTTTTGTGGGTTCCTTGCGGACATTTAACACGCCAGATGTCATATACGGAAACTGTATATGGAACTGTTCCCTCATAGCAATTGTTACTACATTGCTCGTTTATTTTTTGTTAATACTTGCAATTAAGAGGTGATTTACAAGGGTATAACAGCACTCGCACATTAGAAAGTATTTTATAACGACGTCGAGTGAGTACGTTGTAATTTTATAAAGAGCCAAAGCCATAAGGATTCACAATAGATCTTATCATCCAATTTATAAGCAAATTCAAACTTCCAACCATAGTAAATGTCAATGATATACTATGACTTTTAATTGGAAGAAAATATTACAAAAGGTTTTCGTTTAATATCTTTTTTCCTTTGCGTTCAGGCATTTGAGCACATGGCAAAAAGTTCGATTCTGTTATCCTATCTTCCTTAGTTCATATGCATAGCATAAAGAACAAGATTATCAGAATTTTCAGTGGCAGCAGGGCATCCCTACAGGCACTACGTCACTGTTTTACCTCTAGCGACACACTCTGGCAGGTATGCTGCAACAAAAAGCAATGGGAAGCCGATGAATTAGCCCGACTGGCCTCAAAGCAGGTGTTTTATGGTCCAGAGCCGGCTCTTCCACTTACAGTATCAACTATACACAACTTAATACCTCAAGACATCCAATCCCAGCACAAGGCTAGGTGAAACTTGGTGTTAGACTTTCGTCATACGAGGGTACCATTTTGTAGCCTGGCGCGTTTTTGGACAGGACTATCAAGAAAGAACCTACGACTATTATGGGCATACTTTCTAGGCACTGTGAACTGAATAAGCACATGCACCGAATGGGCTTGTTCGATTCACCATCTTCCTGGCCGGACATGGCCACGAATAGAGTCGCTTCCCTTTCCAGTATCCTCAGGTTCATCTCCTGTGTGGGATGGTTTGAGTTGTGGAGTCGGCGAGGTAGTGTAAAGGACCCAAATGTGAAGTCTACGTGCGCTTGAACTATATCCATCCAGAATCCAGATACTGTTGTTCTGTTTGTCTTGAATTTATTTAATACTTGTCCACAGTCATCAGGAACATCTATGATACTGGATTACGATAGGAGGGTGGACCACGCGTACTTAGGCCACAAGTTGGGTCCTTTGTGCTACCTCCCTAACTGGAGTCGTCCGACCCCGCAACGTCAGTCAATCCATCCCACACGCGAGATGAACCTGAGGATGCTGGAAGGGGAAGCGGCTCTAATCGTAGCCCTGTCTGGACAGGATACCCCCAACATGGATCGTCTCAGTTGTACAAGTGCGGGACACTCACAAAGTATGTGTTGTGTCGTCTCGTCGTCTATGTAACATCCTCTACAACAGCGGGTCCCAACCTTTTTTTGCCCAGGGACCATTTTGATTTCGTTATTATTAGCAAGGACCACAAGGCTCAAAAATAAACTGTATCAATCTAAAAATAATCTTTAATTGAAACGTTTATCATTAGTGATAATAAAATTCAAAAGTAATATTATTTGACACTGCTATAATTAATTATTGAATACATATAATTTTTAGGAGACAATTCAGTTTCCATCAATGAGATTTTTGAGCTTGCATAAGTTTTTGAATTCTTGGGGTGATATTTTAGCTCAAAGCTACACGCATATCTTCACTTATTTTCAATCGATTCCTAGACTTGTTTTTAATAATCAGTACTATACTATACACACTATGAGGCCCGATTCACACTATAGTGCCGGTCACGGTTCGCTCTCGGTCCAGTCTCGGTTCGGTAAAATCTTACTGTCTACACTATGGGTTCGCGTTGGATCACGGTTCAATCTCGATGTGTACACTACCCTCAGTTAGTACCTATGAAGTAGTTGATGGTCCAAGTTACTTTATTTCATTCATTAAAGTAAAGTAAAGTTTTGCAGTTGTCTGACAATATTATTCCATTTTTCAATTGAAGAATTACTTGTTATTAGCTCTTCTTCTTGATGAAGATGCTGCAAATAAGAAAAGAGTGAAACGCAAGACGACGAAAAGAAGATTGTGGGTGCATCCAAGCTTATTAGCGAGGAAAACGGAAGGCGAATAAAAACGTATTCACACTATGAGTAGAAGCCAGCTCCAGTCCGATCACTCTCCGGCAAAACATTGTTCATAACGGATCGGTGCCGGAGTGTGATTGAATCGAAACTTGAGCGGTGCTGATAGTGTGAATACGCTCATTGTTTCTTGTGTAAGAATCTTTTATCGAACCGAGACTGGACCGAGAGCGATCCGTGATCGGCACTATAGTGTGAATCGAGCCTAATTGTCCTAGATATCTACCAGATAAGCCAAATGCATCTGGGATGTTCTATCAGAAAACTGCTCTTTATCTCACCTAGAAACAACTCAACCTCTCCTCTGAGCTCGTATAATCTTTCCAGCATGTTGCCTTTCGACAACCAACGAACTTCTATGTGAAAGAGAACATTCTCATGGTCGGAGTCCATTTCAGTTTTTAAGAAGTCGTGAATTTTAGGCACTGCTTTTAATAAAATTATTTACCGATACCAGTTCATTCAAAGTTTGAAATCTTTCGCGGACCATATTTTAGTTCTGGCGGATCACCGGTTTGGAACCACTGCTCTACAAGATGGTGATTCTACCAGGGCCATTCGGTGCATGTGCTCGATAAGTTTACAGTGCCCAGAAAGTATGGTCACAAGTAGCCGCAGGTTCTTCCTGGATAGCCATGTACAAAAACGCGCCAGGTTGCGAGACGGTCCTCTGAAGGCCTGTCACGCGTGACGGCAGTCTGACATCAAGTTCCACCTAGCCTTGTGGTGGGCTTGAGTTATTAAGTTGTTTACAGTTGATACTGTAAGTTTGAGAGGCGGCTCTAGACCATAAAACACCTGTTTTATTTTTATTTGTTAGGAATATTCTAGACTCGACATTATATAAATATGTAGAGTTAGTAGTTACCTATGAAAGGTAGTTGCTAGGATATATATAGTAGTTGTTAATCATTAAATAAAAATATATTAGTGTTCCATCATCGTTTTCTAATAAGTATTTTATTCCGATCCATAGTACCTTTTAACAGGTTATGGGCCCAGAATACGTTTAAAGGGAATAAAAATAATCGAATTAATCGTGTGTGAGTGTGTGTCCTACACGAAGTATCGACGGTTGGAAAACGAGTAGATTGTTCATTAAGAAGAAGTAGTATTGCAAGTAGCTGACGTAATGGCTGATAATACTAATCTGGCAATACACAAATTCGATGGGAAGAATTACAATCAGTGGAAATTTCAGGTAAAATGTGCGCTGAAGGCCAAAGGTGTTTTTGAGATTGCGACAGGCACCATTGCTAAACCAACGTCACCGGAAGAATTAATTACATGGAATAAAAAGGACGCCATAGGAATGTGCATTATCACTTCCGCTATGGAAGTATCACAAATTTCCTTAATAGAAAACTGTGAGACGGCGGCAGAAATATTAAATAAACTTGACGGTATTTATGCGTTAAAAACAGAAACAAACAAAATGATTGCTCATGAAAGATTTCACAATTACAAGATGGCAGTAAACGATACAGTTGTACAACATATCTCTAAAGTGGAAAACCTAGCAATTCAAATTAAACAGTCTGGCGAACAGATAAGTGATACTGCTATAATTACAAAAATCATTGGGACACTTCCCTCAAAGTTCAGAAATTTCAGACAGGCATGGCTTTCCTTAGAAGAACCAAAACAAACTCTACATAATCTAACTGCACGTCTACTTGATGAGGAATTCAGTCTAAGTAGCGAGGAAGCGACCGATACCGCACTCGTTGCAACTGTTGGTAATCGAAAAGAACCAAACAGAAAGAAGAATGTTGTTTGTTATAATTGTAGAAAAAGAGGACATTATTCAAAAGATTGTCGCGCTCCCAGGAAGAAAAAGAATAGTGATCCTGAAAGAGGTGGATCGAGCCCATCGAGCAGCAATTATTCAGCATTCAGTGTAGAAAATGACAAGATAATTGAGGAACTCAACATTGACGACCTTGGATGGACATTGGACAGTGGTGCATCGGCACACATGAGCCCATTTAAAGAGTTATTTTCTACTATCGAACCGACAAACGAATTCAATGTGAAGTTGGGTAATGACGAAGAACTACCTGTTAAAGGAATAGGTTCAATTTCAGTTGAATGTCTATTAGACGACAAATGGTTAGAAAGCGTAATAACTAACGTGTGGTATGTCCCAGGTTTAAGGAAAAACTTGTTTTCTGAAGGTGTAGTGACTAAAAAAGGTATGGTAATTGTCAAAGAGAAGAATGAGGCAAAGATTGTTGAAAATAGGAAAATAAAGGCACGAGCGATTCGAGGTTCAAATAATCTTTACAAACTATTATTTCGACCAGTTTCTCGTGAACTAAACGTTGCTAGCAGTGACAGTTTAAAAGTGTGGCATGAAAGATTAGGACATGTAAATGTAAAAACGATAAAAAATATGTTTCAGGAAGGTACCATTGTAGGTGCAAATTTAAGTGACACTGACATTAATTTCATATGTGAAGGCTGTCAATATGGCAAGCAGCATAAACTACCATTTAAACAAGCACAAAGCAAACAGAGTACACCGGGTATGTACTTTCATAGTGATCTGTGTGGCCCGATGTCAGTATCGTCGCTCGGAGGGGCTCTATACTTCGTGCTATTTAAAGATGACTGTACAGGGTATAGATTTGTGTACTTCATCAAACACAAGTCAGATACATTGAATTGTTTCAAACAATTAGTGCAGTTATGCAAAAATAAATTTGGTAATTACTTGCAAACCTTACGTGTGGATAATGGAACTGAATATAAAAATGAGGAGTTTAAAATGTTTTTAGTGAACAAAGGAATTGAACTTGAAACATGTGCTCCATACTGTCCTGAACAAAACGGTAAATCAGAGCGAGAAATACGTACAATTGTTGAATCAGCAAGGTCAATGTTGTACACAAAAGATATTCCACTCTATTTATGGGCAGAAGCTGTGAATACTGCAGTGTACATTTTAAATCGAAGCACAAACAGTAGTACACCAAATTCAACACCATACGAATTATGGACAAAGAAAAAGCCCTCGATTAAACATGTAAGAATATTTGGTTGTGAAGCCTTTATGCATGTTCCTGATACACAAAGAACTAAATGGGAACCAAAAAGCAAGAAATTAATGTTGGTGGGTTACGAAAATGAGTCGCCCAATTATAGGCTCTTTGATCCAGTATCAAGGAAGATAAAGGTAGCACGTAATGTTTCGTTTAATGAAGACAATACAGTTAAATTTCCAAGAACAAACACTGTGTTAATTCCGATAACTAACAAAGACGAAATTGATGACAACCTAGAAAATCAATCTACAAATGAAGAGGGTAATGCAGCTGTTGAAGTGAGTGATGAAGAAACAGTCTATCAACCACAAACACCTGTATATCAACTAAGAAATCGTACCATTTTGAGAAAACCTATTCGATTGGATGATCTTGAACCAGAAATCAATCTTATTGAAGGTGTACCAGAAACATACAATGAAGCGATAAGTGGTAATGATGCAGATAAATGGATGAGTGCAATAAACGAAGAATTAGAAGCACTGGATAAAAATCAAACGTGGAATGTTGTTCCTTTACCAATGAACAAGCAAATAATTGACTCTAAGTGGGTATTTAAGATAAAACGCCCAACAAATGATGGACCTATTCGGTATAAAGCAAGGTTGTGTGCAAAAGGATTTGAACAGGTTAAAGGAGTTGACTACAACGAAACTTTCTCTCCAACTACAAGGTACGACACAATTAGAACTTTACTTGCTGTAGCTGTACGAGATAACTATAACATAAAACAATTTGATGTGAAAACTGCCTTCTTACATGGTAAGTTGGACGAAGAAATATACATGAAACCTCCACTTGGTATAAATGTAAAAAATAATCATGTATTGAAGCTTAACAAGTCACTTTACGGGTTAAAGCAAGCACCTAGGTGTTGGAATCAAAGATTCACATCGTTTATGCAATCAATTGGCTTTAAACAATGTAAAGCTGATCAGTGTGTGTATGTGCGTAAGCTCGAAGAGCAGTGTACAATTGTGGTGTTATATGTTGATGATGGTTTAATTATGGGAAAAGACGAAAATGTGATTAACTCAATTTTAAAACAGTTACAACAACCATTCGAATTAACTATTAGTGAACCGAATTTCTTTATCGGGTTAGAAATTGTGAAAGGTGACAAATCAATATTTATACACATCAGTAACTTCATAGATCGTATGTTGACTCGTTTCAATCTAAACGATGCAAAGACAAGCAATGTTCCAGCTGATCCGCATGTAGTGCTTGAACAAGCCACAACGGTAAACAACATAGATGTTCCTTTCCGTGAGGCAATTGGCTCCTTAATATTTGCGGCAATAACAGCTCGTCCTGACATAGCTTATGCAGTAAATTTCGTAAGTAGATTTCAAAATAATCCAAATCAGTCACACTGGAATGCAGTCATACGAATCATGAGGTACTTGAAGAAAACTAAAAAGTTAGGTATACTTTACACACCTGAAAATGGCTCGTTACATGGCTATTCAGACTCAGATTATGCAAATGACCTAGAAACAAGACGTTCAACAACAGGTTACTTATTCAAAATAAGTAATGCTGCTGTTACATGGTGTAGTCGTCGTCAACAATCAACAGCCCTTTCCACAACTGAAGCAGAATACATCGCAGCTGCTGAGGCTGCTAAGGAAGCAATATGGTTGAAGCAGTTACTAAATGAAGTAAATGTTAATTCAGTTACCAAAGTGATAATACATGTGGACAATCAAAGTGCGATAAAATTAATTAGTAATCCGGTATTTCATCGTAGAACTAAACATATTGATGTTCGTTTTCATTTTATTAGGGAAAAATGTTTAAACGGTGACATATCGATCGAATATATACAATCGGAAGATCAACCAGCCGATATCTCTACAAAACCTCTTGGAAATGTGAAACTTGAAAAATTTAAACATGACCTAGGTTTAAAAATGTTGTAGATGTAAATTTTAGTTATAGGTCTTCATTTCCATTTGTTCATATACGAGTTTAGAATACAGGGGAGTGTTAGGAATATTCTAGACTCGACATTATATAAATATGTAGAGTTAGTAGTTGCCTATGAAAGGTAGTTGCTAGGATATATATAGTAGTTGTTAATCATTAAATAAAAATATATTAGTGTTCCATCATCGTTTTCTAATAAGTATTTTATTCCGATCCATAGTACTTTTTAACAGGAACCACTGCTCTACAAGATGGTGATTCTACCAGGGCCATTCGGTGCATGTGCTCGATAAGTTTACAGTGCCCAGAAAGTATGGTCACAAGTAGCCGCAGGTTCTTCCTGGATAGCCATGTACAAAAACGCGCCAGGTTGCGAGACGGTCCTCTGAAGGCCTGTCACGCGTGACGGCAGTCTGACATCAAGTTCCACCTAGCCTTGTGGTGGGCTTGAGTTATTAAGTTGTTTACAGTTGATACTGTAAGTTTGAGAGGCGGCTCTAGACCATAAAACACCTGTTTTGAGGCCGGTCGGGCTAACTCGTTGACTTCCACGTTGCCTTTCGTTCCAGTATATGCCCCTTAACCCATCTATGATCAAATTATGTCAATAATTCTAATTTTTTCCGCAATTAAAGCCTAAAATTAATTGTCATAAATTTTTATGAGAGCATAAGCTTAAATTTTCGTGCATTGTAAATCTAGTTCTTGGCATTTTTCATTGTCAATTAAATGTTTAAAACATTCAAATGAGATAGGTGTTTCCTCAGGTTGAATAATAATTAACATTTCGCTTTCGTCTAATAGGTTATTTGCATTTTTGCCTAAAAATCTCCTAATCAAGGACGCTAAGGAAATAAGCCGCAGGCTATAAATCCATTGGCAATTGAGTTCTCTGAATTTAAGAATAGGTGCAAAATCAGCTTTGCCTATTTTTGTGAATGAATGTTGTTTCCGTGGGTCTAAAATATCAAACGGTTTTTAAGGGCCTAAACTGGTTTCAGTATCCTAATCAAATTCCATTACTAAAACAATTTGTAGTATGCTTACGTCATAAATAACATGAGTTTTGTGACCGTTAACAAAAAGCACAATAGGACTTTTCCTAAATCGGAATCGGAGGGACAATAGTAAAAATGTGTTTCATCCCCATTGAATATTCTAGTTCGATCCAGTAGTACCTACATCCTCAATTCCATTTTCCCCAAAATACTTCAATATGTCACTGAACCATTTTCTGATGTCTTGCAGGCACTGGTGTTACCGCTTTGCGTTAATAGGGGATGCCTCTTAAGAAAAAGTTTGCACCATTTTTTTCCAGAGAAATTGTTGTTAAATGACGTTTTTCTTTGTTGGACTGAAATCAATTTTTCTTCGTGGAAATCCTTTGATTTGACTGTCAATAACCCACTTTTTAAGTCTTTACCCTCCGTTAGTACGGTAGGAAGGCCTTGTTCGTTCTATCAGCTATTTGTATCTCTGCGCTGCTCCTTGCTTCCTAACGTTTACTATGTGCCTAGGTAGGCACTTTCCCGTAGGCAGCTACAATTGTATGTCATAATGTTTTATTTATTTATTTCCTTACCATGTTCGCCACCACGATTCAACTCTTTTTATGTAATATTTTATTTTAATCATATCAATCTATACTCGTAACCATTTCGAATGCAGCAGGTGATGCATAAGATATCTTTTGATCTCAAAATAAACTGTAAAACGGGGCATTTTTTAATATGAACGGTGTAGTGCACAAGTGTATAAACCACTTAACTCTACAAAACCAAACCAGTCCCAATTACGCACACGGAACCAACTCTTCTGAAGCAATCACAATAAAACCGCTGATTTTGAACAGAATGTACATTCTAATCAAAATCAGCCTAGGCACATAGTAAAGGTTAGGAAGCAAGGAGCAGCGCAGACAAACAAATAGTCGATGGAACGAATAAGGAGAGAACTAAGGGCCTTTCTATCGTATTAACGGAGAATAAAGACTTAAGAAAGTGGGTTATTGACAGTCAAATTCGTTATTTGCCGGCATTAATTAATTAATATGCTGTGGTAAGGCGTCTAAGAACGCAGATGGTCGCGTAGATTTTAATTTACAAAATTGTTCCGAAATCAAGCAGAAATAAATCGGGTCAACTCGCTTATTATTCAGCGAACCTAAGTACAGGAAGAGCATAGTATGGAGGAGCCCCGTCTTGTTGAATGGGCAACAGTACACTAAAATTAACAAAAGTAAGGACAACAGTTCATTTTTAAATTCCATCTTTAAAATATTTTTCGATTTTCTATTTTTAGAGGCATAATAATAATAATAATAATAATAATGTTGTCTTTTTTACTTTGTTATTTTCATTAATCATTTTTACAGTCATGGACAAATTTGGGTGAACCATATTCAATTTTTTTGTAAAGAAGAGATGCGAAACAATTCCGTAAATTTGGAATCGCAAAAGTATCTCGAAATTCTAGTATTGTTGAATAGTTGAGCTGTTCGTACAAGTAATGGTTATTACTAAATGATATACGGATTAAATTACATTTGACGTCTCGCATTTTTCAAACGATATCGATCATATTTCAAAATCAAGCATGAATTGGATGGAACCCTTCTCTGACGATGTGTCACTTGACCTATCGTTACCCTTAAAAGTAATAAAGAGTAGGCAAGCCGGTCAGGACCCAGGAGGTTGAAGTGAATAGTATTTAATTCCATCTAAAAGATGCTTCCATTCCTACAAAAATAGATGGGTTTTTGGTTTCGTTCGAGAACTTTTTTTGAGCTTTATTAAAGCTTATTAAGTGTGAGTTACACTAAAAACCAAATTATCAATGCACTTTGAATTGTTCAACCCCCATTAAGACACTAAAATCTACTGCAAGTTATTTTCAAATTTCAAAGCTTTACTTTGCAACAAAATATTGCATTTATGGTATTATAATGAACCACTTTAGCAGGTAGATACATTCAAAAATCAATTTCGACAGACATTTCCGTGTGTAGTAGCAACCACTAAAGCGTAATAATCTTAAGCATTTACGTAAGCCACTTCATCCAAAATATACCTAAAGAAATAAAAAAGTCCCCAAATAAATGACTCACCCCGCATAAAACTTAAAGCTATTAAAAAAATAAGCTTTGAAATGATCTCCATTCAATTCTCGTAACCTCATCAATCGATAATTTTCTATTATCTAGATTCAGTTGTAAATTTTGTTGTAGGTACTTATTTATTTATAACGGAATAGGGTGTGAATAGTATAAAATGTAGGGGGTAACTAATTTTAATATTGATGAGTCTACAGCGAACCCTAAGACTGTCAACTCTACCCTGATTTATGTCACATTGACCACTTCCTTGTTGTACTTAACAAAAACTACCCCATCTGGAAAAAGAAAATTGGAAAATGCTTACACACGCCGTCAACGCACAGTCGACATTAACCAGATGTAGGAAAACTCCATTCATCACACATAACAATTTAGCTATTTGGCAAAACCGCTTAAGAAGAAGCCAAAATTAGAGTTCGAAGCGAAAACGAAGCTATTAGTTTTTCCGGTTTGCCTTTATTTTATGTGAAAAGTTATTTTCGACATTAATTAGCGTAATATGGTCCAGCAACAAATAAATTTAATATCTAGCGAGGGATCACATCCGTTACAACTGACGTAATGAAGAATTTACTTATTTTACACACGTCCGTGAGAACTTTGTAAGAAGTTTCAAGTGATTAATACGCTTCTACTTCAAAGTCGTCTCATCATTTAATTTTTTAGGGGTAAGTTTTTCTCAAATTTTGGTCTGGCCGAAAGTTAAGCTTAGCAATATTAATTAAGAAAAATCACGTGAATAAAGCGTTCTCGCTTAGGTTCGTAAATTCTAAATTAGCGTATTCACTCCCACGCAAAGTAGTCTATTCACAAAGATATATTTCCAATTAAAGTTTAACAATCATTTCAATTTTTAAAAATTTGCGAAAATTGTGTTTGCCAATTGCAAGAGTGATGGAAGCTAAACAAGGGTAGGTTTTTTATCGCTTAAGCAGGACGCGCACTGAATCCGCTCAGCTCGGCTCGGCACAGCTCAGCACAATCAGCATTCACGCCCGTCCGCGCACTGATTCAGTCCTTTCGGAACGTTTAGTCTTTATTTACAAAACGCATTGGCGTACAGTGATCTTCTTTTAATAATTTTAATTTCTATTAAGGCCGATGCACCTACTGCACTGACTAAACTATTGAAAGCTATCCGCCCGTTCAGAAAAGTTGCTACCTCGAGCAATCTGTGCTGAGCTGAACTGAACGGAAAGGTCCGTACCGGTCCGAGCCGATTCAGTGCGCGGGACTTCATTTGTTCCCATGTATAGCAAAACTGCTGATTGTGCTGAGCTGTGCCGAGCCGAGCTGAGCGGATTCAGTGCGCGTCCTGCTTTACATGGATAGCTCCAGCTTCTACTAAGTAGAAAAGGTAGTAATTCTGAAAGCGACTAAACAGCAGAGGGGTGGAATTCCATGTTGTCGATTGGTTAGAGCGAAAATGGAAATGATACAACATCCTTGTGCCTTTTTCTGACTTTGACTTACTTCTTTTTCATTATTTACCGAATATAAGTAATTTCGTAGATGTCTTACAGTTTTACATGGTAAATTATTACTTCTGATTTCAATATTTTATAACTTGTTTGTAATGAAATATAACCGCATTCCGACGTGCGTCGGAGTGCCACAATTGAACAAACATTTCGTCCTCTTTCGTAAGAGGCCTCATCAGGACAACAACAAGAAACACCAAAAACGTAATTAAAAACTTTAAAATAATCAAAAAAAGAGATCTTTTTATTACTTTTTGTGTTACTTTTTGTTGCCTTGATGAAGCCCCTTATGAAAGAGAGCGAAACGTTGACCTTGTTCAACTGTGACAGTGACACTCTCCGACCTCGGAAGTCGGTTGTATTTTATTCACTCTGGCCGTGAAAGTCTCCATTTTGACGTTATTCGTGATAATACGTTACTGTAAACTGATAAGTATAGGTATCTCTTTTGAAGAAGACTCAACCAAATGATTATGCTATAAAGTATATGAAGAGAAAAGAATTTTCGATAGTGCAACGAGGATTTTTTTGTCCGAATTTGCCATTATTAGAAAAGGTAACAATGACCAAAATAGTTAAATGTCCATTTTCAGGTTGAGTCACAGCTCCACCAAAAAACATATGTGTGAGCCGGTGTTCTCCTATCGGTTTGTGTTGTAAAGTCCCTTTTCTTGGTATTTCGCGTATAATCTCAGTAGGCGTCGGTCCTACAAAACATATTTACCAATACATTTATCGCCAAACTTCTGCCTCCAGCGGCTCAGATCTTCAATCCACAGAAAATTGGTAACAGAGAAAGTTGTAGAGAATTAAACTTCCTTCAAAATTGATTTTTGGTTAATTATTTTGTATGAATTTAATTAAAAGTTAGGCAGTTTTTAAGATTTTTACCGGGCCGAGGAAAGGTGCCAACCAGTCTGTATCGCTATGACAGATTCGTCATCCCCCTCGACAGCTGCCATATGGAATACCTAGAAGATCCAGAAACTGGTTCCTCCCGCCCAAAACCACTAGGACGATGAACGAACGCAGTGAGAGAGAAATTTGAAATAAGAAATTTTTTTTCAACAATCACCTATATTTTCTGTTTCCTGCTTTATCACCCCTCCCCGCCAATCCAAATCCCTCGCCCCCTTTCACAACCTTCCTGGTCATGAGTGAATAGTAAGTACTATAATGTACAACGAGTTGAAGGTGTACAGAAAAACATTTTTTACTAAGTTCTGGTTTCTCATTAGAGTAAAGATCTTCGAAAATATTCGATCAAATTCAAAATGAAAAAAAATCCATTTTAATGGAAATTATATTACTGCAACATTCTTTTTCACGAATTTTCTGTGGGATGATCGGATAAAGATCTGAGGCGCTGGAGACAGAAGTTTGCTGAAAAATGTGTTGCAAAAGGTTTTTCCGAAAATTACCGATTTTAGAGAGCGTATATCTGATTAACGGTGACAGGTAGGTAGCAAAAAAACTGTAGAAATAAAAAATATAGAACATTTTGTCATCTTTCATTTTGTACAGAAATAGTTTGTAAGACCATCCCCTAATATGCTATAGGCGAGAAACCAAAAAAATAGACCTTTAACCCCCTCCATATTTCTTGAAAATATGCCAGAAAGACAGTTTGTCATAACATTTCTCCGTGTCGGCCACTTCAGATATATCTTGTATTCTTTTTGGTATAGAGCTTCACTTTTCGATGGAAGTAATGATTATCTTGCTTTTTCAGCTTTTTTCAGAACATCCTCCATTATATCGAAAAACAATCACCGATTTGGGGTGAAATAAGCACGTTTTTAACGCAAAAACAGCGATTGATAACCAATGGCGTAACTATACCGTTTGAGGCCCGTGGCTATCATCGGATAGGGCGCTTCCTCAATGTACAGAACCTCTACCAACGTTATAGTTTTTTTATTTTTTAATAAATTTAATTTTAATAAACCATTACGCTATTCTAATTAGTTGATTTTCTAGTAACTTTTAGCGTATTGGACTGAAATCACAATTTTTGTTTTCGTACAAAATTTTAATTATTAAAATTCCTTTTTGGGGCTTTCTGCTCAGAAAAAGTGTTAATGACATCATGAAAGTTCAAATTTCGGCCCATGGAATGTTCGATGAATAGAATAGCTAAGTTGCGTAACCTTTCTTGTCCCATACAATTTCTGGAATAAGTTTTAATCAATTTCAATTCTGAAAATGATCGCTCGGCACTAGCCGCAGGCACAGGAATGGTTAAAAATAAGAGAAATGCAATGCACACTTCAGGAAAGCTTGAAGAAATAAAATGAGTCTTTATAATAATTAATAAATCGGCAAGTTTTCATCTCTTTTTGAATTTCAAGAAACCGAGCCTTTAAAAAGCAAAAATGGCATCGAAACGTCCTGGCCCTCTAGTTACATTTAATGTTATTGAATTTGAAGATTTCCCAGACTCTCTTCCTTTATTAGACATAAAACTTGATAATATATTCCATCTTTTGATACTATACCCTAAAAAATTATAAATTTGTGGCAGTTTAAAAATTATATAACTTATTTTACTACACCATTAACTAACTGGGAGCCCCTTTAGGCAGGGGCCCGTGGCATTTTGTCCGTCCTGCCACCCTTTTGTTACGCCACTGTTGATAACACACGTCTGTTTATAAACAAGTAACATAGCAACAACCTGGGAACGACTAAAACTATAATCGACGATACCTGATTTTGTTCATTTTTAAAACGGAATAAATGAACAAAATTTTATTAAAATCGATCAGAAATAAAATTATATATGTACCACGGGAATTAATGGGTATCAATTACCTTGGGCAATTGTTGTCCCTCGGGACGCAAACTTTACCCTTGGTGATTAAGACCCTTATAAGTCCCTTGATACATAAATAACTATTTTATTGATACAATTTAATATTTTTATTTCTAACCGTGATATTATAAGCTTATATCGTCATAATAATAATAATAATTATTATTATTATTATTATTATTATTCTTAGTGCAACCGGAGTTATACCAAAAACAATACATCACAGTTTGCACATTTTAGGGTTAGATAAGAACATATACATACAATTACAAAAGGCAGTCATTATCAACACTTGCCACATAGTTAGAAAATTTCTAAACATAACGGAAGATACCGCACATCACTCAGAACCACATCACACACTTTCAACTAATACCATTCAAACACAAAATGAAACACAACACTCAATCCTCCCTTCACAAATTGAAACTCTGTTGCATACACAACATAACATTATAGAAAGTCCATTACCAACACACAACACTTCAACAATCACTCATGTAACACCTCTAACTCGTTCTCATGCACTCAAACGTAAACACACAATATACTCACAGTATCAGAATTCGCAATTAACACAAAACACAAACAACACATTACCCACTCGAGTGCAACCTATGCGTCGAGCTAAACAACAAAAAACGCTTACACAATAACCATAACACTTTTTCAAAACATACATATTATGTTCATTTTTTCTTTTCTATAAAAAGTCACTAAGTCACAAATAAGTGACGCCAACGGAGAAGCCTAGGAATATAGGGTCTCTTTTTGTTATTGATGCGCGACGCTGCGTTCATGTTAATGCCTTCGCGGAAAGAGGGTCGACGGGACGTGGCTTTTACAAATTGGGATCAAATACACCGAGGCTTCTCAAACAAATACATTATTAATAAATGTGGTTAGCGTTGGTTTTATCAACGTCATTTAATTTAATGAACATAATATGTGTATAGTATTTAGTATGTTCACTTTTTAACAGCAACTTCAAATTTATATTGTATAGATATATGTATGAGTAGGACTAATCGTAACTTGATTTCGATCCGTGCGATTAGTTAACCAGGCTTGGCCTGAGTATCGATAATAATAATAATAATAATAATAATAACTTATTAAAATTAATAATAATAATTAATAATAATTTATTGCTCGTATTTCACATTTATGGCTATTATCATTGTTCTTTACTTTCTCTCGAATGTAGCTTTTATTTTAGACTATTTATTCGTAAACACTTTATAACTTTGACGTTTAATTTTTTTGGTGTTTTTCTGCGATCCAGTCAATTTATTTATAAGCTCGGGAAATATATTTTCTTTTCAGCTTTGACATAAAGTAGTCTTTTTTCCATTAAAATGATAGTCTCTTTTTGATGTGTATAAACATCTTGTCTTTGTCTAAAAAAGGGTTTACTTTCTGAAACTGAACACCTGAAATGTATTGTCAGACGTTGAAGCCGTTTTGTAATACCTTGTAACAGATCGCATGATACTCACAGTTATTAGATCTACAAAGTAAATAACTACGATATACAATGCTCAATAAATTAATTATTTATTTATACAAATCACACATTTCAGCGCTACACAAAACAGTCACACTTGCAGACAAATCTTACACACCTTTAAATATGAGTAATAGAAACATCACACCACCAATGAGTAGAGATACGTACATCACACATAACATACAAACTTGGACACAAAAGACTTTACATGGACGATATCCACAGGAGATTAACGAAGACTGTGTTGATATTATAGCAACGCATGCATGGTTAACCAAATGTGATATTTTCCCAGAGTCAGAGGGTTTCATGTTTGCCATACAAGATCAGGTCATTTACACACGAAATTACAGAAAACACATAATTAAAGATAGGACAATTACACATGATCTTTGTAGACAATGCTCGCAAAGACCAGAAACAATACAACACATTATATCAGCATGTACACGTCTAGCACAAACGGAATACAAACACAGACACGATCAGGTAGCTAAGATAATACACCAAAAACTCGCCACAAAACATAACCTTTCTACTGATAACACACCCTATTACAAATATACACCGCAAGTTGTACTTGAAAACACCACACACAAACTATATTGGGATAGGACACTACTCACAGATAAAACTGTATATAACAATAGGCCAGATATAACACTTATAGATAAAACACAAAAAATCATATACATAATAGATATTGCAGTTCCCAACACAAACAATTTAGCCAATACACACGCAGAGAAACATCGGAAATACACTGATATAGCTCAGGAACTTAAAGCGCAATGGAGAATGGGAACTGCTCTTACAGTACCCATTGTTCTTAGTGCAACCGGAGTTATACCAAAAACAATACATCACAGTTTGCACATTTTAGGGTTAGATAAGAACATATACATACAATTACAAAAGGCAGTCATTATCAACACTTGTCACATAGTTAGAAAATTTCTAAACATAACGGAAGATACCGCACATCACTCAGAACCACATCACACACTTTCAACTAATACCATTCAAACACAAAATGAAACACAACACTCAATCCTCCCTTCACAAATTGAAACTCTGTTGCATACACAACATAACATTATAGAAAGTCCATTACCAACACACAACACTTCAACAATCACTCATGTAACACCTCTGACTCGTTCTCATACACTCAAACGTAAACACACAATATACTCACAGTATCAGAATTCGCAATTAACACAAAACACAAACAACACATTACCCACTCGAGTGCAACCTATGCGTCGAGCTAAACAACAAAAAACGCTTACACAATAATCATAACACTTTTTCAAAACATACATATTATGTTCATTTTTTTCTTTCTATAAAAAGTCACTAAGTCACGAATAAGTGACGCCAACGGAGAAGCCTAGGAATATAGGGTCTCTTTTTGTTATTGATGCGCGACGCTGCGTTCATGTTAATGCCTTCGCGGAAAGAGGGTCGACGGGACGTGGCTTTTACAAATTGGGATCAAATACACCGAGGCTTCTCAAACAAATACATTATCTAAAATGTGATCAGCGTTGGTTTTATCAACGTCATTTAATTTAATGAACATAATATGTGTATAGTATTTAGTATGTTCACTTTTTAACAGCAACCTCAAATTTATATTGTATAGATATATGTATTAGTAGGACTAATCGTAACTTGATTTCGATCCGTGCGATTAGTTAACCAGGCTTGGCCTGAGTATCGATAACAATCGAAGTACATATAATAATAATAACGTTTATTGTGCTAATAATCACAAAGATCTTGCACTCGTCAGATAACAAATAAAATATAAAAGATATAACAAAATTGATATAAACATACATGAAACAGATCATACAGCACAGATTATAAACAGGTAATTACAGGTGAAACAATTAAACAACAAGACTTCAAAAGTAGCAAACTTAGAATTTTAGTACTTCAAAATCGCACTTTGTGTATTGCTCAACACTATAAAAAAACGTTTTCAGTTAAAAACTTGTGCATCTTTTTTTTGAAAGTCATAATGGGCAGATCTTCAATTGCATCAGGTAACACTTTAAAAAGTTTCGGAACCAGATAGTCCGGGCCCTTTTGAGTAAGATTCAACCGACAAAAATTGGAACTGTAATAACTGTTAGTTCTTGTTAGGTAATGGTGTCTTTCATTATGTTTAGTCCACAAGTAGTCATTTTGCTTAACATAAATTAGGCACTGAAAAATGTAGATAGATGGAATAGTCATTATGGATAACTCACGATATGCTTCTATACACACTATACACTATACACTATACACTTCTATACACTATATATGGTAGAACAGCTAACACGCGAATAGCTCTGCGTTGAATTCTGAATATATTTTTCATATGCGCCGAAGAACCCCACAGCAGCGTTCCGTACGAGCAATGCGAATGAAATAAGCCATAGTAAGCCGTTTTTAGGACATGTTGGGACACTTCGTTTTGAAGACTTTTGAGGACGTATAAGTTGAGGGATAATTTAGCCGACAGCACAATAATATGTTGCTCTCATGTAAGTTTACAGTCAAGTGTCACACCTAAGAACTTTATTTCATTCGTTGCGTTTAACATCGATGGATCGACTCTTTTTAGAGTAAAGACTAGTTTTTTGGTCTTCTCGTTGTTGAGTAGAAATTCATTTTCCGAGAACCATACATTTGCTTTTAGCTGCATTTCATTGACAGTATTGTTCAGTGTATTAATATTTCCATCTCTTAATAACACGGTAGTATCACCTGCATAAAGTATGATATTGTCGTTATCCATGTACTTAGGAAAATCATTAATGTAGATTAGGAACAACACCGGCCCAAAAATTGACCCTTGAGGCACTCCGTGTATTACCGGAAGCATTGACGAGAATAAATTGTTAAATTTGACGCATTGACGTCTCTTTGATAAATATGATTTTACTAATTTAATACTGTTATCAGTGAAGTTGTACGATATCAATAAAGAGTGTCATAACTCCCTTGAGATATTGAACTTTATGAACAAGTAACTTAGCAACAAACAAAACTGCAATCGACGATACCTAAATCAAATAGACCGGAAATGAACAAATTTTATTAAACTCGGTCAGAAATAAAATTATCTATGTACCACGGGAATTAATAGGTCTCAATTACCTCGGGCAATTGCTGTCCCTCGGGCCAAAGGCCCCTGGGGACGCAAAGTTTGCCCTCTGTAATTAAGACCCCTATAATTCCCTTGATATATAAATAACTATTAGTAGGTACTTTATTAATGGTTCAATAGCAGGATTAAACAAAACGCTATACAGCACTTAGTGTGCGAAACTGGCACATGCCTGAGAGAAACTCGGACTTTCTTCACTTGTACTGAAATATGGGTACTATTGCACTGAACCTGAACTTTCACTCTGTTCTGTAAACAAAAACTTCAGTGTCAAAAATTTACGATTGTATTCGTCGGCGTCACTATATTTCTTTTCTAGCTCAATTTCGGATGCTGCTTATCTTCGTGACAAAAATTGTTTAAATAAACTTTCTTTCCAGACTATAAAGGCAACATTTTAATCTACATTAGATGAATTTGTTGTCTAAAAGTTCTTTTAATGCGTTATAAACCTTTGTAGAGCCTGTACGCAACGTAGTTCTTTTCTTCTCTTCTTCTCTTCACATTTACACAAATCGACACGAGTTTATCAACGACATAACAATACAAGCACTAAAATCCCAAAGTTCCGTTACGGTCGCCAAATTTTGTTTTATATTACAAATTCGAGTAAAATTGTGTTATCAATGGATAATAAAGTGCGAAGTTTAGAAAAATATATTTTTTTATAGCACCTAAGTTATGTTCTTCCCTCGGCATAATGATTTTCTAAAACATAACAGTCTCAGCTGCTTGAGCGATTATCTTTTTCGATGGGGTTAAGTATCCTTTCGTGCCTATTATGTGTCAAGAACAAAAAAGTTATTGCTATAGGATCGGGTGAAAAATGTACCCTTCTCCTACGAAAAAATAAAACTTTATAAATGTAATAAACACCTAAAAATATATACCTATACAACTTAAGATTTCGTTCATAACCCTATTAGACGGAGAGCCAGCAACGTATTTTGAGTTGTCATTTCAACAGTCATGAAAAGTCACTCAGTGAATCTCTAATATCTGCTGAAAAATAAAAGTTACTTCTGCCAACCCACTCCGGTCGGGTTGTACTACCCTAAATTTTCAAAAGGGGTAAAAAATAAGGCTCAATGTAGTTATAGTATCAGTCATGAAATTTCAGGAGGTTATTCCCACTTATATTCTGGATTTATCAGCATGTTGACGGAACATTTCCCCCCTCACCTAATTGCTGACAGAACGCCCTAAACTCTAAGTATACGTATATAAAACTACATTTACAAAGAGGGTAACAAATAAAGGATCAATATGGTTAAAGTATCAGTCATGAAATTTCAGGAGGTTATTCTCACTTAAATTCTGGATTTATGAGAATGTTGACAGAACATTTCCCCCTCCACCTAATTGCTGACAGAACGCTGTAAACTCTTGGTATACGTATATAAAACTAAAGGTCCTGACTGACATATCAACGCCCAGCCCATACCCCTGGACCTAGATGGCTGAAATTTGACACAGAGGTTGGTTTTATGATGTAGACAAGGGATAAGGCCGGATATTTCAAAATTCAACCCCTAAGGGGTTAAAATAGGGGATGAAAGTTTGTATTTTAAGTTAAATCCATAAAAATTGGTATATGACCTTTCGGTTAGAAATTAAGACAGGCGTGATTCAGGAATTTTCGAAATTCAACCCCTAAGCGGGGTAAAATAGGGGATGAAAGTTTATATGGAACTTCGTCATTCTTTAAGTTAAATCAATAAAAAATTGGTATATGGCCTTTCGGTTAGAAATTGAAAGACGTGTTTCAGGATTTTTTGAAATTCAACACCTAAGGGGGTAAAATGGGGATGAATTTATTTCTACTTTTCTACGAAGCGTGGTATTTCGACAATCAATTGCAACAAATGAACAAACTCCCCTCAGTTACAATTTATTTCTGCCAAATCGTGACGTTACTATTTTTGTGGTAATTTTCTGTAGGTAATTGCAGAAAAATTTGAGCCAACAACGTATTTCGAGAAAGCCTAAAATACGTCTTTCTTAACTTGTAACAGAAGGTCCAAATTGCCAATTTTTATGTATGTACCTTAAAAAATCACGAATTTCTGTGTAAAGCTTTATCCCCATTTTACCCCCTTAGGTGTTGAATTTCAAAAAATCCTGAAACACGTCTTTCAATTTCTAACCGAAAGGCCATATACCAATTTTTATGGATTTAACTTAAAGAATGACGAAGTTCCATATAAACTTTCATCCCCTATTTTACCCCCCTTAGGGGTTGATTTTCAAAAATTCCTGAATCACGTCTGTCTTAATTTCTAACCGAAAGGCCATATACCAATTTTTATGGATTTAACTTAAAATACAAACTTTTATCCCCTATTTTAACCCCTTAGGGGTTGAATTTTGAAATATCCGGCCTTATCCCTTGTCTACATCATAAAACCAACCTCTGTGTCAAATTTCAGCCATCTAGGTCCAGGGGTATGGGCTGGGCGTTGATATGTCAGTCAGGACCTTTAGTTTTATATACGTATACCAAGAGTTTACAGCGTTCTGTCAGCAATTAGGTGGAGGGGGAAATGTTCTGTCAACATTCTCATAAATCCAGAATTTAAGTGAGAATAACCTCCTGAAATTTCATGACTGATACTTTAACCATATTGAACCATTATTTGTTACCCTCTGTAAATGTAGTTTTATATACGTATACTTAGAGTTTAGGGCGTTCTGTCAGCAATTAGGTGAGGGGGGAAATGTTCTGTCAACATTCTCATAAATCCAGAATTTAAGTGAGAATAACCTCCTGAAATTTCATGACTGATACTTTAACCATATTGAACCTTTATTTGTTACCCTCTTTGTAAATGTAGTTTTATATACGTATACTTAGAGTTTAGGGCGTTCTGTCAGCAATTAGGTGAGGGGGGAAATGTTCTGTCAACATGCTGATAAATCCAGAATATAAGTGGGAATAACCTCCTGAAATTTCATGACTGATACTATAACTACATTGAGCCTTATTTTTTACCCCTTTTGAAAATTTAGGGTAGTACAACCCGACCGGAGTGGGTTGGCAGAAGTAACTTTTATTTTTCAGCAGATATTAGAGATTCACTGAGTGACTTTTCATGACTGTTGAAATGACAACTCAAAATACGTTGCTGGCTCTCGGTCTATATCAAAAAGGACGTCAGAGAACGAAGATATGTTTTTAAATGGGACATAGAACAATTAGCACTCCTGAACACACCGGCACTTTTAGGTTTTTATCGTCAAGTTCATATCTCACAATCTGATGTTTATAAGGGAATAGCAACCGCACGTTTGCTAAA
The DNA here is from genome assembly GCA_036250285.1 of Pyrocoelia pectoralis. NCBI lineage: Eukaryota > Metazoa > Arthropoda > Insecta > Coleoptera > Lampyridae > Pyrocoelia > Pyrocoelia pectoralis. The sequence continues at coordinate 30,629,993 of CM070080.1, forward strand.
CGAATGTAAACTTATGGGAGGCATACAATTAAGTTACTGGTACGCTTTAAAAGGATAACAGACAACACAATCCCCTAATTAAATTTGGTATTTGCACACGAACTATGTGAACGGTACAATATCGTAAAAGACAACCAAAAACTCTGAATACTGGCTACGTAATTCTATTTACTGCACTTTAATACTCACTTCTCTTATCTCGCACCATTTTCAAAATCCCTATGTTACTCACGCTTAAGGGATAAACACGTACAAAATAAACAACAGGGACTAATGCAAAAACCACAAAACGTTCCTCTCTTACTTCCCAAACTTCGAAATTTAAATTTTAACTCTTATACAAAATTAGAAAAGTATTTAAACGATATTAATTCTGTTATACAATTTAAAATTTTAAACGGTAAAATATCAAGAATAAATTAAATCTGAAAATGTAATAATAGTTATAATAACCTTAATAATCACAATTTCACTTCGCTTAATCCGCGTATATCGAATGGATTATACTTAACTAATTGAAATAATTGAAACGTGATCAGACTTTACAATTGGCTGTAGACGTTCTTATCAATTTTACGTTATCTACCAGAAATGTATGTGAATGGTAGAAATTAACGTGTAGGTATTTCTTGTTCTATTCTATCTCTCATCATCGTACCTACTTAATAACGATGAGGTTGTTTCAGGAGAATAAAAAAATTACAGGTCACGTATATTGACTTTCTATTCGTTATAATGCTCGCCGTAAAACTCGATTTATAATTCTGTATTTTAAAAGTTTAGGAAGCAGTTATGCTAATAATAAATTATAAAGGAAAAATTAAGGTTTAGTACTAAAAGGAAGAATAAATTTGATTCGTACTTGTTATGGTCAAAACGCTTCTATCACATGTTCAGTTCACGTACATTTTCACCATTGGGCTGTAAGCTGCATAAAGCTTTTACCCCTCATCTCAATTTAATGATATTATCTTCAGTTAAACAGCCAATAATTGAACTTTTACCTAACAAACGTATAAGTTAAGTAGATATAATATATTTTGCATGTATTTATTTTTAATTATTTGGATTATTCGTTAATTGATAGATATTCATCAACATCAACTTTGCGGATATTCAGTTCGTTTACTGTAGTACCATGGAACACTAAATTAAGGTTATCCCGTTAGGTGGCTGATATTGTCCCATAAATAAACACCACTTTTATTTAGATACAAATTATATGGTCTAGAACGATGGTTTCACCGTTACCTTCCATGACGTGAACCCTTCTGGACTGGGCAGATTAGGGAACTGGCAAAGAAAGGGATTGCAGTGGTGGGCTACGTGTGGGGTCTGGAGGAAAGGTGGATGAGAACTAGTAAAAAGTGTGATGCTATATGGGGCGGAGGTGTGGGGATGGGAGGAAAGGGAACAGTTGAAAACGGTACAGCGTAAATATTGGAAGTGGGTGTTAAGGCTGGATAGAGCAATCCCAGGGTATGTGCTAGAGAAAGAGCTAAAGCTGAATAGGATAAGAATAGAAACAGGAAGAAGAGATGGAAAGATGGAAAGTAGAGAGGAAGGGAGAATTCTGAGATGCTGTTGGAACGAGGTAAAAAATAGCAGAATACGACACGGACAGGATGAAATAAGACGTTACTATGAGGGGGATACAAGAGAGAGCTGGTTAAGATGAGGAGGGAAGAGGGATCGAGGATTGCAGAGGATATAGTAAGGAGAGATGAGGCTGTGTAAGCGCAAGAAAGAAGGTCGAGAATAAATGAGGGGCGATATAATGGAAAATTTAGTGAACTAGAGACGATAGAAATCCCAAAGTATCTGAGGGAGGGGGAAATAGAAAGTAAGAGGGCGATAGCACGCTTCAGGGTGGTGAATGAGGAAAGAAAAAATAAATACTGACTGGAAGACGATGAGCGGTGGTGCTGACTGTGCGGGGAGGGAAGAGAGCATATCTTGGAAGAATGCGGAGATCTGCGACAGCAAAAGGGAGGGAGGAAAAGGATACCGAGCGGACGGATTGGGACGGGGATGAATGGAGAAGGTATTGGGGAAAGAAAGGGGGTGCTAGAACGATGATTTCACCGTTACCTTCCATGACGTGAACAAGACGGACCCATAGTGAACATGTCCGCCTCTAGTTCTTCCGACAGTTACTATCGGCGACGACATCGCCGCTTTGTACCTTTTCTCTAATAAAGCGATTCTTCACAATTTTGTTTTGAACGAGGGATAATTAAAGGATTTTGGTTAGTTCTTGTGCGGAAATGTCATTATAAATGAGAATATGCTCAGTTAGGGTCATGTACCCCACTTCTTAAGGAGATAGTGCTGCGGCTCTGCATATCCAATCAGGGGCTCACTACATTTTTTATAAGCAAGAACCATATCTCGTGTGCATTTAAATAACGCAAAAATATTTTGTGCTAATGTGCCCAATGTACTAAACTGGCTTAAAAAACTTAAGGTGTGACTTATGTTAGGAACGGGTTTGCAATAGCAGTCCACCGGTCAGATTCTTAACCATGCAATTATGTCGTCTACATAAATTCCAAGTAGGGTTTTATTTTTACCATCAATATTTTCACAAAAGCACGGATCATCGACCGATTGCTTAAATCGCAACTGCTGAAGTTTTGTATGTAGGTTTTCTGGCATTTTCTTTGCGCTTTGAAAAAGTTTTCATATAAAAGATTTTCTAAATTTTAAAGTTTCTGCATGAAAATCTTTTCTTTCAACTCGCCGTTATGAATAGATGTCGGATAGAGTTGATCAATATGTACATTTCCAAGCAACTTCAAAAAGTTGGTTACTATAAATCTGTTCCCCCAACAGATACAGTAAAGCGCCCCCCAATAAATTTTGACCAATGTAAGCAGCGACCAGTTTTACACCAGCAAGATCATAAATACGTTACAGATGTCAAATTCATTTACGCCAACTACAACAATTTGAAATCAAGTGATTGCTTATGTTACGGGTTTTGAAAATTCGACCAATAAAAAAGTTGCATTTAAATGTGGCGGTAATTTTTGAGGAGGAGCTTTACTATATCTGTTGGGGGAACAGAGTGTAAATTCGTCCGGATGTCTGTGTGTCTGTGCGTTGGTCAATGTTACAGTGTTTAGAAAGCTGGAAGTTGTGTCATCTTTTAGCAAATTCTTTACTGATTCCAAATCTCTGGTAAATTTTTTGATCGCATCACCCGTTCGCCGTCGGGACGCCATTAAAGTTAAAATATACACCATTAAATATCTCGAGAACGACACATCCAATTACAGAAAGGGAAAAGCACGTTTCCTTTATTTTTTGAAACCTATTGAGTCATGATACGTAAACATCAGCCTCACCCCCCTGTGGGGTGGAGCGGGAGTGAGTTTTGAAAACTTAAATGGGAACACCTATTTTTCATTGCACTTTTGGATTCTCCATAAAAAACTATTCTCAAATTGCAAATTTCACCCGCAACTGCAACCCCTTTTTTGGGAGTGGAAAGGTGGGAAAAACGATCTTTTTTTACTTCACACGTCACCCTCTCCGCTACCATCTCCTTGAAGGGTGAAAAGAAAAACAATGACTCATTTGTGTAGAATCCAGGGTGCTTGTGTGTGAGGTGTGGGAGTGGGGGGTGTAGTTATATACGTGTATATTGTATATAGTATATGCCATAATTAGTTACAGATTTGAAGTTGGTTGAAATTGGAATTCTATGAGAGTTCGCGCCTTTTGATACTTGTTTCTACTGAAATAACAAGTAATAGCACAGATGTATACATCTGTGGTAATAGACTCAGTTTTGTGATCGGTGCATAAGTGTAATCATGATCTGGCCGCTGTGCAAAGTCACGGGCTACAATGCGAACTTTTCTTCTTTCTAGTTCATCTGATGATTTATATTTACTCTTAAGAACAAATTTTGAACCAATTTTGTTAGATTTTTCCTTTTTATTTGTTATTTCCCATTTTCCTTCCAAAATTACTTTGGTTTTGTCTTGTTTCGAAATGTGCCTTTATTTCATTTTCTATTGCAGGATCATTCCACGTCAAGCCACCAAATTTTAAGAACGATTCAAACTCGGTCTCCTTCAATTTTGTTTAAACTTTTACATAATGTTTCTGAAGGTCTCAAAGGAGGTCCTGCAAAATTTTAGCTTCATGTGTCATACAGTTATGACGCTAGGGGTCCCCTTATGGAAGGTGATTATACAACATGGATGACTTGACTGAAGATTTTGTCACGTTTGACGCTTTATTATTCTGCAATGGGAACAGTTTGCACATTGAGGCTAAGTATTCTGGGTCAGTTTTTTGCCGGGAATGGCGGGAATTCAAAAATGCCACTGCCCAAGGCCATAATCCATCGTATTTTTTTGAATTTTCTCCCAACGTTGTCAGTAAATTTCGTCGCAACAAATGTTAAGTCCTTCTTTGGAAACCATTTATTAAATGGCAAATGCTTTTTATGACTTGAAATTTGGCTAATGTGTGCAAAACCAGGTTGATAGAGCTGCGTAAAAGTAGCAACCGCACAGCTTTTTTGGTTTTTGTGATATTGTTCAAGGAACTTGCCTCTGAAATCTAAATTTAAGTCACATTTAGCACCAAATATCGCATGTGTGTCATTCCCAATCTTATTTTTAATAACACCATTAGAAAAAGCAAACTTTGTTCTACAAGAAACTTGTTTATTTATTCTGGACTCGCCACTTTTGAACTGGCAAAAGACATCTTGCAACGTGCAAGAATAATAAAGCATCAAACTTGACAAAATCTTCAGTTAAGTCACATTCCATAAGGGGACGCTTAGTATCATAACTGTATGAGATATGAAGCTAAAATTTTGCAGGACCTCCTTTGAGACATCAGACAACATCCTTTCAATGTTTCACCGAGAGTAAGAATGATGAAGCTGGAGGGCCTTGGTAACTTGACATGGAATGACCCTGCAGCATTCTATGCTACAGCATCATTTCTTTGTAAAGCTTCATTAACACATAAGGGTGAAATCAGACCAGGCATCTCCGTTTCTCATTCTTGATCCTTATAGCAAATCGATTTCTTGGTTTTTCCTTTTTCCGACGAAGTGTTTTCTATCTCGTTATTATCGTCTTCTTCTATAGTATTTTTAGTTTAAAGTAGCTTCATTTTATATAAAAAAATCAATTTCGTTTGTCAGTCAACTGCATTTTCTATAATCTAAATTATACTTTTCATCTTCCGAATTAACAAAATGATTTGACTCTGATACTATAACTATTGACTTGTGTACATCAGTGTTAATGTCAGTCTAAGTAATTTGGTTTATCATTTCGTACATGATTAAAATTTTTCTTTTTAGTAATTTACTTTTATATTAATTTCTTTATTGAAGTAGAGAACTTTACATTTGAAAGGAAGTACGATATCTAGAGGTTTTGAAGGAGACCTATTAATTAAGTAATTAGAACTATAGCATAATAAATAAATTTGTTTAGAGGAGTACATTTTTGTGTAACAACTAAGATTATCAATAAATGTCATAAAAAAAAATTCGCACCAGCAGCTGATGAGATACACATAATATAGGATCAACTAGTAATTCTGTAGATTTAAGCTTGTTTTAAAAGGCAACCTAATTAATTTCGCATTAGCATTTGCCCTTTAATTTGTTGCGGGTTTTAGGCTTTCTTCGTTAATGATGCCAAGTATGTAGTGAGAAGCTTTTTCATCGCATAATTTATTAGAGAATTGGGCAAAACTCGTCTAGTAAAGCTTCACTTTCTAAACTTGTTGCGGAATATATAATATACTATTCTAGGAGTTATTACAATGATTTTCTAATTATCGGTATGGAAGACATATTCCCATTCAAAATTTTCTCATACGGCTCGTATATAAGGAATAAATTTGTCGGAAAATTTCAAGGAATTGTTGAATTTGGAATTTGAATCTCAGAAAGAGGCAGACAAGCAACCAGACAGAATTTTATGAAATGAAAACAGAAATAAAAATATCTTGTACCTTCGTTTTTAGTCATTTAAAGGGTTCTAGAATGTACGTTCTGTGTAATGGTTACTTATTTTTAAAGCGGAAAGCATTTATAAGATTTAGTTCGCTGGAACGCCTAGAAAAATTTATTAATATTTATTTCAGACAAGTACTAAATTATTTATTGCATGTTACACAACCGCTTGAAATTTATATTAATGGCCTACTACACAGACTCGAACTGCATGGTTGCAGAGACACTATGAAGGCAATTTTCAGGAGAGTTTGCCCTATCTCCCGTTAGAAATCAATGAAAACGTATTTTAAGAAGTAAAACTCGATCCTTGTTCAAATTCTGTCATACCTGAAATTATAATTTTATATTCAAAGGTCACATCAATTTGTCAGAAAATCGAAAGGAGTTAATTATGTCAAAACGTTAATGCAGGTAGTTAAACTGTGATCAGCTAACATGAAAAGGGTACAAAATTGTAGCTATCAGACCGTTATACAAGGATGACACGAATTTAAAGTTTCAATAGGTCATTTACACTGGCATATAACAGGTTGAAAGCTCGATAAGTGCATGATAATCCCTTACGTAATTCGAACAGCAACGAAAGTTCAAATTAAGAATAAATCAGATTATGTTATGCGAGGAAAATACGGGATGAAGCATAAAATAATTCAATATCTAAACAACGCGAAAATAAGGAATTATTGCCTGTCAAATTCTTTACATACATTCATCTTTCGTTAAACTTTAAAATATTTGTTGTTCAGTCTAAACTTTCTTGGAAAGATTTCGTGCTTCTCCCAATTCTTTTGCTCTAAAATTAATTGTTCGTTATCGAACCGTAAATCAACATAGTATTCTGCAGCACTCACAACAGCCTCACCATATTTCACCTTTCTCAATAACAGAAAAGGTTTGGTGACATTCTCTCTCTGCGAGAACCTATAACATGACAAACCTACTATTAACAAACTATATACGAAGCCGATCTGCTACACCATACATGGTGTAGAAGAGACTGATATCGACATTAATGTAAAAAATAATCTGGAAAGCTAAAAGAAGAATATATTGGCCTATGCATCAACAGCTGGGTCATGTAGCCTCCAAACCGTTGGTTTTTTGGTACCTAGGATCTCATTTGAGTCGATAGGTGTAAACCTAATCGTAGTTTCTTTTGAAACCTGATCTCATTTCACGTAGGTACTTTTTTATGCAGATTTTACATATATTTTATTACGCTTTTAATCAGGGATATGCATGTAGCAAGGAAACCTAATAACTATCACATCCATAATTCTAGGTTTCTCCCTAACCAATAAGCTGTAAGGACAGGCTGCTTCTTCAGAAGATCATGCTTCGTTCTAGAAAATTAATTCTTTCATATGTATATTTAGCTTAACAACTATTAGATGACTTTGCAGAAATTCGTTGATCCTAAAGAAGGCGATAAATTCTTCCACGATGTGAGAAGTCGCTTACATATCAATGTGCCAGCAATTATACAGTACTGGAATAGAAGGTAAACGGCGACATCAGCGAGGACCTGGAATGATCACATACAATGGCGTTTCCAGCCAACTGGCTTAGGGGGGGTAATTTAAAAAAAATATCGGGTATCGGTCCCTTCCACGACTCGCTCCAGCAGTTTTGGAAAAATTCCCCGTCATAGATGGCCACTAGATTTACCATAACTTAACTTGTTTGTTTGAAATGTTGGTAATTTTTAAGAATAACAATAAATAAGCGAACGAAAAATTCTTAGGGGGGGTAATTACCCAATTACCCCCCCCCCTAAAACCGCCACTGATCACATAAGCTGAGAGACTGACACTGTTCCAACAATCTTCTACTTGAACTGAAGAAACGAATGGCCTATACTATTTTTACTAAAAACAGCGAAATTAATTTGTAATGGTACCTATTTGCCTTACTTAGTTCTGGTCACCATGTACACAACCCAGCAAACACATTTATATATAAAATACATATAAATTATGTAAGAGCTTTTTAGATTTATATAAAACTGGAAGAAAAATAAGAGATATTTAATGCCAGGATGTCAGCAATTTTCAAAATAATATACATGTCTATTAGATGTAAATTCTTCTACATGAATTTATATACGTTTTATGTATATTTTATGTAATATTTACATAAAAAATATTCGTTGTAAAAGCGTTGCGATGACCAAAATGGCAGCTACTCGAGTATAATGTAATTATTATCAATGTAAAAAATTATTTAAGCAGTTCCATACAAAAATAGAAAAACTACATTTTATGTGCAACTGTACTTAATTCTTGCACGAACCCGTTTTTACCTGAACTGAAAGCCGACAGTGTATTATGATATACTTGCTTGAAAAGTTTCCCTTAACCGGATTCGAACGTTTGCGGGTGGGCGTTGCAAATTCTGAAATCCAACATTGTACCACTGCACTCATCAGTAACATCCCTTCGTTTTATTACGTACTTCGTAACTTTGCGCTGTTTCGCGTTATTAGTTTAAATTTTGTTTGATTATACCGTTGGGTGAAGTCTTATTCAATAATTATACCTATCTTTAACTTTATGTTAAAAATGACCAGGATTTAATTTATTTTATATTATTTATTTTCTATATAAATTAGACGCATTTTAGTCGATACGGATCTAATATTAAAGGTACGTGAACTACAATTTTTGGCGTTATAGAAAACACGCGCATGCGATTACTTATGTGGCGCAAATAGAAACGGACTTTATTTTCGACCATACAATATATGTAATGTAATGATAATTTCTAATTATATTTACAGAACGCATACATAAAAAAAAAGTATTATTACATATAATATTTTACATATAACGTACATAAATCTAATCATGTAAATATGACAGCACATGAATTTCATGAGTGATATGTAATTATCTATATGTATACAGGGTTTTTTTTTGGGAGCTTTGGTTAGACGTTTCTGGGAAAGTTTTATAGGTAGATTTTTGAAAATTTGTACTTAGGGGTTACTCAAAAAGCCGAATCGATGTAACATATTTTCAAAATGGCCGCACTTCCGGAAATGCCGGAAGTAGCTACCAACTTCGTTATTTTAAATAGCAACCCCTATTTTTTATTGCATTTTTGGATTCTACGTGAAATTTCATAACTTTTGATACCAACATGTCAATATCTACAAGTTATGGTTTTTAAGTTATTTTCATTTATTTAAAAAAAAATGGCGGATGCAGACGGTACTTTAAGAATTTATTACTTGAAAACGGTTGTAGCTATGGCAACCGAGTTTTCACCAGCGCATAGAGGAAGAATAAGGCTTTCTTTTGGTGTACTTAAAAAAAAGTTATGTTGCGTACGACGTCACTTATGAGGCTCCAAATTTAAGAAAATTCAAAGACTGAAAACTCAGTTTTTTTAAATGAAATGACCATTTTCTTACTATTGCATCTGATAGAGAATCAAAATGGGCATATTTTGGTATTACATGTTCCTATCCCTATCTTTAATAGTTTCTGACTTATTCTCATTTCATTGCAATGATACCATATACTTCAATTTATATATGTTTTATGTATATTTTATATGTGTGTTTGCTGAGAAGGTACCAATAAGACTTTAATGACATACCGCAGGAGTCACGAATCCATAAATGAAATTAAATTGTCTTCTGCAATTTTATTTGTGGGCCCATGATCTGATGATCTGCCCATGCCAATTTACAATGTTTTTTAAAAGTCATTCTGCGCTCTTGCAAAATAATCTTAATGGTTCTTGCTAGGTACCTTTATTATTTGTTGTAAAGACGTCGTGGGTTACTACATTAATTAACAATCTACCACCTTTACATCGTACTTACCACCAAATCCACACAGATGGAAGCGGTTACATGACCTTCTCGTTCTGCTTACAAATGATGAACTTATTTAGAACACGATGGGTCTAAGAACGAATAAGCTAGCTCTAAAAAATACCGCAAATCTGTAGCTTAGGTTTGACGTCCCTAATAACATAACAAAAGTCCCAAAAGGTCCCATGGAGGCATTTCTGATTTTTTATCTCTTGAAATCCGGGCGAAATCTGCTTAGCCTTAAGTGACAAAGAAGAAACAAGGTCATCGTTTAATGATAAGTTTGCACGTTTCAAATGACTTTCGGTGTAGAAGAAAATTCAAAATCAAAAAAGTGGGTTTAAGAGCATAAGCAAGGAAATATTATTTTATGAGTCTTGCATCATTTTAATGTCGATTATTTATATATTATTGTAACAATTTTTCTCATTTTGGAAACATAGATAAATATTTGATTTGTAAATTACTCGACCTTTAATCTTCCGATGGCATCACTCATCATCAGGTTATCATATTGTCCAAAGTATCGACCTTGCAGAATGTTTATGTGTCAATGTTTTTGGAGAAAGTCAAAATAATTTTAAAATATAAATTTGTTTTAATAAAGACAACAAAGTGTTTTGTACCCAAACATTTCAAAATTTTCATGGTACGTAATCTAATTTAATAATTTCCTTCTTACAAAATGGTTAGGAACTACCAACGAAAAACCACAAGGCAGCAGTGGAGTGCAGAGTCAATGCGACTCGCTCTCCAAGAAATTTTCAACGACATGCCTTTCAAAAGAGCTGCTAGGATTTATAATTTGCCACTAACTACTTTGAAAAGAAGAGCACAATATCAAAATAAAGTGGCAACAGGACATAAATGTCTAGGTAGATTCAGTACAAGATTACCCCAAGAATTGGAGACTTATCTGAAGAACTATTTGTGTTAGAGATGGAGGACCGACTCTTTTGTTGAACAGAGAAAAATGTTCGCGAGAGGGTTTAAGAGCTTGTGAAGAGGAACGGCATTAACCACAGATTTTCAAAAGGCAAGAAAGCAGCAAGAACGGCTTGGTTTAAAGGTTTCTTGAAAAGAAATACTCAAATTTCATTCAGAACTCCTGAGGCCACTTCAGCTGCCAGAGCAAGAGGATTTAATAAAGAAGAAGTTTTTGAAAAAAACAGTAACCAAAAATAATATTAATCCACCAAGAATATACAATATGGATGAGTCTGGTATACAGACGGTTCCGAGTAAACTACTCAAAATTTTGGCACATAAAGGACGCAAACAGGTCGGTTTTCTAACGAGTGCTGAAAGGGGCAAAAATGTCAGTGTTGTTCTTTGTGTAAACGCTGCTGGTCAATTTATTGCCCCAGCAATAATATTTCCTCGGAAAAGAAGAAACAAGGTCTTCCTTATGGAACACTTTGTCTTTGTAATGAATCTGGCTATATGACCCGATACCTTTGTTCAATTCCTGCAACACTTTAAACAACACACATCGTGTTCAGTTGAGAATAAGGTCCTCTTGTTACTTGATGGACATACTACCCATAAGTCCGTTCAATCCACAGAATATTGTAGAGAAAATGGCAGTATAATGTTGTCTTTTCCCCCGCATTGCACACATGAGTTGCAGCCATTACATGTGGCAGTGTTTTCTCCTTTAATGGCGTATTTCAATGAAGAAGTAGTTCTGTGTTTAAAATCGAATTCCGGAAAAGTGGTCAGCCTCTATAACATTTCTAGCTTATTTGGAAAAGCTTATAGAAGAGCAGCCACTCTCAATAATGGACTAAGTGGTTTTGAAAGTACGGGAATCTTCCCCTTTAATCCAAATATATTCCCAGATTGGAAATACAAACCACCTAGCACAACAGATCGCCCGCTAGTGGCCGATAATATCGATGTTCGCGGTCAGCGTGAACAAAAAACTCCTTCTCCATTGCCACGCACACCCCGTACAGAGGGAAGAAAAAGAAAAGCTAATTTTCATCTGATGAAGAAGGGCAATGGGGACGATCTTTAGATGAAGTCAGTCTTTTTTCGGATAATGGGGAGTATTTACCCAAAGATTCCGAACTCCGACACTCCTTTCAACATATTACCACCACCTGTGGCACCCCCCAAACTAGAAGTTCAAGACCTTTTCAAAGGGCAACGGTTTTCACTTCCACTTGTGATAAAAGAAAAATTAAATCCAACTAAAAGCTAAAAAGGCTGTAACGAAAAACGTGTTTTCAACAAAGAATAGGAAAAAAGAAACAAGTGTCCAGGAAGCCAACACTGCCTCCATGTTTTGTGAGGAATTGTTTAAAGAATTTTACCCACACACAGAATCCATTTTACCCCAACAGTGAGGTAAAATGGTCCTTTTGCAGGTTTCTAAGAAAATAATATTTTCTTCTTTGTTTTTATTATCTTGAAGAAAATTTCAGTTCTGAAATATGTGTTAATATGGCCTTTATGGTGTACGAATTGTACGGGTTCGAACTCATAAAGGGGGTGATTAGGAAATTAAGATCAAACCACACAACCTCCCCTTTCTGCCAATTTAATGAATGATGATGACAGTTATTTTTTTATAAAATATTTAAACTGCCATATACAAATAGCAGGGTTAAAATTTGACCGATTTGAAAACTTTCTGCAAATATTCGAGCCTAAGTTGTTTTTATTCATAAAAATTAATTCAAAAGGGTTATTGAAGCGACATGTTTCGGAACAAAACTCGTTCCATTTTCAAGCAATTAACGATACTACAATGAAGGCTAATTATTTTAATGGCCTTTTTGTTGTTTCAGTAAACTGTATTCAATTATTTTGGTTTTTGATTATTTTTGGCCCTTATTACAGAACATTTTCATCAGACCTACATATACAAATTTCTAAGTTTGCCATACAGCATTTCAAGATCATCTTCGTACAATAACGTTTCTTTTTATCCACTTAATATAAAATTAAACTTTTTATTTATATTCAAAAAGTAACGCCGACGGCTACTCTTGTGAATAAGTAGATTACCATTTAAAGTCATTTTATAGTTTCCTTAAAAATGAGGTTTAAGGAGGAAATACGGAGTTTTTTTTATTACTACGAATTCGTATTTGATGTAATTTTAAGGAGCTAAAAGTAATACGCAAGACTTTTAAAATAAGCTCCTTTAGGAATTTAAAAGTCGTTGAAACTTTGTTTAAAAACAGTTATATGCGTGTTTTATATAAATTTTCGATTTAAAGCATGACTTGACACATCCTTAAACTTTTTATTTTAAGTAAAATTGATGAGATTTGTTAGTGGCCGCCATTCGACGTTTTTTATTAGTGGAGGGTTTACTGGTAAAATGAAAACTAATTCGTTTTTAAAATTTTTCTTTAAGTGAAAATTTACTGGAATTTTTTGAAAGCTGTCATGCGATGAACGAAGAGAACTTGACCTGTTAACAACTTTTATATAGGTATGTATTAATTGTCATTTTTTCTAAATAGCGTGGCTAAATATAAAGTGATAGCATTTATCTACGCTCATTATCTAAAACACTTACATTTCTGTAGTCGCGCGTTTTTAAGTACATTAAACGTAATTACAAACGCATCAAACGATTTTCATAATAGATTAATAAATGGAAATTGTTAAATAGTATTGAGCCAAGAAGCATTTAGCCTTCAGTTTGAAATGTTAGACAGCATCTATCAACTGGAATCTGTACAATAACTGTAACAACTATAACTCTGCTTTAACTTTCGTCAGTCTTCTACGTTATTATTATTATTAATCTTTATTATTTTGTAACAATAAAAATAATAATTTTAAGAAAAAGAACACACTTTATTACAAATACAGGAAGTTGTTTATGAAAACACGCATTGAGATTCTACTTGGATTTATTCACACGCAGCTGTTATTTTTCTCATGAAATCTTCCAAATCTTGAGATTTAATTGTGTTTTATACACAACCAATTTAAGACGCCTCCTTAGGAAGAAATCTAGACGAATTGCTTTACCTGCCAGAAAGTCTTAGCAATTAGACACTGTCGAACTGGATGAAAGCAATGTGGTGGAGCTCCATCTTGGAAGTGAATAAGATTTTATTGCAAAATCAGCAAACAGCCGCATTAATTGGATTTTCCACGTTAGTTGTTACTAAGGGATGTGTTATTTCTTGAAGCAGATTTTAGGTAGAGCCCACCAGCTCGATTTTCCCCTAATAGTAGAATTTTCAAAACCCAACCCAAACGTTTCCTTTGCCTGGATACTGTGTGTTACCTTCCCTACAAAGTCGCGGAATTTCATCGCTTAAGAATCGAAAATTTTGTTTGTTAACACGTCCATTCAGAAAAAAAAACCTGCTGTTATTTCACAAAATTTAATTTTTCTGTCGAAGTCGACAGCAAGAACCTCTTGAAGAATTTGCATTTTCTACGGGCGAAATTTAGTGTTGGTTTTTGTGACACATTTCTACAATGCCCGGTGAGACAGTTGGTTCTTGAATGAAAGAGCCTAAAACTTCCATTTGGGCCGCTTCATTCAAAACACGTCGATCAATTCTTTTATTGTTAGCAACGGAACCATTTTCATTAAAATAGCTAACGTTATATTAGTTGTGACTGATTATCGCATTACTTTGTGATTTTTCGTACTGAAAAGGTTACTCAATCGGGTGCTCAACACAGTCCAAAATCAAACCTGCCGATGATTTACGAACACTTAGTACTTACCTACCTTGTTGATCTTGAAAATAACAATACTTTTCACTTTTTGGTTATGAACTTGCTATTTCCTACAGTACGATCTAACAAGGTACCAATATCATGGCTGAAATATAACTCGCTTCGGCGAACTTCTGCGAACTGTATGGAATTAACACCAAGGTTTCATCCTGAAAGGAAATTTTGTCCTAATTTTCGAGCGATACGGCTTCTGTCCGGTGCGAGCTTTATTTAGTGAAACGTTGTTCATTAAACCAAAATTTTAACGTAGAATTACTACCGTAGGAATTCCACAAGAATAAAATAAGCATACAGTTTATGTTTAAAAGTGAACGATATGGAAACTCAAAAAAAATCGTTGAGAGATAATAAAAACAATATAAGAACAATTAAAACACTATATAATATAATATAATATAATGTTTAATGACCTTAACAAATACATTTTTGTGCTGTCAATAGGAAGCAATCATCAAAGCTGGTTTTCATTGCATCCCATTTAACTTGGGACAGGGGTACATTCAAAACTGAGTGTAAGTAAAATAATGAAGGAAATACCTTTAGTATTTACGTGAGAATTTATACATAAATCAAAAACGCAATGAAAGTGGGCAGATCGGAAAATTAAACTTAATAGCGGTTCTCCCGCGGAGTATAAGATATTAACAGCATACCGCATACGCATACCTTGGTGAAATGATGGAAATGATGTGATTGGCATTCACATGAAACCAAACAATAAGAATTAGAATTATGGCAAAACAAACATTAACCTTTGATTCAGTGCAAACACAAGAAGTAAGCAAAACATTGATCAAAAGCGATAAAACACCCCCACTGACTTTAAAAATTTACGTAATAAAACGGAATATAAATATGTATAAAAATTCATTGAAAAAGTCTAGGTTTATTATAGAATGTAAAAGATCTCAAAAATGACTGTAAACGTACTGGGAAACATCCTATTGAAAACTATTCAAATTGAGAGAAAAAAAGGTGACGTGGGATAGCATTTGAGAAAAAGAAACAATTGTCGATGGGGAAGGTTTGGCGACACCCGTTCTTAATCAATTCACAGTTCTCCCCATTTTGAGACAATATGGATTTCACTATTGAAGTGAAGATTTTGCGTTTATAAATCAATACCCTAAACAAAAAAGGATAAATAATCGAGCAAAAGGAAATTTGAAAAGATCGGAAATTAAATTTCAATTAGTAGACTCTTCAAGACCCCAGAATCACGGACTGGGACACACTTGAAACAGGAAAACGATATATAATCAACAGTAATATCCCTAGTGCACGGAAAATAGTCGATAAAATTTTGACGTTTCTACGAAAATGTTTTGCTAGGAAATATTTTGAGTGAATTTGCCATAGTAACAAAATGTCGAGACGAAGTCGAGACATTTTGGATGGCAAATTCACGAAAAGTATTTCCGTTTAGCAAAGCATTTGAGTAAAGGAAACGTCAAAATTTTATCAAGTATTTTACGTGCACGTGGGGTATTCGGCATGATTATTTCTCGAATAGCAATAACAGTAGAATTATCTCCAAAACGCTGCGTTTTTAAAAAGATCTTCAACCAAATTACGATTTATGCAACACTGTAAACGAAACGTCAAAATTTAATCGCGATTAAATTTTGACGTTTCATCGTTTACCCGCAGGTAAATTTTGACAGATTCGTTTTTTCACTGTAAAACATCTGTCATTGGATGAGAACGATGTAATAACCGAATTCTATTGGTTTATATTATATGAGTGAAATAATCAATAAAAATGGTCTCTCTCTATCCCACCATTACGTAATTTGGAAGAAAAAGGATTATAAAACTTTTGTAAGAAATAAGACAAAACTTCACTTTAGGTGGAGATATACAAGCCCAAAAACAAAATGGCGGTTGCAAAAGTAATAAATACAAAGGGTTATGATTATGAACCTCTTTCCGCATTAACAGAAAGTAAATACAGTGGAACCCCGATTATCCGTGCGCGGGTTATCCGGGCTGCGGATTATCCGTGCCATCATTTCCATTATTATTGAAACTGCATTTTAGAAGTTTTATTATCTAAATAATGTTACCGTAAATCACTCAACAGGATCTCTCAATACGCAATATTGAAATCGTCAGTACCTTTTTTTATTTAGTTTATTTAGTGTAAAAGTTTACTTATGTAGAATTCTGTTTTTTATTCTGTTATCTTATTATGCAATTTAAAAGTTAGTTTGAACTTAGAAATCTATTTTTTTCTGTTGTCTTTTTAGTAAGTACATACATAGTACATTTATGTATCGATAATATGTAAGAAATAAATGTTCGGATTATCCGTGCTTTTCAATTTTCCGTGCCTCGTTCGGTCCCATGGAGCACGGATAATCGAGGTTCTACTGTAGTAGATATACATCATATACATTTCCTTGTAATAAGTAAAATATCAAAAATTATTTTAAATCCAGCCACTCGCCTATAATAGCGAAAACTTTGTTATAAAAGGTACCTAATCGACGAACCGCGCCAATTGGTCACCCTGGATAGATTTAACAATAGAACACGAACAACTACTATCGGAGTAAAAATGCAAGGCCTCTGACTTTAAGTGATCATAACAAAAAAACTGAGGGGTGAAATTTCTTCATTTTTGGGCAGTACATTAGTCATTTATATATGTTTAACATGTGTAAAAAGCAAAATGCTAGAATCGGTTGTTTAACTTTTATTTTAATTAACAGCAATAAAAACGCTGTATTTAGTATTTTCCTGGCTGACGGTCAGTTTTAACTTATCATAAAATTGTTATTGTTTCGTAAATTGTTACCAAATTTACAAATGTTGTAGCACACATACTTCTGAAAAGTCGACAGCCAATAAATATTGATTATTCATATGATTAACTGGTTTTATAAGCCCTAACCGAAAATGTGCTATTTCGCAATTTACGGAAGTTAAAGAAAAAATTCTTGTTTTAAATACTAAATTTGATATTACTTAAATCTAACTGCATTATTCTCTTATTGAAAATAAAATTTGTTTTCTTGTAATTCCAAGTAAAATGTGTTGTTTATCGCGAAAAAAGACGCACATATTTCCGCGAGAGGTAATCTACCACATCGTAAGCAGCGAGCGGCAACCCACAACAATGTGATTATTCTTTTGCATTGTACAAAACCATGCGCTTTACAGCAATAGTGTACGACAACAGCTGCCCCGCGCGGCCGCTCTTCTCCCCTCCAACTGGTGCATGCATCCTTTTTTCAAAATTTCTTTAAAAAAAAACGATGTATAATGACATTATTTTTGTGAATCGTGTTAGACCACAGTATACTTGCTTTAACCTTGTTATGTTACTGTCAAATTGTTAATATCGAACGTTCAGGTATTGAGTTACATAAGATGTCGTTTTTTCATTATAGCTTTAAGACTAATAAACCAATTGGCCTCAAAAGCCTCTCACATTGACAAAAAAGTATACATTTTTCAAATATATAAGTATCTACCACTCAGTTTCAATAATATAGCCGTAATTAATTTTTAAAGTGGAGCGCTTGTGCGATTTGAGTCATAATTAGCGCTTTTTCTCACATACACTGATACAGAAAATTAACGATGTGTTGCAAAAATCTAAAACTGTACACCTTTTTGTAGGAATAAATGATCTTTTAAATGCACTTTATTTCATTAAATTATGATTGCTAATTACTGAGATACAAGCTTCTAAAGTCAGAGGCCTTGCATTTTTACTCCGATAGTAGTATATTACGAAGCAAATAACAATCAAAGAACAAAAAAGGAAACTATTTACTGTGCAACGAACACTTCCGAGTTAAAAGAAAGATCTACTGAATGATTCACAACAAAAGTAAGCAAATTGCCGGTCAAACACGTTTAGTTTCCCAGCATGCAGTAACGAGGCTCTATCGCATCGTTAAACGTATAGATAATCCAAGCTTCCCAGAAGAAATTTCGTCATTTGGTAGGCAAAGTTGGGAAATGTTTTGATAATGTTGGATTGTAAATAATGGCATGTAAATAATGACAGCTCCATGTTAACATCGACAATAATGTCGAGAGGTTGTAACAAATAACCCTTATGGAACATCAACAATAAATTAGAAAAATTGGAATTCAATATTGTGCCATTCCTTCCACGATTGAACGTTAAAATATAAATTGCCAACATTTTGCAATGTTCGAAGGGCGATTTGCTCCTTAGCAGCATGTGAATCGACCTCCAGTGTCTCACACACTACGTTAGAACTTTCGTTGAGAAAGAAGCTCCATCAATACCCAAAGATCCAGGGTCTTCAGAGTGTAGGTTTCGATGAATCGAAGGCGTTAGAGAAGAAATCTCACAATGTGACAAATGCACAATATTATTAACAAAATAAAAATCCAAGCATATTCTGAGTTAAAATACTTCTTCTCTAACGCCTTCGATTCATCGTAATCTAGACTCTGAAGAACCTGGATCTTTGACTATTGATGGAGCTTCTTTTTCAACAAAAGTTCTAACGTGGTGTATGAGGCACTGGAGATAGACACGTGCGTGTGCCTTTTTTGCACCGAATCTAGAACAAACAAATTGCCGCAATCCAAGGGTACAAATAATGCATTAGTTTTTGAAGTATTGGGGATGTTTTGCTTCAAAATTAGACAATTTCTAATTACAAATGTCCATGTCTGTTGCGTAGTGAAACTGCAAATGGGGATAACTGCTAGTGTTATTAACTCACAATGATACAAAAACCTTTCCCCATAGACTTTTAACAAATAATTAAATTAACGTAGTAAAAATTATACAAAGGTGGCAGAGGTGGCTACATGTTTCACAACTACAGCTACATTTCATCACACAGGCAAATAACCGAATGAAAAACCCACAAAAAAGGCCATGGGGAAAACAATTTAAGAACATTTATTGATAATACCAATCCTTTTAGACCATATCTACATTTCCCTCCACTTGCCTTATCTGATGCAATAATCTACGTAGAGATCACCTTTAATCCTACGAGGACGCTTGTAACCAACCTTCATCCAACCCTTAATCAACTCCATTATATTGCATCTTTAAAACCATCGAATCCTGTGAAAGCACCATACGTATCAACTAGCAATCGCCATCTCAGAAAGACTAATCACAGTCGTCCAAACAGCATTTTCCCCATCGCAAAACATATGTACATTCCCGAATCACTACACGCCTTGGCCATCATCAAGTGAACGCGTTCTGTCTAAAACTTAACTGAAGCTTCTCCACCCCCCTGTTCTCGTCATGCAAACTCTTGGCTGCTACCTCGACAATAACTTCCTACAGCGCCATCTTATAAAAAAGAGTAATTACACACCGGATGCAAATTTAAACCCGCACCAGAAGGAACACATGACGTTGTCATCGACAACCACAACCTTCTGCTCGAATAAACACCGTACAGCGAACCTTCACAACTCACAACCCACCAGGCTACCACTTCAACTATAACACGTTTAAGAAGCTGCTATTCCAAGGTTCCAATACTGCACCTCACCTATATCGCAGAAGAAAGGAAGAACCATGGCCCACTAGTTTTAATTTTCATTTTTTTCTCACACAATTTTTGTACACTTCTTGGAAAAGAACACAAGTCTTGACCAGCAGCCACGACAATATTTAATTTTATTTGATAACGCAACAGGATAAAGATCCTTAAATCCCATTATACCTATTAGGTTTCCGTTATAAACTAAAATGTGTTGTTACTTATGCTATGTTATAATATCCCGGTTACTATTAACTTTGACGTTAAAAAGTTTTTGAAGTTCCCGACTTTCCAGGTTTCGCCCTTAATAATAACATATACATAATAGGAATAATCAAACTACGTACTACGAACATTCGTTGTAGGTGAAGCAAAATTAATTTATGAATATTGCGAAATTCAATTCTAAACTACTTTTAGGTACAAAACGGTCATTATTTGTCGAAGAATAAAGTGGACCTCTGTGCACATTGTTTCCGCCCTCTTGAGGCATTTCGTAAACTAATTCGAGGAATTTAATTATTTTGTTAATTACTGTAACGTATAAAGGGATGAAAATGGTGCCTTCTTATTAGACCCTTTTGTTCAATGGAGGGTCATTTTTTTTGCACGACGAACGCCAGTCGAAGGAAACATTTCGAAAAATTCAAAGACTATCGGTGTAACGCAAAACGAATACAATATTGTCATTTCTATTAGGATATCGATGCAGTATTATATGGAATTGTAGACAATAGTTTTAGTGCAACAATGTTCTACTAATAGATTTTCCAAGTTATTCTGCTTCTATTGATTTCGATAACAACGTGTCTATTCAGATATTACTATTGTTTACCTCCTTTTTTTGTCGTATCGAAGTTTCCTTTGTTTCCCAAACCAATTCCTATTCAAGGAAAGGGAAAAGCTAACGTAACAATCATAAACAGCTAGGATTAGCTCACTTCATCGGATTTCAAAGCGAAATTCGGTGACGTTTTCTGTTGCGGCCGGAACTTACCTATATAACGTTAGCAACGGAGGTAGACAATGAAATTTTTTTTTTATTTTCCCCCTTTTGTATTTTATATATAAATAAACTTGTACAATTTTGATTTTTCCTGTTATCTGTCTCGATTTGTTTGCACATTTTGTTTTACTGACATCCCAATAAGAGAAACTGTCACAAAAATGAAGGCGTTATTAAATTTGTACGTCTTTCTTTAGTTATGAGCTTTTATACGCGACGCAGGTGTTGTCCATTTTTGTTTATTACGCTTTTTTTATTTATACAATAATTCCGCACGGTGCATTAGCTGGTGGCGCATCTTAATGGTCGCCTAAAATGTCGTAAGAAAAGCAAAGAAAGCACAAAGGAAGTAGAATGTTTTGTTTAGGGAAAAGGTCGGAATACTTTATGTGCACGTTGAATGAAACGTGTAATTTTCATGGTGGAAATTATCTTAGAAGGGAGTATAACTCTGTAGAGTAGTTCTCTGTGGAGGAAAGCATCTTTTTCAAAAGGTAACTTGCTTTTCGTGTCCTTTCATTCGTTTTGATATGTGAACGTAAATTATTTTAAGGGGAAAGGGTTATTGACAGTCATTTCTTCAATTTTGTTTTGAGTTTTTATTTAATAAAGTTTCTCAGAAGCAAAATTATGCCACAAGCTTATTCAACGCCTTTTGTTGTAGTTCCTTTTGTCGTTACTTTCACTTTTATTATATAGCATAATAAAGTTGAGAAACTTCGTTGATAACTTTTTTCATTATTTGAAATTTTGCCTTGTGATCTAAATCTTACAACTGCATGCTTTCAATGCAAGTTGTCGAACAAACCGCCAACTTTATATTATGTATAGTTATACTATCAATTATTAACTTTGGTTATATCCTATTATCCAGTATTTATGTCATTTAAGTTTAAACTTTAATGAGGTACTATCGAGACGTCTATAGCGGAGGATTTATTACTTTGTCAAGTTGGTAACTAATGTAAAATCACTAGTAAATAATATAGACGTAGCCGAAGTTACATGATGCAAAACTGTTTTCAGAACAAAGGGGGATTATTATACTTACAGGGCGCCGAAGTGGTAGTCTCAAGGTTTTCGAAACTGCCGAATTGGCTCCAGACTAATCTTAAAAACGACTCGGTCGGTATTCAAAGTAAGTTTCGTTAACTTAAATTTACAAAGTAGTATAATTATGAAATTATGATACTCGATGTGAAATCATCCACTATTTTCTTATTTTATTGCGAACAAATTTTTAAACTTATAGGTTATAACACAATTGAAAGCTCTTAACGCAGTAAATACTCAAAATTGTCACAATTTCGTTTATTAATGTTACTGATTACACTACCGCACGTGATTGTACTACAAACTTGTGAAATTTTGAATTCCATCGTCCTAGAAAGCTCTGTTCCTTTAAGTAACCTCAAAAGGTATAAGTTTGGATCCGAATTATATCACAATTGAAAGCTCTTAACGCAGTAAATGCTCAAAATTGTCACAATTTCGTTTATTAATGTTACTGATTACACTACCGCACGTGATTGTACTACAAACTTGTGCAATTTTTAGTTCCATCGTCCTAGAAGGCTCTGTTCCTTTAAGTAACCCCAAAAGGTATAAGTTTGAATCCGGATTATATCACAATTGAAAGCTCTTAACGCAGCAAATACTCAAAATTGTCACAATTTCGTTTATTAATATTACTGATTACACTACCGCACGTGATTGTACTACAAACCTGTGAAATTTTGAATTCCATCGTCCTAGAAAGCTCTGTTCCTTTAAGTAACCTCAAAAGGTATAAGTTTGGATCCGAATTATATCACAATTGAAAGCTCTTAACGCAGTAAATGCTCAAAATTGTCACAACTTCGTTTATTA
This sequence comes from Pyrocoelia pectoralis, assembly GCA_036250285.1. Lineage (NCBI taxonomy): Eukaryota > Metazoa > Arthropoda > Insecta > Coleoptera > Lampyridae > Pyrocoelia > Pyrocoelia pectoralis. The sequence continues at coordinate 30,652,918 of CM070080.1, forward strand.
ATGTTACTGATTACACTACCGCACGTGATTGTACTACAAACTTGTGAAATTTTGAATTCCATCGTCCTAGAAAGCTCTGTTCCTTTAAGTAACCTCAAAAGGTATAAGTTTGGATCCGAATTATATCACAATTGAAAGCTCTTAACGCAGTAAATGCTCAAAATTGTCACAATTTCGTTTATTAATGTTACTGATTACACTACCGCACGTGATTGTACTACAAACTTGTGCAATTTTTAGTTCCATCGTCCTAGAAGGCTCTGTTCCTTTAAGTAACCCCAAAAGGTATAAGTTTGAATCCGGATTATATCACAATTGAAAGCTCTTAACGCAGTAAATGCTCAAAATTGTCACAATTTCGTTTATTAATGTTACTGATTACACTACCGCACGTGATTGTACTACAAACTTGTGCAATTTTTAGTTCCATCGTCCTAGAAGGCTCTGTTCCTTTAAGTAACCCCAAAAGGTATAAGTTTGAATCCGGATTATATCACAATTGAAAGCTCTTAACGCAGCAAATACTCAAAATTGTCACAATTTCGTTTATTAATGTTACTGATTACACTACCGCACGTGATTGTACTACAAACTCGTGAAATTGTGAGTTCCATCGTCCTAGAAGGCTCTGTTCCTTTAAGTAACCCCAAAAGGTATAAGTTTGGATCCGGATTACTTATATCACAACTGAAAGCTCTTAACGCAGTAAATGCTCAAAATTGTCACAATTTCGTTTATTAATGTTACTGATTACACTACCGCACGTGATTGTACTACAAACTTGTGCAATTTTTAGTTCCATCGTCCTAGAAGGCTCTGTTCCTTTAAGTAACCCCAAAAGGTATAAGTTTGAATCCGGATTATATCACAATTGAAAGCTCTTAACGCAGTAAATGCTCAAAATTGTCACAATTTCGTTTATTAATGTTACTGATTACACTACCGCACGTGATTGTACTACAAACTTGTGCAATTTTTAGTTCCATCGTCCTAGAAGGCTCTGTTCCTTTAAGTAACCCCAAAAGGTATAAGTTTGAATCCGGATTATATCACAATTGAAAGCTCTTAACGCAGCAAATACTCAAAATTGTCACAATTTCGTTTATTAATGTTACTGATTACACTACCGCACGTGATTGTACTACAAACTCGTGAAATTGTGAGTTCCATCGTCCTAGAAGGCTCTGTTCCTTTAAGTAACCCCAAAAGGTATAAGTTTGGATCCGGATTACTTATATCACAACTGAAAGCTCTTAACGCAGTAAATGCTCAAAATTGTCACAATTTCGTTTATTAATGTTACTGATTACACTACCGCACGTGATTGTACTACAAACTTGTGCAATTTTTAGTTCCATCGTCCTAGAAGGCTCTGTTCCTTTAAGTAACCCCAAAAGGTATAAGTTTGGATCCGGATTATATCACAATTGAAAGCTTTTAACGCAGCAAATACTCAAAATTGTCACAATTTCGTTTATTAACGTTACTGATTCCACTGCCGCACGTGATTGTGCTACAAACTTGTGAAATTTTGAGTTCCATCGTCCTAGAAGAATCTGTTCCTTTACGTAACCCCAAAAGGCATAAGTTTGAATCCGGATTATATCACAATTGAAAGCTCTTAACGCAGTAAATATTCAAAATTGTCACAATTTCGTTTATTAATGTTACTGATTACACTACCGCACCCGCACGTAATTCTACTACAAACTTGTGAAATTTTGAGTTCCATCGTCTCAGAGGAATCTGTTCCTTTAAGTAACCCCAAAAGGTACCAGTTTGGATCCGGATTAGATCACAATTGAAAGCTCTTAACGCAGTAAATGCTCAAAATTGTTACAATTTCGTTTATTAATGTTACTGATTACACTACCGAATCTGATTGTACTACAAACTTGTGCAATTTTGAGCTCGATCGTCCCAGAAGTTTTAAGTAACCTCAAAAAGCATAATTTTGGTTACGGATTGTCGGCGGAGGATCACAATGTCCGTCACTGGAACAATTTAGTGAGCGAAGTTGATTCGCAATGATCGACAGATTTCTATAAGAGAAATGGCAAGCTCTCTTGAAATAAGGGTAGGAAGTGTCGAACCCATTGTTTAGAATGAGTTAAATGCGCTTCTTCTTCTCTCTTATTAACCTGAGGGAGAAGCATTCTTGAGTTCACCATTTTGCTGTTGAATTTGAATGCAAAAGGTGAAGAAGGTAAAGGAATTACGGTACTGCGTTCTCTTCAAAGGTAAATTCTGTCTATATCGTTACGTTTACTCTTCATATTCTGGAACCCGGAAGAATGAAAATGGAAAACATAAAAAGTGCATTCTAAACACGTTAACTGAATGAGTTAATTGTGCCCAAATAGGAACTAGAACTACAATGTTCCATTAAATATTCAAGAGCTTTCAGAAAGATCTGTTCCCGATGGATGCCATATAATTGAACAGAAGCTCAAAAACAGGCTCATGAGATTGGTGCAAAGCGATGTTTAAAGTATTCGACCGAGGAACTGCAAAATCCGTCTACAACATAGATATAGATAACAAAACATGGTAACATGGATATACTGGAATAAACAGGAAACTAAGCAACAATCCCCTGTACTTCCAAGAAAATGATTCTTCTGTTGTACTAGACATATCGCAACCATTCTTTTAGTTAGGGGATCGAAGAACAGTTATCGCTGAATGATATATACAGGGTGTTTCAGACCACCCGTACCGCCCAAATATCTCGCAAAATACAAAACGCATTGAAAAAAGAAAAAATACGTCTAAAAATTTTTTTAAGATTCTATTGTTTGATAGTAATAGGATGTCCCCATTCCCATCCCCGGGGGGTGGAGAGGGGGGTAACTTCGTAATCTTAAATAGCACCCGTCAGTTTATTATGCAGATTTGAATTCTGTGTGAACAAATAGGAACTTTTTGTTTGAAACATTTTTTGAAGTTCGTGACAGATGGCGCTATGATCGCCGAAAGAAGTTTTCCGATTACCTATGCTAATTTAATGGCAGTTTTGTTAAGTGACAATCAAAAATGGTAATGCTTTGTAAAAGGGAAGAGGGGGAGCTTTATTACCCCCCCCCCACACCGCCACTTCACCCCTAATTTTAGATTTAAACGTATCTCGAATGTGAATGTGTTCTTTACTCGTGAAATCAAAATATTTCAATTTTTTTTTTTCTATTTTCCATCAAAGACAAAAAAAATTTACAAAATTTAACTTCTTCAATCGTGGTATTGAATTAAATCTAAAATGGTTGCGTTTTCCCATCCTAGGTTATCCGTAGGGGTAAAGTGGCGGTGTGGGAAAGGTGGGGGGGTTAATAAAAGCTCCCCCTCTTCCCTTTTACAAAGAATTAACATTTTTGATTGTCACTTAACAAAACTGCCATTAAATTAGAATAGGTAATAGGAAAAACTTCTTTCGGCGATCATAGCGCCATCTGTCACGAACTTCAAAAAATTTTTCAAACAAAAAGTTCCTATTTGTTCACGCAGAATTCAAATCTGCATAATAAACGGAGGGGTGCTATTTAAGATTACGAAGTTACCCCCCTCTCCACCCCCCGGGAGTGAGAATGGGGACATCCTATTACTATCAAACAATAGAGCCTTAAAAAAATTTTTAGGCGTATTTTTTCTTTTTTCAATGCGTTTTGTATTTCGCGAGATATTTGGGCGGTACGGGTGGTCTGAAACACCCTGTACAGCAATTTGTTTGATGAAGTCAACTATAAAATTAGGAAAAACAACCAAAAACGTTGCACAGCACGTCGAAGAATTTGATTGCTTGTTGAAGAAAAACATCGAATTAATGTCTTATTTGCCGTATTCGCCAGATTTATCGCTTACGGAATTTTTTTGTTTCCTAATGTGAAACAGTGGACAGCGATTTTGATCAGCTCCTGAAGCTGCAGATCTTCAATGTGGAAAAAATGCTTCGAAAATTGATTTTAACGGATACACAAATGTATAAAACTTAAGAGAAGAATATTTTCAAACTTCATGTGCTCCAAAAAAAATTGTTTCTTTCCCAGTTCTTCTTCATGATGGTTACGCTGTTTTGAGAAAAGAACAAAGCTCTAGTCTACAAGAATTGCAAGAGTACGTTCTGAAAAAGCTTGTTGCACATATAAATGACTTGAAAAGCACACGAGAAGGGACGGATAACTTGCCTGTGTTTAAAATGACTGCTTTGGTTGACGTATACTCAAATACATTGAGGAGCATAGGTGTTGAACAATTAACAAACTCTTCTTGACCACATGAACGACTTCTGGAAATCAACCGTATCTCTGTGAAACTAGCAAGCATGATGAACCACAACGAAGGGAATGGAAAGAGTTGATGACCAAACAATACTCCTTTTCCCTTAAAAAATGTTTTAAGAGGTCCTAACAACATTTCTTCAAACTCAAACGAGGATAGATAGCACAGCGGCATGGAGAATGGAAGGAAAAACTCGTACCTGTGTACTTAGCAATGAAAATCTATGGTGGAACGAGAAAAACGAATGCACTGAACCTTTCTAGTCTTTGCCCGACCCTGCTGACAGGGGCTGGAACGGTTCAGACATTAAAACCATTTTTTTATTTTAAATCTGCATGGAACAGCTTATTTAACTAGACACTTCATATACAGGGTGTTGTGGGACACGTTTGAGTAAGGAGCTTATTAATATTTTACATTAATTTTTGCTCGTTTTATAAATCCAATAATTGCTTTAAAGTAGAGTTTTCACATTTCGCGTCATGCGTGTAGACAAATCAATAAGCATCACATCTAAAATTGTCAGCTAGGTTTTAATTATTAAGTGACCTATCACAATTGTGCAAGGTATACTGCTTAGCCGCCATACTATATATTATAATATTATATAATATTACAATATTAGAGTGTAGAAAGAGAGTTTGTGTGCAAATATTTAAATAAAATTGAATTCTTTCTTTCATTTAACATGCAAGCAAGACATTTACACACTTGATACATAAAACCTACAGATCTTTTTGTATGTAGGCCGATTACAGATCAACTTGAACGTAAATCAAATTAAGCTACCCTTTAAAGGGGGTAAATATATTTTATTTGAAATTCAGAACATCTTGCAAGATTGTTACAAAATCTTTAACTACGTTTCCAACAGAACATGTAAAAACACATAAACTGGAAATGTGACGGTAGTAAATAACAACATAATATACGTGTACGTTTATGATTTCTATGGAAAGAGGTACAATTTGTGTTTTCTTTTTAACTACCCTAATAAATAACGTCGTGCCAATTTATTACGCTACTACATTATAATGAAAAAGTTGGTTTAATAATGTGAGGGATAAGTTTCCATTTTATGTAATCATAAAACAAATTTACAGCTTTTTCAAGATGACGGAAACACTGAGGGATCAATTTTAGTATGCACATACTTATGACCTAAACTGTTTTTAGGGGTGTCATTAAATGCCATAATTTTATGCGGTATGATAAATTTAAAAAGTGCAAGCCTTTTATAAAACGTGGTCAATATTCGAAATGGTTAATCCATTTTACTATACCGAGTGTTATATTTGTGTCGCTCCATTAATATACGTATTCACTTAATTTACAATTTAGGTTAGATTTGATCGAATCAACTTCATTAATTATAAATTTCCTTTACAGTAATTCTTTCTGCAAACATCAAAAGTTGCTGTAACTTGTGTCTTGAACATAATTTGGAATTTAGAATTATTTCGTGAATAAATAATATTGCGTTCACCAACAACAAAACGTTTAGATATGATCCCAATGTACGACGAATATGAAAAAACAAAATTTAGCCAATAATGGACCCTCTATAGCAGCGATTCTTAACAGGGGGGCCGCGGCCCCCTGGGGGGCCGCAGACAATGTATATGGGGGCCGCGAAAATCTTAACATTGTAAAAAATATACATATATAAATGTTATGTTAAGCTCTGCTTTGACTTACTTATGAATTATTGGTACAATTTGAGTGTATTTTTTGTACGAGTATATATTACCTAATGGTGGGGGTAAAGGTACTGACCGCAGATATAATTTCGGATTTTAAGGGGGCCGCGACTAATAAAAGGTTAAGAACCACTGCTCTATAGTATTCTAACAGAACATGCCGTTATATATTTAAATATCCCATTTAAAGTGAACTAGAAGTCCCACGTTTCGACCTTATATAAGATTCATCTTCATCAAGAACTAGAATCGCGAGATTGCGAGAGGGAGCCTAATTCTTTTACTTGAGGTTTACATTAGGGGTTTTCTTTTAGGACAGCCATAGGGTTAGTCAAAGTCACAATTATCACGTGATTGAAGTGCCTTGCGTCATAAGACATTTCTGTCTCATGTTAATATAAAACTTAAATAAAGCTTTTAAAACGAATAGGGTTATTGAGAACTGAGTCAAATTATTTTTATAAAACGAATGGTGTGTTATTGACAGGGCTGACTTAAGTCAACCCACAACGTGCAAAAAGAAAAGACCTATTGAGGAACCTAAAATTGGTAACGAAATAAAGAGGTCTGAGATACCTGTACCTTAAAGCCATTTATTTTACGCGAAATCACCTTGATTGATAGAATTGAGTGTATCACGTCCATTTTTGAGCAGTAAAAATTAATTATCAAAAATAATATCAAACTTTCTGAGCGGAGTATGAATTTTAGAAGAGAACAATTGAAGCAACCGTGGATTTTTAAGAGATTTACTGCGAATGTAATGCTTTTCGTCCCTCATATTAAGAAATTCCCGTCCCGTCCAAACAGATATTTTCACCCAAAAATCAACACAGTAGCGACTAGCCTAGGTTTGATGCCAGTTCACAGAGGCGTCGTCATTTCTCTACTTTCTCCTGTGTTATAAACACGTTGAATATCCTCACCGGGCGTGATAGTATCTCAATTATATCAAAATTCTGTAAAATCGTCTCAGTTGCAGTGAATAGAGATGCTGGGAGGTGTGATGTTTCTGAATCTCGTCCCAAAATAACAATACAAATGAAAACCTTTCTCACCTTTTACCGGGTCATTTTTTTCATTTTTTCATTGAATTTTCCGCAATTTAATCTCCATTCTAAACCTTAATGTTCGCTAAAATCCTATAACTTCAACAGAAATCACGAAAAACATGGTGTAGGACGATTGGAGAAACAATTAATACAATCAATTTAGTTGTTTGTATCATGTGCACGGTCGTTAGTTGCTACTAGTAACAATTTTCAACATAAGTATAAGAGTAATTATTTTATAAATTACACTTACGTCGCAGACTCACATTAAAGTATATTCAGTCATTCCTTATTCCAAGCACTATGTACTACGACACGAAGGGCTCGTGGAAAAGCGTTCTTTTGTCAGTGTTATTGCTAAACCACTCTTCCTTCTTCATCGGAAAATATAAAAACGCAATTTTTCTTTGTTATATACCTTCTTCTGAAAAATTATGAAAATGATGTGTTTTGTTTGTTACCCAACTAATTTAAATAATAATTTCACGGCGTAGCAACGTGGTTTATTTACAAACACAAGCGCTTAAACTTACTTTAAATTACTTCACTAATTAGCACTAAGTTGCACTTCGGATTCGTCGTCTGTTCATCTCCCAATAAAGTTTGTTAACGGATACATTTCTTAGTTGCGATTACACCAACAATTGTCCCCAAGGAATTTATTTGGGCGATTGAAACCTACTATTCATTCTTTCGAGTCTCCGTTTTTGTCATGCTTATAGCTAATTACATACGTAGGTATAGCTTTTTGTAGGTACAAGTAAGAATCAATTTGATGTGAACGATTTGGGAATTTTAAAATTGTAAAAGGGAGCTTTGCTTGTACTGCAGATTCGGGTGGTGGTAGGAAGGTTTATTCTCAATTATTGTTATAATAGATAACGTTGTTTTTATTTAGTCTGCAACTCTATACCTACAGCCTGGATTCATTAAGGGTTTACTTTCTGAAAAGTAACTGTTGCTAGGGTTATATAATACATATAATTGCTAGAATTGTTTGAGAAATTCAATTTGAATTATAGACGAATTAATTTATACAAACAGATCTGATTAAAATCATAGTCATTAAAGATGCGTATTGTATTATCAAACTCGGTGGCGCCCATGTTCTTGTTCTGGCACCATTGACAAATATTTCATAGAGATATTATTTTGTACATCCTAGGAATTGTCATTCTCACCCCAAGAATTTTTATTTTTACCCCAAGAATTATTTTTTCTACCTTAGCTTTTTAATTATTTTGGTCCCAAGATTTCTGATCCCAAGAATTATTATATTAGTCCCCAAAATTATTATTTTAACCCACAGAATCATTCTTTTGGCCCCAAGATTTTATTCATTTTACCCAAAGGTTTTATTCATTTCACCTCAAGATTTTTTTTTATTTTACCCCAAGATTTTATTTCTTTACTTATTTTATAGAAGTATTTGAAACTAAAAAAAATGTCACCCTAAACGTATATTGCCACTCAGGCGCTTAGGTTTAGTATATTTTTTTCAATTGAATACAATGAATAAAATCATGAGGTAAAATGAATAAAATCTTGGGGCAAAAGAATGATTCTGTGGGTTAAAATAATAATTTTGGGGACTAATATAATAATTCTTGGGATCAGAAATCTTGGGACCAAAATAATTAAAAAGCTGCGGTCGAAAAAATAATTCTTGGGGTAAAAATAACAATTCTTGGACTTAAAGTGACAATTCTTGGGGCCGCGAAAATTACCACCCCATTTCATATACGAAAATAACGCAATCCTGCCAATTATTTCCATATAATACCCTAGCCACAATCACGTTTTTGGTAGAAAAATTAGATTATTTTCGAATACGTAGATCCATCAATGGTTCAAAAAGTAGGGCCTCGCCCTTGTTTTTTGCAAAGTGCTATTATTAACATTGAATACTTTCACTCAACGCTATTAATAACTGGAATTTCTGTGGTAGCAAATAATATGCTTTAATAACACAACCTATTTGACTATGCGTACCCACAATTCAAGATTACACCACTAAGCTGACCAAAACGTTCCACAATAATAACTTAATCAACTGCAGTGGTGCCACCTCTTATAATGTAAGTGAAAGACATATCGACAGTGACAGTGAAGCAAAAGGTTTTTTCAGCATCACCGATCTCTTCCGAGTGTCAGGGGTTCCTGGGGAAGGAGCCACTGGGAAATAGTCCCTCGGAGCAGTTAGGGCCCCTGAGTGGCCAAGGTCACCCCCTTTCTTACTATTTTGGGGTACATAACAAAACAATAATGAACCAATATTGTAGGTATAAATATTTTCCCCAATATTGAAATAATATCGTTTAGTAATATTTAACCAATATGTAAAATTGTTCACATTTCAATGTAGGGACAATATTGTAGATTTATATTCTATCAATATATTTACAATGAAAAGCCAATATTGCACCAATATTAATTGCTACATGGGATAGTCTCGAAAAACATGTTTCGTTTGCGTTCGAAGTACGTTAACTTTGTTAAAATGGTTGATAAACCGTAAATATTACAGAGAAGTTAATTCTGAAGAGAATGGTGTAAAATAGACCAATTAGAAACAACAAACTTATAACCTTGGATACCAATAAATGTTGGACTAATAGTTAATATTGGCACAGGCTTAAAAAGCGTTCAAATTCTATATTGATGCAATATAGAATACAATGTTACACCAACGTTGCTTTAACAGTTTATAACCAAGATTATTTCAATATCGCGTGCTGCTTGAGATAATGGTTAATAAGTTCGTTATTGCCTATCAAGATATTAAGTTTTGTGGTTTTCCATAGAAATAGACATATAAGTGTAAATTTTCAACATAGAGGAACAATGTTCAAACCACAATATAATCAGAAGTTATTACATAATTATTATTATTAAAGGCATACGTATAGAAAGTCCGATTCGAATCGGTTAACGCACGTAGATTTTATTAACGTTTCATCGTTGAGTGAAAACTTTTCACCCAACGGTTTCATTTACTACACGAACTCTTTGGGAAATCATTTCTCTTAATAGTAGATTGTGTAGACACGAAAGTTTAAAGGACCTCTGACATGCAGTCAAGGTATAAGATATCTACAGCAAAAAGTTTCTGTCCTCTAGAACAATTGCTCTCCAAATATTCAAAACCTCAGAAGTGGGTCTCTATGGGCGGGGTAGAGACGATTCGCCCCCACCGTTTTGCCCCCTCCGTTTCGCCCCACGTGCCGTTTGGTACCTGACCGTTTCGTCCCTTGTTATACAGTAGATATATTTTTAAGAGCTCTGAAATTCATATTGCTAAAATGGTCATAAAATGGCCATTTTGTACGTAATCATCTAAGAAAAATTAAAAAAACGATGCATAGGTCAAATTCTATGTAGCATACTGATCAGGATCACTATATTTAGTTACAGTCCTGGTCGAAAGTTGCGTTCCTTCAGAACTTTCGACCAAGATTTAACTTAAATATTTCATTTGAAACCAGAAGGATTACATTAATGGATCACTATGCTACATAGAATTTGACCTATGCATCGTTTTTTTAATTTTTGTTAGATGATTACGTACAAAATGGCCATTTTACCAATATGAACTACAGAGCTCTCCTTAGGAGCCTTATAGAAATAATAATAATAATATCAAGAGGTGAATCAAATTCCAGGTTCCTCATAAGGTTCAGTAGCTAGCTTAGGGGTTAATTACGGAAAGGGTTAACAACTTTATCAATTCACAAAGATTAAAACAATAATCATAATTACTATTCCTCAATTCATTTGGAAAAATACTTTTTTTCAACATCGCTTATGAAAATGACACTTTCATCACTCAATGTAGTGAGGAAAATAGGCGCTTGCATCACTAGTGAGGAAAATTCATTTCCATAGCAACGTTAAAATACAAAATCAGCAACAAGATTCTTGAAAAAATAGGAGAGTAAAATAATTATAAAGAAATTTGAAATTGAAACTCATTTTTGCGATGTTGGAAAAAATAGTATACACAATTCGTGATGAAAGTGTGATTTTTCAACTGGCAATAGGTACTATCCTCACTCGCCATAGCTCGTGATAATAATGTATTACTCGTTGAAAAATCATCACTTGTATTGTAATATACTGTATCAAGTTGGGAATGATTGTTTTATTGATACTTCAGTAAACCTGAAGAGGTTACTAATTTTCAAACAGCACCCCTTTGAATCAAATTACATTCTTACTTCCCTTACAATCTAACAAGAAATCAGTTTAATTTAGATACGTTTATTACAGTTATTTACATAAAAGATTATTTTGAAAATCACGTAGCTTTAATTTTTTCCAATTATGTAGTTTCATGATTTCACATCGAGGGGCGAAACGGCCGGGGGTGAAACGGAATAGAGTCGAAACATCCCGGAGCAAAACGGCGGGGGCGAAAGGTCATATAAACCTTACGGGCAGACAAAATACAAAAATTGCACTTTTTTTAATGAAGAAAATGCTTTTCTTTTCTAAAGACTAGGCATTCTTTCTACAAAATTTGCCTCTATTGCCTCAGTTGCAAAGTCAAATTAAATTAAACTGGTTACAAAAATGTTTAGGTTTTGAATTGAACTTTCGTCTAGCAGTTATGTGTGGATCTTAGAACTATGTCGAATGCAAAGGCATCATTTACAAATGATAAATTCAAAATGAGAGAACTTTGTTATAATAATTTCCTAACACATAATATAATTCTTACTTCTCCTACATAAATACGTAAATATTTACGTTGAGGGAAGGATCTGTTTTCTCTACTACTGTTTTATTCAGTCGTATGTCGCATGTAGTCTATTCAAAAATTGATCACTCTGCGCGGAAACTACAATGACTTATTCCTTTCCGAAAATATTTTCCATTCACTTGTTTATATAATGTTACGTTACAATTGCATATCATTTACTCAATACCAGTATTTGATACGATTATCATAAATAATTCGAACATCGATAGTTCATGCACGCGAGCATGCAGACAATTTCATTCTGTATCTCTAAAAAAAAGTTAATTAGTATTGATAGTAAAATCATTTCCGTTATAAAATTCGGATAATCCCTGTTGCCTACAAAGTTCACTCTCACATAATTTAATTTAGTCCTCGTTGAAAGAGAATAAGACTTCATTATTACTTGAATCGATTGATTATGGTTCGTTTAGTTCGACTTTTTCTCTTTTTCCAATTACCTTTCGGATAACGAAAAACTTTTTAAATGTTAATCTCGATTAAAAACCCAATGTGTGTACCGATCGTTTGTTTTGATTAATTAAATTCCCTCCCGTACGTTCAATGTGAATTGGTCCGATCGAGATTTCGAAAAATAAAGAATTTTACAATATAATAGTAATTAGAGTTTGCACAAGCTGCATGAAATACTGACATAATTGCACGACGTAACATGCAATAGGGCAAAAGGGTAAATTACCGACCGATTCAAGTACGGGTAGTCAATCAGTAGCGGTAAGCGAGTCCGTAACCGGCACATTCGTAACCAACATCCGTATAATGGAAGGCCTGGATGGCGTCAAATTGCAGTGGATCGAAGACTGCGGCTGCACTACGCCCCAGCCTACTGCATATTTCAGTAGCAAAGTTCTTTTCTTATATGAAATGTTAAACCTTTGTATGGAAAGTTTTAGTATTAAAAGAAAACCCGATGAATGTGTCGCATATAACCACTTTTGTGAGTGCGAATGAACGGGGTTCAATTAATTATGTCCAGAGAAAAAAGCATTTGCGGTTTTAAAGCTTTCATTTTTTTGTTTTGTATAACGTTTAGGGGTGTTCAAGTGTTTTCCCAACGTGAAAGCGGAATATTTCATTAATTTTCCACCACAAATTCTTCACTTGTAAAAAAAAATTTCGAGCATAATTAACAATCATTTTTAAAACGCCTATGTGTGGATTACATTTTTTCAGTGAAAAATGAAACTCTTTTGTTAACAACACCAAAATTATGTACCCCCAAATAACTTACAACATACCTGTAGGGCGTTTTTAAAAAAGTTTAATACACATATCCACCCCCACCCCCCACGAATGAAACGTAGTTAAGTAATAAAAAAACAAAGTTGAGCTTAATTGTTGGTTATTAAAAAACAAAGGAAAATGTGGTCGATTAAATGAGCAATAAGAGAAAAAGGTTATTGTTTTGAACGATGTATACGTGATATGTATAAGCTCAAAGCTCAAATAATAAAAAGTTTAAATTCACCGATGTGAGTTTCGAAGCACGACTAATTCGAGAGCTTTTCTAATAAAAAAAAGTTTATTTCCATTTTAGTTCAAGATTGAATGAATAAAAACAACGTAATTATAACGAATACGGCGAAATTGGCTTTTAATTTGATTGCTACGTTAATTCCATTTTAAAAAAACCAAAATTACTAAGGAAGCCAACAGCAAAACGCGGGACATGCAATGTATCGGTTTACATGCGTATTAGAGACGACATATTGATTGATATCTCTTTTCAGAATATTTTCTTACTGAAGAGGTTTTTGCGCCAAATTTAGATTGTATCTATTAATCTCTTCTTTCGCGACGTTTTCGTCTACACTCAATTAAAACCGTAGCGCTAATTTGTTGCACGCCTCGTAAAATCTTGTTCGTATGCAAATTTTTTTTCTATTATAAATTTTTGAAGTACGTAACCGATCTGTAAAGCTTTAAATTAAATATGTCCCTAAATGTAAAGCAATCCGATTTAGTAAAATTTACTGTTTTTAATTAAAGGGATTCCGTATGGGATGCTTGCCAACGTATTCTTTCAGTCTTGAGCTTTTATATACATATTTTATACACCTGAATTCAAAAAGTAACAAATTACCACTTTCTTATACATTATTAATTAATTATCTTTTAAGTAATAGGTACACGTTTTTCATTTCCACTCTGCCGAACTTACTTATATCATCACATTTTCACGAAATATCCAAATTTATGTTTGATGCAGGTATTAGAACTTTTTGTTGAAATTGGTCGCATTTCTTGAAGACTATGGTTCATATTTAAAACAGCTTCATTATTATCCTCTTTGAATCTCCTCTATCGTTTCAAAATGTCACTCCTTGAACTTTAACTTCGTTTTTAGATCTAAATCCGGTGGGCGGGGAGGGTGTGAGAACGACAGTTACTGCCTTGGGTGCCAAAAGGCCCAATTCCGTTTGTCCTAAAATTTTTATCTTTCTATACGAACGTCCTTTCTTAAACGCCAAAATGTCGCAATGGAAATTATAGTTAATAGAGTAGCCATCAGGCCAATCCTAACTCAAAAAGTCACTCATTTCAGATGAATTACCACACTCGCCTTCGATTCATGTGGCAAATTCATCTTCGTGAGTAATAGCTGTTATTACATGATCGTAGAATAATAAACTATTACATTCATATTTTACCAAATTGGAAATAAATTGGTAGATGAAGGTTATAACGACTGCCACAACTTTATAAAAAGGCTGAAGTCGCCACCAGATCATATCCAAAGCATTAAATCATGGATTGAGTGTAAACTAAGGTTTCACAACCTGACCATCATAGACGAAAACCTTATAGAAGTTTGAATGAAAATGAACATATTGTCCTGACCATAGACGAAAACCTTATAGAAGTCTGAATGAAAAGGAACATTTTCCTGATGTAGGTACTTAACCGTTTTATAGAGGTTCTAGGTAGGTATTCCAAACACTGGCAGTTTTCCGATTTACAAGAGGATCTTAAAAGGCTAATAAATGGCAACTCGACAATTAAACGTCAAAATTAATTCGTAAATTCAATCGCAATGGACACTAAGTAAAATCTAACGCGCGTTTACGTAGATTGTGGTCCACACGTCATCAACCGCAGCTCCTTTTGGTAATCGGGTAACAATTACTGAAAATGATTACTGCTCAACAGCATCTTTATGGATGTAAAATTGCAAACTATACTAGGTCTGTGAATCGATTTTTAAACGACAGTGGTTCTAACAAACATCGTCAAACTCAGTCACATGACGTCTTGTGTAAGTCACAGCTTAATTTGGTTTTGTGCGATACTAGTAAATACACTTCAAAAACCGTTTAATTTTTTTTGGAATTCGCTGTAAATTCGAAACAATTTGACTATTTTAACCATTCTTGACTCGAAACGAAAGGACTAAGTATACAGGGTGATTTTTTGAAAACGACCCACCTGATATATTTTTGAAACCAAAAGGAAATTAAAAATTTCCGAAATCAGGTCCACTTATATGTCAAGGGAGAAACGGTTTGACCTATGATTCACACCTTTGACGTTTACCTTGCGCCCCCATGAATACCTCCCCAAAAATTTTTAATAGAATGACCCACCGCCTGGTATCTCAAATGAAAGCTTATCTTATAAGGATTATGGTGATGTGTCACTTGCGCATTTTTTTTTATTTGGCATTGTGAAATGATCAATTTTACATTATGATAAGAATAATAAGTCTTCAAACGTTGAAAATAACATTTTAACAAAACTAAAAAAGAACATTCACAGGAACTGCTCAAAATAAGCACCATTGGCCTCCATGCAGTAGTACAGCCGGTTTTCAAATTCTTGCCTTACTTTCTGAAATGTTTCTCGTGGAATGTTTCGGTACTCGTTGATAATTCGCAAGCCATTTAAATCTATGGGTTTAGTCTTGTAAACTATACTGACTTTAAATGACCCCAAAGGAAGAAGTCAAGACTTGTGAGGTCCGGTGATCGTGGAGGCCAGTCGATTGTTCCAAATCTACCAATCCAGTTATTTGGAAATCTCCGGTTAAGTCAGTTACGAAACATTCGCAGCATGATGCGGTGGAGCACCATCCTGCTGGAAGAACAATTGATATTCACCTTCTTCATCAAGCTTGTTTTTCACTTCTTCAGTTATTAGAGGATCGATGATGTTCTCCAACATATTCAAGTAGACGTCACCATTTAGCGTTTCATTAATGAATATGGGTCCAACTAGTGAATCACCTAGTATTTCTGCCCAAACATTAATCTTTTGAGGTCTCTAGATATGATCCTCTCTTGTCATATGCGGATTTTCGTCGCTCCAATATCGTACATTCTGCTTGTTCACGTCTCCATTTAAGTAAAAAGTGCACTCATCACTGAAGCAAATGTTTTTTACTAAATTTGGATTCGCAATGATCATTTCGGTCATAGTTTCGCAAAATTGTAGTCGTCGGTCGCAATCGCCGTCACTAAGTTCTTGCAATAAATTGTTGGGGAGGTTTTCGTGGGGGCGCAGGAGTAAACGTCAAAAGTGTGAATCATACAAGTGGACCTGATTTCGAAAATTTTTAATTTCCTTTTGGTTTCTGCAATATCTCAGGTGGATCGTTTTCAAAAAATTACCCTGTATAATGCTGGTTAGATTTTTAGAATGATTTCTCAATAAAATGTGTGAGAGTGTGACTATTGAAGATCTATTTCCTGAAGTGAGGTACAGACAGACAGAAGACAAATTGCGAGGAAGGACATGGTCTTCTGAAAACAATTTTTAAAAATGAGAAAAAGAGTTGAACAGTTATCACTAAAGCTGCAAGATTTCGAATGGGTAGCAGTGGTTTAGTGATCGATCTCGCTAATAAGGCATGACGGGATGGTTTTATGGAATAATAGAGCAGGAAGACCAAATCACACGAGACCAGCACTTATGACTTGAATTAAATGATTGTGTCTTGCAAAAGTAGCAACCCTTTTCTCCACAAATACCTTCGCTAATTGATCGGTACCACCTATGTTTGAATAGTTTCTTTCTCTCATTACTGATATTCTACTCACGCCAACGTAATGACAACCTACTTTTTTTTTAATTATCGCCCATGAGATCTAATTGAATTTCATCTATGACGTGTTCTTTGTACTTACTGCACATTCAGGTTTTCTGGAAGGCATCAAAGAGCAGACCATCCGCCATTTTATAAGATAGGTCTCAATTCACATCCTTCACTTTCAAATCCAACCTTTTTAGATGGAGTAGAATGACCTTCACTTCTCTTTTGGCGATATATTTGGACGTCCATGGTCCTCTCCAGTTCTTTTAAAATCACGGGGTCGGCCTCACTAGTTCTCCACGTACCGGGATACTTATTCTCCTTGCTTCTCTTGTTCCATTCCAATTTCTAAATTTAAGCCAAGGTGTCCTTCGGCATTATTTATCATGCTTCCTTTCTTCCACTCTTCAATTTCCATTTTCCTTAGTCTGACTGTAACTATTTTATAAGCTTTTCCATATACATCTCGAAACAGTACATATTTTCTATAAACTATCTGGTTTTTTTTTTCAATAACCTTCATTCCGCTTTCAGGTTTCAGCTGTCGTATTTTTCTACGTTTGTTACTTTCTTCCTTTTCCCTTCTGTCGATACTATCATACATCACTTTCTTGCTCCTATTTAAGATTAGTTTATAGAGAAAACTTACTTAAGATTGAGAGGATTTACACCACATTAAAATCGCAAGAATCTTGTGCTACATTAGAACACATTGTCATTGGCTAAGAAATCGGTTGCCTATACCCAAGAGAAATCTAAGGACGTTCTCATTATGTCCTACATGACAGTACGAGATCGGATTTTAAAAACACATGAAAAATTGGTTTTCCAAAGATCTTTTTATTATAATTGTCCCTTTTTTAGACCATCTAGTGAGGTTATACGAGTCTGAGTATGTTAAATTCACACGACCATATCTGAAAGATTATTTCCATTATTACCTAGAGTTAACCACCAGGTACTCATTTTGTAAGAGCTGAGTTATTCTGGCGGGATCGGGATCGGGATTTGAACCAGGTCCATTGGCGTAGTGGTAGTAGTCTAGTGCTCTAACCACTGGTCTACTACCTAAATATTTTTTTTATGCTAGCATCATAAACGACTCTATTGATAACCAGAAATCGTTCAGAATTTCCAGTTTTATTGCACCCGTGCAATAAAACTACCATAGAAACAAGGACGTCATCTTTACCTGCTCTGACATATACGGTATTTACACACGACACATAGTAACAATCGTATCCAACGAAACGATATCGTCATCACAATCAAACATTCGTGCTAGTAGTCTGTTTAAAAATAAAATGTTTCAAATTTATGATGCTAGCATAAAAAAAATAGCGTATACAACTCGTTATAATCTTGGTGTTAATTACACTCGGGAAATTTAGCGTGACTCGCTCGCTGCGCTCGCTCGTAGGTTAAACATTCTCTCGTGCAATAAACACCAAGATTATAAACTTGTTGTATAATATACTATTATTTTACTATTTAAATTGTATTTATGTAACTGGTAAATATTTAATCATTTTATGCCACAAATATGCGTACTCAAAAACTGAGTTTCAAAAATCATCAAATTTCTAAATAAACGAAACGATGGTGTTACTATAGAATGAATTTGAATTAAGTTGGATAGATTTCACTCAGCCACTAGTGAGAGTGGTAGGTTGGTATTTACCACACCACAATTTCAAATAAATTTGCTGGCGACTGCTAATACTTATGCGTAAGTGAGTATGCTAGTTTTTTTCGTTTGTGTTACATAGCTCCTCTCGAGTTTCCTTCATAATGACGACATATGAATTGTTCAGGTAAAGAGAAAATTTAAATCAAACTTAATCACTGGCATCTCCTGAATGAGATAAAGTAATATATAAATCAGTTTCCAAAAAGGTCACTCTCAAACTATAAGTCAATACTAGTTAAGTATAGTTAATAGAATTCATTAAAGTCATTCATTATTTACCTTTAGTATAGAACCCACAACTTCAATTACTCTTTGACATTTTGGTTTCACTCAATAGGTAAAGTGGAAAGTTCTCTTTCATCGTGCTTTCTAAATGTAACCTTTACATTAATAAAGAACCCTGATGATATTATTTACAGTTCAAAACATATTTCCTTAGCTTAAAAAGTGGTCTCCTGGGAATGTAGCAAAAAGTCGCAACAATAAGACTGCGGAAAGTCATTTGTTGTTTTTTACGATGTTCGCTCAAAATTTTTTTACGCGAAAATAAGGCGTGGGTTTTCATTATAGGTTGCAATCACAGAACCTAATCAGTCACTCCAATAGACAGATCCTTTTCGAAGCTTTTAACTAGGAAAATCGTCGACCTTGTTAACGTTGGCCTTGAAACTCGTTAACCAACTTCGTTATCTTTAATTATCATCGACAAATAAACGAAATTATAGACAAATATTCATTTTCCCAATCTCAATTCAGATCAAGTTAATGATCTCAAAATTATAATTAGCTGCGAGTTTCTTTTCAGCAAGATTCGTCCCTTTTCCGATCGAATAAAATGTAACTAAAGGAAAGTGCGTATTTAGTTTTCCAATTGACCCATGAAACGCATTTTCGCACATCCTATATAAACATAACAAAACCCCTATAACAATAAACCTAAACAAATATAAGTAACACAAACGGATATTAATTCAATAACAACACAATATCAGCAAATATTCCCCTTGTAGGTACTTATCTTTGTTTTAGATTACAACTACCCTAAACCGATTAAGAAGACGTTCGGAAATGGAGCCCAAGACTGGCGTATGGCTTCGAAATAAACACCCCCCTCCCACCTCTTTGTTCTTCTAACTGTCACCGTCACAAAATGAAAGCTTCTTAAGAAGGATTGTACGGCAACTACAATTGTTCATATCCAACAGTGGAAGTAAGTGACTTACTTTTTTGTTGTCTCGAAATTTAAGCCATCCCGAAATGACGGTTTGGTCTGGAACACCTGGAGATTCGGTATGAAGTGGGAAATCACTATCCCCGTCCGAGTCAGTAAGTACTTCGGGTGTTTGCTGACCGATACTTCTGGCAGGTGAGCTACAGCACGATTCGGTTAAACGACGATTTAGCAAAGGTGAGTTATATGCACTTTCAGACATGTTGGTTAAATCAATGTCGACTATTGAATTATTAATAATATAATATATCAGTCAATTGGACGTATACCGCAACTTTTTAATCACTCGATGTACAGTTGCGTGTCTTTCACTACAAAACACGCCCTACTGGAAAATCTTATTCGTATTGTAGAAGGTATAAATATTCACTGAACACAGTCACGTCTAAAAAATAGTTGATATTAAAATTACGTCACTCGCAAAACCCGAGATGAATGATATGTACGATGTAGAAGATATGATTAAGTTCACGTAAAAAGACGTTTCAAAAAATCGCGAGCATATGTTATACAAATGTCAAAAGACTCCGATATGAAAGTGGCCCTATTGTGAAAAAAATTAAATTAGATACCGAAATTGTCTTCTCTAAGTTCACCGTTTTCAACTACAATGACGTATAAAATGATTACGAAAATGATCCGCTTGTTACGGGCCAAACGGACTCGCTTTTGTGGCGTCCCGACGCGGAATGCGAGCTTTGCGCCTTGACGGCTCTCGAGAGACGATACCACGCGCATTACATAACCCCCAATACACTGGCCAACTATCGTAGAAATGACATGTAACCAAAGATTAAGACTTACGGGACCATACCATAAGTGAAAATGAACAGAAAAAAATTCTTTTCACGAAACTCCTGTCAAAATACGTTACGTTAAATCGACGTGTATAAGGAAATGCAATTTTGACGAATATTTCGCTTACTTTTTTTTTATTTTGTTACAGAAAAGAATACGTGCCTCAAACTTCGATCAAAGATTAAGTTAATGTGATTTACACAATAGAAAAACCTTTTAAATTCAATTTGGTCAATCGTGAGAATCTAACCAGATCAACAAAAGTTTGACGCTCCAACTGAAAAATTTATATAAAGTACACTTCTTGAACAAATGCGAACTTATGAATCTTCCTTATGGACTCAATCAAAATGGGCCTGTTAACGCTTAAAACAAACATTTTGATGGATTGTATAAAAGCCACGAATTTTATCTAAGCCTCTTATGTCAAAGTGAAAGTGATGAATTGCAGAAAAATGATTACATAATCGAAGTAAAAAAATTGAGCAACGTCGTCAACTCTATTTTGAGCGTATAACAGTAATCACCCGTTCCCTTCGTATCACAATGACAAAAATCTATTTAGGCGATTTTATTGGTCAGCTGAAGGGTAATTTTCCGTTAATAATACGAATTTTCGATCAAATAACTTTTTAAAGAGTTTTTTCTTTATAGGACACGTAAACCACAAATAAATTGGGTCACCATAAGACACATATGTAACATAATTGCCCCATAAACCTTTATCGGTGCCGGTGAACGATCTGTAATGCCAGTAAGTAATTTTTAAGTTAATTAGATTAATTAATTCGATTCAAGCTAATTAATTATTTGTTGATGTATGGAACTATACCAATACAAACTTCTGGAAATGCAGTCCATAACCACAACGTACTACATAACGAGCTCCGCAAATCAAAAACTTCGGCGCCCAAGTGATTTCAAAAAACTAAAAGCAAGAACCATAAGGCGATGTCAGTTTTGGACGCACATACGGATGGCGTGAATCCAATAACGAAAGG
Source organism: Pyrocoelia pectoralis (assembly GCA_036250285.1). Classification (NCBI taxonomy): domain Eukaryota; kingdom Metazoa; phylum Arthropoda; class Insecta; order Coleoptera; family Lampyridae; genus Pyrocoelia; species Pyrocoelia pectoralis. The sequence continues at coordinate 30,674,453 of CM070080.1, forward strand.
AATTGAAATACCTGTGTAGTAACGAAGAAACTGAAACAATAGCATAAATTACTGTAAAGAAAACTGTAGTGCTAGTAGAGCAATACATTCGAAGTAGGTACGAGTAGTTCAAATTGCATCCCTTGATAAACGCATCAAACGTACGGTAAATTGGTCAAAGTGTTCGGTGATGAAACCCTGAGTCGTGCTCAGGTGTTTCGTAAGCATAAAGATTTAAAAAATGGTCGTGAGAGCGTCGGGGATGAAAAGCGAAGTGGGAGACCGGTTGAAGTTCGAACTGACAACAATGTTCAGCGTGTGCGCACTCTCGTGCATCAAGATCGGCGGCTAACCATTCGAATGTTGGCTGATGATCTTAATTTGAAACGAGAAACAGTCAGAAAAATTTTAACTGATGATTTGTCCATGAAAAAGCTGTGTGCAAAGATGGTACCGAAGAACCTTTCGGCGAAGCAAAAACACGAGCAAATGTTCGTTTCACAGGATTGTCTGGAACAGGTTGAAGCTGATCCAACTCTTCTCGATCATGTAATTACTGATGATGAAAGTTGGTATTTACAGTACGATCCCGAAACAAAACGGCAACGTCAACAGTGACTGTCTCCTGGTGCAACCAGACCGAAGAAGGCGAGAATGAGCAAATTAAAAGTGAAAACGATGATGATTTGCTTCTATGACAGCAAAGGAATCGTCCACAAAGAGTTTGTACCACCTGAGCAGACCTTCAACTAACATTTCCACGTGAAATTACTCGATCGGCTGCGAAAACGAGTCATTAGAGTCCGTCCAGAGATTGCCAAAACGTGGATCCTTCATCATGACAATGCTCCATGCCATCGTGCTTTCAGTGTGTAGCAGTTTTTGGCCTCTAAAAACATCGCAGTGTTGTCGCAAGCGTCCTATTCGCCGAATATGTCAAAGGAACACATTTTGAGTCCATAACTGACATCCAGACCGCCGTGACGAGGGTACTTCAGGACATTCCAGTTGAAGCCTTCCAGAAATGTTACGAAAGCTGGAAGAAACGTTGGAACCAGTGTGCAGTTGTGGGAGGGGATCATATCAATGTACCTTAATTTTGAAATATACGTATTTTATGGACTTAATCTCATTACTTATTGGACAGACCTCGTATCGTAAATACCCATCCCTTATGTTATAATTCTTGTTATGTATTAATTTTGAATAGGTCCAGGCTTGAGTGGAAGGGCATAGTTCAGACTACACATATTCTTACAACTGCACTGCGCTTTGAGCTTTTTAACAAAGTAGAACTTGATGCGGTGATCTGTATTCTGCTGTACTGAAAATAAGGAACCTATTATTATTATCTACTGAAATTGACGCAACAAATTTTAAAAATGAATAACTCATTTTCTTAGTAAGTACTTCTTTTCTCATTAATTAATTGTAAGGGGAAAATTATGCAAATATCGTTCTATAATATGGACATTTTCTCACATGATCGCCTTATCCGTCGTATATCTCACGTGTTCAGTGAAAGTCTGATTTTCAGTGGCTTAATACATTAAATTTCTGGAACACAATCATCTTCTCCAGGATCTTTAAGCCCCCGAGTTAGAAATGCCAATTTGGTTTTGTCGGGTACCACTTCCACATTTGGCTGATGGTTTTTTTAAGCTTCATCGTAAATTTTTTAGTTTTGAGTAACTTATAACGATGATGCCATCCGCGAAAGCAACACCGCCTGGCCTCAGCGTTCCATCATACTTGACGTCCCCACTCTTGCTAAATAACTAGGGGACTCAATTTTCTCTTATCCTGTTCCCCTCCCAATATTTTTAGTGGTTGCATGGTTGATCTTCCTTTTCGCAAGCCATACAATTTCTGAGACATTTTGGGTACCACATGTAGACGTTTCTTAACAATATTTTAAATTATCCACCCGGACTTGGTACCAGCTAGGTTGGTAAAGATGACTGCGAAGGAGACATGGTAACTATCTAACCATTTAGGTAAAGCAGGTTAGTTTTGATCGTCAAATTTTAGTAATTGTTTAAGTCAACCTCGAATTTCACCGAAATTAAAATATCATTAGGAAACACATGCACGTGAGACATGGACATGGACGTGAGTCCCAAAATATCTAAAGAATTGCATCTCCGCGTTGGATACCTGTTGGATTTTTTCAGTACGTCACCTCCGCAGTCCTGAATTGTTTCATTTTTCGCCAATGTCCATTACATTCTCTATCTACTTCGTCGTGCCGCATAGCCTAACACCTCTTTTGTTAATCTCTTACTTCACTGTGAGTTCTAAGATGTCCAATGTTTCTTATATCGTATGTCCTTCGATGTGGCATCCGAATCGTAATACCTTGTTGACATGGCCACGATGGTGTCACCCCCATCCATATTTTAGCTATTTACACTGTCACGACTTTTTGTCACCATGCAACACAACCATTGTCACTAACCAACTAAATTTACCCATAATTGTCATTAACTGTCTCACTTTTTTGTTTATTCGGAGCGTAGTGTTGGAATGAAACTATTTTTTGGCTTTTGAACTGCTCTGCGGAAATTATCTTCGAAATTGTTTGCAGTAGATACCCTGCCCTTTATACAGGGTGGCCCATCGAAAACAATCCAGCAAGGTTTACAGCTTTGTATGTGAAAATTTAAAAAAACCCTCGCACCCGTATTTTCACGGGGACATATTTATACATTAATTCCATTCCTGTAACTTCAACCCCTTAGCGGAGGCGGCATCTATCCTTGTTTTTCCAAATGGAAAGGGGTTTTTGTAGTGATACATCTTTTGAAAGGGCATTAAATTTTCTTTAAAATGGCGTTTCGTTTTCTAAATTTAAACTACGCGTCGTCGAACAATGAAATTTCAAACATTTTACTGGACCAGAAATAGGTTTGTGAGCAAAAAGTGTTTTTAAACTAACAAATTTCAATCAAAAATTCGCCATTATCTTCAGTAAAGTAGTTGATGTTGAATAACCAACAAGATCGCCCGATTTATCTCCCCTTCATTTTTTTTTGTGGGGATATCTGAAATCTAAAATTTACGCCACCCAGCCTGAATCCTTACAAGATTTACGGAACCCAATCACTAATGAATGCCAACAAATAACGTCCTCCGGGAACATTTTCCACAGTTGCTGTACTATTGTATGGAGGTGTTGTATCAATGCATACCCCTTCCTATTTTAAAAAATAAGGATAGATGCAGCCTCCGCTAAGGAGTTGAAGTTACAGGGATGGATCAATGTGGTCCGAGGATGTTTTTAAATTTTCACATGCAAAGCCATAAACCTTACAGAACTGTATTCGATGGGCCACTATGTATATGTGCCAGACGACCTTTAAATGTTTATTTCTCAAGAATAAGGACTTATAGTTTTATTCCATTCTAGAAAGCGTCAAGTATCTCAATCACTAAAAACAAACTTTGAAGAAATGACTTATCGTCAGGAATGCCCAATCATCATCGGGGGGGGGGGGGGGGGGGGGGGGGGGGGGACTGTGAGCTGTGATGCTCAAATTTTTTATTTACATATGTACTATTTCCATGCGAAAAAGAAACAATGCGGATGGCAATCAGCAATAAGTAAATTTTGTGGTTTTGCATTGTTGGAAATACTTTGATAACCCTCTTCAATCCCTTTGTATCTTAACATGGGGTACATTTTTTTGATTAACTTCTAGCAAAACTTTAATAATTAAAAGATGTGCTGTTACTTGCATGTCTAGTCTATCCTTGTTATATCCAGCATCAGCATGTAGATTGAATTTAAAAATTTTATAATTTCAAATGAATAAAATCTATTCACGAAGAGGCGGTAATCTGAAACAACGTAGACTCCATCCATTAAAAACTCGTGGAGATATCATTTACTTTTCTGTTCTACTTCTACTTACGAAATAATAAGATTGATTGAAGTTATTTAGTGTCACAAATTAACTTTGTAGCACCATAATCAACACGACAATCGGCGACTTTTCACCCTATCAAAAACGAATCTTTCCTGTTCAAATCACCGCATTACGTGGCATGCAACAATTATAATACCTAACTCATCGATATGTGATACACATTTTTGTAAAGTAGGGTTGATAGATATATTGGTCACGTTAGAAACACAAGGGCATATAATAATTTATATAAGACAAACAAAACTAGAGAAAACCTAGAGTTTCTAGAAAAGACCAAAATAAGAGTGAATTTTGGTTGGGTTACAAATGTATCATTAAAAAGGAAAGGGTAATATTTTCTCAAGAACAGTGTATTATAACAAGCTGAAATTAAAAAATCTTCAAACATCTTTAAAATTTAGGTTATACAAGGGGTCGTAGGAAATCGTAGGTTATATTCAGGAAAATTGCAATGACTGACTATTGAAAAGCGATGGAGTAAGAGAAAGATTTTTAACCAAAAGGAATTAGAAAAAACCGCGGAAATCAGTAGTCATAATGAGCAAACTGGATGCCTTACTAAAAAAGCTTGGTAGGCATTTAAAGCACATGACATTGACTCTCCTTGCTCAATTACAAAACGCTACACTACTTGGGATCTGGATATACATATGTAGTACCCGCCGAAATCTTGCAACATTCTAGAATGCTCAGAACGGAGCCTCATCCCCACATTATCGAGATAGTCGTCAGATTTCAATAATGGTAAATTTTATGGACAGAACTGACCAGAATGAATGTTTCTGAAGAAAAGACGTAGCAACTATTTTGAATCCACTTTTACGTATTTAAACCATATTTCTGTTCATCTTGATCCAACGAACACATTCTTTAAATTACTTCTTACTTGCAAGAAGAAGGGCTGTTGGAATCAACAATTCTCCTGTTTTTAAAACGTTTTTTGTTAACGGCACTGTTTCAGTTTTCCTTTGGCCTCTCCAAACTGAGTTACTAAGGTAACTTCCCACAAAGCTAGAGTTACAATGAATGTTTAAGATAATTTCTATGAGATTTCGCTTATTTGTTTCTCACCGGTAACTCTACGAGCTAAACCAATTTTGGGTTATGCACGTTACCTTTACTCTTTACAAGCAGCATTGCTGTTATTTGGTGGGACAGAAGAAGTTCTTATATATCAAGGAGTCAATACCATAATGTCCTCAACCTTCATATGTAATGGGGACCATCAGTTATTGAATTCTATGGCACTTCTGTTTCTACTAAAAAATTCGATTTTGGTTATTTGTTTGGCTATGAAACATCAACTGAACTGGATTTTTAAGTTATCTAATGCTTGGCAAATAATTGACACTAATACAATAATATAAGCCGTATGGTTCACTTTTCCTTTATTGCTTCAGTCTGTGAGTTATTTCGTTGTTCTTGGAACTAAAAGTCTGTGTAACTGTCAAAATTTCTTGTTACTGTCGCTTAGTAAATCAATAGTGAAAATTATAAATGCAGAAAACTCAAAGCTTGCATGAGCCATTGCTTTAATTAATTCTGGGATGTCAACTTAGGGCTAAAATCTAATTAATAATTCAACTAGCTAGGCAGTTATGATTAAAATTACCAAAGTAACAAATTTGTGCAAACCAATTAAGAAATATAAACCTATATTCGACAACATAATGATCGATGCAACCGTAATTGCTCATTTTTACTTTGAATCACACGAAGAGCTTTTGCTAACATGCTACAAATATCGTATGCATAATGTAGAGAAAATTAAACGAAAAAGAAGAATTACGTGAAAAAGTAAAAGGAAATGAGAACAATTTGTTCTTTGCCTCCTTAAACTTTCTGATTAAAGGTGATTTACCTCACAAAGCAGACCTTTGCAGTAACTATAATTTATAAGGGGGCAAGTTTCACTTCTAGTGTGCTGAAACTACAAATGTTAAATAGGCTCACTAAGAATGATAAATTTAATTAAATAACTCTAATAAACACAAGCAAATTAACATTTTGGAATAATTACGAGGGATGAACCAGATTTTGTAATTAAATTAAAATACCGTGTAAACTTTATAAAGCAATAAATGCTTAATATTAGCTCGCACCTGAAATTTGTTATTTATCTTTATTTAGAGAATTTATGGAAACCCAGTCTAATAGAAATGCGAAATACGTACAGATTAGTAGCATCCTGGTATGCGATGTGAAACATGACATCTCGGGTAGTAATTGGGTTCATTGACTCTTTATCTCATATTTCAAATCTTTAATTTTAAACACATCGTGTGTATCAATCAATCAATAGAATTGTAGGAATCGTTCTCCTTCAGTTAAGTGTCACCTAACCTTGAAAATCAAAATTGACGTGGGGAGATATCCAATTGTGTATGGATTGAATTATGTTGTAAAGCAAAACGATTTCTGACTTAGGAACGTACATAAAACGATGTTCAAAGTATGAGTTTAGACGACGATGTTATATATAAGGGGAGCGAGACAAGTTCTAACGATTTCCTCTGAAGGAGGGCGATCTATTAGTTCGGACAATAGACAATCAATGACCTAAGCTATCAATCACGTCTGCCCTGGCACGTACCAAATTACCGAAACCGAGCAACCACGCACAGTGTCTTGTTGTGGCCTCGTTCGAGGCAAATTAAACTCCACCCTCTTAACCCCAAAGTAAGGTGCATTCCAATTTCACGAGAGAGGCGTAAAATAGAAGCGATTACTAACCACCTTGCGTCCCTGTTAAACGTAATTACAAATTAAAATATTAAATAAAACGTTTTCCTGTAGAACATAAACTAACATGTCAGGGACAATTTCCTCCCTACAGTAGGCACATCTTGCGTGCAACGTCTACCAGCAGAGTGTTACAAAACGTAATTCTTGTAATCGCGATCTTTTAAGCACGCCATTTTTCATATCTCGGGGCGTTATGTTTTTGTCGCGCCGGCGATAAAAAGTTCATTACTACCCTGTAACCGTAAAGATTAACATTTAGTTCTTCTTTTTTAAATCCCCTACCCAAAAAATTAACATTTGTAGTAATTGTCTCACGTTTTCCCTTAAGTCTAAAGCTCATAAAGCTTTGATAGTATTCGTAAATCTAGTCGTCGGCCAGACCAAACGGGAAAGAGGGTGAGTTATGAGGGTACTATTTGCCATTCACGGAGGGGACCTAGCTGTAGATCATAATAACATTGAAATCAACTCCTCTTTGCTCAGAACAATTGGTATGCGTTGCACAGGATGGTGCAGGACCACGTAAATCAGCCTGCTCTTGCACAGATCTCTGCCACCAAATTATAAGGGGATTTTATGGACCTGCTACAGACACGTCTTGTTCACTTCTTGGAGAAACGTATCTTTCCACCGTATCTTAAATTACAGGAGCATGTCTCGGAAAAATTACAGCAATTACAGTTACAAATTGTCTAAAATTTACGTCTACATACTGATTTTAAATTTTATGCATCGCGTACTCCGGATTAAAATGAGTATCAATTTCGGGGAAAAAAATTACGGGTAACTTTAAACTAGTTTCCTGCCGGTACCCGTGACAGTTAAATTTAAAAGAACTAATTGGCGTCGTTTCAGTGTAATACGCGAATTCCCATACGCAAAACCGTGTAAGTAAAACAACAAGCGTAGAAGATGTATTGATTATTATTAGAGCGTTACAGCAGCCTAAGGGTAGAAATCTCGTGAGTACTTGAAAATTTACGTAATTTGCTAAACTAACAGAAAATTGAAGGAGATAGTAAACATGTTTATAATTTTCCAATTACACCTAATATTATGTGAGATATACACCTTTGATTTACCTAATTCGCGTACAAATTATAGGTGAAATTTCAAAGCTTTACCCGTCGTCGGTCGTGTAAATAAACATGAGAAGTCGATATTGGGAAAATGTCTTGTGCGTCTTGCGGGATCCATTTTATAAAGATTTTACTATTACTTACAAAACAAAACGTGGATCTGTAGAATTTATGTAGGAATCTTTCGTAATCTGGATTGTACGTGCGTGATATTGGCGAAAAATTTCCTTTCTCAATGTTGTTTGTGCTCCACAAAATTGGAGGAAATTATACGAACACAACATTAACTAATCAAATTGGTAGAAGGGTCGAATTTGGCCGCAATTGAGTTATCAATTTTAACTCTCTCTTTAAGTTAAATAGAATGTCTGTTTGTTAGTCTTACTTTTCTAAATTGACTCGATCTAAAGACGAGTTTCGTATTCAATGAACATGTCACATTATCGTCTACAAATTTCTAAAATAAATTTTCTGGAATTATAACTGTAAAGGCTCATTTACACGGGGATAGTTGCGGGTAGAGTAGTGTAGCTCTACCGTTTCAGCTCTGGGATTGGTCACACAGGTATTGATGCTAGCATAGTGTAGTGGTTGTTGAAAAATGAATTCAAGAAGAAGAAAGTTGATTCAAAATTGTTTTTTTGATTCTCCAAAGCCATTCTTTTCACGATTTCATTTTCCGCGGCTTGCCTCATATTTTTATTTCTGTAGTTTACAGTACCTAAATTGAATAAACACTCGTATCCACTATACAGCTCTACAAGTTTGAAAGTTTCATCTTCCGTGAATTTCATTTTAACTAATTTATTTAAAAGAAGGCACAATGTGGCTTCAGCCGGAATGATGGCGTCCTCACTCTCCTACCTTCTCAGCGCGTTCCATGGGTAGAGTGCGTAGGCAAATGGATATTTTGACGGTGGTGGTGGTAGTAGAGTAGAGTTACTTTGTCCCATGTTGCTAGTGACTTTACTCTACTACCTACCACACACTCTACTAGCTACTCTACTCTACTGAGCGTTTATACGAGTAGAATCAAGTATTTGCCTCTTTACTCTACTCGTGTAAATGAGCCTTTAAAATATGACACCGCACGTTACGGAACCATTTTGTAAAGTTCAAATGTTACACAATACACGTAAAGAAATGCAGTGTTAAGAGGAATTGAAATTATATAATCACTACCAAAAAAATCCACACTCTTATAATATCAACCTTTTTTATAAAGGACGTGCTGGAGAAGATTTTGACCCGCGGTGGAATTATAAATCCGAGGCAAGATGGATGATGAAGACGCCAAAAGGCCAAAATCGTCGTTCACGTCCGAATTGCAAAGTAGATTTCTTGTAAAGTAGTTACATTCGCCTCAAAGCTTTGAAAAAATAAATTTTTTTTTTATTATATGATTTCCGGCTCCGGTATACACAGAATTGGTATTTGATAATACTTTTGACTATATTAACGGAACGTGGGCAGTTTAAAAAACTAGTCCTCACTCACTACTTTCTTCATCAGTTAGCAGGTCTTTTTTTGTTTTTTTTATAATTTCCTATTACAATACGATCTACTCGAGAGTATTTAGTATTTTTTATGGCCATTATTATTGACATGAGGGAGTATGGCCATTGTCCTATCTCCCGTTACAAGTTATATTGGTAGGTCTATTGGTATTTCTTAAAGCTAGAACCTTGTTGTCAAGTCTACAGTATTGAATCTCTTTAACCTACGGCCGGGATGATCTTCGAATAGATTTGCTACCAATTGGTTTGGGTGCACACTTAGTCGCTCTCTATATCTAACACTATAGTTTTTAATTTCATTTGTTACACTTGGCACTTTTAGATCCCGATGAATTACTTTGTTAGGCACGTACCATGGGGCATTCACTACTAACCGAAGCATTTTTGATTGGAATCTTTCTAGAATGTCTATATTAGAATTTGAGGCCGTTCCCCATCATAGTTACACTCCGTACGTCCACACTGGTTTTATTATTGTTTTGTAGAGTAGCAATTTGTTTTCCATTGATAATTGGGATTTTCTACCAATTATCCAGTAGAGGTTTCGGAGTTTAAGACTCAGCTGTTTCCTTTTTGTGAAAATGTGTTTTTGCCATGTTAATCGTCGGTTAAGATGTATGCGCAGGTACTTTGCTTCTTCAGGCTGGGGTATGTTTAGGTCGTTCAATTGGATTGGAGGACAACTTCCTCTGCGCAGTGTAAAGGTCACCTGAACCGACTTTGTCTCATTGGCCTTAATTCGCCATTTCTTCATCCATTTTTGGTTCTCATTCATATTGTCTTGCAGGATGTTAGATGCAATTTTGGGTCTTTATGTGTGACCAGTACTGCAGTGTCGTCAGCAAATGTTGCGGTCATACAGTTGTCGTTGGTAGGCAGGTCGGCCGTATGCAATAAATATAGCACAGGCCCCAATATGCTCCCTTGCGGCAAGCCCGACTGTATTGGTCGAAGTTTTGTGTAGGCTTCTCGGAATTTCACTCGGAAATGCCTATTTTCCAAATAGGATTTAAGACTTTGGTAGATGTTGTCAGGAAGAGTTTTTTTAATCTTATATAGCAGTGCGCTGTGCCAGACTTTATCAAAGCCCTGGCTTATGTCAAGAAAGGCCGCTGTACAATATTTTTTCTCTTCTAGTGCCCTACTGATCTTAGACGTTATGCGGTGGACTTGCTCTATTGTTGCATGCTCTTGCCTGAATCCGAATTGGTGGCTAAGGATTATATGTTTCTCTTCCAGGATTGGTTTGATTCTCCTTAGGAGCAGCTTTTCAAATAACTTGGACAATAGTGGTAGTAGGCTAATTGGCCGATAGGATTTTGGGTCTTCATTAGGTTTTCCCGGTTTTGGGATCATTATAATTTCGGCCACCTTCCATTGGCTTGGAAAATGTTGTGTTCTTAAGATAGCGTTAAACAGTTGCGTGATAAATTTTATGCCAACATCTGGAAGTTCTTTGAGGACTCTTCTTGTAATGAGGTCAAACCCCGGAGCTTTTTTAGGGTTCAGATTTTTGATGGAGGAGCGTATCTCAGAACTTTTAAATTTTTTAACAGACGAGTCCAGTTGTACGGGAGCCTCTAATATTAACTTAATCTCATTTTCTACTTCGATTGGTTCTGTGGGCTCGAAGGGTCTAAAGACATTAACAAGGTGGTCTGCGAGTACTTCTGCCTTTTGAGCGTCATTTTTTGCCCACTCTCCGTTTCCAGTTCGTAGAGGGGGAAAAGCAACTTGAGGTCTTGTAAGTTTGCTGGTGGCTTTCCACAAGGAGTATTCCGTAGCCTCAGTAGCGGTGAGATTTTCTAGGTATTTTTGGACGTCCTCGTTTTTCTCCGCATTTAATGCCTGTCTAAGTGCTTTTACCGCTTTATTAAGATTAGCTTTGTCCTCAAGTGATGTTGTTTGCCACCTTTTTCTCAATTTTCTCTTTTGCGTTATTTTTAGCGTTATGGCTCTTGAGCTGTTTCTCACTGTCGAATTTTCTTTTGGGTCGGGAGTCGAGTTCCAAGCCGCTTGTTGCAGGGTGTTAGTTAGGTATTCTGTGGACATTTCTATGTCCAGATTTGTTTTCAGAGGGACATCCAGTGATAAATTGTTTTCAATTTTGTTCCGGAAACTTGCCCAGTTCGTGTGCTTTGAGGTGTTAGGTAAATATTATCTTACGTGTACAATAAAGAATATTTATTAGAAAGAGAACCGATTAGAGTTCTTGGGGGGTGGAAGTGGAGCTTGTCACGGGGTGACGTTACGTAAGGGTAGCGAGGCGAAGGGCCGGTTGTTCTCGCGGCGTCATTCTGTGTTCGTAAGTAAGTGAGTAAGAAAGTAAGTAAGTGTTGTTCAATAAATAAGTGAAATTCTGTACGAGGCGCGTGAGAGATAATGGGGTGAGTCGCACGGAATTAATATTCAGGATATTTAAGTAGTACGACTAATAATCTTAAGTACGTATTGCGCTTTGTGCCATTACTACAATATTGAGCTTTGTGCCACTACATGATTAGTATTGTGCTTTGTGCCATTACTACAATATTGAGCTTTGTGCCACCACATAATTAGTATTGCGCTGTGTGCCCTTACTACAACATTGAGCTTTGTGCCAACCTCATAGTCATTATTCGCTTTGTGCAATTACCCGCTGTTTATTCCTTTCGCCCGACTCACCACCTGAGAGTTTATTTCATTGTTTCAGAGATCCGGTGACAACGTGGGTGCATCCGGCTGAACAAAGTCAATCTTATAATATTAGTTGTATTATACATAATTTTAACTATAATAATAAACTGTTACAATTTACAATCGAGTTGCTTTACCCTTTTCCCGTTCGAGTAACTGGCGGTACGCATTCCCTATCGCTGCACATATTACCTAAATTAATATGTAACAAAAAAAAAACAAAATCTTAGAGTTCGTAACAGAGGTGAGTGAAGGTGCTTTGTCTTTTAGGTTTTTAGTTAGCAGGTCTTGAGGTAATTTGCGTTTTAACCTTTTATGGATGGATTTTTTTCCCAGATCGTAAGTTACCGCGCCGGAACACATATTAATTTTATTTATATATTTTTTGGTGCACCTTTTAATATAACTTTGTATGGTGGGGATCTCGAATTCGTTATGTAATTGTTCATTACGAACGAACCATGGAGCGTTTGTAATGATTCGTAAAAGTTTGTTTTGAAACACTTGCACTTTTTTAATTGTTGTTTTAGAAGTGGCACCCCAGATGGTACAGGCGTATGTTAAGGTAGATCTTTAAGGGCGATTTTCGATTTATGATAGGGTACAGTTGAGATAGTTTAGCGTAGCTTTCATTTAATTTTTTATTAACATGGAAATAAATGGCACGATTCGTTCTTAAAAATCAAGTTGTTGATTGCTATGGTTGCTATAACTATTACAACTGTTGGTTTTTTAGATCTGAGGGCGCAAAAGGCATTATTTACGCTTGAAAATTACTGCACAAGTGATCTACCTAATTTTAATACGATTTTACAAAAACGCAATTTAGCCGCTACGATTCGGGCCTGAGCCCTTTTAATGATTGGAATCAGCTTGAATAAAGCTAGGCTCCTACTATACTTATCAAAAATGAAATTTCATTTATAAAAACTCTAATAATTACAAGTTCTATTTACCCAACACTGATATATTTAGGAGCGCAGCTCATGTTCCGCTGAAGGTTGAACATAAAGAATAAAATCGTCCTACCTTTCTCTACCATGGCGTGTCGTTCTTCTCTGGGTCTGTAACGGAAGAAATTTCGGCCATAAGTAGAGAATTCAACATCATTTTATCTTAGCAATTCGTAGGCAAAAGTTAAAATTTGTTTATTTAACAAAGTGTGCGAACTTACCATGGTAGCAATCCGTATTGGTCTCATCCCATCCAATACACTTTTACTGGTCACAATCACTGCTTTTTAAAAGTTCAAAAAGATGCCGAATTTAATTTTTACACTTTCACTTTAACGCGTTAAGGTTATTTATTCGTTCACGTTTACTTGCAAGTTAACAATTCCTATTATCAAAAAACACTTGCGCAGAAACATGTTTTACTTCTCCAACATCTTGATTTTGAATATGACTGTGGTCGAGGCGGAAACTAATATTGTTAAAAGCAGTTATCAAAACTTCTACCTTTGGTTTTTCCATATAATTTAAATTAACACCTGCTTAAAGAAACTGGAGAAATAACCACATGTTTGTTATCTACCTCGACAGATATATACACGTGTTGCTCGCCGTCTTCTGCACAACATTTTAATTTATTGATTAGCATAAAAATAATGGGATTTTTAGCATACGTTTATACAAATTGTTTTTGATTTCTCAAAAATTCAATTTGGAGCCATCTTTTTTTGGATAATAGTAGCTTATACTCAAGGAAGGCTTATACTCACATAAAGGTTTGCTTGGTGTGTTTTTTTCAATTATATATTGAAATGAAAAATCACACATCAGGTTATTTGAAAGATATCAATTTTTGTATTATGTAAATGAACCATTTGAGTTTAATACCTTTTCAATTTTCTGCTTGCAGCATGATTTCGAACCAATACGATTTCTGGGTTTTGCTAATACAAATCTGATCCACTTGAAGTAACATTTTTCCACTTAATAGAGTCCAGATACAGCCTTCTCCACGTAATTTTCAGTGACCTTTGACTCGACTGTTGATGGAATTAGATGGTCATTAAAAAAAAACAGATCACGCGGTGATTTAAAAGATCCACCCTTAGAAAAGGTGGACTAATTCAATCATCTCAATTTTTGAATTTGCTCGTACATTTTTACCCTCACGTTATTGCAAAAATTGTAAACCTTTTTTTTTGATCATTTCCGATAATTTCCCTGCATGATAACACAATAATTTAATTAAACAAAGTTAACATTAGAAGTGCAATTCTCGTAATAGAAAGTGGTTTTTGTTCATTTCATTGTCATTGCTAATTTTGTGAAACATCTTTTTTGGGTTCCTTAAAGTACAATGGCTTGCACTCATTTTCAAAAAAACAAAAACTTATCTGATGATAATCATTCCCAGTAAATTTTGGCGCTAAGGACTTCGGCGCCTGTCTGTCATTTCAACTCAAGCGCCCCCCCCCCCCTATGCGCACACAAAATCATCGAAAAATTATCAACTATTTCAGCAAATTTTCACTTATCCAAATCTGGTACCAAAATAATCACCTACAATTCACGTTCTCTTTTAGTAAAATAAAAACTTATTTTTTATTCCACTTTTGGATTCCACGTGAAAACCGTTGTAGTTATGGCAACCGAATTTTCACCAGCGCATAGAGGGTGAATAGCGACATGCTGCCATTTTGAAAATATTTTACATCGATTCGCCTTTCAGAGTACCACCCAAGCTCAAATTTTCAAAAACCTACCTATAAAACTTTCCCAGGAATGTCTAACTAAAGCTTCCAAAAAACCCTGTATACACAAAACTGAAGTTATCGTGAAATGTTTTTAATTGTTTCAAACGTTCTGTTAACGAATATTACAACGTCTACAAGAGTATAAAACACGTTCACCGTAAACTTATCTTTTGGAGATTTGTGCCGTTTCACAAATTGATTAGGTAATGGCAACGGTCATGGGCTCCATAAGGAGTCCCCCCCCCTCCCCCCACCGACTCAGACTCCAAGCAGTAATAATTTCTTAAATAACGAAACTTTTAATTTAAATAAAATTAATTATTCGATCTTCCCCAAATTCCCTCTCCCTGGAAATTACTGTATGGGCGCCAGTGCCGGTTTATACATTACGCACACTACGCACGTGCGTAAGGCCCGGACGTGCGTAGGGCCCGGACAAATCTAAAGTTTTAAATTTATTAATTATAGGTATCAATCAATGCACTTAATATTAATAAGGACTTAAGGTGTATTTATTTCACACACGACTTCCCTTCAGAATAAATACTGTAAGATACAACAATCTTAAATAACAGGAAAGTTAAAATCTGAAAAGAAGGTATAATAATAAGAAGACACCCTTTAACACGTTTGAGACTAAAATTTATTACTGGTCATATATTTTAAAAGAGTTTATTGCAGATTGAACATTTCCTCGTCCCTTTGTAAGTAAATAACCTTTGTACTTAATTATGCCGACAGCAGAGGGGTTTGTGAATCAGGGGCGTAACTATCAGGGTAATTATCAGGCCCGCGGAACCCGGGCCTGTGATCTATGGGACTCGGATGTTACGGCACTAATATTTGTATTTTCGTAAACATTCCTCCTAAATTGCTGAAAACGTATTTAAAAAAACTGCAAAATGTAAATTTTATTTTCCAGCAAGTTAACAATAATGTGAAACATTCCAATTATGGAACAAAATTTTTATTGCCATAATTTCCGGCCTACACTTCGTTTACGTGCGGTGTTGTTTGTACTTGTACCAACCATAAATAAAGACAGATGCGCCGTATTTATTGTATTGTAAGCTTCTTGAGAATTCAGACTTGCCGTTTTCATTTTATGAAGCTATTTAAAATATATTAGTCTGAATGATTCTCATTTTTATCGTCTCAAAAGCAACGGAGGTAGAGAAAAAAATAGATTGACTTGTATCAAATTCGAAGTTTTGCTATGTATGCAAATTGTTGTGAGGGTGGTTGGTGATGGTGGGGGGCCCAATGTTACTTAGTGCGTACTACTAAATGACATGTAAAACCGGCACTGATGGGCGCCCATGGCAATGGCTAGCTTCATTGCCTCGAGAAACTCACCCGCAAAGATATTTGTGGTTGTGGCGACCTGTACGATCAATGTACTTAATCCTATTTGCCGGTTTTTTTCCATCGTACATTTAACCATACCTCGGACCTATTGGTCCGAGAACCATACCGAGATTCGGCTACTAATATTGTTAATAGCGGCCGAATTTTTAATTTTTATTTTTGAAATGTTGTTTTTTTAATGAAATTATGAACCGAGCCCTGGTAGCGGCGCCCCCTTCGTAGCGGCGCCCGCCTGCGTCGCATCCTCTGCAGACCCGCTTCCGCCGCCCCTGGGAGGGGCACTATTGAAATATCGTATCTTGTGCTTTGGTCTAGCGAAAGTTTAATAAAATCATTAATAATCGAACCTGTAGATGATGTTATGTATCTTTTCTAAGTTGTTTTCTGATACATTCTTCTCTATTTTTTTATAATAAGATAGAAGGACACCTTTCGCCTGAGTGACGCGGGTTCGAACCCGACCAAGGTAGCCGTTTATCTAAAGCGAAGAAAAACTGAAACACGCCTTCTTCTTGGATAGGAAGTAAAATCGTGTTCGGAACGATAAAGACCCCTGGTTGAGGGTGAAATTCAATTAGTCAGGCAACATTCTAGTAAGGGTAGTGCTAATTACAAAAGAAGTAAAGTACTTCGTGATATCATTGAGGCTCCGTGGAAACGGTTGACAAAATCATCAAAATGTATGCTAAATCCATGAAGAACGACTCCATCAGCACATTAAGATCGAAGTTCTCCAACTCCTGGATAATAGTGACTTAACCAAAAAATGGAAACGACTGAAACCATTTGAACTAGTGTAGTGAAACTGTACACAGATACAGCCCGGGTGACACGGGTTCGAACCCGGCCAAGGTAGTCGTTTTTCTAAAGCGGAGAAAAACTGAAACACGCCTTCTTCTCGGATAGGAAGTAAAATCATAGATCCCGTGTCGATACGATGGTCGGCACGATAAATATCCCTGGTTCAGGGTGGAATTCCCTTGGTCATGCAAAATTCTAGTAAGGGTAGTGCTAATAACGAAAGCAGTTGATGCGCGTAGAGGTGCTTGGAAATTCGCTGTTCCTAGATCTCAGCCCATAACATAAATAAATTTAAAAAAAATAAAATAAATATTTACAATTCGGAGAAATTGTAGAGAGAATTTGGGATCCGTATTATAAAATTTTAGACGCACGGCCGTATTGGTCTAGAAGCTTGTGTTTCCACTTATTGTGATAATTTCGACTCAAACCGTTTGTATCAACAAATTCTTATTCTTCACTTTGTTCATTGAAGATTTTCCGGAAGACCTAACTCATGCTATCGATTAAGCATGGTCGCAGATGAAACTTTCTTTGACTGTGCAAATTTTCCACTATAACATCCACATCGATGGTAAGCTTAATGATTGGTAGCCACCAGAGTGCTGTAAGCACCGAAAATGAGTTTCCAGTCACTACAAAGTTTCATTACAAGTTAAGGCGTCTGGTATGGTGAATATTGTAGGGTGTAAGTGCTATTAAATAGTGAGGGTTTAAACCCTAAAATCCTGATTGATCTCTTAAGGATAATAATAATAGGTGCGATCTTATATTGAGCAACAGGTGTCAAACGGATGCAGGATGCAATATAGCTCTAAGACCGCCAAAACGTGTTAGTGGAGTACTCAAAATTGCTTCGCACAGCAGATCCACTAGGTAACAGTCCAAAATTAATCCCTTTAGGCAGGTCTCTAATTACGTGGTAATTAACTAATATTTTTTACCACCTGGTGCAGTTGTTTACTCAAACTCGATCGCAATAATAATAATTTCTCAAGGTAACCCAGTGTATCTAATAATAAAACCGTTGTATAAATTTAGTTATCATTGTAACATTAGCGCACTTACAATTTAAAAAAAGGTAGGTTTCTAACCGTAATTGAAAAATGAATGCGTAACAAGGGCTTCGGTGGTCTTTCTAGTTAGTCCTCCGGAGAGCCTTAGTTTCGAATTGGATCGGCTTTCCTATGTAACCCATCCTACTAATATAAATGTTGGTTTTGGATTAATGTGCCAAGCCGTTGGTTGATAGAGTTTTGCTGAGAGTTCCTTATGTCACCAAATTCAGTCCAGACTCTTCCCGATTGCAAGCAATTATAACTTTACTCGTCTCGACTATAGTATCTGAACCCTTTTCGTGATCATTAAATCCAACACACTTTAGTTTTAAGATTTTATTGATTGCTCCGTTCAACCTGTTTTCTTCATTTAACAACATCCAAGTATCACTATTATGGATAGAAAATAGTCTGACATGATTCTACTGTTATACTCTGATGGATCAACTCAAATCCTCCCTTAAATATTCCCATCCCTTTCAATGGGGGCCTGGGCTCCTCATACGATCCAATCGTGAACCGGTTTATTCCCTAAGTCCTTTAGAGCTCACTCTGTGGTATGCAGTAATATTTAGATAGTGGTTGTCTATTTTAATTGCAAATTTATAAATTAGTGACGTAATCCATTTTTGTGTTAATTAACCTAAAAGGATAGAACCCTTTTTAGGCGATGGAAGACTTTAGCATAAACTGTGGTGATTTTACGAATGTGCTCGTATCCCTAAGTAAACATATAGAGGGGCAACCCTTAATGTCAGTATTTCGTTGCGCGGCCTCCTTTACATACGCCAAATGCATTTAACCCCCATAACTCGACGTGAAGTGCATCATTACTCTAAAAAATTACTGCAACTGTCACCTACAGAATAAAGTGACCCCGTGCACTAGAAACGTTTAAATTGAATTAATGGCAGCGGATATGGAGGAAATTTTCTCCATTTGTTGTGAAGTGATTGCAACAAAAAGCAAATCTGATTACCTCTTCACGGTTATGTTGAGAGATAAGAAGAGAAGGGGGTTTCCCCTAAGAGCGAACAAGAGTCGTCGACTCTAACTTCTATTCACAACTCCTCTTACTGAAGTCCTTATTAAAAAATAAACAAAAAGAAGAACGGGGAAAGGATATTTTTTTCTGGATAACGAGTTTAAAAATATATTTTTAAGCTTTGCTCCACCAAACTCGATACAATATTATTCTATTGTTAACTTATAAAATGAAGACAAGGGGGGAAATTAGGTGAAAACGCTCCCCTCCCCCCCTAAAATCCGCGGCGTTTAACAAAAATATTGTTGATATTAAAATGAAAGTCGTTCGACGAGTTGTAGTTAATAAACGAAGTGTGAGATATGAATGAGTAGGGGTGGTGCTCTGTTCTCATACAATTCGAAACCCCCGCATCAAGTTTATCTTTCTGCTTTGAATAACTCATTGTATTTATCTTTCCACGAATTATTTGTTCATTAAATATACAGCACGATTGTAGTTATCGGTGTTATCTCCATAAATCCAGGTTTTTCTCTGTATCGACTTTTACGTTAAGAACCCTAAAGCTACCAAAAAGAAGTGCTGATAGATGAGAGGGTGTGTTGTAATGCATCGGGGTTTGACCACAGTAATGACCACTGCAGTCGTCACATCGTATGTCACTGGAAAACTTACGACCCCCACACACGCAATTTTACTTCGGGGGTTCCGGCAAGCATTGAAAGACGTTTATTGCCCGTATTACCGGTGGCAAAGGAATTCTAATGGCAACCCCTTAAGCATCTGCTAGTGTAACTTTAACGTTGTTAAACAAGACGCTGAGCCTAAATTGCTTAGGGGGCGAATGTCAAGTAGGTATGCAAAGTAGGGACAGGTACAGGGGGAGTATATTGTCATTTATTAAAGACGTTAAACGAACGACTCTCGAATTATTATTAAGTAGAAAGAGTAGGGCAGGTTTTGAAAATGTATCGCACCCCTAGACGAATTAAAGACTAGAACGCAAAGAAGCCCACTACTAAAGTCAAGCGAGAACGACATCACATAGTCCTCCTTTAATTAAACACGGTTTTATGCAAACCGCTTGCATCTACATTAAGCGACCGATCAGGGATGAATATTAATCAAACAGATATAACACCTCATGCAAATCCTGTTTCCTACGTAACTACGCGATATACAATGAAAGCCGATATCCTCCAATTTATCCTTTAGGAACATGTTAGCATCTTAATAGAGGCGCTGCCGCCGCCATAATTGGGGAATTCCCAAATTTCTACACCAATTCAATTCTCGACATTTAGCCGAGTGTTTAACGGCGTTATCTATTTAATTTTAATACGCGTCGAAAGAACTGACGTGAAATCGATTATCTGTAATTGACGTTACAATATAAATGGACTTTGCTGCGGAGAGTGTTTCATCGGCAACAATACGAGACGTGACAACGACTGAATCATCTCCAAAATGATGAAGTCAAACAATACAGACAATCAGCAAATGCTCGTGTTCATTTCTTTTCATCTTGATTTTTTTGAATAGAAGGGTGTTCTTATATACAGACACGCGACTGCCTACGTATAGAGAAAATTTAAATTCAAATGGGCTTGATAACGTACAATTTTAGTCCAGTTACAACGTACGAACGTGCCTTTTGTTTGACGTGACAAACTAAAGGCGAGATAACAAATTGGTTGAGCATTTAAAACAATCGTTTCGGATACCATCTCTCTTGAGGTTTAACCCCAAAGCACCCCCCTTACGAGTCATAACTTTATGGCCCATAAATTTTAAAAGCATTTAATTTTATAATTGCCGTGTCGAGTTATTTACATACGTAAGAGGTGGATTTTCTAACGTCTCTTCTCGAGAAATATTTTGTATATCTTTGAAATGAAGGGCGTCTTCAAATATTTACTTGATGAAACGCACGTCCGGTTCTGACTATTGCTGATAAATTCATACCGAAAAATATTCGTAATATTTAGATTGGAACTGAGCATATACGCGCAACGTTTCAGACGAAAATTCTAATTGAATCACTTTTCCTTCTCTATACGAAAATTACTACCTGAAAATTGGTGAAAATTAGTTGCAATATGTAGTCATTTTCATATTCCACTTACTATAACAGAGAGGTTAACTACTCAAAAAAATATTACACAACCCACATTTTTATCTAGAAAGATGCTCGATGAACATTGAAACTGTCAACCTATTTTCAGCCTCTATAGGTACACAGTTTTATTGACTTTCTTCTCCTTGCAATATTTGTTGTAAATACCAGTCTTACTTTTTCTTGTATATTATGTAAAAAATGTTGAGTCCTTCTTTAAGAAATGAAATGTAGAAACGTACCTACTCTCATTTCAGAAAAGTCTCTTTCGGCCAATCAGAATTTGTTGCGTAAGCAACGTACAGGATACACTTAAATAGTTAACCATATGGCACTTCTACACGTGGGTTAAGTATAATGTTGCCTGTGCAGCGAATTTTGACTGACTGTTTAAAAAGTGAACAAACGTTGGATAAAACCACGATTTAAAACATTCGCGGAGTGTTCTTTGAAAGCGACCTCCAGAGCTGACAAAATAATGCATCTCGAGCATAGTCCTGGTTTTCCAAAAACAAGGTGGATACAACAACTTTTGGATTACGTCAGGCTTCGTCTCTATGAATGCTACCTAATTAAATAAACGGACGTTGAAGTTAGGACCGGAACATTATTCGATGATTCGAAATGTGGTAAAATGGGCAAATCAAAAAATTAAATTATTATAGTTTATTGTAAATATTTGTAAATACCGCCGGTTCGACCGCCACTTACATTGAGTAGAAGGTGAATACGGTGCTTCTTAATTATCAGATATACCTCGGAGATTGTTGTTCCTTACGGAAACGAATGGCCCATCGTGCTTCAATATTATAATCCAACATTGTTAACCAGGCACCGCCAGGACATAGTATCTAAGATGCCCAATGAAGACGACCTCGGTTACACAAAGTGGCGAATATTAAAAATCCATTCCCGAAATGTCACGAGCTTTATTCAGGACAAGGAGCACGGTTTCTAAATTAAGGATACTTTGCTTCCACAAGTCCGTGCCTGTTCCCTGGAAGAAAGATATGAACATAAGAAATCTGGACCATTGGTAGCCAATTCCAGACGGTTATTCTTCCTGATGAATGCCAAAACTTTCCCATGTACATTTGACACATCATTTACTGTAGTACTGCGCCCAGTTTGGAAAGAACTCGTCCAGAAGCGATTATCCGATGCATTTGTCAGAATCATTTGATAATGGCACATCTTGGCTGCTTATGTTCTTCCAACATCTCAATTTATTATGGACCCTGTCATGCAAAAACTAAGTTTGCGCAGTGCTACTCTTCTAACAGGTTAAAACCACAGACCATGTCAACTTACAACTCATTCAAACTTGTGGAAAGCATACTAATGAAGAGTCACCTGCCAGAAGATAGGTTGTGTAATGTGTACAGATGGATGGAAGATTAAGTATTCATTACGAGGAACGATTAGGGATGTCCGTAACAACGAGTTGAACAAGTGATCCAACGCTTTACCCTTGACAGCCTTCATAATCAGTTTTCCTCTCTGCAACATAACATCATGAAAATTCTCGCCAGGTGAGTTTCAAAGGAATTAAAAGACCTACATGCAACTGCTGGGGGACACAAAACACCTTGGACACTTTTCCTCAAGCGATTACACACAAAGAGAAAACTTTAAAAAAACGTTACCACGTGACCATTTGTAGAAAAAATGTCGCGTTCATTTCCTTTCCAACATTTTTGACTTTGCATGGGCGTCAAGGACCAGTCGTCGACTAAAGGCTTAAGTTTGCGGATGATATTTATAGACACAAGTCTCCTTTCCCATGACTACACAGTACACAGTGTGTCCAGAATAAAATGGGGTATATGGGGATATAGGAAACGGTAATAAATACATAATCGATCACATTTTTGATACTTTCTCTTTTTTAGCAACACAGCGTCAATTTAGTTGGTTTCTAAAGGTTAATTACCTTTACTTTGATTGCATATTTTTCGAATCTTTTCAACGTGCTACGGAGGTAGCTCAAAAGCGTAGAAAAATTAAATTATAACATAACATAACATAATTTATTAGTTTTTTACATACGTTTAAAACAAAGAATTCGATTTTATAGTTATGTTAAAATTAAATTAGGGAAAGTCATTAAATAAGTCACAAACGGCTGTAAGAAAGCTGAAAATAGGAGTAGTTATTTCCCTATCTGTCATTAGGTATCACCACAATCCAGCTTATAATTCTCAAGTGACAGTTGCTGCGCTCGAACACAGGCAGTGTTAAAATGGCGACCGTGCTCGCAGAGTGTACTATGGAAGAGTAACGTGCTGTTGTGCGTTTTTTCTGGGCAAAAGGACTTTCTGCAAAAGGAAATGTCTCCTGTTTACGGTAAAAAGGGCGCTCAAAAGTTGTTGACGATCAGATGCAACACTTCGACGTGTGGAAGAGATGATTCGAACTGACAGGCGGGTAACAATAGACAGTATAGCAACTGCAATAGGGTGTTCTCATGGTTTAGCCTACACACGAATGCACGATCGTTTGAATTTCCGAAAAGTTTGCTCACGGTGTTTACCTAGACAACTGACCGAGGAGCACAGAAGAATGGGCTTGTCCTCTCTCGATACACAGTGGAAGGGAAGAACATTCTTAACAGGATTGTTACTGGTGATGAGTCATGGGTGGTGCACCAAAGAAATTCAGGGTTGTGCCCTCAGCTGGTGAGGTTACGCTTACCGTGTTCTGGGATTCTCAAGGAGTGCTCCTAGCCCATTTCCAGAACAGAAGTGAGAACGTGACTGCTGAATCATACTGTAGAGTTTCGTTGTTGCTTCGGGATGCAATTCGACGAAATGACGAAAGGAATATTGCTGCATCACGATCATTTCAGGCCGCATTCGGCCCACTTGACCCAGGCGAGAATTGCAGAATTAGGGGTGGGAACTGCTTGAACATCCGGTTTACCTGCCCCCAAGCGACTATCATCTGTTTGGTCCACTCAAAAAGCATCTTGGCAGCAAACAATTCGAGGGTGATAACGATGTTCAACAAGAGGTACGCACATGGTTCAGACGCCATACAGCCATTGATAAAGCGATGGGATAAGTGTATTAATATAGATGGAGACTTTGTTGAAAAATAAAACTTGTTTTTGGCTAACTAATAACTATTTCTCTAATTATTTTTATAATAGCTTTTTGTGACTTATTTCATGACTTTCCTTCGTATATTATTAAATGAAGTGTGTATCAGTGCATAACAGTTAGAGTAGTTTAATGCACTAGGACTAGAGTCAATTATATAAAATTTTGTTTATGAAAATGCATAAATATTTCAAATATTATATAAATATTTCAGTGCATAACTATAGCCAATAAAGTTTTCCAGGAAACCGGTTAGGTCTGTACGAAGAAGTCACTTTAGGATTTAGGATTAGGATTAGGATTTAAGCCCTTTTTTAAAGGTAATTTAGTTCTGAATATTTGCTGTCCGAACAAGTTTTAATAAAAAAAGACCCGCTATGAAAGTTCGTCTCCACATATTTTTTTGATAATTTTAAAGGTACAATATTGGTAGGTATGAAATTTCCTACGGCATCGGCAGTGGTTATCAACCGATGCGCCGCGGACGATGGTTCGGGGCGCCGCGAGTGAACGTGATTTATTTTTTTTTTTTTTATAAGATTATAAAGAATATAAGAAATAAATAAATAATGACAAATCTGATGTTTCAAAGTGCACTTCGCTTGTATTTTTTTTGTAATTTATTTTTTTTTCAAATTATTTTTTTATTATTTAAAATTGTTTTTATTTCCTTTTTTTAAATTTATAAAAATATTTAACTGGGCGATCATAATTTTTTAAGCCCTTTTAAGGTTCGACTAATTGCTTAAAAATTAACACAGGCGCTGCGACAAGTGTGTAGTTTGTCAAGGAAGCCGCGGATTCAAAAAGGTTGAAAACCACTGTCCTACGAAATATATAATTTTGATACTAGAGGACGGGACTATTATTGTGCAGCTAGCTATAACACCAGAAAGGAAATGTCAATCAACCACCATTTTTTCTTCAAAGGAAATTATCCCCGTTAATTTAACATCAAAATTAAAGAGAATTTGATACTTCAAAGCATTATTTAATTTCAGTATGTAGATACTCACTTTTAGTGAATCCAAAAATTCTCATTTTCCAAGTTTTCCTCCTCTAAATCTGTGTTAACTGTTCTAAATCAATTCAAAGTTACACGTAAAATACCTACATAGTAAATCTCTATTTAATGAAATAGTAACTTTCGTACAAATTAAATTAACCCAAGTTCTGATACGCTTTAGTTTAACACAATGAAAATTGAGACATTTGGAAATGATTTAACTAATTTGATTTTCTTTTTATAGAAATTTGGAAATCGTACGACCATTTTCTTAAAATTGTATCGCGAAAGGGAGATCTCTGGTATAGGGAAAATCGTAATGTTATTTACGAGATTACGATTTAATTAATAGAAATCAAAAATCTGTTTTCTTTATATGTACTTTACGATGATAACACAAACTGAAAGGCACATGGCGAGCGTTACATAATAAAAAAACAGGAGATATCCAGAAAAAGCGATAATTCGGATTGGAAAAACCTTACAGGCTTTTGTTCGTGTTTTTGTTGCTTATCGAACGTACATTCGAGTTAATTTAAGAAAGGACTAAAGGGCCATCTGCAGTTTTCAAACGTTTTCTTTGCACGCCCTTCCTTTTAGTATCAAAAAGGAAATCTAATTTATTTTACGATATTTGCAAAACGTACTTTTAGACAGTATCTTGCAATCGTATAAAATTTAAACGCACAATTGCTATATTCCACATTCAAATATAACCTAAGTAGGAAAATTGAGGAAATCGTGCACGTCAAATTGCTCGTTTGGAATTTTACACAAACTCGGAAGGGTGCTTCTCTAGTGTTACGTACTACAATACGGTGTGTAACTCCATTGTTGGTATTTTAATACTAAACTTTACGCACCCTATTATTAATTTTTACACAATGATCGATTATGTTAACCATATTTCACCCTTAACCACCTACAACTACTTCCTGAATTGTTAAATAAAAATTTAATTAAGTGTAACGTAGCTTAATTACGACGCTTCTTATTTATTCAAAACTGAGTTTCGTGCTGAATATTCATTGTGCGTTAATGGTTCTATTTTTCCTTCAGTGCGGTGCTATCGAATACCCAAAAATATTCAAACTATTTAATGTCTAAGAAACTTCTTTTATAAATAAATTCTTTAGAAATTTTGTCGTCGTATATTTTTTTTTATTTTATATTATAACTTTTGTTGTTTGATGCAGCACGCTTTGCTCCGCAATAACTTTTGAAAGTTTCTCCCCACGTGTTCATTTGTCGGTAGAAGGGATTTTAAAGTTATAATTTTTGTTACGCGTTACCAATTTTAATTTCGCCACGGTGGTCGCGAGTATTAAAAACTTTGCACATTGTCAAATACATTTTTGTGTAAACATAAACACGAAATTTAAAATCACGAATTTCGGCTCATGTTTGAGGATTGTTTTAATACCATCTATGCATATTACGGTAAAGGAAACGTAGAGAAAAACCGTCAATTCAACCCCTTTCTATGATGCATAAAATGTTTTCTATTGAGGAAAAGCCATTATGCTAAGAAAAAAAACTTTTCAACTATCCACAAACTATCGATGCAAACACGGAATGGAGTTTAGAACGAGAACAATGTTAAACCGATAAGTTTCGAAAATGAAGGGACCCTTAAGGATGTCTTAGTTGAAGATAAAAAGCGAATACTTAATTATTGTGAGTAATTGGCAATCTCGGAATTGACACATTTTAATAGCGTTTCGTGACAAGAATGTCGAAAAAAATCCATGGCATTCACACCTGTACGACATGGATGAAACTAGGAAAAGAACTGTTACTGTGAATAAAAATTCAAAATTCTTGAATGATTTAGGTTATGTTGTCAATGTTCGTTTTGTAACAAATTCAATTGACTTTCCCACTACATTATAAAATCGACAAATTTTATTTGTGACTCACCACATTTGCTGATGATGACAGCTTTGCTGTCGAAACATGCTCGCCTTAATAATAAGTTTTTATTGTAATTTTTGATATTTTTTCAGTAAGTAAGTTCATCGGCCACAAAGGTTCCAGTTCTTCCAGATATTATATTACATTGAAGAATTCCACTTTCTTCTGTAGGTTGCAGTGTACGAGGGTTGGAACTTTAATAGTGGCAACTATTTATTTACATGGAACACAAAAGTGATTCATGTCACCATGTTTTACAGTCCTTCAATATTGTCGCCAGCATTGTGTATAATCCGTTTCCAACGATGTGGAAGTCGCAGAACACCTGTAGCAGTTCTGTTGATAGTTCGAATGGACCAGTCTACTGACTCATCGTGAAGCAATTTTTCTCATGCACAGGCGTTCCTTCAGAATGTGAAGCACACATTTGTGCAATATGTTCGTCATATGTGAACAATTTGTTTTATCTTATGTATGTGTTTAAATCTAATTAGGTGTTGTTTACTAAGTATTATTTATAGGCTGTTTATGTAATTTTTATGACTACTTTGGTTGTATGTGTAACAATAAGCATGTATTTTACTAAATGAATAAATAATGATGATGATGATGATGATGGTGATGATGATGATGATGATACGACTTGTGTTATTCTTTGGAAAATTGAATTTATTATCCATTCAATTAAATTTAATATTTTACATCTTTACGGCCGTCCGTGGTTGTTATGTATACTTATTTCTTTACTTATTCCTTTATTACCGTTTATAATTGGTAAATTTTTTACTGGTGCCGTTATTATTTCTCCGCACAACGTATTTCACAGACACACAATGTAACTCTGCTTTCGTGCTGCTTATTTTGACTCCGGCTTGGAACATCTCCGGCTTCTTGCCTGGTCGTCCGTAACGGGTGCGGAGAAGCATCCCACCGCTGACATTTTCTTCGACTGGCTGACCTATGTCGTTGACTTGTTGGTCATCTGACGTAACCTCTAAGGGGTATAAACGTTGGATAGGACGTAGCAATTCTCCACAAGTGCTACACGAACTTTCCCATCCTTTCCTGGGTACAACTTTATGATCTTTCCTAATGGTCAATCATTACGAAACCGACGGCGCAAATCCTCTTTTACCCTTTGACGAGAAGTGTTCCTTGACTGCTGTTTCTAACTCCAATTTAGTTTTTACTTCACCAGAATCCCGAATTCCAATTGTCTCCAAAGACCAAAGGTCTGTCATAGATGATTCCTGCGTGAGAAGAGATGTAACCAGCAAAGATGAACAACACTTACTTTGAATGGAAGGTACTTGTCCCATGAGTGTCCATCCCAACTTTGTTTCGACCGCCACCAGTCCACTCCTCAACTTCTCAACGTGCCCTGTCCATAATTAATCTGCGACATCAGCTCCTATCAAAATTTCTTTCTCTGGACAGTCCGATCTAACATCTGAAATCCAAATCTTTTTCCTCTTCAATTCCCTAAACCAAGGACCCTTGCACGTACGTGGAATGTTTCCACAAACTACTGGTTGACGTCCAAAGCTTGGAATTTAACACTAAAATGTCCATTGTCACTTGCAACGGTCACTTCATACTTCTTATGACTCTGCATCTCGGACTGAATTCTTCCAAATAACAAATGGACCATAAACTCACTCGACAACACCGGAAATCCCAACTCCTCAGCTGATTTCTTCAAAATGTAGGACTTTTAAGATCCCGCTTTTCTTTGACATCCAACTCCTTTCATTGTTAACACTAATGTCTGAAGAAGGACATCACGGGTGCGTGACTGATTAGCGAAAGTAGCACTTGAATGGTCGCCTTTTCCTTCATCTTTGGCTTTGTCATCTGTCGTTTCAATTTTATGAGCTAGAGGGTCCGAACATACAATGGCGTAATGTTTACGCCCACATACAACACAATTTACACGACGCTTGCAATTCACCGTTAGATGACCAATTTTCAAAAAAGGAAAACAGCACCTCTTACTTATCAAAATTTTCCTTTTATCCGGCAATGACATATTTCGGGCTTGAAAACACTTATAGCTGGAGTGGGTCTTCCCACAAAAACAGCACAATAATGTCCAAGTCCACTTGCCCCACATTACAACTTCTCATCCGGTGCCAAATGCTCAACAAAGAAGACACGATTCCACTAATGGGTACAGCATGGCAGCGTAATTTTTGGACGTGACTCCAATGGACTCGAGTGCCCTGAGGTAACTTTCTAATTTATCTAACATACATGAAATCTTCACGTTACCTTTGGCTAAGTTTCAGTAATTCACGGACGTATACCTCAATCAGCAAATCTTCACGTCCAAAGCGAGACTTGAGAACTTCAATTACTTTTGGATAATTTTCTGCTGTCTAGGGGTAGCTCTTGTACCATTAACCACTGATTGACACAAATACTGAAATTTGTCGCTGGAATGGAGATATTCATCTTCATGATTTTTTTGGAATTGAGGCCACCAACCCAACCAGTCCTTCAACTCACCTCAAAATTTCTTCAACTCGATCTTTGGTACCCATGATGAGTTGACCTTGAAGATCTATGACTCCTCATAAACTCATTAGCACTACCGGTAGGAGACACAGGACGAAACGGAACTTGCCCGTGCGATTTCAATATTTTCAAAATTTTACTTCTTGTCTTACATTAAACACTAAACAAACCAAATTAGAAAACATTGTAATAAATGCCTAAATGAGCTTTCCTCTCCTTGCAAATGTCACAAAGGGCCCAACACTAACTAATTCTTCTTCCAAAAAATTACTGTTCCTTTATAATAGTTCTTGCTATACGCCAGTTGAACCCCACATTAATAAGGCAATACACGAAAGGGACCGGCTGAACGGACAGCGCGTTCACTCGATTTATTCCCACTTGGTTTTCATAAATTGGCTGACTATGATTGTTGAAAATGTCGTAAAAAATCATGTAAGCGAAAAATAAATAGAGACATAAAAATTATTAATTGTAGAAAGTTGTAAAAAAGAAGAAGTACCGCGAGCGAAGGTTCGGGGTAAGCCTAGTGAATAATAAACGTCAGTCTGTATGGGAGTTATTGAGGCCGTTTAAGAGAGAAAAGGGTGCGTTTTCCTCCCCAATCAATATAACGAAGTCACACATACCCCCCTAGCCTTATATATGTAAGTACTTACATATCTCTTAAATATCCCACAGAAAAATTTGGTAAATCCCAAGTGTAATTGGGATATTCCTTTTGCAACACAATTTTAAATAAAGTACTATATCTTTAACGAACTAAAGCTTCACACAGCATTATTAATTGGTAAATGAAAGGGTGATTGTATTCCCTACGCTTTGTTCGTTAAACATTTTCGCAGTATTTCGATATTCCTTCTTTTTAATTAAGTACACCACAAACGAGTCAATATTTGGATAAACCTCGTTTAAAAATTAGTTACATCATTAAATAAAGAGAGAAAAGCTAATTTTCGATGTGTTTAATATCCAAATTTAATTATCGGAAAACCATTAACAAGTTCTCAGGTTTTAATCGTACAAGAATTGCTTGTGAAATATACCTTCGCCCTACACCTCAATAAGGAAGGAAATCGATATACAACGCTTTTCTCGTTGTTTCTTATTACGGTTTCTTGAGGTTGTAGATTAACGGTTTTGGTTACATCCCATTTCCTTAAAATTTTATTTAAGAATTTTACAAATTCTTGCTTTTGATGGTTTCTTATTTCTTATAAATTATTACTAGTTATATTAGGGAAAGTTTTAAATTTCTCTAATGCTTTTCCGGCTCGAACGCAGTTTGAATCATGTAAAAAACATATTTGCAATCTGCATTTATGATAACATTCTGAATAATATTTCGGCATAGAATATTTGAACGAATCAAATTTTCCACCGTCGGCGTCGGTCGCATCGTCAAAGATGAGGGTCATTATTTTTACGGGGAATAACGAGAAACTTATTTTAAAAAGAATTAATTCCATCAACGACAGACTAAGCGAGGAAAATGTTCCTACAAAGTGTTTTTAACTTTTCTGTTAATCCGAAGGGTTATGTCTTTATCAAACCGGTCGATGTTACTTTAATTTTCTTTAAGTGCAACAATTATGACTTTTCAGTTATTCAAATTCGTTTTCCTTTTAAAGCGAGAGCTGCATAATTTTATTGCTTAATTTTACTCAGATCAATATTCCTTTTAATGGAAAAAGTGACTTTTAATTTAAAATATCTTTTGATAAAGTTTTTTGTTTAAGCTCTAAAGAACTTAAGGGTATCGTTAATTAATGTTTACATTGAGCGTATTTTTCGTTACTTATCACACGTATGTCTCAAATTATCCAGATCGGTTTGATGCCCACATACCAAGATCCACAAAACCCTTTTGAACAATTAGGAGAAAGAAATTTCATTGACATACTTCTATTTCAACGTGAACCCCTGGGTCTAGTAAAATACGTGTGTGACAGAAGAAACAATATTAACGAAATCTTTTATTTTTCAATGTAAAACCTTAAATTTCTTCCTTCGAGAATAACGTAAAACTGCATATAGATATATCATTCTTACGCTTATTGAAAAGATGATATCGATATCACGTATGAAGGAAGGGTCAGGCAAGCATGGATGGAATATGTTATTTCATGCGTGTAACGTTTATGTCGTCGATTTATGCATTTCTCAAAAACATATATAAGATTATTGTATATTGGAAATGTAATAAAATTGAATTTAAGAAGCTGATAAAATCAAACTTAATGAAAAAACTATGAATCGAAACGAAAATTATAGAGTAATGTGAAAATAGAAAAAAGAGTCGTACTTTGGATTAATTTTTTTTCCACGAATTTTTTATTTTAAATGTAGCCCGATGCGTTTCGACACTATACGTCATTATCTTTATCATGGCAAACATTCTAAACCTTTAGGGTTCCTTTGGCAGGGACGATCCGATAGGTGAGTGTTGGTGGGTGAGACACCCCGCCAAGGTTTTCCAGTGGGCAAATTTTTATAGAGCCGTCCGGTTAGGTGTTAAGGTTGAATCGGCATTATGTAAGTCGATTATTAATAATCAAAACTTACGTTTAGTACATAATATTAATTATAATTTTATCTACTACTCAATAATAAAAGAAAATGCAGTACTTAGAATGTGGTAGCAAATTTGATGATGATTACCGGAAGCAACATGAAAGTAAAAAACACGGAGGAAAACTGGTAAAAGTGCAATTAGTTGTAACACTCACAAATCCTTTTTGGAACTGCTAAAAAGTCGGAATTTAAGGATTGACAACCAAAACCTTCCAATAGTACAAAATGCTGCAGAAATTATAAACTTTCCGTCAGTGTCAAAAATTATGGGAGAGATACCAATGAGTACCTACCTATTTATTATTAACTATAGATTTTTTATTGACAAGAACTTGCAAAGAACTAGTTTTATTTATTTCAAATAAATTTGTTTGGTTTTTGCTGTGTTTAGTTTAGTTTCTATTTTTTAGACTAATTTAGATGGGTCTATATCACAACGGCCACTGATCATAACGGCCACCCCGGTTTTTGCTATTTCATAACGGCCACCTTGATCACAACGGCCACTAATATTATTTGATCATAACGTGAACAAGGTAGCCGTTATGATCAAATAGTATTAGGGGCCGTATGTGATCAAAGTGGCCGTTATGAAATAACAATAACCTAGGTGGCCGTTATGATCAGTGGCCGTTGTGATCAGGTCTCATTTAGATTTAGAATTGACTGAAAAGAGTGATGGCCCAGTAATTTTCTGCGAAAATGAGCTGAAAGAACAAGATGAAACTAGACATCTAAGTTAAAAAATATTCTTGAAAATTGGAGTAACTTTTTTAAATTAATTCTCTAGAATAAAGAAGACCAAGAAAATACAGTAACTGCGTTGATCAGCCGTCTTTTGTGTCAAAATGGCCAAAATTGCCACAGGGTCGCTGTTCGTTTCCGAAGCGGTGATGTAAAAACTAATCAAAAATTGTTTTCAAAAAACAGGACAACATTTTGGTTTCTAATTAGTCTCGGGACGTTCGTGTAATGGCCCTGCGACCTACCATTCCCGAGAATGCAATTTGCTACAAAATCGTCTTTAACGTCTATAAAAATCAATATATACTCAAATTTCGTACCATTTTAGTCAGTAGTTTTGCTTTTATGTAACTCTAAACTTAACTATGGCGTCGTAAACCCCAAAAAACGGGCACTTTGCATCATGCACCCGTAGAAATGGTCCAAAAAATAGTTGTTACATCTATACAACGTAGAAATAAACAGGCTTTAATTTAACACCAAGCCCATTCGAATCGGTCCAACGGTTACTTTTTTATTCAGCTTCAAACTCGAGTGTACAGGGTGGTTTGGCTTGCAATGCCCAGACGACAGTTCCTAAACTAATAACATTAGGAAAAGACATTTCAATTGAAAGCTATTGAGTTTTACGTATTGTATATTATAGGGCAAAAAAACATTGTTGAGCTATTTTTGGTGAAAAAAAAAAGAAATTTTTTTAAATAGCGACAACTATTTTTTTTATAATTTCAAAGAGGGAAAATTTTTCTGATTTCAACAATGTATAAATTTAAAATTTTGATATGGAATTTATTTCATTTATATTTATTTCATAATATTTACAAAGTTCATATTAATATTACTAGGTAACTTACCTACCCTACTGATATCGCACCGCTCTCGCTCGTCCGTTATCGTTTTGTATGCTAGCTGCGAGCGAGAAGAACGACCGTATCTCAACCATTGGCACAAGAACACTAGAGACAGGAGAGTCAACTCGTGTGGAGGGGGTAGGCTAAAAAATTACAACCCTAAGTAAATTTGCTTATGTAAAGATTCCGCCACCGGGGCCCCTAGGCTGGGGCCTTGTATGCCTAGGCAGACATTGCTGGCATTGGACACATAGTGTCGAAACGCGTCGCATTACATTTAAAATGAGGAATTAGTGGAATTACTTGTATTGATTATTACAATTAGTCGTCACTAATATTTGTTTCATTACAATCAATTATGGCCTTTGATTCTATTCCTTCCAGGCTTATTTCTAATTCATCACGTTATTTATGTATCTCTAAACACTGCTGCCCGTGCTCTATGTCTTCTTACCAACACTCCGAAAGTATTTCTCGAGGTCTTTTCAGAAATTCTACTTAAACTTTCGAACACGTCTACCACTTATGTCCAAATATGCCTTTATTAAATATCTTACCCCATTGGCTTGCCAGTTGAATATTTTCCCCTATTTTAGTTTCTTGTACATTCGTGAAAACGGGCCTTCTGGTTTTAAGGTAAAACGATTCATTACTCTTCCATCTATGGTATCCTTCATAATAGGTACCATACTTTTCTTGAAGTGTTCTTAAAAGAACACCTTTTTTCATTCTTCGTTTATTTATTATACGTTCGTATATCACTAAACTACACATGGCGGTCTCAGGTTCGAATCCCAACCGAATGGTATAGAATACCTACGGACATGGATGTTTGTAAGCGTATAGGGCTAATAATTAATCATAGCAATTTATGGCCTCAACTCCCCCTTTAAGGTGGTGACTAATATATAGAATAAGCCAAAATCAGTACTATTAAATCACACTATGTCCCATATAAGATACTATGCAAATTTTTCTATCAAGATGGAAACTTTTGTCTCAACTCACCATACAGTTTCAGGTGACGAAACTGAACGTTACAATTATATTTTTTAAAAGAAAATAATAAGACTAATTGAATAAATAAACAGCGTATTACAAATAAAAAAAAGCACAACATTATTTCTTCAAAACGAAATATATGTAATTTTTGAATTCTCCAAAAAACTACACTAAAAGCACTTTTTGCTTTTTAAATAAATCATGTAATAGCAAAGATACGAGAAGTGTGAGATAAGTGAAGGTAAAGACGTCAAGAGTTTACGAAGAAATAGCACAATGCTACCGCACACTTGTCTCTTTGCTGGCTATTAGCCCAAAAATGTCGCAAACTGACCAGGATGAAATCCGGTAACAATAGGACTTTGGCATGAAATTTGGGAGTCTTAATCTGTCGGCGAATCAGTGCAATTAATTCACCTTTTCGAGTCTTGATTATAATAGTGTGGATAACTCACAATTTTCACTGGAGACTCTTCGTTGGTCCTGCAGTTGTAGTTTGACTTTGGCTCATCAAATAACAATTTTCATTTATCTGTGCACATCTACTTAAGTGAATGTAGCCAGGGGTGGAAGAGGGGAAGGAGGAATTGGGATGGTCGACACAAGAAGTGTCCATGGCAAGGTAACCTCACCCCCACCCCACCCATGTGAAAAGATCGATCTTTACTCATTTAAAGTCACACGAGGTTGCTATATACGTATATTTCTCTGTTCCAAGTGGACCCATCTCAGCTTTTAAGCTCGCATGTGGTGCAGCTGTAAATATACTCAAAGATCTTTGTTTAACCTCTACTTTATTGTTTTTATTAATAACAAATTGGTTAAAGAAGGTTTTTTTTACTATATAATCATTAATCTCCCTCTTTACACGACACCAATGTTCTAACAATTTCAGATATTCCATTGACGTTCTTATAGTGGCGAACGATCATTTTCTAAAATTCTGAGAGCATTTACTGTAACAAAATTTCGCAACGTACCTGACTGTTGAGTTGTCAAATACATAACTTGAGTGCAACAGGGTTGCCCACTTGCCCTCCGTTCTTCGATAGTACCTTTAATATTAATTTTCGGGCAAAAGGTCAAGAGACATTTCTTATTCAGATGTTTCTTGTTTACAACCTAAAAATATTTTGAGGGCTGCGCCGCTCTCAGTTTCGTCTGTACAGGATCGTAGGTACTCCATTATTTTAAATGGAACACCTTATAGATTTTTATATTTTTGAAATCCATTTTCAATTCTAAATCAAGTTTGTTTGGCCTTTCACCTACTTAAAGTCAACTGATTTAGGAGAACAAATATTTTTTAAAAATTGTCGTTGAAATCAACATTCATTAAGAAAATCATAACTAGTCAATCGTTGACAGCAGAGCAACAAAACTGGAAATTATCATAAACAAAAGAGCTTTTTATTTCTCGATATGCTGATTTTGTAGGAATTTTGTTGCAAAAGGGCCATACTGAATGTTTTCTAACGACCACAGAAGAAACGCCAAAAGTCGTCTATTTTAAATGGAACACCCCGTATATTTTTTCATTAATGTTAGTTAGCTTTGATTTTTGTTAAATATGTTCTATATCTAAAGGTAATAGTTTCCTAGGTAATAACCATAGTTTGATTTATTATTATTAATTTTTCCAAATGATCTATTATACATTGTAAACTGAAAAATAAGTACAATTTTTTTGATCTAGAAAAAGATTCCAGGCACTACAGTACGGGCCTTCAACTGCGCAAGTAAGTACCTAAAAAAGCACAGCGGTACTTGCCTTAGGGTAGACCCATTCCTTTATATTTTCCATCCTACCAAGATTTGCTTTGATATGCTCCAAAAGTTCAATGCAGTGCTTATTGAAATTTTCCCTATCATTTCTTTCAGTTGAATATGATTTTCCTCGTCACTTGAAGTTGAAGGCATATGTCGTTAGTTTTTGTGAGTAATACTGATCTGTGCCTCGCTTTCTAGTAATGTTTCACCCATATTCTTCTCTGTCAATTGCGAGTTAAGCGTTCCGTTTGACATGATAAAGTTTAGTTTTTTTTCGCATTTCTTCTGAACAGAATTTATGCCTTAAAAGTACCTACGTAAATTGAAGAAATTTTGATCTTTAAGAAATAGAAAATTGAGATTCTCTCTCCAGCATAATTAGAACCACTTCGTGCGTTTATATAAATAACAACAAGCTACCGACCTTTCCAAAGTTGTAATCAATGTATAGTCATTAAACCAATAGAGTTTATAATTAGTTAAACTTAATATTAAAAAGGCTTTTTCATTGACATATTCAGAGAATACTGATGAAGTAAAAATTTATTAAATTTATCGATAATCATTCAGAAAAGTACGATCACGCCACGAACAGAGCTCTGGAGTCTTTCTCTGGAAGGAAGAAAAGTTGCCATCCTTCTATAAAGTTGTGCATACGATTCGCGTGGTTTCTTACTAAAACGATACCGTGAATACTCTTGAGTGCACCTGAAGAAGCAATGCTTTTCATATTGATTTTAGATGTCTCCAAAACGTGATGGAGGTGACTTATGTAAATTAGTATAAATGTCCAATTTCCAACTATATTTTGTGCTACCAGTTTTTTACACACTATTGTTAACATTGGGATATCCATCTAAACTTTTCAGAGACTAGCAAAGTGCGCAACCTCTAACCTACAATGTAATCCTGTTATCATTTTATGGTTTCGGTACGCTCTAGTCCTCCATCAGGCAATATAATTTAGTTTCGAAGTTGGCAGATTAAATAGCCACACAAACGGACAAGTATAAAATGTAGGAGAGATTTTAAATGATCCCGTATCCTTAAAAATGGTTCCTGAAGGATAGCAATTACCTATTGAATTTAATACTTGAAAAGAATCAATAAATAACTTTACTTGAAGCACCTTTGAGGCAATTTCAAGCTACTGCTACGGGTAACATATACACGACCTTTTCAGATTGGATATTGGAGAAGTTTTTATTCAATAAGTTTTCGAGAGAATACGTGATGGCAATATAAATAACAAATCATTAGATAAGTAGTTAGGTACTTATTTTAAATAGAAATATATTTTTAATCTATTTTACCAAAACGGGCGGAATTCGAATTGGATCAAGATCATAATGATATTGTGTACATTATTGGGTAAGGAGATTTGTTCAAATATCTCTTGAGTACCTACGTTACCATATTCGATGCACCACGGATTCAATTTCATTTTAAACCGAGATCGACAATGGCTCAATTTAAATTCTTAGCGCCCCCTAGTTACGAGTAGGTATAACTCACAGATATCTAATTTGTAGTTTCTTTCGCGTTAGGTAGCACCATTGAATTACTCCCTTTCTGTAATGTAACTCAAGCAACCTTGAGGAGCAATGAGAGGTCCCTTTAGAAAGGAGTATGAACTAAGATTAAATCACCATGTACCAGCAATGACATGCTCGCAACAGTTCCTGTAGCTGATGGGAGTGCGACTGCAGTGTTAAAAAAGTCGCTCGAAAATCTTGTTGAGTTAATAACATTCCAACATATCTATAAGGAAACGGCGGCTCCGCATGAAACAACCCAAAGCTGCAGAAGAGAACAGGTGGTACTTACTAAGAAATGGAGAAATACCACGACTAAGGCATAAGAAATCTTCTGCAACTGTAAGTCAGATGGCGCTTTCTTAACAATCCTGTAGGACTGAAGCATTCCGGGGGTTGTATTTTTAGTCATATCTAAACAGAAGTTATAGGAAAACGGAGAGTCCTACGATAAAGCGCTTTAACGTGAAATCGGCAATTGCTGCAATTGTTGTAATTAATAAATAAATGATTAATATTAATCATATCAATATTATTGGGAAGGATAAATATTTTAATAAAATTATTGAAAAATTTTCTTGAGTTTGAAATATTTGTGAGTCTGTGTTATTAAATTTAAAGTAAGAGAAGAATTGATTTTTTTTGTATTATAATAAATATTAATCTTATTATTGATCTTATTAATATAATTAAAAGATTGTTTCTGTGTTTAAATATTTCATTTGATGCTACTCTTGTTATGTATGAAAATAAAATTAACATTCCTCCTACTGTTACTAGAAATAAAATATAAGATAATCATGAGTTTATTCCTATAATTCTTGTTCTTATTGAAATAAGAATTGTTTGTGTTAATAAAATTAAGCCTATTGATATGGGATGTTCTATAAATAGAAATGTTATTATTGAAATTCTTATTAATCAAAATAGTATTTCGATACAGAGAATAGTTTATGAAAAATATTAATTTTGGAGATTAGTGAAAAGTTAATCTTTTCTCTGAAGTTTTAAAAGTTTCCTTTTTTTTTATTTACAAGACCAATATTTTTAATAAATTATTAAAACAATGTTAATTAATAATTTTATATATATTATATAGGTATTTTGTTGGAGTAATAATTTTTTGCTTAAAATGTAAGCATTTACTTTTAATATTATTAAGATTAGAGTTTATTGTTTTGTCTTTATATTTTGGTAAGTATTTATTTAATTGTTTGTATGTATTCTTATGAATATAATTTTATAATGATTTTTTTAACTATAAGAGTTTGTGAAGGTGCTTTAGGGCTTTCTATTTTAGTTTCAATAATTCGTAGGTTGTCCCAGACAACTATATTAAAACTGAACTTACAACACAGTTAAGAGCAGGAGGTGGAAGAACGGATTACTGCTGAACTGCTATGTGGATGTGGATGATGTGGTACTGTAGTAGAGAGTCTAGACCGCCTACCTGGACTAAGGTGGTTATCAAAACAACATTTTTAAGCTCCCTAATACGAAGTAGGTATCTTATTGAATTATCTCATGTCAAAAGAAGAATTCAACAAGAAGTCCAAGCATCGCATCTGCATAAAATAAAGCAGCTAATAGAGAAATCAAGGAATACAACATTCCTATTCTCTCAGCATATATAGATTACACCATAGCATTTCATTCCATTAGACATCAAGCTATCGAGGAGACGCTAAGAGACATGTAAGGTAGGTACTCCCCAAAAATATGCAAATATAATTAAAAAAGCAGACAGATCCATTTGAGAAAGAGGGGTTAAGCAGAGCGACCCCCTGTCACCGCGGACCTCTTCAATGCAATATCTACTTACTCTGCAACATCTTTTCCGAAAATTTCATGGACAAGTAAAATATATAAAAATAAAATGGCGAATTATTGAAGAAAACTAAAGATTTGCGTGGTCACATTGGTGGAGGCACAAGAACAGCTAAGTATTAGAACTTAATGTAAGAAATGAAGAAACAGGATTGGGTCATATAGAGCATAAAATATATTGTTCTATGATTGGGTATATAAATTTAAATAATTCAAAGATCTTATCATCATACCGCTCTGTTCTCGGCGTCCCAGACCAGAAGTAGTAAATGAAGTGGGGTAGGTACTTGGATAAAGGAATATGTCAGGTTGGGATGCCACTTCCGCACCAAGAAGGATGTGGTAGTTCCTATACCTATTATAAATTGAGGGATGAGGGCACTCAACCTTCCTTTTCCTTGTGAAGAGAACTGTCTCCATCTTTGCCGAGTGAATGGATATAAAGAGTCTTCCTTACCCCATTTTTCGGTTGCTCTGTGAGCAGATTGCATCATATACTGCACAGATTAACCTCAAATTTGCCGGTTATTTGTATGGATACCCGTCATCCGCATACCCCATCAGCGCGGTGTAATATAGCCGTTGTCGTTAAGGCGACAGAGGAGACTGTGGACAGTTATGTTCCACAGAGTGGTGACAGCATCTCACCTTAGGGGCATCGACGCTGATGTGCACTGCCCCTGAGCTTCAGCAGCTACACAATCCAGCATCGTACGACCTCAGTTACGCCATGATGGCGTAACGCAGTTTCTATTGTTTCGAAGGTTAGGCGCTCCTTCTCTATGTCTATGAATGCTCCCAGGGTGGGCTATTTATAGCCCAGCGATCTCTCAATCCGCCCTACGACGGAATATGTAGGGCTAATTCTATAGATCTTCCTGGAGAGATCTGGGATTGGGAATCTTTCAAAGTGTCTTAAGAAGAAAAGACATTTAGACTGATTTGACGATGTGATGCCTACCTACGTGTAGAATAATTTTTGCCAGCAGGTTTAATTACTTTAAGTTAGTATTTTAAAAGAATAAATCGGACTTTAGTCTTGCCAGTAGTTAGTATTTCTGTTTCTTAAGTTAAATAGGCGAGCAACAATTAGCAAAAACGTTCAATGCCACGTTAGATTCCTATGTTCGACTTTGAGAACGAACTCTCGGTATACCTACCCTTAGGTTTGCCTTGTAGGCCTCTCAGTTGGTTGTAGCTTTGCTCATCCTGGAACAGTTTTCCGAGCTGAGTTTCCTGCTTTTCAAACCCCCTGCACCACTAAGAGGTGTTTTAGTAGTTCTCAAAGGACCCACCTGTACAAATATGACTCTAAAATATAGTTGGAAAGAAGATCCACTTCGTCCTATATAAGTGGACAGCTTAGGACACGAGAGACGTCCCCTAGAAGGATGCCCTCTAAGTTTTTCTCCAAGGAGATGTTTGTAGAGGGGAGTATCCGTTACCTTGGGGTTGTGATAACCCTTTTGGACGGCCGCCTTACAGTTAATTTCAAAAGAAGTCATTCTATGATCCGAGATGGTCGCTTCTGAAGTGACTTATTGCCAGTTCATTATGTGGTCAGAGATGCTCACTGAGGCCTGAGTCAGATCAATGACAGTCTGGCTTCGGGTAGTTACAAACGTGGGTTACTGCTCCGATTCAGTAGCTCTAGATTAGTACTTGTCAAATACTCAAATAGTGATTTTCCTCAACTGTTAACGTCAGTGCTCCCCCTTGTAGTATGGTGAGTACTTCAATCGCACCCTATAATGAGGTGTTTTTTGTTTCTCTCACAGTGTTCTATCAGCTCTACCATTTCGCAGCAGATCTCTACTCTGTATAGCCGTGATATCATGACCACACAGATGTAGCAGCAAAAGTTTTAGTATGACTAAGTTTGTCTTGCTGTTTACCAACAAAAACCAGTAGCCATGGTCCATGAACTAACTTTTTTTTTATTATTGGTTGTGTAGGTGTACCTATTATACTTACAAAACATACATATACAATAAAATACAAAAATTTAAAACTAATAAACATAAATAAACAAATGAATTTATATACTATCCTCGCCAGGAGTGTTTACCGCTACGTCATCACATACAATCATATGGTGTAATATGAAAAACACGAATCAAAATTGTACTATATTAGTCAAATGAGAATTAAATTCTTATGCATATAAAAGAAATTAAATTCGCGTTTATAGGTTTATTCTTTCTATAACATTTGCTTATTCAATACCGTATGTCGATTTCGTCAAATGCACTGCGAATGTTCACCATCCTTATTGAATTCACTGTTTTATATGAGATGACAGTATTAATAAATTGGATAGCTAGATTCATACATTAATGACGTAGCGGTAAACACTCCTGGCGAGGATATTATGGATTCATCCCAGTAAGAACATACACTTTCAATTTTCTTTCAATTTAAACTACTTTCTTATGCTGCAGTTTGACATGTCTCCATAAATTACTCTTCCATTATGAAGTGAAACTACAATGTTAACATTTAAGCCGTTCTAAGTAGGGACGATGAATTTACAAATGTTGGACTAAATTTCTTCTTAATTTTGTAGTAAACTTACACTAGTGACATTGGAACTCTTCGGAAACATTATGTACTTTCTTATGTCTTGATAAATATTCTTTCCGTTTTGTGAGATAACTGCAGTGTTGACACTTAAGCCCTTCTAAGTCTGTACGATGAATTTTCATATGACTCAACAAATTCCCTTTCCATTAGGTGTTTTCTTTTTGCATCACCACAGGGTTGAGCACATGCACAGTGGCGCCGACTTCGTGGGGGCAGCGGGGCGCGTGCCCCCATGTAGGCAGATTGCGTGGGGGCATGGCCCCCATGCACTTCACTGGCACGTGAACATGACTATGAACAAAATTGGGATTTGGGAAAGTGAGACACATTAATTTTACACGTAAAAATGTTAGGAATAGGTCTATATCTATCTGTTTCACGCCATGAAAGTGAGAATTTAAAAATTTTCAGAAATATCAGATCAGGACCGATCCAGAAGTAAATAATTCTGTATGTTTATGATACAGATGTTTAATTATGTT
Source organism: Pyrocoelia pectoralis (assembly GCA_036250285.1). Lineage (NCBI taxonomy): Eukaryota > Metazoa > Arthropoda > Insecta > Coleoptera > Lampyridae > Pyrocoelia > Pyrocoelia pectoralis. The sequence continues at coordinate 30,717,316 of CM070080.1, forward strand.
ATGACTGGCTCAGTTTACCTGTTTGTATAGTGTATAGTGTATGCAGATTTATATCAAAATTACGTGACTATACACGATACCACAGTCTGTGACAATACTGACCGGAAAAAATGTTTTGTTTAGTCTTTGTTAGAGATATGCAGTGTTCGAAAAGTTACACAATCAGTAATAAACGCAAAAACGGTTTATAACTATTAATTAAGTATCTACAAGAAGAAAAACGTTGTTACATGAGATGAAAAATTTCTATATCACTAATCAACAAAAAAACAATATATCATCTACTATCTACTAATACAGCCGGTTGTCAAGAAACATTTATACATTCCCAACACTTCCCCTCGAGACCACCGGCACAATTAGGTGAGTCCTTTTGTTAAACCAAGTAATTCAACACACTTCAAATGCTTCTGCTTGATTAATGCCTTCGTCAATATATCTGCAGCCATCTCCTCCGATGGTAAATGTTGTAGATCAACCACTCCTGATTCGACGGTCTCGCGAACAAAATGATGTTTGATGTCGATATGTTTTATCCTAGAGTGGTAAACTGGATTCGAAGCTAGTTTCTGAGCGCCAATGTTATCATTTGACAATTTGATAACATCAATGCCTTCCACTAATACCTCGGCATGACATGCTGTGTAGACATCATCGCCGCTATCAGCATGTTTGGCCACGCTGTATTTCTTTTTAGGTCTTCCTCGTAACCCTGTTAAAACTTTACGTGGTCTGCCAGGACCGCGTTTAACGATAGGCGTTGGGTCTGTAGATGGAAATCCGTCTGAAAACTCGTCTTCGTTATTTTCGACATCGTTTTCGATGTCAGACTCCCTAGCACTGTCTGCCTTGTTGTCGCTTTGCCCATCCAACCTATCTGAATTTGTTCTGATCAGCTGCAGCTCGGTGCATTCGTCACTTACTTCTGATTTGCTGGAAAAATTTTCCGACGGAAAGAAATCTGCCGATCCCTCTCTGGTCTGCATCGAAATTTTCTCCAAGAACTTTACATCGCGTGACGTCTCGACCTTCCCCTCGCTTGGAATCCAAACTCTGTACCCCTTTGAATTCTCACTATAACCCACGAAAATTCCTTTCTTTGATCGTGGTGCAAGTTTGCTTCGATTTGGACTAGTATTCAAAATGTGTACTTCACAACCAAACCGTCTAAGGAAACTAACATCTGGAGATATTCCGTGCCACGCCTCGTAAGGCGTCTTCCCATTCAATCTGCTTGTTGGGCACCGGTTCCTGATGAAATTCGCTGTGTTAACAGCTTCTGCCCAGAACGACGCTGATAATCCTGACTCAATCAGGAGACACCTCGCTGTTTCCATCAGAGTTCTATTTCGCCTTTCGGCCACGCCATTTTGCTCTGGGTTGTACGGCACTGTCAAACGCCGTGTTATTCCATGCTGTCGGAGAAGTTCGTCAAACTGTTTATTTACAAACTCGAGACCATTGTCAGTTTGAAACATCTTGATTTTTGTTCCTTTCTGAGTCTCAACCATAGCTCTATAATCCTCAAAATGGTTGATAGCTTCACTTTTGTGTTTAATAAATTTTATTTCACACCATCCTGAATAATCGTCAATGAAAGTAACTATGTAACGATTCTTCCCGTTTGACATTACACGCATGGGTCCACAAATGTCTGAATGAACAAGATCTCCAAGCTTTGTTTTTCTTTCAGACTTTTTAGGAAATGGCAGTCGTGACATCTTCCCCTCAATGCAGATCTCACATGTGAAGTCCGCATTCACATTTTCAACGCGCAAGCCTTGCATCGTCCTTTTCTTGATCGCATCACGCAAAGATTGTAGGTTTAAATGTCCAAGTCGTTTGTGCCAATCCTCTAACGAATTTACGGTTTCGTTGATCGCCTTACAACTATCGCTTGTACCACCTCGGATGTAGTATAAGCCGTTCGCTCGTTCCGCGACAAGCGCAACCTTGCCTACGTTATCAATTATTTCGGCTTTCTCTTTATTAAAAACCACCGTATAACCCTTGTCGGTTATCTTACTAACGGAAACAAGATTCGTACGAAGATCCGGTACGCACAGAGTATCATTAAAGTTCACTTTCTTTTCATACCCGTCAACATTTATTGACACTGGTACGACACCTCTGGCTTCAATCTCTGTACATGAACTGTTTGCTAAGTTCAATTTTCCGCCCCCGTGTGTAACAATATTCGTGAATGCGTCAATGTCTTTGCACATATGTGCGGTACAGCCACTGTCAATACACCATTCACTGCTTTTTACTATTTTGTCCACACGAATAGCTTCGTCGCATTCGCGCAAATTTGGCGCTGCAAACAAACTTAAATCGTCAGCATGCCCAGCACTTTGATCTTCCGACTGAATTGTCTTCGATTTACACTGTTTCGCAGTATGACCGGGTTTTTGACATTTAAAACACCTAAAAACTTTCTTCCGATACTGTTTTTGATTTTTATCTTCATCGCTTTCACTTTCATTCTTTTGATTTCCGTACTTCCGACCCCATAACGCGTTTTGAACTGAATGCTTTTTATCAGTTGCCTTTCGAGCTTCGCACTCTTCTAATATTTTTACTCGCAATGCTTCCGGCGTCGGAAGTTCGTCTCGCGAAGTAATCGCACACCGAAAATTATCAAATGAATCAGGTAAACTTCGTAAAAGCATTACCGTCAGGAGATCGCGGTTTATTTCAATTTCCATCTCGGCCAGTTTATCAACAATATCGAGAAACTCCTGTGTACTTTGTCGAGCATCATCACCGTCCTTTACCTTGTGTGAAGTTAGTTGATTCAGCAATGCAACTTTTCTCATTGGTCCTTTTGATTGATGAATTTCTTCCAACTTAATCCAAATTTCACGCGCTGTTTCACATCCCTTTACAGGCTTAATTTCCGAAGGACTTATTGACAAAATAATGTCCGACTGAGCCTTGAGATCACCCTCGGTACAACGTCTTGCAGCCTCGATTGAGTTTGCATTATTTTCCAAAACTTCAGGTTTGACAGAACCTCCATTAACGTATGACCAAGCGTCATTTTTTATTAAAATTGCGCGCATCTGGATTTTCCAGGTGTCATAATTTTCTTTATTCAACGGTTCAAACCGCACAACACCATTCGCGTTCATTATTCCACTTTTAATAAACGTTGAAAGAAAATACAACTTCAAACGAAAAAAGTTCACTTAACTTCAAAAGTTCGGATCACTCTTTTTGCGTAACTTTATCCCTGGGCCCATAACCTGTTAGAGATATGCAGTGTTCGAAAAGTTACACAATCAGTAATAAACGCAAAAACGGTTTATAACTATTAATTAAGTATCTACAAGAAGAAAAACGTTGTTACATGAGATGAAAAATTTCTATATCACTAATCAACAAAAAAACAATATATCATCTACTATCTACTAATACAGCCGGTTGTCAAGAAACATTTATACATTCCCAACAGTCTTTTCCTAGGCTGTCGGTGTTAGCGTGTTAGCATATCAGTTATTTCGTTAAATCATCATTCACAACATAGAATAGATGGTAATATTTCGTATGTCGTACTCTATTACAAACAAAGAAATACATTTTATGCAGTTTAGATGTTTTTCCAAAATTTTGTCTTCTATGAATAAAAATGAAACTGCAATAAAGTAGTTTTTTATCTTGATGTTTCAAAAATACCTACACCGTTGCTCCTGATGATTTTAAAAGATGAGCTTTTCCTGTAGTGCTGCTGCCCCTTGCCCCCATGTAGATCTTAAAAACCCGGCGCCACTGCACATGCACAATTATCACGTGATTAAAGTGCCTTGCGTCATAAGACATTTCTGCCTCAGGTTAATATAAAACTTAAAATAAAGCTTTTAAAACGAATAGGGTTATTGAGAACTGAGTCAAATTATTTTTATAAAACGAATGGTGTGTATTGACAGAGCTGACTTAAAGCTACCACAAAATGCAAAAAGAAAACACCTATTTTGTCGCATAACTACAGTGTTGACATTGGAACTCTTTGGAATCATTATGTACTTTCTTATGTTGCGTTATAGTTATTTATGTATCAAGGGAATTATAAGGGTCTTAATTACCGAGGGTAAAGTTTGCGTCCCGAGGGCCTTGCGCCCGAGGGACAGCAATTACCCGAGGTAATTGAGACCTATTAATTCCCGTGATACATAGATAATTTTATTTCTGACCGAGTTTAATAAAATTTGTTCATTTCCGGTATATTTGATTCAGGTATCGTCGATTGCAGTTTTGGTTGTTGCTAGGTTACTGGTTCATAAAAGAGCCGTAGAGGGAATTATAGCGTCTTTATATCCCAAGGGAGTTATGACACTCTTTATTGGTATCGTAACTATGACAATATAAGCTTATAATATCACTGTCAGAAATAAAATAATGTTTCCGTTTGGTGACATAACTACACACTTGACATTTAAATTCTTCTAATTTTCATATGTTTGACTAAATTTCTTCTTAATTTTGTAGTAACCTTACACTGGTGACATTTAAATTCTTCTAATGCGGTACGATGAATTTTCATATGTTTCACTAAATTTCTTCTTAATAATTTTGTAATATACTTACAATGGTGACATTTGAGTTCTTCCAAGTTACGATGTTGTATTCTCATATGATTCAATAAAAAATGGTGCAGTAAACTTACAGTGATGACATTTGAACCCTTCTGAATTACGATGTACTTTCTTATGTTGTGTTGAATAATCTTTCCGTTTTGTGACATAGCAACATTTTTGACATTTCAATTTTTTAGAAAGATAGTTTAAAAATGTGTCCTGTCCTGATCCTCTTGGGAAATTACTACACGTAGTTTTGATCCACTTCTAATAATTGTATCGGTTCCGTTAATATGCAAAGATCGTGGGGGATTGCCATTTATTTGATAAATTTGTGTTACAAAGGTATTTACTTCTTCCTCCTGTTTTGTTTCAACTTGGCTCACCGTCTCTTCGCAAATTGAATTTATTTCTGTTGTTTGCAGCTGTTGTTCATTTAGTTGAAAAATTTGTGTTCTGGAATGCAGGCTGACGGTTCGATGTAGACGTACTGGTCGGTGTTTCGTTGGCGGCTATGACTTCTGTGGCTAACAGCGTTCGCTTATAAAGGATTCTGGCTGGTGTCGACGCGTTGTGATTGGTCGGCCAATGGGAATCAATCCTTGCTCAGTACGTTAGCGACTGTGTACCGAGATCATATGTGGTCGCCACAATTTAAAAAAAAATCATTCTATGATCTGACATGGTCGCTTCTGAAGTGGCCTTACTGCCAGTTCATTATTTATTTTTTATTGTTTATTTATTTATTTATTTATTTTGTCGGGAAATCCCTTTAATACAATCTGTAGTATACATTTAGTAGTTCACAATACTTAAAGTAGCGCCAACGCACAATGCATCGCCCAATAGGGAAGCGCGGTGAATACTGAATAAAGACAGTTAGATTAGAAAGGGTTTTTCTATGGTGTTAGAACGTAGAAGTTACAAGAACATATATTTTGTTTATTATATGTACAAGAACGCGGCTAGTGTTAATATGTGTAGTGATAAGCATTCTTAATTAATTACTTGTATTTTAGATAAATAAAGATTATGAACCCCGATACATAACACAATCTCAACACTTTAAATAAAAAATTACAATCCTGTTCAATCTTAATACTTACCTACTCTTAATTAAACTAAAATAAAATATTCCACGTTAAGGATGGGTAGATATATAGCATTAACAGATTAATTTAATAGATACACCAAAAACAAACCGCACAATGAGGTACCTATTGACTGAACGAATGAAGTCAATATTTTGTATTTCTTATAATTCTGAAACTATTATGCGATGCCTCAAAAATGTTAAACCATGGCTCACAGGGTTAGGCTTCGGGTAGTTACGAACGTGGGTTCACTGCTCCGATTTAGTAGCTCTAGATTAGTACTTGTCAAATACTCAAGTAGTGATTTTCCTCAAAGATTAACGTCTAGTGCTCCCCCATGTAGTATAGTGAGTACTTCAGTCGCACTCTATAATGAGGTGTTTTTTGTTTCTCTCACAGTGTTCTATCAGCTCTACCATTTCGCAGCAACAACAGATATAATTGAGCTCTACTCTGTATGTCACAACTTAACTGTATAGCTGTGATATCATGGCTACACCATATACATATTACATAATATGGGCTACACAGGTGTAGCAGCTGAAGAGTTTTAATGTGGCTGGGAACAAACTAGGGTGTAGAATTGGATGATGCACCAGGGATTTCAATGTAAAAATCTTAATGTTCGATTATTTGCTTCCCTAATTATTTTACGTAGACAAAAATTCGGAATCGACCGATTTACTTATTTTTACTTTGAATTTTTCAGAAAGCAAATATTTAGGCAAATCAAAATATCCACTTTCTCAAAATCGGTGGTACCTTGAAATTGTTGACAGGCACCTATTAATTTAATAAAAAAATAAACTTTTACACGATGCAACTAAAATCGTTTAATTAAATATACTAAATATGTCTGAATCTTGTTGCAACGACGCTCAAATTAGATAAAATGCCCTACAATGATGCTCATTGAAAGACAAAATTGTTCTTACATCAACCATTTCATTGCACCACTCATTTTTTGGCAGAGTATCACTTTTAATTTTCAATATTTCTGCATTCCATATTAAGTATGTAAAATAAAAACAAAGACCATGTAGGGATGTAGATTTGTTTAATCTACAAAAAAGTTAAATAGCCTTTTTGTCTAAAGTACCTAATTAGGGAAGCAAACAATCGAATATTAAGATTTTTACATTGAAATACCTATATGATGCATGAGCTATGTAATTCTACACTCTGTATATACATGTCCTAGGTTTGCCGTGCTGTTTATCAACAAAAACCAGTAACCAGGTAGAACTAAATTTTTATTGCTACCTTACAAATACATAAGTATAAAATATAAAAATAACTAAACAAACAAATGAATTTATATGAAGTCATCCCAGTAAGTACATACACTTTCAATTTTGTAGTAAGCGTGTACTGGTGACATTTAAACTATTTTTTGTGTTGCACTTTGACATGTCTCCATATAGGTATTACTCTTCCATTTTGAAGTGAACTACAATGATGACATTTAAACTCTTCTAAGAGAGGACGATGACAGTTCATATGTTTGACTTAATTTCTTCTTAATTTTGTAGTATATTTACACTGGTGACATTCCAACTCACAATGATGTATTTTCATATGATCCAATAACTATTTTTTTAATTTTGTAGCAAACTTACACTTATGACATTGGAAATGTTCTGAATCACGATGTACTTTCATATGATTCGATAAATAATTTTTACGTTTTGTGACATAACTACACTCTTGACATTTAAACTCTTCTAATAATGAATTTTCATATGTTGCACTAAATATCTTTTTAATTTTGTAGTAAACTTACACTGGTGACACTGGAACTCCTCTGGATCATGATATACTTTCATATGTTGCGATAAATAGTCTTTCTGTTTTGTGACATAACTACAGTGTTGACATTTAAGCTCTTCTAAGCCAGAACGATGAATTTTCATATGAGTCAATAAATATTTTCTTGATTTTGTAGCAAACTTACACTGATGACATTTCAACTCTTCTGAATCACGATGTACTTTCTTATGTTTCGATAAATAATTTTTATATTTTGTGACATAATTGCACTCTTGACATTTAAGCTCTTGTAAGCCAGAACGATGAATTTTCATATGAGTCAATAAATATTTTCTTGATTTTGTAGCAAACTTACACTGATGACATTTCAACTCTTCTGAATCACGATGTACTTTCTTATGTTTCGATAAATAATTTTTATATTTTGTGACATAATTGCACTCTTGACATTTAAGCTCTTGTAAGCCAGGTCGATGAATTTTCATATGCTTCACTAAATATCTTTTTAATTTTGTAGTAAACTTACACTGGTGACATTTGAACTCTTCTGAAGCATTATGTACTTTCTTATGTTGCGATAAATAATCTTTCCGTTTTGTGACATAACTACACTCTTGACATTTCAGCTCTTCTAAGCCTGGATGATGAATTTTCATATGTTGCACTAAACATCTTTTTAATTTTGTAATAAATTTACACTGGTGACATTTGAACTCTTCTGAAGCATTATGTACTTTCTTATGTTGCGATAAATAATCTTTCCGTTTTGTGACATAACTACACTCTTGACATTTCAGCTCTTCTAAGCCTGGATGATGAATTTTCATATGTTGCACTAAACATCTTTTTAATTTTGTAATAAATTTACACTGGTGACACTGGAACCCCTTTGAATCATGATATACTTTCATATGTTGCGGTAAATAATCTTTCCGTTTTGCGACATAAGTACACTTTTGACATTTCAATTTTTTAGAAACATAATTTAAAATTGTGTCCTGGTCCGCTTGGGAAATTACTACACGTAGTTTGGGTCCACTTCTAATAATTGTATCGGTATTTACTTCTTCCTCCTGTTTTGTTTCAACTTGGCTCAGCGTCTCTTCGCAAATTGAATTTATTTGTGCTGCTTGCAGCAGTGGTTCATTTAGTTGAAAAATTTGTGTTAGAAGGGTGGAATTTACTTCTTGCTCTTGTTTTGGTTCAACTTGTCTCAGTGTTTCTTCGCAAATTGAATTTATTTTTTTTGGTTCATTTATTTGATAAGTTTGTGTTGTAAGGTAGGAATTTAATGCTTCCTCCTCCTTTGGTTCAACCCCTTCAATTGCTAGCTGTGGTTCATCTTTGATTCTGTTCATCATTACATTAATTTCTGTGGACAATTGACATTTTTAATTTTGAACAGATGAAAAATAAAACAAAACAGTTATCGCGAAGAACTATTATGTTACATTTGAACTATTTTCGTGATTTAGAATAGGTATACCAACCTTTGGTTATATATATATATGGGTTATATTTGTATTTGTATTTGTATTTATGTTTATGTTAACATCACAATTGTGCTTACAATCGTCAAAGAACTAAAAAAAAGAAAAAAAAAGTATTGGACACGATCTTAAATAACATCGGTATTCATATAATATGTATAACCAAATTTAATCCTCAAAGTCGTCAGCACCAATTTTATGATTAATATATTCGTCTACACTACACTATAAAAACTTTTTCGACACAAATATTTCTTCATTTTTATCTTAAATGTGCTGTTTGGTAACGTCCTGATGGGTCTGGGCAGTTTATTGAAGAAGCGCACGCCCGTGAAGTCAAAGCTTCTCTCTGTTTTGTTTAATCGTATATTTGGTGATCTTAGATCATTCTTACTTCTTGTGAAATGGTCGTGGTTTCCAGTATCATAATTATCGTAAGATTCTTTTACATATACTTCATCGTTTCATATATGTAAAGGCATGGAAAAGTTAATACCTTCAGTTTACGAAATTCATCTCTACAGTCTTCTCTATATTTCAGGCCTGCTACAATCCTGATTGCTCTCCTCTCCTCTGTAACTTAAAAATATTTGATGCACCACTCGACCCTCCCCATGCGGTAATCCCATAAATTATATGCGACTGACACATAGAGAAGTACGCCGTCAGCAACACATCACGTGTTACACAGTTTGAGAGATATCTTAATTGGTATATTATATTTATTGATAATTTTTTACCCAGTGCTTGACAGTGATTCTTCCATGTTAATTTATCGTCTAATTGTAGGCCGAGAAATTTCACATATTCAGGGTTTGAAGTTTTTAGAACAGGTTTTAGAGTAAAAATCATATTTTGTGTTTTGTTTGTGTTCAAACAGAGACCATTTTGTTGAAACCAGTTTGCAGCTAATCTTACAGTTTCACTTGCTTTGTTTTTAACCAAAGTGAAGTCGTGGGACCTATCAATGAAGGTTGTATCATCAGCGTAATTTATTTTTTCCGCATTGCTTACTGAAAAAATATCGTTTATATAAATGATAAATAATATTGGCCCTAACACTGATATCATGTTTATGCAATATACAAACAACTGTTTATCTATAAACTATAAACAAAAGTACTATTACGTTTTCTGTGAGTAGGTATATTATACTGAGCATTGCCTTTAACGTACCCTAAACACACCTAACTTTGGATAGCAGCCCGATATAAGGTACCTCCAAACTGTTGTAACTACTAACTCATAGAAAAAGTAACCAAGGATAGAATGTAATCTTCATTACCTTAGGTGAAACTGTCATGGCAGTCGAGTTCTCCCAAAACAACAGATGTCGCTATAGATTTAGAGTAATTCGGCGGGAAATTAAACGATTTAAACTTAAAAAATCTCAGAATCATACAAATAACTTATATTAACAATAATAACCTGTGCGAGTATTTAAAAAAATTGATTAAAGTATTCCGTAAATTTATATTTATAATAAACACCACAAGCTTCGGCAATAACATTAATGATCACGTTGCATGTTCATGTTATATAGAAAATTACAAACAAGTAAATACTACAAGGAATAAGGATCTTTAATCTTTACTGCTGTTTGTGTTCAAACTTTTGATTTTTGACCTTTTGATTTTCGAGTTACGTCGAACGGTCGAACATGTATCTACGATATTCTACAGTAGCACCATCTATTGCTTTGGGAGAATTCGGCCGCCATGACATGTTTCACTTAAATTACACAAGTTTACATTCTATCCTTGGTTACTTTTTCTATGTACTAACTACAGCAACTAACGTAAAACCGGTAAAACTATAAACTAATATAATATGGCTGGCAGGCAACCGAGATGCGCACTGGTGGAAAATGTTTTAATTGAAGCAGTGTTGCCACATTTAATTTGGCGAATCTACTAATATTTTTCCCTGAATCTACAAAAATAATTTACAAATATACCGGAAATCTACTTTATATCCCATAACCCTACCGGGTGATTTAGTTATACTGATGAAGTTTGAATTTCGCGTGTTAGTGTTTTTTACGGCGTTAAATGGGCGATGTTCAACGGCTCCTGTCGAGAGCAGTTTATGGAAGAGCACCCCTATGTTTATTTTTTAGTCTTATGAATATTCTATTACAAGAAACAAATTGTTGACCGATTTGAAAATCGCTTAATTAGCAAAGGATTATGACTCCTCGTTTTCGAGATTTTACTTCGTTAAATTTTTTTCTGTTCTGTGTTTTTCGAAACCGTGTCCATACATTTGACGAACTACGAACAGTAATCACTGCGGAAACTTGAAAGAATTACACCTGTAACCTGTAACTCTGGAAAAAGTGTTCGACAATATGAGGTGTAGAGTGGAATTATGTCGTGAACATACCTAACTGTATATTTTGGACAATTTTTATTTAAAATAAAATATTACCATAACTATGTGCTTAGTGAAAATGCAAAATTTGTTATAAAACGAAAGATTTAATTGTATGTTCAAATCTACCAAAATCTACAAAGGAAAATCTGCCTACTAAAATTTTCTAAAAAAATGTGAAAATTTACTAAAAAAGTAGAAATCTACTAAATGCGGCAATGCTGGTTTGAAGTGCAGCTTGCAGAGCGAACCTTATATTACTTAACTTTATCGTCCAATGCTCAACTGCTCTTTCCGTAACTCGTAGGTACTTTAGGGAGGTACGACATGTCTTTATCTCTAGTGTCCTTGTTTGTCGTATGCGCATCTCTCGTACGCCGAGCTATATTATGAAATTAGCAAAACTATGATACATTTTTTAAAAATTGTAATAAACTTTCTTAATAAACAAAACTTGTATATTCGAGTTTAACTGTTTGTGTAACGTACCGGTATACAAGTAGTTACAGGTTCTTCCTTGATAGAGCTCTGCAGAAACGCGCCAAGCCGCGAGATGGTCCCCTGATAACTTCTGTCGCATGACATCAAGTTCCATGTCTAGCCGCGCATGGGTGGCTTGAGTTATTAAGTTGTTTACACTTACAGTTGATACTGTTAAGTGGAAGAATCAGCCATAAAACACTTGTTTTGAGGCCAGTCCGTCAACTGATCGGCTTTCTCATTGCCCTTTCACGCATAGGAGCTCGAGGGAATGTATTGCCGTTCGTCGCTTGCACTATTTCTGATCGTTTTATTCTTTATGTAATGCATGAGAACTTGTCTTACACTAAGGGTTATTTCTAGAACTAATTCTGCCTGAAAGAAGTTGGCCTGATATGGAAGTTAAGTTCTTTGGAGTAAATTCCGATGCCTGTTTCTTCCATTGTTTTAGTTCTATCCATGAAGATGGATGTCAGGTTGGGACGCTACTTCCCCATCGAGAAAGATGTGATAGTTCCTCCCTATTATAAATTGAGGAATGAGAGAGTCCAGGATAGGCAGCCGCTTGACTCTCTCCGCTAAAATTGTGGAGTGTCTTACCTCCACACCTCTGTTATTCGACAACTCCGTTGTTTTTAGACGTCAGGCTGCCAGCACGGCCTGCTCTCTCACATATAATCTTTTTCTTGAACCGTCTTTTGTATTGTACAACTTGCCAAGCGCGCGAAGTTGCACTTGAGATGCGCAGAAAAGGAAACAAAGATAGCTTCGGGGGACCGGGGCACGTGAGATGCACTTAAAAGCGGTTCCCTACTTCGTCGAAGTACACTCAGTTACACCAAGTTTCTTAGATTATTTACAGAACTTCTTACTAATCACATAAACATAAAAATACTAGTGCGCAACCTACACTCAAGTGCAACTTCTCGCTTGACAAGCTGTATACAGGGTGACCCAGGGCTGTGTGATCGGTCCACAACTTTTTTGCTATTCAAGATATCGACATGCGGTTTTCACCGCCAAGTAAGCACACTTATACTGCACATTATAAAAATATTTTGATTATATACAGAATGTTCCTATACAGGGTGGTAAACCAAAGTTATGTTTTTTTAAATGGGACACCCTGTATATTTGTACATTATTAGTTTTTATATGAAAAAATAATAGCACTTTGTATAGGTCATTATGGGTCTAGCTCTCTCCGTTTCGGCGTTATTCAACGTTTTGTTCGACAAAAGGCTCATATTTGATGGATCACTGCCCAGTAGGCCATGGATGTTTTTCGAAAAACTTGCCACAGAAAATTTTAGAATAACTTGGAATTTTAATAAATAGTCGACTTTTGGTCCATGTATGCACACACTATACAGGGTGCGCTGAAACGCAAAAAGTCGAAAAACTCTTTTTTTATAAATGGAACACCCTGTATTTCTGTTCACGAGTCGATTAAGTTTTTTATAAGCTTTCCACAGATATGAAATTTGTATGGTCAATTCTGAATAGTTACTGAGATTTTTCGGAAAAACTATTGTAATTATGAAGTTGTTGATTTTTGCAAGTAGGCTGCTGTTAGTGAATATCGCAAGTGATAAGACAGTTAATTTAGGTTTCTTGCAAGACGAGTAAAACATCCACTTGAGTTTCTTCATCAATCCTCCCTCCCAATATCTCCTTCTTTCCATATTTAATGATGCCAGATTCTTCAAATCGGTTTCTAAGTTTTGAAAAGAAATGACTCGTGGTACTCTCGCATCGGGAGATTTTTGATGGTATATTCTACTGGCTAACAAAACATTTTGATTGGCTTCACCAATACAGTCACAAGGGCGCCGCCAAGGGGGGCCATCGCCCCCCTGGGAAAAAGAAAAAAGGCAAGTTATTAAAAATTAAAATAAATTTTGTGCGAAATTTTGAAAAAACGCCAGAGCCACGAACTCCCAATAGTGCTTGCCCCCACCCCCCTGGGAAAATTGTCTGGCGACGCCCTTGTACAGTAATCCATATTGATTAATTCATTTTAGTGTCGAGCAAAAATGTGCAACAGTAACAATGTAGATTATCACACTAGCATCTAAATTAACTTTCATATCACTTGCGATATTCGTTAACAGCAGCCTACTTGCAAAAATCAACAACTTCTTCATAATTACAATAGTTTTTCCGAAAAATCTCAGTAACTATTCAGAATTGACCATACAAATTTCATATCTGTGGAAAGCTTATAAAAAACTTAAATGACTCGTGAACAGAAATACAGGGTGTTCCATTTATAAAAAAAGAGTTATTCGACTTTTTGCGTTTCAGCGCACCCTGTATAGTGTGTGCATACATGGACCAAAAGTCGACTATTTATTAAAATTCCAAGTTATTCTAAAATTTTCTGTGGCAAGTTTTTCGAAAAACATCCATGGCCTACTGGGCAGTGATCCATCAAATATGAGCCTTTTTTCGAAGAAAACGTTGAATAACGCCGAAACGGAGAGAGCTAGACCCATAATGACCTATACAAAGTGCCATTATTTTTTCATGTAAAAACTAATAATGTACAAATATACAGGGTGTCCCATTTAAAAAAACATAACTTTGGTTTACCACCCTGTATAGGAACATTCTGTATATAATCAAAATATTTTTATAATGTGCAGTAGAAGTGTGCTTACTTGGCGGTGAAAACCGCATGTCGATATCTTGAATAGCAAAAAAGTTATGGACCGATCACATAGCCCTGGGTCACCCTGTATATAACAAACTGTGGTCTTTAAACTTCTAGAACTGATGATTAAGATTAGTTTATTACAGTGAACTCTAATATAACAGAGTTCACTGGTTTATTAATTCAACATAACCTGGTATCATGGATTTTTAAACTCTACAGACTCTGTGCAACAATTGTCCGGGATTGAACATGATCAATTTTAATAATAAAAGAAATGAAAAACATTTACACTTTATTGTAACGATGATAAATTAGAATGTTTACGAATGACGAAAGACAACGTCTTTGCTCTTCAAACATTTTCTTGTGACGCCACTGAACAGACGCTAAAAAGTTTACCGCCATCTAATGGATATCTTTGTTACGGTAATAATGACGTTTCTAACATAAACATAACCTTATTTTTAATAACAAACCAAACGTTTGTTCCTTCTAATGTAGTGCTTAAATTTTGGAAAAATTATGTCTGAAACAAACAAGTTTAAACGAAGGTATGGAAAGTATGCAAACGATCGTTATAAAAGAAACAGAAATGAACATGGTCAGAAAGAAGAAAATAAAGGCACCGATAAACCAAAGCACCCTCCGCACTTACGAGGAAGGGAAATTGGGCTCTACTATTCTAATCGGTCAAAACTACCTCGAGTGGTAAGTATTTTCTTTGTAATTTACAATACTATAAACGGTTTTTTAAAGAATATACATTGTACATACAGTTTATTTAATTGTCTTAGCAGCACCCCTCAACAGTTAAACTGTTGTCCTTGAAACTTAACAGGTGAAATAAAATTTATTTTCCCATGAAAAGTTAAATATAGCATAAAGGAAAAACAGACTGCTGATATTGCTTTTTTTCATCTTATCTTTTAGATTGTACGATTTCCTAAGAATTATGGTTGGTTGTTTTACTTTAATAAGAAATTGTGAAATGTAGGTAGTGAAATTTTGTACCATTATGCCACAAGGATTAATTTGAAATTATAGTTAGCTTGTTAGCTGTCATCTATTCAGTATTTGTATCTGCTTATACCTTTGGGATAACTTTCAACAGCTAACAGTAGCATTGTTTCACCTCTAGGTGGTAAATATAGTTTCCTAAAGGATATATTAAAGAATTATACAGGAACGTAATAACACTGACATTTATATATCGCTACAACATCATTAACATATTATCTACAATTCAGCATCGTTTCCATTTTTTTTATGCACTTCAGTGCATACGAATTTTGGCAATTTTATAACATAGCATTTCTAACCTACGCTTGAACACAGGCTTTGTCAACATGTCCGCTAGCTGAGCTTCGTATTCGACTGGTTTCACATTCAGTAAACCTTCAGAAACACAATCTCTTATGCAAAAATATTTACGTTTCATATGTTTAGTTCTACAATGTTGTTCATAAGACGGATTCTGAGCCAGGTAGAACATGGATTCATTGTCCAAAAATAGTACTAGAAGCTTTTTGCATTCCGTTATCTCTGCAAGCAGTTCTTTAAGCCAAACTATCTCCTGTACAGCTTCAGTAGTTGCAATTAATTTGGCTTCGGTCGAAGATAAGGCAACCGTATTCTGCTTATGACTCCTCCAAGTTATAGGTCCTGAGAGTAAGCACACCATACCTGATGTTGAATGGCCGGTTGCTTAATGTCCAGCAAAATCTGTATCACTGTAGCATATTAAATTTGTGTCCGTGTTCGAGAGAATCTTTCAAATACCTAAGTATCCGCTTTACTCCAGTTGTATCCTGCTTAGTAGAGTTTTCAAGATTTCTGTATGTAACATTGACAGCATAACTTATATCAGGTCTCGTTCCTACCATTAAATAAGTCAAAGGGGCCAACTGCTTGATGGTAAGGAAAGAATTCTTCCTTGGTACTTTGACAACCCAGTTGTTTTTCCTTTATAATTGGAGTTGGAGCTTGTTTGCAATCTGACATTTGGAATCGACCCAATAACTTTTCCATTTATGATTTTTGATTAAGCTTGATTATGCCATCTTCGCATTTTCCAAGGAAATATTTTGCTGGTGCTGTAGTAATTTTAAAGCGATTTCTTTACTCGTTTAAGAATTTTTTTTCATTCTTTTCTAACGACAACGCAACTAATCCATCATTCATGTAAAGAGCAATTGAAATTTCTTCGCGATAAGTGACTGGTTCTTTTACTTTTCGTGTAATTTCATTGAACGCAGACATGACAAAATCGTCAAACTTTCCAGGTTTCTGAAGAGTGACACGATCTTGAAGGGTTTGTTTTGAACTTTCTGTATTTTCATTTATTTCATCATCCTCCTCATCTTTATTACTATCACATTGTCTTTCTGTTTCTTGTTCCTCTTCTGTTAAAACATCTCTATCTATCAGGGTTCTTTTGTGACAACTCGACGGGAACATAATCTCTTTTTACGGTATATTCAAGAAATATGGCGTCTCGGCTTTTTATTACTTTTCTAGCGTTAGGTATTATGAATCTATAACCTTTAGTGTTCTCACAATATCCAATGAAAATCATTTTGTGTGCCTTCGCGTCCCATTTCTTTTGTTTTTCTTTAGGTAAGTGCACCATGGCATCACAACCAAATATACCCATATGATTTACACTTGGTTTCTGACCGGACCACATTTCTTCTGGAGTTTTGGAGAGCGATTGACGATGTAGGCGGCAAATACATTTTTGGTAAATTAGCATTTAGCAGCATACATCTTGCTCTTTCAACTAGTGTACTCTTCATACGTTCTGCAGTTCCGTTTTGCTCTGGAGTGTACGGTGTGGTTGTCTGGTGTATGATTTCGATACCTTTCAAGAAATCAGAATTCCTTATTTACATATTCTAATAGGCCATTATATGTTCGAAATGTCTTGATACCAGCATTTAACTGATTTTCAACTTCATTTTTGAATTCTTTAAATTTTTTAAGAGCATCCGATTTGTTACGGATAAAATAGACAAAGATCTTCTTTGAAAAATCATCGAGAAATGTAATCAAGTACTTAGCACTGCACTTTCTAGTTTCCCTGAGAGAATTACATGTTCAGTGTTATTTGTCATTTTCTGTAAACTGTGGAAATTCGAATGTCCCCATTCTTTGATGCCATAGGTAAGTATCTTGTTCTTCAACATCCGACATGCATGTATAACCTCCAGGCATATTTAGCTGGTACATGTTGTTGATGACGCTTACCGTTGCAACTATCTGTTTCTTGTTGTTCATTATAACACAGCCCATATTATCAAATTTTACTTGACCACCACTGTGGATATTTAACAGTCAATACTTTATTGTCTGCAGCTGTTATGTTCTGAATGGCACAGGTTGTTTCTGTCTGAAGCAAATTTTTGTGTCTGGTCATATGTGCAGATGCGCCTAAATCCACATACCATGCATCATCACATTTTCTAGATAATGCCATAAACACGACAGCATAGGAAGAATTATCTGACTTCTCTGTTGTATTTTTCGACTTGAATTTGCACTCTGAACTCTTGTGACCATATTTGTTACATGTGTAACACCTTGGACCCTTGAACTTTTTATTTACCTACTGCAAATACTGCTGTCTCATTTTCAGTTTGTCTAACATCTTGTAATAGTTTGGCTTTTACCGAATCGAAAGTGATCTTCAAACTAGAGCTATCGATTGCTATTATCATCGGCTGATAAGATTCAGGAAGACAAGAAAGTAGCACTGTCTCGAGCCACTCATCGTCTACTTTGAAACTGATGTTCAGGAGCTTGTGAGCTGTGGATATTATTTTGCTCGCATACTCTTCTGTTTTTGCAACCACTGAGTGAGATATTGCAGAAATCACGCAGTAAACCAACTCTACGTGTTAGACTGGTGGCATCAAATGCGGATGACAATTTGTCCCACACCTCTTTTGCAGTTTTCGCTTCTTGAATGTGTACATAGTAGGGTGCATCGAAAAAACACTTTTTTCGATTTCACTATTCCAATAGTGATTTTTTTTTTGTGGTTTGGTGTCAAAGTAACGTAAAATTGATAGGTCAAGTCCTTCAGGTGCCGACTTGACCCTAAAGTTTTAAAAAATGACGTTTTTGGAAGATTTTTAAAAAATGTTTTCTGTTTCCAAATGACACTGACAAAGCGACAAAAAAAATTGACGGTGATCGGATGTGCCCTTCAGGTGCCGACTTCGCACTAATTTTTTCGTCAAAATTGCGAAAATTGAGATTTTTTCGTATTTTTGCAATAAATTGCTAAACACCACCCCTGGGTTGTTTTGACAGTGCAGGCCTTTTAAAATAACTCAAACCTAAGTCTAAAACACTCTGATGTAGGTATTTCGTCTGTATTACTCCTGGTTACATGTCAAGAGCCTTCAAACACAAGCAAAGCATTCATATAAGGAACCGAAGTGCAACGAACGAAGGGGGGAGCTAAAAATAGGCAGCGTCGCTTCGCTCGGACTCAGAAATGCGTAAAGAACATTGGGAAACTGCCTAACAAAACAATGTTGAGTCACCTATAAATCCGTTCTCTACAGTCTAAAAAACGTTGCACTTCGGTTCCTTATATGAATGCTTTGCTTGTGTTTGAAGGCTCTTGACATGTAACCAGGAGTAATACAGACGAAATACCTACATCAGAGTGTTTTAGACTTAGGTTTGAGTTATTTTAAAAGGCCTGCACTGTCAAAACAACCCAGGGGTGGTGTTTAGCAATTTATTGCAAAAATACGAAAAAATCTCAATTTTCGCAATTTTGACGAAAAAATTAGTGTGAAGTCGGCACCTGAAGGGCACATCCGATCACCGTCAATTTTTTTTGTCGCTATGTCAGTATCATTTGGAAACAGAAAACCCCTATTGGCAAGTGTGAATCAGCTCGGAGATCATTTTTGAAAAATCTTCAAAAAACGTCATTTTTTAAAACTTTAGGGTCAAGTCGGCACCTGAAGGACTTGACCTATCAACCTCAATTTTTTTTTACGTTATTTTGGCACCAAACCACAAAAAAAAATCACTATTGGAATAGTGAAATCGAAAAAAGTGTTTTTTCGATGCACCCTAGTACATAGTTGATAGGGTGAACCAGTTGTTTTTGCCTTTGTATCACGCTTTGTATTTACAATTTCCGCTTCATCAGATTTCTCAATGCAGTCCCAGAACTCTTCGCCAAGTTGCATAATTTTCATGACCCATTAATTTTTCAATTAATGCCAATGAATTTCCTGCCATTTTTGCGTTAAGTTAAGATTTACGAAAACACTTGCCTTTAAGTTTCACGATCGCAAGGTTATGCATAACTCAAAACATACATTGGTATCTACTATCAATCTTCAACCATTCTTCATTTTCTACTCAATTCTTAACAACGATTCTTAAATTAGGTGTGGCTGCCAGTGGATCATTTTTTTTTGCTTCTTGTGCACTTTCATCCTCCAAATTTGGTACATTAAAATCAGGCATTCTATTGTCGCCTACATAGGACCCCATGTGCAAACATTTTACACGCCTATAATAACATAAATTCCAGTACACATTTCAGATTCTTCACCTGGTGTTGGGGGATCCCTTTAAATAATTCTTTTGAACAACATACAAGTTTATAATTTGTGCAGTCTCTTCCAACAAATTGATTTGGCCAAGGCTCTCTGAAGAAGGTTAGGCATCCCATTTCATCAAAAGCTTAGGTGACTGGTACCATTGTGATATTTGGTTACCAAAAACTTTATAATGTGTTTTCTCACACTATTCCTTGATTTTTGTATGTCAAATTCAATTTAGTCCAAAACTGTTGCGTCCTGACTGTCCCTACGACCGTACCTCGTCCTGTTGAGCAGTTCTATAAGATATTTCCTCCACCTTTCCATTATTCAATCTTCTACAATATGTTTCCATTTCTGTCTTTTAGGTTTTTGTTATACTTGTTTTTGGCTTTTCTTGTATACTTAAGCGTGTTGTAAAACACCGATGCTCATTACATTGTTATCAGTTTTTTCCCCAAATTCCTTTCGCCATCTATTTGTTCATTTATACCTAATAATCAAGTATTGATCACTACAGATCTGCGCACTTTTCACGTTAATATAATGTCTTTAACCTATTTGCATAGTCCTGGATTCTGTATTCGGGTCCTTTGTACTACCTCCATGACTAGAGTCGCTTGACGTCGCAACGTCGCTCAAGCCATCCCACACTTGAGATGAACCTGAGGATGCGGCTCTAATCGTAGTCATGTTCGGCCAGGATACCTCAACCCCAACATGTAACATCCTCTACAAGATGGTGATTCTACCAAGCCCATGCGGGTCATGTTTTTGTTTAGTTTACATATAATAATAATAATAATAATAACTTTATTTAGTTAAATAATAACTAATAACATCTTAAAATTGACATCATGTTATGTTTACAGTGCCCAGAAAGCAGGCCCATAAGTAGTCGCAGTTTCTTTCATTGATAGCCCTGTGTAGAAACGCGCCATACTGCGAAATGGTCCTCTGAAGGCATCTCTTGTATGATGACAATCTAACATCAAGTTCCACTTAGCCTTGTGCTGGACTTGTGTTACTAAGTTCATTACAGTTGATACTGCAAGTGGAAAAGCTGGTTCTGAACCATAAAACACTTGTTTTGAGGCCAATCATCGGCTTTTTCATTGTCTGTTCCAGAATGCCCTTTAACCCATACAAGCTCAAGGGTATTGCTACTTGCTGTGATGCATGGTGACCAACCTAGTAGTCATTTTACAGTGTCTTAGTGCCTGCAGGACAGCCCTGCTGTCACTGGTAATTGTCATGGTTTTGGTCTTTATGTTATGCATAAGAATTTTTCTTGCAATAAGCGTCACGACGCCCGTACAGGAGCCACATTTTGCCGTCGCACCGACCCCACAATTTCCGTCAGCGATACATTTTTTCGTCTTACCGGAGTTTTCCAAATAAATTATAAAAATTTACTTCTTGCAGTCGCGGAACCAAAACTGGATGTATCCAAAGCGATCGTACGTTCCTACGTCTTCTCCTCCTCCTCAAAGTAAGAAGTAGCAGTGCTTCTTCTCCGAAATCTATAATATTGAAAATATTGAAACTGACGACTACAATCTGAGATCACAAAATATAGGACAAAGCAACATTCCTATTTTGTGTGATGTGGTTAATCCTACCAATTCTGACTGTAATACAGTCGGAATTTTGTTGGGGTTAGGTGATATGGTACTTCAGTTCTTTGGAGCAAACACCAGTACCTACCGGTTCCTTCCATTGTTTTAGATCCATCCGTGAAAATGAATATGTCAGGTTGGGATGTCACTTCCGCATCAAAAAAGATGAAGTTTTTCCTAATATAAATTGAGGGATGAGTGAGTCTGATCGGCCCTCTATAGGCAGTCGCTTGATTGATCTCCGCACTTTTCATGTTAATATCATTTAAATTAATCAATTTCTATTGCTTAATGATTCTGGATTTATCTGTGATGTGTGGTGAGTGTTTTATTCACTTTCTTGTATCATTTTTTGTACCATATAGGTAATATTATTTAGATTCTTCATTATACTCTTTGACGATTCTTATGCATTTTATGTCAAAAAGGTTAAATGTTTTATTTATTTATTTTTGTTATGTTGTCTTCCCTTTTCCAAGGGTTCTTTCATTTAATATCTGAGCAGCCGCTGTCAGGATGACATATTCCTCGGCTTGGAACACGGTCACTTTTTGTCTTACAGAGGTTCTGCTGCCCTGTCCATTGCTCCCGTACACTCAAGAACCTGTGCCCTTAGTGGTTTTGGGGCCGTAGGTGCACTATTCCATTCAGCTTTACTTCCTCCCAGTCGTACCAAGTGGGGATTGTTGTCTTAAACAGTTTGGTAGGACAAAACTATTTTGGTTATCCTCTCAGTTATCGTACTGAGGTTTTTATCTCTGGAGATTTCGTCAAAGACAAGCGAATGACGATCCCTCCTCGCCGTTGAGTCTCAGGCGATATCTCTCTCTGAGTCGCACCTCTCCCCTAATTACTACGTTTAGTGGCGGCAGGTTCAAGAAAGTCTCCATAGCTACTGTAGGGATCGGTATCATTGACCCCGTAATTCCAAGTCAAGCCCTACGCTGTACCTTGCTAAGCTTCTGTATGTTCTTCTGGGTGAAGGTCTTATGCCACAGGTTGGATCATTCTGATATATCTCCAGTGGGTCATCTTTGCAGATAGGCGCCACTTGCTTCCGAACGCTCGCCTACAAGTCCACAAGGACTTTGTTCGCTATCTTCTCTAGGTATGGTTTGAAGGTCAGCTCTTGGTCTAAGTGGTGCCCAAGCATTTGCCTTCTGTCACTACCTGTTATATCTATGATGCTTGATATGTAGTGTATTCTTGAAATGGGTTTCAAGCTAAATAAAGTGAAAGGAATTCATAATTTTTATACTTGTTGCCCTAGACACTATAATTTGAGAATCTTTGATTAAGTTTGTTGATGTACTTAATAATATTCATTTAATTGACTTTTATTAAAATACATATTTTCTCAACTACACCATGTTAGTGAACTAAACGAAATTAGGGCTTTTTTTATATACGTATTTATAAATTAACACACACGGTTTTTTTTTTCAGATTGCCGAAGTAGTACTACCCGAAAGTAGGAGGCAAAAAATCTGTGAAGTTCTCGAAACTGAAAATTATACAAAATATGTAAACACGACATTTAAAGAAAAATATTATAAGACCCTGAATGGACGGATTGAAGATAAATTAAATTCGGTAGAGGAAATAACTCCTATTCCCTCAATCGATGAGAAACTCAAAGAAGAATTTGAAACTCGTAGAAATTCGGCTAAGTACAAAGATATGTTAGTTGTAAGAAAAAGATTGCCCAGTTATGGTTTAAAAGATGAAATAGTTAATTTGGTGAAGGCAAACCAAGTAATTTTAGTTAGTGGGGAGACCGGCTGTGGTAAAACAACTCAGGTTTCTCAGTTCATTTTAGATGATTTTATTGAAAAAGGCAAAGGATCCCATTGTCACGTTGTGTGCACTCAGCCGAGAAGAATAAGTGCAATTGCTGTAGCCGAAAGAGTGGCGGTTGAACGTGCCGAATCACTTGGCAATGGAGTTGGTTATCAAATACGTTTAGAAAAAGTGATGCCAAGAGAAAGGGGATCAATTCTATTTTGTACTACAGGTGTTGTTCTACGACGTATGGAGTATGATCCTTGCTTAAGCAATATTTCACATATTATTATTGACGAAATTCATGAAAGAAGTGTTGAATCCGATTTTATCATTACACTGTTAAAAGACGTCATAGTTAAACGTCCCAATTTGAAACTAATTTTAATGAGTGCCACTTTAAATGCCGAAAAGTTTTCCACTTACTACGGAAACTGTCCTCACTTAAACATACCTGGCTTCACATTCCCTGTAAAAGAATTTTATTTAGAAGACGTTCTTCAACGAGTTAATTTTACTCCACGCCAACAGTCGCTTAAGAAGTACCCTAGAAAGTCGAATAAGGATTTGGGTTTCTATGAGTCTTTCATGGAGCCATATATTAGACAGTTGGAGGCAAATAAGACATGTTCTCCGAAGGTCTGTGCACAGTTGAGAGATCCGCAATTAGAACAGGGAGTGAATGTAGATTTAATTTTTGCCCTTATTAAAAATATTTGTGAAGTCGAAAGAGATCAAGGTGCAATTTTAGTTTTTGTAACGGGCTATACAGAAATTTCAACATTGCATAGGCTATTGGAATCTTGCGGACACTTTCCGTCTAATAAGTATATAATAGTTCCTATACACTCACAAATGCCAACTATAAATCAAAGGCAAGTGTTTGACAGGCCTCGAAAAGGAGTAAGAAAAATAATCCTTTCAACCAATATAGCGGAAACATCTATTACAATTGATGACGTTGTATTTGTCATTGATTGCGGAAAAATAAAATATACCGATTACGATCCCCAAACGAATAATTACACCTTACAGGCACATTGGGTTGCTCTTGCAAATGCCGATCAACGTAGAGGACGAGCCGGTAGAGTTCAACCGGGTGTTTGTTTCCATTTATTTTCGCGCCCTCGCAATCATGTCTTAGAAAAATATCAAACTGCTGAAATATTACGTACTCGTCTAGAAAACACGATATTAACAATAAAAATTCTTCAGATTGGCAAAACTGCCGAGTTTTTGTCTAAATTAATCGATTCCCCAAACGCAGATGCTATCGATGTTTCTTTAAATCTTTTACAAAGTATAAATGCCTTAGACGAAAATGAAAATTTAACACCGCTAGGATACCACTTGGCAAAGTTACCAATTGCACCACAAATGGGTAAAATGATAATTTTTGGAGTATTATTCAGTTGTTTGGATCCAGTACTATCGGTAGCCGCCTCTCTCGATTTTAAAGATCCCTTTTTGTTAGCACTTGGCATGGACGCGCAAGTGCACGAGAGAAAAAAGGAACTTTCAAATGGTTGGTATAGCGACCATTTACTTCTATACAATGCTTTGTATCAATACGAAAATCAAAGTGGCCATGGTGCACGTCTGTTCTGTTCTCGCAACTTTTTGAGTCCCACCGTATTGAGTCAACTACAAAAAATGAAGACGCAATTCATGGACTGCTTGTATGATATGAATTTTGTGGATTCGAGGAATTGTAAAGATCCCGACTTCAACTATAACTCTAGAAATGTGAGCCTCATCAAGGCGGTGGTGTGTGCAGGATTATATCCCAATGTGGGATCAATCAGGTACTACTTTTTGTATGTTTTAGCATGACATCCTTGCTTTTACATTTGTCTTTGTCCTTTACTCATTCAATGCTGTTAATTTTGTGTAACAGAAACATCTTTCATTGTAATTGTTTTAATTGTGCGTTGAGTGTAACTTGGATGCTTAGATCGTGTACAGTACATAGATTAAGCCTACTACCAATATTCTTTACGTAAATCTATGGCAGAAGTAGGTATTGTTGTTTTATTAAAAAACTACATTTATTCTTGTGTTTCTGGCCATCCCACTTTTTTCTATTCAGATTTAGTTCGAAATTTACCAAAAGATGATCACTACCTATTTTATGTCGACTCTTCGCTCTTTTTCTTTTCTCTTCATTAATAGATCAATTTTTCTTTTCCACTTTGTACTATTTAAGTAAAAATGCAAGACCCTCGACTGGTCATAATGGCGGGGGGGGGGGGGTCATTTTTTTGCCAGTACATTTATATAGGTATGTTTAACATGGGTTAAATATCAAAATGGGAGAATCAATTGTTTAACTATTATTTTAATTAACAAGGAATAAAAACACTGCATTTACCATTTTCCTAGCTGACGACCAGTTTTAACTTATCATAAAATTGTTATTGAATCCGATTTAGAATATGCGTCGTTTTGTTCGATAACTTGTTGCCATTTTGAAGGTATGTCCATTGTACCTCTCATAGAAGCCTTCGTCTCTATTTTCACAACCCTTTTTTGAAGCGAATTTTTCACCAGGAAAATCATTCGTCATGGGCAGGAACAGGTCGTAATCATTTGGTACCAGCTCCATACTATAAGGTGCATGCATAAGAACCTCCCAACCAAGCTCCCAAAGCTCACTATCTATGTGTGTGACCTAGCGTTGTTCTGATCGAACACAGTTCCTCTCCTATAGACCAAATCTGGCCGCCTCTGGGCAATTGCTTCCTTCAGACGATCCAATTGTTGACAGCGCAGTTGCCAGTTTTGGTACTCATTGTAGATGATTGGGACACCCGTTTACAGCGCCACCTGCTGCAAATAAAAAAAAAGTTTCTGAATAAAACCAACATAGTTTTTTACGCTCTTTCCGAATCTGCAATAAAAAATAGGAGTTCCCATTTAAGATTTTTAAGTTGACCCCTTCCGGTGGTATGGGGGACTATTTTGACAGAATCTGATGCCGCCGCCCCCCAACTATGAAGGTTTTGATTGGGCACACTTTTTGTTAAGATGCATTTTTTCGAGATATTCGCAAACGTACCTAATGTTAAATGGGACACTCAGTATAATAATAACAATTATTGTTTTTCTTCGCTGTAAAAATAGAAAAGACAGCATTTATAGTCAATTAAAGTTAGATGGCACAATCTGAAGCAACGGTATATAATTTTTTTGTAACCCTTATTCTTTTTGTAGAGGGAAGAAACGTAAGATCGGCTACACACTGGAAGGCTCCAGAGTGGATTGGCATCCAAAATCAGTTTTGTCGAAAGAATCTTATTTTCCCTCGCCACTTTTTGCGTATTATATTAAATTGCAATCCTGTAGGAAATATATTCATGATGCGACAAACGTGCATCCGTTACCCATCATATTTTTTGGCGATAAATATTCTTATGATCCAGAAAATTCAATAATTAATCTCGCAAATGAGAGGTTAAAATTTAAATGTTCGGACGTAACAAATTCTACAATAAAACAATTACGAGATCGATTAAATATGTTCTTGGAATACAAGATATCTAATCCAGGTATCATTAAGTGGACGTCGAATAACAGAGAAATACCAGTATTAAAGTAAGTCTCTGAGTTTGTATGATTTATATTGACTTCTTTGTTTTAGGGCTGTAATGGAATTAATAACAAGTGAAGATATTGGAGATTTGGATTTAAGTTACGAAGATTTTGATTAATATGTTGATGAAACTTATTAATGTATTTTATTTTTTATTTTACTTAAATTTGAATTAAATTTAAGTTCAACTTTTCAATGTAATAAATAATGAGAGGTGCATGCAAATGTTCGTCATTTTGGATTACCATCTACCATAATTCGGTAATTTTCCAACATTATTTGTAAAATACTACTTACAATTTGTAGTATGTAGGTTAGGAATCTGTTTTGTAGAACATATTATAGTATATTTGACATAGTCCAATTGTTATATAAAATGCGCAATTTCAGGTCTTATTGCATCCACATACTCCAATTTTTCCTCATCTATGATCCTAACACGGACGAAATTGGAAATAAGGACTCCTTACCGGTTGTCCATCCATCCATTTAACTACATCTCCATACTTGTTAACACACCATGTGAACTCCTACCCTTCGCATACAACTCATCCAATTGCTGAAAGTTTCCTGTATCTGTTGATTCTTATTGTTCTATCAGTACCTACATTTTTCAACTTTCGAACCTGTGAAACGAAAAATAATGTCAACATTGGTGAGTACTTTTTCCTTTTGTTAGCTTAATTGAATTGTTTGTACAAGCCTCTACACAACTATCATTTAGTATTTAGCTAGTGCTAGTACATTACATTTTGCGATCCTTTTGTATATAGTGGAAGCAATGACCTCTCTTATTTTAAACGTTTTACAGTGGCAAAGAGTACATACTTACTTATACAAATATATTGTTTTATACTATACAAAATTTTTGTACCAATAGTCTGTGAAAAACGATGGGCAGTACCAGTAGAGGTGGTAGGTAGTGGCACAATTTACATTAAATAAGTAACTCATTTTCACTTCAAATGCACTTTACCAAATATAGAATGATCACCACTGCCATTGTATCAAATAACACCAACAGTCTTTGCGATAATCTAAAAATCAAATTCCCCACATAGAACAGCAGGGTCAATGTCTACAAAGATACCTGTGAATACCATGGATATCATCTTGAAATGATACCATTTACTTCTCCCACCCTCTGTCGTAGTGTAGGCCTTTACCACCACATTTAAACTGTTGTGGGCTTTACCTCAGATCATAACCCCCGTATTGTTACGGGTGACAGTACTTGAACCCCTCTGTGTTAATGTGGGTAATTGCCCTTTTGATCAAAATGTTCCTAAGCCATCAAACAAACCCTCCCTCCAACTCTGACCTTTAACACCACAGTGAAATTGTAAAGAACAATGAGTGTTATCACGCAAGAAGATATAAAGACTCCTACAAAAATGGAAACGCGCCTTCTCAATCCATTCTTTTACCTGGTTGCAATTTAAAGTTGTCTATGCTGCAGGTCCTTCAATTGGATGTCGTCAGGGTACGGGTTAAACTGATGATCCTGAACCCAATTTATAAAATGTCATAGTTCCAAGGTGTCACGAAACCCTTCATAACATAATACGGAGTCGTAAAAATAACTGAAACAAACAAGAAAACGGTAATACAATTATTAAGAAATTTTACTTTTGGAATTACAAAAATTTAATTTGTGTGAGATAGGTTGCCTAACGTGTCGGCGCACGTAACCACAGATTTGTGTAAAGTAAATTTCTCTCAATTGAATTTTGAAGACTCGTTTCGTGGATTGTCCTCTTGCCATAATCTGAACCGAAGTGCAGTCCTCTGTTTTTCGAAAATGTAGACCCAAAACTGTTATAACTTACTGTACATTTAACTTTAAATGCTGAGGTCGTATACCACAAAATAAATTAATTTAAATGGGTACAGGGCGTCATCCAAATTACAAAACAAGTGTTACTCAAATATATGTACGAAATAAAATTGAACGAAATTTTTCTGGGCGACTACAATGCAAAAATAGGCAAGGAAAACATGTATAAGCCAATTACGGGGCAAGACAGTAGACATGAAGAAACGAACAACGGAGAAAGACTGATGAGCCTAGTGATAAAAAGTAGGTACCTACCTACGCAATTGAAAAAAAAGAAATACCTATATAAGGGGGACATGGACCTCACCCGATTGAAGAACGGTAAATCAGACTGACATGTGCTGATCGAGCAAAAACACCAAGGTTTCATTACGAATTTGAGAAGCATGAGAGGAGCGGACTGTGGAGCTGACCAATTTTAAAATTTTTTGGTGAGAGCAGACTGTGAAAGCAGCTTTGATAAAAAGAGACGGGAGAAGTCAAGAAATATAAACACACAAAATTACGATGTGGACCAATTTAAAATAGAAGAGTGGAGGGAAAAATACGAAGATATGCTGAATGAGGAACTCCAGATAGTGTGACACTCTACAGGAATCGAATCTCAGTGGGAACAGTAAAGACATTGTATTAATAGAAATAGAAAGAGTAGGTAGGGAAACAATTGGGAAGCAAACAAAAAGGATGGTTCAACAAAGAATGTCAGGAGCTGGTAAAAGATAGGACGGCAAGACAAAATTAACGCCAATGAGGAAGCCTTCTAAAAGAAATGCAGAGCCTTAAAAAGACAATACAACGAAAAAATAATCCAAGGTGTAGATAAAGAATTCGGACACAAGGAGATTAAATCGTTTTATCCAAAAGGGAAGCAGAAAAAGGGATACCAAACCAGAAATATCTATATAAGAACGGAAGAAGGGACACTTCAAAGTGAGATGGATCAAATAATGGCCGAGTGGGAGAGATTCTTTGCACAGCTATTCAATATGGAGGTATTAATGAAGAAAAAGAAGAAGGAAAAACGAACCGATGGTTGGGCAGGAACAAATGGACATAGAGCAATCAGCATAACAAAAAATAGTAGACAGTATCCAGTGGCGGTGTCCGGGGGGGGGGGGGGGGGGGGATAATTGGGTAGTTACTCCGCTAAGCATTTTTAGTGAAGTTTTATGGTGAATCTAGTCGGCGATCTATGACGGTGAATTTTTCCAAAACTGCTGGAGCGAGTCCTGGAAGAGATACTTATTAAATTAATATTTCAATAATTCGTTAACAAAAAAAATTAGTATCGTTTAATATTTTTGGAATGGATTTCGCCCCTTTAAATAACTAACCAACGTAATGGTTGTGGTTGTTTTGACACCTAAAAATTAAAACGTACGTGTCTTTTTCCACAATGCCAATACTGTAGGGTTTGCGTATCTATTGCCGTTTAAATCCACCAAGTTTGAAAGAGGATTTCCCACCTACCATTTAAAATTTCAGGGGCACGCTTCTCTCCCTCCAGGGTGTTGAAGCGGTTGATTGAAAAACGCATTCCCCGAGAAATATTTGAGCGGAGTGCATACTTTTCGTTGGACCGCCATATATGAACAGAGTGACCCAGGGCTGGGTTATTGGTCCATAACTTTTTTGTTATTCAAGATATCGACATGCGGTTTTCACCGCCAAGTAAGCACACTTATACTGCACATTATAAAAATATTTTGATTATTATAGGGAATGTTCCTATACAGGGTGGTACACCAAAGTTATGTTTTTTTCATGGGACACCCTGTATATTTCTACATTATTAATTTTTACATGAAAAAAGAATGGCACTTTGTATAGTTCACTATGGGCCTAGTGTTTCGGTGTTATTCAGCGTTTTGTTCGAAAAAAGGCTCATGTTTGATGGATCACTGCCCAGTAGGCCATGGATGTTTTTCGACAAACTTGCCACAGAAAATTTTAGAACAACTTGGAATTTTAATAAATAGTCGACTTTTGGTCCATGTATGCACACACTATACAGGGTACCTATGCTGAAACGCAAAAAATCGAATAACTCTTTTTTTATAAATGGAACATCCTGTATTTCTGTTCACGAGTCGATTAAGTTTTTTATGAGCTTTCCACTGATATGCAGTTTTGTATGGTCAATTCTGAATAGTTATTGAGATTTTTCGGAAAAACTACTGTAATTATGAAGAAGTTGTCGTGACTGAGCTGATTCTATTCTGTATGAAATTGTGCGGTGATGAAAGGCTGTTGGTCTAGTGCAGGGGTGCACAGACTTCTTCAGACCAAGACATACTAAATATTATTGAGGGGCGGGCCGCAAAAAAAATTATTGATTTTTATTTATTAGAAAAGGTCTTAATTTCAATTCAAACAAATGTTTATTTATTATATTTGTGCCAATTTTTTTAATTTCTTTAATATTTGGGTCAATTGTTGTGGTTGCCAACCGCAAAATTAAGTCTAAATTTTCATTAGTCAAGCGATTTTTATTTTTATTTGTGAAATGAGATGAGGGGGGCCATCAGAAAAACAACCGCGGGCCGCGGTCTGTGCATCCCTGGACTCTAGTGAGTCAATGAATGACCAAAAGAGATGTCTAGGAGGAAAGTTAATAAGCAGAAGATCAACTGTGGCACGTTGTTTGGGATACCTTGTGGTATAACATAGCAAACGTCCTTGACCGGGGGGGGATGGTCTCTTTTTTTTTGTTTGTCGTCTACATCTCAGTAAGGGTTGGTCCTACAAAAATATATCTATACAAAATTAAAACTGACAAAATTCACTACATTTTTCTCCGAAAATCATTGATTTTGAGACAGAAGTTTGGCGAAAAATATGTTGGGTAAGGTTTTTTTTCGAAAATTACCGATTTCTTACCGTACATACGCTCTCGAAAATCGCTAATTTTCGAAAAAAACCTTTCGCAACACATTTTTCGCCAAACTTCTATCTCAAAATGGATGATTTTTGAGAGCGTATATCTCATTAACGGCTACAGATAGCAAAAAAACTATAGGAATAAAAAATGTAGAGAATATTGTCGGCTTTAATTTTGTATACCAATATATTTTTTGTAGGACCAAGTGTTACTGAGATGTAAGCGAAAAACCAAAAAAAGAGACCTTTACCCCCCCCCCCCCCTGTTCCGCCCCCCCTACGGTGAAGGACTTTTGGTATGTTATACTACTAGGTACCCTAAGCAACATAACATAGTTGGTATTTCCGCTTATTGACTTTCCTTCTAGAATCATTCGTTGACTGGTCTATGTTGGTATCATCGATTACTTATTTTTGAGAAGTAAGTAACAGTTTTCCATTTTTACGGGGGCAGTGTAAATTATTTCTTGCTTCTGGAATAGATAAAAAGTAACAGTTTATAGAGAGAGAAAACCACATCCCTTGTGCACAGGCCCGGATTAAAAAGTTGAGGGGCCCAGAGCTCTTACGTGAAAGGGGCCCTGTTTAAACTCATCGAAATTATTTTACACGATTAACATTAAAATAAAATCATATGAACATAAAGTACCTAAGTAAATAAATGTACAAGTACTGGATTCTGGATTACGATGGGAGGGTGGTCAAAAGTCCACGCGCACTTAGGCCACCTATTCGGGCCCTTTGTGCTGCCTCCCTGATTAGAGTCGTTCGACCCCGCAGCATCACTCAAGCCATCCCACACGTGAGATAAACCTGAGGATGCTGGACGGGGATGCGGCTCTAATCTTAGCCATGTCCGGCCAGGAGTCCCCCAACATGGATCGTCTTAATTCGACAAGTACGGGACACTCACAAAGTATGTGTTGCGCCGTCTCATCTTCTGTGTAGCATCCTCTACCTACAGGATGGTGATTCAACCAAGCCCATGCGGTGCATGTGCTTGTTAAGTTTACAGTGCCCAGAAAGTATGCCCACAAGTAGCCGCAGGTTCTTTCTGGATAGCCCTGTGCAAAAACGCGCCAGGCTACGAGATGGTCCTCTGAAGGCCTCTCTCGCGTGACGGCATTCTGACATCAAGTTCCACCTAACCCTATGCTGGGCTTGGGTGTCTTGAGTTATTAAGTTGTTTACAGTTGATACTGTAAGTGGAAGAGCCGGCTCTGGACCATAAAACAGTTGTTTTGAGGCCAGTCGGGCTAACTTATCGGCTTTTTCATTGCCTGTTGTTCCAGCATGCCCTTTAACCCATACCAGTTCAAGGGTATTGCTGTTTGTCAGTTGCTCCAGTATTTGGTGACACTCGGAAACCAGCCTGGAGGTAATTTTGTGTTGACCTAGTGCCTGCAGAGCGGCTCTGCTGTCACTGGAAATTCTAATGCTTTTATTCTTTATGCTGTGCATAAGAATTATTCTTGCACTAAGCGTTATTCCTGCTCGTTCTGCCTGAAAGACAGTCGAAATTTTGCCTAGTGGTTGGCTGATATGGAGGTTCAGTTCTTTGGAATAAATTCCGGTGCCTGTTCCTTCCATTGTTTTAGATCCGTCCGTGAAGATGGATATGTCTGGTTGAGATGCCACTTCCGCATCAAAAAAGATGCGGTAGTTTTTCCCTAGTATGAATCGAGGGATGAGTGAGTCAGATCGTCCTTCTATTATAGGCAGTCGCTTGACTGCCTCACCCAGAATTCGAGAGTGTCCCACCTCAGTACCTCTGCTGTTCAACAACCCTTTATTTTTCAGACGCAAGGCTGCCACCGTGGCCTGCTCTCTCACGTGGAGATCCAGTGGAGGCAGACCCAGGAGGGCTTCCATGACGGCTGTGGGGGTCGTTCGCATTGCGCCCGTGCACGAAAGGCACGCTAGTCTTTGCACATGGTTAAGAAGTGCTATGGTTGTGGAGAGTCTGGTTCTAGGCCACCAGACAATTGCTCCGTAACAAAACATAGGTCTAATCACAGCGGTGTACAGCCACAGGACAGCCTTTGGGGATGGACCCCAAAGTCTTCCCATTGCGCGGCGACATTGCCAGAAGGCCCTATTTGTTTTCTCCGCTTTAAGCTGGATGTGTTTGCTCCAGTTCAGTTTTTTGTCAAGTGTAATACCTAGATACTTCACTGACTCTGAAAACTGGAGGTGTTTTTGGAAGAGTAGAGGAGCTCGAAGGCCCTGTACAAGTAAATAATTAGATAAATATTTTATATAAACGAATAGATTCATTTATTTCTTTTTACTAATTTTTTTTTAAAATGGGGGCCCGGGGCTGTAGCCCCCCCCCCCTCCCCCCCGTTAATCCCGCCCTGCTTGTGCATCATCTTCATGATTTGCTTCAATTTAC
This sequence comes from Pyrocoelia pectoralis, assembly GCA_036250285.1. NCBI lineage: Eukaryota > Metazoa > Arthropoda > Insecta > Coleoptera > Lampyridae > Pyrocoelia > Pyrocoelia pectoralis. The sequence goes on from CM070080.1 coordinate 30,751,437, forward strand.
AGACTTTGTCAGCTAACCATACGTATTTTTTTAAATTAATTTATTTAATAATTTCATGAAGCCTTTTCTCAGAGTAGAAAATAATGTAGTTTAATTATTATTAGAAAATGCATTTGAAATAATGATATGGCCTTTTAGTTTACTTTTGACCTCAATCTTTCACCACCAAAACTACAGAGAGTAGTTTAGCTTGAGGTTATCTTCATAATTGTTTGAGAAGAAATGTAAAAAATCAACACGTCAATTCTATCAACAAAATATCCACATTTATAATTATTAATTCTATCTAAACTTATATGGAGCTCCGTAAGTATATTTATTAAAATTGTTATACGACACTTTTCTATAAATAGTTCTCAGACTATTTAGCTTTTTTCACCAATTTCTTTGACGTTTGGGGTCACCTTCTTTATATTTCTCTATTAATACCCTATAAGCTTCATTTTTTAGAATCCAATAATTTGGTTTTAGGTACCTTTCCTCATAGTTGGGTATCGACCATACAAATGTAAAAGCTCGATAATGATTATTGAGATGAACTGCACTGAATTATAATTGCGCGATGTCGTTCAAATGTTTCAATATTGCACAAAACATTTCAAAACAAGTACAATCTTCACTTAATACTTCTGCCCAAAAGTACAAAAATATTACGCGATATGGAATATTATTCAATATTATTGAGCTTATTGAAAATGCCTAATGGTCTACAAAATCTCTCAATTCAACTCAACGGAGAAGACACAAAAGTTCTGTGGGCAAAAGAAGTACAGCTTTGCACTGTTACGTACCGTATTTGTGCTGTAGTAATTTATTTGTTTACTTTTTAATAAATAGTTAAATTCATTTCTTTGGCTTTTTCTTTGTTAACATTTTATTTAACCTTTATAAAAATGTTTTGTTTTGAGGTTAAGTTAAGTTTGTTTACAATTTTATTTGGTTTGTCAGTGCCGTACGTAAATTTCTTTCCTCTCATTTGCAGCATCCTTCATTCACAATTTTTTTTCTGCAGGTCATTTATTTCATGCATTCCATGATTTTATCGCATGCAGGCTTTTTCAGATCATTTAGTTCTTTTCAGCTCGATCATTTCCCTTCTTCTTTATCATTCGTAATCATTCCGTGTTCTTATTTCATTTTCAGGATAGGTAACGTCTATGACCATTTTCTTGTTGTGAGCGTCCTCTCTCGATGGTTTCGTGTACTTTATTTTCCCGCCGTTTTTTTAAGTTCCGGCCTTATCATACACTTTTACATTTTTCCCCAAAAATTGGTATCATTTTTCACGTTAGAGACTTCCGGCATTTTTCCAGTTTTGAGTTCATCCATTTTTCCGAATTTGGTAGAAATCGGTCGTGTGTCTTGTGAGGTGTATGTTTAGTTTTCCGACTTAATCCAAGTAAATTTGGGATTGTACCTCGAGTTTCTATATCAATTTGGCCGCCAGAAGATTTGAAATTTCTGCAGTAACCCTTATTTTTGGGATTTTCGATATAGAAAAGGGACACGCCGCCGTTCAAAAAATTTTATTAGAAAACTCGAGGTACAATCCCAAATTTACTTGGATGTTACGTACCGTATTTGTGCTGTAGTAATTTATTTGTTTACTTTTTAATAAATAGTTAAATTCATTTCTTTGGCTTTTTCTTTTTCTTTGTCATCGTTAGTTAAATTTTACATTCATCGATTGTCGATCGTCTTCCTACGTACCTACAGTTCATCATCATTTCTTCTTTACGTCGCCGGACAACAACATCATTACCTCATACATCTACTTATCCTCCTACGGATTCGTTCCCTTCATCCTCACCCTCATCGATCCCTTGAGGTCATCCCCTATCCTGAATTCTCTCAAGAAAAAAAAACACAACGCCACCAGCACAGCTAATACAGCTAGAAGACAGCAACAAAAAAAATCGTAACTACAAACATTATTATATTTTTTTTTATATATTATATATATGCATTGAAACATAAACAAAACCAAAAGAAAACAGGAATTCATTGGCATCCCATATTTTTTTTTTAAAATGAAATTGATGTATTATGTACTGTGAGATCTCGCAAGATATTTGCTATAATTTTTTTGTGTATTATCACCATTCATTCCATCAATTCATACCATATTTACAATACTCATTCATACCCATTAGCACACATATTTACATTATTTACACCCGACCACCTTATGTTAATCACCATCACCTTATTTATTGTTAGTAGTTATGATATATCTATTTAGTTACAACCATTAAATCAACCGTTAGTCAATCCTATGCGATCTTTCATTAATCCCCAGGTAACCCGTAACTTCCCGGAACAACGAGGACTTTTTTTCTAGTTTTTTTAAGTACGGCCCAAAGCAAACAAAAATTAGTGGCGCCTATTTTCCATCTTTTATTTGAGATTAGCGAACTCCCCCTTCTCACCGTGAGCAGCTGGGGCCGTAGGTTTTGGAATACCGGGGTTTCTCTTTCAGGAGATTGCTGTGTAACATTAATTGGCACCCAACGTGTAGGGCCTTGTTCACTGATATTTGATATTATCTCATCATCATCATTGCATTGTCATTGTGTACGTTTATCATTACTTATATATTTAACTGCAAGATTTGAGTTATCAATTTTATCAATTGAATTTTTTTTACTGTACAATATTCGTGGGTTCACAATTGAATTATTATTATAAACATGGAGGTGAATCGATTGTTATCCGACGAGCTATCATATGAACTCATTATTAGGGGATTAACGTTACCAAGTGATGCGACAGTAGCAAATAAACGGAGTACATTACGCGGCATTTTAAGATGCGAAAAAGCAGGGCAATCTTTTCCTCGTGTCACAGAAAATTTAGATTTTGAGAGAGAGCTTACGATCAATCAGCTCAAAATTAATGATTTAAGGGTCGATATTTCAAATTTTCAATACGCTAACAAAGATAATGAGTTTCAGAGAATACAGTCAAGGTTATTGCATGTTATTGGTAGATTAAATAACATTAGGAAAATTAATGACGACCTTGACCATACAAAAGTTACGTTAGTATGTACTGCAACCCAGCTACTCGACCAACTGGGTGAAATATACGATTCCTCAGAGCAGGCAAACATATCATCCCAACAGGTTTCGGTGCTTGATCAACCTAATCCAGCTGCGGACAATCCAATGGATGAGGAAAACCTTTTGCTACCAGAATTGACGAATTTAAACATCTCCCAGCATGTAGATTTCCCTCCAGTGATAGAGGAAACGTCGAGCCCCCTTCGCAATCCTGTAGGGAAAACAATGACTTCAGTAAACCCTTTCTCGAGGACCGCTCTTGACGAAATGACCTCTACCGCGCGTCCACTTACCACTCAAGTCAGAACCAATCCGTCCATTCACAAATGGAACCTTACGTACGATGGTAACGCCAGTGTTACAGCGTTCCTTGAGCGAGTAAACGAAATGTGTCAGTCCCGAGGAGTTACCAAAGAAGAGCTGTTCCGGTCAGCAGTAGAGCTATTTAGCGGCAGTGCCTTAATCTGGTTTAGATCAGTGCGCAATAACATTCATTCCTGGTGTCAATTGGAGGAACAACTGAAGACCGCTTTTCTACCGTACGGCTATGACCTTTCGCTCCAAGACGAAATAAGAAATCGCACCCAGGGAGAGGAAGAACGTGTAATCGCCTATATCGCTGCCATGGAAAACTTGTTTAATCGGTTAACCTGCAAACCAACCGAATGTGTGCGGGTACAAATGATAAAAAGAAATTTGTTACCAAAAGTCCAGAATCAGCTAGCTCTGCACACGGTCTGCTCAATTGCAGAATTAACACGATTATGCCAGATAACTGAAGAAGCACAGCTGAGGGCAAATATTTTCAAGCCACCGCCTATTAATTACAGACTATTATTAGAACCAGACCTTGCGTATCATAAGCCATCAAGTTCAAAGCCACTCATCCACTCTGTAGAACAATCAACTATCTTTCAGCAGCAGGTTCCGAACACGAATCCATTTTTAATACCAGCATGTACAGCAATCACTTGTTGGAACTGTAGCCAACCAAATCATACGGCTAGAGCCTGCCCTCAACCTAAAAAGAAGTTTTGTTATCGCTGTGGACAGCCCGACGTGACTATTAAGACTTGCCCAAAGTGTTCGGGAAACGATATCCGGATTCACAAGAGGACCGAAATGTGAATGCCGGCTCCCTATTACCTTCGGTCCCTAGCATGGCCTCGTTACCTGAGCATCTCCGCATCAGAATCGATTATGTGTTATCCAACAGTATCGGAGATGAAAGACCCTACTTAAATGTCACCATCTATGGGAAGTCATTCTTAGGACTGCTAGATTCAGGCGCTTCCAGAACCATAATCGGAAACGCAGGCTATCACCGATTAACTTCCCTTAATTTGCAGCTGCAACAATTTGAAAATTCATCCTGTACCGTCGCTAATGGGGATAGTTGCCCAGTATTGGGATGTTACGATCTACCCATGTGCCTACAAGGTAAATTAAAAATCCTTAAAGTATTAGTAGTACCCTCAGTACCATACTCACTCATACTTGGAGCAGATTTCTGGAAGACTATGGGTATAGTGCCTGATCTCCGACGGGGATTGTGGACCTTTTCAGACACCCTCGAACCATTACCGGAAACGGCTTCAATCACCGCTAATGAACAGTTGTCACCTGCACAGAAGGAGCAACTCGATAATCTCATTAATACCATATTCTTAGATATACCGGATGGGTTAGGCTGTACTACATTGGTCCAACATACTATTAAGAGCCAAGCCGAACCTATTAAGCAAAGATTTTACCCCATCTCTCACGCTCTGCAGAAGATCGTCGATGCCGAACTTGAGAACATGCTTGCAAAAGGAGTAGTGAGACCCTCCACTAGTCCCTGGTCCTCACCAATTGTGATGGTGAAGAAGAAAGATGGCACGTACCGCTTCTGTGTGGATTACAGAAAGGTGAACAAAGTTACCGAACGGGATGCATACCCACTGCCTTTCGTATCCCACACTCTTGATAAACTACGAGATGCCAAATTTCTCACCTCATTAGACATTAAAAGTGCTTACTGGCAAGTACCTGTGGAAGAACTTTCAAGACCAATTACTGCATTCACCGTACCTAATCGGGGCCTATTCGAATTTTGTAGGATGCCTTTTGGTCTGCACAATAGTCCGGCCACCTGGCAACGGCTCATTGATAGGGTGTTAGGCGTAGACCTGGAACCTTTTGTCTTTGTGTACTTAGACGATATAATTATAGTCACACAAACCTTTGAGAAACACGTCGAAGTACTACAAGAAGTATTTTCTCGACTAAGAAAGGCGGGTTTAACCGTGCACCGAGACAAATGTAAGTTCTGCCTTCCTGAGATGAAATATCTGGGATATGTCATCGACCAGAATGGTCTCCACGTTGACCCAGATAAAGTTGCGGCTATACTTCAGATCCCTACGCCTCAAGGTGTCCCTGCTGTAAGACGACTTTTGGGAATGGCAGGATGGTATCGGCGGTTCATCCCCGACTTTTCGACATTAGTGGCCCCCATCACTAAGCTTATGCAGAAGAACATCAAGTTTAATTGGTCAACTGATTGTGAAGAGGCATGGAAGAAGATTAAAGAGCATCTGGTGTCAGCTCCTATAATGTCATGCCCCGATTTTGAACTGCCCTTCGTTATCCAAACTGATGCCAGCGATTACGGCTTGGGAGCGATATTAACGCAAAGCCACCCGAATGGTGAAAGAGTTGTCAGCTATATCAGTCGCTCCTTGACAAAAGCGGAACGGAAGTTCAGCACCACAGAAAAAGAATGCCTCGCCGTGGTATGGGCAGTTGAAAAATTCCGCCCTTATGTTGAGGCCACCCAATTTACAGTAATCACGGACCATTTTGCCTTGTTGTGGTTGCATAAGCTAAAAGAACCATCTGGTAGACTAGCTCGCTGGAGCGTGAGGCTGCAACAATATGATTTTAATATCATACACAGAAAGGGAAAGGATAATGTGGTCCCTGACACGTTATCACGTGCCGTACCTGCAATTACCGAGATACAGATTAAAGAAGATCCATGGGTGACTAAAATGATCACGAATGTACAGACGAAACCACTTAATTTCCCCCTATGGTCTTATGATGGCACCACATTGTATAAAAGATGTCAAGGAAAATATCCAGGCTTGGGCAACCAAGGAGAGGAATGGAAAATTGTGGTACCCAAACCTCAACGAAGATCCATCATACAAGAACATCATGATGATGCTACTTGTGGACATTGTGGCATTTACAAGACGTACCATCGAGTGACACAACGATATTTCTGGCCTAAATTAAAAGCCGATATTGCCAAGTACATCAAGAATTGTAAAACATGTCAAACCTATAAAGTCGAACAAAAGGCTCCTGCCGGACTAATGGCTGGGACTCAAGAAGTATCCAAACCGTGGGAAGCCATTTGCATCGATATTGTTGGGCCTTTACCGAGATCGAAATCAGGCCATTGTTATATATTAACAGTCATGGATAAATTCTCGAAATTTTGTCTCTTTTTCCCACTCCGAACAGCAACAGCTAAAATAATAACCGAATTACTCGAAGACAACGTGTTTTTATTATATGGAGTACCTAAGACCATTATATGTGATAATGGCAAGCAATTCACCGGAGCAGAATTCCAAAGGCTAGCCCGAGAATATAATACTAAAATCTCATACACCGCATTATATCACCCTCAAGCAAATGCATGTGAACGTCAGCATCGGACACTCAAAACTATGATGGCTTCTTATGTAGAAGGTAACCATCGTAACTGGAAGCCACTATTACAGAAAATTGCTTGTGCCATGAGAACATCAGTTAGCGAAACAACCAAATTGACCCCTTACTTCATTAATTTTGGGCGTGAAATAATACTTAATGGTAATTACCACACAGTCCCTCTGAATTTAGCATCCGACACAGACAATAACCCTATAGATCCCACTTCTCGAGCTGAGATGCTTGCTAAAATTTATAAAGATGTACAGAAACAACTTAACAAATCCACCGAACGTACCCGTGATAATTACAACTTACGTAGGCGCGATGTACAGTTTAACGTTGGACAACAGGTTTGGCGGAAAAATTACCCAATTTCAAATGCTGTAAATTACTTTTCCGCTAAGTTAGCTCCGCGGTTTCTCGGACCTTTTACAATAGCCAAGAAAGTGTCCCCTTGGACTTATCAACTGAGAAATGAGAGCAATCAGGACTGCGGTATTTGGAATGCTAAAGATTTAAAACCCACTTACCAGTATGAGAATATTCAAGAATAATTTTTTTTGAACGGCGGCGTGTCCCTTTTCTATATCGAAAATCCCAAAAATAAGGGTTACTGCAGAAATTTCAAATCTTCTGGCGGCCAAATTGATATAGAAACTCGAGGTACAATCCCAAATTTACTTGGATTAAGTCGGAAAACTAAACATACACCTCACAAGACACACGACCGATTTCTACCAAATTCGGAAAAATGGATGAACTCAAAACTGGAAAAATGCCGGAAGTCTCTAACGTGAAAAATGATACCAATTTTTGGGGAAAAATGTAAAAGTGTATGATAAGGCCGGAACTTAAAAAAACGGCGGGAAAATAAAGTACACGAAACCATCGAGAGAGGACGCTCACAACAAGAAAATGGTCATAGACGTTACCTATCCTGAAAATGAAATAAGAACACGGAATGATTACGAATGATAAAGAAGAAGGGAAATGATCGAGCTGAAAAGAACTAAATGATCTGAAAAAGCCTGCATGCGATAAAATCATGGAATGCATGAAATAAATGACCTGCAGAAAAAAAATTGTGAATGAAGGATGCTGCAAATGAGAGGAAAGAAATTTACGTACGGCACTGACAAACCAAATAAAATTGTAAACAAACTTAACTTAACCTCAAAACAAAACATTTTTATAAAGGTTAAATAAAATGTTAACAAAGAAAAAGCCAAAGAAATGAATTTAACTATTTATTAAAAAGTAAACAAATAAATTACTACAGCACAAATACGGTACGTAACAGCACATCTTAGTCGTATTTCCATTGAAAAATTGAAATGGAAAAATGATTAGGTACAAAGCTCCTGTAAATTTGTCGATTCAAGCGGTTGGACCAACCGTTGAACACTTTCCTGAATATACTGATAACGATACGATTAAATTAATTTTGTATAGTTTTAACCCCCCCTCCCCCTTACAATCGAATGTTTATATACTTATCAGCCTATCAGGGTTTGTTCACCCTGACCTGCATCCTAATCAAATGAAATGTTATTGAACCTTTATTACATAGAAATGAAAATTATACGCTATAAAGATAACGATACAGTAATGCTATTTGACTTGTCTGCAATCAGCTGTTTGTGAATAAAGTAGCAAATCGAAATCGATTACGGTTAACCACAAAACCTAAACAAATTTAAATATAAAAAAAAAGATTTAATTTGAGAGGAAGATAAGATTTCGTTTGAGAACGTTCTTGTCTCGCTCCCAAACTCAAACTTTTTAATTACAATTGTTTATAAGCAGTTTCTATAAAAAAGTCATTTCTTATCACAGGCCACTGACTTCCAACAAAAAATTAGGCTATAAATATATATTTTATGTGGATGACGAGATTAAATTTAGAGTGGCAGTTTAGTAATACATTTTATTTACTTTTTAATTTATATTGCATTGTTAGTATCATCCTTTTTTTTTCTATAGGTAATTTTTCTTTTTTAAGGGCGTTGACTTTGAGGGAAATTATCGATGTATTGAAATTTTAAAAGGATCGCTCGTTATTTTCCATTACACGAAATTATTTTGATTTAGCAATTAGAATAATAAGGTGTAACGAGCGCATAAACAAAATTAAAGCCAGACACTTTCAAATTGGTTTTTAAATACAGGTGTATTGGGAAATATATTCCTTTTATGGGAATGAGCGATCGCCATTAATACTTTAACAGAATTTGCTACAATTTGCGTGAGATTCCAATAAATTTCAATATTTATTTCTAGTTTGCCATCAAAATTTAAAACTGAACAAATTTACATGAATATAAAACATTGAACCCACTATTATTTATGCTCTTCGTGTACTTAAACAATCAACGTACTTGAACTATTTATTTGTGCTTCTAATGACTATACATCAGTATTATACGTTTGTTTACTAGGACAATGTTCGAGTTCTCCTTTACTATTTACCGCCATCAACAGGAAGTTAAATATGTATTATTAAAACCTAGATTAACCACAATACAAAAAATAATAAAATATACTTAACTCCAACCTGCGAGGTCTGATACACTTAACACGCTATCGGTTCACCACAACTGAAAACGTATTATAGTATTAGTTATTACGTAATAAGAATAACTAACAGGCACAGATTCATAATACTGTCCTCAACTAAGATTCTGAATACTTTTGGCTCATTATTCTCAATGGAAGAACAAGAAATCTAGGTTCTAGGGTGGGCCGAAATAGGCCGTAAAAAACTTTTTTACGAATTTCAAAACACCCTACCGTGAAAAAGTCGTATTTTAATCTTACAATGTTAGCAAGAAAAAAAAACAGGTCTGTATACGGATTTTTTACCGAGCCGCAGGGCCTCAAAATGGGGGCAAAAAATTATTTTTAAAAAAAGTAACAGCTTAGTGATTTTCTGGCCCTTCTTATGCCGAATATTATTTTTATAATTTTTTAGTAATTTGGAAAATATTTAACCGGGCCCCACTGTATACGAAAATTGAAAAGTAACTATATGGCTAAATTTGATATTTTTACAGTAACTAATACAATATGTATTTCCAAGTATCAAAATTTACCCAAAATTCACCGCGAGGAGGTATCTATTCATTTGTCACACGTTTTCTAGCATTTTGAATCCTTCTAACAGCCAATTCCCGTATTTTGGAACGTGAATCTATTAATATTGAAATCAGAATATTTTCTGGATGTGGTAGATAACCGTTAGTTGAAAAAACCTTATCAACTATTCGTATTACTACATCTTTCCAAAAATGCACCGGTCCATGGGGGCAGGAAAGGGGTGGGGGGTAAAGAAGGGCATTTGCCCCCCTTTGGAAACAAATTGGGAATATAAATTAAACTAAATAAATGAAATTAGTTCAATTTATTTTGATTTTTTACAAGAATTGTGTTACTTTTCGCCCGAGTTTTTCGGTCTTTCATAATAAAGCCTTATAAAAACTTCAAGGACTTTCACGAGAACGTGGAAAAGCATAATTATGGCTTCAAAATGGAACCGTGAATTTTGATGAATTTTCAAAAAATTATTGAGGTCACTCGTACCACTGAACAACTAAACAATTTTAAAAAAGAAAAAATTTAATCAAATAGAAAAAAACTTATTCCGATAATTTCAACAATAATTTACTGTGGGACCCAGATTTAGCGCTTCATGGTAAATCATTAGGAAATTTTGATGACTTTTTGAATTACAGAATAGAAAGTAAAAAAAGTATTCAACATTTTTGAGGCTCTGCCTCAAACAACTATCTAAACCAAAAGCCATCTAAACTTTGCAGCTAGTGCCGTAGAGGCAATTCATTAGTATGAAGCAGGCAAGTACCTACTCCATTGAAGAGATTTAGAGTTCAATTAGTCTAATAACATCTTCTTACCCAATAACTTCCAACTCTTTGGGATTTATTCCTTTATTAACTAGATACTGAAGGATGTGGTTTTTAATGCCTTCTGAACAAGCGGGAGGCTGCACCGTTGAATGACTTATTGTTAACTGATTGAGTTGCCTTTGTTTTAACGTCACGCCGGTGCCGGCCAACAGATCTCCTGTTGCGTCGTAATTACAGTGTTTTCGCAGTTTTCGATATGATATATTTATTTGGATGTTTATTCGTCTGGGACCCGGTACTAAACTCGTTTTTAAGCACTAATTTTTTTGCGTCGACTAGTAGGTATTAATAAAACAAACATTTTTTTAAGTAAGACCGTACTTAATCATTAAAAAAATTCTAATTGTTTTATCGTCGTGGGCCGGTGTAAATTTGTGTTACGGGCCTGGGATTTTTTCTCTCTGCTCTTAAAACGGCAATTGATAAATTTTTTGAAGTAGGTCAAATCATGATTCTTAAAAACGATTTTTCGGCGGACCCTATGGCTGGATTCTGTATTACGATGGGAGGGTGGTCACAAGCCACCAATTCTGACCTTTTGTGCTACCTCCCTGATTAGATTCGTTCGACCCCGCAACGTCACTCAAGCCATTCCACACGTGAGATAAACCTGAGGATGCTGGACGGGGTGGTGGCTCTGATCATAGATCTTAGCCATGTCGAAAACTCGGTTCAAAATCACTTCTAGTGTTGGGAATTGTAATTATACAGGGTTGCTCATTAGCGCGTCAAAGTTTAATAGGTATAGGTTTTATTAAATAAAACTGAAAGAATTTATTTTATAAAGAGTGGTACAGTAGGAAAAGATGCACATTTTAAAAATAATTAGAATTATACAGGGTGATGGCCTAAAGCGGGGCACGTTCGAGATAATTTTTTAATGAAACACCCTGTATATTCTTTGATTTTTCTAATCTGTTTTAAATTTTCTTTTCAACGATCCCTGGGTTTTTGGTTTCGGATGACGTATTGCTCAGTTATTAACGGAAATTTAAAAAAAATAGTCGGGACAAGGTTTACCATATTAATTTCATGCGACAGTATTACGATTAGCTAAGACAAAATTATTTGGTAACCATATAGCCAAGGGATGTGTTGAACCTACAAAATAATCAAAAATTAATTTTATTATAAGGGTGTATGTTACGATGCAGTCAATTCGGCGATTTTCAAAGAGCGTTTACTGAATTTTTTCAAATGGAACACCCCGTATATTATTACATTTTTGAAATGACGCATTAATTGCGCTTCATTTTTGTTAATAACGTCCTATACCCAAATCCAATAATTTCCGAGTTATTTTTAATTGTTCATTACAAACCACTAAATTATTTGTTTTCGATTCGTTCTTGTACCATAGTAGTGTCAAGAAGAATGACGCCTGTACAGTATATGAAATAACAGGGGCGTAGCTATAGATAATTTTCGGGGGGGGGGGGGGGCTACGTGACAGTTCGTCAGGTCCAGTGAACTATCTCCAAGTCGGTAATGAGAAAATTTACGGCTGACCATGTGATTTAGAATTTAGTGCAGAATGTTAAATTATTCCGGGGGGGGGGGGGGTCAAACCCCCTAAGCCCCCCCTTATATACGCCACTGTGAAATAAAAAAAGCATCCCCTGTAAGACTGCACAAAACTTTTATTTTAACCTTGTTAACTGGTCACCCGTAGGTCGCGTCGTGAGATTCGGAAACTCAATGATTAGATTAGAACCTAGGCTGAACATTCGAAAGCGTTCCACGATTTCGGATTCGTTATTACAATAACTGAAAAATTAATAATGAAGGAGTTATAAGCCGTAAAATATTTATGGTTATACAAAAAATCGAATTTTTTCCCTTCTATTATTTCGAACTACTACAACAGACTAACTAAATGTAAAAACAAACAAATTGGAACTATAGTAAATCACTGAAAGAGACGTATTTGAACATTCGCTATGAGAGAAAGTTATTTTATTATTCAAACGTCATGAAAAAGGGAATAATTTAAAATTTTAAGAATCCCAATTCAGAGCACGAACTTCTTCATATTTGAAATATTAAATTTGAATTTCTAGTTTTGCTACGAAACATTTGGATGCAAAATTTAAAAAAAATGTTAAATTGCAATAATAATTCCAACAAAAGCTAATTGTAATTAATTAATAGTTTTTAGTCATAATTTCAACATGTTAAAATTAACCAAAAGATTTTCTACTTCGAACTCGAAATTTACTTCTTTATTATACAGAAGCTAAAATGTTAATCTAATATAATATATCAATTTAAATTTTAATATATTTACTTAAATTTCAAACTTGCAGCTTAAAAATTCGAATTCTAAATTACAGTTTTAGTTTCCAAGGAGTTGCAGTCGATTTATATTTTTAAATTCTTCAAATTTCCAATTAACTTTTAATTTGAAGCCAATTACATCTTGAGGCTTGAAAATTGATGTAGGTATGTACATACATTTAGAAATAATAATAGTTGAAGTTTGAATGGTGCAATCAAAAGCTTCAAGAAGGAAGCGAATGAATTAGTAAATTCCCTCAAAACCAGAAAAAATGTCACAAAGTGTATCCATCAAGGTTCCTCAATTTACGAGAAAAATCCAAGACGCAGCAGTGCGTGAACAAACGATTCTTGACTTTGACATACCCAAACGGTTGGTCGTTTTAGGCTCATACGATTAAACGAAATTATGGACTCGAATGACCTCGGATGAATTACTTAAAGATTTGATGACACTATTTGACGCGGTACTGTGTTTGTATTTCGGTCAAATAGTGTAAGATTCAACGACTTCAAACTTCCGTACGTTGAAATGGTAATTGCAAAATCTTGTATGTCGTTTTCATGTCAATGCCCAAGGATAATGGATACTTGAATCTCACGGTATGTCACATGCCGATATTGTTCAATCATTTCATGCACAACGTCAACTTCAGTGACAACACGGTGGACGACCTTTGCGAATTTCGTCATTGAGATTGATGCGTCCAAGCCAAAATTCAGAAATTCAATTGGAAGTACAAATAACCCAATGATGTCGAGCAATGTAGTTTTTTTCGTTGGACTACATTTGAAGCCGTACAAAATCGTCACACTTTTTGGTGTAACGCAAAAGTTGTTCTTAATTCTGTAAATAAAACTAGGTATATCACATTGTTACGAACTGTCAAGCGAGTTAAAAGTGAAAAACGTCAAATATTGCTGATATATGACAAATTAAAAAATGCTTGCACCACTAGGGTCACTAGGTTTGAGAAAGCGAGCTTTGTAATTATAAAAAATCTAGAAACAAATGGCTTTAAAGATAATGTTCTATGATATCACCCCTCGGATTGTTTGTCCAAGACGTTTCACATTAGCGATGATTTACGCGAGACCCAAACTATTATATTTTAGTTATCGTCCCTGACTTTTAGATATTCAAATATCACTAGTTTCTTGTGTTTTCATACGGAAATACTTGAGAATAAACAATTATTGTCCATTTTCTATTTCTCTTTATATGAACTGAGTCACACCTTAAAGCACTATAGTTAGCTTAAATACGCCAGTGTCTGTTAAGGCTCTCCATGCTGTCAACGCTGCCATGCCATTACCCTGCAGCATGGTGCAAATGGAAACCTCAAAAACGGTTTTCTTGTGGTTTCCTTCTTTTTGGTTGCTGGGTTTGGATAATCTTCTAAAGATTTTCTTTTTTTTTTGTCTTGGTACGATTTTCAACGCGAATTATCGTTTATGTATTTCTTTAAAATAATCCAGTTTCGAATGGCATCAACACTATACCAGTTGAATACCCTCGACTCTCGACTTTAGTAGAATGTGTCACAGTAAATTTTAAAACGAGTCCTACAATTGAGTAAGAACGCGTCAGCAGATCAAACATACAATATTTGTGTCTCAATTATGTGGCCGCGAACAAAGTAATCTTTTTTGCGCAACGTACGTTGTATGATGATCATTTTCTCACAGAAAACTTTTTGTTTGTAAATATTTTTTTTCTCTTAGAAAATTGAATTAGGTACACTATTACAATATTGAAGGTAGTTGCGTATTCCCTAACTTTCTTAGCAGTCAGTCAATGTTACATAAATATGTACTATCAGTTTTTTGAGCGCAACGTAAGATTTTGGCATTTAAGGAATGATATACAAATTACAAATACCTGTAACTATGTAATTTTGGAAAACATTGAAACGTGTCTTTATTTTTTAAGCAGTTGTAGCTACTGCAACTTCCGGAAGTTGGGGGGGGAGGGCTTTGAGCGTCCCAAAACATGTTCACCATGCTTCACAATTTCTAACATATCCTTCAGGTACCCTGGAGTTGATTTCAAAATGTATTCTCTCGATCCCACCCCTCTTGTCTTGGTATTTAGACATCTTTTGACGTATTCTCGAATGTATCGATGTATTCGCGATTCTACAGTTAGGCGTTTTACCAGCGACAAATAGTCTTATCTCCGAACTTAAGCTGTACGAGCAAAGCAAGAGTGACGAAACATGTGTATATGGGTATGACATCGAAACTAACGCCACATTCGTCCCAATGGAGGCTGCCCGAAAGACCTAAAACTGAAAAAAGTCCGAACGAATATGAAGGCTTTGCTTTCTCACTATACAAATTTGGTCGTACAGTGAATTTACAAATTATGCGTTATCTGCGTGGAGATTCCCAGAATTGTGGCAAAACAACTCGTGGAAATTACACCATAATAATACGCCCCCTCATATAATGATAGCTCACTACTTGTTTGTGAGTTGCTGGTCAAAAACAGTATCATTATGATGCCTCAGTCATCGTATTCGTTGAACATTGTCTCCTGTAACCTCTCACGATCCTTGAGCGTGTTACCGACGTTTTGGCAAATTTAAAGTCATACAGGAAAATATATCACCTAAATTTCCGTATAATCGAAATCTAAAAATTTTCGATAAATCATGTCTAGAACCTCGCAACATGCGAGATGTCAAATTTCCTATAAGTCTTAATATTGAAATTGTTTTAGAATTGTTACAAACTCGGGAACTAGGAATTTCGATAAGACGTATTGTCCTGGAATTCTCCAGTAGATCGTTTCAAATGCGTTTCTGAATGTTATAGTGTGCACTGTGCAGCTGGAAAAAAGGAATACTGTTCAATGGTAATTGCATGACTCTCAAGGATCTTTGCAAGGGATACTGAAGAAATTGTTTCGATTTTGTAAATAGTAGCTAACACCAAGGGTTACATTTTTCTTTTAAAAAAATCTTGGATGGATTGGAATTTAAATGCATAGTGAATTGAGGAGAATCTCCAATGACGAACTAGAACTATTTGAAGGTGAAAGATACTCAATTACTTTAAATTAAAGGTTGTTTTATTACTCACATTTAAATTGTGCGACGGCAACCTATCATTATCACACACTTAACGAAGATAATAATGGCTGTGCTGTATTTAGAAACTTGTTCATGAATGAACGTAGTTGGAGCCTTTTACTCATACGCTGGCGAAGGTCAGTTCTACAGCGCGGCTTGAATGGAAATTAATTTATTTTCAATTATTGGAATTTTATAAATAAGGTATAGGTTCGCGTCGAAAAAATTGACACATCGTGCCACAGGCTTCAGTGCAAGGCTTTACTTTATCAAATGATGCCAAAAAACTTTGAGCAGTCTCAACAAGGAAAGGTCAAGAAACGCTTATCTATACAGTTTTCGAAGTGGTAATGAATCATGGAATTATTCATATGAACGGGAAAAACGTGTTTCAAAATGGGCAAAAACCGACAAAGTGATCCGCTCACGAAGTGTGTCAGAGAAGATGGTGGCAAAATTTTTCTTAAAATGAAGTCACGACAGCCATGTTTGATTGGACCCTTCGTTTTCTCATTCTTATGTCAACATCAGTATGATCTTCAGCAGTGAGATTTTTTAATCCACATCATAAGCAATTTCAGTCCTGCTTCTATGGTTTATTCCGCTTCGACCGCCACACTTCATGACAGTTATGGTTAAGGTAACTTTTTCTCTACTCCTCTATCCAGGTGACTATCCTTACATTCGTGCTGTGCATTCTATTGACAAGTGTAATTATTGCGTACGACCTCTAGTATCGATTTGTACAACTACTATAAGTAGGTAGAATATTGTTCTTTGCACCGAGTAAAGATCATTATTCGTTACGTACACATTTTTTAAAATTCAGCATTGTTTTCTCTATGTTTTTATAAACTTTTGCCGATCTTGCTTCATAAGTGTTATACATTTCTGTTTTTTATCGTTTATAAACAATTTGAAGAATGTAAAAGTTGAACGGCCACCCATAAATTAATGTTTTATTTTTGAAGATATTTAGGGATGTTATCGATTCTTTTAGTTAGAAATTTGTAAGAAACACTGTTTCAAACTTGAAAATGTCTTTTTTTCTGACTCCATGTCAAGTGGTGTTGGAAATAATCTCTTCAAAAGGAAAAGGTATTTGTAAATATACAGGCTGACCCAGGGCTGTGTGATTAGTCCATAACTTTTTTGCTACTCGAGATATCGTCATGCGGTTTTCACCGCCAAGTAAGCACACTTATACTGCACATTATAAAAATATTTTGATTATATAAAGAATGTTACTATCAAAGTTATGTTGTTTTAAATGAGACACCCTGTATATTTCTACATTATTAGTTTTTACATGAAAAAATGATGGCACTTTGTATAGGTCTAGCTCTCTCCGTTTCGTTTTTTGAAAATTTTCAAAGCCAACAATGTTTTGTATAGTATGTAATTATAAATTTAAATAGAAAAATGTAAATAACTCTGTAATCATTGATTTTAGGTATAGGAACATGGTATATCAATTTAAAGGAAATTTATTTCTGCATCGAATGGACTGATAATTAAATAGGTATTCCATTTGAAAAAAGTGACTTTTTAAAGTTTTTCGTAAGTCTGGAAATAACGTCAAATAAAGTGAACGCCAAACAAAATCCGTTGCACGTCATATAATGTGAGTGACGTAGATTGGGGGCAATGTTGCCAGATTGTAATTGAAAGAAGGTAACGCAAATAAAACTTCTGAGTTCACTCGTAACTTTAGTTATAATAAATAAAAAACAAAATCAACACTTCAAAATTGTGACAGTCAAAACATAACCACAACAAAACATTACAAAATTGATACCTTATGGAATTGACATTGGCAACGTTGCTGAAAACAATCCATTGTTACCAACGTGGCGATCATAAAATTCTGATGAAATTAATGTTTACAGGTGGAATTTTCACGATTTTTATGCCGTTACATTTACGGCAGGGACGTCAATTATCAGCTGATTGATGACGTGCAACGGATTTTGTTTGGCGTTTACTGTAGATACGTAACCGCGGGCAATTTTTTATTATCCATTACAGACAATTGTGTCTCAATCTTTTGACATTGAGAACCTAAAATCCCATTTCCCTAACTTTTACCACTTTCGACTTTAAATTTTATTTCCTAATCAAGATTTTGAAATTTTTCAGTGAAAAAATTTTTTTTCTCAACAATCAAAATTGATACGCCGATTATTTTAACGGCAATATTTAAATGCAACTTTTGCTAATAAGTGGATAGAAAGAGGGGGACCTATGGCTTGACCAGCGCGCTCGCCCGATTTAACACCTATGGATTTTTTCGTGTGGGGATAGGTGTGAAAGACAAAGTTTGTAAAGTTAGGCCCAATAAAAAATAGGGTTTTCAACTCACCCCCGTTCCACTCCACAGGCGGGTGATGGGTGATGTTTACGTATACTCAATAGGTTTCAAAAAATAAAGGGAACGTGCTTTTTCTTTTTGTAATTGTATGTGTCGTTCTCGATATATTGAAGGGTGTATATTTTGACTTTAATGGCGTCCCGACGGCGAACGGGTGATCCGATCAAAAAATTTACCAGAGATTTGGAATCAGTAAAGAATTTCCTATAAGATGACACTACTACCAACGCATAGACACACAGACATCCAGACGAATTTAGTAACCAACTGTTTGAAGTTGATTGATAAGACGTCGCCCTGGGCAAAAAACGCAAATAACAGACCTATTTATAAGTACTACTTACAGTCAATGTGATAGTTTACCAGCTCTGATAAACCTAAAGAACATGCATCATCAATATTCGTTCTTACTATTTACTTGTTTAACTAGGAAATATTATATATTTTGTGATGATTTTCATTAATATGTAGGGCAACGTTAGATTTATATGCTGAATTAGAATGCCCAATATATACTTGCTTGCGGGCTTTATAATTGGTTAAAACTTACTAGCCCTTTCCTATTGATTCCGAAGTTAAATTTCTTACATAAATCGTAAATGAAGGCGAAAACCTTGCAATGACAAAACATGTAATGGATGAAACACTTCGTTAGAGAATTACAACCCCAAATTCAAACAAATGACTAAAGGACAGTGGCGGATCCAGCGAGGGGCAATGAGGGCAATTGCCAGGACTGAGAATATAATAACTTAATTTTTAAATTTTTAAAAATATTTACAAAATAATTAATATAAATATATATATACATTTATACAACATAAATAATACATCATGTATTTGCTTTGTGGTGCTACCTCTAAAAAAGTTTTAAAAAGCTAGCAATATATTATTCAGTCAGCTCACGAAAATTCCAATTTGGATTTGTCCACTTACGGAGTGGAGAGTTAAAGTATTATATTTCTCTCGCACCCTAAATAAACCGCGCACGCATCTTTGCAGTTTTTCATTTTTTGTACAATCAAATAATCTAATAGTGCGAAAAATTGATGTCTTATAACGTACGTATCTTTGACACACTCATCCTAGTATTATTACAAGCTTATATTTTTATAAACACTAGTTTCAGAGGTTAGTATAATAAAATAAAATAAATATATATAACATGAAATTGCATACATTAATGTATGTATTTCAAATGCAAAATTCAAAATACTCATAAGAGAGTATTTGAAATACAAAATACAAAATACTTTAGGGAAAAATCATCAAATACAAAATACAAATGTATTTCAAATACTGTATTTTCAGTACAAGTATTTTGTGACTGCCCACCCCTGCATAGGTATACATTATGTATTAATACTGTTGTAGAATTCTCAAAATGAGATATACCATTAGCCATTAAAATGAGTGAAAGAAAAAGCACAGCTTATAAAACGTTGGATTCTTATTTCAAAAAAGCAAATTTAGATGTGCGCAACAATGCTGAACAAGAAGAAGCAAATGAAGCAATTCCATTAAATTCACATTCACATTTGGTGTCGACCGATAATAATAACGAAAATCAAGCCAATATTGAAAATAGATCTATGTATTTCAGTCAAAAATAAAAAAAATTCTGAACACGTGACCTGGAAATTTTGAAAAATGTTGGCATTCGGCGGGCTACTTTGGGCTCGCTACGCTCGCAATCGGCATCTTGCCTAAACCTATGTTTTTCTTAGTTACAACACTGATTGCCCTTACTGAAAATCGACTCTTGATCCGCCTCTGCTGAAGGAGCGTTGGTGCAACGGTTTGGGAAGTTGGAAAATCTAAAATCTACTAATAAAGGTATTGTCGACGTACTCGACTAGGCCATCATTGACGAAGAACAGAAGAAGAACATTCCAAGGAACTTAAAACAATTAGGGACCCTAATGTATGTAGGTATGGTAATATCCGGAGGATAACAGATATTTCATAGGGCGAAAAGAAAAAATCAAATATTCTTGCGAACGAGATTGTGTAGAAAGGTGTAATAGGATACTGATAAAATTTTTCATCAGCCTTCTCCCATCGATATGGATCCACAAAAAATGAAAGAACGATATAATCTAAATTGGCTGCTCTAAATGAAAATTTCATAATGAACGCTGAACCCATTCATCCCTTACAAACCAGATTTTTTAGCGGCATGTTTCTGTGATGATTTCTGAATTCCTGAGTACATTCACCTTTTACACTCGTCCAATCTTTTCATCGCATTTATTATTCTTATAACCCTTTTATAATGAATTGTTAAATGAAGTGAAATAGGTCAACGGTATTACAACCCTCTCATCTTACGTTTGTCATAATGGAATGCGGAGATCGCCTTTAAATCTAAGCGCTATTATTATTATTATTACTAACTGCCAAACGGATGTAGATTATGTTTAGAGAAAGAGTTATAAGTTTACCAAGTGTGTAAAACGGAATTATTTTCGGTCAGTTGGTTATCAAACAAGTTTTATTTGTAAGAAGAACACACACAGCGTATGATAACAATACAATATCTCATGACCTTTAATTTTTCCTTCCACAGTTCGAGTTCCATCGTCGTTTCGAAACTGTTAATAATTAACAATTTGAGACATATACACGATTTTATGTGCTGCATTAAATGCAGCTGCCTTACAGCTGGATCAGCTTGCAAATTTGTATATATGTATTCAAACCAACACTGAACCGCAAAACAGAACGTCATAAAAGAAAGTTCCTGCATTAAATTGATATATGGATAACGTAACTACTGTAAAAATAACAACACCACAATTAAAAAAATTAATGGTTTGAATCGTACTTAAAAATATCATAAACAGTCTGGTGCATCACATGTTCCATTTTTGTTGTATAGCTTCACTTTAAATTTAAACCAAATACATAAAACTTTCTTACGTCAGTTACTGATGGGATAACGAAAAAATTATAAATTTTTGAAAGTGGTTACGTAAAAAATGAAAGGCGATTAAAATCACATCAGACAATTTTTGGGTATTTTGAACTTCCCCAGACACTCAATTTGATAATCACCCGTGACACGAAAAGACGGTGAACGGTTAATATCAATTACAGTGTCTTTTAAAATCATTGTTTGTTTTTATATCCTAATTATCGGCATAAAAACTTGTCTAGTATATGTTTTAAGTTCATCCAAACAGAAAAATTAAGGACAAGGGATGTAGGAGGAGGTGACCTCTTTAAACCTATTGAATTGAAAATATAGCAGTGTCATTTGTTAACTGTTTTTTGTACATCAAACTTGAAATTGACGTAATGATTGTTGCTAGACGTAAACAAAATACCGTCAAGCATCACTCGAGAAATCAAAGTAGGTATGTACTGGCAAAATCGTCTTGTCCATTAATCAAAAGTTATTACCATTACGCAATGTGAATAAACAAACATTTCTTTGCCGGATTAATTAATTATATTTGTGTGATTAATTAATCTTCATCCGAACGGTTGATTAATAACAAAATGTCTAAGGGGACATCAAATTTCAACCTGTAGATGGTTTAAATCGACGATAGGTACGCATTTCCACCTGTTATCGCTGTGATTTGTCCTAGGACTAGGTGTGTGAAATGATAATTAAGTCCGTTTGCCGTTCTATGTAATTACAATCGAACCCGCATCCTTCTTTAGATAATAATAATTATTTCACGGTGCAGCTGTGCAACCATTAGACTGCATCGACCGCTTGATGATACAAGGAATGACACGGCTAAGTCCTATAATTTTCCTGATTAAAAAAATTTTTGTAGGTACCTTTTTTTGCTTAGTCTCAGTATGCGTCGCATCTTTTGTCGGTGGGTTCTGAATTCGGTCGATATTCTTCACATTATTTTAAATATTAATCTTCACATAGTAAATAAAATAACATTTTGATTTGGTGGTTGAAAAACTATTAATGAGAAGCAGATGATGAAAAGGGAGTGTAACAACATAAATAAATGTGATACCGATAGAAAAACTGGAGTAAAAATATCCGTATCTGCCGCAGACGTTTGTAAAAAAAAAATGACAGTCACGAACGTCGAAATCTTCTAAATTGGTTGCATTATACTTGCAGTGCAATGCGGTTACGCTAATTTTAAGCGTACCTAATTTGCAGGGTGAGTTAACAAAAGAGTTACAACTAGAAGGAAAAATAATAAAAATTTACTGTCGCATATAAATAATGCCACATGCAACCGTTGTTGGTTGGATCAAATTGGATTTGACGAACACGTTCAATATTTTTTTGGGGTTTCGACCTTCTGAACTTCTAACCAACTATCTTTATAGTTACGGGTCTCATCGGAGAGCCATGTATTAAAAAAATAGATTTTGAATATTGAAGGATTGATAACAAATTTATAAATTATAGATTAAAATTTATTAATTTATTCTTTAGCAAGCAGGAAATGCACCTTAACACCTTTACATCAACAACGTCAACCCATGTCTCAAATTATTTCTACCTCAAAGTAGAATCCCGTCTTTACATGAATTAATCTGGAGAAGGTCACCATTATTGTTTACTTCCGTGAAGTTTTGTTCTTCAGTTTGTAAAGACCTTCTCGTCAAAGATTTGTTTATGTTTTCAAATTAGTCTGATCTCCAAGTTCTTAGTTGAATCTCTTATTCAAAACATTTCCAAAATCCAATGCTGAACGGCTTAAGAATTAGTTCTAAAATAACAGACCATTAATTGTGAAATAAATATGTAAGTAGATAATTCCAATAAGAAACTGATACATTGTATCCCGAAAAATTAGACCTATTCCTTGAAATGGGTATAATCGATTTTTCGGTGTTTCCCCGTCTCCCGTCTCGACAAAAAAAAACAGAAATAAAAAGTCATAAAACACGTTTCGATAGTTTTCAGAAATGTATGAATATTGTCAACTTTCGTATTGGATGGAGAAATACTTAAATTAAAAGCGTAAAAAGGACATTTCTCTCTTAGATAGTTTCTACAAGCGGCTATACCTACCGCTTGCGGACGATTTTCGTACACGAATTTAGGCAGGAACTTTTCTGGTGAAACTGTGCCTTAGATTTTTTAAGCTCTGAGCATAAAAATACATAATACCTATGATGATGACAGCTAAGAATAATAATCTATCCACAGAATCCATCCTCGTCAATAATTTTTATAAACACTATAATACACACAACAAATTTGAAATATTGATAGTAAAAAACACACCGGAAAGTCTAACTATTTCCAATTTTCCAGTATGGAACCTTCAACAGCAAAGCTTACCTTGAACCAGATGAATTATAACTTTCAGTTTGTATCACTTACTGGATCTTTTGATCTTTACAAAAGTTACTGAAGGAATTTTATCCTTCAGGTCGTCTTGAATTCAAATAACTTCATTGATTGTCACGTATACTGCCACCAAGTAAACAAAAGCCCTGAGTGGGTATACCTGATGGCAGTGGCGGAACTTCAAAATTTCGGGACCCGCGCAAAATAATATTCCGGCCCCTGAATCTCATTTCCACAATTTAAAAAAAATTTTTAACATATTTATTTTGGAATTTTATAAAATAAAAGAAAAATCTTATTTTTGCATTTTTTTAAGAAGAGGATTTGGATCCCTAAAAACAGGGTCCCATTTCTGGCGCCCAGAGATTTGTCTCATTTGTCTATAGCGCCTATGCTATGATACGGTTCCTGTGCGCGTAGTGGCGGCGTGTTATACCGAAGGTTTCGCCCTTGTGACCACTCGTGACAAACATAATCACGCATTGAACGAACTTGCGACTTTGTTGCCACTGATCACCGCAATAAAAGTCGATTTAGCGTTTTGGCAGGGAGCGACGTTGACACGAGCCGAATGAAGAGCCTGTATCCTTTGTGATTGGGGAAATAGGCAAAACTATTTCCAATCGCTACCCAAAATTTCTCAAAAACGGACCCTCTTTGAGCTTCGGCCCCGCACTGTGGGGTCTGCGGCATTGTAGTACCAGTATTTATTAGAAATGACAACCTTTCTACAGTTTCATCGAATTTCTTTAGCTACAACCTACATGTTCAACATGTGCACAACAATCAGATACACTTATCTCTACAAATCTTAGATTATAGAAAGGTACAGATACGCCTTTCCATATACGAACGTTATTAAAACATGAAGCCAACACTGAGGAGAGAGTGCGCAGGAAAAAAGAAAGAAGAAAAACAACAAGACTACATGTTCAGTGGCGTACTGTATTTAAGGATCATATAAATTATCACAATATTAAATACATTATTGTACACTATAAACATTGTACAAATACTGTATAATATGAATACGGGAGATGCAAGATCTTAAGATACACATTTCTCTCTTTAAAATAAAAAATAATCTAAGCCTCTGCTTCAAATTTTAAGAAAATAATCACTTCGCCTATTAAAATTTCTGTCTACGTCTATGAACGTTACTACCTATGTTTCTTTTGCACACGGAGCACCAACGCGGCATTATTGTCTTTTCCGTTTTAATAATCAAATGTAGAACAAAATAATCCTTCTTGTATTTAAACAACCAATTTATAATAATTGACAGAACGCATAATTACCGCTGTGTTGTCAAAGCTTTCCGGATGAATTCTGCGTTCTTGCCTTCTTCGGCGGTGGAGATCCCTTGTGGCCCCACTGCATGGACTCTTGTTTTGTAGGTGGATTCCAATGATGCACCCACATTTCATCCCCTGTTATGATTTTCGAAAACAACTCTTTGTCTTCACCCAAAGCTCTCAAATTTTCTTCGCAAATTTGTTGCCGACACAGTTTTTGTTCGGGACTAAGCAATTTCGGAATCCAACGCGTTACTCGCTGAGACCTTATTCATTCCTAAATCTTCATGCAAAATTTTTAACACTGTAGTTTCCGATATCCCTACTTCAGCAGCGATTATTACAGCTCTTCTTCTTCGATCTGCTAGGACCATACCATACCCTCAACATTCTTGATGTTTTCGTTGGTTCTTGCTTCAACAAGCCTTCCGCATCTTGGGTCATTTTGAATTGATTCCCTACTCCATCGAAATTGTTTGGACCAACATTTTATTGCAAAATAAGACGGCTCATCTTCCCCATACACATTAATCATCCTTTGGAAAATATCCTTGAAGCTTGCGTGAAGTGTATTGAATCTTCCCGGCTTAAGTCGTTTAATGGGTCCAAGGCACAATCCGATTTAGAAAAACCTTCGCAACACTTGCTCTACTACTTCTTCCTTTGTAATATTGCAATAGCACTCGTAGTCACCAATTCTTCCAAAGTTCAAAATTTCGGAACGACGATACTTAACTTTAATTCTTTGTGTTCTAATTAGTTTATGTTCGCTAATGTCCTTGAGTACTAGCTCACTTTTGAGCGATCGTTGACTGGACTATTTATACAGCACACAAGAACAATTTATACCCAATATAAGTATGTAACGCAGTGCAACCTTACGACAATATAGGGTTCAGGGTTGTTATTAACCCTGGTATATTCGTTTTCAATTAACTTTACGTTTCATGTTCTCATTAAGTTGTGTTTTATATCGCGGACCGTCAGGGGATACACCCTTCTTCGGTCTTTAATTGAATTGAACAATATTGGCCGCGTAAAATGAAAGAGGACGTAACAAAGAACGTCGCGAAATTAAACATTATGGCACTATTAAAAAAATTATTGTGTATAATTAACATGGTAACTTTCTTCTGCCTTCGGGAAATGCTCGTCTCCACACGACACCGCTTTTACAGTAGCGATGGATATATTTAATTGGTTTTGACGTTACCGAATTTTTTCTATTTTATTAGAGGAGGTCGTATTTGGTAGTATGCGAACGTTTTGTTATGATTATGGGGGTTGTAAACATATCCGACGAACAGAAAAACAAGTGCGGGAGTCGCGACAAGTGCTCGTATCGCGCGAGTGCTTAAACCTCCAATTTTCAGTTTAGCTTTAGTTTCAGTCCGGCTGCGGTTACAGCAGTATCCACGTAAATTAATGCCGCTTTTGCGCACGTGTTTGACCGATTCTATTAACGTAAAAGTTCTCTTTTTTATACCGCTGCTTTAAGGGGAAAAATGAATACTAGATAATTAATACTTTTTTTTTTGTTAAATTTTAAAATAAGTATGACCTCTTGACTAAGTAGTGAGAGAAAAAAAGGATTTTTTTTTGAAAACTGTGTGTTTTGTGGGCGACCGCTTCTGCCGTTGCCATGATTATTTCAAAAGATTTATTCTTGCTGGGGGACCAAGACTACTTGCGACTCCCTAACAAGGACGAGAAGAGGCCAGCTATGATAAGACCAGTTGTTAAATCTCCAAGGTAGGTTCAACTCCTTCTTTGCCGATCTTTAAATAGATATCGCGAAATCACTTTGGTTTTTTCCATTCGAGGATCATTTTCTTAAACGAACCTAAAGTGTTAAATACTTGTGGTATTTGCATCGCCCATAAAACTGGGGACGACGTGAAACCATATAAATGTATAGAATAATTGAGGTATGATCGCATTTTTTCCTTTATCTTTTTTTTTTTAATTGTAAAAATCGAGTTTTACGATTAAGAACCAAAGAAGAGTAGTTTCGTGAAGCCGTTGATGACCGGATGCGGTAACTACAGACCGGAAATAAAGCATAATTTATTTAACGCTGTATTAACACCCATTTGATTAAGTTCCTTTTAAACTTTACTCGCGAAAAACTATTGTATTAAATCTCATCAAAAGCGAAAGTTGCACAGTTATATAAGAAAAAAAAAGGCTTATGCATTCCGTTCGAAATTGCGGGAGATTCGCTTTATCTCGTCGTGTGAATGGAAAAATAATTTTTAAGTATCATAAATGTTGAAATAACGTCTTGACTTTAAGACGAATTTGACATCCAGTTCAACCGGTCGTAATGTTAATATTTGTAATATCTCCTCTTACCTCACAAACAAATTAGAATTGAAAGTGCCTTAAAATTTGATACAATTTGTATGTTTAAACACCAGTTTACTTAGTCGAATCTTCTTTGGGAAAAGATTCAAAACCAGTAAACATTCCATATTCTAACTAAAGTACCATAGGTAATTTGTGACCTTTCCCAATTGGTTCTACTTAAACATTTCTTCACAAGTTTGTGCTCAAAACTACAATCTATCATCAACTTTTTTATATTTGTGCATAGTTTAGATAGTGGCCTTATCAGAGTTAACACAAATTTCTACTCAAACTAAACTATATTTGGTGATCTTAGGTTAGTTAGTACGTCTCAGTACTAAAAATTACTGAATTAACCTGGATATATTTCAACGCTTATTCGCTAACGAATACATTCGATTGGGACAAAATCAGTCATTGTGAAAAATATTTTAAATTTTATGGAAAAAATTTGTTCAAATTATGGTCGACATCGCAATTACCGACTTTAATTAGGTAGCTTTTTAGCAAATATATTGTTCACCTTCTGTTTTCGCACAAATTAAATTAAATTAAAGAGGGCTTATCCTCCAGACCAAGAAATTCTTTAATTATACGTTGTTACGTAAAGTGTTATTGTTACTATTGTTATAAATACCACATTGAACGAAAGTGGAAATAATATTCTTTTACGACATTAACTTCACGTACACTATTGCGTTATGTTAGTTAACAATTTACTATTTTTTACAATCTGTAAGTTTGTTTATTAATTTTAATATTCACGCTAAATGATTTCGTTTTCATAAATTTCTCCTTTTGTTTATTACGCGCAAATCTCACATTTTGAAATTTTGCACGTTCATAAGATAGGTATTATACAAGTATTTCTACGACAATTCTACTCAGAAAATTTTAACCAATTAGTTTGCACAATTTTGAATTATTCGACCAATTAGGAACGAATTACACTGACTATTTAGTATGGTCCTCAAATTAAAATTTTGTTATTTGGTTAACTAAACGCGATAAATTAAAAAAATTGTGTAAAATCTGAAGATGAAATTTTCTTTCGTGGAATTGTCATGCCGAATACAACTCGGTGGTACGAAATTGCCGAAAATTTTCGATCTCAGATTACTCGTATTTATTTCGACGACAATTTCAACTCGGTCGCTACGCTGACTCGTGGAAATTGTCGTCGAAACAAATACTAGTATCTGAGATCGAAAATTTTCGGCAATTTCGTACCCACTCGTTGTATTACTAATGAAAATTCAAGATTTTCACCATTCATCACAGACTAATTGAAAAAATGATCCACCAATCTAGCCTTAGCCCCATCAATTTTACAATAGTTCTTGATTTAACCGAAATTGCGCCACTTTGGATTTAGTTCTTGTCTACTAAATCTTCCCTCCACTATCCCACACGTTAGAGGTACCCCACATTTTGAACCCTTGTTGCCCGAAGGACTGGGTCGTCGCCTGCAGCAATCTTCGAAAAAAAGCTTGATCAGTCTTCGAGGGTAAAATTATTTTGTTTTCTGTGGTTCTGATTGAACTGTAAGCATACAAGCTTGTTTTACTTAAAGAAAGTGACAATCTCACGATGGCCGTAATTTTCTTCATTTTGACCATCGAAACTCCTTAAATTATAGCAAAAGTTATTCTAGTCTTGTCCGCGGAATGAATTGTGCCCTGACAAGTGTTAGTTTCACTTAACAGAAGAGAAATTCAATTGAACCCCTTTTCTATGACTTGCTATATAATACAGTCAACCCTAGGTTCTTTAACTACTTGCCATTGATCTTGATGTATTCACATGATATTACTTAATCGTTATTTACGATAAATATATAAGTAAAGAAAATATCTAGAATCTAGGTGAAGTTCAAAAGCATACTTAACAATAGTAAATGACGATAGTTAGACAAACAGTGTTATTGAGGGTCTCTATAATTAATAATAAAGAAAAATACTTAAAAAGTGACAAGATCTAACCTACAATAGGTTGGCCTGAGTGGCCATAGTGTTGATGTACACACTTAGTATGCTAGTTTCGTTTATAATTCCGACTAGTTTTATGTTTTTATTTATTATCATTCTATGCTATTTCGCTATTTGAAACGTAGGTCGCAAAATTACAATGATGCCATGTATTTTGTAATTCAAATTTTACTTCAACTTTACTTCAAAAATATGCGATCATTTAACTTCCAAAATGTGTCCCAAATACTAATGTATCTTCGTCTTAAATTCATTAAAATTCGTTTCTGGATCATTGTTTGCATACGTTGTAAAATCAGACGTTTCTAGCTGAGCCATAATTAAATGTTTACAGAATCTATTTGAATTTATTTTTTTGAACAAATTCGTTTGATCGAAAAGGAATAATAAATAACTCACGCCGCTCTATTAACTCTTTTATCAAGTATAAAGGCTCCCTTCGTTTTAAGAGAAACCTTTTCATCTCGGCTCTTATTTTATTTTATAATTTATCCCTCCATAATGTCGATGAAAGATTTTCGTATGATATCTCATACGGGAATCTTCCGCCAACACTGAAAAGGTATGAGCTGATAACTTGATAGATTTTACATATTTTTCAAATTTTGCTTATTAGCTTATTTGCTGTTTTTGCCGTCAGATTACTTTTGGAAACAGTCTTGTATCGTGCTTTGGGTGTCGTTTAATATATTTACATAGATTTTTACTGTAGTTAACCTAATTTTCATCTCCTTGAATAAATGTTATTTTTTTCCTTTGGGCTATAAACGGATAGCATTTTGAGACTTTGTAAATCAAGCAAAATGAAACCATGGCGTAACTATACAAAACTTATCTGAATATGACGGACTGAATATTCCCGATTATATGCCTAACCAACTGTTCTTAATTTCCACAAACATCGTTCATTCCAGTAAGTCTCTGTCGTTCATTATTCTTGCTACACATTTTTCCATTTGATAGATGATCGGTCTTCGTTCATCTGGCGCAATCTACTTTAACATTTTCTTCCTACCATCTCAATGTGCTCAATTTACAATTCTCGCCATATTTGACCATTTTGTTTTCTCAATTTTAGAATCTTCCTTGAAAAAATACAAATTTATGAATCATCTTCAGGTAAGGTAAGCGCCCGGGTTCAAACGCGGCCTTGGTAACCATTTTGCTAAAGCGGGAAAAAACTGAAATACGCCTTATTTTCACATACGAAGGAAAACCGTAGATCCAGTGTGTGCACTGTGCAGCTCATAAGAGAAGAAGGCGAAATATTGTATTAAAATAGGTAAATGGATTTTTCTCGATATAAAAGGTTGCACTGCACCTTGTACAATTTTCATCTTTTCACTATTTTGAGCAGAGAACATTAAACTTATCGAAATATGTCAAGGCAAAACAATTGTATGGAATGCAAATGATATCCATTGGAAAATTTTAATTCATTTTAAATTTGGGTTAGTCTAAACTATTCAAGACAAAATATGGGCAGTTCCATAAATCTGTCTTCAAAAATTATTCAGCTTTGTTCCAATTTTTGCTTATTTATGTAACTTCAAAATTCTACAAACGGGTTATTGAAACTTACAAGGAAACTGGAACAAAACTTTGTTTTTATCCTATTAACGTTGAAAATGCACAATGAACATTAGTTTTTGGAATCTCGTCCATATTTTGATCTGTCTAAGTAGTGGGAAGTGATAATAGTGTTCAAACACAAAATATTGTTTTTAACGTTCACCAGTTACGGTTATTTTATTGACTTTACAAAAATTCCACGCTACCTAGTCATAAGTTTACTCATAGTCCAAGTCTATGTGGGTGTAATGGTCGTTAGTAAATAATTCATTGACTTTTGTTTTGTTAATAATTCATTGCTGTCGTCAAAATATATTTCATCAGTTATAATCGAATTTTTCCAAAAATTATTCCTCTGCCTATCGTTTGTTATTTTTATATAGGTACAAAAGACGTTGACTGATATTGGTCATTGCTCTTTCGACATCTCCAAATCCAAATTTAGCCATGTTTTCATTTGTTGTAGGTTCATGACGATGTTTGCCAAAATGAATATTAGGATCTTTTTGTTTTGATAATAATTTTTATATAATCTATATGTTTCTACCATTTTTAAATGTCACTAACCGAATTTGGTAAATATTTGAATCGAAGTCAAGATCAAGCCAATGACCATTGGACTTGTACCTATCCATATTAACCTTATAGCCAGAATGCCTATTTTCAGAGGCGCCCGAACAAAATTGGTGGGGAGGGGGGCTTACATTTTTTCTAGTAGAAATTAGAAAATTTTCACCTAAGTATTTTTAAATTACTAAATCAACAGGCTATGCGAAGTTACCGATGGTATAGCTATAGAGCTATAGAACATTATACTGGTTTTATTGTGAACTTTTAACATTTTCTAAGATGGATTTACGTGATTTATGAAATTCCAGGGGAGGACGCGGGTTTTCCTTGCCCTTTAGTAGCGGCGCCCCTGTATATTTTGTCATATTTCTTCTACTATTTGAATAGGGCTAAATATTATATAAATGTAAATTGAAATGTGCTTTCAAAATTGTAATGAAAATAATAGTTGTACTGGCGCGGCGTCTTGAATTCTAAGTAGCAATTACATTTATTCGTCCAGAACTGATATCGTTGAGTTACTTGCAAGTACATACAGGGTTTTTCAACTAAGAGTAGCCACCCTTTATAACTTTTAAAAAAATCAAAATTTGAAAAATCGGCGATACCCGTCTATAATAATATCGAGGGGGACACTTTTTGACATAAGCTTGAGATTTCATACCTTAACCCCTTGGGTCCCGCAAACATACCCTCAATTTTTTTAAATGGCAACATGGGTCATGTGATACGTCATTTGAAAGGTCATTTTATATCTTGCATTACTGCGTTTAAAATTTTAAAATCGTTCAATTGGTTTGTGAGATATTTTAATTTAAAGTTTTTTTAATATTATATAGTCGATCAATTCTGACATAGTTTTTATATACCTACCTATGTATATTAATTATCTCGAAGTTAAACAGTTTTGGTTTGTATCATGTTGTGCATCTCCTGCTCAATTGCAGTACGACATAGGTCTTTCAAAAGGCAAGAAAAAAATATGCACCAAGGATATTGATTTGACTGCGAGTTGTATGCAATTGTTTAATTTGATAGTCTCTTTCCCCGAATTCAAAAACGTGTCAATGAGTTTCTGAGTGATCAAAATTGCATATTTTGACCAAACACGAAAAATTAAATATTCAACAGAACTTATTATGTATAATATACAGTGAGCGGCTAAATTATGGAACAAATTCATTATTTTGCAAACAATTTATTTCATATAAAAATCCTGAAATACGGCGATTTTTATTTTTTGTTGGGCACATTTTAGCATAAAATTTTTTTACCAAAAAGTCAACATGGCGCCCACGTGCTATTGTGTAAAAAAATTTACGCATTAGCTGACATATCATATGATATTACGTCTGATTACTTTGTTACAGAAATAAAATTGCGTTTTTGAAATTCGAAGGTGTTTTTTTTGGAAAAATTTATTAAAATGCGTTCCGGAAAAGAGAAAAATGACTCATTGAAAAGGTCGCCATTTTGTTATACCTTAATCGATCGTTTTCAAATTTGGGATTTGAATTCCCATTGTTAAGAGCTTTCCAACGATGTGTCACATGACCCCCTTTTTAATTTATATTTTTTTTACAAAATGGCTCCATAAATGTTTTTTTTTAAATTGTCGCCGAAATCAACATTCAATAAAAAAAATCATAACTATTCAATCATTGGCAGCAGAGCAACAAAATTTGAAATTATCATAAACAAAAGAGCGTTTTATTTCTCGATATGCTGACTTTTAACGAAATGTGTTGCAAAAGGGCCGTACTGAAGAACGACCACAGAAGAAATGCCAAAAGTCGGCTATTTTAAATAGAACACCCTGTTTATTTTTTCATGAATGAACTTTTTTTTACTGATTGTTGATTTCGGCGACAACTTTTAAAAAACATTTAT
This sequence comes from Pyrocoelia pectoralis, assembly GCA_036250285.1. Classification (NCBI taxonomy): domain Eukaryota; kingdom Metazoa; phylum Arthropoda; class Insecta; order Coleoptera; family Lampyridae; genus Pyrocoelia; species Pyrocoelia pectoralis. Next base: position 30,784,809 of record CM070080.1, read on the forward strand.
TTTCTCCTAAATGAGTTGACTTAAGTAGGTGAAAGGCCAAACAAACTTGGTCTAGAATCGAATATGGATTTCAAAAATATAAAAATCTATAGGGTGTTCCATTTAAAATAATCGAGTACGATCCTGTACATACGAAACCGAGAGCAGTGCGGGCCTCAAAATATTTTTAGGTTGTAAACAGGGAACATGTGAATAAGAAATGTATCTTGACCTTTTGTCCTAACATTAATATTAATGGTACCATCGAAGAACGAAGGGCAAGTGGGTAACCCTGTATAAGTATTCAATCATCTAAACTCACTCGCTATACAATGAACGTATGAAGAATAAAAAATGGATGATGCAAAAGATAGGTACATGCATTCGGCGTTATTTTTAATATCAATAATGCACTTTTTCCCATTATATTACACATAGAATGCTATTTCAACAAGTTTTATAACTTATGCTAGAATGCAAGACCATGGGGCATGGGCGCCCATAAGGAGGGGCAAGAGCGCCCCCCGGACTCGCCCCCCCCCCCCCCCCCCGATAATTACTGTATGCCCATACAGTAATTACCATGTGCAAGACGTTTTGCGAATGGTATCTGTTGTCCATTAATAAAAATGGACACACGCTAGTAGCTTGGTTAAATAACGAATATCATCTCATCTGTTACTATTTACAATTTTGACACCCCAACTATTCGTATTATGCTTTCATTATATTTGAGAGCGATAAACATTAGAATTTTTTATACTTATGACTATAAAATTTTCGAAAATTTGAATGATTACCAACCAATTATGCGCTAAGGTTGACCTTAAAAACGTTTTAATGAATTTTTTCGTTGCAAACCTCTTCGCAATTTTTTGTCCATAAGTTTTGTCGTGGCGTTATGAATAAATTAATTAGAACATGAGAAGTTCCCTTAATTACGGTGAAACAATTCCGCCCAAAAACATTCATCATTTTTAGAACCGAAACCCCGAAAAATTCAATTTTACCCTTTTTCTGCCAAACGTTTGATTTACGATTCGAAGCAATCAATATTAAAGTCACCCACAGCTGCCGTTCACTCAAAATTTATATATATAAATCAACTGAAATTCTAGTCAAATTTTTGTTTATAAGGCTTTGGTATCATAAAAATACGAGTAGAGAGTAATAAAATCGTTTACTTTTTGTTTTAAGAACGTGTTTCAGTTGTTTTAACAGCTCTGTGTCTGGGCTGTAAACAAGACCTAACGTATAGGATACATCTTTAACAACGTAACATTGAAATTCTAAACAATGCACTTAAATTGCATACGCGAAAAAGGAACAAGAGACCGATTTTCGACACTATTTAAATAATCTATTTATTAATGTCATTGTCCCCATTAAGTCCTTATTTTTGTCAGACGAAAAGTTTTGGCTACATTCGATTACGGTTATGCTTGATTGGCAGATTTGAAATTACGATGGCGATCGGACAAAATATCAAACTGAGATCGTCCTCTGATGACCGTGTTTATGTTCCGCTTCAATTACGACAATTAACAAAGTGTTACACTCGCTGATGGAATTTTAAATTGAGAGCAAGTTACCGACCGAGCCTAAATGCGTTTTAGATTATTCATTTGCTAGTAATATTCAACAGAAGACGACGCCGATTTACAATTAGTGATGGGTTTTTTTTTTGTGTGAAATAAATGAATTTTGGCCGTATATTCGCCTGTTTTTATTTTTGGTTTACTTTATCTTAGCATCTTAGTCTAATGTTCCGATAATAATTTAACCGCTCTTACGTACAGTCTAGTCTGACTAACCAGCGACATTTATATCACCTTTTGTTCGAGTGTGTTAAATGTCTTCCAATTTTTAGTACGCGTACTATAATGAATACTTGAACTTGAACCCAATGGCATTCGTCCGTGTTTAGATCTGAAAATATGCTGCTGGCGAACAACTTCAACTGGGGAGATACAAAAATAATGTAACGTTTCGTATAGTAGTCGGCGTATTATGGGGATCCTACACGTTCCTATATGGTATAAAAGTAAGACCGCGACTCGCAATGGTTGCCCCTGAAAGTGTAGGTAGATTCGACCTTGACTTAGCACCTTGCCCGTTTGTTAATTGACATCTAAACATTCTCGATTTTTGGTTCTCCAGATCTTGTTTTGACGAATGATTTTTAAAAGTGAAAACACCTTAGCGTTCTCTTCACTTTTAACCACTATTTGCACTTAACATTTTCAATATTACCAAAGATAACAATCTTGTATTACTAATTTCAAAAGGAAACCAGTTTAATTTTTTTTATGCGTTTTAAATACGTACGAAACCGTCTGTACCTGACTTCAGTTTATCTTATAGGTGCACATGAATGGCTCTCCCCCTCCCCCCGTCATTTTCAAAGAACGAAAGGAAATGAATCTTAATTATTACATTTAGAATTATTATCTTGTTATCATCCATAAAAACTTCCCACCAAACTAGAAAACCTGGAAATTCTACCAGTTCAGCGATTCGACGACAATCTTAGAAACTTGAAAGGTCGAAGATTCTTTTTTTTTTATTTTCAAGCAAAATTGGAATGTAAAAATGACATAATCTACCGGTTCTTTTTTGCTCTGTCATAATCTCCGCTTTTTGGAAAGAAATTGCAATGTTGCAGTAACGCCTACACCATGTAAGCTTCCAGCGTGGCCGTAGGATTAGACGCTCCTTCTCATATAACCAACGGCCATAAAACAACGAAGGATAGGCTATAAAATGGCAATTACAAATCAATACTATCTATATTAGTAGATCTAGTCTCTGTATCGAGAAAATTTAATGAGTTCTTGGAACACCACAGATTTTATATACGCTTTAGGTGTAGTTGGTTCAAAAGCGTTGCAATAGTTTTCTATTACACAAGAACTGATCCGGCCACCTTTAGGGCGTAAATGTTAACGTGTGTTTCAAGTATGATTTATTGTGGTATATCATAAATTATGCGGGAATAGTAGTCGAGAACTAACTTCCAAACTGTATGGTACGACCTGAAAATCACCAAATGCTTCCCTACAGTAGACAAAGTCGCATAAACTAGGTCTTGTAACTGTCGAAAGTTCTTGTATTGAGGACACTTGCGAGCTTTAGGCCATACGTTTCTTGTTGTCCCAAATCTGTTCGGTTTAAACAGTACTAACCTACGCCATTTTCCTCGTAACCAGATTTATTAGAAGATCTACTGTGAACAGACTGAGCTAATTATTTGAATCAACTATCTAGACTAGATGAACATGATTTGATCCAAATGTGGGTAAAAAATTAGGATGAAATTTTGTAAATGTATGTCTCGCAGTGATACCGGGTTTTAATGACTGATATGTTAATGGCGTCATGATGAACCTTAATTACACTTTTGAATGCGCAATTAGATAATACGCAGTCATAATGTGATAAGGAACAATTAAACTCAATTTGCCTTTCAAATCTACCATGAAAATGTATTTCTTGTACGAGAGTTTAAGACACTTTTCGTTCAATTATCTACCAATTACGCAAGTAAATAGTAGCATTTAGGCAAATTTCTAATGAATGATGCCACTTGAGAAAGAATTCAAATTCCGTAGTTACAGTGTGGATTTCACAATGATATTTTAAGTGTAGAAAATGAATAATACTCACTGCCCACAATCTCATTGGTCCATTGGTATACCAGCACTTTGTTGTAGAATTGATGGATCGAATTAATAAAATTATTTACCAGGTAGATCCAATTCCGTATCGGCTACTAACTTTATTTCGGGCGTCAGTGCTAAGGAGTTCCTCAAGGCACTTATTAGGGACCGCTCGTATTTTTTTAAATGGCATTCTTTGTCGTGTTCCAAAAAGTTCCAAAATGAACTTCTATACATCGATGAAATCTGTGATTCTAAAGAAAAAGACGAATTAAGGGAATAAGAGACATGATTTGGGTGCATAGTTGGATGATTATAATTAAGGGTACATTTACAAATGACAATTATTGTGGGTTCATTTTAATAGGTCTTCCGAAATAGATTTATGGTGTCACTTTATTCATACTTTAGGATACATGATGCATACTTACACCATCAACTTATATATGTAGGGTGAGTGAGGAGGAATGGCCCGAACTTTAGGAATGTATTGTACACGTAAAAAAACGCAACTGTTGTTATGCGATTGTCCTTTGTTTTCAAGTTACAGGAGTTTATTGTCCAAGTAAAAATAAATTAAAAAAACTCAACTGTTATGCGATTGTCTTTTGTTTAAGTAAACAAATCATTAGTGTCATTTATTAGTTTATTGTTAAGTGTTACAAAATGTCAAATACTTATTCAAATTTTGAATATGCAAATATGATGTTTACGGTTTTTATAATGGTAATGCTACAGCCGCTGTTGAAGAATATCAGCAACGATTTCCAAATTGAAGAATTTCGAACAAGAACGCATTAATTAGAGTTTTCAACAATCTGTGTAAGACCCGAACTCTACCAAGTGTGAAAATTAGACAAACTTTACAACAAGTAGGGCACATTCTCGATTTGAATGAAACATTTCCAGAGCGTTGGATGGACGCAGAGGGCCTTCAAAATCACCAGAGTCACTTTATGGGGATGATTCAAAAATCAGGTTTACAAAGTCAAAGTAGATACTTGGCATGCATTAATTCGACGGATTACAAATATTCCAGTCGATATTAATGAAAGCCACGGATCAATCAGGAGAGCAACGTTTGCTCTTCGTAGGCGAATCTTCACAAGTTAATGGTGGTATTTTTGAAAACGTGTTACAAGCACGTTGAACTTAAAACGATGTTCGGTAGAAAGTATTTTAATTACGTTGTACCTTGAAAACAAAAGACAATCGCATAATAACAGTTGAGTTTTTTTATTTATTTTTACGTGTATAATACATTTCTGAAGTTCGGCACATTCCTTCCCACTCACCCTGTATAGTTGTATACCCATGGGTTATACGAATTTTTCCAGTTCCCAATTATTCCCTATTATTTATTTTATTAATTTCTTAACAATGCTTTTTGGGTTTGTGATATTCATCGGGCGCCTACACTATTTGTTCATGGAGTGAGTCGTTATTACTATTCACTTTGAATGCGAACAGCACTTAAGGGCAAAACTAAAATTTGTGTTTCACTAAAAAAAAGAAAATTGCGAAAATTACTAAAACGTGTCTTTTCCTTGGGAAAAACATTCCCCTCTTCTTTCCACAAGTTTTTATGGTACCTACACAAAGTAGTCATATCGCCAATCCATAAGAGATATAATTTTCAATTGCACAAATTGATCAGTGTTCAATGAACAGACAAATGTGTTTCCAAAAATGGTAGCTACTATGAAAATATTTAATGCAGTTTTTTTTTTAATTTTAATAATGACCAAGTGGAGCCTAAGTAAAAGGTACGAAACGTACACAAACGTATTTCCAAAAGTTAAATTTGTCACCATTTCTTTGGTTGAGTTAGGAGCAAGGTAAAATGAACTTATTTGTCTTATTGTAGGTACATGTCATCTATCCATTATTTTGTTAAGATTACCAAATAGCATTTATAAAGTTGTGAATGACCATCTGACTGGGTTATATATCATTATTACAACAGAACTAATAATACTCCAATTACTTGTTATTATAATTATTTATGGATTTTCACAACGTAAGTTTACTACAGAACAATAATTATATAACATAACTGTTCGATTCCAATTGATGAAAGGATTTCCGATTGGTTTAGAAACCTAGTAACTCGGCATTCACATATTTTGATTATATTCCATTATAATTTAAAACGTATATACAGGGTGTCCCTGAAATGCGTGTACATCGCTTAACCACAGATTCCTGGTTCGAAAATAAGACGATATAACTAAACTTACCTATATACAATTACGTTTCGTTTAGCTAGTATTCAGCTTCAAAGTTCTTTAAAAAAAAAGTTATTTTATCCATAACGACAGAACGCTTGGATCGATTTGGATAATATTCGATATTGTACTCCTTACAGATGTAGGTCATCTTTTAAGGTGATATTAGTTATTATCAGTGAACCATTGGTGTACGAAACACGGGTAACACGGCATAAACCAGTCAAAAACTTTTTAATGTTAAGGCCAATAACTTTCAAAAAAATAGTTTCAGAAAGAGACATTCCATAGTAATTTTTTTTGTTACTTGTTAATTGATGATATCTGTTAAGGTTTAGACACAAAAAAATAAAATCTGAGGGACGGCGCACTGCATACACTATACTTGCCATTAATAAAAATATCATCGTCATTTATTTCATAGAATACCAGACTATTAGGTTACATTTGTTAAGAAATGTAGTGCGCCGTCCCTCAGATTTTATTTTTTTGTGTCTAAACCTTAACAGATATCATCAATTAACAAGTAACAAAAAAAATTACTATGGAATGTCTCTTTCTGAAACTATTTTTTTGAAAGTTATTGGCCTTAACATTAAAAAGTTTTTGACTGGTTTATGCCGTGTTACCCGTGTTTCGTACACCAATGGTTCACTGATAATAACTAATATCACCTTAAAAGATGACCTACATCTGTAAGGAGTACAATACCGAATATTATCCAAATCGATCCAAGCGTTCTGTCGTTATGGATAAAATAACTTTTTTTTTAAAGAACTTTGAAGCTGAATACTAGCTAAACGAAACGTAATTGTATACACTGTGTCCAAGATAAGGAGGGCCACTATGGGGATTTCGGAAACGGTAAGAGATAGAGTTTCGGTTAAATGGGAGAAAAGTTGGGCAATTTTGAGTTTAGTACAATGAAATTTTTAAACTGACGAAATTCCGAACCGTTCCGAAGTTATGCGACAAAAAGCGAATTTTCAGGATTTCGTTTTTGACAAATTGTTACTTTGTCGTTGATGTTAACTAAAAAGTAAAAGAACCTTCTACAGGTACTTTTTAACGTTCTTTAACCTGGCATACAGCAAATTGGAATCCGACGTTTCGTTTTCGAGCAACCATCATCAACTTCGTTTTTTTAAATACGGTCCTGATTTTTTTATGCACAATATTAGAAGAGCTTTTTATTCTGCATTCAAGCATGTATCACACTTTATGGTTTAATTGCGATTTCATACTTACTTTACGATTAGCAGAAAAAATCCTAAGTACGAACCTGTATCTCCCCTCAATAACATTCAAACTGAATTTTATTTATAAATGGACTTTTACTAACTGTGCTTTCCTCATCAAATTAATGAAATGACACAGAATTTTCAATTTTGAACACAAATTTTCTAACCAAGTACATAATTACAAACAATCAACAACACATCATAAATGAACAGAAAACATTTGATGAAACGAAAATTTAAACATGACATATCAATAATGAGAAAAAAATTATAATAAATGCTCGCAAAGCCCTCTTTCGTACTCCAATCGTCAATAGCATCTTCTAACTGTAGTATCCAAAGCATTCTTTAACATTGCAGGTGTTACAGTTTGGAATGTGTTAAGTACAAACTTTCGGAGTTCTTCTATTCTATCTTTGTAAACATAATTTCTTATGTACCCCCAAAGAAAAAAATTCGGCGGGGTTATTTCGGAAGAATGAGCTGGCCAAGGTGTTTCAGAATTGATGCTTAAAACTCTTTCGGCAAACCTATTTGAAAGGTAATCCTTAACCACCCGTGAATTGTGCGCAAGTGCACCATCCTGCTGAAACCAACAATTGCGTATTACGGCTTAGGGTAAAATATCAAGAGCACCTTCCAAAGTAGAATCTAGTAAATTTAAGTACAATAGTAAAATAAGTATAAAATCGCAATTAAACCATAAAGTATGATACATGCTTGAATGCAGAATAAAAAGCTCTTCTAATATTGTGCATAAAAAAATCAGGACCGTATTTAAAAAAACGAAGTTGATGATGGTTGCTCGAAAACGAAACGTCGGATTCCAATTTGCTGTATGCCAGGTTAAAGAACGTTAAAAAGTACCTGTAGAAGGTTCTTTTATTTTTTAGTTAACATCAACGACAAAGTAACAATTTGTCAAAAACGAAATCCTGAAAATTCGCTTTTTGTCGTATAACTTCGGAACGGTTCGGAATTTCGTCAGTTTAAAAATTTCATTGTACTAAACTCAAAATTGCCCAACTTTTCTCCCATTTAACCGAAACTCTATCTCTTACCGTTTCCGAAATCCCCATAGTGGCCCTCCTTATCTTGGACACAGTGTATAGGTAAGTTTAGTTATATCGTCTTATTTTCGAACCAGGAATCTGTGGTTAAGCGATGTCCACGCATTTCAGGGACACCCTGTATTTTGCATCCCGGAAAACTGTACTTGGAAAAACTATTCGAAAAATTTCAATATAAAAAAATTACATTTATTTTGGCAATCTCTATCTAGTTCAAAACACCCACAGAAGGGGAGTCAAATTATATACCTCACACTCCCATTTTGAACCGCAAGCTTAACGGTAGAAATAATATCCAGAACCTTTGCAATATTTCAAGTGATTTTAGTGTTAAATAGTTAAAAAGCTGTAAGAAAAGTGCCGGTTCAAAATTCGAACCTTGCGGTACTCCCTAGACTGACAGAAAATGAAATTTATCTAATCCGTATGTCGGTCGGATTCTATTTTGTACATTACCATAAAGAGGAAACGGCTTAATTTTGTTGCGAGTTCGTATTAATATTCTTAAAGAATTCTATTGGCGCCTTACCCAAACTGTCATGTGTGACAGTAATTGACGATTGTATTGTTTTAGTACGTAATGTGAAAAAAATTAAAGGTACCTAATTACAACAATCTATTGTCACGATTGTCCGCAGATTTTGATGTCACATTTGTTTTCTAAAATTAGAAATTAAAATTATAATAAAAATAGTGGTAGTATCCCACGAAATAAAGAAAAGAGGTACAAAATCAGAGTAAAATAAACAAATAACAGTTGCATTGTTTTTCTGGCGTTTATACTGGTTCGCTGATTTTTCTTTTAACTCATCGTTCAAATAAAGTAAAGGTCGTGTGAGAATTCGATGTTTTCATATTTGTATTTGCCTCTTCAACAATAACAAAAGTTAAATTTGTTTACTTGCATTTTCAATAATTGCCTTGAAATATGTTCTAGATGGCGCTACTATAAATTCGATTAGGTATTTTAAATGCCGAATGATTGATTTAATTAAAGAAATGTTTTACATTTTAACAGCCCACCTTGTATGTGGATATTACTGCCATCAATATGTTTGGGCTTTTTACTTTCTAAAAACAGCTACATTGATCAGATAGTGCACCTCCAATTCCCTTTTACCTTTTTTGAAGTATGGCTAATGCCTTCAGACCTAGAGCTTAATAGTCGGCAAATCTCAGTTGCAAATGGGCAAAGCTCAACGGAGGAAATTATTAGCAAACTCGCCATTTAGGAGGACCTCATCTCGCACATATTTTTGCCATTCCAAATTTTTCTCTTGCGTCCTTTTACGTATCATCACTGTCAGAGGCTCTTCCAAAACGTTTTCTACTGCAATCGAACTTTAGTGCAGTGATATTAGGAAAGTAAAGGCCAAACAAGGTCCATTAGTGAAGCTCTACTATAGTTCTCCCGTGCAATATTAGATATCTAACATACAGGGTGCTTCCAATAATCGTGGCTTCGTGTCGACCTGTTTTTTTAAATGGAACACCCTATATTTGATGGTATATTCCGATTGCTCTCTTAAAATGCTCTATGTCCATATTTTTGTTTTTTGTTTTAAATGCAGCGTTCCTAAGCTATGAATTTTTTTCATGAAAAAATATGGTCTGATCAAAAAATGCTTAGGCTCGTTCAGTTTTAAAATTTTGAGTCAATTTTTGGTACACAAATTAGTAAAGGTCGTTCCTTAGTGAATATACCTACAAATATTTATCGATTTAATTATACAGGGTGTTTGCGATAATTCGTAAAGTTTCAAATAGGAAAAGCTTTGTTATTTTAAATGGAGCGATTATTCGATTTGTATCTTTTTGATTAGGTAAAATACAGAAATAAGACACGAATCCTCCCCTTATATCGTTTAATAACCAAAATTTAGTTACGTTGTAAAAAGTGTGATGACGAAGGATGAAATGAGATGTTTATTATGTTTTTTAAGATAAGGTGCCGAAGCACCTGACACGTGAGCCGATGCAAGACTCACAAAGTAAAATTTTGAATTAAAAGGAATACCAGGGTTTATTTAAAAACCATCTGGGACCATGTAATTCAAAATTTTACTTTGTGAGTCTTGCATCGCCTCACGTGTCAGGTGCTTCGGCACCTTATCTTAAAAAACATCTCATTTCATCCTTGGTCATCACACTTTTTACAACGTAACTAAATTTTGGTTATTAAACGATATAAGGGGAGGCTTCGTGTCTTATTTCTGGATTTGACCTATTCATACTCCCTTATTGTGAGTCCCGAACCACTCGTTTATGATATCTTTTTGATTACTGAAATATTTTCAATTGCTTTAACTTCTTTTAATCCTGCTTCTTTTTCCACCCTTTCCGAGATGTCCCTTCTTTCGCTTTTCTTGCCTACTTCTCTTTCAGCAACATGTTGGAAGCAAGGTCAAGATCGTAGAGCAGCACAAGTCACAAGATATTCTCTTCTCCATTTTTGTGCCGAGTCCCGTCCCGCTAACACATTGGAAGCAGAATGGTCGGAACCCCTTCCTGCTTACTCCAGCGTTAGTAACTTCTAAATCTTTTGATATGGTAACAGTTTTTAGAATTGAATTCACAACAAACTTATTAGGTAAATTTCATTTCGTTCTTTTGATATAATGCAGTGAAAAATTCCGATCAGTGTTTGTTGCAAAACCTTTTAAGATGTAACTTAATAAGAATCATCTATTCCACTGAGTGTATGAATTGTTTTCCCTTCCACCTGCACCGGGAGCGTACAAGGCTCATTTTTCTTACTTATGAACCACCGGGATTACTTATGGCCATTTAGCATAGCAAATCAAAATGTTGAGTGAATGTTCAAACATGAGCGGAGTTTATTGGCAAATTAGATTGATTTACACTACGATTCAGCCAAATTGTAAAGAGTTTGCAGAGTTCTGCCTCAGCACACAGTGATTGTTTAATCTTGTAATTCACGAATTGACCGAAGCTCAAAAAAGAGGTTATAAATAATTGTTTTCGTTCGTATCCAGAAATAAGACAGAATTGCTCATTTAAGCTCAATTCACATTACGAACCCAATAACAAGGCGAAATATTTTGGAGACTGACCGAAATTGACAAAAGTATAAAACCTTGTCTAGCATAATGAGAAACGAATCAACATCAAAAAATTGAGGAGAGAATATTTTGAGAAGGGGCGGTGTTGCCAACATTCTTTTACACTTACTCATCTTTATACTTACCTACACGAAAATCGAATTTGACGTAATTCATGTAATATTTCAGAAAAAGAGTTCAGCTTGTCTAAAATGTCATAACTTGTTGCACAATTTTATAATTTGTCCACTGAATTTCAGTAGATTTGCCAATTGTATTTTCATGTGGTTGATTTCAGATATATCCTAATTAAACTTCTGGAGACTTGATTAAATTTTAACAATAGAATTATCCATTATCTTAATGTGCCAAGATTATTATAATTTGTATTCACAAAATTGACGTATGAAAAGAACCAATTGTTTAATTATGATATTTTTATGTAGAAAATGTTTTTATATGTTCCTTTTTTTAATTGGGAGGCGTGGGGGTTAGATCAGTCAGATTCATGCAAATTAAATACATTTTTCTACCAAACGGCAGAAGCACTAAATTTTTAATATGAACTCCTAATTAGGACTTAATTGTTTTGCGATGGTGGTGGCTAACTTAATGGGTTGGAGGTACATTTTTTAGATATATGTAGAATGAAGGTTCAATTAACATTCTTTAGGGATTCTATTGTCCCTTTAATCTCCTTTTCCCAAACATTGGGCATTTGTTAAAGTACTGTAGGGTGTATTGAAAAAACATCAACTTTTTGAACAGATCAACGTACTTTCAGAACGAGGATTCAATTCCCTGGAGGTAGTCGAGGATTAATTAATGAAGCCAAGGGAGAATGTCTATCGCACCCAAAACGTTTTCTTTGTCATTTTTTTTTTAAACAACGGCCGTAGGGTAAACTGTGCCACGATAACTCATCGATTCAACATTCCACCAGTCCATTTTGGTCAAAAACAACACCAAATTTGGCCTCGTGTAATCATTTCCTGTTCCCACGCGCAAAAAGTCGACTTGAACTGAAAACACTTGTTTGATCTTTTGGGATCAATTATATGTAAAACAGTACGTTACTTAGTTACTTTATCTTTGAAACACTTCCTTTCTAAACCGCAATTCCTTATTTCTAATGCGTATGATAACTACAATGTGTACGTCCAGCAAAACAACACTTTTTTATATCTTAATTGCACTTTTCCCATTATTGATAAGCCGATTCTGGTTTAATAGGTTATAAAACTGTAACAATACATACGAGAATTATCAAAAAAAAAGGCATCGGTCTGAGTAAGTAAATTTAAGTGTAATGAGGACATCAACATTCTTAACGTTAAAAAAAAGCACGAATTACCATCGTAACTTTTTTAATGGACGACAGTAACTGTTGTTACTATTTACCTTTGCAAAATTTTATATGCAATTCATTTTTAGAATGTTTTTGAAAGAGAGCGTTTTGTGGTTTTTAAAAGTAATTTTGGCACGTGCTTGTACAAATATCTTTTTTAAAACCTTAAAAATTATTGCTCGGTAAACAATGCGTGATGTTTATTCTTAGACACCTTTTTTTTTCTCTCTTTTAAAGTCAGATAAGATCGGAAGATTAATTACTCATATTCTAATCAACGGTTTTGTCGTTTTGGGACAAGAAAAAAAGGATTACGATTGGGGTTATATTTGGACAGGCTTGTTGCTGCTGCAATTCGAAATGTGTTTGTACCGTTTAGGGGATTGAAGAGGACGGAGACTGGTATAGGTCAATGACCGCTGAAAGTGAAAAGAGGTGAGGACGTTGTAGGGGCAGTAGAGCGGGACAAAGATGGAAATATGGAGATAGTGAGAGTAGTTTGGGCTTGAACGGTAGCAACACCACATAGCACATACGTATATGTATACATAGTTTTGCTAAAGTAATCTTCTCTCGCTGCCTCCACATTACATGACAGTAGTTTAACATAGAACGAATGCCGTAGAAATGAAATGATTTAAAACAGACCGAACCCTACCATATCAGCTGTTATAGTAACCGTTCATAGAATACTTTCACTTTGCGTACGGCGACCGACGACGTAGGCGGCTACTGCTACTGATATACCTCTAGGATTTTATAATTGGGCATAAATGCGACGGTGCATCCATTCGGTTAGTTTAAGGTTAAACACTGTCTAATCATAGGTCCTTGACCTCGCATGTTTGTTAGACTGGGATTTCTAACGCACGGTTTTATACTAATAACATATTCTTATTGCATGCACCTAAGCGTCTATTAAAACCAAAAAAGATGGGAGACTATAACCGCTTGTTATTTCCGGAAATGCCTTAACGTCGCGCGGCACAGCCTACTATGTACTATAATAGTATCAACAAAAGTTCATACGAGGACAATTTTTCCCCCTCGTTGTAGAGGTAGCAGACATTTCGTCTACCGAATTCCTAAATCTTATTAAAATCAAAATAAATCAAAATGGCGTCCGTGTGAAAGGTCAAGGGAGTCCTGACGACCTTGAGTAGCGGTCAATAAACACTATAGGACAAATGCCCGCCACCGTTATCTAAATTTATAGACTTGATACGCCGGTATCCCTAAATATGCATCCATTTCTAATTATAATAAAGTCTACGAGCTTCAACATTACCGCTAATCGAATAGAAAGTTACATTTCGGATTATATAATGGGTAGTCTGCAGCCCTAAAACGATACACAAATTACAATAATTTTTTGGCTCAAGAATGAATCATTTATATGTATGTAAGCAATTTTCGGTGTGGAAGTAACCTTGGACATTTTGGGCGTTGTTTCAGCTGTGCGCTGACTAAACCGTATGCATTTTCAAGTTCAGATAGAAAAAAACACAGTGTTTTTTTTTATTCGTGTATAAATGATACCGTATAAGTATACCATAACCTTTGCTGCGCTAATTTGAGGATCGAATTTTATTGGATCATTACTTTGTTGCAATTTAGTAACGTAGGTGTTCTTAAAATACTAAATTTCCTGTTTTTTAATCATAAAATTAGAAACGTCTATTTTTATTGCCATTTATACGGGTAATTGCGCGCCTCATTGTCGAATTCTTTCGTAAATAAAATTGTTTTTTAGCAAAGCACCAAAAATTATATTAATTGCGTAATTTAAAACCGATCTCAAGGATGTGTTCTTCCCTCACTGGGGTAGATTCATAAATTATTGTTAAATCTTATTATGTCACGCTAAATGTAGCAGAGCGCGTACACGTTTCGATAATAATAATAGTACTAAGCTACCTCGGTGGTCTAAAGGCAATCGAGTCTGCCTTTTCGTCTGCTTGACGACGGTTCGTCTTCCAAAGAGGAAAAAAACTGAGACACGTATTCTTTTCCGATAAGATGTAGAATTGTAAGCGCCGTTTCGACGTGATGTTCTCCACTTTAAAGATTCCTTCAATTCAGGCAAAATTCTAATGATTGTGGTAAAAATGTCTGGAAATCCGCTACTTCTAGATCTACACCCACATTACAAAACTAAAAGCTATAACCTCCACGAGTTTTCCAAAACATCGATTGAGACTATAGGTACACGAAAAGATGTCGGAAATCAATAAAAATCTTTCCAAAGGGATGACGCCGAAGATTACAATCTGATATTTGCAATGGTGGAAATGGAAGTAGAGCTTAAACTGACCTAAGATAAGGCACCAAAATACATTGTGACTGTTCGTGTCGGCGTCGTAGAGAAAACGTTTGCAGGAACACTACACAATCGACAACAAATGAAAGGAATACATAATCAGAGAAGCAATGGAGAAATGCTTAGAGAAAAACAGTGGGATACGCTTTGTAAACCTAGAAAAAGTTTATGAAAGAATATATGGAGACTAAGGTAAATGGGAATAAACAAGCATAAATTGTAATATTGTAATAATAACGCTTCGGGTTACATTTAAAATAAACAATTAGTGGATTTACTTGTATTTATTATTACAATAGTGGATATATTAAAAGCACTGTACGACGCATCAAAACACTGCATCTCCAACGAGGGAAAAAAGTGGAACAAGTCAAGAAATTGAAATACTCGAGAACAGGGGTGGAAAGGAATGGACGGACTCGGAACTAAATAAAAAATCAAATATAAGATGCTAAACAATGACATAGTGACTCTTGGTGTAATCCAACATCTTCCAGCTGAAGTAACAAATTTTACTGGATTTTTACTAAGTATAAATTATGACAATGGCACCCATCTTTGAAATGTGCTTCTATTATGGTGATTGAAAACCTGAAAATTTTCGATAAAGGATTAACTCAACCGTCCAACCGATTAACCCAGGAGTGGCCAACCTTTCGCATGCCAATTTGGATAGGTCAGTTCAGATGCACCATATAATTCCAACACTTTTTATACGTTCTTACCTACCCCTTAGGTAAATAGAGATAAGGATGGAATATACTTCACTTAAAACAACACAAACCATTGATGAACTCAAAAAACTTCTTGCTTTAGAGTTTAGATCATGCTAAAGGTGTAACGGATAGAATAGGCAAAATACCAATTCAGAATACATAGTTTATAAGCCCAAAATTTCAATCCGTCAATTCCTCCGAAAATTCAATTGGGCGGTTGAATGTTAGAGCACGAGAGCATCGCCTAGCTATAAATCAACATGATACCTTCGAGTATAGACACGGGCATGGGGAAAATTAAGTTATTACCTCCGTCATATACTTTACAAATACAAGAAGAGGCAGGGTAGTATACAGGACCCATCGCACAAACTAGGAAACGAACTGTAACTTAGTCTTGGTAACTGGTAAGCGCAGTAAGCTTTAGAAGGGTCAACTACCGATCAAATCTTACATCTTGATCAACTGGGCCATCAAGTCTTCCCAAATAGACACCAGGCCATACCGCTCTTTTTTTGACATCCAAAAGTTCTACCATACCGTCGGAGTGGATCTGTAAACCGCTTGAAAATGAAAGGTATCCTTCCCAAGCATATAAAAAATTCCCTCCAAGGCCGAACCATTCTGGTCAAGGTGCAATTCAGAAACTATGAAATAAAGGGCTAAAAATACGGAATGTTCGACGGATTGGTGCTTCGTGCAACATTTTTCGCAGTTATACTAAGTAACATTCCGAACAAAATTAACTCAAGTGCTTATGTATGGGTGACCTGTGTATCCTGCCATTCGAAGAAATCCAGTACAAATGTCTTATTATTCAAAACAACATGAACAGCATTACTAGGGAAGCGGAATTTTTAATTCTTGACCACAGAAGCAAATGCGTGCACTTGGGTCTCTTAAGACGCAAATACCAAGAACAGCCACAATTTAGATACCTTGGTGGTCTAAAGATAAGCGCGACCAAAGGACATCCTAGACCTCGGCGCACAAGACCAACCTTTAATTTTTTGGTTATGCAGGCGATCGAACGACACATTGCAAAAGTGGACACAATGGCGAATGCAATTAATTGCGTCTGATCGGATGAATTCGAATTTATTCATTTCTCCTAAGCGAATTCAGTGCTTCAGCGCGGTAAATTTTTAACTAAATTACCGTCCAGAAATATGAGCACGTTTTAGGAGCAGTTTGATCTACTTTTTATACCCTTCATGGGGTATGTTGCTGGGTCCCAACAAATTCACTTGGAAAAACCACATGGAAGACCTCATAACCAAGTGCAAGTGAACCCTTAATGAAGTTAGAACCTTAAAGTAGAGTATGGGTCCGTCGTACACGGAGCAGCAGCAAAATCACCAAGAGGAACCCTTCCAAAAGTAACGCACACAATTCATTGCGATCAAAACACGAATTACAATAAACACAAAGATACACTCACACAAAAACGTTCAGCATACACGAATTGACTGAAGCGGTGTGGGGAGGTGCCAAACAAGAGTACAAACGACACAAGACACAAATGAAACACAAGGAAAAACTGTTATAGAATAGATCACTATCACAACTACTTGATGAGTGGCAGATCATGGTTCACTCAAAGAGTGAATATTCTACATAAATCGACAAAAATACTGTTTAATTATTACATGCATGTACGGTTAAGGGGAGGGGGATCGCTTAAATTTATATATTAGTCTTATTTCCCTAAATGAACGTTAGAAATTACAGTTTCTATGCAAGATATTTAATTTTGTCAAAACCAGTTTTTTATAAAAAGGAATTATTGTTGTAGTAACTATTTCGAGAACGAAATTATAAAGTTCAAAAAACTTATATCTTAACTCAAAATCTTAGACTACCTACAACAAAAAGGTAAATAAACAAAAGAATAGTAAAACATAGAAATAACGACATCTATTATTAATTTAACGCATTTAACTGTAGGTACCGGATTCGCCTACTTACTACACTTCATAGTATGTATTTGTTTAACCATACCTTTTTTGTCAAGACTTGTTTGTATACCTATATGATATACATTATTAATTTGGACAGAGGAAGAAATCACAAGAATTCAACGCTACAACTCTTGGATTTCATTCGGCTTCAAAAATGGCTTTGGCGAGAATGGATGTGTTACTTTCTCGCAGCGTACCATTCAGACTTTGGCATTTTTCCATCGTCTAAAGTAATCTTTGCCGTCAACATGTTCTTGCTAACTTCTCATCCACGTTTGGCTTTACATGGGAGTTTCTCGTTTAGAAACACCAAAACCATCGATTGGCTCTTAGTCTCCGAGACGGTACCTTGACTATATCAACAACTTGTCGACCTTCTCCAATTCTAAATTGGGAAAGCGTTTCTTTGCACCTACACACGCTAGAGCCTATGAGAGAAAGAAAATTAAGCTTCTGACGCGAAGATATTTTCATCAACTCTGAGCAATGGAACCATGGGGATTTCTCCAATTTGTGGAATCTTCCATAGACGTCTTTTCCACAACTTCCTCGTTTTCTCCTATTCCTATAGATTCTGAGGGAATTCGATGAATACATTCCAACTTTTAAATCGTCGCTTGAAAATGTTTACGATCAATTTTAATTACTAACAATAACACTTATTGATGTCTGGATGTTCTAAAAAATAGTGTAATATTTTGGTACCGATGTGACACCTCGCTTCGTTCGAATTTTAATTCTAATCTTAACCGTTCTAGTTTTTGAGCTAATTTCTGAATGCCTTTTTCGCATTTTGTTGCAAAATGATAACTTTTTGAATGTCATTGTAGTTTTGAAAAGTCAATCTTTTTGTAACTAGTGATAAAATGCTTTTACAAAATGCGAAAAAATCTTGTATAAAACACGAGATAAAAGCGCCTTTTTATCACACGACGTGTTGTTCACTCAGCTTCGCCTCGATGATCAATTTTCACGTCTGGTGATAAAAAGTATCGCTTTTACCTCTAGTTGTATAAATAGCTATTCTCGTTCGACGAAATATATTGACATTCGTGCTGGAGAGCGTCGAGATCGTGGGAAAAAAGCAGCAGCGTCAACGTCCACACATTTCTTGTCTTTTAGAAACCGCCGATTTTTGTGAATTTAGGAAATGAACCATAATATTTTTCCAACGTTAGTCGGTGTGTCTGATGACGTAAATTATTATACTTTGGGTTACATGTCCTTTTGGTAGCTTTATACTACTGATACTGCTGTATAGATTGCAACTATGACAGACAGGAAAGAGTTAGAGGTTAACTCGATCCTATTTTAACCTCTCGAAACTACGGAAAAATCCCATACTTGTTTTAAATAAGAGTGATGTGATGTCATTAATTGATTTTTAAACCGCTTTATTAGTCTAGAGTCTAGACAAAATAATCTGGAATAAGATAAACTCTGCAAAATCAGGAAACGGCCCATATGATTATGAATGCGATAGAACCAAAATTAAGGAATGGGAAAAATATTGAGTGTATACAATTTTGTAGTCAGAACAGTAAAATGAAAGCCATTAAAATAAGCGGTATCCGCCTACGTGTTCTAGTATATGGTTTATAAATCCCCCCCCCCCCTTGCGTGTTATGACCAAATTTTATATTCGTTATAATGCGACACCTTTTTATTGTTTTAGATTGTGTTTTACGTTTTGTCATTACCTGAAGTGTTTCCCTTTCTATCTATGTGTCATCCAAACATGGGATTTAAAGTGTTCCCCAAATACAGAAATCCAAAAATCATTCGTGAAATAGTCGAGCGCTAATTTCAATCGTCTTCGTCTTCTTCAAGAAGAACAGAATCTTCTCTTCAAGAACATAACAATAGGAACGCTGCGACAAAAACTATGGTGCTGCAGTTTTTTTTATATCAAAGCATGCTAGATGTCTTCTACCAACAAGTCGTTGTGTAATCATTTTATTGAAAAGTTTACGTTTACTAAAAGTGGGATTGGGAAAACAAAATCGTCGGTTACGGAAAATCCCGTGACTGCGTTAATAAGATCGTTGCATGGGCTATTATTCGTTCCGTATACATTTCCTCACCAAGGCCGTGCTTTTAAAAACTATCCCATTTTATTTCTTTATATCTTTTGTGAGCCGAGATTTAGAAACATCGATTATTAGCACCAGAAGAATTTTGCTTTAACTGAGAGGATTACACAATTTTTTACTTTTTAGGGTGTAGCTCAAGAACCGTTTAACTTACTTAATTAAAATTTGAAAATTGGAAATTATAGCCAAAGGATGGCCAGAACATTTACTTATAATTGGTAAAGAACAAAAATTGAACATGGCCAATTTATTGGTGACAAAAATTGGTAAAAAATTAAAAATCCATTTTCCCAAAATCTGCTCCGAGCATTTTTTTATTTTTTGAAATGTTATTCATATGGTTCATGAAAAACTATTGGTACTACATTTATTTCATTATTTCCCATAGGGGAGGGGAAAGGGGGATGAATGTTTGAAGTTGAAAAATTTAAAAATCCATAACTTTTTTGTTAACAAAGATAATGAAGTAAAATTGTACAGTGAAGTAGAGGACATACGACTCTTTTAATCGAGTATATAAAGTATAGCAATTTACAAAATATTAAAATATTTATGACATACCCTGTGTACTGTTTCAGGAAAAAATCAGAAATCGTTTTCTGATGACAACTATACTACACACTATATATTTATTTTTTTATTGTTTTGAGTTATTACGCAAAAACTATTTTATGTAATACGTCATTGTAGTAAACACGGGCAAGTTGTGTGCCAGATTACTGGTAATTTAATTTTTAACTGCACAACATTCAAAAATAGAATAAACTACTCAAGCAGTCAGATTCTCCGCGTGCCAGTGCATTGATAGAACAGTAGCGGCGTTTTCGATGAGTTTAAAAAAGGGCCCCTTTCACATAAAGAACCCCGGCCCCTCGCCCGGCCCCCTCAACTCTTTAATCCGGGCCTGAATACTATATCACAAGTCATACGCAACTCCACACGAGAACATTTACGAAAAACAGTTTGTGTTTGGGACGTTTGAGCATGTGTTGAAGAGGACAAGGTTTTGAATTAATTTGAAACAAGTGACGGATTAATCACATTGATTTGCTTAAAATTCGTTTGCCATAAGGTCATGGCCAACTACTAAAAAAAATTATCAGAAACTATTAAAGATAGGGATAGGAACATAATACCAAGATGTGCCCATTCTGATTCTCTATCAAATGCAATGGTAAGAAAATGGTCATTTCATTTTAAAAAACTGAGTTTTTAATCTTCGAATTTTCTTAAGTTTCGAACCCCATAGGTGAGGTAGTACGCAACTTAACTTTTCTTAAGTATACCAAAAGAAAGCCTTATTTTTCCTCTTTGCGTTAATAAAAACTGGTTTGCATTTTTTTTTGCAAAAGTGAAAATAACTTAAAAACCATAAATTGTAGATATTGACATATGGGTAGGTATTAAAAAAACTGAAATTTCACGTAGAATCCAAAAATGCAATAAAAAATATGAATTGCATTTAAAATAACGAAGTTAGTAGCTACTTCCGGAATTCCCAGAAGCCCTGCCATTTTGAAAATATTTTACATCGATTCGGTTTTGAGAGTAACTCCTCAAGTTCAAATTTTCAAAAACGTATCTATAAAACTCCCAGAAATCTCTAACTAAAGCTCCCAAAAAACACCCTGTATATGTCGATACGCTTGACGGTCAGGCGATGATCAAGTCATTGGGGAGTTATGTGGTTGGAAGCTACCCACAATCATGTTGTGGTTCATGAAGAGAATTTCACGTGGAAGGTACTGTAACCACGCAGATTGGAGAAGACACCGAGTAAGCTAACCTGGATAAAAGTAAGAGATACAGTGAGCTCTGGATTTGCGAGGATAAAGTAGGTAGTAACCGCAACATCCATCCTGTTCAGTTGGGGATCTAATGTCTTTGAGAGTAGTACTGGGGTAGATTTGTAAAGCGGCTCCTAAAGTTTGTGAAGGGACAGAGGGACTGTTTGACTTACAGGGGGGAAAATGTAGACCATTTTTCCCCCATCATATAAATGCTAAAACCGCCCCTCATTTTAAATCAAACAATCAAATGATTCGGGACAATCTCTATCTATAATATTGAAATGCTTATAGCATGTTCATTAATATGCGAAGGCTAATTAATTTTTCATATCTATTTCAAACAAAATGGTTTCCATTGTTGACGGTATTCCTCACGTTTCCTACTCTGACGTAACCTAGGTAAGGAAAGGTAAAGTATTAGGGATTTGTTAACAATTTATTTAACAAACATGATGGAATGAGATCATAAATTCGTGCGATACGAAAAATATTACACTAACGAATGTAATTTAGCGAAAAATTCCAGAATTTTTAACAGTTAATAAATATGTGGTTGATCTCTGCCTGGGCGTGCGTAAAAAAAATAATTTTAGCTTCATGTCGCCATGGAATATTTTTTAATGATCATAAACAATAATTAACAATTGGCGAATGTTTAAGCTGGTAAGATATAAATAATAATTTTCGTTTAGCGGGTTGTAGGTATAAAGATCGTTTCCGATTGTTTAAAAAAGTTGCTCATACCCAAAACTGCCTCCCACTTTTAAATTTGTAACCCCTAAGTTATTGTTAAAGATGCTATAAATAAACATGTCTCAGAAATGTTTTACTACCTAGTACTTTGATGGTCCAAAGAACGCGCGCGAATGCGCCTATCGCATAATTTATATTTTAATTAGCTTAAATTTTAATTTATAATTAAGTTTTATACAATTGAGTACTTCACTTAATTAATGCATTCGGGTTTTTTAAGTGTAATACAGTAATTGATAGTGGTATGCAAATTACAAATTTCACTCAACCTGAGCGCTATTTTTTTGAACCGACTGACCTCTATTGTTACTTTGAAGTAACTACGTTTTTAATTTTAGAAAAACCAGACGTTTCATTTTAAATGCTTTAAATTAATTCGACCATAAAATTGCATTTTCACATACATTTGAACTTTAGAGTGTAGAGATTTTTAAAATTGTGTTATTTTGAAGACTTAAGTTGTAGGTGCCAACTGCCAAAATCAGTTGTTAGATACCGACGAGGCGCCACTGAATAGCGTACGATTTTCTATGTACTAATCGGCATATTCCGAAGGACGAAATAGCATTCCAACTAATCACACAATTTAATCTTCAATTGTCACCTTGTATTATATCAACGTGACTGCAAAACAGGAAACTGCACTAATCGAAAAAGCGCCAGCGCCACCTCCTGACAACAAAAACTCAACCCAATTTACATAACGTGGTACTTTTGACGTCTAATGGACCGAAGCCCACAATAAAACCCTCGCAATTTATAGCGTTAATCGAAAAAAATCCCTACACATCCTCTTCCAGATTCAATTAGCGTAACGATTTAGAACGATAAGATACGTTCAATGTCATTGCCAACGTTATCTAATACGTCCTCTAACAAATTTAGACAATCCTATAGTTAGATACATCCGACAAACTCGCATAAAATAAAATAATAGTATAACCGCAGACTGATTGATTACCTTTCAAAAATATTACCTATATTGTTTATAATTTAGAATAACCAATTTATGTACGAACGAACGCCTCGCGAAATTAATTAGATATTAGCTACGGGGTGATCGGGTGGTAATAATTACATTCATTTATGACCCGACGTAGCATGAATGAATGAAGTTGTTGTTGATTCGTTTTAGTATTGATATTGAGAACAAACAACCGCCTTATTGATAAATGAGAAAGTTAATTTTAATTTCTAATTTAATTCTAGACTATTATAATCATTTGTCATAGATAATGATAAAATAAAAACCTATATAAACAGGTGCGACTGACTGTTTATTAGTAGGTGTACAGGATGTTGATTCAAAATTCATGATTACACATTATGACCTTTTTTTTTCTTGTTTCAATATTGTGTTGGTCAGTATTTTACCGGGTACTTTGTTTTCTCTCAGGGTCATTTTCGAATCCTTTCTATGACTTGTACTACGATCTACCTCAACGCGACTTTCTCTCGTACTTTCGACGTTTGCTTTATGTTGGTTTTAGGCGTTTTTACTGTAAAAAAGGGGTGTGCTTGTTATAACACGTACCTTTATTGTAACCCATTATCTATACCTATCTGCTGTAAATACCGTTCCAAGGATTTCATACCTGTGAAGTAATTTTTTTATGACGAGCATACAAGCATTAACAAATTTCTGAGTATTTACTGCTCTTTTTGGATCTTATCTCATTTTATGATTATTACAGGACATAGGCGACTAGCGATGATTTCTTCAAAAGGTCCTTTGTTCTTTAACCTTTATTGGTCTGATCCCAGACCCAGATCATAGTTTCATGCTTTCAAATCTCATTTTTCCTATATAATGTCAAGATGGAAAAAAATGAATTTTCGTCCCTTTTGACATGCACATTGATTGAACAGCATACCTACCTATCCGAAATGGATTCTGCAAATTTTGAACGGATTCAAAGAGACGAATTAGTTCAATATTAATTAGGGTAATTCCGCCTCCGGTCCGTGATATTCAATAATTATACAGACGATTCCATTTAAAAAATTGCAACTTTGATATAAATCACCCTGTAGGTATATGTATTGCGATTCAAGTGAAATTATTTTAGGTTTGTATAGCCTTAATGGTACCCCACCATATCCCAGCAACTAACTTTAATAATAATAATAATAATAATAATAATAATCGTTTATTCCCCAACAGACAATACAGTCCAATTACTGGACAAAAGAAAACAAAGATAAAAAAAAGCCATTCGGTGTATAACAAAATAAGTACTAATGTATAATGTAAGGTTATAAGTAAGTATAATAAGTAACTTAAAGTAAATGAAATAAAGAAAAAAAAACATTTTCGTTAATAAACCCACAATGTTTCATCCACTCACTATTGGCCCACCCTGTATATTGATTAAAACAGTAAGATAAATATGTGACAATATTCAAGAAACCGAATTCTTTTACCTATATATAAATAATAAAATTAGAAAATATTTGACTGCTGCTTGAATCTAGGTATGTACCTATCTACTTTAATTGCAATAAAATCCTCACGTAACAATAAATTGTATGGTAGTATCTACTTCCACTTTTGAAATTTTGTATTTGATAAATGAACAACGATTAAAAATACTTAGTTGAGAAACATAGACACTATAATAAAGTTAATTACAGTTTAGTTAATGTTATCTAAACTTACGTTGTGTAACTCCATTGGTAGTTATAATGTAGGTAATAATAAAAAGTAATTCTACTCAAATCTTTTTTTTAAATACCTATATAATCCAACGCGTTTCCATACTTGGTGTCATTATCAAGGGTAATAATAGGTAATAACCGTTGATAATGGCACATTGTGTCGTAACGCTAGGGATCATTTCTAAAATAAAGATTATTCCTTTTCCTTTTCTCTGTTTATAGGTACAATCGTTTTTAAAATTTCACAAGGTAAACAACAGTGTAGACTATTTAATGCTCCCATTTTGGCGCTTTCATATAACCGAATGCATACCGATCATTGTTACAAAGATTGTAACCCCCTTTCTATTATTCAGTTTCTGTAAATTACAGATAACCATCATGAAGATGTTGGACAAATATTCTCGTACTACCTCGCTGATCTAAGCCATCCATCAATACTTCTGGCAAAATGGACGTACTTACCTCGCTACAAACAAATTCAGTATCATTTTATTTAAATAAACGTCTTGCCATCGGACCACATCTTTTTCTGCTCAATAAAAGTCAAAAGTGCTTCTTCATCTGCTGAGCCACACATTATGAATACGGGGCGGTCATTTATGGGGTGGGGGCCAGGATAGGGCAGTTGACACCCTGGAATTATTACTACCAACAAAAAACTTATAAAACTGACAATCACGCCCCTTTTTCAAAAAAAAATTCGCCTGCAGCGGATCATTTTTTTCCTTTTTACTATAATTGACCCCCTTGTAAAATACTGAAATGACGCCACTGTATGAATGAAAATCACCAATTTAAAGAAATTGCTTTTCGTGACTCTTAAAAGATTTCCTTAACACTTCCCTGGAAAGATCAGATCAGCACAGACTGGTTTAATATTATCAATAGACCCAATGAATTGTTGGTGATTGTGCTTAATTTATAAACGGAATATCTCTATGTGTCCAAAAAGTCAGTTAAATAAATAAATAATGGAGCAATTCTAACTTTTCAAAAACAGCTGCACGTTGAGTAATAGATATTTGATCATTTTAGAAAACTAAAACTCTCAGCATTCTATAAATGATCTGAAACAAAAAATTTCAAAAATACTAAAAAAACATATAACAATGTACGGCTTTGTATACTATAATTTCAAAAACTAACATTGATCAACTGCCACTAAGTTTGGGCCGGCGCGGCGCGGCGTCGTGATCAATTTGAATCCACACTAACCAAAGTTGGAAATCATGCAAACGAGATAAGCTTAACATTTGATTGGTTGAAATAGTATAATCGGACGTGATTGGTAATAAAAGTTCTTCTATATATTCCAACCAGTTAATAAAATACAACAAATATATCAAATTTTATTGGATAAGTAGTATATGAGGGCGGTACGGTGCGTACCGTGTAGATTTATAATTTGCAGTAATACACATATGTATCCATCCATATACATACCTACAGCACAGTATAGCCTACAGTGCCTCGTGATCAGAACAAATAAATTGTCAACGCCTTTCGTCTTTATGTAAGAATTTTCTATAGGTACCTTTCTTAAAAAAGGCATAAATACATATAATATGTAGTACCTATTAACAGGCGTTAGTGCAATAAAATTTAACCATGGGTACGCAATGCCAATCACTTTACCAAGAACCTGGCCACCTCTTCTTTATATAATACATACTTTTCAATCAATTCATTAAATGATAAGAAATATTGCATTGGCTAAAATTATAGAAAGGGCGTACACCGTACAGAGATTGGTAATAAAATGTTGTCCCTATCATCCCATCATATTATAAGAATTTCCCATTGGAAAACGAAACATATAATAGCGACCTAAGTTAATAAAATGGTACCGGTGAACATTTCTATTTGTCTGTGCGCCTGCACGTTATCGTGAGGTAACGTGTTTTGTGTTCCGATTATCATTCGGTCCATATACAATTTAAAATATCAAAATATTATTACCTACTGGACTTTATATTGTTTCATTTGTTAAAATTTATTGAGACATAGTATAAATACATAAGTTGAAAATATTGCTGAAACTGTTTCGTAACGAAATGATTGTTGGAACTTTTTTGATTTAGGTACCTATGGCACAATAATCCGTTCCTGTTTATTATTTTGAAAAATATTATTTTGGTGCGTGGTGCGACAAATAATGACTATCGCTATAAACCGAGCAGGAATCCTCAAACATCTTGTACCCCTTTTCAGTTTTCTCGACGGCTTTGACCACATCTCAACTTTTTCGTGGTCTTCCAATTTTATTTTTCCCTGTAGGTACTTTACCTTTATCCTTCATCCATTCGGTGAATGTGGCCAATCTATTCACTGGTTTAACTTTTAACCGATTCATGATTTCCTCATTTCCTCTCCTGTCTCTTCTTGTAACTTTTCCTATTTTGCGTAGGAAGCTCATTTGTCTAGCAACTATTTTAGCCTCATTACAGTTTGAAATTGTCCACCATTCACTCCCATATAAGGACCCTTTTTGCATAATTCCGTTTTCATCTCCTCGAGTTTTCTTTGTCCATCGTTCTTTTTTGTTCTCTAATAGTTCCAAGGCAATGTTTTCACTTGCTCCGGTATTGTTGCTTCGATTTTTATGGTGTGTTTATTACCTGTTGCGCATATGATCATTGTTTCTGTCTTATTTACATTTATTTACATATTTACTTCTTTCAGTCGTGATTGATTTTTAAAGTTCTTCTTCTGAGTGTGCTACTAATACACCCTGCCGTATTCCTTGCCTTTTTACTAACTGCATTGGGCAGGACTATAGAAAATAGTAGAGCGCATCCTTATTTTAACCAATCTGTGCTTCAAATTCCGTGGATTTTTGGTTGTGTGATCTTGTTTTATTTCTGATATTTTTATAGAGCGAATAGTTCAATCGTGGCATTTTCTATTGCTCTTCTTCGGGGACTGGTCCATACATCTTTTCTTCATATTCCATCAAACACTTTATTGAGATGCATATGTGAATTTCCTTTTTTTTTGGTTTACCTATCTTTTTTGCAATTCTAAGCGTGTTTTTTTACAATCTCACTGTTGAAAATTTATTTTGAATTGAATGGACACAAGAAAAATATATCGTATGAGTATTTTGAATAAATTTCTCCATTTTTAGCTGGTTAATTATTAAATTGAGGAATATATAAAGGCAGGCTAATTATTTCTTTATTGAAAATTAATTTCTAGGGCGATCGATTTCGGTCGAGGTGACCATCATCATCAGGCCGAACGTCAGTTAATTCGTGATTGAAGATGACATACAAACAAAGCGAAGAAGACAATCTGTGGTAGATGAATTGAGAGAAATTATGGTTAACCATCGACCTGATGATGGTCACCTCGACCGAAATCGATCACCCTAGAAATTAATTCTCAATAAAGAAATAATTAGCCTACCTTTCCTCAATTTAATAAAAATGGTTTGACTTATGATCAGAAATGGTTAAACTCTTTACAGCATATTCTCTTATAGTTAAGTCCTTGTGAAAAGTTGTCGAATGTTTCATTTAGGTTCTATACGAGTTTCGTAAAACTATTGCATTGAGGTGAGGTATGATAATAAATTTTATGAAGCAGAAGTGCACGAACTAATTTAATAGCTGTGAATATATTAAAATTTATCAAACTACAAAAGAGTCGTGACACTTCGTGAATAATACAATGTTGTGAACAAATTAAAGCGACGTCTTGACGGATACGTTATCGTGATATTCTCCCCTTATGTCGGAATGCTTGTTATTGATTTAAAGGAATTCATAATTAGATACATAAAATTTTCGAAATTTATTCTACCTCTGAGTTCATTTTTTATGCTTCAGCAAAAATTCGCCTGTTTTACGATGTAATGATATTGTTTCCCGAAATAGTGTGTAACAGGTACAAAAGAAGAAGTACAACAAGAAAGCGAAAGGAAGGTTTGAATTTTGTGGTGGTTCAATTTGCAATCCACCCATGATTAATTTTGTTCAAATATTTTTCTGTCCTTTCCACATTTTTAGGTTGTTCCAACAAGTTTCCATAATTTTACACATGTATTAAAAAGACAAATTGGGGGGATGGGGGGGGGCATAATCATATATAAACGTATTTAAGAAAATGGTATCTTGCCACTGTCCACTTAGTGGTCCCAACCTGCGCGCATATATTTGTTTGTAGAAAAGCTATCCAAATAAGAGTAGATAATAGACAATGTATTTATAATTACAATCGCTTAAGTAGTTTAGGTAATGTCGGTAATGATATTTTTTTCTATCTTAGTTTTTGTACGCTTTTTGCATCATTGCATTGTTTTCCCTTTGTGCGTGATCGTGATTGATATTTCTGTAAAAAAAACCTTGAATATTCTAACCTATAATTACCGAATTTATTTTTAGTTCTATATTAGTAAAAATCTTTTAGTTTTATCTTGGAAACGATTGTCGGTATCCGACTGGGATTTTGTAACTAAAATCACGCTTTGACTCACGGCCACATCCCAGTGCATACAATAAGTTTTCGAATCTTCTTTCTACAAAAAGAAAGTCATTTTTCCACAAAAGTTTCTCCCATCATTTCATGTGTGAAAAGTGATATATGTAGTGAAATTTATATCAAATACGAACTGTAATTTTCTTTCCTATCGGTTTTTTTAAATAAATCTGGAAAACTGTTTTTTTTTTCGTTTCTTTTTTATTTTCTAAAATACTGTAGAACTCGTCAATTGGGATTTTGATGCAAATTGGAGCTGCTACTGGAACATCCTTCTCCTGATACATGACGTTAACATAAAACTAGGTACCTAATCTAATTGGGTCTCTGTATTATATAATTACGCGATTCCCAAGACATCCTAATCAATTTTTGAGTGACTTGCTGCAATGTAGTGAAGGCACCATACTGGTGATACTAACAGGTTGTCGACGTTTGTAGAGGAAGATAAACACGTTAACTGATAAGGTCCATATCAAATAAAATTATTCGTCGTACACTGAGTCTGTGTGTCCTTCCAAATTCTGCATGTTAACTATGAAAAACACTAATAAATAATCAGTTTCAATTTCTTTCTTCTAATGCATTGACCATTCTATTACAAAAAATTAATTTTTGGCGTTTAGAAATTCATTGATTTATAAACATTTAGAATTTTGAATGCAATTTCCGAATTCTTTGTTTTATTAATGAAAATCATCAGCCATACAAGAGCATTATAATAAATAAAAGAAAATGATTTTTTCAGTTCACTGAAACAGCGCATTTATTACCTATACAAATGAATTATTAATCGACGATTAAAAATAAAGTGGCGGTACACTGAGCAGAAAAAATGATTGCAGATGAATGCAAGCCAACAAACAAATCGTAAAACTGGAATGGTGCTTCCTAAAATCCACGATTGTTTTTTTTTTAATTGTCAACCTCCCCGAGGAGATGAAATATGACGTCAAATTCCTTATGGTAAAATGTAAAATAATAGGTAGGTACTTATTGTTTGTAAAAAAAAAGTAGTAGCATGGGATGTAGTGAATCATACCATTTTTCAATTTTGGCGAAAACCCTTGCTCCTAAATTAAATTTGTGTTCAGTTGACGGCCCCTCTAAAATCAATTATAATAATGAATACAATTATCTTATTGTTATTATTATTATTCCACTAAGCGTCTTGGTTTGGCACAGTTCTACTAGCACAGCACACCTACTGTCTACAGTTTTCCTGGACATAAAGTGTATAAAGGAAAAATCAGTTTGGAACAAAATTAGCTTAAAATCTTTTGATGGAGTAGCGTTCTGTAGACTTGTTGCTTTAAGGTGAGGATGCAGCCCACTACGCTGTAGAATTTTTGAAATCCTTACATGTCTTCTATTATTTTACTTGGAAATACTAATCCTCTAAAACTTCGCAACGTCGCATGACAAAGGATTACAATAGTCCAGAACTATTTTTAAGAGGAACCTAATCCCACTTATTCCGCCTGGTTAGTGATGCGAATTCGAAAGGCCTCTGATGATAAACAAATCACAGGGGAAGGTTGGAATGGCAACATGCATTGCCTAATGAGTAATGATGGGCGAATACGTTTGAACTCCTGCTCGCAGCTCGACAATCATTTTTGTTCAGTTCCATGACCTCTTGTCCAAGGCCTACTTTCTTTAAACTGATGTATTTTAAAAATATTCAAGTTGTTAGTGTCATTAGACTTGTAAAGAACAAAATTACGAAATATTGTAACCTGCTAGAGAGGCTCAGCGTAATGGACTTGATATGCTGGGGATCAAATTGGAATAACCATAACAGATTTAGTTTTACGCATTCAGAATAATTTACAAATTTCGTGATCCTTGGCCTTCAGTGTGTGCTCCTAAATGCTATTTTACGTCCTTACAACGTAATATTCAAAATTATATATGTATATGTAATCAAATTAATTACCATATAATGGTGTAGGGTAACATTTCAATAACATGAAATAAAATACATTCATAATTATTCATGTACAAATTTGGCTCGTTTTTTATGTTTTTTTGTCACCATTTTTCTTCCATGTCTTTCCTTTATTTTGAAATATTTCTCCATCCTATGTTTTCTTCTCTTTTCTCTGTCTTTTTTTAAGCCGACGTTGTTTTATTCATTCTGTGTAGGAGTCCTCACCAGCTTAGTTATCTTTTTTCTATACAGTCCAGTGTGCATTATACTTCTCATTATGTTCTCTAACTATTCTACCTACTTTATCTTCATTTCTTTAGTTCCACTATTTTGTTGCTCAGAATTTCCTCTTGATTTTTCTATTATCTTTACTCCTAGGTATTTATTTTACTTGGTTTTGCTTTTTTTTGGTCTCCTTCCATATTCTTGTTCTTACAGATTCTCTTAGTTACAATTACCACTATTCACCAGCAAACGACACTTCTGTAATGTCTATTTGTTGTAAATATCTCCGCCTCCTCCATATTATTTCATCTATGAAAATTGTGAACAACAAAGGTTTTTAGCTGCTTCCTTACCTTAATCCATCCTTTGTTATAAAAGGTCCTGATATTTTGTTCTGGCTTATGCGATTACTTCTTGTCGATGTTCTTATTATTTTGCTGTTAATCCCCTCTTCCTCTTAAAATGTGTCGTAATAACATTTTTCTTATTACCCTATAAATAGCCGTTTTCGGATTTAACTATATAGCCCATGAAGCATCTTCTTTACCGCATTCTTTCAAGAATTTAAAAAACATGCTGTTATTGTTATTTGTCCGCCCATCTACGGTTGTCAGCTACACAAATAATTTTTTTTTATTAATTTTTTAATTATTTATGTTTTTGGTTGTACCCAGTACATATTTTGCCTTGAAACTTTGTTGGACAAGGTGAAAAAAGTATTGCCTCGTTGTGTAAGAATGAACTTTTGAGATTTTACTACGTTATTAGTTATCGTTTGTCGCCAGGGTTGCGCAAAATTTTGGGGATAGTCCAAATTTTATACCTATACCATTGCATTGCATTGTCACAATGGGGAATAAGCAGCTTTTATGGTTTTGTATCGTTTTTTTAACAATAACATCTGTCCGTCTGAACCAATTTTTCTAACTTTGAACAAAATCTCCATTAAAAATAATATACGATCTTCAAAATATTACAAATCGAATTAAATATAATACACACGAATACTGAAAAGTGAAACATGTCCTATAGCAGACAATTGTCATTTCTGTCAGAAATAAAAATATCATCCCCGAATTGGTGTCACCCCTAAAATGGTGTCACCCGAGGCGCCCCACCCCCCCAGCAAATAATCAGTTAAATTTACAAATATTTCCAATGAACGAAAGGGATTGTTTTACTAAGTCTTATCGATCAGAATACAAATCAAAAGATAACTTTTCGTCGATTTTGGTACTTGTAGTTCCCTCTTTTATCTTTTTGCAAAATAATATAGTATTTATTTAAACTAGAGCAGTGCGGAAGCTAATTGTAAAGGTTAATCGGCAAAAGCTTCTTCTGTGTAATTGTCAAGTGTCGCATAACCTTCCCTTAAGCTTACAAAACGTTAGGGTATCAAATAAACGTTTTTAAATGGAATCTCATGATTACGTACCTACTACAGTTATGATGTTTCACAAAGTAAGCATTGATAAAGTTATTGAATTTCAGTTTTCAACGCATTCGTGCACATCTGAAATGGTATTTCTTCTGGTATAGATCTCAGCACAAAACTAATGATAAGTGGTTTCAAGAATTTTCATGCGATAATGTTACTACATGGACATTTTCGGATTCGTGACCATAAAAATGTAGAGCAAAATAGACCAAGTGCATTAAAATGTTTCAAGTCCATTTGGTTGAGTTTTCCTGCACGTGCACGAAAGCGAATGCACTTTTTGATCGAGACGGTTAAACTTCCTTCATTTCCATCAAATAAGTCAGCGAAAGTATCTGTTAGATGAAAAACTTGAAAACGTCGCTTATATGTATATTATATACATCGTGAAATAACAAGAGATTTGACCTTTTCTAAACCGATCCTGTTACATGGAATTGATTTAAATCGATTACGTATTGTACTGCATTTACTTTCACCGACTTTATAATAACTTTCAATCTAAGCTTTCGATGAATAATATTGCAAGTAGACGTAGCAAAAAAAGAAGGAATTTGGCGCATTAAGTTCGTAATAATGGCGACTAGAACAATTCTGTCGTTGTTACACTCTTTGGATTAAATTCGCCCTCCAGAACAAATTCATCAGACTGTGAGAGAAACAAAGGAACCTTTTTTTGTGTGTACATTTCAGATTTTTCCTCGGCAACAAATTTAGTGCAATTGTTGAAATATGCAGAGTCATTTGTTGGGTGCTGCGGACATATACCTGAACCATTTTTGTCATTAACAAAAAGCCGAATCGATTTTGTTATGCTCGCTCATTATGCACTTAAAAATTCGAGCAAATAAAAAGCAACGACAAACTTACAGCCCGATTCATTTCCTTCGTATGAAGGTCGATACCGGTGCATAAACCAGCTAAAGAAATTCAATGGGAAGGTGCAGCAGCTGCAGTGTGAGTTTCGGTTGCATGCGGTCGGTCACACTTTTGCAACCCAATTACACACTTCTTCACAGACCGGCAATTTTGGATGGTTTGCGCTACTCACGACATTATCAAAAAACGGTCACGAAAGAGACACATTAGATTAATTCTAAGAAATCTACGTAACAAAAATAATTGCTTTGTCGAAATTAATCGCTTTAGAAAGTGCATACATTATTTTGGTCCGAGTTGTTTAAAAATTTTGACTTTCCATTCCAATCCACGGGTCACTCAATATAAATCTGGCTAAATGAACTAGATTTTTGTAAACGTCCGTCTAGCCTGGCAATTCTTGCAATGATGATTAATAGTCTTGAAATGTCTGCACGAATTTTCAGATTCTATTTTAACTAATCGGGTTTTTAAAGTGATAGGAATTCTTCCCACATCTTTATTTATGATTGATATCCGAGTTCTTTCAATTCGAAAAAAGTTACAATAGTATCGTGATTTTGCGGTTTCCTCGTAACGAACAATAGTGATGATGTATTTGTATTGTAAGAAGGCAATTGTGTCAGTGATTAAAAATGGAACGATGGCCGATTGTCACGATCAATGAAAGGAGAGCAGTAAGGTCTTTTGCGAACGTTAAATTTTTTTAAGTTGACTTCTGGCGAGTATGGTACGACGTTATAATTGCCTTTTATCACATACCAAAGAACTTGCATGTTATGATCGATGAAAACTCAAGCGAGATTTCGATGACAAGCACTGCTTTTTAAAAACTGGGGTTCCTAGGCAAAAGCTCAAAACAGTAGTGAAATAAAAACGCAACATCAGTAATAATAGTAAAACCCAACGAATTCGTGTGGTAGGGAAGGAGCGTTACAATACCAATGCTATAGTGCATTTGGTAAAGAGCCGAAGTAATAAATCAACTACTTCAAGTATAGTATGGTATTTTTGCTATACGAGCGGCACATCAGTTTTCAATAATAAGTTTTGCAAATATCGGAAACATAA
This sequence comes from Pyrocoelia pectoralis, assembly GCA_036250285.1. NCBI lineage: Eukaryota > Metazoa > Arthropoda > Insecta > Coleoptera > Lampyridae > Pyrocoelia > Pyrocoelia pectoralis. The sequence goes on from CM070080.1 coordinate 30,819,715, forward strand.
AATGAAAATGACGCTTCTTTCGTACTAAGACCACCAAACAATAGATGATCCTTTAAAAATGACCGCGTTGACAATAGGAAACCCTGATTAAGCTCCCAGCTAAATCCTTCGACAAAGGGTTCATAGGCGTCGAAAGTGGGTAAAAAGAGTGATCATTGATCAATAACACTCCATACAATTAATAAATTAGAATTTATTTACATTTATTTTCTCATCTACTACACTGAAATCTGCCTGACAGGCTGATTTATTACTCCGTCTCTTTACCAAATGTACTATAGTGACGATTTGACGTTAAAAAGTTAAACTTCTCTATTCTCCTTGTTATTAGGAACGCTTGAAGTAAAGTAGTATGTCAAGTTTCTACTTTTAAATTTAGCATTTAATGTACCTATTTAAAAAACCGGAAAGACCATTATTGGTAAAACTGCTTTTGGTTTCTTGATTTGAATTACAATGATACTTGCATCCTTTCTTAATTCGTTGGCAAAATCCGATCCCCCCCGCGTCCTTTGTTTTTTTGAACCCATATAGCGCTTCCTCTAATCCAAAGAATGAAAATTCGGCTTAATTTTCTTATGAAACTGAATTTGAACTATGAGATGTCAGTGTGCCTAAAAGATCAAAACTGAATTACAATAGAGGAATGTAGAATTTATGGGGTGGATGCGCTAAAACTTCCATTCCACGCCAGTCTTACAGATTTTACTGGGTTAAACTTTTTGTCCAAAACGATTTTACGCAATCGTTGGATCATTCTGTTGTTCAATTGCGGCTTGGAAAGATTGAGGAAAGAAGATCCAAGCTGAATCCGCCACAAAAATAATCAACACATTCAAACTATTTGTGCAGATCTTTAAAGGAAATTTGGAGAAGCCTGATATCATTATCGACTAGGTTGACGCAATACTTCTTCCAGTTCGGTTCGTAGAATTCTTCATGCAAAATAAATGGTCTGTCTGCACGCGGTGTGATTTCCAAAATCATTCAGTTGCACATGGTTTGGCCCCAGATTACAGTTATTGAATCGTTTGCAAGAGCATATGGCAGACCATAGACCCTCTGATTTTTGCCTTATGTACCCACTCTTGTTTCCTGTACAATTAATGCACCAAACCCTTCCCATATTTATTTATTATCACCGTTTAAATATTGTGACTAGACGAGTTTCGACCTTTATGTCATCTTCAGGCTTAATGTTATATTATGATATAATGAAATTAACAAATTAATGGAAATGTATTGGGGGGGGGGAGGGGGGTTAGGTTAGGTTAGGATCTTATCACATTTGTGTCATTGTATAATAATTTACTTGTAAGAATTTGCATTAATTGCACTTATAATAAATAAATAAAATAATAAATAAATAAAGTTTGCATACTAGTTTAGTCGCAATATTGAAATGTTTATAATAAATAAATATAGGAGAGGTTTGCTATATTAATTAAGGTTTTCGTGGTATTGCTCACTCCATTTGGAAATTAAACCGAAAATCGAAGGTACTCCCTCCTTCCCATACTAGATACAAAGTTCCTCGTGTATCTGTATATGAGCTACTATTTGTTCGAATCATTCATTTCTTTAGACATATTTCTCGCGGAAGAACTAAATTTTCATCATCAAAAGATTGATTTCGATAGCATTACACTTCGCTGTTCTAGTGCATTCTATTTTCATATAAAATAGTCTTACGATGATTTTTGGGGTCCCATCAGGAGAGCTAAAGCGTCTAAAATACATTTATGCCCTCCTGAAAGCTTTGTTCCTCCTTCTTAGTTTTAGTAGCTGAAAAACAGGTTACATCGTCATGCATGAGCTTTCGATTGTGGGATAACTTTGACTATAAACACAGTGACAAATGGTTATCAAGGATCGCTTAATATTGTCAATCATACTACAGGCGCACACATTCTTTTCCTTTTTTAAAATTTTTAACGCCTTCATGTGTTTATTACATACATGAATAACGCAGTTAATGTGTTTTTTATGAGTAATTATCCTTCTTTCCATCACTAATCAAAACCGCCGTTATAAATCATTTTAACTTTCAATACTTACCGACTATGGCCTATGGCCACATATAGAAGAATGAATAATTAATACATTTTCATTACCTATGGTTATCCACTTAATCTCCTCAGATAATGACGTAACTTAATTTTTTTATTTCATTCTTGTGAAACACATGCTAAACGTCTTTTTCGCTGCCCCCTCAAACTTCCCAATTCATCCCTCTTCCACGCGCAAAAGATTATCGTGTGTTTTATCTACATCATGCTGAAAAACGTACATGGCGTCACAAGAGATAGTGTGTTTCAGCACGTCAATTTCATGATACCGATCCATGACCACAGGAAGACCATTAATTTCACGTTTACTTTTTTGAACCCTGATATTCATTAAACTCATTCAGCGCCGACAACTTTTGCATCAAAGTGTCCAACGAAATAAAACATTGAGCACTGAGATTGGATTGTATTCAAAAACATTTCAAGCGATAAAATTCCTTTAATTTTTTGCTGCTTGAAGAAGCGCTCGAAGAGAAAAACCAAAAGGCTTCATGCTCTCGATATATTAATTGCTGTACGTTAAGATCTTTTTAGAAGATTTCCAAGAATTGAAGTCGACTAAAAATATACTCGTAACTTACTGCACACATTGAATAAATAAATGAAGAAGTACTACAATGATGCTGTTGCGCGGTTCATAATTAAAACCACCGAGTATTTTCTCTTTTCGCTCGAATTTATTTTGGTGTTAACCTAACGAGAAGAGTACAGTTTGTCAAGTGACATTAATTCCTAAAAACTAGAACTTTACCTCCCTACCTGCCGGAGCGGGGGTTGAGGTATAACAATATTACAATATAAACGAGTTTGTTGGGGTACGTGCCAACATGCCGCCCCCTTTGAAAGTATTCGTTCTTTCAAAAATAAAAATGTAAAGAAATTTTATACAATTACAATAATTAGTTAGAATTAACAAAAAAAATGAAATATTAATTACAAGTGAAATGTCCATCCAACTACTGTAAGTTAATTTGCTTAACTACTAAGACAAGAAATATATATACAAACGGTGAACACAATAACAAACTTAACATTAGAAATGAATTAAACTTAACTCGGTACACTTAGCCTACACTGTTGTCCTTTACATCATCTAGCGGTAATACACATATTTTGTTAATTGCACGTTTTACTACGCCACCCTTAGTTTTAACCGAAACTACACGAACTTTATTATCACTCCCACTATGTAGCTCTGCAACTCGTCCACAGTGCCATTGCAATGGAGGAAGATTATCTTCTTTCACCATCACCATGTCTCCGACGGAGAGATCGTGTTTCGCGAGCTTCCACTTAGTTCGCTGTTGTAGCTGATTCAAGTACTCCCGTTTCCAGCGCTTCCAATAGTGCTGTTTCAATTGTTTCACTAGCTGCCATCGTGACAACGTATTCATTAAATGTGTAACGTCTGGTTCTATTGGTGCCGTAAGCAAGTCTCCAATAAGAAAGTGACTTGGGGATAAGGATCTTAGGTCGTTAGGATCGTTGCTTAAAGGGGTTATTGGTCGGGAATTTATACACGCCTCAATTCCCGTCAGAACTGTGTACATCTCCTCAAAAGTGAGGTTTGCGCTGCCTATTATTCGCTTTAAATTTTGCTTGACTAGCTTAATGCTAGCTTCCCACAGACCACCTTGATGAGGTGCCCTTGGTGGAATAAAGTGCCAATTGATGTGTTGTGCTGTTAAATTTAATATCAGTGAGTTTTTAAACGCATCGGAGCTCAAAAGTTTTTTAAATTCTCGTTCTGCTCCTACAAAATTGGTTCCGTTGTCAGAATAAAAATCAGTTACGTGACCTCTGCGCGAAATGAAGCGCTTAACTGCCCCCAAGAACGATTCTGTGGTTAAATCTCCAACCACTTCCAGATGAATCGCTTTGGTGGCCATACAAATGAACAATGAAATATAGCCTTTAATTAACCTTTTTCCACGCCCTTTGCCCTCCTTTAACGATAATGGACCGGCATAATCGACTCCGCAATGAATGAACGGTCGTGCGGACGTAACGCGATCAATGGGTAAGTTCCCCATAAGTTGTTCGCAAGCAACAGGATTTACTTTGTAACATTTTACGCATTGTCTTAGTACATTCTTAACTTGCTCTTTCCCTGCAATGGGCCAATACTTTCTCCTAAGCGAGTGTAAGGTCGTCAATTGACCCGCATGTAACAGTCGTATATGTTCTTCGCGGATCAATGCGCGCGTTAGATTATGTTTTGGTAAAACTATTTGATGTTTCGACTCAAACGGTAGATCAGAATTACGTAGTCGCCCTCCCACCCGCAGCAAATCATTTTCGTCTATGAATGGGTTTAGTGATAAAAGAGGACTATCACTTGCGATGTTTCGCTTTTCCTTCAACCGTCTAATTTCATTAGGAAATGCATTGTTTTGCAAAGTTCGAATAATGTATATTTCAGAGTGACGTTTTTCTGATACTGTTAAGTTTCCAATTTGCTTGGATAATTTATTTTTTGCATTGTTTATAAATCGATTGCAATATGCTATTACATGATATAAACGTCTAAATGAAGAGGTTTTTTCTAGAATATCTAATGGTGTTATCGTGTTAGTTATATAACATGTCGTTTTAAGTGATTTTAGGTCCGGTATATTTTCTACTTTTAAAACGTCCGGTTGCTTTGGAGTTTCAAAATTTGGAATTGTTAAAAATTCTGGCCCGTGCCACCACAATTGTAATTTGGCCAATTCGCTGGGCAAACTGCCCCGAGAAATAATGTCAGCAGGGTTGTCTTTGGTAGATACGTGATTCCACATCTCAGTCTTAGTGCTCACTAAAATCTTTGAGACGCGGTTTGCAACGAAAGTTTTTAACCTGGGCTGAGCAGTATTTATCCAAGCCACCACAATGGTCGAATCGGTGTATAATTTGATTTGGCTAAACTCTATATTTATTGCGTGTATGATTTTATTAACCAAACGAGATAAAAGTAACGCTGCACATAGTTCGAGTCTCGGGATCGTTATAGTTTTAAGCGGGGCGATTCTAGACTTGGAGCACAATAAGTGGCTATAAGTAACTAACTGATTATTTGAAATTGATTTGATATATATACACGCTCCATATGCCTTTTGTGACGTATCGCAAAAACCATGCAACTCGAATCTAAAGCTCGGAGATTCTATGACTCGTCTAGGTATAGAATAAGTGGATATTATAGGTAGTTCTTTACAAAATTGTTGCCAAGACGTGAAAATGTGTGAGGGTACCGACTCATCCCAGCCGATTTGTAATTGCCATAATGTTTGGAGTAATATTTTTGCTGTTACGATTATTGGACCGATTAAGCCGAGGGGGTCGTAAATTTTTGAAATTACCGATAAAATTGTTCGCTTAGTGATTCGCTTATTGGCTATGTGACAGTGATTAGAATATTTCAAAATATCTTCTCCGCAATTCCACAGGAGCCCTAACGTTTTAGTCTCCTGTTGCCTGTCTAATTGTATATCGCTACACGTACTTGTTTGAATGTTTGATAATACCCTTTGATCATTTGATGCCCACTTTGCTAAATGGAAACAACCTCCCTTCAGTATTTCATCGATTTCGGTTCGCAATTGCACCGCTTGTTCTATGGTATCAGCTCCCGTTAATAAGTCGTCAACGTAGAAGTCGTGAAGGATTGCCTTTTGGGCCAGAGGCATCGAGCTTGCTTCTAAACCTAACTGTTTTAGGCACCGTATCGCGAGGTATGGCGCTGAGGCTGTTCCGTACGTCACGGTATTTAATTCATAAGTACACAAAGGGTTGGTATCGTTGGGCCGCCACAAGATACGCTGATATTGTCTGTCGTCGGGGTGCATTTCAATTTGCCGATACATCTTTTGTATGTCGGCCGAGATTACGTATTTGTGAGTGCGAAATCGTAATAAAATCAAAACTAACTCTTGTTGAAGCGATGGCCCGATGTGAAGTAATGAGTTTAAACTTTCACTAGTGCTTGACTTTGCGCTGCCGTCAAATACGACTCGCAACTTGGTAGTGACTTTATTCTCGTTTACAACTGCATGGTGCGGTAAATAAAAGGAATCGGTGTTATTACTTGTGGAACCCTCGGGTACTAAACTCATGTGCCCTAAGTTAATGTATTCGTCTACAAATGCCGTGTATTTGATTTTTAAATCGTGTTGTTTTTGAAAACGTTTTTCTAACTTATAGAATCTATTTTCAGCATTTCGAATTGAGGAGCCTAATTTTGAGGGATTGGTTTTGAACGGCAATCTTACTATAAACCTCCCGTGTGTGTTTCGAGAATAAGTGCTTAAAAAATGATTTTCGCATTCTAGTTCTTCTGACGAGTAAGTGCACTGACTGTCTTTCACTTCCTCTAATTCCCAAAAACGTTTGATGTTGTCATTGAGCATATCGAGGTTTAATTGATTTACAGTACGGGCTGTACGATGATTTGAGGGGATTGATAATAAGGCATTCCCACCGAATATCCAACCTAAATGTGTTTTTTGAAGCGTTGGTTGATTGTTAATTTTGATCTGCCCTACACATAAAAGGGTCCAAAAAATCTCTGCTCCCAACAGTACATCGATAGGGGACGCTTTATTAAAATTACTATCCGCTAATTTGATTCCCGATGGAATATTAAATAAACTGCGATCAAGATCGAAATTCGGTAATTGCTCCGTAATTTTGGGTAATGCTAAGCAGTCGATATTTGATTTAAAATTATTAAATTTTGATTTGATAGTAACGTTTACTATTTTATTAACGGACGATACGCTTTGATTAATTCCAATAATTTTGAAATCAATGTGATTCGAGGGTAGTTGTAATTTGTTCGCGAGATCATTGGTAATAAAGTTTGACTGGCTACCTGCATCTAGTAAAGCTCTACATGTGTGAAACTGGCCTGTAGCATCTAAAATGTCCAAACACGCGGTCGATAAAAGCGTATACACCTGGTCATTAAATTCTTTTCCAACATGATTGCAAGAGGTCGTATTTGAATCTTGCAGGTTTGCGCTCATGGAGGGTTCCGTAAGTGATTTTTTACCGTGAAATAGCGTATTATGTTTTTTATGGCACTTTTTGCATCCACTGGCTCTACAATTTATGTTACTATGGCCTTCGCGTAAGCAATTGGTACAAAGTTTTAAACGTCTTGCTTCTTGGAAAGCATCTTCCATGGTTAGTTCTTTAAATTTTTCACATGTGTATATGAAATGGGGTTGGTTGCAAAAAGAACATTTAATTTGAGTTGCTTTCTCTACTGAAAGCGCCGCATTATTTACAAAGCGTTGATACGTAGGTTTTGAGCCTTGATTGAAGGTAACTTTACTTCCCTTATCAAATTGCAACGACTCTAACAATTCGCACTTATGTTTTAAAAAATCAATCAGGTCACCTAACGCGGGAATATCTGTGGTATTGTTATTTTCCCAATCACGAGCGGTAATATAATCTAACTTACTAATAATTATGTAAATAATTAAAACATCCCATTGTTCGGTGGGCAACCCTAAACTATGTAAAACCTTTAGATTTAACGTTATCTTATCAATTAATTGGCGCATTGCAGTGGAATTGTCCTTTGTAACGGTAGGTAATGCAAATAATTCGCTAACGTGATTTTTAATTATTAATTTTTTGTTATGGTAACGCTTGACTAATAAATCCCATGCTATCGCGTAATTTTCGAATGTTGTGGCTAGCGATTCTACTACTTTAGCTGCTTCATTTTTTAAACAGGATTTTAAATAATGAAGTTTTTGAACATCTGTAATAGAATTGTCATTATGAATTAAACTTTTGAAAGTTTCGTAGAAGGACAACCACTGGTCGTAATTACCGTTAAAGGAAGGCAAATCAATAGCAGGTAATTTAAAGGTTTTGCTTTTGAATTCAATAGGGTTATTTTGAGATTGAGGTAAATTTGTAACCGGTTCTAAGTATTCTTTACCCAACGCAACGAGTTTGTAGTATTCATTTTCAAAACTTTCTCTTTCTTGCAAATTCTTAGATGATTCATCGACATTGGAATTTATTTCGCACAAAACATCAATTTCTTCCTGTACAATGTTAAATTCATCTAAAATTCCCAGTAATTTATCGAATCTAATTTTTAATTCCGTTGATTTTGAGTTATCGTAGGCATTTATAAATGTGGAAAATCTAGTTAGTTGGCCTTTTACAGCACCGCGTTTGGCAATTAATGATTTTAATTCCGACATTTTGAGAAGATGTATAACACAGAACGTGTACGAGAATCGAGAACGTGTAATATAAATATATACGAGAGGATGTATGTAATAATAAAGGAAACGAGACTTACTTACGTGAATAGCTGTGTCGAGGGATGGTTACTTATTCTTTCGATGATTTTTCTGCGTGGTATCACTGCGTGCACTTGTAACATTGCGATTTAATAAATTTTAATTAATACGATTGCGATAAATAATTCGGCTCGAAGGACCATGTTGCGCGGTTCATAATTAAAACCACCGAGTATTTTCTCTTTTCGCTCGAATTTATTTTGGTGTTAACCTAACGAGAAGAGTACAGTTTGTCAAGTGACATTAATTCCTAAAAACTAGAACTTTACCTCCCTACCTGCCGGAGCGGGGGTTGAGGTATAACAATATTACAATATAAACGAGTTTGTTGGGGTACGTGCCAACAGATGCATTGTTGAGAAGAAAAGAATTACCAGTAAGTAATTGGATGAAATAGATTAGTTTTTGCAACAATGGTATGTTAACGTAGTTTTTTGACCTAATTTTTTGTTAGTTGAGAATTTTTTATTACTCGAAACCATACACCTACTCTGTAGGTTACCAAAAAGCATTTTATCCACAGAAAACTTCTTCGAGATATCATCATAGGTAATAATAGTCTTTCATCATTGTATGATTTTTGTATTATTAAAATATGGGTTCCTTCGAGGGTTCCTTGATCTACAATTGTCTTATTGTTTCGAGGATGATTTTTTTACTTTCCCACGTGTCTGCCGACTAAACACGTGCATGAAAATTAAATCTGTTTGCATGTAATTAAAGTTTTTGTTCGCTCGTCATGTTGTCAAGGTCTTTATCTATGCGTTTAAGAATCGTGCATTCGGTTTGAATTTTTATTCGCTATAGAAAATTTGAAAAAATTCGTAGAGAGTCGTTCCTGTTTGATGGAAACAGGACAAATTCTGTACGATGACCCAAATCTAGTCAATTTGTTTCGTTCGCCAATTCTAAGGTCATTTGTGCAGATGATCTAATCATGTCGTTCTGCGTAACACGAGGCGTAATAATATATGACGTATTTGCCAACTGGGGATCATAGTCCTGTGCAAAAAAACCACCAAGTCTCTCTCGGGTCTAATTCTACTTCCCCTTCCACCAGCGAACGTAAATTTTTAATAATAAATACTCAAAATATAAGTCACGATAAGTACCCTTTTTTTCTTCTATGGTATACCTTATTCTTAAATAAAATTAAAATAACGTGATCAAGTTTTGTTCCTATATACAATTTATATTTGGCGTAGTACAAAGTTACGCTACTCATTTTCGTCTATTTTTAAAATCAGCAACTGTCTATATTTGAATTGTTCTTTAATTAGAAATATTGACCATACCACTTGTCGCTAAAAGATCATCTGTACAAAATTTAAATTAATTTCCAAATTGTCCAATTTAAACGTTTCTTTGACCACAAAATAGATCTAATGAATTGTAAACAAAACCGTAACCTTCAATTTTTAGTAATAAAAAAAAATGAACGACAAAATATTTTAATAACTACAATGTCAAAGTTCTTGGGCCGCGCGTGGTCTATGTTTACACAAGTAGCATAATTGAACATTAATTTGCAATTGATTTGGCAAGTTTTATGTTAATATATTTAAAAGTCAAATTATCCTAAGAATGCTTTTTTTAAATATATATTTTTGCTCATAAAACACGTTGCCATGGAAGGTAATGAAATTTAAGGTCATCTACATTCAATTTTATACGTTTTCACGTGACTTTGTGCTTTGGTAAAAATAATGAGTGAATGGAAAATTTTTGATGTTTGTAATGAACGATGCCATCTAAAGTTTGTGTTTGTGTTTAGGTTTTTCCCAAATGCACCACACCCCTATTATCATAAGTATATGGGTTTTCATCTTATATGAGTAAGCCAGACTTAACAGTCGGGAAATATAATAATAATATTTCCAATATCAAGGTCTTGGGGAAATTACCTAAGATATTTTTTGAAAATACCGCGAAGTTTTGCATACTGATTTGAAAGTTTTGTTTAATTTTATGTGTATATTATGAAGTTTTAAAAACTGCCATTAAATTTGTTAGGTTTTGAAGCTTTTTGAGATTATTTATACAACTAAACCACCATGTACAATAACCATCGTTCACACACAAGAATTGTTATAAGATGACGATTATAGACATATTTATTAGTTATTGCAACTTAGTTTTTACGAAAAAAGGCCATTTAAACCCTGAAACTAAACCTTTTTTATCGCGACATTTTGTTTTCTTCGAACTGTGTAACGAAGGATGTCGTAAAGTTGAAAAGATATTAGAAATAAAGAGTTTATCGTTATTATTTACATTTGATCTAATTTTTTCCATCGGTATAACAAATGTAATTAATTATATTTTAGCTTATTTTCAAGTTGTAAGTACTGGACTGGTCAATTCTGGAGTGGCAATTGCCACCCCCGAATGACGCCTATGGTATTGTGGGGCGCAAATTGATGAATGAAATAGAAAAATTCTGGAAAGTTGGCACGAGACTTCCCTCGTATTGACACTTTTTTCAAAAAATAAATAAAGCACAATATACAGGGTGTTTCAAAATTCAGTACAAATATTTTTGAGATGAAAATAAGACTTTTTTTTCCTATAAACATGTGTCCTAAAATACACCCTCTTCGAGCTACAGTCATCTCAATTTTCTTTTCAAAAATTGTTTTTTTTACATTCTGACTGCAATGCCCAAACAGATGAAATACTCATTTTTTAAATAAACCGCAACATAAAATGTTTCCCCTTAAATGTGCCTACCCCCTTCCTCCCACCTTTAAATTTATTGTTGTATGTCATTTTAGAGATATGAATGAGTAGAACGTTTAAATCAGCAGTGGATTGCAAATTTTAAAGAAACTTAACATATAATTGCAGTCAGAATGTAAAAAAAAACGATTTTTTTAAAGACAATTAAGATGACTGTAGCTCGAAGAGGGTGTATTTTAGGACACATGTTTACTTATAGGAAAAAAAAGTCTTATTTTCATCTCAAAAATACGCCATTAAAATATTTTGAAACACCCTGTATATTGCTGAATTCAGAAATAAAATACTCTTAAACTACGACATACAGAAACTGTAATTTGATCTTATAAATAAAAAAAAATGAGTGCCGCCATTTTAGCTTATACCGGAAGTGACCTCATCAATGGTCATATTAACATTTTCGCCCTTGACCCGAATGCAATCGATTGGCGAAAACCGCATTTCGATAACTTCAATAGTTTCAGAGTATCGAGCGTTGAAGTCATTTTTTAACAATTATTTTTTAACACTTTTCAAAAAATAAGTATAGCACAATAGGTATACAGGGTGTTTCAGACCACCCGTACCGCCCAAATATCTCGCGAAATACAAAACGCATAGGAAAAAGAAAAAATACGTCTAAAAAAATTTTTAAGACTCTATTGTTTGATAGTAATAGGATGTCCCCACTCCCACCCCCGGGGGGTGGAAAGGGAGGTAACTTCGTATCTTAAATAGCACACCACAGTTTATTATGCAGATTTGAATTCTGCGTTATCAAATAGGAACTTTTTGTTTGAAATAATTGCTGTATTTAGAAAAAAATACTCTTTTAAACTATATAAAAAAACGCAACTTTTTCTTATAAAAAAATGAGTGCCGACATTTTAGCTTATACCGGAAGTGATGTCATCAAATGTAATATCAGCATTTCATATTTTGAATCTACGTATTCAGAAACGCAAAGATATGTAAAAATTTGCATAGGTCAATTTGTTTTGGAACACTTAATACAATACATACTGTGTACTCGGGAAATAAAAAAGGTTAGTGCAGAGCAAGCCATTCTTTTTTAAAAAAGGAAAAAAGGAATATTTGTGTGGTAAAAGAGTCAAAAACTTCTCAAAACCCCTCTACGTGTACACCCTTCTTTATTGCGAGTTTCTGTAGTTCTTTGTATTATATTATGGCCTAACCTTTTGACGATAGAAAAATAACTACGTTGTTGTTACTTTGACATTGCTAAAAATGTTAATTTTGCTCACTTTATGATATCTATATTTTTTATTACTTATATAAGTATACGAGGGCGTACCCAAAAACAACCGAAATTATTTTTTAAAAGCTATATATGTTCAAATTTTTTACCAAAACAACGATATCTCCCAATTACAAGATTACAACTAATACATTTGTACCACCGATGCTTCCTCTATTCGAAACATTGTCTGTAGTCATCTTTGGAAGTGGCTAACAGCACCTCCCTCGTTTTTTCTTCACCTCTTCAATGTTATCAAGTCGGTGTCCTTTCATGCCCCTTTTCTTGCGCGGAAATAAGAAAAAGTCGCACGGAGCCAGGTCAGGCCAGTAAGGTCAAAGGTGGGTGGGGCAGCGGAACCGTGCAATTTTTTACCAAAAAAACTAGCTAACAGAGAGGGCTGTGTGTGCAGGTGATTGGACTTGACGACATTTTTTTGGACGAGGTGACAATGATCTCTTCCATTGGCTTGACTGTTGCTTTTGTTTCTGACTCATCACCAGTAATGACCTTTGACAGTTTCCAGATTTTGTTTCAAAGCACGACATGTTTCAACTCGACGTTCTTTTTGATTGTCAGTCTAAACCCGAGGAACAAACTTGGCAGCAACCCTTTTCATTCCCAAATCTTCGGTTAAAATACGCTGAACCGAGTTCCAAGATCTGTGACAGTTGATCAAGTGTCTGTCGACGGTCTGTTCTCGAATTTTTTCAACATTTTCGTCTATTGGGGCAGTTGATGGAGGTCCAGAACGAAGTTTGTCCTCCATCGACATGTCTCCATTTTTAAACCGAGCAAACCACTCGTACACTTGAGTTTTTCAGATAGCGTCATCTTTATAAGCTGTTTTCAACAGTTTCAGCGGAATTTTTATCGAGTAGAAAACAAAATTTCACATATGCACGTTGTTCGCTTAAACTTGCAATCATAAATAACGAAACAAGAACAAAATAGCTCTAGCAAAAATAATCGCTGCAGATGAACAGAACAAGCCAGGTAGCCAACACAGGTGGCACTGAATCGTGCTAGATTTTTAAAACTTTTTGAGTATTTTGCTTGGTGTATGATGCGTCATTTTTTGTTATTAATTTGTGGCAATCATCCAAAAAACCTCTTTTAAAAATTTGTTCGGCCAGCAACTGGAAAATTCGACCAAATTATAAGTTTATGAGCAAAAATGAACACATTAAGTAGTCATCCTTTGCTAATGAGTTAAAAAGTATCAGTAAAGTACGTCCCTATCAACAAAACAGATTTTAGGAAACGAGTTCACGGCCACCAGTGTAACAGTTAGGAAATCAGAAAATGCAACCATTTGCGCAATGATTTGTAATGCATGGACCTGAGTTCGAATCTTAGGTAAGGTATAGATGTTTGGGATTCAGTGAGAAGCACTTTCCCTAATGTAAGATGATAGTGATTGCATTGCATTGGAGAATATTTAAGCACTTTGGGCTGTTAACGTTTGTTATTTTTCACTTAAACCACGACTTTGACACTTAGTTCATTAATGCACTATTATGACATTTTTAACCATGAAATTTGAGCCCCCTACCAAAAAATATGAAGGTTATTCCCACGGTGTCATTAATTTGTTGCATAATTGGGAATTCTGTGCATGCAAATGTAGATAATGAGATAACCGGATGGTTTTCAAGAAACCGTAAACATCTGGGAAATCAGTAAAAGAGCATGTAACAAAAGAAAAACCTCAAAATCGCTCCGCAAGATATTTTCTCCAATTACAGTTACTTGCATTACATTTTTTCTAGTGTTGTTTGATGCGTTAGTAGAACACTGTCCCCACCACTCTTACGTCACTAATTATATTTTAATTCTATGTAATTATCCATCCAAAACATTGTCATTAAAGGTTCAAGGCCATCGATCTGTCACCGAGGAAGCTCTCTTGTTTGATATTCTAATTTTTTCATTTCATTACCAATCTGGAAAGTTCGACTTATTCGCGTTCATAGAAAATCTATGAGCGATTGCAATCTGGATTAAACTTATCAGTAATTTCGGAAAATTACTTATAACTATCCTGGAGCTATTATAACTCAATAGTGAAAGTGTAACTCAATGATGGTCAAAAAATTTGATGTGATTTTTGATCTTTTTTAATTTCTGCGTAATAATTTCGTTCATGTATGAATATTATTATTTATTGGTATCCGTTGGCATATGTGTATAGTACCTAATTGAGAATCCCGCAAGTGGGTCAACAAATGTAAGCAATAATTAGCAGTCAATTAGGAGCGGTTGTTTCTTAAAAACGATAATTAAGAGATTGCAATCTCGTCAAAAACGGCAAAAGCATTATATTATTTATACAAACATACAATAATAGGATAAAAATTTTGGACTAGCACGAGAACTTTGTTAATTATTTTATGTATGCTATATTTGCTAATAAGTTATAAGAACTTACTTAATAAGAAAATGAATATTTATAAAAATTAGAGCACTAATTAGGCATCATTTGAGAAACACGAGAACGCTTTATATATAGATATATTTTAAGCTAGCAGCTAAAAAAGGATCAGAATATTTTTATTAACCGATCTTTTACCTAGTAGATATTATTCATTAGAAACCTCATCTTTAATTAATTCGAACCTATTTGGGCTTATCGCAGTTTTCAAGATACATAATTCGATATATTTTGCTCTATCCTATTAACAGTAATTACCAACAAACGACAACGACAAATCAATAAAATTAGTATACAAGGAAGGTCCTACAGGCATTTAGAAATGGAACCAAATTTGCTAGCTTCCTGATTATATAATATAATAAAGCTTTGCAATTCTTTTTCTATTGCTCATTCCCGTCTCAACCCTAATGTATGCCATTTTATATTGTTTTTATTTGAACGGAACCGTATATGGTGAACATTTTTCTAAAAATCCTCAAAAAGGTTGAGTTCTAAACTGTTACCTATACCAAAAGATGTAAAAGTTATGACAGAATCTCGAAATGGAGGTTCTTAGTGAGAACCTTTTGTAAATTCCATTGGTTTTCTTGTAGCTGAAGAAGAACACTATTTTCCATTAGATAACCGCTATTTTTAAATTGATTCCAAGAGCAATGTAGAGCAATAATAATAATGTCTTTAATTGAACATTACATTGAGGAAAAAAGGTAAAAAAGCTTCAGAAGAAGGCAGAGGAATTCTTCTTCTCCATGCGTCTTCGATTTAATTCATGCTACAAACATTATAATAGTGTATTTTTAGATAGGGGCCGTTTATTATTTTTTTTTAATTGTTAAATCTCTAAGAGGAGGGAAGGAAATATGTATGTTGTATGTTTTCGCGTTACTGTATGAAAAAGAACTCTTAAAATTTCCATTCTGCGCTTCGAAATTCAAACATTAATGTACGGGCCCGGCGTATGAAGTGTTACCAATTCAAAACGATATAGAGAACTCATTTTTCAATATTTTTATTTACTACAAAAGCAAAAATATTTTAAATATATTATGGAACGTTTTCTCTTAATCAATCTTGATTCACACGTGCTTCATGCGACGGCGCTGAATCTTGCTGAAAGGTCCACCGCCTGGAAGCGAAATGCTTACGTGCCCAAGGCTTCAGAGCAGCTTCCAAGACCATTTCACGGTAGTTGGCGCCGGGTTCCAAAAACACAAGTGGAGAGCGCCCATCAGCAGTTACTGCGGCCCATACCATCACCTGAGGAGGATAATGACTTCTGATGGCCAAACGAGTGTTCAAATTCTCATTTGATCTTTCACTTAGCCATGCCCGATCGTGTTGTTTGTTTACGAACTGTTCAATGGTGAAAATTTTTTCATCAGAAAAAACAATGTTTTGGAATCTCACCGGCTGCGTGCAAGCGTTTCAACTCTTTCGCTCTTTCCAACCATACTTTTATCTGCGTAGCGTTGAGGCAATGAACTTTTTGTATCTTGTAAGGCTGGACATGAAGATGATTTTTCAATATTTTTCGAACACTTCTGTCAGATATATGCATTTCCTTGGCGATTTTGTTGACGCTTTGCCTCGGATTTCGTTGAATTCGAGCTTTTACTTTACGAATCATATCTGGGTTAGTAGCAGCCTTTTTCGGACCACCTCCATAACGTTTTTTTACACTACCAGTTCTGGACACGAACATTTTATTCACTTTCAAATGCTGGAGCTCTTTAACAATACGGCGGGTGCGGAAGGATGTCCCATCCATGCGAATTTAAGGTTTCTTTCACTGGTTGTGCTGTGTCAGACGGCGCATTGTCGTGTAACAAAATTACTTTACCATGTCTTCTGGCCCATTCTGGTCGTCTTTCGATTAATGCGTGGTTTAAATTAATCATTTGTTGACTATAGCGTTGTGTTTCAACAGTTTCGCTGGGCTTCAAGAGTTCGTCAAACCGCTCTGGTCCCACCAGACACAGAGCATGGTCTTCTTGCCGAAGCGATTTGGCCTTGGTGTTGAAGGACCGGTTTCGATAGGCGAAAGCCACGATTTTTTCCGCTTCGGCTTTTCAAAATAAATCCATTTTTTGTCACCCGTCACAATTCGATGCAAAAATGATTTCCTTTCGTGCGATTTTCCATTTGACGTTCATTCAAATCGTGTGGGATTAATTTACCGAGTTTATTGATCTTCGCCATTGCTTCTAAACGTCGGCCGATTGTTTTTTGAGACACATGTAATGCTTCTGCTAGTTGCCGTTGAGTTTGAGTTGGGTCATCATCCAATAATTCTTGCAATTGCTCGTTTTCATATTTTTGTCCACCAGAGCGCTCACTGTCTTTCACATTAAAATCACCACCTTTAAATTGTCGAAACCATGTCTCACATATAGTCTAATCGATGGAGCGTGTTCACCATATGTTTCTACCAGCAAACGTTGACTTTCAGCAGCCTTTTTCTTTTGATTAAATAAGAAAAACAATTCGTGCCGCAAATGTTCTTTTTCAGGCACAAAATTTGAGATGATCACTGAACGATAAAACAAAGGCGCTAGTTTTTGGCGGACTTAACTTGCTAGAAAGAGACCCAATAAGCATTATATGAATATGAGAGAGACATAACGTTACCGAGATGCATATTTGCATGTAATCACTACTCAAGCCTCCTTCAATCAACCTTCAACATTTCTAACGAAACCAAAGCAATTAAAATGTTGAATGTTGAAAAGTCGGGTGTTTTCTAACATTTCTTGTGTGATGCTGTTTAGAGAATCTGTAATTTTGACACGAAGTTCGTCCAAACTATGAGCACGTTCCTGCTTCTGACCATAAAGCTGGGATACGTAAACAAAAAAGTCGTTCGGCGCGATATCAGGTGGTGAGCGAGGAGGATATTTTATGGTACCTTTTCCACTAATAATACGGTTAGGGAACGTAGTTTCCAAAAACTCTCGAACTCTTATTGCAGTATGAGCAGGACAGCCATCTTGCTGATACCAAATGTCGTCAAAATTTATATTGAGGCGTTGAACAGCTGGAACTATCTAAACAGTTCTAAATATTTGTCCTCATTCAGGTTTCCGTTGTTAAAAAATGGACAAACTGTTGAATTGCTTAAAATTCCTACCCAGACATTCACTTTTTGGGGATATTGTGTCCGGTAAGGAATACTAATGTGTTTGTTTTCCCGAGAGTAACCAATATCACAAAATTCCATACGCTTTTGATGATCTTCTGGAAAAATTTCTTGGGTAGTTTGCAACTTATAGCAATGGTAGTTATTCCTTTTCATGATATTGCGAACTGTTCTTGGTTCAATATCAATTTCTTCAGCAATTTTTGTACTATAGCTAAACTACACAGTGCAGTTTCTCGGAGTTCTCGCTCTTCGTTTACGTTACGACCAGGATGCTCACCATCATTACCAGCATAGCTATTGCATGTTCTACAATTATTCAAACATCTAGATCTTTCAAATTTACCAACAACACGCCTAATCGTAGTTTCTGATGTAATTGGCCTGTTTTCAAAGAAAAAAGCAAACTTGCCCACCATTTCACATTAGTATGCTGCGTACTTTTCGCTGGCGCCATCCCTTAGTTAAACCGGAAAACACTTATCCTGGTAATCATACAAAACTGTTCGAGCTGCACGATTGTTAGCAAGCAAGCGAAAATTTGTATAAAGTGCCAGCTTTTCTTGTAGGTACACTCTGAGGTTGGGAAACGTATTTTGAACATTTTGCCATCTCTAAAATTAGTGATCAAATCCATACGGTACTTTTTTATTTGATTCAAATAGGCACTAACGAGCATTATTTTCTCATTAAAATGAGTGTTAGGCAACCGGCCCGCCTTCATACGAAGAAGCAGTTGTTTAATTCTTCTTGGAAAATTAAATGATTAGAATAGCAAAGCAGCACTAACGTATAGCAATAATCGTACATAATTTTGTATTTAAAACTAATGGAGTGGGCGTAACTTTCGTTTTTCAAATTTAATTTAAAAGAGCACCAACGTACCTGTAACGCTTTGACTAATTTCACATCTTGCTTTTTCAGGGAAAACCAAAAGAGTGGGAAGTAGTCGTGTATGAATCCAGTTCTATTTTAGCAGCGCCTGCAAATTTTTGACTTTGCATATCCAGTTTGTTAATCAATGAAAAGAAAAATTTAAAATTCAATCAAAATTTTTCTGAAATTACATGTCATTGATCTAAGTATATTTTTTCTACGATTTTTGCGATCCTTTTTTTTCTATAAGTCTGCCAAATGGCGTACATTACGTGATTGTTTAGCATTACAAAATCTAAGCACGTGAAGTTTTATTCACGCCCACAAAATTTGCTTCAATAAAAATATGTATCTTTTAATATACAATTTTTATTAAGTGACAATAATCTTGAAAGAAAATTTTTAGGAATGTGAAATGGCTACAAGTGCCCTCAATGTACAATAAGCAAATTTTATGGCTATATTGAGAACTTTTATTATTTTTATGTGACAACTTCATGGTGTTGCCTACAATTTTGGGGATAATTTTGGTTTATTTTTCTAACGTGAATTTCTGTATAACAAACAATTTGTTGTTCGTTTTTCTTGATTCGTTCGGCTTTCTAAGAACATTTTTATTAAACAGCAACAAGAACGATATGCATTTGTACCGAGGCGTTTCAGCCATTCTAACAATCTTTATCTAACGAAACCATGTCACGTATACCTTCAATTCTTCGCTTCTTCATGCGTAACACTTTACTCGTAAACACACCAACGCACAATCGCAAAAAGCTCATAGTGTATGCTGCTCCTGCTCAGTTGAATTTTTATTGCAAAATTTATTAAATCGCATAAATTAAGTGTGGCATGAATATTAACCAAAAAACCAAAATTTTGTTCATTTAGATATTTCGACAATTTGCAAATTCACCTCACAACAGTTTGACGAATTACATTTGGAGTGATTTGTAGTAGGTCTTCTTAGACCGAAAATTGTATCGTATCACCTACTAATTAATTTGGTCGAGAGGTGAGAAAAATCGAAGTAATTTCATTAATTTTAATTAAATGAAGTCGACTCGTCATTTTAATCGAATTAAGTGTTTTATATTGTAGATTTTATGAGAGTCGTTAAAGTTGTAATGAACTTGAATGCAATTGCAGTAGTTGACAGTGTACTTAGGTCTAAAATTAGAGATCTTAAAGTTCAATGTCTTTAAATACGTAATTAACCTGCATGTGATTAGAAACGACTTTTTTTTTTATTCCTTTAGTCGATTGGCTAAATTCAAATTTTAATCAGGTGCCTAATCGATTCGAGAGGATAAAAAAAAAGGAGACAAAGAAGAAAATAGTTATGACAATGGAATTGTGGTTTGTTAACCCTTTATGTGCTATGCATGACAACAAATTGTTAGGATAGGTCAAGAAGAGTCAAAGGACGTGGATAGAAATGCATTTTTTTAAAGATCTTTTTTGGTAACTTTTTGTTTAATAATCGAAGACTAATGTAACTTTATATCATTCGCATACTTCTTCCTGTTCGACTAACCCAATTTTTGTTTACTATACATAATTTCGAAGCGCGCGCGCGCGCTTCCATTAAATTTCCCCGTCGTGATTTCTACAGATGCATTAAACAGGATATGCATACTTTATACCTGACATAAATTTCTTATGATTATGGTTGATCAAATAAGATTTAATCCAGAGTGTTGTGGTAACTGTTGCGTATACGTATTACACCTTGACTGTTTAAATCGTTCTACCTTGGATTTGCGGCCAGTGACTTCATTATTACGGGAAACTTACTCGTGTTGAGGTTTACCTCCCTGCACATTGTCCTCGTTGCTTTTGCTTTTTATTACAACATTACCTTTTTATTATCTAGCTTTAAAGACAAAAAAACCTCTTTGCATGTAAATAAAGTCGGTTTAACGTGAAATTACCCCGACCTGGACAACAAACGCAACATTCACGTAGTTGGCAAAATTCCACCCAACTTTATTTGTTATAAAATACTATACTAGTTGTCCTTAAAGAAAAAAAAGTTTCCTAAAACTGACGTACAGGAAGTCTAACAAAATAACAGTTTTTACAACAAAAATTTCTGAACGCGACATCCGGTCCCATTAAAATGAACCTCTTGTCTGGGTCGCAAATTTAAATTTTAAAATTTAATTTACAATTTCGTACAAAACCAGCTGACCTGAATTCGAAATTACGCAAGATGTTAACGTGAAAAAAATTGCTCATTTACAAAAAAAAAAAAATTATACCTAATTAAAACTTGGATAGAAAAAAAAACTTTCAATTAAGGTTAGCTTAGCTTAGACAATAATTGAACATCTGCTTTGAGTATCTAATGCGTTTAATAAAGTCTTATTGTATCAGAGACACTTTTTTTTAAATTCTTATATCTTTTTTACGAAGTCAAAAATATTTCTCTCGCAATTTTTTACCAACTCAATTAATTGGCGACTAGCAGTTTTTTTTGCGAATTATTTACCGGTTTGCACTTTTGGGTCAATTGTTGAGAAAAGGCTTTTTCCGTCCCGCAATTCAAATATAATTAACTTTTATTACTTATAGTAGCAATTCTATTTTCAGGATGTGTTGCCATGTTGTTAAATGGCTATTCTCAAAAAGCTGAAGGTTGCGAAAAAAGTGATCGTGAGTAATATCCATGCCAAAAATCTCCCGCTGGCGCTGGTACCTTTTTTTTTTGGTGACTTATGCCCATTTTCGTGGATATTTTGTACAGTATCTACGAATTTTCGGTGGAAAAAATGTGTGGACGGATATGAATAAATATACCTAGCTTTTTTTTGGAGTTGTATTAAGTTCGTCAACCTCTACTAGCCATAAATAATGCACACATTAAAAAAATTCGTTGGCGTGAATCAGAAGCTAAAATTGGTGACAATATTCAATTGGTTACTAGCCGACTGGATTTTCTTTCTAGGATTCTTGCACGTTTTGGTATAGTTTCATACAAAAATTGCCTTTTCGTTATTATTTTTATTTCAAATGTTTCCCTTATCTCTTCTCGTTGATGATTCAATTTATGCAAAATAGTTAACATCGAAACAATTCATAAGTAGCTTTGATGTAGAATTTCTACAAATTCTATTTAATAATTGTAATATTACTGTTATCATTACGCAATGAACACATAATTATACAGCTAAAGAGAAAATTTAAAACATTATAAATGCATAAGTGTAAATAACTTGGTCATTATAATAATAATGAAACAAGCAAAACAATGGAAAGTAAATCAAAATATTACAAAGCAATTTATATCCTCTCTGTAAGGCAATTTGGTTTTAGAAAGGGTTTGGGTACGCACGATGCGAGAAACTTTGTCACCTCGGAGATCTACACCAACCTTGACGAGGGAAAAAAGCCTATCTCTGATTTCTTGGACCTTGCGAAGGTCTTCGATACAGTGTCACATTCCATGTTGGTGGATAAGTTTGAGCAGCTTGGTCTAGGTGGACCAGCGCTGACTTGGTTTAAATCTTACCTTGGGAATAGAACTCAAAGAGTCAAGCTCAATAATACCTTAAGTTCTGCGGTGTCATGTCCTGCGTATGGTGTTCCTCAGGGTACGGTACTTGGACCGGTGCTGTTTCTGATGTTCATAAGCGACCTATCCTCCTTTGAGAGGATCATTGATGGCAAGATCTGCATGTTCGTTCTTCTTCTTCAACTCTTCTTCTTCTTTCCAACTCTTGAACCGAGTCCCGTGAGAAAGCGGCCCGGGGTCTTAGTAGTACGTTATGACAGTGGGCAGCCCTCCCATCAATTTCACTTGAGGCTGCATGACTCCTCCTGTACGGACATAAGTAGCATGGGCGAGTGTTTATACCCTTGCATAGAGAGGGTGAGCAACTTAAGGTACTTGGGCGTTCAGTTCGACCAGTGTGTAAATTAGAAAAGTCATATAAATTTACTAACAAAACGTCTCCATCAGCTTTCATATTACTTTTACCTTCTAAGAAATATTGTTAACAGTAACCTCAATAAATTCGCTCTTGTCCAGTCAATGCTCACATATGGCATTGCGGCCTGGGGAGGAGCCTATCCCACATTGCAACGTCCCACTTGCGTCGCCCAGAATAACGTCCTCCGCACCATGCTGGGGAAGAGGCGTCACGACTCTGCCAGGGTCAGGTATCGCCAACTTTCCTTACTCGATCTAAGAAATTTGTTTATATTAAATGTATTAAAAACCCTACATAAATATTTTCATTTATTTAAGCAGGTCTCTCATGAGCTCGGCACAAGAGCGGAGGCAGGTGATGGTCTTATTGTACCTAGGAGGAACACCTCCCACGAACACTGGTCAGTCCTGGGTTCTCACCTCTACAACCTCCTCCCTCCTCACGTAAAGTCTGCCACTAACATTACCCTAAGTGTTAAGACACTCCTACTAAACCGGGACAATATATTCGAAAATGCTTTCTAAGAGAAAAATAGCTTCCGACATAACATTAGCACTTCATTGACCATTAATTTTTTATTTATTTTACAGAATTAAACCCAAAAGTTTTCTTTTTAATTACCTATCTTTGAACGCTACTTCTGTTTAAGTAAACAATAGGTGCTCCCTCCCCGCCCAATGGACCTCCATCGCGGGGAGGTATCCTTCCTTTTGTAAACTCTGAACAATTTCATTAGCGTATAAGTATAGAAGATTTGTAATTTCTTTTGTTTATTATAATATGTATATGAAGGAAATAAATAAAATAAAAAAATAAATTATGAATATCATCAGGAGGGAAGAAAAGTAAATGTCGAAATACATAGAAAACTTCTTAAAATTACGTGATGTAATGAAAATTGGCGATTCGAACACGATTAGACGCAATACAATTGAGAAATTTTAAATTTCTTCATATTCCCCAACAAACATAAAGGTGAAGTACCAATTCCTGCAAATATCTAGTGTGTGACGTACATAAACACCATCTTCTCTAAATGAAGAACAAATCTTTTGAACGTTTTCGTATTTTCAAAACATAAATGATGGTCAAAAGCCGTAGCGGAGAAAATAAAACCAATCGTGCCTGTTTTCAACTGTTGTAGGTACGATAAAACTTTACACTCATCAATGGTATTATAGTTTATTATATATTACACTAATTAAATATGTATAACAATTTGATACGGACAAGTAACTTTTAAGGTCGTTAGCAAACAGAACATTAGTAAAAATGGTGCACTCAATGTCATTTAATTTTAGAAATAAAAGAGGCCTTGAGTTGGATCCTTGGGGTACCCCCGAAGATGCAACAAAGATAACTCGGCGATCAAATGCTTGTATGAAACATATTGAGACGGATTAAATAAGTAAGAGGTGCATCTATAAGTCAATAAAACCGAAGCTACTGTGTTGATTATACGATAGTAATCGATAGACTGCCCCTTAAATGCGTATTAATGCATGTGTAATTTGTAAACCAGGCAAGATTAAATCCGTGCTTTATAAAATCACGTTGGTGGGGTGAAATGTAACTTCTTATTAATGGGAATATTATAGAATTTTTTAATGTTGTTTTTCAAAAAGGTGCAGGGTTCTATAATTTGATCTATTATGAGTTCCAAGCGCCAAATTAAAAATGCTGGATTGCTTTTGCAATCTTTAGCAAGAAAACATTCTGTCATAGACAGCAGTTTGTCGATAGAAGTTAAATAAAATCTTGAAACTATTAACAATCTCTGGTGTACTACGGAAGTAGGTGTTACCTCTTTTTTTAATCGGATAAAAATTACAAAAACCCTGTTGTAGTATCGATTAGTCAATTTCTCAATATTTGGATTGTAGCAGAGTTATCAATTTTTTTAACTTTGTCATTTCACATTAAGTTATGATCTTAGTATAGTATACAGGGTGTTTTATAAAAAATAGAAAATGCAGT
This sequence comes from Pyrocoelia pectoralis, assembly GCA_036250285.1. Lineage (NCBI taxonomy): Eukaryota > Metazoa > Arthropoda > Insecta > Coleoptera > Lampyridae > Pyrocoelia > Pyrocoelia pectoralis. Next base: position 30,844,429 of record CM070080.1, read on the forward strand.
AGTCGCCGATGATAATGAACCAAAAACCGAATTACATAACTAGAAAATTACTATAGTTACTGATTAACAAACGGTAGTCAACTATTTTTCCTCTACTTTAAAAAAATACAAAATCAAAGTAATTGGAGTTACTGTCAGAAACCACTGAATTGAAAATAGATTAATATGGCATATTCCAGAGGAGCATTCACGAGATGCACCTAGTTTTTATGTGAATGTTTACTTTCTTTAATATTTCCGATGCTCACTCCATCACGAATTTCTTCTTAACAAGAATGTCTTCTCCTTCTTCTTTATGATCCATAGATACTATTTTAAACATTTTAAACAACAGAAAAATAACAAAAAAAATTCTGGCAAGTTACGACGAGACTTACCTCGTATTAACATATTTTTTCAAAAAATAAGAATAGCACAATATACCGGGTGAATATTCCGAAACCGAACATATGCATTAACATGGGAAAAAGGTTTTTCGCAGATTGCTGCTCCCCCTTTTAACTTAGAGGGTTTATAATGACACCAATAGAAAGAAGATTTTAGGTACAACAATAACATTAATACATTTTAATAAATGACAATAAATGGAAGAAGTTACATCACATCATAAATTATAATTAGAAATTAATAATTAAAGGAACTGTTCAAATAAACCTCCATTATGCATTAAACAATGACACATCCTATTGTAAAACGAATTTCTGACGTTTGCCAACTGCCTATTCGTTATCAACATGATTTTCCGAATTGAATTTATTGCGAATTTTTGGCAAAATAATAAGAAATACAACTGAAAATTAACTAATTCGCATATCATTAGATGACAAAAAAAATCTTCTTTCGATTGGTGTCATTATAAACCCTCTAAGTTAAAAGGGGGAGCAGCAATCTGCGAAAAACCTTTTTCCCATGTTAATGGCCTACGTTCGGTTTCAGAATATTCACCCGGTATATTGCTGAATTCAGAAAAAAATACTCTTAAACTACATAAAGAAACTGCATCTTTATATTATAAAAAATGAGTACCGCCATTTTAGCTTATACCGGAAGTGACGCCATCAAAGGTAATATTAGCATTTTCGCCCTTGGCCCGAATGCAATCGATTGGCGAAAACCGCATTTCGATAACTTTAATGGTTTCTGAGTATAGAGCGTTGCAGTCCTTTTTTAACAATTATTTTGTTAACACTTTTTTCAAAAAAATATGTATAAGTAGCACAATATATATTGCTGAATTCAGAAAAAAATACTCTTTTAAACTACATAAGAAAAACTACAACAAGTTTAACAGTATTTTTTTCTGAATTCAGCAATCTATACTTATTTTTTGAAAAAAGTGTTAATACGAGGCAAGTCTCGTAGCAATACATGCCAGAATTTTTTTTTTGGAACGCCAATACAACTTCGTACTCGGGAAGTAAAAAGTACGAACGCTGTGTTAATATTAACATGGTGAACTAATTTTTTGATTCTTTCATTGTCAATGGTGAATGTAGAAGAAAAATTGGGTTTTATTTTTTGGGTTGAATCGTCTTGCGACAATCAGTGATTTGGGTTTTGAATATAAACAAAGTAGAACAACATTTTTACAAATCACTTACTAAATAGTTTTAACATTGTCTTTGTCTGATTTTAAGAACGATCTTCTCCTCCTCCCCCTTTGACAAGATTTCGTTTTTGTTTTAGAATTTAGAAGATTATCAAGCATGCATGTTGCTTTTTGTGTGTCTTGTGTCCTTTTTAGATGACGATTTTAGGAGGTGTGTTCATCAGTCACGTTATCAAAAGTATTTTTTTTAGTGACTGATTTCTTATGTTTATGAGTAAATTAATGCAAATTTTATATCATTTAACATTATAAATGAGATTTCTTGAGGGGCGAATTTATTTATATAAGTATTTCATATAAATCTGTCCGTCTGGTTCTTCTTTGGGGAACAGCCACCTCTTATTCCTCCTTTATTTTTCACTTGCCGGTGGTAGATTAATTATTTCTTCCATTCAGTTCATTTACTAGAGAACTTAACAGCAAATTACATCCTCAATATTATCGCTTTTTAAACTTCTTTGTAATCTGTGGAAAATAACATTTAACATGACAAATTAGGTTTACATCCTTATTTGTGCATTATTCGCGTAGTAATTAGTGTGTATCCTTGATACGAGAACATGTTTAATACAGGTCGAAATGGTAAACACGGCGACATTTTTTTTATGTTACAACCGCCTTCTCCTTGGATTTCAAGATTCTTCCACAATAACTTTCACGCTGGTAAGTTATGAATGTTACGAATTCGTAATGTCAACCGCATTTTTCCGTCTACCAATTTCAAATTTTCCAGTAGGATTTCTGTCGTTTCTTCGCTCGTTATTAATACAGAATGGTGCACAAAATGTTTACATTTTACTTTGTTCAATGAATGGAAATTTGTTATTGTCGCATCAAGTCCTTTAAATAAACAATATTTTGCACTATTTGCCGACACGCTCTGAGTTTCGTTAATGTCCGAAGATTCTCGTTCACAGAGTTTGATAAGGGCGTTGTAAGATGGCCCAATCTGGGTACACTCAGTTGACAAATTTAATGTATTCTTTTTTTAGCTGTGTGGTATGGTTATAAGGCAGGTTGAAGATCTTCAACCTGCCTTATAATCAGTTGACAAAGATTTTGTGCGGGAAATCGATAACCACGTTAGTTGTTTGTGGACGAGCTCCATCTTGCATCAATCGTTGTTTGTATATTATGGTAGTCCTGATGCAAGCAGCCTTGGAAAAAACTGATTGGACACTTCTTCGCATGGATAATGAACGATCAGAATATAATAGTTTCTTCAAGATCGAAAGGTCGAATTCTGTCATGATTTGAGATGGTAATTCAAAGCACGTTCTGTAGTCCAAACCGACAGTAAGTTGATCTTTACTAAACTTTCTCAAGAACCATTTATTAGGTCACCCTATACTTTGAACCCCGTCACTCTATATCCATTTTTGTAGTTCGTCGTGCTTGGTTGTTTGGTTCGATTCTTCATTTATGTGTCAACTTTTCCATCAAGAAGCACCCATAGGTAACGTCCTTAATCGTTTTCAAAAATGGTATCATGAACTTTGAAGCATGTAGCTAACATTAACTTATTTGACCTCATTTTGAATTACTTTCATGCGTACTGTTAATTTTGAAAAAAAAATTGCTTGTTTCTAAAGAAATGTAGAAAGCAACTGATAAGAAAAGAAAATCAAAGCATTATTAACCTTTGTTTGGTAAGCTCATTGAAGAGAAAAGGGGATCGGTCGTTCTTTCGTGTTGAATAACCGATGGTTTTAGTATAAATGAAAGGCTTACGGATCTTAGTAGGCCATTTCAATATACGCAATTACCTACCTTTTTGTAGGCAAACATCTTTAAATTCATCTCCCTCTCCCATTCAATTGTTGGGTGACTACTTCCGGTTTACTATCAGATTTCATCTCCGTTCATATAATATATACTTAATAATAATATATACTTGCGGTAATGCTTTTATTGTTCTACTTCCTATCTTTCTAATAATGAGAGTAATAAATGCCACTACTTGACATCGCATAATTGTCCACACGCTCGATTTTATTAGAAAATTCTTTCGTTTCTGAAAAAGAAAAAGAAATAAAAGCGAGGAGCGCTCGTCGAACAGAAAAGGTATTTTTTGTACAGAAGGGGTAATAAATAGTACGATGAACGAAATAAAAGCATAAACTTAGCAAGTATTGATCGTGATGTTGTAGTGAGGTCGTTGACACATACAACTCTAAACTGGAGCAAATTTTGGAGAATTTTATAATGTCTATCGGAAAAGTTAGTGGAGAGAAACCAGAACTGAACCCATTTTCTTGTACACCTACTTAAATACAACTTTGCGGATCATTCGGCCGCCCAAACGAGATCATTATTATAGTTTCCTTCTAAGATTTCAAATTTAAAAGTAGTTTGTTGACTTATTACTCATATACAGGATGATTTAGATGGATGTAGGTGTTGCTGATGATACGTTATGTTTTAGATTTGTTCGTATTTCAGGTCGTTGTCCCCCTTGCTATTTATCTTTGTGAAACTGAGGGGAGACAACGAATTACGACACTATAACTTCCCTTCACATGGCTATTTAACGAATCCTTTGTGAAAATCATCGGGAAAAATAAATGAGATCACTCCCTGTAAATTTTTAGCATACAGTAGGGATTTTTAACTTTTGCGCTAATTAAAAGGTGAAAGACAGTGAATGATAAAGCGCTTATGCAGATCCTAAAGAGAAAATTCGAGATAATCAAACAATTAATGTGACCTTATCAGTGTAAATCAACTTTCAAGGTTATACAACAATAAAACTTGTTATCGGGGGACTATGTAATATTACATACAGATCATGTTCGTAGTCCTAAATGTGCTTCCGCATGGTTTCAATTTGATATTTTCGTAGGTTTTGGGTCATTTTTTTACGACGATCGAATTTTCTAATTCCCAAGCGTTACGGGGTCGTCGACCGCAAATGATCTGCGCTTTTTACACTAGATTGCACCGATCTAAGTCGGCCTTGACACACTTTTCTAATTGCATTCCATTGTGGCACGCTTACTTTTACATTTCAACTGCATCGACTACCATTTGTTTATTTATTAATTACGACGTCTTCCATGATTATTAAACAGTCGCCGAAAATGATCGGATACAAGTTTAACTTTCCTTCCGGTTACTTTAACGCGTGCGTCTCCAAAATACTACAGGCCTTCAACCTGATCCTTGCGCAACACCTTATCTGATATGCATGTTTTTGTTTCACGATCAGTTCAAGGGACATATTTTTGTATAGAGTTCATAATTCCTATAACACAGCAAGAGGTCAAATTAATGATGTTTTTTTTATTATAATATCAGTCGGAAATTGCAAAGTTATCCTTGGAAAATAGCATTACATACAAATGAATAAATTAAAAACTCCTTAAATAAATATTAAAAAATTTAGCAATCTAATTTTAGATGTTATCACTTTGTTTTATTGTTGTATGTATTACATAAATTTAGTAAAACAGGAGATAAGCCTCATAATAAAGATACGCTTCTGATGTACGTACACTAAGTGTTCTCTTTTCATAATTATGTATAAATTCACCTTTGCTCTCATTATGCTAATAATTTCATGTGCAAATGTACAATATTGGTATAAAAATTCTACAAAGCTAATAAATTATCATTCCATTCATATGATAATTTGTGCTAATTTTTGTTAACTTAAATTTACACGTAAATTGTAAGAACTCAAAAATTGATGTTTTATAATTTTTTTTCATGAAGTTTTCAAGGTCCGTTTATAATTTGTGTTTCGTGATTGTAGTTAGGCAATCAAAATTAAACCTCCTCACGCCATAAATTGTGCGATAGAAAGCACTATAACGTCCTTTTGTTTCATTTACGAAATGACCATCTCAAACCGATATTTTGAATTTACAGCTTTTCAATTAATACTGAATCATCGATTATTTATTTATTTAAAATACGATTACTACGAACTTTGCTAATGTTGTTCGTCGCATAGTCACAGGGTCACAGCATTCTGCTTGCAAGAAATTTCGCAAATTCCCATTATGTTTAAAAAAAGAGAAATTTTGAGGTTAAGACAGTAGAATTATCTATTTCACGACATTGATTTTTCTATCTTAAAAACAAAATGCAAACAACTTTCAAGTATTTTGTGTCTCAAGCTTGAATTAAACATACATACATAATCCCACCCTCCTGTTACCTCAAGGTATATATTTTTTTCATTTTACTATTTCTCTGGCCGAGTTCCAGTTTTGTCTCTTCCATTTAAACATAATTTTCACTGTGTTCTTCCTAGGTCATCCTATTCCAATGTTTCCTACAGGTCGTGCTTTCCCATACTGTCGACACGTCTACCTTCTGGCATTTTCAATAGGTGACCAAACCATAACAGTTTCTTCTCTTCCGATTACAGTTCAATTCTTCTCTTACTTTTATATTTCTTCTTCTTTTTCTTCTTCTTCATCCATATTAAATACGTCAAAAATAATACCTAATAGATTTCGACTTCTCCAGCTCCATTTCGTGAGTAACACAAAGTGACGCCGTGACAGATTTGTTCTATTCCCCCTTCCCCATATCTTTAAGTGGTCTTTAAATAAATACTGGAATATTTCTTCAAGTTATAATAAGACAAATATTAATGGCAGTTGGGGAAGTTAATGCCCAAATTCAATAACCATCCCATCTCTTAAAAACATACAGGTTTCTTGAAATTTGAAGATAATTTGGGACTATCGCACTAATTTCTACTGTTGTCAAGATGTTTGGTAAAATTGTTTCTAATGTCTTTTTGCTAAACAATTTAATTGTTGAGGAGGAATCAACTGATCTACTTTCATGGTAACAACCACAATATTTTATTTGCTATCGCATGTCTCCATAGATGAGATCCTACTGACAATATCATACATTCATACCTCCTTTTTTTTATCCCCATCACTTCATATATCTACTAGAAAATAACAACTTACCTTATCGATAGTTCACCTGCACAGTTGCCTCTTTCATTCAGTGAAATTTTGAACTGATATATGGTCTCTTTGTCTTTAGGCTTACACTAAGAAACTCGAGATGATCCATTACAAATTCGTCGACTCTTGCGCATAACAGTTAACTACCCATCAACTTTTCATCCTAACTCTTTTTAACTTTAGGTGAATTAAAAAATGAAATTGGTAGAATTAAGTTCTTTTCGGAACAATTCCGTAAAGAACAAGTAAATAAACTTTTCAACCAGACAACCAAAAAATTAATGGGAACACGGTTAATGGACCCGTTCTTTCGTTAATTGTTCGCTTAATTTCTTCATCAAAGCGGCGTCTATCACAACTGAAATCTTTAAAATTAGCGATTAAACATAACAAACCCGGAAATTGGCACATAGAGTAGTTGCATTTCAACATTTCAGTTCAATTGCCGTACCAAGAGGAATTTGTAATGTTCAAGTTATCCTTGTGTGTCTCAAATGTATGAGTTAAATGTTGACGCTCAAGATATACAGTTCCAGCATCACCCTATGCACTAAAATCAATCCATGTTTAACTCATCAATATTGAAGATAAGTGAAATTCAACTCCTTATCTGCAGTCGAGAACAACTGCTTTAATAATAATTGTTAAAGCAGTTTTTCATTTGAACTTTTTAACCTTAAGCTTTAAGGTTTTAAGTTGGGGAATACATGTTTTTAGATACTCGAATTCCAAAACACCGCTTCTCCCACAATTTAAATTATACTCCCTTTGGTTTAATGTGAAGTTGGACACTCGTCCTTTATTTATGAAAACTCTTTGTCGTTTTCAATAATTGATTCTTTAACATTAGAAACTTGGTGACCATTTCGTTTGCAATATTGAATATCAAAGTTAAATTTTGATGTGGTCAGTGTTTAAAGGTCAAGGGAGAATTTTGCGACTATTTCGCCTTTTTTTTTTAACACAGCATGTATATGGTACTGAATAATTTTGTACACAATTAAGCATAGTTCAATTAAAATTTTTGTTTTCTTAGATTTTTGTATCAGTAACGTGTTCCCTGAGGACTTTTACAAGCTTTATTTTGAACACTGACCCTGAAAAATACTCCAATACTGCTGACATTTAACCTTGTTTGCCTTCAAAGTGCTTTGAACGTTTGACTATTTCTATTTGTTTCTATTTTCTATTCAACGAATCTAAGAGTCCATTTTTTGGAGTTCGTGTATTCAGGTAGGTATGCAATATATTTCTTTCAAAATGTAGATTGGCAAGAGGGAAGCTCATTTGATCTTACTCTTGAACAACTGCATCTGGCCTACATCTTTCGTCAAGGTTCAAACACAACATCAAAACCTCATAGATGTAGAATCGAAATACTGCAACTATGCACTCTATTGTTCAGAACCAAGGTTAAAAGCTTAATCCACAACGATTAAACTATGCTTTTCAATTGATTTTACATTAAAACCTTGTAGTTTCATCTGAAAATAGGATTAGTTTTACAAGCTATTCTAACATAACAGAAATGATTTTTGGTAATGTTCACAAAGATTTAATTGTTCATAAACCTCGGTAGAAAAAAGAAGTATTGGTACAGTTGTATTGATGTAATTATCTCCGTTTGATAGATCTGTCTTCTAAATTTTCGTCTAGCTTGGGACTGTTGGAGGTGGATAAAATATTTAACAAAACTATATTTAACCCTCTTTGCCAGATATGTAGATGCCACGGATGACGGTTCGTTTTTTTTCAAAGAGATTCTCAGCCTCAATGAACATCACTTTCGTACCATGTAATGCAGTTCTGTTAGAAAGGTACGACCAGAACATTTCCATTCATTATATTACTGCTTCAACGGTGGTTCATACGATTGAACCCCAGGTTCGAGCATATCGTCGTTCCCTTCTAAGGAAGTTTCTGCCCTCCTTTTGGTAACGATTCAGTAATTCCTCTACAAGTACAATATCATTTATATGGTTCGTATGTTGAGGTAGCTGCTCGAGAGAAATCCACCTACTCCACTTCACGAAAAGTCTTGACTACAGACTACAGTGAGCTCTATTTGACTATTCCTTAACTGCTTTTGCTTGATCTAATTGAATATCACCACAGACAGGCACGACAGTCCTTATATTGGTGCTATGGCAGCTTGGTGTTTGATCATGTTGAATGTTCGGTACTAAGTTATGTCTTCTCGGAAAACCGACATTCTTCAATGTAAATATTTGGTTATCTATGCTTTCTCTGTGAAAATGCTATCCTTCCGGGGTAGGACCGTTCCACAGTTTGACTCTGACACGGTCCTACTCCGGAAGTCGTCTTTTTCTTACCGACTATGGCCGTGGTGACCTCCGCTCTAATTTAGATTATTGAAATCTGTAGAAAGATTCTGTATTTCAAGTCACTTCAACAGTTTAAACTGTTTAAAGTATCTATCGCTCGTGTAATACGTAGATTTTTCATATTGCACCTTTGGCAAATTTCTCAAATTATCATGTACTACCAACTTTATGAAGGTATGCATTCTCAATGGGGATACGGGAGTTAATTATAATTGAGGCTTTTTGGGTCGAAAAATTATTTGATACAATATCACGATACCAATTTTTGAAGGTCAACTGAAGGAAGGATTCGTTGAAGAATCAAATTAGTAACCATTTGGTTCAATTGTGCCAATGGAATTTTTGCGTAATTATCTTGATAATAAGAGTTGGCATAAAAGGCAAAAACTGCTGACATGAATGAAAATGAAAGCAATACTTCAAGGCGCCACAATAACAAAGAAAAGGAATCGATTTCGATTTATAAAGATAATTATGTGAACGCCCGAGATCGAGTATCACGTTCAAGCTAATAATTATGAATGCGATGAACAGATCAGCAAGCAATCAGGTTATGAGTAAAAACTACCACCAACACAAAGTGGTTAATTTTTCTAGTACTACGAGTACACCAGATACAGCTATAAAATAACGTGGTATAATGTGGGAATGCTGTGTCTACTACTAGGAGATTTTCCGCTAGACCGTCCCTCCTTTAACGGTTTAATACTTTTTCAGAGCCGGTTTTCTATCTGTCTATGATCTATGCTTGCAGTATATTATTTGTAGTATTATGCACTTTTACCACGTGCTTGAAATCAAATCTTGTGAAAGCAGGACGACGCTACTCAACCAGCTGTTTTAAGAAGGTGGGCGAACGTTTTTGTTCTTTTGAAAAATTAACTTCGGCTGACTTTCACATTATGCATACCTACTGAGTTTTCTTTCATCGCTTCCTTGATCAACGTACTGTATAAAATTAATGTGCCTCCAAAATATCGTGCGCTCAATCATCCGTGGTCCGTGGAGGAAATCTGGCGATGTTAACCAAAAGGGTTATTATAACATTTTATAACCATGTACTCATTTTTCAGCCTTCTCTATTACACAAAAATTACGACCTCGCTCATATTTGATGACAAAAAAATTTGAGGTTATGCTAAACCACATATAAAGACAATAGAAAATTGAGGTTATGTCAAGCGAATTAGTTAATCGAAGGACCTTTTTTTTGCATACCTTTGGCTTGATAAATATTTAATGTAATTTTTTCCTTTAAAGCTAACGATGTGTAAATAAAGCTCAACAAAACAGAACGAAAAGTTTGAACATAATTAATTGTTAGGAATTGATAGCAGGGACCTTGAAATTTGAATGTTTTAAGTTCAAAAACCCGAAGGACTATTTAAAGTTTCACTCACGCTTCCTTATTTTTATATAGGTAGTTCGTGATAGTTTCAAATTTGACATACGTAGGTACAATGTATTGATAGCTTTATGTTTCTGAAACATGAAAGCTGTTCTAAAATAGAAGTTTTGGAACATAACAATGAACAATACCAATTGAAAGCGAAGTCCATTTCCTCCCTTTAGAAATTTTAGAATATGAAAATTGTTCCTTTATTTTTCCATTTTGTTAATGGTACAACTCGCAGCTTTATAACCGACTTCAGTTGATCAAGCTTTCACTACCACAAAAAATTATTGCGGTTTTGATCTTAAAAGTTGTAGAAGGGTGTGACCGCCTTTAAATTTTGCAAGACAAATTTCCTCAATTTTATTTGCCCTTTTTTTGGAATGTGGGGTTTTCATTGAAAGAATGTACAACCTATCTCGTTATGCTTATCTGCTATGCTGTAACTCACTGATAAAATTCGCGTAGAATCCATACTTTTTCCTCTTCCGCCTTTTCAATATATTTATAAACTCCAACTTTATTGTAACTAAGCGAAAGGCAGAAAAAAACCAGTCTCGTAAACATCGTATCAATTATATACTGTATCGGTTTCGCAAGTAATAAATCACAAAACGTTTTCGTAACTCGCACGTGAATGTTTGCAAATTGCATTTGGGACAACACAGCATATTGTATTTTCAAAAATTTCTTAGGATCTCCTCGGGAGAATGAGAGGCAACCAAAATTGAAAAGGAATCCGTAAGTGGATGGGCTAAAAATACAATTTATAACACGCTGTTAGTAAGTTAATTGTTAGGTTATATCAGATTTTTAAAAATGTTAATCGGATTAATTCCGACGACGGAACTATTTTAATATAGCATAAAGTTAACCTAAATGTTTTTAATTAGCATATTAAACCACCGCTTCTTTAATTACCATGTTGATGAATTACTACTTTTTCTGGTTGTATACCGTTTTTTTACCGATTTACATAAATAAAAATAATACATAATAGTATATCGTGATCTAATTAAGTGAACGATAAAGGGAATAATACTGGGAGTTAATTACTTCTTCAAACATACACGGGATAGACGAGAGAGAGAAAACTGAAATCTATTACAGGGTTCATTATAATAAAACTTCTGGCGACCCACCGTCTCTCCATAATCAAACTTTGACTAAGCTGTTTATGCAAAACTTTCCACTAATTATATTAGTGTTTGCGCTTCAAAGGGGAAATACTAAAAATCCAGCATATAACTTTCTGTGCTTTAATATAAACCAGCCGCCGAAATTAGCTACAAAGTTTGTGCAAATAACCAAATATCATAATACAGAAAGTATTTAGAGCAATTTCAACAAAGTAGCGAAAACGAGAGTTTTGAGTTTGGGCCAAAAGATAATTTTTAATACATGTGGCAAGATGCATTTTGAAATTGCATTTTACTGCCAATAAGTTGATGCGCGTAAAAATCCTTGGAAAATTTAGCGTTTGTAAGCTACTCTCGACCTGTACATAAAATCAAATTTATCTTATTGATATGCTCATCTACTGGGTGATTCACGACTATTCCCTCGGTCTCTTGTGCCTAAAGGGTACAAGATATCAGCTTCATTTTGTGGTGACATATGTAAATTGATAACGACTATTTTTTAAAATTATTTTCACTTATACAGGATGCTTCACAAAATTGTAATATATCAAAGTTAGGTTTTTTTAAATGCAACCCCCTGTATTTTATTACATTTTTAGATTATACGTTAAAAACTAAGGTAGCTTTATTAAACGTTCCCCTCGACGTTCCCTATACCTATCGCTTACCAATTTTGAGAAAATTGTGATTTTAAGAAAAATATTCAATTTAAACAACCCCTAATAACACGGAAACCGCTTACTTTTAGTAACACACATTTATATCGATTTATCTTGACCTTTAAGGCTTTTATTTGCACTAAGTAGGATTTCGATTTTTTGTACAGGGTGTTTAAAAAAAGGATTCATATTTTATATTTTTCAAACATCAAAAACTCCCTTAACTTAAATGGAACACCCTGTATGTTTTTATTCTATGTTGAATAACTTTTCATTTTCTATCAAAAACTATGAGTAAAATGTCTAAAATCAACGATTAAAAAGTTATTAAGATTTTTCTCTAATATTTGTATGGAAATGGTTTTTGTTTGCATTCTAGTAGGCCATGATTTTTTTTATTTTAGTTGATAATTAGATATGTGATCAAAACTTAATTAAAAATGAAATTGAAGCAATGGAAAAAATACTGTAGTAGGGAATCACCCTGTATATAGGAACAAATTGTTATGGAAACACATGACATTACATCAAAACACAATTCTTTTATCTTTGCTTGCCATTTTTCTAGTTCTAGTAGCTCATTGGCTGGGAAATTAGAAGAGAAAGCTTTCAATTTCATCCAAATAAATATGTATTGGTATACAGGGTGTCCCACTGCTCCGTAATCGGTCGATAACTCAATATGGGTTGAAGATACAAAAAAAAGTTTCAAATAAAGGTTGCTTTGATTTGAATTGCGCATCTTTTAAAAATATTCTGATATCTACAGTGTGTTGCATTTTCACGTGGCAGGAAAATGTCACTTTTTTTAAAATTGCACACCCTGTATTTTTTTCTCTTAATGTATCGACCAACCATATTTATATCACGCCTGAAATTTTTTTTGATATTGGATGTGCGGTTGCCAAGTTATTAATTATTTTGTCAAAATTTGGTACACTACAAGGTCGGACTATAATATTCATAACTAAGTTATTCTTCAAAAAAGGAAAAATTTTTTTGAGGAATAATATTACCCTAATGTCGTGTTACTCTACAAAAAAAACTAAGTGATTAATTTTATACCGAGCGTTTAAAATGAGAATTCAAACTTTGTGAACTTTAAATAGAATTTATACGAATTTTTTAAATGGAACACCCTGTATTTTTATTTGCCATCAAATTCTCGACAAAAAACCCTATTTTTTGTACTTTTGTTAATATTTACGATTTTTATAATTTTACGTAAAAAAATTTTTTTAAAGTAATTTTTATTTAATTATTATTACAAAATACCGTTTAAATAGTTGGTATCAACGCAAACGAACAAAAGTCAAGTCCTGTGACTATCTTAATTTCTAAATAATTAAAGCAAAACAACAGTCAGAGCTGCGCGCGAGAATTGGATTTACTGTACCCTAATAAAGTAGAGGACGCTCTGTTCCTTGGCCGCCAAGGTCACCGGACCTTAGCTTTATGGATTACTATCTTTGGGGAACTGTTAAATCTCAAATATATCAACAGCTACCACAACACGAGGTGACATGAAAATTTGAATTCGAGAGGCGCTTCAACCGATTACTCCTATGACTTTAAACAATGTGAGATTAATTAGGGTTAGGCTTCACAAGTGCATTGATCAAAGTGGCAGACATTTTGAACATTTAGTTTAATGTTAATGAGAGATATTGTATTTATTTTCTATTTTAATTTTCGAGAAACACCGTTTATTAAAAATTCGAGAAATACCGTTTACTAACAATTTTGTTTTAATTATTTAGAAATTAAAATAGTCACAGGACTTGAGTTTTGTTCTTTTGCGTTGATACCAACTATTTAAACGGTATTTTGTAATAATAATTAAATAAAAATTACTTTAAAAAAATTTTTTTTACGTAAAATTATAAAAATCGTAAATATTAACAAAAGTACAAAAAATAATACCAGGAAATAATACACCGTTGAATAGGGTTTTTTGTTGAGAATTTGATGGCAAATAAAAATACAGGGTGTTCCATTTAAAATATTCGTATAAATTCTATTTAAAGTTCACAAAGTTTGAATTCTCATTTTAAACACTCGGTATAAAATTAATCACTTAGTTTTTTTTTGTAGAGTAACACGACATTAGGGTAATATTATTCCTCAAAAAAATTTTTCCTTTTTTGAAGAATAACTTAGTTATGAATATTATAGTCCGACCTTGTAGTGTACCAAATTTTGACAAAATAATTAATAACTTGGCAACCGAACATCCAATATCAAACAAAATTTCAGGCGTGATATAAATATGGTTGGTCGATACCTACATTAAGAGAAAAAAATACAGGGTGTGCCATTTAAAAAAAAGTGACATTTTCCTGCCACGTGAAAATGCAACACACTGTAGATATAAGAATATTTTTAAAAGATGCGCATTTCAAATCAAAGCAACCTTTATTTGAAACTTTTTTGTGTATCTTCAACCCAAATTGAGTTATCGACCGATTACGGAGCAGTGGGGCACCCTGTATAATTCATTAATTTCACGTATTCGTCCAACGAACAGACTTGATTGAAAAACTTTCATTGTGGGGATCCTGGACACAACTTTTAACCACAGAACATTGGCGTAACTATGATTTTTTTCTGATTGGTGGGCTCCACCATAATTTTAACGCTGTGTTGGCCCTCTACTGGATGTACCAGACGAATTGTTACAAAATGATGGGAGACTGACAGGCCAAAATAAGTATTAAGTTGTAGTTTATTTTGCTCTATATTTTCATGAACATTTAAGTGAGCTTCAGTTTTCGGTTCTTTACAGAGAACGCATCTAACACTCTTTTCGTTGTCATGATTTTCAATGTTCAGAAGAGCCAGATTAGAAAATCCAAGGGCGCCGACTGAACCGCTACGTAAAACTGTCCTCTGGTGAAGTCGCCACGCGCCGCCGTGCAACAGTGGGTCCCGGTTTCCGTTGGCCTAGCCACGGGGGGAGAGCGTGATATGAATTTGGAGAGGAAGAGATTGCCAATCAGATACTGCAGGGCAGCGGCCTAGCAGGACATGGACGATGGAGACAAGCAGCCAGCGATCGACAATGCATACCAAAACCCCGAAATCTTCGGAAGTGCGGCACCCCCAGAGGCAATGTATACAATTTTCTGCTTCGTTTGTTGTTATAATCCGTCACTGCAAGTGACGGCAGGCGATAGATCGTGACAGCCGGAAAAGTGTCCAAGAACTTACGAGAAGCAGCGGCGCGTATCATTTAAAAAAATCAATTGAAAAAATCACAGGTACAGGAATTCTGGGCGAGCCAGCCATCTGGGGGTGGGGGTGCCTATCCTCCCTTCGCAGCCCATTGGGTTACACCAATGCTAAAGAAAAAAAGGCGAATGATCACCATCTAGTTAACTACTGGTACTTCATTTTTGATTTCAGTCATCTTTGTAATCCGAACTATGTGACGCCTTTTAGGGAAGTGGAAGAACGCAATCAAGGTAACGTGGTCTCTAGGGGGAAGTTACTGTACTATTGAGTGTAGACTGTAGAAATCACTGCTTTGATAGTGTCTCAATTGATCAGATGATATTCCGATGAAAATGTGGTCCAAATAATACCTAAGAGTGCGCTCCTCGCATGGGTTTTTTCGTATGTATTTCCTTAAATTTCGTAATGATGCCCTTGCTCTATGATTGGTACAATTTTCTTTTTCTGGGTAAGTAAAATAGTATAGAACCTCGACAATCATCATTTACTCAAAAGTTTAATATTTACATTTACATAAGGTAACTTTGGAATATTTCGAAAAATGTATTGTCTTTTCTTTTATTTGTAACTGCTTCGTTTGTTATTTTATCCAATATTTGGTTTATTCGTAATTGTTGGGTAATATTAATGATTAGATCTTGCTCTTATTGTTCAGTTCTAATAATTGATATAACCGTTGAATGATATAACCTATTACATTTAAGCAAATTAAAATTAAATTTAAAAAAAAATTTCAAAGGTTTTTAACAGCCACCAGAAAAATAAATAAATTTTAGCTCAAAGTCTTTTCATTTATATGTTTTTAACATGATCAAGAGTTTTAATGAACAAGGGTCTACAAATACATCGTTTTTTCCCAAATTTAATGCAAAATTATCTTCTAAAAGGTAAATAATATGTAGTATTGACGTTGTCAGAAATTCTTGGGTAAATTTGTACTTAAATAATGACGAGAATATATTACTTGCCGTAAAATCTAACGGGGATAAATTCATTTAATAACAGACGAACGGACGCTGAAAGGAAAAAATATTTCCTTCGAAAAATTTGAAGAAATTTTAATAACAAAGTTCTACAATGTTTACAAAAAATTCTGGTTGGCGAGGGTAAAAATTTCTTAATAATTTTTCTTTACTTTTAACATAGGTACCAAAATAACATTAATTCGGAAACGAAAAGAAAGTTGTTGAAACTCAATAATTTTCGTATTAGAGATAAAGAAACACTAACTCTATTTTCCACATGAATTAGATATCTTTCCGATAATAAAGTAATTATGGTAAAGGCTGTAAAATTATTAACGACACCGTGATCGATTTTTCGGCCATTATAATAATTAGGTGTTATTTAATCGAATTTTGCAAGTTAATAATTAATCTACGTTGAAATATAACATTTTTCTAAAACTGCCTCGGAAAATTAGAAAAATGTTAATTTCATGGATATTTTTATAATTTCGATTTCACACCCCATAATGAGTCTCGACTGCTTGTTACACCTTCGGATGTGTAAAAATCTAATCGAATCTTGGAGCAAAAAAAGAAAAAGAAAAGATGTAGATCTTTGTTTTACCTTCTAACTGTTGGAGGTGAACGTCTCTTCTGATACTTTCGACTAAATGACTTTACATGTTCCAAACCAAAATCCGAAGATCCGAAGAACGAAGATTATCCAGTCCGTCTCCCTTTGGAAACGCCGTGGACAAATTTTGAATTGCAGAAAACGTTTAACTCCACAATTTGGCAGATTTGGGGTTCTCTGGCATTTAAGCAAAGTAATTTGGCGCGAAGGTCTCCTTTCTATCGAAAGCTTGTTCGATGAAAAATGGTACGTCCACCGTTATTTTTGTTCCATTGTTATTGACGTGAAAAGTTTGGAAAGCTCCACTTTGCAACTGATCTCTTCTCACTCAATTCCTATCCGCTTTATCCCAGGACTAAAAGCCCAAGGCTTTATCCTAGGATTGATCTTAATGAAATTTAAAGATATTTGTCTGAAAAGCTTTTTTCCGCCGTTCTTGGTTTTACTTTTCGTGCATTGTTAGTGTGACTTCTTTTACTTTAGAGGGATGAAGATCGAAATATGTTTGTTTGGACGGTGCAAACTTAAAATATAACTTTTCAAACTCAATTTTTAAAGGAAAAATCGAAAAATCTTCTTCATTTTTTTACTATAATAATGAAACAATTTGTTAGAACACAGAAATGAAATGGTTGCATGTTTTATAAGTTACAGGGGGCCATTTTCAACAAATTTTATAGATATTGTCTTTCTTAGTTCGCAGATTTTGATTAATTTTATTTCTAGAAAGACTATAAAAATGGCGACATAGAATTTCCGATTTTTTTCGGAGCCACACGCATTACATTATTAGTCAAGCTATCAAGTCCCAAAAGATAACTCATTAAGATTCCAACAAATTGTTAAATAATAATTCAAATCGGTCAAAACGTTTTTTTAGATATTTATAAAACACGAATTTTTTTAAGAAACTTATCAATCTTTATCTAGGAGGCGGCGTGTTTTTGTAGATATGTTAATAGGAATGTTTCAAACTAAGCAATCTCATTTAACATTTTTCGTGTAATATTAATGAATCGCCTCGTACATACATAAACAGGAGAGAAATCTATTCCAAAGGACTTCATTGTAATTCACAAATATTATTATCAGTTACATTTGTCTTGTTATTCTAAGAACAAATATTTTTATAATTTTAAGAAAACAAGCTTTGAGTTTATTGGGGAATGGGGAGCCCTATATATAGTTGGATACTAGATTGGGTTCAAGATGGCCTTATAAAGTAGGATCCTATTTTCTATAGAGAGTTGGGACTGTCTGACGATTATCCAGTACCTACATTTGTCTCAGTTGTTTCCGCTTTGTGCAGGCTTACGCCAGGTAATCAAGTTGTATTCCAAGATACTTGACATCCTCAGTTTGTGGGAGCTGTCTGTTTTGAGTAGGACGGGTGGACATGTGTCTCTTCTCATGGTGAATCTTACATGTACTGATTTGGTCTCAAATCCCGAAGCCTTCTTCGCGTTAATTTTTTTTATGATTATTCTCTTTACTTCTTTGAGCTTACATTTTTTAATACGATGATCCAATACGCTTATGGTATTCTGATATTTCGGTTACTTTCTGTACTAAGATGTTCGATGGATTGGGTATTTAACCCCGATTCCACGGTTCCCGTTCCGGCGGTGCCCCGTTTCCGCGGGGGAAAGTGGACCTAGTTGAGTCGACCAAAAAATGAATTAACTTATCAAATAGGTACTTTTGTTGTTCAGAAAAAAAGAATAAAAAATACAGTTGTCACAAAATGTAATTATTGGTTATATTCGATATGAATAAATTAATTTTAATTAATAGTTCATATTTTAATATTTTCAAATGGCTAATAATGAATCAAACTTTTTGATTGGGTAAACCGCGTCTTTTTACGCCTTTGACGTGCGACCTTTTTGCTGCATCCTTTTTGTCGTTGAATCAGTTTGTATCAAATGGTGCTTAAAAAATCAAAAATTCCAAGCGCTTTTGAAGATAAACGAAGGAAACCGAATTTAATGTTCCTTTTTTGTCTATCTGTAGTTACATGTATTATTATTGTTTTTACATTATTATTATTTTACATGTATTAATACTAATCTAAAAAATAATATAATAGAATGATATTTTGCAAAAGTATGGTAAAATGATTTTTTAAAAAAACTTTTTACGGCAATAATTTGTGCTTGTCTGTAAATCTTTGTAGCCCTTGTCAGATATACCGAGTAATTTTTACGTTTTTCGAAGTTGTCTAAATTCAAAAAGTGCTATTTTTCGTAAATTAAGCAAGATTTCAATGAGATTTTTTCCATCGTCTGTCAGTTTTACCTTACCGAAGAATCTCATGATCAGAAAACATTTTTTTCCTTAACTTCCGGTAAAATTATAGTTTTAATTTTTTGGAATACGTATTTTCAAATTTTCACATACCAAGACTTGATTTCAAAATTCAATGAAAAATGTATAATTAGAATAATGAATAGAAATTGCTAATTATTCCTTTAGGTTTGTTATTGTTTACAAAAAAGTAAAGTTGTTGCACAATCTTTACGTTTTTGGTTCAAGATACTTTATGGGAGAAATGTTTTTCAATGATAATGAATACCTATATCTATTTACGTGGCTTTTAAAAACTGTAATTTAGCCTTGCTGATTATTACTTACACAAAAATCCTGTAAATGTTCTTTTACAGTTGCCTAAACGAGGAGATTTTTCTTTATTCAGTTTACATGTTTCAGTCAATTAAGTAGGCAGAATATGAGACGGCTGTGGATTGTTTTACTGTCAAGAAAAATAACGTTTTGTGAAACTTGAATCATCGGTGTATTGCATAATTTTAAGAAATAGCATCAAAACAAAACAGAAATTAAATTAAATAAACATGCTCTTCGTCCCTTTTAATACACAGTATGGTTCGTTTATACAATTCTCTTGAAACATGCCTCAACATAATAGGCGATACTTCAGCTGCACATTCTCTAATTGTATTGGTATTTAATATTCCTGAAAGGTTTGCGTTTGTAGACTTCATTTTTGAAGTATCCCCACAAACAAGAAATCGAATGGTGTTATATCTGGAGAGCGCGGAGCCCAAGGAATTTCCCAAAAATCTTCCGATCCATTTATGGGGAAAAAGATAATCAAGAAAATTCCGAACGTTACCTGTACTGTGTGCTGAGCTGGAGCACCATCTTGCTGAAAATATATATTTCTGCGACAGTCTAATGGAATTTCCTTTACCTTCTATGACAAAATTGGGATTTTCGTCAGCCTACCACCCACAATTTTGAGAACTAACAGTTCCATTTAAAGAAAATGTAGATTCGTCCTGAAAAGCACATGTTTAATAAATGATCAGTCCTCTTCTATTTGTGCTTGAATCCAAAAGCTAAAATATAGCCGAGCAACGTGTGGATAATTTTTGGCTTGTAACGTTTGAATTTATTTGTTTTCAAAATTTTTCTGGCCGTTGTGCTGGATACTGGGTTCAGTTGGGCGACTTCTCGAAGTGGAGTTTCGACAACAGTCTGCATTACCTGAAGCTGATGTTCTTCAACATTAACCCAAGGATTATGAGGAACTTTTTAAACTTATCAACACTACCCGTAATTTTAATTTCTTTAAAATCCTAGTAATGGTTGAGTGGCAAATGTGTTTGTCGGAATGTCGCTCGTTAAAAATTGTTCCCGCTTCCCTCTGCGTTTTATAATTCTCACCGACAATCAAAACAATTTCGATTTTTTCTTCTTTAGTTAAATGATTATTCATTTTGATTAATTTTTAATCGAATAAATTTAAAAATGACTAGGAAACGGAAAATAACAATCTTCAAAGCAACTGTCAATCATGAAAATAATTACGTTATTTTTCTTGAAAGTAATTCAATCCATAGCCGTCTCATATATCATGTAAACAGTGGTGGATTTCCGAATAGGCCGAGGCCTACGGCGGCAAATTTTAAACAGTGACAATTTTTTTAACTCTAATGACTAATGAGTCTACTATTACAAATTTTTACGTGTGTGTTTATTTAAGTACAGGGTGGGCCAAATTGGACACTTTCTTATGGAAACATCCTTTATCTTAAGAGATAGAAAAAATGGACCTAGGTGTCTTGAGTTCAATTTTAATGAGGAATTACTCATAAACAATTTAGTGATTTGTGGAATTACTGACGTAAACAGAATTCAACTATCTCTAATCATTTGGCCACTAGGGGGCGTTTCTCGAATTTAGTCGATTTCTTGAATCCACCATAACCTTCTTATTATTAAAGATAATTGATTTTGGCAAAATGTTTTTTAGAGCACTTTTTTACGTAGAATCCATTGCAATGGACAATTTTTATACAGTGTGTTTGGTTTTTTGTGTACGACCCTAAACTACATTTTTTCATACGGACTACCTTATATATTTTGGGTTTTTGAGAAGAGAGTTTAATTTCCTAAATTTTGATGTATCACTTGTTATATTTATGGTAAATATTTGCATTTGCATTGCATTTAATACATTGTTATTTCATCGCAATGGATTCTACGTAAAAAAGTGCTTAAGAAATATTTGGCTAAAATCAATTATCTTTAATAATAAGAAAGTTATGGAGGATTAAAGAAATCGACTAAATTCGAGAAACGCCCCCTAGTCTAGTGACCAAACGATTAGAGATAACTGAATTCTGTTTACACCAGTGATTTTCTCATTAAAATTGAGCTCAACACACTTAATGTCTGTTCACCCAACAGATATAGTGAAGCTCCTCCCCAAAAATTACCGCCACATTTAAATGCAACTTTTTTATTGGTCGAATTTTCGAAACCCGTAACATAGGCAATCACTTGATTTCAATTGTTGTAGTTGGCGTAAATGAATTTGACATCTGTAACGTATTTATAATTTTGCTGGTGTAAAACTGGTCGCTGCTTACATTGGTCAAAATTTATTGGGAGGAGCTTTACTATATCTGTTGGGTGAACAGATAATAGATCCATTTTTTTCTATCTCTTAAGATAAATTATACCCCAAAAATTGTCCAATTCGGACCACCCGGTACAGTGTGTTCTAGGCGACACTGCCTACAGGCGGCAAAACCATAAATCCGTCTCTGCATGTAAACTGAATAAAGAAAAATCTCCTCGTTTAGGCAACTATAAAAGAACATTTACAGTTTTTTGTGAAAGTAATTCATCAGCAAGGGTAAATTTGAGTTTTTAAAAGCCACGTGAATAGATATTCATTATCATTGAAGAACATTTCTCCCATAAAGTATCTTGCACCAAAAACGTAAAGATTATTCAAGAATATTACTTTTCTGTAAATAACAACAAACCTAATGGAATAATTAGCAATTTCTATATATTGTTTTTTTGCAATTATAAATCTTTAACGTTTTTGACGAAACCAAATTGAATTTTGAAATCAAGTAGGTACCTATGTGAAAATTTGAATATATTACAAAAAATTAAAACTTTTTTTTTAGCGTAAGTGAAAGGAAAAAAAAATTTTCTGGTCTTGAGATTGTCCGGTAAGCTAAAAAAATCTCATTGAAATCTTGCTTAATTTACGAAAAATAGCACTTTTTGAATTTAGACAATTTCGAAAAACGTCATTTTCTAGCCAAGTGAAAATCACTTGGTATGTCTGATAGGGGCTAAATAGCTTTTCAGACTAGCACAAATTATTGCCGTAAAAAGTTTTTTTAAAAAATCAAAAATAAAAAAATCTATTTGGTGCCGACTTTTTGGCGAGCACTGTTCGTGCGTTTTTGAATGGTTCGTGATCAAAAGGCTAGAGAGATTAAGGCTTGTCTTAACGAGGATAAAAACATTCAAAAGGATTAAAAAATACAGTCCGTGTCTGTCACCAACGTTTCCTACAATGATTAAAGTTTAACATTTACGCCCAATTTTTGTTTGTTGAAAAAACAGAAATTAATTCGAAAACAGAAGAAAAATGGTTGTTAACCATAATATTATGAACACTTGCTGCAAGTGAACGATATGATTTGTAGGATTTTACTTATCAAAAAATGTTAATGATAGGACAATCGATTGCAATACAAAATCAATAAAAAATGGACCTTATCTATAAATTATCATAGGTTGTTAGAAAGATAAAATTTTCAAGGTTATGTATAATATTTTTAGAATAAAACCACAAAACTAGAAAAACAACATCATCATATTGCGGATGAATATTTCCGAAAAAAAAAGGCCGTTGGTTGGTAATACAAAATTCCTATGACGAGTATGTCCAACCACAATTAGTCCTTATGAGAAGCTTTTAAAAGGACATTTATGCGAAATTGTCAACTGTATAACTAGACGATAAATTAATACGTATCTGGAATGTTCCAAGTGGCGGCGTTTTAGAAAATCGAAATTTTTGCATAAAGGACCACGATTATTGCATCATGTTAACAGATTAGTAATTTATTAACGTTTATTTACATTTTTTTATGTCTTTGGCAAAATTTCAGTAAGTAAGCTCTGTATAAATTGATGTGAGGGAAGTTTCCTCGATCGCGTGCGTTAACTAAAAGGAAAATCACACCCGGAAATGTCCAATTTTGGTACGGAAAAAATATTTGCAACAGGTTTGCTTTGGTTGTTTTATTATTTTGTGATTGAGGGTAAAGTAAAGGGGGTCAGTTCGGAATCGATTGTCTGTTTACGCGAAACGTAATTGCGGCCTGTGAAGTAAGTTAAGGGGCATTTAGACCGAAAAGGAAGCTGGTCCTGAGAGATGGCATCGACTCGTCAGTAGGAGAGAGAAAGTCCGCGAGTTTGAATACGCTTGCCTCCTGCTTGTCCTGTAGGGCATTGCCCTCGCCAGGGCCGCACTTCCACTGGACTGTTCTGCCGGAATTAGTGTTTGTTTTTATTATACCGGATTTTTATTCTTTTTATCATTTATAGAGGAATGTAACTCCCCGCTTTTAGACTTAACGGTTCTTTGCTCGTTTTTGTGCGTTCGGGGGGTTGAATTTTATAATGAAATTAAAACAAAAAAGTATGTCGCCGCATTTTTTTCACCGTAAACTCACTCGCCTACTTCTTGAATGTACTCAATTTCTATACAGTAAACGGCATGACCATAATCACGTAACTATAATTTTTATTAATCTGCTTAATGTTTTGATGCAAATATAATATTCGTTTATTTACAGAAGTACATAGTTTAGGTTTGGCAATATATAGTTAAGAGATAGTAGACGACGAGGCGATAAGGTCGACGAACTTATGTGCCAGTTTATTTAGGATTACCCTGGATGACGCTTACTTCCCATTGTCCGCCACATATTCCTTCCATTCACCGCTCGAATTTTTTTTTTATAGGTTTTGTATTCGTGTATATAAACACACATTATATCGGTTTTGTTGTGAGTTGAGTACAAGACGCAATGGACATACGGGATGTGTGGCAAGATGGCGCCGCCTTAGTGACTGAGTGAAGAGAAGTGGGCCGCAGGTCAACGGCCCTCGCGAAAGTTGGCTTTAACAAACGATTCCAGATACCCGTGACATTTATATACACATACGTAGACCCAAACATAATGCAAAAAAAAATTCGCTCTAAATTTCCACTAAGAAAAACAACTTTAATATTGATGATCATCTTACGGCCGTCGGCGAAATTATGTCGAGCAACTGCCAGAAAATCTAATGTGACAAACGTTGGGGCTTCTTCCAATGAATAAATTCCCCAATTTACTATTAGTTACGCAATGGGTTGTTGCACCGATCGAGCAACGTTTTTGTGTTTATAAGCGATGAGGATAACTTATTTCGTAGTTTGTCAATGCCTTCAAGTCGAGTGTGAATTAATGTTATTAACTTTTTCGCCGTCTTCCATTATATAATTTTAATTGTGCACGCGAGAAACCTCTCAAATTTTCTCATCTTGATTCTTGATCCGTATCCGCAAGGTCAGCAATTTATCTGACAATAAAGTGAAATCTAATCTTGGCTTTAATTAAATTCTACAAAGGTGCAATAACCGATTTCGTATTTTAAGATCTTTTTGCTATTTCGCAACTTGTTGTTTGTACATAGGACATAATTACTAATATAACAAAAACTTTCGAAAAGTAAAATTATAGGTTGTAACGGTTGGTTGTTCTGCGTGACTGCCATTTTGTACTAAACAGAAGGCCGTGACAAGATGGCGGACAAAACAAGGAAGCAACGACCCCAAGACCTCGAGATCGAAATTGTTTAACTGCGTAGTCATTTTGAAACTTTCACCTTCGACATGAATGCACCAAATGCCCCATCTTAACGACCAAGATTTATTATTTGCAACTCCGCACGGAATTCCTCCTCAGTGTCAACGAACTAACTGTTTTAATAGATCGACGATTTCGGGAATCGATCCAACATACGATGTTTTTGTCCGTTCAATTAAATTGGCACAGATTTTTTTGTTCCTGGTTCGTTGCTATTTTTTTCGCAGTTCAAATAATAAACCTTAATTGTAGGTTACGAACTAACCTTAGAACTCATTGATTTCGTAGCTTTTATTAATTTAAATGGCCATGGCGACTCATTTTGCAAACAATTAAAATCGAAGGAAACATTTTGTCAATGTTCTTTTACGAGATCTCTCACTTCCTCCCAAAAAAAAACACACACAATTCGAGGTTAACACAATTACGCCTGATGCGCAAAATTGGACCCAGCTTCTCGTAATATGCAATAATATAATAGTTGTGGGTCGAAGACGCATTTGCATGCTCGGCGCCTGCATATATCAGATATAGAAATAGTAACAGAGTGAAAACTTCCCGGGTCAAAAAACTACTACAACACCTCTTTTTTTTTATTTATCTTTGCGCTAGTTTCCAAAGAGTTTTTGAGATGTTTTGCCAAAATTTCTGACCGGAATTAAACACTTGTTAATTTGTTAACGACGAAAGGTTTTCGCTGTATAATAACGTAAAAAGGCAGGCGTAGGATGATCATAAAATCAACTTTCTTTTAGCATTTTTTTTTTAAACGGGGGCAAATTGTTAAGCAACTATTTTTGAACAAGATAATGAAAAATTCAGGTTGACCTACATCTACGATACACTACATTAAACCATGTAACATTTCAGTAAATTAATCGCTTATTAAACGTCCATTACACGAACCGTTTGCGAATTTTAAAACCGTTTTACAAAAAAAAAAAAAACAACGTCATTAATCACACATTCTTAATACGAATTTTAAATTCGCAAATTTGGATATGCCTAATTAGCGCGGTTATGAGTACCTATACCAAAAGGTTCGGTTTCATTTGTATAATGCTCTAAATGGATTACTTCTTGACATTCCTTTAACATTGATTTATTGAAGCGCATGAAGTCATTAATGCTCACAAGCATGACCCCAATACTCTTTTTTTTTAAATCCTTTCGTACCCTCGCGCTATTGGGCACACGGACGTTACCGTATTGATTTGTAATAAGGTAAATAGACGATGGATGAACACCTGGTGTCATCTTCCCCTAACAAAAGAATTATTGAAATTGATTCATTTACAGGCTATAATTAAGTATACAATAATCTCTAAATCCGAGCTTAAAAGGGAATAAAGCAGTTAGATTAGTGTATCTCTACTACCAGACATGCTGATTAGTATTAAATTAATTGCCTTATTATATTATTATTAATTGAAGCCGTGTACAGTTTTTAAATTTGTCGGTCTCATACTCTTCGGTTGTGGGTTTAGGTCAGGTCAAACAACAAACGCGTTTCGAAAGCTACAAGTCATCCGCCAACTTATAGTATAATATTGAGGAAGTAACCAAGTAAGAATAATATTGAGGAAGTAACCAACGGAATGTGACAAAAATTCAGAAAAAAAATGTGTAAAAGCGAGCCGATAACGCACATTACAAACTTGCAACGTACAATCAGTTTACTACAATCATCGGTACGAACCAACGATCTTGGATTCTTGGCCTAATGTTTAAAACTTCCAGTTCTGACTCGTGAGGCACCGGGCTCGATTCCCCTCCATCCAGAACTTTACCCGAGGAATTTCTAGAAACCTTAACAACCTTTCAGAATCAGGAGTATCTTAAATGTTTTAGTTCACAGAAACGTTGATGAGTCCAGTGACTCACGTAAAACTACAATTGCATTTTCTTCTTTAGAGGATTGTAACGCCGATTTGAAGGGTTTTGTTGTGGATGTGGATGCTCGAATCATTGGATTTAGAAATTATGTCTTTGCTATGATCCTATAAAGTTCTAGATTTACGAAAAACTTTTTTTCCTCTGTAATTAATTATTTAGAAATCACAAATTTGCTCGAAGAATGCTCGTAACTCCGAAACGAAAAAATTAACACTCTGTAAAGAAAAAAGATTACTTTTGGTCGCCCATCTAACGCAAAAAGGTTTTGCACAATACCAAAACGGTGCTAAAGGCACATCAGGATAATACAACCGTAAAACCTTAAAATGTGATGCCTTTTCAGGAAGAAAGGTATTAGAAGTGTGATAAAGCAAACGGAAGAAAATTGAATTCTGAAGAAATGGTAAGTTACGTACCTATATAAAAAAGCTAATAAGCAGATGTCTGCCATAATGAGAAGCTTCAAAATATTCAAGAAGCTGTATTTAAGAAGAATCCATCATTAATGGTTTCAACTTAAAAGCCGATGGAAGTTGATTGTGGCCTTGCGAAAGGACCCATCTCGTAGAATGACCAAGAGCATCAATCAAGAAGATCCCTACAATTTGATAGGTTTCATAAGTTCTTTTCTCTACTGTAACCCCTAACTGTCGGTTGATGAAGAAGATTGGCCACACAACCAGTATTGTTGTGATTTTCCTTGTTTTACAATCCATTTTGAGCAAGCTTCATGTTTTTAATCGATAAAAGAGGATTGACGGGATCATCGTCCGGAAGAGGCGACTCTTGGTATTGGCCTTCTTCAGCAGCCATCATTTGAAGACTTTTCAACTCTTATGAGTATGACATTGTATGACCGAGAGTTTACTTTTAAGAGGAAAAGAATAGCACTTCGATCATCGTGTTCGGGCCTTGTTCAGACTTTTCATCAGGAAAACTGAACGGATTAGTTAAAATCTATACGTTCTGCAGTTTCGATCTCAACTAAATTCTGTCTATAGGTAGTGTATAACTTGAGCATTGATGATTAACAAAAATGAGTACAGACTTGTCTCAGCCAATGAATTTTTTTTTAAAGAACTTGTTCGTTTACCTCATGGGAGGACATCGACCACTTCATAATTATACAACCATAGATTGTATTGTTATATTACTTATCATGTAGTACTGTATATAACGAGTGGAATAGGTAATTAATATAGCAATATAATCTAAACGACCCTTCATCTTATACTTAAAATTGCACCCTCCCCTCCCCGCAACTCTCTTCTAAATTCGAAATTTGACTTTTCTTAGAGTTCCTCGTGTTCAGTGCTTGACATACGCGCTATGGCGACCAATTGTCTAAGAAACTGCTTTGAAAATTTATCTAAAACGTACATAAAATGTAAGAGGGATTTTCAAGGGTTTTTCTGAAGCATCAAATAGTATTAAAAATATAATAATAATAATATAATAATATAAATAATATAAAAATATAATAAATGTAATAATATAATAATATTAAAATATGCTAAAGTCTCCTTTGAGACGTATGGCAAAAAATTTTAAATAAATAAATAAATAAATAAAGAAAAAAAAATGCAGCACACAGATTGGGAGAATCCTAAGGAGTGTTTTCCATGTACCATACTTCAAGTATGAGGTACGAATGTAAAAACTGGTAGGTTAACTGTGCCAAAGGTGTGTTTTGCATACGTTAGGAACCCATGGGGAGAATAGAGGACACAAATTTTCAGTGACGCAAATGGGAAAATATGGAATGGGGGAAAGTCATCGAAAAAGATTTTTTGCATTTAACATTGCATAATATTTAGTGCACTCTTCGAGGCGTATGAGTACGAATGTCTCAACTATCCAACAATATCATTTTTCAAGATAACACACCGGAATATGTATTATCGAACCTATATTTACATAATTTTTGCTGCTATCAGTAGGGAGATCCTTAATTTTTTTAGAACAATTTTAGTAAATAATGTTATCAGCCATTTTAAACATAATGTAATATGCACAGTTTCGACCTTGCGTTTCGTAAAAATTCCCGATAATGGAAAATAGGACGTGGGAAATTTAATTTTTACCAGATAAACTGTGTATATTTTCTCTGTTATCCATAATAGAATTGTAGTAGCGTTAAATTCTTTAGCCCAAATGTTGGTTATTTGAAATTGTGGTAGGAGATATAAAGGCCAATCACGTTTTCGCAAATTTAATAAAGGGAAAAGTTTTTTTTCTCCCTTTATGTCATTTTGTCGAAGTTATAAAAATTGAAAATGTACACATTTACACAGTTATCCATAATGTCCAAAAACGCAAGAATTTTCTAGAAACATACGTTCCAGTGGAGCAAGTAGTGGAGCAGGTTCGAGATCATCAATAGTTCTGGTAGCAATCGTGCCGAGTTGGAGCACAATGTGAGGATGAATAGTAAAATCGTCTATATGCTCTCCCCAAAATTCACAAAAGTGATACCCCCATGCGCCCGATAGTTGCCTTCTCCAGAACCCCTGTATCGAAATTGCCCCTTCACCGATTGCCTAAAAATTGTTAATTCCTTGCTTTCCGCCTCCAATCTTCCGGACAATGTGTGTCAATTCCTGAGTAACTGTTTAAAATCTCAGCCAGAATTTTTTCATATTTAACCAAGACACTTATCGTCAATTAACTGGCCTGCCGATGGGCAGCAACCTTTCTCCTCTCCTTGCTGAGCGGCGACATCTTGGTCATACTCAATGGTAATGACCAGGATGCCGAAGACCTAAATTTTTTGGACCTAATCATCACCAGAAGCGACATAGCGCTCTATCGAAAACCCACTACCATTGACAATGCCATCCCTTTCCACTCATTCCACCCTCTATCCCACCAGCTTGCGGGTTTCCGATTTTACTTCAACAGGCTCCTTAGTTTACCTCTTTGTCAAAAGAACATTAATAAGGAATTGGATCTTATCTATAAGTTAGCTGCGTGTACCGGTTACCCCCTCGAATTAATTTCTAAGCTTCACACCCACATGGTCCGTACTTTTCACAACAAACATCGTACCACTCTGCAACCCATAAAAGATGAGAACTCTTTCAAGTATTTTTCTCTACCGTCCTTTAAGCTCCTCAAGCAACTTGACATTAATATCTCCTTCTCATCAAAAACCAACTTAAAGAGTCTCCTTGTCCACACCAAAGACAAAATTCAACGTCTTGTTCGCTCCGAAGTCTATAAGCTCACTTGCGGCACGTGCAACGCTTTTTACATAGGCCAAATGGGGAGGGATTTTAAAACCAGAGTAGCCGAACACTACAATTGCATTAAAAACAACAATTTAACAACCCAGTCATCATTTGCTGAACACATCTTGAACTCAGATCACTCATTCAACCAACCCCAAACTTTATTGCAACATTCTCCACGTGTGCGATAAGGGCATCAAATTGGATCCCTCACGCTTCCCTTAATGAAATTTTAAACCTGAACAAGAACCTACTTATTTTACACTAATAGTATTACACTCGTATAATTTTTTCCTCCGTATTAGGCCATTGTTGATATTGCAGTTTCCTTTTATTATAGATTGTTTCACATCGTGCTCATATTTTTATCTGGTTCATCCGTGGATTTTTAGGTTGTTTTCAATTATAGTGTTTTACTACCGCATTTTTGAACCACGTTTATGGCTTAAACAATTTTCCCGTAACTTTTCCTCGTATTCCTAGTATTCAAACGAAATTTCATATTTTGAAACAAAAATTCGATTCATATGTACACCATAGTTTAATCCCAAAGGACTACAATGATTCTTTTTTACAAGTTCGTCTACGTTCGACGTAATATTGGTGCGATTATAGTGTAGTATAAACATGTTCATTTAGAACTCGGAAGATATGTACTAACAGCAAATTTTCTAAAACTACTGGAATTTGAGCTTAACAGAGCGAGCTTTGAGCCAAAGTAGAGGACAATCATAACACGCCATGGCAAGGCTTTCACAAGGAGATATATTTCAGTTCCTTTCCAAGTTACAAAAAATTCCAGTGTAGTAGGTAAATGGTTTACGTACCCAGGGCCGTCTCAAGCACAAATGGCGCCGGGGTGCCAAAATCAGCCTGCGCCCCCTGGTCAAGAAAAAAAGTAATGCTATGTACTGTTTTATTTGATTTACTCATCAATATACAAAATGTATAACAACACATTATAAAAAAGTGTAAAATTAAAATCTTACGGGCTTTTGAATGGGCAAACATTTTAATTATGTCATCTATTTTATCATCATCTGTTGCTTCTATGCTTATAATGGCCAAATTTGTCACTCTATCATGGGTCATGGTTGACCAATGACCATAGATAGTTTTTGATTAATTTCAATTTGGAAAAAGACCTTTCGCCTTCTGCTACTGTTACAGGAAGTGTTAAATATATGTTGAAAAGTTAGGAAACACAGACATTTACCAGAATTATTTAAATAGATTGTTAATTTTAAAACCCAAATAAATAGCCTAGTCCGTGTTACAGTGACTTTATACAGGTCCGTGTATGCTATCGTAGGTCCGGTATGTAAATAATATATTATTTTTTAATTTGTGACTTCAATACAAGATAGTAGTTATATAGTGGTCACCTTGCGCCCCCAAAGGTCCTGCGCCCGGGTGCCCAGCACCCCTTGCACCCCCTGGTAAAGACGGCCCTGTACGTACCATACAGTCATCAATACATTTGGGCCCAAAGAGACAAATTCGGCATCTTTTTTGCTGCATTTATTGTTAATTTGATTGGAATAGTACTTCATTGAAACATATACATAGATTATTTTTGAAAATTGCCATAAAAGAAGCTTTGGAACACTGCTTAAAGGTTCCCTATAAGGAAAAGTGTAGGGTAGTAAGATTGAGATATCCATACTTATTTCTGGTGCTAAAATTAAAGCCTTTGGAAAAAAGTTCGTACGGCACACACTACATTTTGGAAGTGTAGACGTTTCGAATAAATCGGACTCATTACGGTTATCCTCCTTTCATTCAAAGCCAGGAAAACCAGCGGTTTGCCGAGTATGTGAACTAAAACCAAAATTTTTACAATTTTTTTTTATAATTTGTTGTTACCAAGTTCTGATTGCCCAAATTTTCGATCATGCAATAGCCAAGAATGCAATTCTCATTTTTAACTTCATTTTATAACAACAAAATAGTTGTAACATTTTAAAACAAGTTTGTCAGTTATTACCTCTATTCAGCTATAATTCTTTTTATAGTACCCACGCACTAATACTGTAATATAATAAATAAATTATGGCGTGACCTTAAAAGGCGTAGGTATACGTTTTATGTTTAATTAGGCAAATGCAAAAACGGACAAAAACAATTTTGTTCCTTTGTCAAATAATTCTGTGTCCACAACCCCCATAGGATCCAGAGCCACTGTACTCATCATCTTTTATACAGGAACAGTAAATTTAATTATCTCATCCTCTCATGCATTGAATATGAAGTAATCCTATACACGATCAAATTATCTCAATTTGTCGGTTACGCAAACGACGAGAAGAGAAGAGGAAAATATGGGACGCTGTAACTTATATTGATGGTAGGTATCTGGTATTGTGGTTATTGCAAGCGGTGAATGGTGGAGTGTGAGAGGAAGGAATTGTAAACAAATAAACACGATTGTAAGCAACCAAAATACAGTGCGGTGATATTGCACAGTGTCGTTGACCTCCCTTTGCTAGTAGGACAAGCTTGCGCCTCGTACGATTCAGGTCACCAATGCTGCCCAACAAAAATAATAATATGAGTCGTTTTGTTGGTTTTTTTTTTGTTCATTTCGTCTTGAACTAATTACTTTCAAACCATGAAATAATCGGAACGTGAACAGTTTCTGTAAAAACATAATATCAAATCGATTAAATTTCAGCCTTTCCACAAGATTAGGTAAATTAAATTATTTAATGTTTCGTGATGAGCAATTAGAGTAGGGTACTATTTGTAATGACGTACGTGCAATTGCTGTTATATACAAGTTGTCACGAATACCCTCCATGTATTCGTTTACTAATAAGACAATCTTTTTTTTTCATAAATTAGGTGCTGACATTTTTCTACCGCTATATTTCAAAAAATATTAATTAGGTTTCGGGTGGTAGGTACCTTTTTTCCCGTGGTAATTTCGGTGAACCACTTCATCATCTCTGATTGGTATACTTACATTTAAATAATAAAACAAAAGCAGAGTAAGCGAAATGTTCCCCAAATCTCCATAACCCATTTATAGTTTTTGCTCTTTTGCTTGTTTTTTGGCTAACTTTTAAATTTACTTCTTTAGTCTGTGGAAATCGTAGCCAAAAATATTTTTGGATGTTTCTAAACCTGACTTGGTACCTATGATTAATATATTGTACCATAGAGGTCAAATTCCATTCTTGAGTAGGTACTAAAAGGAGACTGGACACACTAAGTAGGAATAATGATAAGAATACAATGTATTGTCAAATGAGTTTCATTATTATTTGAATTCGTTTTTAACAAAACTTAATTTAACAAGGTGACTAATATTGCCGATAGCACACCTACCATGATTTATTTAAGCTATGGTTAAATTTCAGATTATGAGTAATGTTGACCCCTACAAAAATGCTGTTTGTGATATGGGTGGGATTAACTTTTACTTACATTGTTAAACAGTCATTTGACTGGTTCCACCAAGCCTCCAAAAGTATTCAAGGATCGACACCTTGACTACTGAGAAGCTTGTTCATGCCGCTAATGAAAAGGCGAACATCCAAGGAGCGAGTACTCTTTTTAACATTTTGTCTTCCCATTACCTAAATCTTATAACGCACACTTTAAATGACTTTTGAGGAGTTCCAATGCAACTCTCGCTCCATGAAATTCGTTTCTATTTATAGCTAGCGTTTCATTTTATTTAGACTTAAGTAGTGAAACTTTGATAAGTCAAACTAAATTTTTGCAGTAATTTGACTTAAAGTAAGAGCAGGTTAGTGTTAAATGCTACTGGATGATAATTCTCAACTTTCTTTGCAATTGGCTATTATTATTGCATGCTTTAACTCTTATGGTATTAAAAGATCAAGAAACCCATAATTTAGACATTTATATAACTGGTACTTGGAATGAAGAATTTCTCATCCGCAAGGTGAATGCCACAATCGTTGACTGTGGATGAAATATTTTTCATGAACGTTTAAGCACAAGATTAATCTTTTGCCCCGTTTTATCATCACTGCGAGGATTAAAATAACATTTTTTCCAAATAATTTTAATAAAGTAATTCCACACAGAGAATCTCTTTACTTACCTCATTCATGCGTATTACTAATTATAGATTTGTTCGCCAAAAAACTACTTGTCGACGATGACCAGTCTACTGACGTCAATGTGAATAATAACGACAATTGGCCAATTGCATGTTTGACTGGAATTTATTGCATAGATCATTCTTGCCGCCAGATCCCTCTTGCCTCGATGATTAGTGGCGCCACGTTTACGTCAGTGACTAGTGTCTATTTAGCGATGACATCTATGAAGTGTTTTCCTCTTTAAATCCTTTATTCGTTCTTGTAACCTCCAGAACTTAAACTTTCAGCTTTGTTACCTTTGTACGAGGTCTGGCAATTGAGTAATGAGACCGAGTCCATCATATACGTATATTTAAAAATTACGATACATTCCTCACACATATACACTGGTTCCACCCTTTTTTCCAGTTTTCGTAACATTTCCGGAAGGCCTCTACTGGAAACTCTTGGAGTACCCTCGCTACAGAAGTTTGGATGTCAGTTACGGATTTTTTTGACATGGGAAGAAGTCACATATTCGGCGAACTGCACTACTTGAATTTTTTTCGAGGTAAAAAACTGCGGCCCACTGAAGGCATGATGGCATGGAGTATTGCCATGAATACATGATGAAGAATTCATGTTTTGGTAATACCTGGGTACCTGACCATGACTTAAGGCTTCATAACCGAACCCTGTACTTTTCCTTCGCAGAATTGCCGAGTTTAACGTAAAATTTGATTGTGTACCGCTGTTCAATATTACGGCGCCCTGTGTTCGTAACGCGCTTTACCGACACCAAGTCAAACTACACGACACCGCTGGAGAATTAAGAAACGTATGAAGGTCGGGGGCACATGTGAGGGATGGGACCTCGTACCCTCTTGTTTCTTCCACAACCTCCTGTATATCTTGCCGATTGAATGTTTTCAGTCTTAATAAAATCTCTCCCGTTCGATACCGGTGATAGATGTTTTTTCTGATGATGCAACGTTATTGGTGGTGTTTAATCGTCGTGGCTTCAGTGGGAATAAGCAAGCCGTTGGGAGTAGGTACATCTTTGAAATTTGTTATGTTATTTCTTACTACCCTCCATACATCATATTTTTGTCAAGATATTTAAAACGCTGAACCAGGCCTATTTTGGCGATGGGTTCTCATGGAGGTACACGAGGAGGTACATGTCACCTTCTACTCTCTGGGTGCTTTGGCAGCAGAGTGTGTCGTGCATGAGAGTTTAATTTGAAACTACAATTATAAGCCCTAACCAAGTAAAATGTTAATTTCTCCCCTGGATTTCTAAAAATAGTAGCTTGTCGTCGATGTAGGTCACCGCATTGATTTTGGTCCATTCACAAATTCACAAATGGAGAGACCCTCTGTTAGGCTATGGAATCGATCCAACAGCGGTTAAGTTGAAGATTTCGAGTCGCCTTGCCTAATTGCTCTTCTGAGATTCATCTTTTTCCCAGCGGAACTAAGGGCAGTTGTGACATCATTATACGTATTTTGCAACTGCTTATATAGTGCTATCTCGATTGATGTGTACTGTGTGTTAAAAATTTACACCCGCGTTTACCTGCGCTTGCTTGAATCTCTTCACGTTGATATTCAGGCCATAGGGCAAAGATCACACTGCGTCAACGCTCTTTGAGGTCATCGCAGGATGATTGTGTTCGATACATGTCTACACTGTAATTATTATAGTAACTATCTTAATGTTGCAATTAGTAGACACACAATGTAAAAATATAGGAGATTTCTCTCTCTCACTGAGTTCATTGTTTATACACTAGAAACGAAACAACCAGCTACTGTGCAGATCTTTTTCTCCCAAAAATCTTTTGGAACGTCAAATAAATTGTTGCAGGTCAATTCCGTCGTACATAAATCAGAAACTCAGCACTGTACTTACATAAAAATAAAATACTGATAATAACAAACGTCTTCATTCTAGAACTGTGATCTTAAAATATATCATAATTAAATTAAATGACCATAACTTTCCCGTGTTTACTATTATGACGTATTAAATAAAATAGTTTTTTGCATAATAACTGAAAATAAAATAGTTTTTGCGTAATAACTCAAAAAAATAAAAAAATTAATATATGTATAGTGTGTAGTATAGTTGTAATCAGAAAACGATGTTTGATTTTCTCCTGAAATAATATACAGGGTAGGTATATCATAAAATATTTTTCATATTTTGTTAATTTGTTAATAAAAATAATAAAAAGTAAATGGGTATACTTATTATACTCGATTAAAAAAGTCCCGTATGGGAAATAAAGAAATAAATGTAGGTATATGTGTATGTATGTGTACAACATTTCAAAAAATAAAAAAAAGCTCGGAGCAGATTTTGAGAAAATCGATTTTTAATTTTTGAACAATATGGTCACCAATAAATTGGCTACGTTTAATTTTTGTTCTTTACCAATTATAAGTAAAAGTTCTAGCCATCTATTGGCTATAATTTCCAATTTTCAAAATTTAATTAAGTTAAACGATTCTTGAGCTACAAGTTTTTACTTTTTAGGGTGTAGCTCAACAACCGTTTATTCTTGAGCTATACCCTAAAAAATAAAAACTTGGAGAATTGCTATATTGGCCGCCATTTTGAATTTAGAAACAAACGAAAAACGGCGTTTTACTTGTAACCATGTCTACTAACTTTTCACCAAGAGAAATTAGTTTGGGTTAAAATTTGATTGTTTACTCCCAAAACAGCCTCCCTAGTTTGGGCCCCTTGGGGCCGATTTTGATGAGAAGCTTGTTTTACCGATGAAATTTTTTTATAGGGCCTACTTTTAAATTTCATCAAAATCGGTCTAGTAGTTTAGGCTCCACAGCCATAACGTACGCACCCATAGACAAACATTTTTTAAAGATGGGGGGCGAACATCAAAATCTCGAGTTCGATTTTTTTTTGGCATAGGGAAAGTAAAAATGAAGCAATGTTTTAAAAAGTTTATATATTTTTGCAATACAAACGAAGTAGTATGATGTCTATGGTCATGGGCCTAAGCAAAGAATTTTGGCAAAAGACAGCAATCGTTTCTAGTTCGATAATGAAATAAATAAAATGTTTGCGAGAGAGAATAATGAACTGTAATGCAACAATTGACACTTGTGGCACTCAAAAATCTCTTTATGAAGAATGCAGCAGCATGTTCAATATGTTCAAGGGCTGTGGATAAATCTAATAAACTAACAACTGCTTATTTATTGTTAATATCGTGAACAACTGACAATAATTTTGTTTATTTAAGGAGTTTTACAATAATAGAAAACGCCCTATAGGCTTGAATAGATTCGCGTAAACAACTATAAATGTATAGGAACTTGAAAAATAATGTTCACTGTAATGGCGCACCTATTAAGAAATAAAAATTCTTCTTTTTGTGAGGAAATTTTTGACGTTTATAATTTAAGAATCAAAAGAGGATGTTATCTTGCCAGCAGCTAACACGTAAGAATTAAGTATTACGTCGACCTTTTGATTTAACTTAATGTACAAATTTGTGTATAAAAGGAACCACAATATTTTTATGATGACTTGTTAATCTTCACCTATTAACACACTGAAGAATAAGCACTTCGAACCTCTCCTATCATTTATCATTATAATTAGGTGACATAATCTAAAGGGTAGGTTTCGACCTATACGGTCATCATCAGACCTAAAATGAAATAAAGCGATACATAATGACTATAATATAGGTACCTATAATTGTTGTAATTATGTAGACTTCATTTTCTTTAATGTTTTCTCTTCGCAAAAACATGAATTGCAAAGGTACATTATTTAATTTACTATCAAACCGGTACAGTAATGTCATCTTTCATATTCTCTACTTGCGTGACAAGTATTATATAATTCTCACCGTTTTATTCAAGGAAAGGTGTGTTACATTGCCGTATTTATTTTTTCGCAATGGTAAACCAAAACTATTGTGTTTATGTAAACCATATAAAGCATTGTTCATTAGAACATACGCATCGTAAAAATCGGAAATACGTTTATTTCTCTTGTGACAGGTAACGAGGTAACCAAAATGAAACGAAAGGGAAAAATTTTTAGATTGCTCTTGATGTTGAAATTAATGTTGATGTTGTATTACCTTCAAACGTAAATGAAGTTATCGATGAGAAAGAGTTAGAAATTCCAAAATTGAAGTGTACGCAGATAGATAATAATTAAGAACGGGAGAGTTCAAATATTTCGCCTATTATTCTTCGAAACATGTGGGCGAAACGTTTTAATGCTTTTAAACGTCGGATGCTCTGTAGTTCTTAATGGACACTTTGCTCATTCTATAATAAACCATTATGCATAAATTGAATGAAGTGAAAACTGTCCCACTAAGACAGGAAGAAGCCTCGAACAAAAAAATTTGTTGTATAGGGCCAGCAACCTCCACTATAGAAAAATTGTGAATAGGAGGTGCGGATTTAAATGATCCAAGTGTCGATGGGGAATAGAAGCAGGAAAATTTCGCCCACGCAAACTGTAATCCATGCGGTTTCCCTTGACGAAAAGCTCTAAAATACCAACACGTTTGTTTCACATCGTGAAAAACACAAAACAAGCAATATTAAATTGCAATGGCAAACGCTATCCAGATCACAAAAATAAGAATTTCAAAAAATTAAAAAAAATTTGGCTCTAGGATGCAGTCACCTTCTTGCACACTGTAAGGCTTCCGAATAAATTCTTCCCCTTGTACTTTATAAGTATAAATAATATAATGTTTATTACTATAAAGTATATGTACAGTGTACACCCTTTCAATAATTTTGTAAATCAAGAATTCTACATTCTAAATATACAAACGCCTCCCCTAATGGTTATCCGCTATAAATGCTTGAGTTAGGCCATATTGGCACTAGCATTCTTTACGAGGTTAATCAAATTAATAATAAATGTTGTTATCCCGTCGTTTATTTTCAATTTTTTGGGAGAGAAGTGAATAATGATTTACCGAAATTAAAATGGCGAAGGTGAGACTACGATCAACGCATGCAGAACAATAAAATCTAAAAGAAGATTCGCCGAAATACCGAAAACAACCATCGCACTAAGCTTAATATCGACTGACTAACCAGTAACAAATATTGCAACACAGATAATCTTTTCGACCATCGACCATGCCTGAGGGGTCTTACACTTTGGTAGTATACCAGGTGTCAATTTGAAAACTTGCCAGACCTCATATCTTCGAAACTGTAACGGATAAGTACAATTTCTCGAAATCGTTTCTAAAACACGGAGGGGGACCACTATGACCCTCAGGGCAATCTTCTGCAACCCATCCCTTCGGTTCGAGCAGTAGCGTACAGAGGGTGGTGCGGGGAGGGAGCATCAAAGTTTGAGTGGCATCATAATATCCCTCAAAAAAATGAAAACTTTGAAAAGGGGCGTAAAACTGCCTTTGCGCTGCTAAAAAGTTATTAGTTTCTTGGGCAAACAAAACTTGGCTCTACGACGTCATCGGTAGGATGACTCATTCGAATCGACGCAGAACAAAGACAATTTCCATGAGCTTGTAAAGCTTTTCTCGAAGTATGTAACCGTTCTCAAAAAACACACTCTTCAGATCCAACTTGGAGGTGCTCCTCAGCCGTCTTACTTGTCCGCGAAAATTCAAAACGAATTCATAAATTTATTGAGTGACACGTGCGTCATTTTATCCAGCAAGTAAAAGAATCCAAATAACGTTTGATAGCACAAAGCACACACATGGATTAAGGTTCGAATTTCAGCACGGATATTGTCCTTAAGCTGCTGAAGTGTACGTGGTTTGTTGACGTATGCGATATCCATATAGGAGTAATCGGGTGAACGTGCAGGCCAATTCATATAGGAATTTTGTGAAATTATCCGCTTGCCGAACAGTTGTCCCAAGAGATTCATTACCCCATCCTGGTGAAACCACATTTCCGGATAATTTTGCACTGCTGGACGTAAAAAATTATCAATCATATCCCCACCGTCTTGGGTTTCAAAGAAGTACGGCCCGATAACTTCCTGCGAGGTCACCCCACACCTAACCGTGTGCAGGGTGCAGTTTGAATTATCCTCGGCTTGCTGTACACCAAAACCGAGAGTTCTGTCTATTGACATAGCCATTCAACTGAAAATGAGCTTCGTCAGATATGATTAGTTGATGAATAAAGTCATTGTTTCGACGCTGGTCGTGGTCCACAGGTTTCAGTTCCTGCACTAACTGTATTTTGTACGCCTTTAAATCATTTCTTAAAATTCTCCGTAGTCTCAATTCCCTAGAACGTCTGTTCGTTGATGTTTCTATGGTTGTTCTGCAATATTGGCCTTAACTCGTTCATTATTGTCTTCATTGCGAGCCCAGCGTGGTCTGCCCGTAGGTGGTAGGTCATCACGGAACCCTTCTCCTTGAACCGTGTCATAAGTTTCCGAATCATGGTCGATTGAGATTGAGCTATTATATGCACCTGTAAAAAAACAAGTTATTTACATGCCAAAAGGAGAGTAGGACTCCTCCTTTTGGCCTATCCACAGGATATTCTCTCAACTTTTCGCTGGATGTTTTGTAGATTTTGAAATATTCGCTCCCTAACTGGATAATTTTCACCAAGAAACAAGAGAAACCATACTCGTACGGGTTACAGTGGTGACTGTAAAACCCAAACTTTATCGATTTCTTCATGAACCACGGAAATACGTCTTTTTCTCTGTAAAAAACTTCTTCTTTCCAAAGCAGGCGGGTTTAATCATGGATCACTTATTGCTGTAAATACGTTTTCTCACTTTCGTTTAACCAATCAGAATGATTGATGTTTTCTCTCGAAAACAACATAGGGTCGAGTGGGGTAATTGTAAACGATTTTGTCACATTTAAAATTTTTGAGAATTTACCTCTGTGGAAAAACTTCTCTATGTTAAATATTTCAGCAACAACTTTTTTACCATATTGTATAGGCCTTATATTTTACGAAAATACAAAAAAAAATAGTTACAAACCCAAGATTTAAAAAAAAAGACATTAAAAAAAAAAGTTGGCACTGTTTACTTTTACCCCTACGGTATTGGGGGAATTGTAAACAGCTACTGTAAACACCACTTGAGTAAAGGAGACAATTTATGGGGCAATGGTAAACGTTTGAATTACTGAAGTACAAAAAGCGTTCCTATTTAGTTTGGGTTGCTGTTTACATTTACCCCCAAAAAATAAAATGCATTATTTTATAATTGCTTTTTTATTTAGCTTTTAATAATAATACAAGTAGGATACAAAATAAGTTTCTTTCATTATTAGTAATGAAAAAAAGGTCGGACTATTGCAAAAAAGTATCTTCTAATACTGGAATATTTTTTTCAAAATGGTAATATATTCTTTCTCCTTTCATTTTTATTATGGGAAAAGGCAAAACACCTAATATTTGATCATGACTGACATAGCTCAAGTCGGTTGAATTGACGGCAAAATTTTGTTTAGTATCGTCTATAGCTCTTAAACCTACTACTTCAACATCATTATCGATTATATTTTCGATAGAACATATATATTTATACACCGTTGTGTTTCTTTTTCCCCCTTTAAACTGAACCAGAACGAAACTTCCGGTTTTTAAATCCTGAAAAGATGTCTCATTTATATCAATAGGGTCTTCATCAATTTTCTCTTCTTCCCAATCATAAGGGCTTTCGCTGTCACTTAAAATGGCGTCTATATTATTATCTTCTTCACTTGAGCTGTCTTGTTTGCCTTTCTTTTTGTTTGAGGGTTTTGCTTTTTTCGTTTTTTTTGGTGGTGTTTCTTTGGTTTCTACTGTTTTCCTTTTTTGCTTCCCTTCTTTTGTTTTCTTTACTTTCTTTTCTTGCGCTTGTTTTAACCTATCAAGGACGTCTTGATTGGTTAAAATTTCGCCATATGCGTGTTGTCTTAATCTTGGAATTACTTGTTTTACTATTGTTGTGACGTTTTCCTTTTTTTCTGGTGACTTAAAGAACAGCTTGGTAAGTGTATGTGATGTGTCTAGTATATTAGTCGCCATACAACTAGATGTACAAGTTTCAGTGGTAATGTGTTTACAAGAATGGTTTTTTTGTTCGAGTGTTGGAGTTGCTTCACTGACCTCTTGAAACTTGATTGATTCATCGTGGAGGTTATGGATAATACCAAGTGGAATATCTTCAGGAGGATCTAAAGAGGTTCCTAGTTCTTGCAGACCATTATTATGTTCTTTAGATAAAATGTTTTGATTTTGCAGACATTCTTTCAATTGTGGAACATCTTCAGAGTATCTATACATTTTTCTGTTTCAAGTAAACCATTATTAGGTTCTTTAGATGAACTGTTCTGATTCTGCAGACCTTCTTCTGATTCTAGAACACCTTTAGGAGTACCTATGGGGTTGTCCGTTTTCTGTAAAGTATTATTACACTCTTTAGATGAAGAGTTTTGTTTCTGCAGATATTCGTCTAATTCACGTTTCTTAAAGGAGCCTATCGGAAATTTTGTTTTGTCGACGGGAAAGATCCCGCAACTACTAAAGCCAGATACTATATTTTTTGGTTTTATTGCATGAGTCCAAACTTCAGCTAGTAGTTCTACAAATTCCGATTTAGACAATCTTCCGGTTCCCTTGCCCATTTGTTTCTTCCCATACGCGATAAGTTTTTTCTCCCAAAAAGTTTTGACCGGACCAAACACGCATTTGTCCAGAGGTTGTAACACATCCGTCAAATGGCTTGGCAACTTAATTAGGGTGATATTGTTAGAGATAGCTTCTTCAACTATTCGAACACTAATATGGCTAGCATGTCCATCATATACTAGCACCGCTGTTTGGCTTGGAAGATTCTTTAATTGTCTCAAATTTTTTATATGGGGGATAAAACTTTTGGTAAACCAGGTGAAGAATTGGGGTTCTTCCATCCAACCATTTTTTGACACTGCATACAGAGTTCCAGGATACGCTTTATCAGACACCCAGCGTGCTTGTATACCAGCGCCCTTAAATACAATGAGAGGGGGAAGCACAGACCCATCTGCTCCCACACACGCTAAGACCGTAGTAGATTCGCGACCTGATCCTCCAGAAACACGACTTAAAGGCTTTCCCTTTTGTCCAATAGCCCTTAATCGACTTGGGTCACTTTTAAAGCCCGTCTCATCTGCATTCAAAACAAAAGATGCCTGTTCTGGAGATATTATTCCGAATCTGTCAAATGCGCTGCTTAAATCTTCATAGAATTTGTAAATTATATCCGGACTTCTGGCGTCCATGCGACATTTTTGTAGGTGTTCGGGTTTTTTTAAGGATAAAATATTTTTATGCCGTTTTAAAAACGAGTAATACCAATCTATACCTGGACGGTCCTCAACAAACTGGGTTGAAATATTACGAGATTTTACATACTCCTGAATGAGGTCCAGTAGTTCGTCCTTATCACATGGAAATCCAGCTTTTGCGCGAGCCAACAAACAATCGACGATTTTCTTTTCTGTGTCATGAGTAAATGTTAATTTACGACCTCGTCCTGCAGAATCAATCGCGGTTTTTCTTCCATTAAGCCGCTGGGAAATAACGGATATCGGTACATTGTAGTATTCTTGTGCCTGTCTGTAAGACATATTTCTGTTCTGGACATCTCGAACTGCATTTTGTAGGTCTTCTTTGGTATAAGCTGGCCCACTAGTTTTGGGAATATATTTTCTGGGCATCTAAAACAAATACACTTACT
The DNA here is from genome assembly GCA_036250285.1 of Pyrocoelia pectoralis. NCBI lineage: Eukaryota > Metazoa > Arthropoda > Insecta > Coleoptera > Lampyridae > Pyrocoelia > Pyrocoelia pectoralis. Next base: position 30,888,435 of record CM070080.1, read on the forward strand.
AAAATTAACGTTTACATTTACCCCATAAGTCTGTTTACATTTACCCCATAAGTCTGTTTACATTTACCCCCATGGACTTTTTTTCGGGGTAAATGTAAACACTTTTTAAATGTTATTAAAATAGCATTTTTACTTTAAAAGCATACTTAGACACGAAAGTTACTGTACTTGCAACAATACAAAGTGTATTTTATAGTACTTACCGTTAAAGTTAAATTTTCACAAGAATTTATTGTTGGGGTCCACCAATTGAAAAACCGAATTATTGTAATGGTCACAATGAGAACACAAAACAAACTGAAAACGCGCGTAAAAATGCCTGCATCTTTGTATAATAGGAAAGGAGGGGATATTAGGCAAGGGTCTGAAGTTATAAGGTTCTAGCGGCAAATTTAAAAAGATTGCTTGTGGCGTTTACAATTGCCCCTGTTTACATTTACCCCACTCGACCCTACATACTCATTTAAGGGAGCGAGAATATCTCTAATTACCACTTAAATAATAGTTCAGCGGAATTTGTTAGACAGTAACTAAGAATGATTAGAGAAAAACCATTTCGAATCGATATCTCATGAAGATTAATTATATATTTACACAAATTATATGTAGGATTATTAAATCACAGTAAGTTAGGTATAGTGGATGCGAAGATCCACCTTGTTAAATTTTATGTGACAAAGTTACTTATGCAGCAGTGCAAGAATCGTCAAAGCTTTATGGTATTTAAGACTGTTATTTTGCTTCGTTGCAAACTAAAAACCATTCCCATCTAAACCTTACGAAATAAAAGAAACGTTACAAACAAACTGATTATAATCGGGAATGTCGAAAACAGCAAACAAAATAATTTCATAAGAAAAAGTTGCAGCCAAGTGCGTACTCTCACTTTTCTCTCTCATTTACCTGGACAATGTCTAATTTTTTTCTTTTTTACACAGTTACAATATTTTAATTTAAGCAATAATTTATATATTTTCTTTTATACTGTAGTGTTGGTGTCATTAATGACAATGCAACAATTACAAGGGTATTGCCAACTTTCGGAATTTCAATTTAGCAAATTCTTGTGACCGAAGTAATTTTGTCTGGAGATACTTTCTTATGGCGGTCACGCGTTGTCATAGTACAGCTCATATCGAATCAAAGTATTTGTGGAAGAAAACAAACATACAAATTGGATGTTAACATCAATAAAAAAAGTAGATCTCTTACTATCCGTTTTTATTGAAATTGTTATGCGATGTGCAAAATTTGAGAAAACGTTTAGAAGGCCAGTTACCTCGAAAGGAAAGTTCGCAGTATACAAAATCTTTTAAGTTGACTGAATTGTTTACCTTGTGGAAAATTTTTATATTACATTGGAGTTGCATACAAAATCGTCAATACGTTATAATATTATAATTAATTAGTAATTTCTAGTAAGTAATGTCTTAAAAACCTTCCATATTCGATGTCTGATATAGTAGAAACCAAATAAGCTTACGAGGGTGTTTGATATGTTACAATAAAGAAGAGGTCTTTTACAACTTTAGCTAGTTGTAAACTAACATATTTTTAACTTAAGTTTCGCCTGATTCATAATAATCGAATTTGTATGTGACAAGGCACACGTTAATTTAGGTACCTGGCCTCGGCTATATATATGTATGAAAATAAAAAAGGTTATCCTTCTTTCACGCATTATTTAATATTCATTGCGTAGATACGTATATTTCGTAAGTCTATTACAAACATATAAAGTAAGTCGGTTTAATTGAAAAAGTGCGTGTGGTTGACATTTTTTTAGGCCTAACGTAGCAAGCACACGTGTAGTATTATAATATTAAACTTTTCCTGGTCTACTTTCTTGCCTTTCCCTGAGAGAGGTCAATTACGGTTTACTAGAAACCGTTTGGTGATATTTAAACAAGTTGCATTATTTTCAAATTTGGGTAATCTGACAAAAAGAAATAAGAGCAAAAAGAAAAATGGAAATATACCTACAATAGTTATTCATACATCGTAACTGTATTTCGACATAGGCTCGATAGACACGAAGGTATTTTGTCGTAATGGGCACTCCAATTAAGAAATAATTGCCATATGCGTTCTCAACCAATTTGCCGCACTAATTTTCAGCTTGTCACTACTATTCAACCGCGAATCATATCTTCATCTTGATGAATAGTTCAAAGCAGAAGAATCCTTGATGATAATTGCTTCTGTTTTTGTTATGCATTGCTCTGTTGAAGAGTTTTGTAGATCTTAGAACGTAGTTTCTTTGGTTTTTTGAGAGAGTTCGTATGTATTCGCTTTTTCGTTGTATCAGTGTCGTTCCTACGAAAAAAAGTTAATGCATAGCTGTACAAATTTTAAACAAAACGTGTTCACTAGAAGAAAATCTGCGGACAGATCAGAAGCTGTGTTCCAGTGATGCTTTCGAGCATCTTTTTTTCATGTCACTGACAAGTTCGTCTGTGTTTTTTGGCCTTTTTGATCATGGCTTTCGTGCTTCCCGTAAAATCCTACATCATTTTGGAACTGCATTGTATGTTCATATACGATGATTTTTTGCCGCATTGTTAATGAAATGGAGAATACGAATTACAATCTTGCATTTGGCAGAAGCTTCATCGTAATACTATGTTAATATAATTTTCTCTGCAAAATGAATCGATTAAACATAATTATCGATGTTTATTTTAGTTATCGATTTAGAAAGTTAGTAATGCACGAGGTGATACTCACGAATTTATAATTGAAGGACATTTAGTTATGAACCTTTTAACTATATGTACACTATTGATGACTTTATCCTTTGATTTTAAAGGCCAACAGGACGCTAATTAAGGTACTGCTTCAGTCGCAAATGTTGGGTCGCAATCGTGGTACTTGGTGAGCGTTGGTTCGGTTCCTGTAAATTTCCAAAAATATGTCTAAATCGCAACGGTACTGAAATAAAACAAATATTCCCTGAATTGGTGGTCGTTCATGGTGTAGTGTGTGTACTCTTTCGTATACCACGAAACTACACATGGCGGTGTCGGGTTCGAATCCCGACCGGATGGGTGTAAAATACCTCCGAACATGGATGTTTGTAAGCGTATAGGGCTAATAACCATAGCAATGGACGCCCTCAACACCTCTTCATGGGACGGACTTCCCTGAAACCCACAAAAGTATTTACGAAGGATGTTTTATGTCGGCTACATTTACTCAAAGAATGGGGAAAAGGTCAATAATCGTCTAGCAAGATGAAAGAAAATACTTGGATTATCCTTTGGGAATTATCACAATGGGAATAAGTCGTGCTAACAAGATTACGTCTGGGTAGAGCATTGTCTAAATAGCAATGAAGAAAATATTAAAAAAACTGCGTGAGGTTTATAAAAGAGACTCAAATCTTTCCAAATATTTAATCAATTCAACCACGTGTCGATTAATTACTATTCCTCATCAAACAATATGTAATAATAATAATAATAATTGATCCCTGGTTGAGGGTGAAATTCCCTTAGTAAGGGTATAGTGTTAATAACCAAAGCAGTTGATGTGCGTAGCGATGCTCGGAAATCCTCTGTTCCCAGATCTCGACCCATAATAAAAATAATAATAAATATTTAAAAGGGAACATTTTAAACATTGAATACCAGAGATTAGTAGGTATTAATAACAATACAAAAAACAAACATTGTGACTGATTCGGTACATAGAACAACTAGAACAAGGAGAATTTCCAAGAATGAAAGGAGAACCAGGCAAGGAATTTCTGGTATAATTGATCGAAAGTTGACGCCACAACAGATTTTACAATAAGTGGGGTTGATTTATAGTCCACTGGTTTTTATATCGCAGAGTGTGCCATTATCACAGCACCGCACATAATATACTGTTTGAGACTTAATGCAAAGACCGAATGCTTTTATTGGGCCGACGCGACGTCCAAAATTTCCAAAACTCTCACTTTTAGTGTCACGTTCGACCGAATTGTAGGCGATTTTTAGGAACTATTAAATGAAATATCTGTCTCTCAGTCTTGTTTTGTCGTGAAACCCATTTCATTTCCAGCCACACAAAGTGCAGTGCACCTAATTAATCTATATATGAGGTATAGTATAGCATGAGTAGCAATTCGGCATTTTTGAGAATTTTCAGTTCTTAAAGTATGAGATTTGCAAAACGAAGAGATTTAAAACAGTTCATTATTTTCATTTCTCTTCCTCATTTAAGATTAGTAAATTGTGCAAAAAATGCAGAAACTTTTACGAAAGTACTGTACACGTGATAATTTGGGAGTGGGGTGAGTTATAGAAGTTATTTTAATAAATTCATTGTTGCAGAAAATAATGATTCATTTCATATCTTGAAAATACACACAACTTGAAAATATGCTGCCCATTCTAGAAATTGTACGTACTTAATACATTTGTTCAATCATGGTGACAAAGAACACTTTGTTTAATTCAACAATGCATTAGGAGAAACGCCAAAGTTCATACACATTCTTCGCCTTCGGTCATATAAAAAAAAGGGGAAATTGTCATTGGCGTCATCACCTAATTTACATATCGCCCAAATTTGACTATAATTAACGCCGTATCCCACTGGTCTTCTAAACCCACGACTAAGCAGGAAGACGATACTCATAAAGAGAAACTCAATCATTGATCAAAACTTTGTGAGAGACTTGCATGCAATCATGCAGTTGATTATGCGATTAAGGTAATTTTCATCAACTAATTGAATTTAATGTCCCTTTCTCCCGTACGTCGTGACTGTATTTATCCCGTAGTAGTTCAATTGGAGAAAATTAACTACGGTAAATTGGAAAATTGTCTATTAATGCGTTCGCTTGTAAATGACACAATTACAATATCGTTTAGATAAAAAAATTAAAGAAAAAAAACACGCACGTTTCTCAATCGTTTCCGTTTCATTTTTCTCTTGCGATTGATAGGTGAGTGCGCCATAGTTTTATTTTTCATATTTTGCAATAATATGAAGGTATTGTTTGTTTAGAGACCATTTACATGTAATGGTAATCCAAGTTCTTAAGTTTAACTGAAATTATCGTAACTAGGTCATTTTAAAGATATTCTGCAATTCCTATAGGTTTACAAAGTGCTTTTATTACATCACCGCGTACACCGTAATTAATCTAAATTTTTTTTCAACGCGAAATCGTAATTACAGAGGATGATTCTCCTTTTACTTCTTCACCTGTAAAGTAATTCGATGTCATTCGATCGTAATTAATAGACACGCGATGTTTGTTAATTCGCAATTTTAGGTCAAAGCTCTAGTGTTTCAATTTGGATTAGGTACAAGACGGGCTGTATTGGCGAATAATTTTTGAACTGAGATTGTCTTACTGAAAAGAACGACGTAAAATTTCGTCGTTGAGTCACGTAGGTACGTAACAAATATGGTGTTACGATGGAAAACAAAACACGTGCCTTTTATAATATTGCAACGCTTTCTAGATAATGAACCAATTGACTTTTTTTCATTTGCACAGTCGCGGGTTCAATATCCCGTTAAGTAGGGAATTTAGTATGTTCTCTTCCTACAGCTTGCATATACCATACAAAATGCAGGTTTCGCGATTGTCGACAATCTGCATCGCCGTTTGACATTTAACCCATAAAATTAGCGAATTGTCCCCTGGGAAATTGTATTTAAATTTCGGAGCATTAAACTTTTGATAGGATTGCGTGTTGCAATAACTGCAATATACATTTAAAAGATGTTTGGGAGAGGGGGGAACATCATCCCTTTGTTTATTATATGAAACGTTGACTCTTTTGGAGTCAAGGAACCATTTATCGGCTCATGCAGCTGATATATTGCACATTCCAAATTTAAATAATGACGATACAACGGACGACTTTTGAACTCATAATTGATATTGCGAAAGATTTTAGCAATTAAGATGTTGAAGTTGGGGACCGCCAATTTTTTTTGGACGTTAATTACTCTTAAGGTAGAAATTCGGCAAACGAAATCTGCGAGGTTGTTGACTTCTATTTCATGGGGTCACTAGGTTACTCGAATTCGGGCCACAAAAAAAATGTTCCGTTTGGTGCATTAGTCCGCTAAATATTTCAGGTGTAACGTAACTTTTACCCATCCCAATTTTGCATAAAATGTATCAGTAGTACGGGCATTATTTGTTTATGTATTTATTTATGTAACATCTGGTGGAGTATCTATATATAAAACGGTTAAAAGAAAAACAACTCCCAAGCAAAATATCAAGTGACACACATTTTGCATTGCTAAAACCACAGATAACAATATCAAAGTTTTAAAAACAAACTGCATCACAGGTCAATGATCTTATATAGGTATTATTTTAATACTATGATTATATTCAGCAGCCGAACACTTGAAAACTTCCAGGATCAACCTAAATTTTAGTGAGATTAGATTAACCCGCGCATGTCCACGAGAAGGGACTTTTAACGAAAATCTCCTTGTTTATTATATTTATTTTTACAATGTTATTGACCAGAGATAATGTTACTTATATCATTTTTTTATTTTTATGGCAATAGTTTACTTATACATGTCAGATCGCTAGTTACCTAGTGCGTTTACGTGAGGGAAATGCTAATTAAATTACAAAAAAGGTAAGATTTTATTTTATTTAGAAACTGGCAAAATTTTTCACGTTACAAAATTAGCACGTCCTCAAATTAATCCCCTACCTTATCTATACAGTAACGTCATAAAGGTCTACAACCTTTTTTTTTAAAACAATTATAAAGAATTGTAATTCGTTTATTAAGGTAGTGGTATTTAACATTTAAAATAATAATAATTATGAAATTCTAAGTAGCCTCTTAGTAATGTTTACGTAAAAGGTCCTCCGTTCGATGATACTCGAGTTTGGAGTATTTGGGAAATAAATTTTTTTGCATAATCACACGCGCTACTCCGCCATAAAAAGGATCTTTGTCAAATTTTATTTTTCATCCGAATTAATTAATCATTGTCTTTTATCGTCGATAAACATTACTAATTGGTAATATGGTTATGTTTGGGCTCCTTTGTTAACATCCTAAATTTTATAATCAAATCTTCTTGTTATCTGGCCAAGTTCGAAAGTTCACAAAGTTAATGTGGGAGTCAAAAGAATTTTGGTTTAATTTGTTCGAAAAATGAGATCATTTCGGTTATGAATCACGGCACATTTTTACACGAATAGATATAATTATTAGTGTGTTTTTATAAAAGTTATATAATTTAATTCAAATATTATTATGTATTCGCGTCAGCGTCACGCATGTTAAGTGCCAATAATTAATGTTTTTCTGCAAATTAAGGGGTCGTACGAGTTAATTAAGTTTCACTCTATTAACGTCCTTAATTTTCTATGTTCGGGGGTCTCTCGCTAATTAAACGACTGACGCCTTTCCTTACTTCTTTGAATATTAATTATAATTTGGTTTAAGGGCGACATCGTTAAAATTTGCGTCATTTACTTTTTTTTTTGAACGTAACTGACGTAATTAGGTATTGGAAAAGGTTGCACAATCGTAATTATCTTTTATTCTCAATTACCTAGCTGTGATTAACCGATTAAGTCGTTTCCGCAAAAGGTAACCTTTTTCTAAGTTTAAATAGATGATACAGCACATTTTACCTCAGAGAACAAATAGCAGTTACACACTCGGTATAACTGAGGAACAGTATTTTTTTTGAAAAATATCACATTTTTACTTTCAAGGGAAAAATTCCTATTTTCAACCCCCTATACACACGACTTTCCCGCCTTTCAATTCCTTTAAAACCAATTGTGCCGGAATTTTTACAAGTTGGCATTGTTTAGATACTTAATCGAAATAGAAACAGGTGCATAGAACAAGGAAGTTCCCTTTTTGAACCAAAATATAGTTTAATCGCTTTTGAAATTTGCGTTGAAAGAACTTTTTTAAACTGACAAAGTGTAAGTCGCGAAGTCTTATCATGTTTTTTAAGACAACACAAAAGCGCCCACTGTCGTTTTTGGGTAAAGATTGTGACAACACATATTTTTGCACCATCATAATAATATTTTTCACGAATGTTTGGAAAATTGGGCGATATGGCCCGATTATTGATTTAATGATTTTTAAGTAAAAGAGACGCCTGTATGAGGGGGTGGGGGTTGTAAATATAACCCGTATTTTGAGTGAAACTGCTGTTTTTGTAAGTTATTTATAATATATTCGAAAATGTGTAACTCATCATCAAGGGTGCCGCCAGAAAATTTTCCCAGGGGGGCAAGTAGCATTGGGGTTTCGTGTTTTTTAAGATTTCGTACAAAATGTATTTTTATTTTTAAATTGCCCCCCCCCCCCCGCCCCCCCTTTGGCGGCGCCCTTGCTCTTCATCATCATCACACTTTTAAATTTGGTATGTATCCCTATATTAGCAAGCCATACTCGATCGCTGCTTCCACTCAGTTTTCTGTGAACTATAATGCTCAATTGCTCACTTTTCGATAACGGGTTAACATTACAAAAAAGTCAGTTATTGTTCGGGGTCTCTAGAATGAGGTGTGGCTTTCCGTTCGCCAAAGATAATATGCTTTGATAGCATTTTCATTCGTCAACAAATAAAAATAGGTTAGGCAATGGATCTTGTGGACGAAGGGTTGCTTTTTATAATTCTTCCAAATTCAGACTTCAGATTCATGTCCTCCATTATGTCGTTTTCTGTGATCAGAAACACCACCATACTTTATTGGTTCGTGTGGAATGTGGATACCGGTGGATACTATTGCACATTCCGTGAAAAGTTGCAGAAGTGGATCGGAAATTAACAATAACAATAAAAAAGAAAATATTAGTGTGAAATCTTATTCTTTCGAAGCAAAATGGCGTACCTACCTATAGTATTATCACGATTTTTTGATGCAACTTTTCCTAATATTTCGTATTTTGGTTACGTAATTAGGATTACATACCAAAGAAAAATTACAAACAAAATATTGTCTTTAATTAACCTTATGTTTAGAAAGGTAAGCGTAAGAGCACGCATGCATACGTTTGCCATGGGTACCAGAAAGTCCTAAACTTGGGGGGGGGGGGGGGGGGCACGATGAAATTATCAAGCAATTGTATGTATTTTTAATAACATTTTAATTTCGACATAGATAGGTACAAACTCATTACCTAACTTTAACTTGTACATGTTCACTTATTTCTGATCAATGAAATATTCCTTCTTATTTCTGAAAATCGGTTAATAACCTTTTTAATAAAACATTCTGTATTTTTATTAACAATCTATGCACAGGCACACTGAGCACACAAAGCCCAGTCAACCTCTCTTCCGGCATAGTGGACCGTAACCATGTTTTCACTCGTTTCAAAGTATTAAATGATCTTTCAATAGTTGTTGTTGTTGTTGCTGAAGGTAGAGCCAGAAACATTCTCAATGCTTTTTTACGCTGGGAAAAAATCACAGTGTTTATCTAACAGTTCAACAAGTTTCAACTGAGTCTCATTATCATAACCTTTCTGGGCCCACATTTCCTTCCACGTTTCCACTTCTTCAAAATGATCGATGTCGTATATTTTTGAGATGTTCGAATTATATTTTTTTAATGTTTCATAATTTTCAGTTAAAAACTGTGGATGCAGTAGTGAAAGTGCAAATGCGCCTCCTTTGCCTCCTAAGAAAATGTTGTACCATAGTTAGCTTTTGCATTTTTGGAAACTATCTTTGAAAATATTTTCAGCGACACTTCTGGCGATCTTTAACAAGGACAGTTAAAAGGATTTGTACATGATTTTTAGTATAGACAGAAGATTAATATTGCTTTTGCTTGTAAAATATTACAAACTGGTTCCAGTTTAGCGGAATAGTAAGAAATACTATATAAAGAAACTAAAAATTTAGAGGTTGAAGTTGCAGATAATGACTGACTAACTTTGGCGTATCTGCGTTTCTTTTCATGGTATACGACAAATGTTCCAAAATTCAAAAATGTTTTGGGAGCGTTTTTCTTCAATTAGGAATTGGAAACCAATTATAATGCCCTTTTTGGCCCCCTCTTTCCGCTGCCCAGGAGGTTTGCCTAAACAGAGAACACAAAGAAACTATGGCAATTCTCAGTAGTAATTAAAGAAACTAGTAAACTGCTAGACGCCTAAAATTACAAATTATGCAAATTCTATTGTTACCATATGCAAAATTGAATAATCCTGATATTTTAATTATTTTTTTGGGAATCCTGACGAGATCGTAAGATTGGGAACGAACAAAAATAGGATAAGAACGGGGTTAGTAATTTTTCGATTGAATTCGTTGAAAAATATCCGTTAATACGTAATTACGTACATTAGCTCATTCCAAAGTAGCCAATTGATGTTTGATTCGTGTGAAAAATGATCAATTACCGAAAAACATAAAACGTGTAGAAAACATGCGAATATGGCGTTTTTCATTCTAGATATTCTCATAAAAAAGACGACATCAGTACAAATTTTAGCAATTACGATGATAAAAGTTTTTAACTCCCCAAATATCACGTAATAAATCAAATCTGTATCCCCTGCGTAGTATTGCCTTCGTCCAATCATTTCGAAAAAATGTACCTATCCATGAGTGGTGTTTGAGGACGAAGTTCTGAACCATTCGAACCTATCGAAAGCGAATTTAAATTACGAGATTCGTAAATTTTCATTAAATATCTTCGGTGTGTTGTTAAATTTTGTGTCGCGATACTGTTTCTCTCTCGATCCGGTTTGTGATAATAAGACAATTTTGTCCGATACCAAATGTGCATAAATTTATTTAAGGGAGTTTTCTTCATTAGTCTGTGTTTATTGAAAGAAGAATGTTTGATGAAGTCTTCTTTATTGGAGGTGTTATAGTTCCAGCTTTCTCGTCCTGCATGGATACGATTTTGGTCTTGGTTGTTATAACAATTTGGAGCTGTTTTTCTGGACATGGAAATCTTTTTCGTGCATTCGTTCAAAAAATCAACATTTTGCCTGCGTATTATATGTGGCGCGTTTTATTACTACGATTGGATATCTGTATCTGACTATCGAACTTAATCATATCTGCATTAGTTTTTCCAAAATTTTTTTGAAAATGATAACAATATTTGTTAGATTAGTGGACGAAATGATTATAAATTTTTTCTCTATTAATTAGACGAATGATTTAATAATGTACAAAAAGTTTAATGAAAGAAATAATATTGTGAGGTTACAACAATAATTATTAAATCTTTCACCAAAGATTCGCCTGAAGATGACCGTCTAGTCGAAACTAGTCACATTTAATTAATAAAGAAATATGGAAAAAGTTGTTTTTAATCATTTTGTTATAAGTGTTTTTCGAGAGTAAATCGATGGATGCAATAATTAATACATTAATGAGTTTGGAAGATAATGCGGGAAGAAGGATGTTGTGTAGTTCGTAATTAAGTCGAGCGACATTGAGACAATTAAATCACTCCAGACGAAAGTGTTTTTTTATTGCAAATATTTGCAAGTAAACGTGTTCGAATCGTTTAAAAAGAAATAAAAATGAGAATCCTGTATGTGTTTTTTGGCTATAATTCATTTTTCTTACACCCGATAATTAACTAATTCATTTGAATTTAAATACCAAGGATTCCCACAAAACACCTTTATTATTGATTTATAATCTACAAGTTTTACAATTTAATTGGATCCCCGATTTTGTTTGTTTAATAGACTTGTTTTTTTTTTCATTGTGCATCTAATTTAGTTTTTCATCTCCTATTATTTTGATCATCTGTGTCAAGTTATGGTAGATAAATTTGAATATCATTTTGGAAGAATAAACATTGTTTGGCGTAAATTAATTCCACTATTACCACCGTTATTATATTGTGTTTACATTCGTTTGTTATGCACGACTACTTGATTAAATAGTCAAATTCCTGTACGGTACAGTGACGTTGGATAAACCTAATTTTTTTAAATTCTCTTTCTCACATTTATTTAAAACGACGACGGCCCAACGTTCGCTTTGTTCGAAATGAGTACCTATGCTATGCAATTGGGACTGAACTAAATATAACGCGTTGTAATTGCATTTTTTGTGTAACTTAATATTATTTTAAAACGAGTACCATGTCAAGTATTAATGAGTCTTTGGGGTGCAGGTGTAAGTGCGTTGCACTTTGGGGTCACGAAAGGTCGTATAGGTCACGTGTCCGCTGACCGCGTATCGATTACTGGTTCCACTCGAAGGGAAAATTTTTAGTTATGTCACGTTGCAAAAAAAATTAGACGCTTTAATGACTTTTCCAGATCGGCAAACTAATGACACAATTTTTTCTATTGCAGATCCGAAACGACCACAGTACATTTTCCATGCCTTATCACGGATCATCGGCCTCTTCCGGTCCATTTAGCATTTCGGGGTTTAACGGTGAGTGCAGGAACGCGACAAATATTAAGGGACGTCGATGGATTAGTTCGTCCGGGTCAATTATTAGCTGTTTTGGGACCTTCTGGCTGTGGTAAAACGACGTTATTGAACTGTCTCAGTGGACGTCTAAAATTAGATTCGGGACAAATTTTATTAAATCGAGATTCGTTGTGTAAAAGATGGAAGAGAAGAATGTGTTACGTTTTACAACAGGACATTTTTTTCGCGGACTTGACGTTACGACAAACTTTAGAATTTACGGCACGTTTAAGACTACCCGATACGATGAGTCATTCGCAGAAGATGCAGTACGTGGACCACATCATAGACGTTTTGGAGTTAACAAGTTGTCAAGACACCATTATAGGAGATTATATCAAACGAGGTTTAAGTGGTGGAGAAAAAAAGCGAGCAAATATCGCATGCGAACTTCTCACCAATCCATCTCTTATGCTTTTAGATGTAAGTGTGCATTAACTAAATTTCCAGATGTATCTTTAAATATTTTGGCCTAGTTTTATTTATAATTGATGCCCAACACATGTTGCTGCATTTTTGGTAGCGTGCGAATTTTTAATAATAATAAAATCGTTTCAGGAGCCGACATCGGGATTAGATTCGCATTCCGCCTATAGTTTAATGTCCATATTAAAAAGGTACGCCTTTTCCGAGGGAAAAACGGTCGTCGTTACCCTTCACCAACCGTCATCACAAATCTTCCATCTATGCGATAAATTACTTCTACTGTGCGGCGGCGAATCTGCCTATTACGGCGATACTTCCAAAGTTGTAGATTTTTTTAGCAACGTAGGATTCTCAATAAAACCACATTATAATCCGGCGGATTTCATCTGTAAGAACCCTAACCACCTTCATCACCACCCAACTAACGTATGTGTATCATTACAGTGGAGCAAGTAAAAGCACCGACGGAAATTCGCCAAAAAATCGTAGCCGCCGCCAAAGAAGCACGGAAGAACAAAGATTATCCCGTGGAATTGCAAAATCAAGAATGTCCCTACATACTTGATAAATACGGCGATCCTCCAGGTCGACCGGTCGCATCGCCTTATCCAAATTTGGACCGTTAGTATTTTTATAATCAACAACACTGTTTTATTTAACGATCGATATGTTTTTTAGCAGAAGAAACTTTAAATTCTGTCGATCCAGAGGTTAGAAGACTGTGGTTGGATACGCACTCGCACGCGTCTTCATCAGTTAGTTCCGAAACGAGCGACTCCGACTGTTACTTTACGTGGCCCACCAGTTTTTGGACACAGTTTAAAGTGTTATCACAACGAAATTTTTTAGAAGCAAAACCTCGAATGCTTTCTAAATTAAATTGGGTACAAACGATAGGTTTAGGATTGTTAGCTGGATTATTATGGTTTCAGTTAGAAAGAAGAGAAGAAGCGTTACATGACATACAAGGTTGGATGTTTTTTTCAACAACGTATTGGATGCTTTTCGCACATTTTGGTGCACTTAGTTCGTGTAAGTTTCCATTAGTGCTCGAAAACCCATCTTATATTTTTTTCTTATTTTAGTTCCTCCGGAACGAGAAGTGATAAATAAAGAGCGGCAATCGGGAGCTTATCGGTTATCTGCCTATTATTTAGCGAAAATGGTTGGTGAATTACCGCTTACTGTCACTTTACCAGCAGTTTACCATCTAATATCGTATCCTATGTTAGGTAAGCCTTTATCTGATTTTTACAGGTGTCTATTTCATCTACTAGTAGGCGCGTTTAACCTTTTAAATTAGTGCCAATAGTTTCACACTTCACTGCTTTTGAAAGTTATTTTATCGGTCATTTTATGAACTTAAGAAATTAATTTGGTTGTATGGCGAAGGCATGCATTAAGCTTAAGTACATTCCTGGTGCGTAAGCCATGTACAAATTTAATTTATGATCGTAAAAACGACGCAGTAGCAGATGTACGATGATAATGTCTCTTAAGAACTACATCAATAGTTAACTCATTGAGTATACACCGTTGTTAACGTCATTAACGTTTTTGTCTCTACTTTGTTTTTTATTAAGGAAACGCTGTTATAACTAAATTATTTTTATCTAGCGTGTTTATGGCATTTTCATTTCTCTGTTTCCAACAGAATCTTAATTTATTTTTAAGTTCTTATTCGAATTTGTAACTAAAATAGAAATCGTTACGTTGGCTAGACAGGTGATGGTGGTGATTACAGTGCTTTGTATAATCATTGAACTTTAATGTTTAAACTGACTTACCTAAAAGCCAAACTATCTTGATCCATAAAAACTCCCAAAATATCAAATGTAAACAGAGAATTACTTAATTAAGTGAAAGTGTAATGGACGATTTCCCCCGCAATCATGTGCTTTGGACAAAGAGCAACTGCTAATTGAAACCAAAACGTTTAATGTCTTCAATTACAAATTTATGCGAATGGAAAATCAATAATATCACGCTCCTACAAATAGAGACCTGGAATTAGGATTACGTGATGTGATGTTTGTATAAACACACCAAAGAGGAAATTACTTAAAGCTCAGGAAACTCCACGTCATATAGTCCAGACCAGACAAACATCGTAAAAAATTAGCAACTACATCTGGAATATCTCCACAATTGCGGATTTGCAGCAACTTTTTCAATCGCGTGAAGTGCATTTTCCAACGTTTTGGGGTATATCTACCAGTGTCAGAAATCTATTATTGAGAGAAGCTGTACACATTTTTGCACACTAATGTACCTAAAAATGAGGAATGAAAATTAGCATCTACATCTGGAATATCTCCACAATTGCGGATTTGCAGCAACTTTTTCTATCGCGTCAAGTGCATTTTCCAACGTTTTGGGGTATATCTACCAGTGTCATAAATCTATTATTGAGAGAAGCTGTACACATTTTTGCACACCAATGTATCTAAAAATGAGGAATGAAAATTAGCAGATAGATAGATAGTTGCAACCCAGTAATCAAAATTAAAAGTAACTAATGACTCGCTTAGTGTGGTCATTTTGACACTACTCGATTTTGTATAGGGATGCCAAGGAAGAATTTCCCCCACTTATAGAAAGCGGGGCATCACATTATTCGCATGCCCAGCCCATCCTCCACATCAAATCCCGATTACAGGATTAATTAATATATGAATGTTGTTACTTTCAAAGTAAATCGTAAATCGCTAATTATTCTATTGGAGGGGATGGGAAGGGGATTTATACGGTCGATCGGTTTGGCGATTACGGGAGGGCTATGTCCCAAAAGCACATGTAGCTTACCTTGTCCATGAGTAGACAAACCCATGTGTTCCTTAATCAAGGCGATGTACTGTAAGAACTAGCAGCGATTAAACCAAATTGAAGACTTTTATCATCAGTCATCAGTTTCGAGGTGCGAATTTATTGATTTTTCAGCTCGGAGCGTATGCCACTTCGGCTGCAAAACAGTATCAATTATATTTCATTACAATGCGCAAGGCAAATAACATCGTGTACCTACTTAGGAACAGCCGATCGTGCCAATACTTCTGGTGCAAGTTATCAAGCATAAACGATATGCATACGTCTCGACGTTAGGCTAGTAGGTATCGTTTCTTCCGAAACGTCTGTTCGTGTTATAAAGCACTAAGAGCACTAACGAATTATAAACGATCTACGTAGGTCCTAATGTTAGCGTTTTTATAAGCGGTGCTAACTTCACGATTCTCCCATTTCGCGTTGTGTAATAAAAGGAAGCGAATAGTGTTAAATAATTGTGCATCGGCGGCAATGGCGATGATTTGTAAAAGCAAACTATCCATCTTTTACCTATTTGTATAATAGTGTTTCGAAGTACTTCTGTTTGGTACTGTAGGCAACCATTGGCAACAGTTGCAACGGAACAATTACGTGGAGAGGTTATATTCGGTTATAATCATGGAAAGAGGGAACGTACCTACACCTCTTCAATATTTGTTGTTTAGGAGTGCGATCGATGACGTGCACCCCCAATGGCCAAGAAAACCGTATGACCAATTGTGTGATTGTCTTTTTGCTTATATAGCTGTGATGACGTGGAGAGGATCGACTTTTCCAAGATAAATAGGAACTGCAATAAATGCCTAGCACGCTTTACGTTGAAATATATGTTGAACAAAAGTGATTGGGATATCTCCTCTTGGTGTATGCCGCAGAGCATTTGGCCAATTACTTCAACCTGACTATTTACTACGTTTACATTGAAACTAAACACGATAAGGGCGGCTTTTAGAAAGTTTCTTCTATTATCAAGGTAAAAGATACAATCACCGTGAGGTCCTTGTATCTAGGTCGAATTTACTAAGTACAAGTGGATTTTGGGCTTGGTGATACCTACATTGCACTTCTTAACGGAAAATATCATTAAAACAATAAACTTAGTAAATTAATTGGTAGCTACGTTTCATACCAGATGTAATTATTTCAGTACGTCTAAAAAGTTGTGACCCTTTCATTATACTGACTTGCTCAGCGACCTCCTCCAAAAAGAATGGGTTTTTCAGTTTAATGATTAAACACTTTTCATTGCGCACAATTTTGTTAAAAAAGATGTATACTTACCAGCCTATGTAGACATGTACCTTAAATTTTAGTTTGCTATCCAATAAGTAACCCAAAATATTGGGCACAGCTAATTAGCCCGTATTCATCATAAGATACTGAAGGCTGAAAGTTCTTTTTCCTGCTTATTGTGATTGAGTTTGACACCGTTAGTTGGGAGAACTCTAAAACTCAATTAGTACATTAATTAAGAAAGATGTAATCCTGTAACATTGGTATACATAATGTGTAGTAACTCCCTGAAGAGCGCTGGGATGGATATGTAGATACGTAGAACGTAGGTATGTAGTAAATACTAATGGTCCAGAAATTGAACCTTGCACTACATATCGTGCTCGCACATGACGCCATTTAGTTGCACAACTTGAGAATTGATAACATTGATGATCTTTAAATGAACCTCGTAAGTAACACTTTCGCGCAAAAAAAGGTTAACGTTGATCATGTTATCATGTAACAAATAATCAAATCAACGAGATTAAATTACGTGGATTAACCTTGCATTTTCAGTGTGACGAATCAATTGAAAAATTCTGATCTTATCAGTTCATTATTTTGATATTATACCTAATCGTTTTAGAGTGGCTCCTTTTATTCAAGTGTACATTTTCTCGATTTAATGTGGGAAAATTTAGAGATAACACCTGTACAGCTCGTTCAGCGTAATACAGAACCACTCGGTAACAATAAGGGCACAACGTCCACTGGTCACAATGCCCACCGTCTTCTAATCCGCCACTTTGGTCACAACGTGCACTCTGGTCACAGTCTAAATACAACCCAGTCATTTCACTCCCACGCAATTCATGTTCCGGAAGTTATATATATATACTGTAAGAATCCCAGCATAATGCGCAGTAAACAAGTATTATATTATAACATCTATCTGTGATAGTACAAAGTAATTACAAAGTATGAAAAATCAATACGGCCGGTCGTGATATTTCAAATCTCCGCATCCGGAATCACTCCCAGCATAATGCGCAATGGAAACCGGTCTCTTGCTTATCTGTGACCGGTGTAACACCGAGATGAAAGGAATTGCGTGGGAGTGAAATGACTGGGTTGTATTTAGACTGTGCTCTGGTCATAACCTTTACCAACGCCTTCTGATCATATCCCCCACCGGCCTTGGTCGTAACGTCCATTTTTCTTTTTCCCGGTCACAATGCCCACCTTTAAATTTTGTCACAATCTCCACCGACTTGTACTGGTTATATCGCCCACCGACGTTGGTCGTAACGTACACTTTTCTTTTTCTGGCCACAACGCCCACTTCTAATATTGATCATAAGAATTACTTGGTTACAACGTCCACCAATGCACTTTGGCCACATCGTCCTCCGAACAATGGCAGAGGTTCTAGTTTCTCTATAGCTTTCTTATCACAAAAATTTTAAAAAATGTTTCGAATGAAGGTTTCATCGGTGGGTCTTATGACCAAAGTGGACGTTATAACCAATACACAATTGTTGGCCCCAACCTGCCCTTATCACTTTTTTAATTTGACAGCTCCCACGCCACTTTTATCAGTAGGTCGCCGGCCCTGGTTCGACTTATCCTTTCTACCCCGATAGCCACCCCGTCTGTGCCCATCTCGCGTATATTTCTTACGTAATCCTCATAGAGGTCTCCCTTGTCCAGCTTGACAAGAACCGCCTCAGCTCCGCCCCGACGCAATCTTATATTTGCCTCATCACTATCGTTTGCACTATATTCCGTGCGTACTCTTTTCCTTTGTCGTCTTCCTTTTCAGGCCCACTGCTTTCCAGTTCTCTTCTGATCCGCTTTCGGGTGCATTCTCGTTGGACCCCTCTCTCTGTAGCACAGTTTCCCGGGATAGTAACCCAGTCGCCGCCTGCGCATAGGTTTTAGGTGTCTCATAAACGTCCTGTTTGTGTATCCTTTCCCCCATTGAATCCTTGCCCATTGTGCACTTACATTTGGCCTTTATTTCCTGACTTTGGCCCGTCATCTCTACTGTTCTGCCTCCCACAATATAGTGAGGGTTTCCTCTCGCTGCTTTCCACATTCTGCTGCCCGTAGCCGCTCTTTTAGTGTTGCATAGCCCCCCCCCCCCCCCCCTCAATTGCGTAACTCTTCCAGTCTGCAATCACTTGGTCTTTCCCCTTTATTGTAGCCTCGTATTGTGGTACCTTCCCTTCGTGTTTTCGTGCCTGGTCCTTTGTTCCTTTTTCCCTGTCGTTCCATCGTTTTTCCCAACCGTATTTACCTTCCTTTAATTTGTTGAACATATACAGCTTATCTGGTACTGCTCAATCTAACGTTTCAAAATTTGCTGCTGTGTTGATGTAAATTAAAGACCGTTTCAACGGTGATGTCTTTAGTTTAACCGTTAAATTAAATAGAATACGTCGATTTTGGAAATAACATGTCAAAGAAGGAATCAATTCGATGTAAATTTGGGAACTTCAACAGTGAATTAGAAAATTGCAGAATTGTGTTGTATAAGTGTGACCTTATTCACGCAGACGTTTCCTTGAACATAATAAATAGTCGTCAAGTATTCAATTTGCAGCTTAAGTGCATAAATTGTTTATGATATTATAAAACAAGATTAAATTAATAAAAACAAATGATAACAGAGACACAGCAATTACTTTCTTTACATGTAAGCACGTACAACTGTTGATGAATCTGACCAACTATTGTAAAATGGTTTGTAGATAATATTTTTCTTTTTTTTTAGGTTTTCATTCACCTGTCGTGTTCATAACTCTTTTGGGCTTCCTATTGCTGAATACGATCGTAGCACAAAGTGTCGGTTTTTTTATTGGAGCTGCTTGTATGGATATGCAAGTTAGCATAACCATTAGCGCACTTTATACGTTAGCTACGCAACTATTCGGAGGATATTTAGCAACAAATATACCACCATGGTTAACGTGGATGAGGTATACGTCCATGGTACATTACGCCTATCAAAATATGCAAATAGTGGAGTTTAGCGAAGGTCAACCGATTAAGTAAGTATGCGAATAGATTAGTGGTCATCGGTGATATAAATATTGTTTGAAATTTTAGTTGTTCGATGCAGTCCAAATTTGAGATCTGCAGAAATTCAAAGCACATTTCAGCGTCTGTGATATTGGAGGCACAGGGTGCACATTTACCTTTGTGGGCGAATACCTTAGTGCTGTTAGCATTTCTTGTGGTGTTTAGAGTACTGGGTTATATTGTGTTGAGATACTTTAGAACCCCGAAATAAACTTTTTATTTGTTTAATTGGAAATTATTGAAAGAATTGTGATAAGTTATATTATAACGGTCGCCGTGGTGACGACGATAAATGAACAAGTACGTGTTTACTCCTAATTAATTTTACTTATGCTTTTTTGACTGTTGTGAATTCTTCTACTCCTACAAGTGTGGTAGATTATTACTTTTTGAAACTGGCTGTGTTCTAACATTATAGACATCATGATAAATAATAATGATAATAATTGTATCCGCTAAGTTTTTTTTTTGTGTTTTTTGTATCGTATCGTATCACATAATTCATTCCAACTTGTTTTTAATGTGAAGAATTTTTGTTATTGTTACCAATACCTACCTACTATTAATATTATAATAAGGCATGTATTTACCTATCTATAGTTGAAGTTTTTATAAATTAGAGAGATTTAATGTCGTTACAACGCAATAATGAATTCTTCATAATAACGACAGGTTTATATACTTTTCAAATTTTATAAAATAATGTCTAAGGTGCGATGTTGAAGCACAGTGCCTATGTTAACGATGTGCCAAGAACAGACAACCAGCTACGGCGACTGCCAGAACTAAAAGTCTATGTAGGATACGTACATTACCAGTGTACGTTTAACTCGTAAGACTTTTCTGAACTGTATCATAGTATTGTTAGGATGGTTTTCGTTTGAGAATTCATTTTTACGACGAGGTATTACAGATTGTATTGTAATATGATTACCGTGCAGTGTTCACACCATAACTTAGTTAAAGGCGAGTCCACACAGGCAGTTAAGTTGTAGATACGATGTGTACTATTTATTAGTTTATGTATTTTTGTTGCTAATGCCGTGTAGGACGATGTAACATAACCATATACATAGATATTGCCTTTTAATAACGAATACATGTATTTACTTTACTTTACATCTGTGTTCCTTCTTGCTACTCTTTATATATTTTAATTCTTTTCTTTGAATGTCAGGCAGGTATTCAATGGTATCTCGAGATGAATAAACATTTCAGTATTTTATTATATATGTAACAGTTTTATAAAATACTGTTATTAGCATTTAAGAATTACCAGACCAAAATCTTACTGCCATTTTATTCATCAATAAACTTTTTAAGCATTATTCAATCTAATTGAAAATGTTTTCTGTTTCATTAATAATGCAAGTTATTATATCAGACGTTATCATATCATATACGTCATTAAATTTTAAAACAAGTCTCGTAAACCACTTCCATATGTATCTAAATGTACAAAGACCTCTGCATATTTACTACGTTATAGCTAGTCCTAGAGTTTCTTATTACTAGGATTTTATTTATATTATTAATATTATTAATTATTAAACCAATAAAGACTATTATTGTCATTTTAATTTATTTAAGTTATTTCTACCCCATTTCTCTTTAATACCAATAACACGCTTCTTTATTAGTAAGTATGTTGTAAAAAAAGGAATAGTTTAATACAAATGATTTGTTAAATTAATTTTTTTTAATTTGGAGAATAATTTAAATAAATTTTGTTCTAAGATAGCAGACACAACACACAAAACACCAATAATTGCAAAAATATTTTATTAAACCAACTGTCATCAGCGAACAACATCAGGTTAAAGGATCTGTGCCATCATTATTCAGACATTACTTTGTAATTATTTTCAAGCTCATTGCCACATTTCTCCCAACGATTGTATTTAAGGTGAGAGAAGTACTCGTTTTTGTTTACCCAATATACAGTTTCATTTTATATATTACCGATTTGTTGTATTGTATGTGTATTTGTCCTAAATAAAGATTCTTAATCCTAACAAGTTAAAACTTATCCAAAAAGTATACGATTACCCTTCTCCTAACAACTTTCTTCTTCTTTTCATCCACCCTAGTCCCTCCCTACCATCCCCAAGCAGTTCCATCCAACTCCTTCGTTCCTCTCTGAGCTGCTCACACTCCCCAACAAGTTTCCTATACTTTTCCAAGCTTCCCCACACCTTCTACACTTCCTTCTCACATCCTCTCACCAATATTTATTTACCGCCCCCTCATTCCCGCACCCATACCTCCCTATCAGTTTTTTCTTTTTGATATTTAAACCAACCCTTAGGAATCTGGGTATCCCTTCCACCAAATCTCTCCATATTTCTCGTTGTACCTTCCCTCTCGAATTCTTCCCCTTCTTTCCTGTTTCTCCGAATCCCTATCCCTTTTTGTCACATTTACTAAGGTAATCTCTCCCAGACCTCTCTCCTTTCTGCCACACAGCACGTAATATTCTGAGAATATCAAATTTGGGCAACTTTTTGCTAACAGTGGTGTACCTAGTTTAAACTTCAGCAAATTTTAATAAGGTTAGTACTCATTTTTTTAAGATAATAGGGGCAGAGCTGATGGTTTTTAATGTAACGAAACACTAGGTACCTTAAAGCTTAAATTACAGGTTTCAATGTCAAAACTCTTTTTCATGGCTATGACAGTAATTGAATAATTATTATAATGTTTGTTATGCGATCATAATTATGAAAGACGATCATAATTACTTGTAGGTACTTACTGTCATGTTACTTCTGTCTTAATTACGCTTCTGAACGTTCATGTCAATTAACCACAAGATAGGGTAATTATTTGAGTTTTAAGACATCAATTTTCTATGTAGGTACCTTAATTAGCAGTGAGTAAAATGGTACTTTTGTTAAATGTTGCTACATAATTACATTGACTTAGTGTATAAAGTCAATGATAATTATATCATTTTTTATTTCGATGCTGCTTGATTATAGTGTCGCTCTATTTGGGAAATGTGGAAAAGATTTTTGGCAACCTTTATAGTAACGCTATATCCACAAAGTTGGAAATTTGACTCATCCCTCTGTATATCAAACTATATTAGTCAAATTTGATAGTGGTATAGAATATTATAGGTAAGTCAATTTGTGTTCGAATTTAAACTCACACAGCAGCACAGAATAACTCCAGACAAAAAAAGGGCCTTTTATCTTTTGTGTGAAAAAGTATGTGTTACTGTGCAAACTTTAAAAAAAATTGTGGCAGAAAACCATAGAAAAAGAACAAGAGTTACAGAAAACGAAAAACTCTTATTAATATTAGAGTATCATTGCAGTCATGTCTCCCTGACAGGCTGTGATTTTTGCGGAGCAAATAATATTATCATGTCGTCCATTCCACCCCGCACGTCGCATAGGACTCAGTCCTTAGACGTTGAATTCTATGGACCACTAAACTCATATAGGAATGAGTGCAATGTTTAGGTAGGTACAGGGGAAAAAATATCTCACGGTTTCGAAAAGATTTTGCTTTTGCAGCATCAGTGGGTAAAGGAGAGTCCAGCTTCAGAGCAACAGGATCTACCCGATTGAATCTTCTGTCTTCAAATATGAAGATTTGGCGGCTGATGTTTTAAATGACGCAGAAGAAATAGCAGTCTTTGATAATGGAGTTGAGACTAAGGTTAACGAAGATATTTCGTCAGCAGTAATTCCGAAATCTAACCAAGAACTTGTAGGAAGAAGATCCCCGCAATGTTGCTCTTCAGAAAATAAAGCTGCAATTCCTTCGACGTGAACGACGATTTTGTCTCTTTGGCCTCGTATAATCCCTCGGCCCTTCCGGCCTCGTACTTATGGTTCTGCTGCGGACCTTCAAAAAAGTGTTATGATTTACTTTTATAGCTGAAGGAGAATTAATTACTTATCTCTAAACTTACTTAGTGGAACTCCATAAATTATAATAATTAATAATAAATACAAGAAAATTCCACTACCTAATATTTTATTTCAAACAAAACCCGACACTATGTGTAATTATCAAGAGTAACGAAAATAATAAGCGCCTCATAATCAAAAATCAGGTTATAGCACTTATAAATATGACAGTTTTCAAAAGGACTGCGTCTCATCATATTAAGGTAATTGTTAAATCATGTTAATACTTCTTAGAGCGTTAAAGTTACTAGCTGTACCCACAGAATGTTTATCCAATTTTTGACATCAAAATTTAATTATAATACAATTGAAGAATGGGAATTAGTAACGCTTAAAAGGGAACTTCCAGCCATGGGCCCATGGCTGAAATTGAAGAATTTATAGGACGCAGGTAGCAAAGTTGGAATCTTTAAATAACCAAAAATTGCAAACTCGCCCCCTCTCATAAATATAAAAATCAAACATCCAAAATCTCATCACCCTTCTCTAACTGTAAAGTCTCATTCAGAGAAAAAGCTTTATAATTCCGAGAAAAATTGTATCATTTTTAAGAAAAGTGTGCACAATTTTTAGGAGTCTCATTCCGAGAAAAAGCTTTATAATTCTGAGAAAGATCGTATAATTTCTAAGAAAAATAGTACAATTTCTTGGAGAGTTTTATTCCGAGAAAAAGATTTATAATTTCGCGAAAAATCGTATAGGTATGTAATTTCTAAGAAAAGTGTGCACAATTTTTAGGAAGTCTCATTCCGAGAAAAAGCTTTATAATTCTGAGAAAGATCGTATAATTTCTAAGAAAAATAGTGCTACAATTTCTGGGAAAGTTTCATTCCGAGAAAAAGATTTATAATTCCGCGAAAAATCGTATAATTTCTAAGAAAAGTCGCACAATTTTTAGGAAAGTCCCATTCCGAGAAAAAGCTTCATAATTCTGAGAAAGATCGAATAATTTCTAAGAAAAGTAGGTAGTACCTACACCGCTACAATTTCTAGGAAAGACTCATTCTGAGAAAAAGTTATATTATTCTGACAAAAATTGTATAATTTCTAGGAAGGTCTCATTCCAAGAAAAAGCTTTATAATTCTGCGAAAAATCGTATAATTTCTAAGAAAAGTCGCACAATTTTTAGGAAAGTCCCATTATGAGAAAAAGCTTCATAATTCTGAGAAAGATCGAATAATTTCTAAGAAAAGTAGGTAGTACCTACACCGCTACAATTTCTAGGAAAGATTCATTCTGAGAAAAAGTTATATTATTCTGACAAAAATTGTATAATTTCTAGGAAGGTCTCATTCCGAGAAAAAGCTTTATAATTCCGCGAAAAATCGTATAATTTCTAAGAAAAGTGGCACAATTTTTACGAAAGTTTTATTCCGAGAAAAAGCTTTATAGTTCTGAGAGAGTTTTTAAGAAAAGTAGTACAATTTCTAGGAAAGACTCATTCTGAAAAAACGTTTTATATTATTATTCTGACAAAAATCGTATCATTTCTAAGAAAAGTAGTAGATACACAATTCTACAATTTCTAGGAAAGTCTCATTCCGACAAAAAGCTTTATAATCCCTCGAAAAATCGTATCATTTCGAAGAAAAGTGGCACAATTTCTAGAGAAAAAGCTTTATAGTTCTGAGAAAGATACATATAATTTCTAAGAAAAGTAGTAAAATGTTGAAGAACGACTCATTCCGAGAAAAAGTCATATTATTCTGAGAAAAATCGTACAATTTCTAAGAAAAATAGTACAATTTCTAGGAAAGTTTCATTCCGAGAAAAATCGTATAATTTCTTAGAAAAGTAGTAGATAGACAATGATTCTACAATTACTAGGAAAGTCTCATTCCGAGAAAACCTTTATAATTCCTCGAAAAATCGTATCATTTCTAAGAAAAGGGGCACAATTTCTAGGAAAGTCTCATCTCATTCCAAGAAAAAGGTTTAAGTTCTGAGAAAGATCGTATAATTTCGAAGGAAAATAGTTAAATTTCTAAGAAAGACTCATTCTCAGAAAAAGTTATATTATTCTGAGAAAAATCGTATCATTTCTAAGAAAAGTGGCACAATTTCTAGGAAAGTCCCATTTCGAGAAAAAGGTCTACAGGGTCCTGGACCTCACCTTCCGTCTTCTGTACCTCAGTTATTAATTAAGTTAGGTTTTTGATATTTTGCAGACGTTTCCTGTACCTCAGAGTATATTTCAGGAAAATATTTTTGATTATACAGGGTGTCCCAACAAAGTGTGACGCCATGATGATATATTTTTTTAAATTACATGCTTTACTTTTTTTTACTTATTTGGTCGTCTTTTATGCTTGTCTACATATTCCTAAAATTCTATTGAAATCGGTTCAATGAAACCAGCGAAAAAAAATAAAAACGAAAAAAAGTCGGTTTTGCACCACTGGTTTTAAAAATTAATAAAAAACGCAAATAGTACCGGGTTAATTAAATTTTACGATACACTCATTAAATAAAATTTTAAAGCACTTTATCTTCCTTATTTTAAATTGCAACCCCTACATATTTTGATGTCATGCGACGCGGAATTGAAAAACAAAATTTTTTTTCTAGTACAACTGTATGACAATTCCTAATATTGTAAAAGTTATTCCAGAAAAGGTCATTTTATCAGTTATTGCAATAGCCATTTTAATTGATAAAAATTGAAGGCGCCTTTGAAAAACAATTTGTGGGGGGGAATTATTGGTGAACATGTTATTGGTCCTCACTTTTTTAACGGACATTTGAATGGACCAATGTATCTGGATTTTTTTCAAAATCAATTGCCAAATTTATTTCAAAATTTACCAATAGCTGTGAGAGATGAAATGTGGCTGCAACACGATGGAGCTCCAGCACACTATTGATTACAAATCAGGGATCATCTCAACACAACCTTCCCCAATCAGTGGATTAGAAGAGGAGGATCAATTGCTTGGCATCCTCGATCACCCAACTTAACTAAATTAGATTTCTTTTTGCGGGGCTACGTTAAGGAAATCGTTTATCAAGAACCTCTCACAACACCAGAAAACATGCAGCAAAGAATCCTGAACGCATTTCAAAGCATTACACCCGGCCTATTAAGAAGATTGGCAACATCATTTCATACTCGTCTTCGTTTGTGCCTTGGAGGAAACGGAAGACATATCGAACATAAATTCTAGCCTCTTGCCTTAAGATTTTAGAGATTATTGTGATCACAAAACATGTTATGTTAATAAATTGTCTTTCAAAGGCGCCTTCGATTTTTACCAATTAAAATGGCTATTGCAATAATTGATAAAATTACTTTTTCTTGAATAACTTTTCCAATATTAGGAATTGCCATAGAGTTGTATTAGAAAAAAATTTTTGTTTTTCAATTCCGCATCGAATGACATCAAAATATGTAGGGGTTGCAATTTAAAATAAGAAAGATAAAGTGCTTTAAAGTTTGAGAAGTTTGACACTAGATTTTGATCACCCTGTATAATTTGGATCAATGAAACTTGGTAAACGAGACTACTACACTTTGTTTAATGAGTGTGTCGTAAAATTTTATTAACCCGGTACTATTTGCGTTTTTTATTAATTTTTAAAACCAGTGGCGCAAAACCCACTTTTTTTCGTTTTTATTTTTTTTCTCTGGTTTCATCGAACCGATTTCAATAAAAGTTTAGGAATATGTAGGCAAGTATAAGAGACGACCAAATAAGTAAAAAAAAGTGAAGCATGTAATTTAAAAAAATATATCATCATGGCGTCACACTTTGTTGGGACACCCTGTATAATCAAAAATATTTTCCTGAAATATACTCTGAGGTACAGGAAACGTCTGCAAAATATCAAAAACCTAACTTAATTAATAACTGAGCTACAGAAGACGGGAGGTGAGGTGCAGGACCCTGTATAATTCCGAGAAAAATAGCACAATTTCTGTCTGTTGTTTTCAAGAGTTTCAAAGGAGTTTTTCCTAAGAAGCCTATGCAAACGGACACAGTTCACATACAGACTTTCAATTAATCGTGTAACTTTCCAATTGTTCTTCCCGGCGTGTCCTGTATGTAAGGGATATCTTCGGATATTACAGGGAATGTGGTTACTTTGTCTCAGTTCTCTCCGCTCCTATTTGTTTATGAAGATAGGGGTAACTTAAAAGTTCAGATGCAAACCAAAAAGTGGTAAGGTTTGCTTTTGCCACAGTATAAAGTTACCTCCCCTTCTGTTACATATATACATATTGGTAAGTAATTTCGTTAATGGTTTCTCTCCATAAGCAGTTAAGTTCGAGGATTTTTCAAATGGAACAGTAGAACAGTAATTTGCAGCGTCTGTTTCAGAATCGCTTAGTTTCGCTATAATTATCACTGTCTTCAGTATCTTCTTGAGTTGAACAGGTTTAGTTTTGGTTATCCAGTAATTCCACAGCTACCACATTTAAAAAAAATAAAATAGTGATAGTGTCAGTGAGTCCTTTTATTGCTCATTTTTCTTGTACGAGTTTTTTATGCGACTTACGTAATTGAGCGTTAGAGAGTTCGACTAGAAACTCGTTATTTTTTTAATTTGCATTTACACCTATTCTAAGAAATTTGCAGTAGCATAACTGGTGTTATTGATAGAATGTAGGTATTTGTATAATTTATTTCTCATTAAAACTATATCGTCTAAGTCGCTGTTACATGTGTGCTGAAATGGTCACGTGCACACACTGCATATATTTAATGCCGCGACCTAACATGCGATGGAGAGTGCAGAATCAGACACCGTCTGAAATACTATCGCACCAACTTATGTAATTAATAAAGTATTAATTGGTTTTTGGAAGTTTATTTATTTGTGACAAAGTCACAACATGGCGCAGTCGGAATAAAAAAAAATAAAAAAAAAGAAGCTTAAAAATGGAATTGTTATCGCAACCAAAGTGTATGTGCTTAAAAGGTGACTTAGGCGAAAATTGGAAACGGTTTAAAGGTAATTACTTAGTGTATAGTGAAGCCAGTGGAGTTAGTGAAAAAACAAAAAAAGTACAGGCTTCAGTGCTTCTTTACTGTATGGGTGAAGAAACGCGAGAAATACTAGAAACCTTGGAGTTAACAGAACAAGAAAAAAGTGACGCTACATCTATTTTGGAGAAATTGGATCAATATTTTCTCCCGAAAACTAATGTAAGTGTCGAAAGAAACAAATTTAACAACAGGTCTCAACAACAAGGGGAGACATTTGATTCCTATCTGAATGAGTTGCGAAAGCTCGCAGCTAATTGCAATTTTGAACATTTGAAAGATGGCATCATAGCAGATCGCATTGTGTGTGGAATAAGAAGCCAGAGAACGAAGGATCGATTACTGCGAGAAACGAATTTAACACTGCAGAGGACAATCGAAATTTGTAAAGCGGCGGAAATGACAGATATTTACATCAGGGGGTTGAACAGCGAAGAAGTTGCGGTGAGTGAGATATCTCGTTCAGTGCGACAGAGTGCGGGAGTTAATAGTGCGAGTGGTAGTGGTATTAGGGGTAGTAGCCGTGGAAACCATCACCAGCGAGGAAGAAGCCATAACTCCACGAGGGGATCGCAACAACAACCTGAAGCCAACACCTGCTGCAGATGGTGTGGATCAAAACACCAAAAGGGACACTGTCCAGCTTATGGCAAAATCTGTGCGAAGTGCAAAAGGTATAATCATTATGCAAAAGTTTGTTTTTCTAAGAGAGTGAATGAAGTGGTTATGAATGATGAGAATAATGAAAATGAGATTGAATTGGGTGAAATTGTCACTCCTTATAAAAGTAGCAATGATTGGTATCAAACTTTGGAATTAGTTGATTGTAATAATGAAATGATTGAGTTCAAGCTAGATTCAGGGGCACAAATAAATGTTATTCCACTCAATATTTATCAAACTTTAAAATTTAAACCTATGCTTAACAAAACAAATATTACAGTAAAAAATTACGGTGGAAATCCTCTTAAAGTAATGGGCGAAATTGATTTTGTTGTCAAATTGGGAAGCTTGAGCGAAACGCTAAAATTTATAATAATAGATACCGTAGGAAAATCAGCACCTTTGTTAGGAATTAATGCGATAAAGGCTCTAAATTTAGTTACTTTAAATTCAGTTTTCGAAGTTGAAAAAGTCAAGTCGGTGGAGAACTGTTTAGAAAAGTACAATGAAGTATTTAAAGGAATAGGAATTATTAAAGGGATAGAGCAAGATTTCAAATTAAAAAATGACTACACACCAACCGTAGTGCCGTGTAGGAAAGTACCTTATAATCAGTTAAATACCTTAAAAGAGGAATTAGAGAGAATGGAACGTGAAAAAATTATAGTTAAGGTCACAGAACCAACAGAATTTGTGCATCCGATTGTAATCGTAAATAAAAATCAAAAGTTAAGAATTTGTATTGATCCCAAAAATTTAAATGACGCGTTGTATAGGGAACATTATAAACTGCCAACCTTCGAAGATCTAACGCATGATATGGCGGGAGCGGAATTGTTCACAATTTTAGATGCATACAAAGGGTTTTGGCAAGTCATGCTAACGTTAAAAGCATCGTTGTTAACAACATTTGCAACACCGTTTGGTAGATTTAGATTTTTAAGATTACCGTACGGGTTAAAAAACGCGCCGGAAATCTTTCATAGAACATTCGCGGAAATTTTTGCGGGAATTAAAAATGTAAAAATATATATAGATGATATAATCATTTATGCGAAAAATGAGAAAGAGCATAATGAAACCCTAGAAAAAGTTTTAAAAATAGCGCTAGAAAGAGGTATAAAGTTTAATCTTGACAAATGTAAGTTTCAACAAACAGAAATTAAGTACGTAGGACATATTTTTAGCAAGGACGGGATAAAAGTCGATAATGGCAAAACGGAAGCGATCAATCAAATTTTAACTCCTACAAATAAAGACGAATTAAGACGTTTCTTAGGAATGGCGACGTACTTGTCAAGGTTTATACCAAATTTATCGACATTAACTTATAATTTACGACAGTTGCTAAAGTTAAACAATCATTGGGTGTGGACCGAAACGCACGACGAAGAATTTCGAAATTTAAAAACAATATTAACTCAAAGTCCGGTTTTAGCATTCTACGATATTGAAAAAGAACTTTGCTTATCGGTCGATAGTTCGCAAAAAGGTATAGGGGCAGTTATCATGCAAGAAGGTAAACCAATTGCTTACGCGTCCAAAAGTCTAACAGAAGCGCAAATGGCTTACGCGCAAATTGAGAAAGAACTATTAGCTATTGTTTTCGGCTGTCAGAGGTTTTATCAATACATATTCGGGAAAAAAGTCATTGTAGAAACGGACCACAAACCGTTGGAGTCTATTTTCAAAAAGGAGATCGAAAAATGTCCTTTTCGATTACGCAGACTTTTAATAAATTTACAGGGGTTTGATATTGAAGTGAAATATAAGCCAGGTAAATATTTGTATATTGCCGATACATTATCAAGATCTAGTTATAATGACAAATACTTTAAAATACTAGAGAGAGAAGTAGAGGAACAGGCGAATTTAATTTATAGTATTAGCATAAGCGAAAAACAAATAAATAATATTATTATTGAAACCCGAAATGACCCGGTTTTACAAAAATTAAATAAAGTAATTATACAAGGCTGGCCGACACATAAAAATCAAGTTGATGATGACGTAAAGCCTTACTGGAAATATCGCGATGTTATTACAAATATAAACGGAGTTTTATTTAACGGAATTCGAATAATAATTCCTAAAGTAATGCGTGGCGAAATATTACAACGACTACATTATACGCACATGGGAATTGAAAAAACAATATTAAGAGCAAGGGAATCGGTATATTGGCCATTTATAAATGCGGAAATAGAGAACGTAATTAATGATTGTTATGCTTGTTTGAAATACCAAAATAGTCAGCAGAAAGAACCAATAATAAATAGAGACCAACCAACAAGGCCATGGGAAGCGATCGCAACTGATTTGTTTAATTTGAATGGCAAGGATTATTTATTAATAGTTGATATCTTTTCCAAATACCCAGAAATTTTCACATTAAGCGATACTAAAGCACAAACAATCGTAAATTTAATGAAGTCAACATTAGCGAGACATGGTAAACCTGATATAATTTATTCAGACAATGGACCTCAATATTCAAATTACGAATTTAGAAATTTCATTAAAGAATGGGAAATTAAACATGTAACCAGTACACCACATTACCCTCAGTCAAACGGTTTCATAGAAAGACATGTACAAACAATTAAACGGTTATTAAAGAAATGTTTTCACGATAATCGCGATATTTATTTAACATTATTAGAGTATCGAAATACGCCGGTTGGGAATGATTTAAAATCACCAACTCAATTATTATTCGGTAGGCGAATAAAGGGTATACTTCCAAATAACGAGTCATTGTTAAATTCAGATTCAAATCAATTAAAAAAATTACCACCAAATTTCGATAACAAAGTAGTAAAACAAACCAATTATTATAACAAAAACGCTAAGAAGCTTCCGGATTTGAAACAAAATCAAACAGTAATGCTACAAAATACTAAAACAAAATTGTGGGAACCAAGTAAAATTGTGTCGATAGATAATGAAAGACCTAGATCTTATGAAGTGTTAACAAATCAGGGAAATACTTACTATAGAAATCGAAAATTTATTAGACCAGTAAGAAATGTTACTAATTTTAAACCTGTAATTAACGATAATAAATTTGATGAAATTTTTGAAGAAAATATTATAAAAATGACAAATTTACCAAATTCTAATAATGTAAAGAACCCTAATAATGTAACCAACCCTGAAAATGTAAAATCACCTATTAGAAATGAGCGAAAGGAAAGTGTGAAAGGAGAAAGGGGGGAAAAGTTAATGCAAACGCGATCTGGACGGTTAATCAAAAAACCATCCCATCTCAAGGACTACACGCTCTAGTTTATAGAGAATTAGTTTTAAGAAAATGTATTTTTAGTTTATAGGATTATAACTATGTATTTTGACTTATTTTGTAAAACAAAGGGAGATGTTACATGTGTGCTGAAATGGTCACGTGCACACACTGCATATATTTAATGCCGCGACCTAACATGCGATGGAGAGTGCAGAATCAGACACCGTCTGAAATACTATCGCACCAACTTATGTAATTAATAAAGTATTAATTGGTTTTTGGAAGTTTATTTATTTGTGACAAAGTCACAACAGTCGCTATAACCCACCCAAAAAACGTAGTCAACTCAGATATTCGGTAACCGTTTTATTGTCTTTTTTATTATTTTCATAACAAAAACAATGTTACACTTGCTTTTCATAAATTTTATTTAAAATAACAAAAAGTTCAGGGTAAGTCTTTGCTTAGTTATGTTTATCGGTTTAAACAATCAACCATAATATCTCTATTGCAAGGCCAAATTTCTATTTGTTTTTAACAATTGATAGCTGTTGCAACTTTATGCTCGCTGGCATATTGAATGATGGCAATATTTTCGGTGAGCGCTGGTGCCAGTCAAGTAAAAGCTGCTGAATTTTCAATACTCAATCTTTTAGCTTTTAAACCACAAAAAATACACTTCTTTTTATATCTACTGGGACGGACGACATTTGGTCGATTCATCAGCTGAGCACCATTGGAAAAATGAATATGGAGGTAAATATATTCCTGCTGTATTAAAACAAACCAACATAAACTAGGAAGAGTGTGACTGTGACAATTCTTCTATGGGAGATGTTAATGATATTTTTTTTAATTTGTGACAAATATGAGAATACAAGAGAGAAATTTGAACCGAAAACATCAAATTCTCTTGCAACATACCACACTTACTTAGTTTGAAAAACATCAACATTTATAACATTCTAACGAGATTTATAATAGAGAATAGTGTACAAATATAAAAGCAATACAAATAAACAACAACTGTGGTTAAAGGACACCGATCCGTGACCAAAAAAAGAAAGGAAAAAAAAACAAACCTCAAGAAGCGTTATAGCCGTCTCTTTCGATGGAAGTCAAAGCTTGTTCCTGACGGCGCAACCACTTTGAATACTGCCTACCGAACAATAAGTGCCTCAACACAGACAGTTGAGTTAAGTTTGGTACAGATAAGTTAGATTAGGCCTATAAAGTGCATAATAATTTATAATCACTATCATTATCTTGTTGGTTACCAGGGAAAATCAATTCTGCAGTTGATTGGAACCAGCTGATGACTTTGAATAATATAATCAAACAATAACCATTCTGTCTTTTTCTCTGGTATTGTGTCCATTGTATTTGTATTTACGAGAAATATACTGACTATTATTATAATATTATATTACGTAAGTATACTTCATTTATACCAGTGTAACTAAGGTTCCGCCAGTGTAGACCGTGGGTTCCGCCATTTCACCTTTAAACAGAAAAATTTAATATTCATGGAGTAATTCGAACAAAAAAGAAAACTCTGTGACGATCTATATACGAAATGAAAATAATAATAGTTTTAGGGACGTAATTCCACTCAATCGCATTGAGGACTATTAAATCTTTGTTTTTGAACAGTTTTAACGTTGTTGTGGAGTTATAAAGCTGCAAATTTATTAGATTGTATCTTAGTAAAAATCACGTGATAGAGTTTTCTTATACCTATTCATATTATATTATATTATATTATATTACTTATATTATATTATATTACTTATATTATATTATATGTATTATATTATATTATATTATATTATATTATATTATATTATATTATATTATATTATATTATATTATTTATATTATATTATATATATTATATATATATTATATTATATTATATTATATTATATTATATTATATTATATTATATTATATTATATATGTATATTATATATTATATTATATATTATATTATATTATATTATATTATATTATATCTATTTATATTCATGATGCTTAAATTTTAATTCCGAAAGTTATAAGCTTCTTGAGTGAAAAGTACTTATTTCTTTATAGGTATAGTGAATTATATAATATTAATAGGTCCTATAAAAACAAAATACAAATGGAAAAAGAAAAAACCACCGCGATTATGAACACAAGCTTTCCTACTACATACTTGAAAATAGCTACCATCATACCTCTCCCTAAAAAGGCGGAACCAGAGTCCTATATTTTAGGTTATTAGACCGATAAGCTCCATGCTCATAAGCTCAGAGCTTATCTTTCGAACAATCACGTTTTAACGAGTAGGTCTGGTTTCAGTCAGGTTTTAGTTGTGCCATTTCACCCTCAAATGTTACCCACCACATCATTACTTCTGGTGACGAGAGTGAACTTCGCGTAATTATTTTGCTTGATTTCACTAAGACGTTTGATAACCCCCGAAGAATGTTGGCAATGGTACACCACGTTGAGTTTTGGACAGGTGGCTGTTTAATTAGAGTCGTTAGAGATGTCATATGAGTGGTTATTGAAGCTTTGTGTGTTTGTAATCGACTTTCTGTAATAATGACTGCCTTTGGTAATTGTATGAATGAATGAAGAGCAGTTCCCATTCTCCATTGCGGTTCCTGAGCTATATCAGTGAATTTGCGGTGTTTTCTGCGTGTGTACGTGTACTGTCTAAATTGTTTGTGTTGGGAATTGCAATATCCATTATGTAGCTATACCTATGATTTTTTGTTTGTTATTTATTATTACTATTACTTATTCACGTTTTCTGTTATTTGAAAACGGATTTTTGAACAAAACAAAGCAGTAAGGATAAGTACCTAGGTATATGAATAAATTGTATATAAGTTCAAAGCTCTGGATGAAAAAACCACTTGATTTTCAAACTGCATTTCAAACTCGTAAAATCTTACAAAAAGTTTGGTTTTTCTGAAGCGCTAAATTAATAATTTTATCACATGTTATTTTATCTGTGTTTTTATATTAAATGCAGATGCAAATATTCTTTTTGAATTGACTTTCATTTTCATAGACTTTGCTCAGTAGTTTCACTATTACAAGTAGGTAGATAACGATTCAGAAATTTACACAACTATATTTTCGCTTAACATTAATTCAAATTAAATTAACAAAATTCCTTAATAAGTTATTCATTTAAACACTTTTTTAGTTCTTAAGTTACATAATTATTTCAAAGGCGGAGTAATTACGAAACGGCCCTCAACCGTAAATTGGTTAGAATGATTTACAGATGTAATCTATATGTATACAGGGTGTTACTTAATGATATGTAATGTACTTATTTTAAGAGGGCGGGGCATTCTTGAACCAATTTTAAGTGGAAAAGTTCATATAAACGTATGCCCTAAAATGCTTGGTTTTCGATATACAGGGTGCTAAAGTTTTTATTTTTTTTCGTTTTTTCTTAAAATTTTTAAAATTGGTTCAGGGATGCCCCGCCCCCTTAAAATAAGTACATAGCATTAAGTAACACCTTGTATAATTATTGCCGTGAAGTTAATAGAAAGTGTGTAAAAAGAAAAGTCCTCACTCACTTGATTCATGAACGCCCATCCCATACCCTTTGACCTACATAGCTGAAATTTTGTACAGAGGTTGCTTTTATGATGTAGACAAGAGTTAAAGCAGGATTTTTCAAAATTCAACCCCTAAGGAGTTAAAATAGCGTATGAAGATTTGTATAGAAACCCGTCATTTTTTAAGTTAAATCCATAAGAATTGGTATATGGCCTTTCGGTTAGAAATTAAGACAGACGTGTTTCAAGATTTTCCGAAATTCAACCGCTAAGGGGGGGGATGAAAGGCTGTATGGGAATTCGTCATTTTTTAAGGTAAATTTACAAAAAATGGTATTTAGACTTTCGATTAGAAGTTAAGAAAGACGTACGGTTAAACCACTCGACCGATTTGAATCAAAATTGGCAAAGATGTAAATGGAAACCCAAAGACGACCGTAAGGTACTTTTCCAGACCGTCGTTCAGCTGCCCCCCCCCCCCCAACACCACGCGAAAATTAAAAAAATAATAGCTTTGAATTAGAAGCTATTTATGAGCTTTAAAAATTTGCAAGAATAACATTTTGAGCTCGATCCCCTTAGCAGGAATTTTAATTTTAAAATGGGGGGCTGAGTGAACGTTCACTCAGAAGTAGAGAAACGGATCATTTTATGATCCGATTTAGGAGCTTTCGAAAATCGCGTGTTTGGCACAAGGGGTCGTATTCTTGCTAAGGGGTTGCAACGTGGAAATGAAGTGTTACATATTTCGAAAGCTCCTAAATCGGAAGGTAATACACAGTCATAAAATGATTTGTTTCTCTATTATTTAACATAGTTCCCTCTTCTGTGTTTGGAAGAACGGGTATTTTTCCTGCTAAGTGGTTGCAACTAGAAAGTCACTTTATACATATTTCGAAAGCTCCTAAATCGGAACATAATACACCGTCATAAAATGATTCGTTTCTCGATTATTTAAGATAGTTCCCTCTTGCGTGTTTGGCAGAAGGGGTGCTTTTCGTTTTCCTGCTGAGGGGCTGCAACTCGAAAGTCAGTTTATACATATTTCGGAAGCTACTGAATCTGAGGATAATATACCCTCATAAAATGACCCGTTTCTCTATTATTTAACATAGTTCCCTCTTGCGTGTTTGGCACAAGGGGTAGTTTCCTACTAAGGGGTTGCAACTAGAAAGTACATATTTCGAAAGCTCCTAAATCGTAGGATAATATATAGTGCTGGCAAAAGTTGTGAAAATCGAAAATCGATTAATCGATTTCTGGGAAAATCGAAAATCGAAAAAATCGATTAATCGCAGATTAGTCTAAAATCGCGATTAATCGAAAATCTCGATTAATCGAAAATCGCGATTAATCGAAAATCGCGATTAATCGAAAATCGTGATTAATCGAAAATCGCGATTAATCGATTTCTGTGCGTATGGAAATCGTTCACTAATCGTGTTCGAACGAATCGATTAATCGATTCGTTCGACATTTTTGCCAGTACTTCGGCACTGCATAATGCCGACGCCGCCCTTAAAACTCTTTCTTAACCGAAGCTGTTGGATCTTTATTGGATCTACGCCCTACGGCCGTATACAACATTCTAAAATTTCCACTTGAATGTATTTAATTATATAATCGAAATTGAAAATCTCGATTAATCGAGAATCGCGATTAATCGAAAATCGCGATTAATCGAAAATCGCGATTAATCGAGAATCCCGATTAATCGAAAATCGCGATTAATCGAAAATCGCGATTAGTCGAAAATCGCGATTAATCGAAAATCGCGATTAATCGATTTCTGTGCCTATGGAAATCGTTCACTAATCGTGTTCGAACGAATCGATTAATCGATTCGTTCGACATTTTTGCCAGCACTAAATTAATATATCATCATAAAATGATTCGTTTCTCGATTCTTTAACACAGTTCCATCTTGTGTTTTTGGCACAAGGGGTGGATTTCCTGCTAAGAGGGTGCAACTTGGAAATGAAGTGTTACATATTG
Source organism: Pyrocoelia pectoralis (assembly GCA_036250285.1). Lineage (NCBI taxonomy): Eukaryota > Metazoa > Arthropoda > Insecta > Coleoptera > Lampyridae > Pyrocoelia > Pyrocoelia pectoralis. Next base: position 30,926,786 of record CM070080.1, read on the forward strand.
TTGTAGCCTAATAATGCTGGAAGTACATGCATTAAATAGATTTAATGGTATTTTTTATGATTTACCTCTTCGGCCAAACTAGTTTTGGGTTGTGTTAAGGTAAGTGGTGGAGCTCGAAAATCGAAACTACACTAGTTTAAGAGCTCCTAAAGAGCTCCTAATTATGCGCCTATGCGCCATCCTTCGTTGATGTTTATAAGTGGTGGGGGGCTGACTGAACCCACTTTCAAATTAAAATTCCTGCTAAGGGGATCGAGCTCAACATTTTATTCTTGCAGATTTTTAAAGCTCATAAATAGCTTCTAATTTAGAGCTATCATTTTTTTAATTCCCGCGTGGTGGGTATGCCAGCTGAACGAGGGTCTTTTCCAGGGACAGATGTAGAGTATTTACCGTTGTAACCGAAGTCTACGCGGACGAAGTCGCTGGCAACAGCTAGTTTAATATATTTTAAGTTTATGCTTAAATCATGAGTAATAAATATAGTTATTTTGCGAGATATACGAAAATATGGCAATTGGAAAGCAAGAGTTTTGTCAAAAAATGGGGTTTAAAAATACGTGTTTTGACTATCTTTAGGGGGAAACTTTGAATTCATCAACGTCAATACATTGAATAAAACAAACTACCTACTGCACGGTCTACATTTAAGTAAAAAGTTACACTAAAGTGTAATAAATTTCTGAAATTAAACCACTTTTTGATGCTATTTAACACCAAATTTTCCCGGCACCCCGATTAGTTTCCTTTACACCACTCAATGTTCAGGGGAAAATTTTTCTTTAAAAATCGGCGAACCTCCTCTTACACACCGTAAACACGCTTATAATCCATGACAACGATTGTTGCTATGATTGTCATGGATCTTAATTTTTACTTAAAGTTAAGCATGGTTTATCTTCAGCAGTGCATACAGTCGTTAAACTTTAAGAATTCGAGGTCATTTTTTTTGGTGCAACAAATTAAAATTACAACTGTAACACCTAAAATTATTGTTCTGTCAGTATTCTCATCGAATGACGACTTTTCTATTCCCATTTACAAATTTTCGGTGGTGCCACCAAATTCTTGAATCTTCTTAAACTCCAATAAGTACCTAATTACCTGCACACAATTTAAAACCAACATTGCAAATCATGTTTTTTAATGACTCTCTTACACCTGTTGCAAAACAAACACATTAAAAATGACATGTTTATCTTCGATTTCTTCGCGATGGCGTAACAAATTGATTAACGATGTATCTACCTGCACAATAATTCCCCTCCATCTTACGAGAGAGGATAGGTAGCACCTACGCCACTGGTTAAAGAACCAGCTTTCACTTAATTCAAAACTCGCCAATTGATAAAAGCATTTGTGCGGTAATAAGTTGGTAAATTTTCAATTAAATTATGTTTTAATTTATCCATTAAAGGTGAAATTTGTGTACATAACTGGCCGAGTTCACGGTCGGTTGAAGTGAAATGACCGTTCACCTGTACTACCATTGTTTCACGGACTCTTCTCCTTATAAGTCGAGGATGTACCTGAGTTAAATTTGGATAGAAAATGCTAATTATTTCGTGTTTTAAGTGTTGGTATGTCTTAAATTCTACATAAAGTGTTTGTATCAATTTTTATTTTCATAATAGATTGCGGTGGCGCTATAATTAGTGATGAATAAGCGTATCGGCCATCTATTGGGTATTGAATCAACTTCATCGAAAGAAAGTAAGTTTTATTACTGGAATGTTAACCTTCTTAATTGTCGGTTAGAGGGAGCTTTCTTGGGGGACGTGTGCCATTGGACACTAATTCAAATTCGAATTAACACTCGTGCGATCACTATTATTTAATTAATGTAGTCTGCCTCCTTTATCAATCATTTCAACGATAACCTTATCAAGAAAGGTCATCAACTACGGCGTCAATTCAGTTTGATGTGGCAGTTTAACATTTTTGGTACATTTTCAGGAGACGGTCATGTTAGGCGTCCCCTTAAGACGATGTCGACGTGTGGGACCTGTTATCCTTCTATGTGCAATAGTGTGCTTTGTATTCATTTGGAGAAAAGCAGAAAGTGAAAATGTTACTGACAATAACATCGTGGGGAAACATATATTTCGGTAAACGTCTAAGTTTCTTAAAATTGCTATTAACATGATTTAATTATAGGAAAAATCAAGAGGAGTATATTGATAGAAGAGGTGTACATGTAGTTGTTGGACATTATATAGGGAATCCTGCCGATAAAATACCAAATGCAACTCACGACATGATTAATGCCAATTATTTCGCACCGGAACCTGATGCTGGCAAAGATGGCTTTCCTGTTGTCATCGCACCAAAAGACATAATTAAAATGAGACAGTTATATCAAATAAATAGGTTTAATCTTATGGCCAGCGATAGGATTCCCCTAAATCGCACCCTGCCGGATGTTCGAAAGAAGAAGTAAGGATAATTTGTTAGGGGTGCGCAATTCTGACCTTAAAACTTTTTAGGTGTCAAACTTTATACCAAAATTATAAGGAGTACCCTAAAAGTAGTATTGTAATTGTTTATCATAATGAGGCTTGGTCTACGCTATTACGAACTGTTTGGAGTGTAATTAATCGCTCCCCAAGAGAAATTTTGGAAGAAATCATTTTAGTGGACGATGCTAGCGAGAGAGGTGTGTATTATATCCTTTCTTTATACCTGTTTAAAAATTATATAACTGGTTGGCAAAGATTTTTGCACAACTAAAGGTGAAACTTGAGCAAGAATCGAAAAAAAGAAATTACATGGTAGTAATGATCGTAAATGATCAACATTTGATAACCTCACCTTGAAATAAACTTAGGGGATGGCTGCTAACTTTTTAGTGGTAGGCATTCCCTTAAAAACATGAAAATGGCACATCTCGTGGCACATTTATGTTTATTTTACGTACGTACCAATTTCCATTACTTCATCACAAATACCGCATAACAAAATATTTGGGTCATATCTCTTTCACCCTTAATAGGAGGGTGAATATGCACCCAATAACCCTCAGGCGTCTGAAGTTCTGTAATATTTTTGTGTATTCAGTCATCACCAGTTGGAATTGAAACTGATTTCATGGGTGTCGCTGTATACATAAAATTTAAATAAAACGTATAAACACAAAAAAGGTGTCAATGGATAGAGGAAGGTTTATTGTAGGGCTCTCCTGATAGGGATTTTTAAATTTTTCACAAAGTTTTTTGTAAAATTTATTTGAAGTTGCTTAATATTCATTCAATTTCACGAATATTTTACAAGAAATACGAACAAAAATGGAAAATTCTAATACACGAGAGCCCTACAAGAACCTTTCCTCTTTGCAATGACATATTTTGTATTTCGATAAAACTATTTATTATCCAAATTTTATGTATATTTCTAAACCCGTGCAAGCGCTAAAATTTGCATAGTGCGTTGATAAACTTTGTAAAAAATTAAAAAATCCCTATCAGAAGGGCCCTACAAGTTGTTGTGGTTATACAACAATGTATTATTTCAATTTTATGTATACATAAAAACCCATTCAATCAGTGTCAATTCCGACTGGTGATAGACCCTTAACGATATAATTTGTTGTTATAGAATATAGGTGTTGTATCAAGAGAATTTTTGAATGGGGTGCTCGTTAAGAGTCCGGAGTATTCACCCGTCGAACATTGGTACTTTTAGTTTTCATCTTTGACAGTGGACCAATATTGTAGGCAAACAACCCCATAAATTCCTTTGTTTTGATCTTTTTAGACTTGTGTTACTACTGGATTATCTGAGCACTTCTGATTTAAAAAGTAAATTTAAGAAAAACATGGCCGCTAACTAATTCTTAGTGGTATTTTTTAAAAAAATGAAAATGGCACATTTGTATGTTTATTTTACGTTCCTAAATATCAATTTCCATTAATACCCCGACAAAATAAAATATTTTCCTCATTTGGGTTCGAATATTAGACATTATTAGGCATCGGATCCATTCATAAATAGGGTGGTTCTCCTGCACAAAACACGTAACACTCAGGCGTAATTTTTGGAAATACATACAAATTGAGAAACTTGCACCCAATGGTCTCTTCACGATGTGACTTGTTCTTATAGAATATAGGTGTTATTGTATCAAGACAATTTTTGAACGAGGTGCTCGTTAAGAGTACAGATTTTGAAACATTCCTCCGAGCAGTGCTAGTTCCAATTTTGAGAGACTCCTAGTGCAATATTTCAATAAAATCAAGCTCCTTGAACAGAATTTCATCTAAATTTTAATGAAATGAAACTCCTAAGGTAAAATTTCATTTAAATGAGACTCCTAGCCCAATATTTCAATAAAATGAAGCTCCCTCGAGCAGAATTTCATTTAAATGAAACTCCTAACGCAAAATTTTAATAAAATGAAACCGCTAAGGTAAAGTTTCATTTAAATGAAACTCCTAACGTAATATTTCAATACAATGCAGCTTCTGGACCAGAATTTCATTTAAATGAAACTCCTAGAGCAGAATTTCATTTAAATGAGATTCCTAACGCAAAATTTTAATAAAATGAAACTCCTAGGGTAAAATTTCATTTAAATGAAACTCCTAGCGCAAAATATCAATCAAATGAAGCTCCTCGAGCAGAATTTTATTTAAATGAAACTCCTAACGAAAAAGTGTAATAAAATGAAAGTCCTAAGGTAAAATTTCATTTAACTGAAACTCCTAACATAATATTTCACAAAATGATACTCCTAAATTAAAAATTCAGTTAAATGATACTCCTAGAGCAATATAGGTATTATTTAAATGAAACTTCTAGCGCAATATATCAATACAATGAAACTCCTAGCGCAATATTTCAATAAAATGAAACTCTCAGAGCAGAATTTCAACTAAATGAGACTTCTAGCACAATATTTCAATAAAATGAAGCTCCTATCGTAAAACTTCATTTAAATTAAACTCCTAACGCATATTTCAATAAAATGAAACTCTTAAGGTAAAATTTCATTTAAATGAAACTCCTAGAGCAGAATTTTATTTAAGTGAAACTTCTATAGCAACAGTTCAATAAAATGACGCTTCTAACGTAAAATTTCAGTTAAATGAAACTCCTATGACAATATTTCAATAAAATGAAATTTCCAAGATAAAACTTCACTTTAATGAAACTACTACACCAAAATTTTATTTAAATGAAACTTCTAGCGCAACATTTTAATAAAACGAAGCTCCTAACGTAAAACCTCATTTAAATGAAATTCCCAGTGCAAAATTTCAATAAAATGAAACTAATAAAGTAAAACTGCATTTAAATGAAACTCCTAGAGCAAAATTTCATTTAAATGAAACTCCTAACGCAAAATTTTAATAAAATGAAACTCCTAAGGTAAAATTACATTTAAATGAAACTGTTAGTGCAATATTTCAATAAAATGAAACTCCTAACTTCATTTAAATGAAACTCCTACACCAAAATCTCATTTAAATGAAACTTCTAGTGCAGAATTTCCTTTAAATGAAACTCCTATATTATTGAAATGAGATTCCTAACGCAAAATTTTACTATAACGAAACTCCTAAGGTAAAATTTCATTTAAATGAAACTCCACGCGCAAAATTTCAATATAATGAAACTCCTAAGGTAAAATTTCATTTAACTGAAAATCCTAAAGTAAAATATCATTTAAACTGACACTGCAGAGGCGGATTTACGAATTTGCCGCCCCTAGGCTGGAAATATTTTGCCGCCCCTCATCTACGCGCTTTTTGTTTCTACTGCTGTTAAACAATATTAAATATAGGTACTCACAAACTAAAATATTGTATTTTCAACCAACTTCAAAAAGTTGGTTACTAAATTCGTCCGGATGCCTGTGCCTGTGCCTTGCGTGATGTTACAGGGTTTAGAAAGCTGGAAGTGGTGTCGTCTTATAGGAAATTCTTTACCGATTCCAAATCTTTGGTAAATTTTTTGATCGGATCACCCGTTCACCGTCGGGACGCCATTAAAGTCAAAATATACCCCCTTGAATATCTCGAGAGCGACACATCCAATTACAAAAAGAAAAAAACACGTTTCCTTTATTTTTTGAAACCTATTGAGTCCATGATACGTAAACATCACCCTCACCTCCTGTGGGGTGCAGCGGGAGTGAGTTTGGAAAACTTAAATGGGAACACCTATTTTTTATTGCACTTTTGGATTCTCCATAAAAAACTATTCTCAAATTGTAAATTTCACCCCCAACTGCAAACCCTTTCTTAGGAGTGGAAAGGGGGAAAATTACACATGTCCTCAGAAGAACGATCTTTGTGTATGAAACGATCTTTTTATATGATACTATAATAAATTGTCCACCACCCTCCCCGCTCCCATCTCTCTTAAGGGTGGAAAGAAAAACAATGACTCATTTGGTACTTGTGTCGTGGGGGGGGGGGTATAGATATATATTTTATATCGTATATATCGTATTTGTCTAGATGTCATTTTATTATTTAATTTTACTTAATTAACTTAACTCCAACATTTCCCGCCCCCTAAAATGTGCCGCCCTAGGCTATACCCTTTCTAGCCTTATGGTAAATCCGACCCTGTGACACTCACACTGGTATTGACTATGTGTTTTCTAATTGGTTAAGGGATTCGGCTGAAAATTCTACTGTTTCTTCAGTTTTAAATTTTATTTGTCTCATTGGCAAGAATCGCTGACGGCAAATTGGTCAATACTGTTGTCTTTACGTTACTGAAGATGAGTTGATTGCACTTGTAAGCTTTGGAAAGCCATTAACGTCCAAATTATTATTATTGTTTCTCGTATAGATTCAAAATCTTGTAATTATGTTCTTCATTACTATCATTTTTTGACATTTTACATAGTTTCGATAAAAAATGTTGATCTATAAATAGACCGCTGTACATTTATATTCTTGTTTTAACTAGTGAAGTGGGTCGTTAAATAGTGTGTTAAGTTTCTAATGTTTATTACTAGTGCCATATTGGTAAACCTCCATTTGGCATCGCGGTTCCAACTGCAACGCTGGAAACGTCTAGAATTTGTATCTCAACAACAATGTTGCCGTCAGGCACTCTGAGGGTCGCCATCACAACGTTTAGCTCTTCTTTTTAGGTGCTTTGGCTACTTTGCTACTACTGGTGTCAGAGCGACTCTATTCGTAGAGCTTCCTTGTATCGTTTCGTTTTCTACTTATTTTCCATTGTTCTCATTTCTAACGCGTATGGTTCTTTTCCTCTCTCCCCTCTTCCTTTGTGTGCTACCTTTCCCATAAATTTCAGCAGCTGTATACGATTTCAGATTCACCTTTGGTATTGAAATAATGTTTCTTGTGCACTTTCTTTTTTGTAATTTTTGTTCTCTAGTTTTCTTTTATGTATCACCAACACCGTTTAGATATTTCTTTCCGTATCGTTTCTTGTACATAATCTTTGTTATATTGTTTCTATTTTCGTTTTGTTTCAATTTACTATAGATATAGTCCTTTTTCCTTAGCTTTCTAATGATTACATTGTGCTAAGTGCCTCTATAACTTGTTTCTTCTTGTTGATTCTTACTTTTCAGCTTATATAATTGTTGTTCTTTCTGACTTTTCTTTGCTTTTACCAAATCCTCAATTATTTTTTTTAACTATGAGTTTACTAATCGCGTCTTTTCATTGCCCTTCTGTTCTTTTGCTTTTAATTTGATAATTTTTAGCATGCACCATGAACTGTTATAATTTTGGTTCGAGATGGAGCTTTCCAATGAGCCTATATTTAAATTTGTTGGATGACATTGTTGCGTTCTGCTCTTCCCTTTAGGTGTTCAATTTTGTTCAATTCAATTAAACGATTTCCTTTAGCATATCATAAGAAGGTGTGCGATGACCTATTTCGATCACACTTTCATCTCATCAAACCATACATCAATTTATTTGTGAAGATCTGATGTCGGTTGCTCGTATGTAATAAATTATCACATTGGCATTGCATTATTTCATTTCGGTGCCAACCCAAAAATATAATACATACCTACAACTACACACGTTTGCACACTTCGTGATTTGCGAATCTCACCGTTCGGGGCAACACCATGTCAGTATGCGACGGTAAAGTTCAGCTAAGATCAACTTTTCCCAATGTATCAATGTTGAACTAATAGAATTTATCATTTCAGATTTCTTGAAGAAACCATTGGATGACTATGTCCGTACACTACCAGTGCGTACTCGGATCATAAGAAATTCTCAACGGGTCGGTTTAGTTCAAGCACGTTTACAAGGCGCCCGAGTTGCCAAGGGAGCTGTACTCGTATTTTTGGACGCCCACTGCGAATGTACAACAGGCTGGTTGGAAAGCATGGTGGCAAGAATAGCAGATGACCCCACTACTATAGCTTGTCCAGTTATCGATATAATAAACGACGACACTTTCGCGTACGTAAAAAGCTTCGAATTGCACTGGGGTGCCTTCAACTGGCTGCTACAGTTCCGCTGGTACACTTTAGCCGGACCCGCTTTGCAGAAAAGGGCAAAGGATAACACGGAACCATTTGTAACACCCACAATGGCTGGTGGGTTATTTGCAATCGATCGGCAATTTTTCTTTAATTTAGGTGCTTACGATGAGGGTATGAAGGTGTGGGGTGGTGAAAATTTAGAATTATCATTTCGCGCTTGGCAATGCGGCGGACGTATTGAGATAGTTCCTTGCTCACATGTTGGGCATTTATTTAGAAAATCGTCACCGTACAGTTTTCCTGGTGGCGTTGGCGAAACGCTGTACTCAAATTTGGCACGGGTAGCTTTAGTATGGATGGACGAATGGGGCGACTTTTATTTTAAATTCAATAACGAAGCACGCCGAATTAAGAATAAACAGGACGTAAGCAGCCGATTACAGCTACGCTCGAAGCTTCATTGTAAAAATTTCAAATGGTACTTAGACAACGTGTGGCCGCAGCACTTTTTCCCTAGTCGAAGGAGATTTTTTGGCAGAATAAGAAACATTGGCGAAAATTTGTGTTTGATAAAACCGTTGGGAAAGGAAACGTCAAATCAGCCTATGGGTATCGCTAAACTGAATCAGTGCTTGAAAGAAGAACTTCTCATAGAGATGTTTGTTATGACGAGGGAAGGTTTTATTATGACCGATGACTCTGTTTGTTTGGACGCACCTGAAAAGCAAGTTATCGGTCCTGCAAAGGTAAGAATAATGGCTTGTAGTGGGTACAGTAGGCAAAAATGGAAGTACAACAAGAATGTAAGTATATGTTCGGTTTTTACCATTAACAATTAATTGATTCGTTTTTTAGACGAAACAATTGGTTCACATATCGAATAAACTATGTCTAGATGTTCCGCCGTCCAGAAAATATGAAGACGGCCTTGTGTTAAATTCTTGCAATGGGAGCACTACGCAAAAATGGCAGTTGGAATCCGTGGTGTGGCATTAGTGTAGATAATGTAATAAAATTGTGATTAATACCATTAGTAACGCAAAAAAAGAGGATTTTAGTGATCCTGTTATTATTTGAAGTTGGCGTGCAATTACTACGTGGCAAAAACTGATCGTCCTTCGTTCACCTAAATTAGCAAGTGTCGCGTCTGCCACGTACATGTATCATGTACAGTACAGTTTAATTGAATTTTATATACCGTCTATAAAAATAACAATGCGTGTAAAAAACTAATCATCAAGGTTCTGTAATTTATTTTATATTTAATAAACAGCGTAAAGACAAAGAAATTGTTTTACATCGGTTGTGTAATGTGCATTACTGTTCTTAATTAATATTGATTTAAATGGATTATTGTTGTTGAAACAGTATTAATCATCTACCTTGTTAGTAAGATTAATATTAGAAAGTTTGTTTTGTTTCCATCTATGGTGTTGGCTGAGATGATGCTTTGCAATAATGAAACAATTTTTCTATTTAAAATATAACGAGAGTAATTTCTATGTATGTATTTGTATGTTCCACAATGTGCGAAAATAGTCATTTGTATCACTAGGCTAGAGGTAACTCATAAAACAGTTTGTGGCCGTGTAATGCACAAAACTTTTTCAGTGGACAAATTTTTTTAATTAAAACAAATTATTAATTTATTGTTAAAATATTTCCCGCTAGGGAATTTATTTTTTTCTATTGGCGGTCCTCACTCCATGGTGTAATGATTTCTCAACCGAAAAAGTTTTGTGCACCACACGGTCAAAAACTGTTTTGTAAGTGCTCGCTTCATCTTTACAGCTTACCTACGCCTCAATTACGTGATATCTTTTACGATTTAGTAAACTGATAGACACCTTCAGCTATATAATAATTTAAAAAAAGTAAAACAGAATTATTATTCCTGAATTTGTAAAAGTTTAAAAAAGTAGCGTCGGTGAGTCAGTGGTACCAATCCAAAATCTTTTAAAATCTCTGTTCCATTTTCTTGCCAAGACAGGAAAATGCTATTTTCAAGACGATTTAGGCGAAAGGAAAATCAGTTTTCTAGACGCGACCGAAAAACGTTTTTTTACTAGTTGAAAGGCCGGAGATGCTCACGAGCCGTTTATACGATTTTGTAAAATCATATAAGCGACTCCAGTCTGCAGGTCTCCTGTGACTGATGGTCCATACATCCACTGTACGAGAGTTTCCTTTTATATTGTTACAATGACCATTAGATGGCGCTATTGAAATGTGTCATAACTATATTCGTACAACTTCACCTTTTTATTGTTAAATCAGCGGCGGCTTAGAATTGACAGTGAGCGTTTAAAGAAAGTTATTTTGTGAAAAAATGGGTATTATTCGTGAAGGTTCAATTTTTGGTAATTGGTTTGTACCGGGCATTCATTCCTTTAGAGAGCTTTGAGGAACAGCTAACCCCGAATGATATACAATAAACTGAAACTCCCACACAGAACGTCGAACAAATTGATTGCTTGAAGGAGAAAAACATTGAATTAATGTCTCATTACTAGGGCAAGGCATTTAATGATCTATAAATTGGTCAAAAATGCAAAATAAAAAATGCATTTAAGTATGATCTAAAAAGTAGAATGTATGACCAATAAAATAAAAAAATGACCAATGAAAATTAAAGAATTGCCAAAAAATTACCGACCCCTAAAAAAATTAAGAAAATGTAAAAAAGTGCCCTATCGAATTGCTTTTATTTAATCCGTTTTTTAATGTCATACATTTTCATATATGCAAGCAATGTTTCAACCTTCTTAAGAAAAAGATGCAAAATCATTAATTGCCTTGCTCTACTCATTACCCTCGTTCAAGAAATTTATCACCGAATGACCTTTTTTTATTTCCAAATGTTAAACCAAAAATGCATGGATAGTGATTTTCATCACCTCAAAAAGCTCAGAGGATTCGTCTGAACACATGTACATCTGTACCTATATTACCTGTTTTTCTTTTCTAGTTTTTGTAGCTACTTTAAGGGTAGCGCTCGTATGGTACAGGTTTGTTGACAATGGCAAGAGTTGTTTCTATTTAAAATTTTCGTAATTGATTTAGTGGCTTCCTTAATTCTTAGCGGTTAAGCTTTACACGTGGTGCACAGAATGAAATGAACTTAAATTACGTTTAATTTAATTCATTATAATCAATAGAAATTATAAATGATAATATTGTTACCTATGTACCCAAGTCAGCCTTTAAAGAATTTAAAAATAGTGACAGAGTTACAACAAAATACCGCTGTTATTTGACCTGGAACACAATTTGAAATTTATACGAATGTCGAATGTGCAAGCTAAGTGAAGAATTTATGTCTCGGTTAACGTCGTTATTATATGTTGTGCAGATCATGACTTAACTACTCCGATTGAATAAACAATGTGTAATAAATGCACTGACCAACAAACCAAATTAAATAGGTACCTACCTGAAATAATTGTAGGATTTCAAAACACGACCGCATCCCCCAATTTTGAAATGACTCGATCAGGAAACATTCTTCTTCGGATATCTACCCCACCATTACGAAGTTGTTCAAAATTTTGCAATACATGTTGTTAACATTGTGATGTAACAGTAACAGTTCATTTTCTTCAAAAAAAGAACGCGCCAAAAATTCCGAAAAGGCGAATACCAAGGTCTATTAAGTGAATTTAATAGACTTTGGGCGAATACTGCACACCACACAGTGGCTTTCTTGCTATGAAGCGGTACTTCGTGCGGTTGCTGAGGGCTTTCCGTCGCCCAGTAACGAAAGTTCTGCAAATTTAAATTTATTTAAATTTTAAATTGTAAATCTACCCTACAAATAAGACACTTATAGGTGGACCTGGAACTATTTTTTATGAAGTAAACTAACATATTCTGAACCCCTTGCCAATAAAAATCTTCTCACTTTTTTGCAAAAAAAGCAAGGTTGGAATACTCGATATCTAAAAATTCAACTCTCGAAATTCGTCCAATTTCTTATAGAACATTAGATGACAATTAAATAATTCCAACCCGTTCCATCCAAAGTCGCACCGTTTTAGAGATATCGCTCTAGAGAGGGTCTCTTGGCAAACCCCTTTCCTCTATTACCCTACAAATGAGACACTTACATCTGGACCTGGTACACTTTTTGTACTTTAAACTACCTTTAATAAAGTAAACTAACGTACGTATTCCAAACCTTCCTTGGAACAAAAGAGTCTACATTTTTTTCAAAAAAATTTGTTTGGAATATTTTCTCAATAAAAATCCAACTCTCGAAATTCGTCCAAACAAATTTTTTTTCTTATATACCATTACACGACAATTAAATAATTAGCACAAGTTCCATTCAAAGTCGCACTGTTTAATAAATTTACTTGAAATGACTTGACATGGGCAAGTAATCGGTGATATTAGAGTTTTCAGCAATTATCCCTTCGAAACGCTCGCAAAGGCAACGCGTATTTTAATATCGCGAAGTAAAAGCCTGTGTACGACATGAATTTTGTAGGGAAGGACGCGTAAGTCTTTCAAAATGCGACAAAAACTTTTGTTCGAAAAATTGAGCGCTAATGGTTGTCGTTTAGCAGATTGTTTAGGACTTTATGGCACAGCTGCCCTTACCCTTCCAGTATTTTGCGGTGTTTTTACAGAACGAGCTCTTCCTTTTAGTTTTTCTCTGTCGGTTGAAGCAGTACTGGGAAACCTGTGCACCGACTTTCCGATTGATACTCTAATAGGAACCAGGGGCGGATCCAAAAATTGTCTATGGGAGGGGGGGGGGCAATAACTTCTTTTTTTGGTCTAATAAGACTTGAACCCCTTACGTACCGACGGTTTTTTAAAATTAAGTATCGTTTGGTTTCATACATACCTTCTTTGAAAAATATTGAAAATTGTTCAAATTATTGTATATTGAATTGATTAGGGTCGGTATCCAGTACCGACGATTCCGCTACTCAGTACTGACCGGGGAAAAGAAGAGGGTTAAAAGAATCAGATTTTCAGATACATGTACCTATACGTATTTATAAATAGAATATTTAAATAATTATGTAACAACGTTGATCTATCTATCATTTCAGGTACCTATCGTATCAGTGATGCAAAATGCATTAACGCAAGGCCTACGAGACGATCTTGGGTCAAGTGGCTTCTGAGCCACCAAAAACTTCTCTCTGCAGAAGTCATGCTAATTGGCAAACTAAAGAAAATGTGTAACAGGTAGTATACAATTAGGATAAATGTCTGTGTCGTACATTGACCCCCCCCCCCCCCCCCCCCCCCCCGGATCCGTCCTTGATAGGAACTGGATCTCGTCGATTTAAATTAAAATGACGGCCAAATAGACGCTGGGCGGTTACAATAGAACATATTATTGAAATAAGCTTCAACAGCAAAAGAACGTTGAATATTGGATCATCCAATTAAACTGACGTCTCTTGCGAACCGTTTGACAATTTTCTTAATTGCCATTTATCGGGAAGAGTCAGTAAGTCAAACCTCTGTTTTGGAACTGTTGGTTTATGTTTTTTATGCAAACAGAACGTTATTTTACATTTTTTGGTGCTACCAGTTTAACATCAACGTCCGGGCCTTCGTGTGGTTACTGATTCACCACCATGCTTTTGCCTAAGAGAAGAAGGTACAACACGAAAGGGAAATTGGAAGATTTTGATTAGAACTGTAAACTTCATTTTTGCGGAAAGGGGCCAACCTAGCTTGACGAATCAGCCGGTGGCAACTTTCTTGGAATTTTGCCATACCATGATGGCTACGTGAGAAACATGACCGCAATGTGCGCAGGTCACCAAAACTGCAGAGAAAGGCTGTCATAACAAATTAAAAACACTTCAAGAACTTGTGAAATTATGCTGTAAGATCGAAAAAAGTCAAACGATTTTTCTCTAATGACCACCTTAGAGTAAACTGGAATTCATTTGAGGACTGGAAGTAGTAAGATAGATGATAGAATTTTATGAAGTTGCTAAAAGATATTTAAATTTCACAAAAATCGAAAGTTTCATTATGAGGCACAGTGGCGTACCTAGAATTTTTGCCGCCCAGGACGGTCTCCAATTTGCCACCCTTTCTAAGTCAATCAAATGGTGGTTTTTATAAATTAATAAACATAAATAAAGAATTGCAACTGAGACAAACTATATAGGTAGGGAACTTTTTTACCATTGGATGCAATATTTAAATTAGGCAGTAATAAAGGAAGTTCCATAAGGCATAAATTATTGATATACCTATAAATGCAACCTTTATAAAAATACAAGATATATTTTTAAAGGCCACAAGAAACTTACAGAGGCCGAAGGTTCCCCACCTATGAGACAAAATATATTTCTAATTTACAAAAAAAAATTACCATTAAATATTTTTTATTTTATATTTATAAATGCCTGCGTCTACATTCCAAGCACCAACATAAACAAAATGCCGTTCGCGCAGCGAGACCGAGACTTGGCCATTTGCCGCCCGTGGCGAACCGCATCCACCCCCCCCCCCCCCCCCCCAGGTACGCCACTGATTAGGTACCATAGTCATTAGTAGAACATGATGAACCTGGAACGGTATGAGGGCTTATAAATATAAGATGGGATTTCTCAAAAAAATAACACTTTTTCTACCATAGCTTTTTAATTATTTTGGTCTCAAGATTTTTGTTCCCAAGAATTATTATATTAGCCCAGAAATTATTAATTTAGCCCACATAATTATTCTTTTGGCCCCAAGATTTTATTTATTTTATCCCAAGATTTTATTTATTTATCTAAAATTAAAATAAAACGACTACCTCCCCTTAAGCATTTATGTATTCATGAGGTGAAGCGAAGAAGTGAAGCTGTTAGCAATGCAAACTAACAGGATATAACCATTTTTACGATGATACTCGAAAACACCAGGTAAATTAACCTTATAACCTTGGTGAAACGAACAGTGATGTAAGATTGGTTAAAGTTGATTAACAAGGGAAAGGCTACATGTTTCGAAACATTCTAGTTTCATTTTCAAGCGTTATAAAGATTATCGGAGAGACATGTGGGTAGATGTAGATGAAGCTTGCAGGGAAAGATGAACTAACTTAATGACATGACATCAAACTGAACTAAATCATATTAATTAACAATAAAGACCCAAAAGGATCTCACAACTTGTACTTAAATAATGAACGACATTAGTGATAAATTTAAAATCCATTGCCAGCACTGTTGTAGAAGCTCCTCGTCTTGACGCCATTCAACCTTTATCTTCGTTGTCCGACTCTGAACGTGAGAGACTCGAAGAACTGATCACCAACACCTTTCTGAAAATGGGGGATAAGTTAGGATGTACTAACTTAGTTGAACATAGCATTAGCACTGACTCTCCTCCAATTAAACAGAGATATTACCCTGTCTCCCCAGCCATCCAGAAATTAATTGATGCAGAGCTGGAGAAGATGATAAAGGCAGATGTAATCGAGCCATCGGTGTCGGCCTGGTCATCGCCAGTGGTGATGGTCCGGAAACGTGATGGGACCTATCGGTTCTGCGTCGATTTTCGCCGATTGAACAAAGTCAGCAAACCAGACGCATACCCATTGCCATACATCAATCATACCATAGACAAACTTCGTGATGCACGTTTTCTGACCACCCTCGACATCAAGTCTGCATATTGGCAGATCCCTGTGGCCGAGTCCTCACGTCCTTACACCGCGTTTACGATCCCAAACCGCGGGCTGTATCAATTTAAAAGGATGCCGTTTGGTATTCACAATGCACCAGCTACATGGCAAAGATTCACCGATCAGGTCATCGGGATAGATTTAGAACCCCATGTCTTTGCCTACCTAGACGACATTGTAATATGTACCTCCACATTTGAAGAGCATTTACATATACTCACTGAAGTCCTGGAACGGTTGTCTAAAGCAGGCCTTACCCTTGGCAGAGAGAAATGTTGCTTCTGCAAACCCGAGCTCAAGTATTTAGGGTACGTGGTGAACGCCAGAGGCCTATTGGTGGATCCTGAAAAGATTGAGGCCATATTAAAGATACCAGTTCCGTCCAGCGTACCTGAAGTCCGACGTATAGTGGGAATGTGTTCCTGGTATCGCCGGTTTATCCCTAACTTTTCAATTCTCATGGCACCATTAACGGCATTAACCCGAAAAAACGTCAAGTTCCTGTGGTCTCCAGAATGTCAACAGGCCTTTGTCGCTGTCAAGGAGAACTTGATTTCGGCACCCATTCTTTCATGCCCGGATTTTAGCCAGCCATTTACAATACAGGATGACGCTTCTGGTTACGGCTTAGGAGCTGTTCTCACTCAAACTATACAAGACCAAGAAAGGGTGATCTCTTATATAAGCCGCTCGCTCAACAAGGCGGAAAAGAACTACTCCACCACGAAAAAGGAGTGTTTGGCGGTGCTGTTTGCTGTAGAGAAATTCAGACCATACATTGAGGGAAGCAGGTTTGTCGTAATCACCGATCACTATAGTCTCAAATGGCTCAATGAGATGAAAAATCCATCTGGTCGGTTGGCTCGTTGGTCATTGCGGCTGCAGGAGTACAACTACGAGATAATTCATCGTAAGGGACGAGAACATCTGGTGCCCGATGCCCTTTCTCGATCGGTCCCGGTGGTAGAGGTCCTCACTGAAAATAACCCAGTCAACAAAGATGGCTGGTATCAGAAAATGGTACGTACCGTTATTAGTGATCCTAACCGCTATAGCCAGTGGCGTGTCGACGACAGCAAGTTGTACAAATATACCAAAGTTTACCACTCGGATCTCGCCGACGAACGAGATTATTGGAAGGAAGTGCTTCCCAAATCACAACGTAAGGATATCCTTCGCAGGCATCACGATCCTCCAACTTGTGGTCACCTTGGGACTGCAAAGACACTAGCGCGCATTGCACAGAAGTATTATTTTTAAATTTATCACTAATGTCGTTCATTATTTAAGTACAAGTTGTGAGATCCTTTTGGGTCTTTATTGTTAATTAATATGATTTAGTTCAGTTTGATGTCATGTCATTAAGTTAGTTCATCTTTCCCTGCAAGCTTCATCTACATCTACCCACATGTCTCTCCGATAATCTTTATAACGCTTGAAAATGAAACTAGAATGTTTCGAAACATGTAGCCTTTCCCTTGTTAATCATTAATCAACTTTAACCAATCTTACATCACTGTTCGTTTCACCAAGGTTATAAGGTTAATTTACCTGGTGTTTTCGAGTATCATCGTAAAAATGGTTATATCCTGTTAGTTTGCATTGCTAACAGCTTCACTTCTTCGCTTCACCTCATGAATACATAAATGCTTAAGGGGAGGTAGTCGTTTTATTTTAATTTTACCTCAAACCCCCTTTGTAATATTGACCCTAAATCATGGATTTATTTATCTACTTATTTTATAGAAGTATTTGAAATTAAAAAAAATGCCACCCTAAACGTATATTACCACTCAGGCACTTAGGTTAGAGGTAGTTTAGTATATATTTTCAATTGATACAAAAACGGGAATATGATACTAAACAGCATTTGAAACTAAAAAAAAGTACAATGACTACATAGAAGCTCATACCTACAATCTCCTTGCGTACTTTATTTAGTAAGTCTCTAAAACCTTCGGAATGCAACTTAAGGCTGGTGTGAAAATGGAAATCTTAGGTAAAAATGTCAAAACCTTGGGGTAAAATTAGTAAAATCTTGGGGTAAAATGAATAAAATCTTGGGGCCAAAAGAATGATTCTGTGGGTTAAAATAATAATTTAGGGGGCTAATATAATAATTCTTGGGATCAGAAATCTTGGGACCAAAATAATTAAAAAGCTGGGGTCGAAAAAATAATTCTTGGGGTAAAAATAATAATTTTTGGGGTTAGAGTCACAATTCTTGGGGCCGCGAAAATTACCACCCATTTGAATATTATCAAACTAATTCATTATTTTTTTAAATTCTTGCATTAGATCTGCTCCCTATTATAACTGTTGTTGATGTTTGAGATTATGTTTTCTTATTAATATTGTATGAAAAGCTATATTATCCAAATATTTCTAAGTTCAGTTCCATTCAAAAAGTTAAGAACATTATTTTTGTATCTCTAACCGTGAGCTTCCTTCTTCCCTTAAGGTTTACGATCGTAAGTTGATCGAATTGTTTCTAATGGCGGAAGTACGCTATGATCGGTATCATGTGTAAAGGATCGGTAATTAGTTACTGCTATTGGTTCGTAAGCACGGGATAATAATACATTTTAAGTGCGAAAGCATGTCTATTAAAATAAACAAAATTGCCATGAAGGTTTGCACCATTTTAATGGTCCAGGTTATACACTTTAAAGTTTAAACAATCATATCCGCATATTTAGATACTTTTTTTAAAGCTCTGTGATGACTTAAAATGAAAGTAAGCAAAAAATTGTATAAATTACACGGACTCATTGAAACGTAAACGAGTAAAAGTACAGATGATTATACAATGTTTCGGACATGGTACTTTTTGCGAATTACGTGAAAAACCTTTTGTCCAATATCGATTTTAAATTACGAGGTTATAGTTTGTAATACATATATCAGAGGTCGTGATGAATGTTTAACAATGTTTAGTAATTTAACGTAACTTAAGGCGACTCGTGCTGCCAGATGATTCATATCAATACTTACTCCGTATTCTCTATAGATGGAAACGATTACGAAGAAATATTAAAATCGCCGCAGTCGAGTTAACTACAATAAATTAAAAGTGTAAACTTTACCTAAGCCTTAGTAAAAGTAAACGAAGAAAAAGTTATTAAAAATTTGCTTATTTATTCGTGTGTAACAAGAGTGCTATGTGTGACTATACGCGGTTAGAAAAAATAATTGTGTAAAGGAAATTGTTAGAGCACGTGCTCTTTTAAAATGGCAATAACGACTAACGAGAGCGAATTTAAATAACCGCGATTAGCGAAATAGATTGATTTCATAACGAGAAGAATACCTGGCAGTATTGATTGTTAAATCTCTAATCTAAAGGTTGCCTCGAGGCAAATTAGGAACCATTACGAATTTCTAGAGCGTGCTCGAGAAGCGTAAATAAGATTGAACCGTTCACCGCGTTCGAGTACTTTCTTTTTGTCTTCTTTTCTTGGGCGGTTTCGAAAACTAGAAGAAAAAAAAAACCGAGCCACTTAAATGCCTCGAGATGACATAAAGATCTTTTTTCCGTGTCCATTTGAATATCGTAACTGCAAGTTTCTAGCTCATGGTAAGTGGAAGCTCACCGATAAAAGCAGTCTGTACTACGTGAGATACGGTAATAGCTGAATACGGTGTTCAAAACTGTCGCTGATGCACGAGATATCGCTGAATATGTTAACATTTCTGACATGAATTCAATATATTATGTACATTGTATACGTTTTAATATATCGCTTTAAAATCGCTTTATTCTGTAGTTCCGTGTAAAAGACGATAGAAAAAAACCGGCCTCCGGCCGACGATGGTAAAAATTCAAGAAGCTTCGGATTTATAGTAGCTGTTTCGCAATTAGTTGTTAGAATTATTTGTAAAAGAAGCGAGCATTGTTCGAACAACAATTGCAATAATGTTTAACATGATATGCCTATTTATGTTAATTTAGAGATAGAATCTGAACAAAGCCTGGTGCACTATTAAACGTGATGCTTTTATTTGCATCATATATAATCTGCGGAGGTTGTTTCTAATGGACCATTTCGCTCTAATTCTGGTACCGTATACATGGACCACGCAAGAAGTTAAAGTTTAAATTCCTGCAAGTCACGGGGCTCACGTTTTCTAACATAAAAACAAATGTACACATCTTTCTACACTCATTAGAAAAGATATCAACGCAAGAGATCGTAATTTATAAAAAGAAATCAATTAATGTACCAAGACAAATGGAAGTGTTGCAACCTTCTTAAATTATGAAATAAGTGCTCTTAATAGTACTCCACCTACTTAAAGTATTTGTTTAGAGAAAGTACAGTTATTTTATCATCGGCTCCGATAGATACATTTATTGGCGGAGGCGTATGGACCAAATTATATGTTTTATAATGAAAAAATCCATAAAAAAATGTTGAAATCCTTACTTTCACCGAACACTTTTAAGATTATTTTACGCGATCACTAATAAAGGGGCCGACCATCCTCGTTCGCAAAATTGATGAAATTACTCAATACTTCTCACTTAAGTAAATATTTTAGATGATGTTATTAAAAGCCATAGGAAAAACATCAGGCAAGCTTTTTTAAATACTGAATATCAAGATGGGTATAGCTTCGCAAGGAAGGCAATAATTCGCTAACTATAAGTACCAACAAGGGTTGGTGAAAATCTCGATTTTTATAGTACTCTCGATATCATTTACTTAGTAGGTACCTATATTTCTCCATAATTGCTTATGTAAACTGTCTGATTAGGCTACAACCTGACACGTTTGGTTTTCAAAGCCACAGAGGTAAAGCTTGTGTTTTAAATTATTGGCTGCACATTTGCAGGAACGGGATCTTTAGGTACAGGTTCATCAACTGCAGTGTGTTGCCTTTGCAGTGGCAACTTACTGTCATTGCGGGATCTGTAATGCCAGAGTTTACTGTCTTCACTACATAATTGCAGCGGGACCTCAATTTTTGTTTATGGAGAAAATCGGACCCCCTCTTCCCTAAATTTATAATAGGACGGAAGTACTCCATCTTTCTTGATGCGGAAGTGGTATCTCAATGGATCTAAAACAAGAGGAAGAGGCTATTTACTTCAAAGAAATTGAAATCAAGCCACACAACCTCCCCTTTCTGCCAATTTAATGAATGAAATGATGGTTATTTTTTTATATAAGAATATGAACTGCCATATACAGGGATAAAAATTTGACCGATATGACAACTTTACGGCAATATTCGAGCCTAAGTCGTTTCTAATCATTAAAATTAATTCAAAAGGATTATTAAGGCGACATGTTTCGGAACAAAACTCGTTCCATTTTCAAGCAATTATCGATATGAAGGCTAAAACTTTGTGTTAAAGAACATGACGTGATACAATATGACTAAAACTCACCTGAAGGGGATGATTAATCAACAAAATATCAAAACATTATAAATTTAAAAACATTGCAATTAGGAAATCCACAAACTAATATGACGAAAGATGTCGCCACTAAAAAATGACAAATTGTACTAAAATTTAAAATTATACAGAATGATACAAATTTTTGATACAAAACGAACTAATGTAGTCATTTCGAAAGTCAATGATTTCATTTTCCAATCCCGTGTCATTTTTGTGTTTGGAAATCTCAAGAGCTTCTAAAACATTAACCCTTCGTTAGGCGCGCGGTCTACGATCGTAGACCACCCCTGTTTGGATTATTCCTTATCAGTTGGTGTGCATTATTGCTAAGTACCGTTTTGGGTACCTGCATTTTTAACATTAACAAATAGAATAAGTGCGTTTCTAGCGTTTATAAACTTTGTTTCGCTATCATATTCACCGATTTTATTAGAGAGACATATGCAATATATGCCTTTCAGACCCGCCACTGTGAATGAGAATTCATGTATAACCAAAATGTATGAATTATATAATGTATCTAGCGCGGTAAAATGTTTCACTTTTATAGAATACAATTATTTTTTTTATTTCTATATGATTAGTAGAACACCTTTGGATATGTTCATAAATGACGTATATTTTTATTTATGTTATTTACCACCTTTAAGGTAGTTCCTCCGCGGAACGATTTGCGACAGAATTTGTTCAAACTTGACGTATACGTTATTAAATACGTTATCCAAACATCTGTGGAGTTTAAATGAGGTTTACCGTCCCTAAGTCGAGATATTTACACTTAAAATTGGCATAATTGACATATAACCCATATACAAAAAACACCGCCCACGTAGCACATATCTTTCAAAGGCGTCCCAAAGACATTCTAAGGACTTCTATATGTCCACATAAGTCCCCAGGACATCCGAAAGACATTCTGAGAACTTCTGAATGTCCGCATAAGGCCACAGGACATCCCTTGCAGATCTCGTGTTATGTGGGCACAGACACATTATCAATTGTACTGTCAAAACTAAATGTCAGAATTTAATGAAAAACTAAAGAATGCTAGAGAGGGATTATACGAATATTGTGAAAACATTTGAGAATTGTTTACCGCCTACTTTGAAGATATACCCTTGAGAAACATGACGTTTTTGGTATTATTAGATATGTTTAGGCCAGCGAATGATTGTATACGCAATCTGTTCCATGACAACGCGGACAGTCCGAACAAAAAGTGTACTTCCACTGGCGTGACAAAAATGGTTAATAATAGAACTTACTATGGTTACATGGGACGAAACTTTTGGTTGAGATTGTCGCGGAGGAACTACCTTAAATCAAAAGGTAAATATACAAAAACTTAATATTTTGCTTATAACAGTTAGATATACAATATATAATAAGCCTTAGTAAAATCAATTATCTAATTGTTCATATTATTTAAGAATACGAATGGTCTACAATTGTAGACCACGCGCCCAACCATGTAAGTTTTTGCCGCGCGTCTAACGAAGGGTGAAGAAGAAAGCCCTTCTTGCAATTATGAAGGATTTTGTTATTAACGGAAGGGTTAAACGAGTGCCCAGTTTTTAAGATATGCTCGGAAAAGGATGATTATTATCAAGATTGTTCTTTTTGATGAACAGGAAATGTTCGTTAAAACAAGTGGAAAAGGATCTGGCCGATGTAGAAGGATGAACAAGAATTACTCAAAAGTTTGTAAATCCCCGATATCTCCATGGTATTGATCTTATCTTTGTTATTAACAAGAGTACTGAGGGTGTTTTTAGTGGAAAAGGAGATGTGGATGGTTTTTTATGTTGTGTGATAAATTCGGATAAAAAATTAGAGATCTGTATCACAAATTTTCTTTGGGGGAATGGATAGGAGTAAGGAGTGTGAGGTTAAGGAACGTTTAATTTTGAAAAAAAAGTTATTGATGCCAATTTGTTTTATAATGTTGTGTTCCTCTAAAATTTTTTGAGGGGACATGGGAATAGAGAACAGCCTTCTGAAGAGGGTATGTAACCTCGCCAGTTTATGAGGAAAGGGATGAGTTGAAACGAAAGGAATAAGGTAGTCAGTAGTGGTGTGTTTTCTATAAATACTGAATGTGACTTTGTTAGGGAATTTATGCAGTAAAATATCTAAGAATGGGAGCCTATCATCAATTTCAGCCTCTGAGGTAAACTTCATTTTAGGGTGTATTTGATTCAGGTGTGAAAGGCAATTATTGATTTCGAATTGTGTGGTTTGATTTCAATTTCCTAATCACCCCCTTTATGAGTTCGAACCCGTACAATTCGTACACCATGTCTTACTTCAAAGAACTGAACTCCCTTATCACCCAACCGCTAGGTCAGGTTCCGACCATTTTCAGGCAGAACTGGTGGCATGGGCATAAAAAACCAAATTATTAAAATTTCCAGTGGCAATAGAGCCGTACTGAAGGCATTGCAAAATTACTTCTAGTTTGGTTTTTGAATGTCATCAAGTATTAGTTAGAGCAAGCAACAAATACCAATATTCGAGCTTGTACGGGTTAAAGAGCATATTGGAACAAAAGGCAATGAGGAAGCTGATGCGTTGACCCGACTGGTCCCAAAACAGCTGTTTTATGGTCCAGAGCTACATCTTCCACTTACAGCATCAACTGGAAATAACTCAAGAGACTCAAGCCCAGCACAAGGCTAGGTGGAACTTGATGTTAGAATGTCGCTTCAGGGGACCATTTTGTCACAGCTTGGCGTATTTCTGTGGAGGTGGGTACATATCTCTGTACTAGTGGGCATACTTTCTGGGCACTGTAAATAAATAAGCACATGCCTCATCTTGTAAAGGATGCTGTACAGACCACATACTTTCTGAGTGTCCCGTACTTATCCAACTGAGACGATCCATGTTGGGGGTATCCTGGCCGGACATGGCTACGAATAGATCCGCTTTCCATCGTAATCCAGAACCAATGGAGAAAACATTTAAGAAAACTTAAAGCATTTAATGTTACCGTTAACACAGACAAATAAGGCATTTAGTGCAATAAGATTACGTCTTAAACATAAACTAATTAGTTTTTAATGATCAAATCTACTGATTACCACTGCAGAGATCAACAGATCACTAATCGTAGGTTGGCAAAGGATCGCTTGTCCACTCTATCTTTGGTTTTTATAGAAACAACTCTCGCGATTTTGTCATCGCTAGGAATTAGGATGTAACGACACGATGCGAAGGTTTTATTAATCTGACCCTTGGTACTCTTCAAGAAGGCACTTAGTTCGCCCAAAAGACGGAAGAGATAAAAAACCATAGCACCTCGATCCTTATGATTTTTTATAAGGACAGGGGCCCGACCGACGGTAGGAAATGTTAAGGGTAACCTTAGATTTTTTAGAGGACTTTTCAACATGTAAAAATACTCATCCGTTTTTTATCTCAATAAAAATTCTCCGGAAATGTCTTGAAAAATCCGGGACGAAATACTCTAGCGAGGGAAGTCCATTCCTTTGCACTTCTTGAATTAAGCCAAGTCTTCTAAGTCAGAGTGGTTTTAAATTTATTATTTATTATCGAGATTTTAATTAAAAATAAAAATGAAGAAAATAACATGTCCTCATGGACTTTCCCCGCTGGAGACCAGATTTTTCAAGACGTTTCCGGAGAATTTTTATTGAGATTTTCGCCCAGGATTCATGAAAAACGGACTGATTTTTTCTCTAAAAATTGTCTATCCCGCTCTCAAAATTCCCTTGGTCACAAAATTCAGAAACATATTTTTATTCCAAAACTAATCATTTTGCTTTTGCATCCTTTTCAAGTTTCCTTTGGGATTTCGTGAAATGAGTTATAAACGAAAAGTGAGTGGTAGTAGGAAAAAAATTTCCATAGACCCTAAAAAACAAATAAACTTTTCGTGATCCGATGCCGATAATGCAAGGTTTTTTCAAAAGTCCCATCTTAACAATTAAAAATCGATTTGTTGGTGATAAAAAAATGAGGGCCCTCTTAATGTGGCTTATGTTCACGAAGAGGGAAGATCGGCCATGGTGGGCTTGGCTAGTTTTAACAGAAAACTTGTGGTGCTTTCCACTTTGATAAACCGTTCCCCTTACCAGATTTCTTCCCAAAATGATCCAAAAAGCATACAGGCTCTGCGTGCAACATTCTGACTTTTTCTTTGCCTGCAAGTACCTCCGCAAGCCGATGTTTGCCTGAGAGAAGACTAGGATGTATCTTTCCATCTCCATTTCGAAATGGGTGTTAACTTATTAAAGGGGAGGGACGTTTTAAAAGAAGATCACGTCGCAACTGATTCAAATCCTCGGGAATGAATTAGATCTGTGAAACTCTTACGAGGAAAAAAAGAACTACCGGAATGTTGAAGGCGGTTAATGGATCGGTTGTAAGATTTTTCACCGATGAAGGAAGACGCAACCACTCTTTCTAACCGGGCAATGTCAGAGAGGGAGGGCGGACCAGGGAGTGAACTTATCTAACGTATGTTCAATGTAAAATTGTTTAAGGCTCGTATATCTGTTATTTCTTGTCGCGTTTAGTGAAAAAAAGCTCTAAACAAGTAAGAAATTAAAATAAATTAATTAATGAATTAATGTTGAATGAGGTATTTATTCAATTAATGATGATGAAGATCTATTATAATGTTGGCCAAAGACCACCCAGTTTCAAAATTTCTTCACTTCATGGTAACGTTGCCAAAACCCCTTCTACTACGTTTTCTTCAGTGCTTGAGAACATCGGCGACACGACCAGTAGTCTTAAACTTTATTAGCAGTTTGCCAACCGTTGGGCGGATGTATCAAATTAAATTCACCTGTTTTCCCCAAATTGGGATGACACATTTATTCGCTCTTCGACATTTTTCAGTACTGAAACAAGCAAACATACAAACATTAATAAAAGCTCTATGGTGCAAGATTTTGGAACACCTTGTGTTTTCAATAACTTGAATATTGTCCGTTCGTCCGTCGTCTTTTTGTAAGCGATCATTGTTTCAAAATTTCGTGTTTACCAGATTATAATATTTATGATCCTTAGAAGTGCAACTATTCTTGATATAATTCCTATCTGTGGCCCAGGTTAAAAGTTATGGAGCAAAATTTACTTAAAATGTTATTTTGTTGGAAAAGCGCCCAAGCGCGTTGCAACAATACCTAGTATGTAAGGGAATTTCATGTATTTTAAGCTACCATATAGTTTTTGAGCAAAGCATGTCACTATTGCTCTTTGTGAACCAATTTCGTTAATAAAAAGTCGAAACCCATTACATCGGTGCGCAATAAGCGATTTTTATGGATTGGATACCACATGGTTCTTGACCAAGGCACGAGAAAATTGTTACTTGTGGACCAGATACGTTATTAAAATGTAGAAACCCATTACGTTTTTGGTGATCACATGGATTTTGACCCAAACTTGAAACGAAAATTAACCACTATTTAGTTAATGACCCCTAGTTATCACTAAAAGATGGAACAAAACAATTGGGTTACCAGCAATTGCATCACAAGAGAAGGTAACTTCACGAATAAAGTGGTGGCGGAGAACATTTCATTTTGTTCTAATGGCGTTCTTCACAGTGTGAATATTCCAATTCGAACAGCATATTTACAAACAGGTTGTACTCAGTAATTGTTGCTAACAAATTATTACCTATTTAAAAAGCGACGATACGTAAGAATTGTCACCAGCATTTTGAAATCTATATTTATTAACAATATTTACATAGGTACTACCTAATACAGCGAAGGGTATAAGTGAAGTGTTTAAACAACTCAAAAAATATAAATGTTAAACACTTGGACAAGTATAATTAAGGAAAAAAAATAACACGCGAGCACATAATTAATGATAGGTCAAATCTATTGTATAATAGTGTATACATCACGACCATTTTGTATCTACCGTCTGCACGTGCCAAACGATTAACCAATTCCGCTTTCTAAACTTTTTCAAATACAATAAACGGTAGCAGGACAAAGATGCAACGAGAAAATGCAACTAGCAAGTTAACAATAATAAAAACAACCTATTATTATTATTATTATTATTTATTAGTGTGCACGAAACGGATTCTGTTCTAGCTTAAGAAGTGTGCCAATATTGTTATTAATAGCAGGGCGGTGCAAGGCCGAACGTCACACGAAAAACGAACTTAAGAAATGAATTATACTTTTACTTATTGGTTTAATTAAACTCTAGGAAGGTTAACTATTACACTGGCAATTCTTTTTTCTTCTTGCTTGATGAAGTACATTGTTGCGCCAAATCCACAAGCGATTAAATAGATTATAATGTCTTCTTTGGTAAATGTCAGATTATTGTCTTATCAAGATGTCCTAGAAACTCCAAATTAACTTATGAAACTTAATTGAATGTTTCTTGTTGATTGTAATTACTAACGTCTCGCTTTTATTATGAAAGGTTTGAATACCTGTTGACAAAATAACTTCAATTTATAATATGGTACCTACGTCATATTTTTCAGTCATATAATCAGGATGTCCGTGCTAAAAGGCTTTGTCTGTGAGAAATTATAAGTAAAGTTTAATCTTCTATAATTTATCGACCTTTAATTTTTAATTAAAACCGTTACCTATTTTTTTCTATAACAGCGCGGAATTAATTTATTGTTTAGATATGAATGAAACGATAGTATTGTTCACTATATTTTCATTTTTTCATTATTAGCATTCGCATTATTGGGTTCTGTTCAAATTATTCTTTTCTGTTTTCATGGATTGCGCTCTCCCCATCTGTATGGAACAAAAGCTTATTTTAAAAAAAAAGTTCAAAATTTTGTTTTATTAACTGACAATAATTATTGATCTCAATTACCAAAATAATACACGTTACATTCATAAATTGACAGTGGGCCATATTTTCGTTTACGCCCGTTACTCGGAGCTTAAACAATAATGTAGTACTACTTAGATAATTGGATCTCACTGTAGACTTTTCAGCCATAGTGGTAGATTAAACAAGGTTGGGAGGGTTTCTCTAGTTTAGATACAAAATTGGAGTAGCATTTTCTTCAGTGATAATCTACTTAGAAATATTAAGGGAAGAAGTTATTTTATTATTATTACTTTCGTTTATTTTTTAACTGAAAATCTACCTTATTTTCCACACTGAAAATCTGCTTTGTTTTCAAAAAATTCCAATTAAAAAAATTAAACAAAATGTCCGCGGACTTCATTTTTTTACTGAAAATTCATTTTCTTTTCTGTTTTTATTGGTCTTATTAGCATTTCTAAACCAAAAATAAGAAAACGTTTGTTTGATTTTCTACTTTCCTCTCTTCTATTATGCTAAAATGAAGAAATAGGTGTACCTACCTATAGTTTTTAGTTTCGTCACATTTTTCATTGAAAATCTGCTCTTTTTTTCACTGAAAATCTGATTTATTTTTTTCAATGGAAACTGTAACGGTAGGTTATAAATTTTCCTCACCTCAGCTATCTTTTATTCGTTTACTTTAATTTTTACTTATATTTAGCTCTTTACGCTCGGTAAAGTAAAAACGGAATGTAGTGAAAAAATGTTCCTTTTGTTATTAGTTCAATTTGGTGACATCGCGCAGATTCTTTTTTTTAATATATTATTATTTGTTATTTTGGCTTTACTATGAGTCGACTTGTAACTATTTAAAGTTGCCTACGATATTTTATTTATTTTAAACACCGAGTTTCAAATCTGATACAGTCAACAATAACCTTTACGCAGAAGAACGTCCTTCACATAATTGGCGTAAATTAGTTCGCTTTCTAAAATGCCCGATTTTCGGTTGTATTAGCTACTTTATTGCCGTCAGTAACCGATATTTATTTTAAATTCTTTATGCAAATTATCGCGCGGTATAACCATTGGTTATAGAATTCAATTGGACTCAGTAACGTTAGGAAATGGTTTTTTTAACAATTTAGCAATCACTATATACGTATTTGCACAATTGTACCTTTATATACCTTTTTTGCCACGCATTAGCTTTAAATGATGAGATGTCCAGCGACGACAGACTTTTCCTACACCCAAATGTAAAATCTGCAGTTATGAAATGTACAAAACAAAGTGCTTCCAATAGTTCTTCTTCAGGTCTTCAATTATCCTAAATTTTCGGCTACGATTTATTGTCTGTGTTGTCGAAATATTCATTCAAAAAAACTCGATTAAACCTTATACAAGGCCATTGATCACCCAATTAAGGACGAATTTGTCCGAAACCGATCATTTCAAGTTGTAAAAATGATGGTTTTAAAATTTTCTGTATTTTCACCGCACAATACTTGTATTGATATTCCATTAAAACTAATTACAGCTTTTATAAAGTCTAATAATACCTCTCAAATAGTGATTTATCTGTCCTTTACAGGATTACAAATAATCAACGAAGAACAATTAATATAATAATGTAATCAATGTTGTTTTCCAAATTATTAAATTAGTCAACAATCTCGAAATTTCTTAATCACCCCTATACAGATTTTCAATTTTTTGGAAATATTAAATAGTTTGTTAGTACCTAGTCCTTGTAAAGGCATCGTGGCAGATTTTTCTCCAATAAAACAGTTGAAACTCAATACGTTTTCGGGCAACGAAGGAATTATACCGGATGTTCCACGAGGTCAATTTGTAATTGAAGAAATTAAGAAAAAGATGAACTCCGCATGGTACATATATGCGCCAAAATCAGGAAGACAAGGAGTGGAAATTGGTGAAAATGCTATTCGAAGAAAGGGTCGCCGGTTTTATTTTGCAAATGAAATTTCAACAATCAAAAAAATTCATGCTGTGAAATACAGTGTATCTCGGTTGTGGAACGAATCAAATTGTCGCTGGGAAACCATTGCCAGAAGATCAGTGGTAATTGACAGTTCGGAAGACAGTATCTTCGAAAACAGTACCGAGAAGAAAACCGAAGAATACACTATTTAGATAAGACGTGGATAAATGAAGATCATACGGTTTCGAAAGTATGGGAAGAACAAAGATATTTAAAGTAGTCACCAAACTGTATTAAAGGGATGGTTCACAGGTCTTAAAGCGGCTTCGAGGAAAGGTAGAAGAAGGGTTGCTTTTCTTTTCATCTAAAAAAACCGGTGACCACCACGAAGACCTAAACGCCGATGAATATTTTCAACAAATGAACCTTTATTCCAGGAGGTTCGGTTATCGTTATGAATAATTCCAAATATTATTCACGGCAAACGGAACAGTTCCCTACAACTGTCTGGAGGAAGAAAGATATTAGATCCTTTCCGGATAACACACACACACACATCAATTCTCGTTGAAAATGCATGTTATAGACGAAATGGACAAAAAGCTCTAAGTGCTAAGCTTACCGCCCTATCCCTGTGAATCAAACGCTATAGTGTTAGTATGGGCCCAAGGAGAAGGAGAAGTGGCAATTTCCATTTACAAACTGGAAAAAGTTAAAAGTCTTTTTCGAAATACTTTAGACGATATCACTGCCAACAACTAGAAAAAATGCATTGAACATGTAAAAGAAAAGATGTGGAATTTGGACAACGCATTAGACTTTTTGAAAGATCGTAAAATAAAGTGTTTAGGCCACTCTATTACATAAATAGTTGTTTTACGTATCTTTTGAAAGCCGTAAAGTATAACTTTTTTTTTGACATCTGTCATAAACAACTTTACGGCCGCATTTACTTTACAACCGCTTTTTGTTGTCCAGCCAGGTGATGGAGCAAAGCACTCTGTAAGTGACATGAATAATCAAATATATGATTGTATTTGTCAGGTAACTGTCACTGTCAAAATTATGAAATTGATTTTTAAATTAAAGTTTATATCTTTTTGTGATAGTCGTCTAAAAAATGTGCATGTGTGCACCTCGGTTAAAAGTTATTTTTTAGCCTCATCTGATTTGTTAGCCTCGGCTTTCACCTCGGCTGCATTCATCAGATTCGGCCAAAAAAGATCACTTTTACAACCTTGATACACAAATAATTATTTTGTGTCTTGGCCACCATGAAAAAAATAATTGATTGAAAACTGAACGTTACCAACTATCCTCTCCGACTAAATTTTGCACATGAAATGCTTCAACGCGTCCCAATATTTGAAAACACAAAAGTGCCGCTACTGGACCAACAAAAATGCAAGCTAGAAGACCAGTGGGGGCAAGCACTTATGGTAACAGTGAACGGTATTGCGACATGTTAAGGACCTTTTTGGTTCCACAATTTCAGGAGTTTGAAATGTGGAAATATGGTTTCAACAAGTCACTTGCCACACCAGGAAAAACTGATCTCTCGTCGAGCCACCATCATCTGGCCTCCGAGAAGCCCCGATCTTACACCCCTTGATTATTTCTTATGGGGATAACTTGAAGAGAAAGTGTATGTAAACTAACCTTCAACTATACTGCAATTGACATTTAATTTTTCAAACCTTTGTCTAATAGCCGTTTTACATTAGGCAATTTCTTGAACAAGAAATTGAACAATTTTTTGAACAATCTAAATTGTGAAGAATATTGAATTGCTCAAAATATTTGTGTTTTATACTCGCACAATTTTTGGGACAATAATTGGTGTGGGATTCTGCGCATTTACGTGTTTATAAGTAATCTGACAGATGGTGGCAGGTGGCATTGGCATTTATTATTCGTCTTCGAGGTTAGTTTTGCCGTGGTTAATCTTCTCAATTTTTCTACTAAAACTAGAATTGATTTAAATTTAGCCAAATAGTTAATTCAGCAAACATTGTTGTATCAAGTATTTTAGTTAAAAAATTGTTGAAACGGCGAGTACAAAATTAAAAAAAAAAGAAAGATACTAAGTAAGTCGTAAGTGGCAGGCAAAGTGGCTGCAAAGAAGACAGGAGGAATGTGAAGTATTAAATATGTTACACACATACTCATAGGCAAATTGTGTTAAAAATTGTCTCAAAAATACAGCAGGTTTTAATTTTTACGACACAATCTAAAAGCAAGACAATATTACACTCAATTTGCTGTTTTAAACTACACAATTTAGATTGTTCCAAAAATTGTTCAATTTCTTGTTCAAGAAATTGTCTAATGTAAAACGTCTTTAAGAATTAAAAAAAAAATACAAATACAAAGTTTAAAATGTAAAAAAAAGTTTGAACCGAAGTTCTCAAATCTGAGACATCATTATTTATGGGAATGCCATCCCAAAATTGTCGGAGATTTTTTGGTATTAACTTTATCCAATTTTGTACAATCATTAGTTCTCCCTCCCGTTTCATTTCTTATTTATCGCCAGCTTCATCTTCATCTTTAAAGGCAATTGGTGTGTTTGGTTAGAAGAAAAACTTCACAAAAACGTCATAAATTCATGTTTAAGAACGTTGAGAAACCCAATTTGTAAGACACCCTCCCAGAACCCTATTACTGTCGAGCGTATTTTTCATATCTTGGCGCCAACTTCATTGATGACTCTTTAAAATAGTAGGATGATCATTAAATGGGGGGACTTGAGACAGCCCACTCATTTAGCATAATTTAGTTTATTTTACCTAAAAGAATATTATTTTCCTGCCTTAAGTTTAAATTTTCATAAAAAATACCCGAGTTAATTAAGTTCAAACATGGAAAAACGAGAAGTAAAAGTAACTTTCACATCCCGTGAAATTCGAACATTTATTGCCTACGATTACAAAAAAGGATTGTCACTATTAGATTGTTTGCGTGAAGAGGTAGAGCAAGCGTTGAAAAAAGTGAAGTTAAGGAAGGCGCAAGGGCCGGACGGAATACAAGGTGAACAGTGGAAATACACAGGGGTGAAAACGAGGGAAAGGATAAGAGGGATATTGAGTAAAGTATGGAAAGGAGAGGGATTTCCGGAGGAGTGGAAGGAAGCAAGGATAGTCCCGATATATAAGGGAGGGGAAAGAAATGATGTGAAAAACTATAGAGGAGTTAGTATTACGAATGCGGGATACAAGGTGTATGCTGAGGTATTGCGAGGGAGGTTAAAGAAGGAAATGGAGGAAAGGTGGACTGGCAGGCGGGGTTCAGGGAGGGAAGGCGTACGGTGGATAACATTTATGTGTTGAAGCAAGTGGTGAACAAGGTGATGGAAAAGAAAGGGGGGAAAGTGTATGCGTTGTTTTTGGACATAAAGGCAGCCTTCGATAATGTTAATAGGAAGAAAATGTGGGAGATCATGAGGAAATGTGGGGTAGAAGAAGATTTGGTGAGGGCTGTAGAAGAGGTGTATGAGGAGACAAGGTGCGTGACGAGGGTGCGGGAAGAAAACGGAGAAAGGTTTTGGACGGTGAAAGGACTGAGACAGGGATGCCCGTTGAGCCCGAGTCTTTTCTCGCTATACATTGGGGATTTAGAGGAAGAGTTGCGGAGATATCAAAGGGGAGGGGTGGTGATCGGGAGGATAAAAGTGTGGGTGTTGGCATATGCGGATGACGTGGTAGTGATGGCGGACAGTGAGCAAGAGATGAGGGGGTTAATTGGGGTGATGAAGGGATATTTAGAGAGAAAGGGTTTGAGCGCGAATGTAAAAAAGACAAAGTTGATGGTATTTCAAAAGAGAAGAGGGAGGAGTATAAAGAAAAAGTGGTGGTGGGGAGAAGAGGAGATAGAAAGTGTAGATGAATGGAAATATCTAGGGTATGTTTTACGGTACGATAATAAGGATGAGGCGCACATCAGGGAATTGGCAAAGAAGGGAAATAGACTAGTGGGGAAAGTGTGGGGAGTGGGGGAAAGAGTTTTTGGGAAGGATATGGAGAAGAGAAGATGGATTTTTGACAAGTTGGTAAAGAGCGTGATGGTTTACGGAGCGGAGATATGGGGATGGAAGGAGTGGGAGAAAATGGAAAAAATACAGGAAAAGTACTGGAGATGGACGTTGGGGTTGCATAGAGAGACGCTAGGGTATATAGTAGAGGAAGAAACAAAATTTGAAAAAATAAGAGTGCAGACAGGAAAGCGAGCGGTGAAGTATGAGGAAGAGGTTAGGAAGAGAAATGAAATTGTAATGGTAAATGAGTGTATGAGAGAGATAAGAAAAGAACGGATAAGGTATGGGCAAGAAGAGAGGAGGTTGTTTTATGAGAGAGTGGGATATGCGAGGGAGGAGATAGAAACGAGAAGAGAGGAAGGAATGGATATGGTAGAGGAAGTAGTAGCAAGAGACAAAGATGTACAAGGTCAGGAAAGGAGAGAGAGGATAGCGGAGGGAAGATATAATGAGGGATATATGGAGATAATGGTGGAAGGCAAGGCCGATTATATAGTGAGTGGTATGGAGTTAAAGGAAAAAAGAATGGTGGCAAGGTTCAGGTGCGGGAACGAGGAAAATGAAAGCAGATACTGGTGGGAGGAGGAGAAAAGGATATGTAGAATGTGTGGGGAAGGGAGGGAAACTATATGACATATGATGAGGGAGTGTGAGGAACTAAAGGAAGAGAAGAGAGAAAGAAAGGTGATTTTGGGAGTGAAGGGGGAAGGGGTGGAGTGGATGAAGGGGGTGCTGGAGAGTAGGGAAAGGGTAGAGAAAAGGGGACAAGTGTAAGAGGTGTTTGATTTTTTTTTTTTGAAATGTAAAAAGTATGTTTTGTTTTTTGTAGAACAAGAATCTTTTTGTTATGTAATTATGACAAATAAATATCTATCTATCTATCTATCTATCAGATTGTTTGCAAAAAATTAATGAAGTAGTTGGTGAAGATTTAAGTTTACAAGTGGTACCAATATTTAAGAATGGGCCGAACATCACTGCTCCAGGAAGAAAGTACAGGCCGTCCAACTGAAGTTGTCACTGGAGAAATTGTTGAAAAAGTATGCCAAATCATTAGTGAAAATCCTAGATCTACAGTGAGACAAATAACTGAAGAATTGAGGATTTCTTACGGGTAAGCCCATTAAATTTTAAGAAGTGACCTAAAGATGAGACACGTTTGTGTCAAATGGGTACCCCATCTCCTTAATAAAAGCCAAATGAAAGCTCGAGCGAAAGAAATGCCAAGAAAACTTGAAGATGTTTCGAAAATTGGGACCAAATGGTATTAGCCGATTCCTGACAGGTGACGAGACTTGGGTTTAATTTTATGATAATTTAACTTCCAAGGAAGCCAAATTATGGGTGTTTGAAGATGAAGAACCCACCCAATTAACCCAAGAGTCGGTTGTGTTCGGAAGATAACGTACAAGGTACTTTTTCGGTCAACCGGTTTAGCCAAAGTGGTCAAATTAGAAAAGAGTCAAAAGGTCAACGCTAATTGGTACACCACTGTTTGCCTACCGCAAGCCTTCCAGGCTATCCAGGACATACGCCAATAAATACCATTATATTTCATGAAGATAATGCTAGGCCCTACACAGCATCAGCAACATCAAAATTTCTGAAAGAAAACCAAGTCACTTTGATGATTCACCTGCCCTATTCTCCTGACCTGGGCTCCCTGTGATTTTTAGCTGTTTAGAAATCCGAAGAAATTTCTACGAGGAAAAAGATTTTCAAGTGAAATAATGATCATCGAAATATTTGTGAACCATTGTCAAAACCTACTGGCCTACTGCTTTTGAAATTGGATAATAAACCGAAGTTTGTCGAATTTGTCGGGTTACCCTCGTACAGTGGCGCACCCACGGGGGGAGCTAAAGGGGTTATAGCCCCCCCCCCCCCCCCCAGGCCATAGATATTAATATAATTAACAAGTTGAGAAGTGTGGAAAAGAACAGTCTAAAGCAGTGTTGTCATCTGGAGGGAAATTTCCCTTTTTTCTGGAACCTCAGGTCTTGGAGGAAAAAAGAGAAAAAAGGAAATTTTTAACTCACTGATCAATTCCAAAGTTGCGTACGTAATTACAATTAGTCAATAATACATCTAGAAAATATCTTCAATTGAATCTTGTTTTTGTTTAGGTATATCCATGGATATAAAGGGTATAGCTTTTTTCGTATTTAGTCCTATTCCAAATTCAGTTTTGATTACAATATATAATATGGATTATGTTATAGTTATACTGCTATTATTACTATACACTCTTACATATTATTAAATTTGCGAACGCTCGTAGGTAGGTACCTATATTATTTTCAACGAACGAACGAAGACTAGTTCAAGAAAAAAAAGTGGTAACTTAACTATGGATCTTATTTATTTCCACATATTTTCAGAAGCTGTTAAAAAGCGATCTGTTGGCCACGCCCCCTTTAAAAAATCGCATGCGGCGCTTTTGGACTCGCTACGCTCGCAACATCACACATTATAACAATTTATACCTAAACAACCCTGTTTGTTCAGGTGTTATTGTTACCAAGCCCCCCCTAACGGAAATTTCTGGGTGCGCCACTGCCCTCATATTTAATCTACTCCTAAAGTTCGGTCAAATACCCGATCAATGTTTATCTATACTCAAGCATCAATATTCAGTATTTAGATGAAGTGCTTTATCATGCAAATTTTGGAAATAATAATTTTGAGATGGCGGTCAATAATAAAGAAAGTGTATGATTAAAAATGTATAATGATATTCAAAATGACGATTTGATTAACTTAATTTGGTATATTATTTTATAGTTAAGAAACACGATCTTTTTCAACACCTACGCATTGGTTTCAGTTAATAAAGAGCGAGGATTAGTAATTCATTCATTGAATTAATAGTGATGGATGAATGCTATTCGTATCATAAATTAGTATACTTTCAGCTTCTTTTTACGTCGAAGCCAAAATAAGGGCGTGGGCGTTTAATTATTTAACACACACACATTAATAATATCGAAGCCATAAAGTGGGTGCACACAAAATCGGTACCTTATTAAAATTCTTACAAATTATCATAATTCATTACGGTCACGCTTTTATGCGCAAACCCATAAAAGTACCTACGTTTGTAAATTTAGTCGATTTTTAGAAATTCGATCGCCATTATACCTACTAAGATAGTTGAGCACGCAACACGACAATAAGGAATCGTTTATAATTAATAATTGCAACCATAGCCGTATCTAATTCAATCCGAAGAGGAGAATTGCAATGGCAATGCATCTAAAGATCTTAAGAGTAATTGAAAATATCACGACGATGTATATTTTAATGGGGTGTGGTTACTGACCACCCACTTCCTGAAAGGTTTATTAGTGCAATACTTCTGTGCTCTATTAGATATTGCAATGCCATACTGTTAAGGCGGTTACTGGTTTGTTATTTATTTAAGCTGGAATTACAGAGGTGATAATCTATAGTTTGATCGGGGCATAAACGTAGTTACCTTCGGCTCATCATCAATTATACACCAAAGACCGTTATAATCAGATGAGGTTTCCGCTTTGTTTTTGCTTTTATAATTAAAAGCGTTATTCCTATTTGCTTTTCGTCCAATATTCAATTATCGAAAAAGCCAAGGGCAGTTAATTAAATTCTATTCCGAGCGAAATTGCGCTCACATAATAATTGCGGTAAGTAGCAACAGAAGTTGAATGAATAGAAAACTATGAAACGTGGGAATACCAGTCTATAATTTAATTTTCAAGTACATCTACAGACATTGACGCTCCCTTATTAAATATTAATAATAAAAAAGAAAATAAAACATTGAACGAATGACTCTGCATACCAAAGGTGTTGATTAAACAATTAAAGTAATTTTAATTAAAGTATGACCATATGCCACCCATGACGATGTTTCAAAGTGAGGTTTCACGTGCATCTTAAATTTCGAAGAGTATTTGTAATTTTACACGATTAAAGGTAATCGATTGAAAAAAAATTTATTACAAGAGAGGTGTGTGAACCTCGTACGAAAATTTTCCGCACGTATATCGATGGCAAAATTCTTTATCCCATTCGTTTCTTTGCTGCTGTAAAACAGCGATTAATATATTGGAAAAAAAGGATGTTTATACCTACTCGTTTTATGGTGATGTCCTTAATGGAAATTTAACTAACGTTTATATTGCGGTTATACAATAATACGCGGTGTCATTTATGAAAGATGGATTTCAATTGGAAAAAATTTTAATGAGCGTAAAAGTACACCTTTCCGTTTTTTGAGGATTCTGAAGTTTCGTTCGTGCTTAATTTAATTAGATGAATATCAATTGAAAAACGTCCACGGAAAGGCAATAAATAATAATCTATATGATCGGTCCGACTGAAACTGGATAACGCAAATTAAGATAGACAGACTTGATGGGAAGCTCACCTTGCGATTAATTATAGGAGACGATCTACGTACCTATTATATCAATTGAAATTCTGAAAAAGCTTTAATCAAGAACTAAAATACGAAATGGAAGAATTCGCTCCTTTAAAGGAAAACACTGAGAATATCTTCACCCGTTTCTTAAAAATGGTATAACATTGTGCTTTTTGTACTTATACGGGGGCTATCTTTTAAGTAGTTACAAAGATTAATCTCCCTCTCTTTTCTATTCCTACTTCCCTCAATTCATCCTATACCAACCCCCCTTAAATCCCTCCCCCCTTTGTGTCCATACCACCTCCTCCGCTCTCAGCCTCCTTATTTCTACGTAGGTACCAGTTATATTTAATCTCCCCTATCCATATCTTCCTGTATTCCACTTTAGTTCTCTTCCCTTTCTATCCTCACAATCCCTCCCATCTCCCCCCGCACCTGTCTTTCCTTCTGCGTTAAATTGTCATCTATACAGGGTGATTCATTAAGAATGTCCAATCTCTGAATTGTAGATTCCAGACCTCAAAATATGATGATTCTGCCCAACATGCCTAATACAAATATTGCTAGTTTCCGAGATACCGGGTGTTTAAAGTTTAAATATCAATTTTGATTTTCGCAATAACTTTCTATTTTTTCACAATTTCTTTTTGAAAATTGGCAGTTTTACCTTTTTTTGCCAATTAATTAAAATTAATTAATTAAAAAACAAAAATAAAAAACTTCAAAGTAAATGTTCAAAATGTTACTTCAATACACTTTATGATCCGTTTTCGCAAAAATCTCGTCATATCAAATAACCCTTGTCTATTATTTTTAATGACATTAATTAATTGTTATTGCGAAAATCAAAATTCATATTTAAAGTTTACACACCCGGTATCTCGGAAACTAGCAATATTTGTATAAGGCATGTTCGGCAAAATCATCATATTTTGAGGTCTGGAATCTACAAATCAGAGATTGGACATTCTTAAAGAATCACTCTGTATACACGCTTGTATTCTTTAAGTTCCATTTATTAACTCCCTTTTTTCTCCCCCTTAATTACCCCTGCCCTTTTTATATCCACTTTTACTCCCAATTTTTCACTTATGTATCTGCCTAACTCCTCCGGTTCTCCTATACCACTGTATTGCTCCTTCTCCTACTTCTTTCCCATCTCCTCTGTCAGGTTAATTTTGATGTCTCCTGCAGTAAAATTTGTAAGAAAAAAATAATATTTTGCTTTTCCTCCTCTCCCACTTTACTATCCCCCCTCTCCCCCCGTTCCCGCTAGTATTTTGACCCACTGGCTCTCACTTCTTCCTGTACCGCCTTAACTCCATTTATCTCCTCGTCCCAATCGTATCTCCTCTCTCCTATCCACATTTTGATATAACCTACATCTTCTCGCTCCAGCTGTCCAACTCCGCAACTTTTCATTTCCTGCCCCCTTGTTCATAACCAATGTATAAACTTTCCCAGGTCCTTCTCTGGTTTCCTCACATTACTTCCTCTCACCACTATGTTGTTTTTCCTTCTAATTCTCTCACCCCTTTCCATTTCCCTCTTTATTTTGACCATCTTTCCTCCCTCCTGTCCTCGTTCCATTTCCTCTCTTTCTTCTCCTGTTCCTCCTTCATTACTTTCATCTCATTTCTAAGGCTTTTATTTTCTCCATTGTTCTCCCTGATGTCTTTTCTCACACCCTCTAATTCCGCCCTTATCTCTTTCTCAACAAAATAAAGACATTTTTTGGAACTTTTCAAAATATTCGCCATTAAGCTTGTAATTATTTTGTAATTTATTGTAAATCTTATATTTGTGCTGCCATCATATTTGTGCTTTATAGGATAGGTACCGATTTCGGTCATTTATCGCACGTCGTCAATATATCTCATTTCAAATTCACCTTAATTTTTAAAATATTTACAAAAAACCAAAATTTGCCGATTTCAATTTTCCTTAATAACTCTTTAACGCTTAATTTGACCTCTTTTAAAGTTTTACATTGTTAAGACAAATTATTTGATACAAACAGAAACCCCCGATTGTCATTTGTTTTTAAACTATTAGCGTTATCTTTTATTTTTCATATGGCGGGCATATTGGATTTTTGGTTCGTTAGGCAGTCTTTAAAAACAGTTTTCAACGATGTATAGTATGCCTGAAAAATATTTAGTTACAAGGAGAATATTAATAAAAACGTAAATTCATCTTTAATATGAAATTAGTAGTATAGGCCCTATAGGCTATGAAATTAAATACCAATGACAATGACTAAAAAGTGTCTCAACGATGTAAAACTTTAAAAGAGGTCCGATCAGTTATTGAGGAATGATGAAATCGGAAAATTTTTTGATTTTCAAAAATTATTTTACAAACTAAAAAGTTAGATCAAATTTGAAATGAGATTAGTTTCAAATATTGAATTCTGCAAATCATTCCCCATTTAACCGTTGCTCTATGTCTTGTAATAACCGAGACAATGGTGAGCATCGAAATTGAGACACATGGTATATATATATATATATATTTCTAAGTAGGGAACTATAATTCGGGTACAATTCGCGCACCCTAAAAGTTCATTTGGAACACTTGATGATCCCGACGTGATTTGTGCTGATTATGGTAAATTTAGAAAAGCCGAGGAAGCCCAGGTGCCATGAACGGCGTTGTCCAGAAATGTCTAACTAAAGCTCCCAAAAAACACCATTATAATCGTTCATTGGACGATTCTTTGTTTATCCCTAAGTACCTCTATGATAGTTCTATTAGTGGTATCATAAGACTTTGATAAAGAGAATGTTTTCTGCCAAGGCATTAGCACAGGATTTAACGAGGCAGAAATGATTTTTCTTATAGAATTATGTTCAAACTTTAATTTGGTTACAGTGTGAATCTGTTACTCGTTGGGTACAGTTCGTATCCAAAAAATATTCAGGAGAGAGTACCTACATGGCGAATTTCTGCGCAAGTTCCGCCCAGGTAGTAAAAGATTTTATGGATGGTCTGTATAAGTACTAGCTTTTAAAAATCATTTCATGCTGTTACTCGATAGGCCAGCTTTTTTGCAGCCAGCTCTTGGACTATGATGCTTAATGCCATTATTTATACAGAATGTTGTGAATTCTTCCGAGGTGAATTGACTTCCATTGAAAATTGTACATCCTCATACACGTGTGACAGAATTGCTCCTGACGCGTCATCAGGATTAACATGTGCTAAATTTTGATCGTCGCGTCGGTTTTTTTAAATGCCCTTTCACAACTCTCTGACCGCTAAAACTTCACTTTAAATTTCATCAGCTCATGACTCAATATCTCTGACAATTTGTCAATAATAAATAATTAACCATTCCTGTAAATGCTTTTACTTCGGTTACAGTTTGTGGTCTTGGTGAATGAACTACTGCATATTTTAGGTTCAAATAGTTCGTTATGCCTAGAGAACAATACTTTCAATTGACCATATATAAGAAAATTAACAGAAATATTGGAACTATGATTGATTTTAAATTGTAAAGTAGACATAATATCCCTACAAATAATAAGCGACGAATAAAAATATTTTTTAATTCAACATTTTTAAGGCAATATTGGATTTGAATAAATAAATGAATGAATAAAGATACACTTTACTTCTTTACTTTAGCGGAGCTGAATCAATATAAATATTTATTAATTTTGATAGGAACAACTATTACTTTAACAGTAAGTAACACATTCAGTAAGATATCATAGAATATATGAGAAAAAAAAGATATGCTCAACGCTGTTTTTAGACGTATTCAAAGCCTTCGACAAGGTCTGGCATGTGGGATTAATTCATAAATTAGGGACAAGCTTCCCACAATAATTCATAGAAATATTGAAATCCTATATAACTGGAAGGATGTTTAGGCTAAAACAAGAAAATGAATATTTTGATATGAAAGAGATAAAAGCTGGCGTACCTCAGGGAAGTGTATTAGGGCCAATTCTCTACTTGATTTACACGTGTGATATACCAAGAACTGACGACACAGTATTAGCAACATTTGCGGACGACAACAGCGAGGAACAGCGAGGAAGCAACCAGAAAACTGCAAAACGCAAACAACAATACAAATACATGGATTAGAAGGTGGAGGATTAGAATAAATGAAGGCAAATCCTGGGGATGGACCTTGACGTTAAACTCAAATGGAAGGAACATATAAAACCTGAATTTGCAACTTCTGGATTCCCTTGCCTTTGTGTATGCCTCAACCTCGGCGGATCA
This sequence comes from Pyrocoelia pectoralis, assembly GCA_036250285.1. Classification (NCBI taxonomy): domain Eukaryota; kingdom Metazoa; phylum Arthropoda; class Insecta; order Coleoptera; family Lampyridae; genus Pyrocoelia; species Pyrocoelia pectoralis. The sequence goes on from CM070080.1 coordinate 30,969,689, forward strand.
CGAGATATGGTCTTTTGATTTTTTAATCACAACCCCTGTATAACGCGTTGTTTGACGATATAATGTTGTTATAACTTTCGTCGCAAATTGTATGTTCATCTTGATTAATTTCAAGACGGATGCTATTAAATCGCCACGTCGTTGGATTCTCTGGAAAGATGTAGGAATGAATTTATCCTGGAATTTTTACTAACAGCTTTAGCTTGCTGGAATTATTCTCACAGCCCTGTCGAGTGGGAGTTATTGTCTTAAACACTTAGTTAGTTACATGCTGAGGTTTTTATCTCTGGAGCTTTCGTCTCCATTTTCCCGGTGTTATAGTCACCCTCGCACTCACTCTTCTTTTCAAAAAATTATTATGCGTGAGAATATTTGTAAGAGGGTGTACTTTATCTTTGTAAAAATGGCGTTCGTACTCTGATTTGATCCTCCACCACTGACTGTCGTAACAGGTTGTTTCAACAGAACAACATTTACATTGAAGCTAAAAGGGGGAGTACTAAAGAATCAATTTTCTTCCCACTAATAACTATTAGAATGGTTTTCGTGCACGTGCATCAATTTTAAAACTGGTCTAATATAGTCTTCTTTTTAAATATTATGCGTATAAAGAAAATGAAGTAAAGAAACAGATGGCTAAGAAAAGTTATGGTCGTTAACATCCAAAAAACAAGAAATATATCTATAGAATAGAACTATTACTTCAATATTTTAAATTGTAATATGCTGTTCTGGTATAAATATTAATGGAGTAAGAGCCATAAACATAAATTTAGTAAGTAGACAATAATAAAGATGTTGTTGATACAGATTATTGAAATATGTTGAACATCCATAAATAAAATAGATGGTTTTTAAAAACAATTTTTATTATACCGCTTTTTCCTATGATTATAATAAGGCGATCGTCTATTGTTATTCGATCCGTACAAGGAAAAATTTTAAATTGACGGTGGAAATATTACCTGAAAAATTAAGGGATGTCCTTCTCATCCCCATCCGTTATCCGATCACAATGTATACAAATCGAAATCACGTATTTCTTTATTTTTTTGATGAAATTCGCAATAATTACCATTACCAAATCGGTACACAGCACTAAGTATACTCTACAGGGTGGTTTGGCTTCCAATGTCCAGATGATATTTCTTAAACTAATAACATTAGGAAAAAACATTTAAATTGAAAGTTATTGAATATGATGTAGTCTATATTATAGAGAAATTTTTTTTTGTTGAGCCATTTTTGGTGAATAAAAAATATTTTTTTTTAAATAGCGAGACCAATTTTTTTTTATAATTTCAAAAAGAGAAAATTTTTCTGAATTCAACAATGTACTATAAATTTCAAATTTTGATATGATTATTTAAATAAGTAATAATTTTCGTTATTTGTAAAATTCAATACCATAGTGATCGAATAATGACAAAATAAATAAACTTATTATGTTTTTGTTACTTAAAACATGAAAAATTTGTTGACAGATGATGTGCGGTTTTATTTTCATGGCATCCTACGTTAATGAAATCAAATTTTCTTCTATTGCTATTAAGACATTAAATTATTGTTTATTTAAATGAATTCCATATAAAAATTTGAAATTTATACATTGTTGAATTCAGAAAAATTTTTTCTTTTTGAAATTATAAAAAGAAATTGTTGTCGCTATGGCTCAACAAAAAAAATGTTTTTTTGCCCTATGATATAGAATACGTAATATTCAATAACTTTCAATTTAAATATCGTCTGGACATTGCAAGCCAAACCACCCTGTATAATAACAAGTATACCTAACTGGTCAGTACCATTACTGTGCCTTCCATATTACTATTGTATGTGAAAGGTTATTTCGAAAAGATTCTGTTTTTTTGGTCAAAATATTATTTTCAGTAAAGGAAATTGTGCAGTTTATGTTAATTATTGGATTTTTTATAGACATTGAAGGTGTCAGCTCTAGCTGACGATTAAATTGAGAACAACGGTTTAAATAAGACTTTTGAAAGGATAATGTTTTTGACCAACACCATGATGTAATTGCGTTATTTTAGCTGATGAACACAATTTGAGAAATAATTTCACAACATCTTGTGATAAAAGTGTTCAGAAATGAGAAAAAAAGAAGCTCAACTCATAACGAAGATAAATTGCTACTTTATGTAACAGCAATAGGTTACCAGGAAAAAAGAAAATGAAACTGGAAAAAAGGAGATAAAACTGGAAAAAAGAAGATAAAACTGGAAAAAAGAGTACTTTTTAATGGTTGGTTTGAAAACTCCACTTTCCCATTAAGGCGTTTTGCACAGTATGTCCACATTTTGATGGGATTAAATGCGTCACTCTCTTAAAATTAGAGCTAACGACTTGCAGTGTCCGCTATCCTTGCTCGATTTTTGAAACAATATCGATGAACTAAACAAATTTTTGCTAACATTTTTAGTTTCAAAGATACAGGGCGAAATTAAAAATTGTCCAATTTGACGAGGGTGTCTCAGTTTTGGGAATATGAAGAAGTTACAAAAGGCCATACTCCATACTTGGTCAACACGGCGCCTGAAGCTGAAGTGTGAAGTGTCACATTATTGTGGTGCAATTTCTACAAATTACTTTGTCACACTGCTGGCTGTTTTCGTTGAACACCTCACTCATGGGATGCTTTCAAATTGTATTTTTTATTGACTATTATAGAATAGGTTGAGGACCCGCGTTGCTCTACGCCACTCAAATCGAAGAAAGATGTATAAAAACCTTCACATGACCGAACTTGTAAAATTTTATTGATACCACGTATCTATGTTTTGTTACAAGTTATAATTTCTGAGAAGTTTTGGATAGTTGGCTTGATTCGTCGGCCCAGTTGCCGCTGTTTTTGGCCGAAATTCAACAATTTCATTCTGCGACATGTGTTATGCTCGAAGCGCACAGAAAATTACTTGAAAAGACTCAAATAATGTGCCAACTTCATCAGCAACCTTACTGATTTCTGTTTTTTCGAGGTTATCATCGGTTGTCTTCTAGATCCGTTTTGATATGTTTGTATACTCTTGCTTTACTCATAGTACGCTTACCTAAAGCAGCACTTCAACGCTTTATTCTATTTAATTCAAATTCTTTGATGCATTTTTCAACCAATCAAAAGCTGCCAAACACACCAGAACATGTATTGTATAAGTTTTTTGACTGTCAACTCAACAGTAAGTTAAACAACATAAAATGGCTATAAATGACGCAAACTTCAGAAACAAGTGCAATGATAGAACAAAACCAAATTATTACACATATTCCTCAATGTGACTTTCAGATAAGGTGACTGATTAGTGATTACATTTCATGGAAGAGAGAGTGCAATTAAGCATTTGCTAAAATGTCCAAAAGCAGCGATGCTCAGTGGCCGACGTGGCAAATAAATAGGGGGGGTTATGGGTCAGTGCTGTTTCAGGTTTGCGTTCCAGGGCGATGCGTAAATTTTTTGCCAATTAAAATGAATAAGGAATACTTGATATTATATAGGCTGATTCATGTAGCCCGTTCGTTAGAAACTTTTTGACTTCCCACTATCGTAGCCTAATATGAGAATATAATCGACCATTCTGAATCCAACTAAAATATTTTCAAGATGATGGCACTTCCGGACATACCGGAAGTAGCTACCAACTTCGTTATTTTAAATGAAACTCCTAAATTTCCATTGCATTTTTGGTTTTGTCGCTTCATTTGATGGCCACTTTATGTAAGGTGTTTTATGTCTAAAATTGACCGTTTCCGAGTTATTCCGGAAAATTGTGACAGCTGCAAGCTCTCGCGGAAATCGGTACTGTGCCCTAACCGCTGCGAATTTCGGAATCAGCTTTCCAAGGGCTCAAAGAGGATGTAATAAGCTACGATTTGAATTTTAGATTAAGTCTTCCGCAATCCCCGAAATAGGCCACCGAAGTTGCATAACTTCAAACCTCAATAACTTGCTTATTGCAAATGGAATGCCCCATTTTTTTCAAAATACACGTTTGTAATTTAAAAAAAGTGGTGGTATGCAATACCCCTCTAATTCGAACAGCGTTCCCCAGCGTTCCGCGTCACCAAAAAGTAGGGGTACCTTTGCGTAATTTAAAAAAGGTGATGGTATGCCCCCTCACCAATACGAGTTAAGTCTAGATTAGCTGTAACCTAGGTTTAATTTCACAAAGCACGTTGTATATAGAATAATCTAGGACTAGGATTAACCCGTAGGTATACATAGTCGATTTAATCCGTGAAGTAGGAATGGGTTAACCTTGGGTTATGTTAAAATAACCTCATTTTTAAACAAATTAAAAATATTATGGCTTGAAAGCTTGCTATTTTGAATGGAATGGAAGATGAATTAACGGATGATTAAGATTTCCGAGAATTAATAAATATTGAAATAAGAATTCCTCGTATTTTTCGTGAGAGAATGTCATTTTGAGAAATCTGAATTTAAACAACGTTTTAGATTTATCCAAAGTAGTAGTTAGATACGTTATTGAGACAGTGTTGGAATTGCGTGTTGAAGGCAAGGTATGCCCAATTTTTTCCAAGAGGGCACCCATATGTGGCTGAGGACAATTTGACATGGGGGTGGAGGGGGGTGCTTGCCATTTAATAATGAAGTTTAGCTTCAGAGGTAAAGGTGGCAACACCTTTTGAATAAAATATTGTTGCAGTCCTTTTTGAAAAAACAATATTGTTTAGAAATCCAAAATCATGTTAATAAAAAATCACAATCCCACAGAATCTTATTAACAAAATTTAGTTAGCAACATAAAGAATTTATTAATATTAAATCAAAACAAAACCGAAATTGCCTTCTTCTTAATTTGTTCTTTCTTTGCTGGTCCAGTTTTTCTTTCGGTGGAGAACTTATTTCCAGCTTTAATCCATTCACGAACGTATGGAAGTGGATTTCACTCAAGTAGCTCTGGTCCGTTAAGAGAAATAAACATCAGATCACTGACATGTTCTATCGAAAGCCGATTACCAAGCAATGTTCTTATTAAATTCATGAGTGAGAGGCCTCTTTCACATTCAGCGGTCTTTTCAAGCCTAGCATCTTTCTACTTCAGGCAGCTTTTCCAATCTCGATATTGATCTAAAAGCTTGGTGCGTTCTTCAACATCCCAGTTGAACTTTTTGGCAAGTTTTTAGCAAAATTTAATAATTTTAGGGCAATGTAAACTTTAAGGTATGCTCAGGGTATGTCCAACTTAGAGCATACCCCAACTTTGGGCAAGGTGTGCCTCTGCGAAGGCAGGGCGCGCCGGACATACCTGAGCATTCCCGCACTTCCAACACTGTAATTGAGAAGAACATAATTATATAGGTAGGTGCTTAAAATTTTTTTGTTATTGTACTAACATTTCTTTCTTTACCATTTTAATAAACCATGCAATGACTACGATTACGTCGCATCAACATAGTGGATAGGTTCTATCCGGTTTGAGCAGATCAGGTTGAAATATGCGGCATAAACGGAATATAGGTTATAATCTTAGAATATAACAATATTTCCATGACTTAAATGATGTCAAGCTTCACTCAAATTCCACTGCAAACTGCAACCAACCTCGAAAAGACCGAGTTATGAAAGTACGGGTTACCGAAATGATACACACACTGATCGTGGCTTAGATAATCCTATATTTAACCCTTAGGACCAGTTACAACATTAAAATTAACTGTGGGTTAAACTAATACTAATCACAGGTTAGTTGCTAGAAAACTGTACCTGTGATTGGCTAATCCATAGCAACTAACCGAAGGTTACCTAACCATCAGTTAAATTTATTGGTGCAACTGGCCCTTAGAATACAAAAGAACTAATAATCTAAGATTTAACCCACCCTCAATTGAATTTGAAATAAGATAGAATTTGATAAAATCTAGTAATGGTTGACTTGGAGCCATTTTGTTTTGACGTTTTAATATTTAACGTTACTCGAAATTTTTTGCATATATTTTCTTTCTTGATAAGAATTTCGAATACTTAGGTATGGGTGAAGCTGATGGGGCTGAAACAGGACTTCGAAGGTAAATGAGAAACCGTAATTTATATAACGATGTATGATTGCTTTTTTTTAGATTACGCGATTTAGATGAAGATGACCCCGTTGATAGCATAACGGAATCGGGAGGATATCGAATGTAAAGGAAAACATAATATTCGTACAACAATGTATGTTTTGGCTTTTTTTAGATTATGCGATTTAGTGAAAGATATCCTCGTTCAAATCATAGTGGAATTGACAAAAAGTGGATTTCGTATGTAAATGAAATAAATATAATAGGTACAACAATGTATGGTTGCTTTTTTTTTAGATTATATGGTCTATTGCGAGATGCCCTCTTTCAAGTCAATGACATTAGTGACGATATACCAAATGTTACCAGAAATGGTAAGAGACAGCAGGTAATTTATATGTACCTACCTAAGCACGATTTTTACTACAAGTATACGTTGTTAGACAAATACCTCGCAAAGAAATCCAAAGAGAATACGGCCAAACGGCAAAGTAGCAATTGCTAATGAGCAGGTATCTCACTACATATATCTACTCTTATATTCCGAAATCCAATAAATGTTGTAGGATGTGGAACCAACGCCAGAAAGCAGTTCGTCATTACGTGACTGTCCAATTTGTTATGAGTCACTCGAAAACCGTAATATCAGTGCAACGATGTGCGGACATGTGTATTGTACTGAGTGCATCGCAAAAGCTATAGATACGTCCAAAACATGTCCTACATGCCGTACGACACTTACACCGGAAAAAATCCATCCCTTATATTTATAAATTCATGCTTCGTACCTGTATTGTAATAGATTTGTGTTCCAAAAAATAAATTGATGGCATTTTCGGATAACCCCAAAGTACTAAACAATTGGCATTATTAATTAATACAAGTAATTCCACAATTCGCATTACTCTTATTAGTAAATTCTTTGCCAAATTTGAAAAGAAGCGGAATGAAGACAACAGACACCATCTGGTTGCAAAGCAGAAAACTGCAATAAAAGGGAGGCGTTTTGAGCGACGACTTTAAGAGGGGCGCGATGAGTGAATTGAAGATCCTGAAGAAAGAACGGTGTTTTCAAATGTAGCACTAAGAGTGGAAGAGACCAATCGGAAAACCTCCACTGTCCAAGGATTAGAAATTATTGGAACCCTAAGTAAAGGAACCCAATGAGTTTGAACAGATTTTATAAATTGGGACAAAATTAGGGCTAGCATGTGAATAGACTAGCAAAAGTGCCTTTTAAGGAGAACCTTAATGTCAAACAATAAGTCAAAGATAAATTTAACCCTTGCAGAATCAAAATAATCACAATATTGATCAAAACTCACAGCCTGCTTTGAATATTAAATATTAATATTAAGGTCAGACTGTGAATTTTGATCAAAATTATCAACTTACCCCTTTGTGTGTTTCGAACTGTACTATGATGCCAAAATAGTGACTTTATGTGACAGCAATATAATATACACTGTGTCCAAGATAAGGAGGGCCACTATGGGGATTTCGGAAACGGTAAGAGATAGAGTTTCGGTTAAATGGGAGAAAAGTTGGGCAATTTTGAGTTTAGTAAAATGAAATTTTTAAACTGACGAAATTCCGAACCGTTCCGAAGTTATGCGACAAAATGCGAATTTTCAGGATTTTGTTTTTGACAAATTGTTACTTTGTCGTTGATGTTAACTAAAAAGTAAAAGAACCTTCTACAGGTACTTTTTAACGTTCATTAACATGGCATACAGCAAATTGGAATCCGACGTTTCGTTTTCGAGTAACCATCATCAACTTTATTTTTTTAAATACGGTCCTGATTTTTTTATGCATAATATTAGAAGAGCCTTTTATTCTGCATTCAAGCATGTATCACACTTTATGGTTTATTTGCGATTTTATACTTACTTTACGATTAGCGGAAAAAATCCTAAGTACGAACCTGTATCCCCCCTCAATAACATTCAAACTGAATTTTATTTATAAATGGACTTTTGCTAACTGTGCTTTCCTCATCAAATTAATGAAATGACACAGAATTTTCAATTTTGAACACCAAGTACATAATTACAAACAATCAACAACACGTCATAAATGAACAGATAACGTTTGATGAAACGAAAATTTAAACATGACACATACCAATAACTAAAAAAAAATTATAATAAATGCTCGAAAAGCCCTCCTTCATACTCCAATCGTAAATAGCATCTTCTAACTGTAGCATCCAAAGCATTCTGTAACAGTGCAGGTCTTACAGTTTGGAATGCGTTAAGTACAAACTTTCGGAGTTCTTCTTCTATTCCAAAGATATCTTTGTAAACATAATTTCTTATGTACCCCCAAGGAATGAAATTCAGCGGGATTATTTCGGAAGAACGAGCTGACCAGGGTGTTTCAGAATTGGTGCTTAAAACTCTTTCGGCAGACCTATTTGAAAGGTAATCCTTAACCACCCGTGAATTGTGTGCAAGTACACCATCCTGCTGAAACCAAAAATTGCGTACTACGGCTTAGGATAAAATATCAAGACCATCTTCCAAAGTAGAATCTAATAAATTTAAGTACAATAGTAAAATAAGTATAAAATCGCAATTAAACCGTAAAGTGTGATGCATGCTCGAATGCAGAATAAAAAGCTCTTCTAATATTATGCTTAAACAAATCAGGGCTGTATTTAAAAAAACAAAGTTGATGATGGTTGCTCGAAAACGAAACGTCGGATTCCAATTTGCTGTATGCCATGTTAAAGAACGTTAAAAAGTACCTGTAGAAGGTTCTTTTACTTTTTAGTTAACATCAACGACAAAGTAACAGTTTGTCAAAAACGAAATCCTAAAAATTCGCTTTTTGTCGCATAACTTCGGAACGGTTCGGAATTTCGTCAGTTTAAAAATTTCATTTTACTCGACTCAAAATTGCCCAACTTTTCTCCCATTTAACCGAAACTCTATCTCTTACCGTTTCCGAAATCCCCATAGTGGCCCTCCTGATCTTGGACACAGTGTATACTTTCCTACTATATCAAAGGCCAAAAACTAAACATTTCAGATGCTTTGGCGCTATCGTTTGCAAGTAGAATTTCGGAGTTTTTCACAGTATGTCCACATTTCGATGGGATTAAATGCATCACTCTCTTAAAATTAGAGCTAACGACTTGTAGTTTCCGTTATCCTTCCTCGATTTTTGAGACCTAAACAAATGTTAGCTAATATTTTTAGTTTATTTACATTATTTACAGCACGTACGGAGAAAGATTGCCCCAAGGTCGGATGCGCACTCGTATAATTGTAAATTTTCCAAGCTTGGCAATCATATGATACCAGTGGTGTCGCCGCTAAATTCCGTTTAATTAGTAACATCTGGCTTGAATATTAAAAAAAAATGATTTTTGTCTTAAATGAGTATATTATGTGATTTAATTTTACATGTACACGTATTTTTTCTTACTTGTTACTAAAATATAAATTTAAAAACACTGCGAGTTTTATTTCCTCATAAAAATCGACGCCAGTGTTAAACGTGGAAAAAGCAGTTTACATGCCGATCGCTTCCGAATACACGAAGTTTACCTGCGCACCCGAAGCAATCTTTCTCCGTACGTGCTGTACATGCGGTAAACACATTTTTAAGACACTTCTTTCAGAGTCTTTCTCTCAGTTTCGAGAATAGGAAGAAGTGACAAAAGGACATACTTGGTGAACACAGGCTGAAGTCGCATTATTATGGTGCAATTTTTACAAATTATTTTGCCATTTTTTATTGACTATAGAATACGTTGGGAGCTCGCTTTGCCCTACGCCATTGAAAGCGAAGAAAGATGTACTTATATAAATTCACATGTTGACTAGAATTTTTTTTTATCACTTATCTAAAATGTTACATGTTATAATTTCTGAGAAGTTTCGGATAGTTGACTTGTTTCGTCGGCTCACTTGCCGCTGTTTTTGCCCGAAATTCAACAATTTCATACTGCGACACGTGTTATGCCCGAAGCGCACAGAAAATTGCTTGAAAAGAGCAAAATAATATGTCAACTTCATCACCAACCTCTCTGATAGTGATGATTTCTGTTTTGTCAATGTTATCATCGGTCCACTTCTCGATCCGTTTTGCTTTACTCATAGTAGGCTTGTCAAAAGCAACACTTAATGCAAATTCTTTCATCCATTTTTCAATCAGTCAAAAGCTGTCAAACCCACCAAAACATGTATAAGTTTTTTGACTGTCAACATTTAGCTAAACAACTAGGTTAAATAGATTACATAGATACGCCACTCCCGCCACTCTAATGCAACCGTTTGTTTTCGTGTGAAACCGATGCGAACAATTCGCTAGATGTCGCTGTATGTTAAATTTATGAAAGATTCCAACCATCTTGGAAATTATGTTATGTAACCTAGCAATGTCGTATTATATATTTATTATCCATCTGTCATTGTGATATACAAAAAATCATTATATGTGCATTAGTTAGTGTTGTAATAGATGTGTTATCTGACAATTGTATGTTTATTCCAATCCATTCAACACTTAGAATATAACAACCCCTAAGATTTAACCTAACATTTGCATTTTGCAACGTTATCTCGTTATTACGTGTATGTATGTATTTCCTGTATGTTCTTTTAAACTCTCATATTAATATGCATTATCTTGCCTAAAAGTGCTTTTATTTATTACTAAAGGGCGGATTATATGCAAAATTTGTATAAGTTATACTAGAAGTTACATGACAAACCTTTCATATGTATACAAATCCTATTAAATGTGCAATAAAGTTAATTACTTTTTTCCCTCTACATACGACAAGTATTTGATGTAACTTTTAGTATAACCTATATTGATTTTGCATATAATTATGAGTGATAAGTAAAATTTAAAAAAAATTTGAATATCCCGCCGCAATGAAACGCGGGCGAACATCTCGTCAGATGGCTCTAATTTGAAAACAAAAAAGGATAGGGAGTGGCGTATCTATGTAATCTATCTAACCTAAGTAAACAACCCAAAATGGCAGAATAGAATTTGATAAAATCTAGTAATGATTGACTTGGGGCCATTTTGTTTTGAAGTTTTAATATTTAACGTTGCTCGAAATTTTTTACATTATGTTTTGTTTTCTTGTTAAAATTTCGAATAGGTATGGATAGAGTTCAAAGCATAGCTGAAGGGGCAGAACGAGGACTTCGAAGGTAAATGCAACCATAATACAACAATTTATGGTTGCTTTTTTTTTAGATTATATGGTCTATTGCGAAATACCCTTTTTCATGTCAATGACATTAGTGACGTTACTCCTAATGTTCCCAGAAATTGTAAGAGACAGCAGGTAATTTATATGTACCTAAGCACGATTTTTACTACAAGTATACGTTGTTAGACTAATACCTCGCAAAGAAATCCAAAGAGAAAATGCCCAAACGTCAAAGTAGAAATAGCTAATGAACAGGTATCTCACTACATATTCTTATATTCCGAAACCCAATAAATGTTGTAGGATGTGGAACCAACACCAGAAAACAATTCGTCATTACGTGACTGTCCAATTTGTCGTGAGTCACTCGAAAACCGTAATATCAGTGCAACGATGTGCGGACATGTGTATTGCACTGAGTGCATCGTAAAAGCTATAGATACGTCCAAAATATGCCCTACATGCCGTACGACACTTACACCGGAAAAAATCCATCCCATATATTTATAAATTTATGCTTCGATGCCTGTATTGTAATATATTTGTGTTCAATTTTAAAAATATATTGATTGCATTTTCGGATAATCCGGAAGTAGTAAACAATTGGCATTATTAATTAATACAGGTAATTCCACAATTGGAATTACAATTAGTAAATGCTTTGCTCGTTACTGTATATACCTACATACCAAATTTGAAAAAAATCGCATTGCAGACAACATCTGATCGCAAAGCAGAAAATTGCAATAAAAGGGAGGCGTTTTGAGTGGTGACATTAAGAGGGGTGCGATGGGTGAATTGAAGATCCTGAAGAAAGAAGACGTCGAAAGGTCTTTTCAATCGTGGCATGTGACCAATCTTCATTCAAGGGAATGACTCCCGTGACGATTTCTTTCGGTTTGAGCAGCTCATAATAAACTACATCTAGTTGATTACACGAAATGGAGAGCGGAAGGTTCGCATCATGGATTTTCGATTTTGTCACTCACGACACGGTGCAAAGAAACCGTTCCTCTTCTGGCCGTTGAAGCATCAGCTATTCATACGTGAAAAGACTATTGACTCATTCTTAATACTTTCAAATGTTTCGAAACTGTTGCGTGATCAACTCCGGATGGACGGTTCATATACCGTCTAATATCCAATTCTTCGTCGTCAAATTTTTTCTTCCTTACAGATGAATTACCATCTTAAGCTATACGCACGCAGTTCTGGTAACGCGTTTTCCATTCTTGAACAGAGCATTTCCTATGTCACAATATTCAAAACTGTGTGTTCGGAGATCGAGAACAGCGTAAAAAAACAAAACTTCGAGAGAAGAAGCGTTCGGAACCAGGAAATCTTCAAGCGCAGAATTCAAATAAACACCTTCCAAAATTGTTCCAATCTTGTTCAAGCATGTTAGCTTTTCAACCTTTTCCTGCGTGGATAGATGTGCTTGTTTAGTTTACAGTGCCCAGAAAGTACGCCCAAGGCCGCAGTCTTAAGCTACGATATGACTCCTCAAAGGGCTGTTTAGCATGCTTCAAAAAAAGTACAAGATAAACTAAACCGTATAAAAAAGATGGTCAGTGTAATGAATTCAAAGATCAATGAAAATAAAAAACATTAAAGCTAAGAGACATACACAACGATCAAAGAATATTCCTACATATAGCAAGCAAAAAAAGTAGTAACTGAATCCCAATATTCAGTAAGTAATGTATAAGAGACAATAAAATAGACACAGGAAGAAGGTTCAAGAAGTAATGGGAGCTCTTAGTTCGTAGAGGAAAATTTGGTTATCCTCTCACTTTAACAGGAAAACAAAACAAAAAAAAATATTTAAAAGAAAACGCCGAAACGTAGGCGGAAAGTTGGAAATTTTTGGCCTGGAGCCATGTAAATGAGGACTTTCCACAAATAATAGGCATTGAAAAAGTAGAAATTACTTTAAAAAAGAAAAAGTGGCGAAGGATAGGCCACACACTAAGAAACCTAAGGGTATATAGTACCGAAACTTAGATAAAGAATTGCAGAGAATGAAAATATCATAGACTGAAATCAAAATGAAAACTAAAGATAGGAAATAGTGGATGAAATTTGTGGATAAAGTGCTGCAAGCGAACAAACGCCATATGAGCGCCTCTTCCTCCTTTACGGAGCTATGAGCTAATGATGATGATTAATACAAAGAGCAAAGTGGCTTAAAAGAACAGGTAGCAATGGATTAGTCAGTAGAAAAATCTGTCCATTGATATGAATGATTTGAATTGAGATGTGTAATAATTCAGAAGAATCCCATGCTTCCTTAACACCAAAAATACGGGCTTCAACTTGAAATGCCAAAGAATTACTATTTCCCAAAAAATCTGTAAATCACTTAAATTTTTATAATTTTTTTATTTCAAAAAATCAACGTTTATTATAACATTATTAAAATTAAAGCTAAGCCTTACAACTTACAAGGTATAATAACCGTGCGGAAGGTGGGTAAAAATACTTAACAGTAACTAAAGATGAAAACAAAAACTAATACAAACAAAAAGAGAAAGAGAAAAAAAAACTAATTTTTTGACTAAAATCTGTCTGTCCAAAATATTGAATATGTGGTCATTGGAGCTGGAAAAATTTGTTTATCAAAACAGAGTTCTAACGAACTCATTTATTTTAATTTTGTTTGGCTTGTTACCGTCGGAGATGAAGTGGCGTACTAGTTCAGGGAGAGAGTTATAAAGTTTAGGAGTCTTTACAAACATGCATTACTCACGGCCGTGGTTCTACACAAAACTGTCGTCAACTGCCTACCCCCTCTCCTTATTTCCTGAGTGTAATGAATGTAATCGAATTTGGAAAAATGTTTAATGTGTGCGTTCCATTAAGTCATCGTCCATTAAAACACCAAGGTACCTAATTGATTTAGTGGGCTCGATCAGAGCACAGTCGCACCGCTGCAACATCTTTATCCCGGACACGTCGCATCCCCTGTCATGAATCACAAGCCTTGATTGTTGAGGTTGATTCTTGTTCCACTCCGCCCACGTCCCATCCCCTGTCGTGAATCACAAGCCTTGATTGTTGAGGTTGATTCCTGTTCCACCCCGGCCACGTTGCATCCTCTGTCATGAATCACAAGTCCTGATTGTTGAGGTTGATTCCTGCTGTTAAATGAAAAGGTGAGATATTGGGTTTTGTCTCTATTTAAACTAAAATTATGATTAGAGGGCCAAGTATTTACTATTTGGAGACCACGCTCAGCACAACTGTGCAACCGCGTATTTAAAGGGAGGGTAATGGGGGTTATTACTCCCCCCCCCCCCCCCCACAGCTTACGTTTGTATAATAAATATTACCTATTATAATCGGACAAAGGAAAGGCTTACTTGGTAAAGTTTTTTTAAATTTGAACAGTAAATTAGTGCATCTTTTATTCCCCCCCCCCCCCCCAAACAAAATTTCTAGATTGGCCGTTGCATCTGTGTATGTCTTCCCAGGAGTTCGAATGACAAATTATGCATGTGTCGTCCGCAAAGGAAAACAGCCTACCACTTCCCAATGACAATTTGCACAGGTCCGCTGTATAAGCCTGGAAAAGATTTGGATCCAGGACAGTGCCCTGGGGTAGGTATAGAGAAGGGAGAGGAACTCGGAGAGCTAACTGTGTCACCATTTGACAAATGAGAGGAAAACGATCCAAAGGATTAATGAGAAATTAAACGTTTCCTTTTGTTAAAATTTTTGTGTGGCGTTCCTGGTAGTTGAACAGTTGGATAGCTTCCGTTCTACGGACATTAATTTTGGATACGTAAGCCATCAAGGCCCATATGTAATTGTTTATATGGGCAGACTTGGTAGACCCTTGATAATTCTTAGGAGGGGGTTGAGATGTTCCATGACTACAACTTTTAAAATTGAAAACAGGGATCAAAACACAAAGTTTCCCTTTGTCTTCTTCTTCTTCTTGCATCGCCGTGTCGTGTTGAGTAATTTGGTTGTTACGGAATTTGGATGCCTTATGTATCTAAAACCAAGGTCCGCAGAATGGAAGCTGTTTAAAACATCTTCTACCAAGAGTCCATTAAGTACCATTAAGTAGGAGACAACATATCCCCGATACATGATCACTTGGCACCACTAGTAACCATATTCTACAATAATTCAAACCACATCTGCGAAGCAGGGGTCGCTGGTTTGATGGTGAGAGTAACGAAAAGCAGCAAGCTCAGGCTAGAAATAACAAACTAAAAGCATTTTTGGAAGCATACCAGAGAAGAGGCGCCCAAAAACCAAATCGAGTGCAAAAAAATAGGCAGAAACTCGAAAATAAAGGGCGTAAACTGACTATACATATAATATTTGTAAGCTAGGTAGTACGATGAATGTATTTCGTTAGCATTAATTGATGTAAAGTATTCTGAGGATGGAGATCTCGTTCAGAAAAATGACGGAATCAAACGAACATGTGATGAATATTCCAAAACCATTAATATTTATTCTATTTACTTAAATTTGGCAATAATTGTCACCAAAAGCTCTTAAAATATACTTTACGAGTTGAAACGCAAAAGGATAAACAAATCACCAACGCAATTTACGTTTTTATTTTACATTTTAATTAAATTTTTATTAATATTATATCTAGTATTTTCGGACAACCTTAATTTATGTTCAAGAACAAGATCGGTTCAATTTGCAATTGAAATACAAACCTTTCCTAATTTTTAAAGTGGGAACCCTCACCTTTGCAGAAGCTTGAAGATCGGTAATACAACGACAAAGACTATACAATTATTGTATGAAAGAAAAGTTAAGCGTGACGAATGAATTAATAATGCAATAATCGAGAGTTTCTCGTAATTTTTTTTTTTTTTGAGATTTCTTGTTCTTGTTTGATCAACTTTCTGTACACGCCTCTTTTCCTTTTTTTTTTTAAATAATTAAAGATGTAGCAATAGGTAATTATAATAAGCGTGTTTTTTTGTAAGATGCAAGGTTGCGCAGAAGGGTGGTGTTGTAATAACACAGAATTTAGTGCGGAAATTATCGGTTGTAATGAAATAATTTGGTAGTCATCGATAATTGAAAATATTTTTTTGAAGGCTGCACGTGTTATTAACGGACGAAATTGTAACTGTAATATAGTTTTTCAAGGATTCATCATCTACTAAACTAAAGGCTTTACTTTACAGGAAACTAGATCTTTCTTATTATAAAAAAAATTATTATAGTTTACCATGAGACGCCACATCATTTTGCAAGCGAGTGTCATTTCATATGACACTCGAATATCTTATGGCGTTTCCCACACATTTAAAATCCTGCGTCTTGTTCTAACACACTTACTAATGTATAAAATCAAGGCGTGGTCCCTATGTTTGATTTCTTCAGCTGTATTCTATTCAAGGTGATACACTTTCTTGATATGATTCCTTGTCAGGAATCTTGATTTCTTTTAAAAGAATTTTTTCGTTTATTTGGTGGCCTTAACATTTAAGATGTTGTGCATTTATTGTTATTAATTATAAAAAAGCGTGGTCAATAACTAATACTCTTTATTAAAAAATGAAAAAAAATTCTACATGAGACTTACATTTTATTAAATAGATGTACACTATACAGTATCATACATAACACCATTTAAATATAATTTACAAAAGGGAAATATCCCCTAAAAGTTATGTACATGATTTGACTAATTAAAAAAAATAAAAGAACGCTTGGCGTCTCAAGAATGGTAACCACTTGTGACTAAAATAAATACGAATTTTTTTTAATAAATTTGGTTAATATGTTCTAAATTATGGTAACGAATTTGAAAGTAAAAACATTGCACTTAAAATAGGCAAAGTATAGGAACAAGAGGAATGAGCTACAAATAGTTCCTGTTAGAAAAATTAGTTTAAAAAAAACAAATTTCTTATTTGGTACTGTTAGTTAAAATTGGTGCAAAATTACAATGGTTCTTGTGCTAAAAATCTTATATCGATAAGTTTCGGTAGGTAAATAAACAAATAAGGAACGCCGTATTATTACTATATAAAGTATTAAATACTGATTAAATTTGAAACTATCGAGATCACCAAAACGTGTAATTTTCATTCGACGTGAAGATGAGATTGAGCAAATTGGTTTATAGCAGCCGCTGTACACATTTTATTCTAGAATAGGAAGAAAAAAATGTGTTTAAGAATCAATTAAAGTAAGTAATTGTAATAGACTCGGGTTGTTAACAATTGTAATAAAATGAGCTAAGGTACTTAGCAATAAACATAAATCGGTACCGGCCAACATATGCCCGGTCAAGTATACATTTCAACAAATCTAGTAGGCGTGAATGTGAGATAGCCGTGTGTGTTTCCTTATGGTTTACATTTGCATCACAAAACAATTTCAAACTATAGCGTGAATTACAACATTAAAAAAAAATGTTTACACGATCACGAAACACCTTAGATAACTACATATAAAACTATTTTATTAAGCTTTGAAGTTTACCACGTTTCGTCAGTCACCATCATCCTTTTTATAAAAAAAACGGTCGCTTAAATACCTAAAATTACAGTTCCGTAAATGGGAACGAAGAATTTGTTCAATTTGTATAGCGCTTGTAACTGTCGTTGTTGGTATAGATTTGTTCGGTATTTATTTCGATTTGTACGGGGAAAACTTGGTACTGTCTTTAATCTATCATCGAAAAGAATTTTTAAGCCGTCGTTACAGATTAAATTCTACAAGCTTGAATCAGATACCGTCTCTAAATAGAAGGCAGTTTAATCGAGCTACCTTTTATCGTAAAGGACGATCGCAATTCTGCATTCGCCTACTTTAGATTGATCGAGATGGTTTATTCGGTATTTGCACGTAGGACACGTGCAACGACATGCACGATTTCAAATCTGAAAATTTGACCATGAAAAAGGAAACGTCGATAAACGATAATATTCAACAAATTATAATGGTGAAGGTAAAAGTAGGAGTAGAAAGTGAAAAAGTACGCTCACAACACAATAAAGACATAGTAATTAGTAATTTAAGATACAAAAGCGTGTTAAGTCATTGTTTGTTAGTGTAAATTTCAAGGACTACTCCAATTGTCTGATTTCATAACGTATTCGTGTTATATTTGCTATGGGAGATCTTAAAGACGTTAAGGTTCGTTAATTGTATATAAGAAGTAATCTATTTAATAATTAGGTTTTTGAATCTCAAGTTTAAACGTGAATGTCGCGCGCTTTTGTAATAAAAGCCACCACCTTCTCTTTCGCTATTCTCATTGTTACCTTTTAAGGTAAATGTAATTATTGACAATTACGAGAACGCGCGTAAGTAAATCACCGTAACTAACGTCGAGGATATTTTGAGGACCTTAAGGCTAAATTCTTGCCTGTTAGAAAACACCCACATCCGGTCATCTGCACGAAGTAACTATCGCAATATACTTACTGGTGCATATAATTTTATATGTCAATAACAAAACATCGCGTTACTGTTATAGAAAATAATAAACCACACAAGTAATTGGATGAAAATAGATTCGAGATATAACCAAAAGGAGCAATTTCTAACATATCCATGTCCAATACATGCCTTCGAGGGTATTACTCGTAAGATGTGAAAATTGAAGTATCCTATAACGAATAATTGTTATGTAACAAATTTACATAAGAGTACAAAGCGTTCCATACGATTGATTCTCCAGTTTTTTTCTACCAATTTTACTCGATTACGAAATATCAACGCCGGTTTAACAGGAATCACACTAAAGTGAGCTTAGTGGCAGTGGAACAGTAGAAACAAGCGAATGTAAGGAAAGGCTAAGAAAGTTGAAGGACATAACATCTAAGATACTGTGTAGGTGTGTAGTTTGAAGCAGAAGATAAGGATAAAGGTAACAAGGGTAAAATAAAACATTATACTAAATCATTTTAAAAAGAAGAACAGTAGAAGTACAGAATTATATAATGTACAGTATGCGTACTTTCATTAAAAACTACAGAAAATGAACAAAAAGATATAGAACGTAGAAAAGCGAAGAGTTGAAGAAAAAGAAAGTAACGTGAAAATAGTAAGAGACTAAATCTGGATTTCGTGTCATTTAGTAAATGCAAAATAGGAGGAAGCGGATAAAAAACTAAAAAAAAAAAACAATTAAGTAACAGTAAGAAATATAAAGGAAAGGAGGTAGTTTTCTAACACCACATGGTGAGTGTAAGTTTTGAAAATAAGAACTGGTAAAATATAAGTAAAGCAGTATAGAAGAAACAATGTGGAATTGATAAAAGAAACAAGCAACAAAATGACTAACCTAAAAAATAAAGAAGAGTGATCCGTAAACGGACCTTAAATTTCACGAAAGGTATAACGTTACAGTATTAAAGTTGACTTAGAAAGATGAAGGAGAAGAGAAACTTAAGTATAAAAAGTATTTTAATATTCTAAGCAGAGAAAATAGTGAAAAAGAGAAGAGAAATAAGTTATAAGCGTAAATAAAGAAAACCACGTACATTATAGACTGAGAGGCAGAAATCGAAAATAAAATTTAGGGTCGTGAAAAAATGTAACTGTACACCAAGTTATACAGCTATAACTTCTACACACAAATTTATTCAAATTTACAAGCTTATTTTTCTAATTTTATAAAAGTAAGTGTTTGTAAGATGACAACGTTTTGTTCGATAGTACGTCTTGTACAACGCTGACCTAATTTGTATCTGCAGAGATATACATAGAAATATGTTTATACAAGGAAGAGAGAAGGAAAAAATTGAGGTTACTGAGACTGAAAAGAAAGTTAGAAAGAATAAGTACAAAGAGTTGTAGGCAGTCAGAGTAAGAACATGAAATAAGTAAAATGTAAAAAAATGAAGAAGGTATTCAAAACGTTTAAAGGCACTGTCTACCATTTTATAAATATGTAGTTCAATTAGGATACTTTTACAACGCTGAGATAATTTCTATCTACAATACAGAAATAAATAGAAGGAATGATATACAAGGAACAAGTAAAAGGAGCTTGGTAATAACAACCGAAAGGATTAAGAAGTAAAAGAGGCATAAGAGAGAGAGCATGAAACTGAATGGATACAAGAAGAAAAGAATAGATTAAGACAGATAAGAAATGGAAAGAAGATCGAATTGAATCAAAAAATTCAAGATAACGTTACTGATAACAAGGCAAAACTTCTTGGTGATATCCAAAACGTTTAATTAATTCATATTTATAACCTTGTAAAGGCGAGCATTTACCATCTTGTAAATTAGGAATATTTTCTTCTATAGTACATTTTGACAACACTGAAGCGATGAAGAGAAATAGAAGACGAGAAGGTTACATAAGGAAGAGAAAAGTAGAAAAAGAGAATCATGTGCAGAAATATAATGAGAGTAATGAAAAAGCAACAAGTAACACAAGTGATGTAAATTATAAAATAAGAACATGAAACGGAATGTTAAATGAGAATATTTAGGTGAAGAATCAGTAAAATGTACCAAAAAGCACAATAAAATTCGCTGATGATGATAGCTTTGCGTCCGAATAAATAAATTTTTATTGTGGTTTTTTGATAATTGCAGTGTTGTGTTCAACAGTCGTAAGGGTTGCAGTTCTTCCAATCAGTAAAATGTATAAAATTTTGCAAGTATTTTATTCACTAAGGAAGAGAAATGGAATAAAGGAAGAATGAGTGTAAAAAAGAATTGATCTTATTGGAAAAAAGACGCTCAAAGAACAGTTACAATGAAAATGAAACTCAGTAGTAGGTAAATGTGTACGTCCAGTAGAGAGAAGAAAAGAAAACGTAAGTAGAAACAAGAATTAAGATCGTTGACAATAAGAAAAAAAATAGAAAAAGTTTAAATAGGATCATGGAACTGAATTGTAAGAGGAATGTAAAGGAAACTTTTTTGCTAGCCGTATCCAAATTATTTAATTAATATTACAAAGGTAAGTGCAAGAGTGCATTACAGCGCTGAAGTGATGTATATTTGCACAGAAATACATCGTAAGAAGATTAGACAAAGAAGTAATAAGAGAGGTGAAGAAAAAAGGATCCTTAAGTATTGAGAAGAAGAAGGCTAGAAAGAAAATAGGTAATTAAAATGAGAAAATGAGTAGAAAATGATAAAAGTGAATATTTAGATGAAGAATCAGTAGAAGGTATGAAAATGAAGGGGGGGGGGGTGAAGAACTAACGTTGTTCGCTACAGAGGAGAATTTTCTAGCGACGTTCAAAATGCTTAATTCACGTTATAAGGGTAAGTGTCATCTTGTAACGTAGGAATATTTTATACAATAATATAATATCTCTTCGTAACATATATCTGTGCAAGATAGAAGCAAATTAAGGATATGAAGCTGGTTAGAATCAGAAAATGAAATTGAATGGTAAAAGATGAGGTCATTATTAGCAAAAACATAGAGTCAAAGGAAAAAGAATGAGAGCAGGAGTAAAAAGTGCATGAGAAGAAAAAGAATTCAGATTATTAAAAAGAAGAAAGTTAAGGGATGTACGTATAATAAGGATATGAAGATAAAAATGAAGAACGAAATAAGCGTTAACGTTACCTGCTGTAGAAGAGAAAATTTGCTAGCGATATCCAACATGTTGAATTATCTTTATAAAGCCAATTATCTGCCATCTCGCAAATTAGAAATATTTTTGTTCTGTGGCACACCTTTACAGTACTGACGTAATTTATGTCTGCAGAGATACAAAGAAAGTTATATTAGAGAAAGGCAAAGAGTAAAAGAAACATGAGAAGGAAAAAGAATTGAGATGATTAGGAAAAAAGTTAGAAAGAGGAACGTGAAAGAAGTGAAGGTAGCTAGAATAAGAAGGTGAAACTGAATAACAAAAGAGAATATTTAAGTAAAGTGAAATGTATAAAAATCAGAAAGCGATATTTAAAATGTATAATTAATTTTACAAAGGTACGCATCTACCATCTAGTAAACTAAGAGCGTTTAGTATACCTCTTACAACACTAGAGTAATGTATTTCTATAATAGAGAAATAGAGGCAAGCAAGTGCGCACAGGGAAAAAAAGAACTTATTCAGAAATAACAATTGAGACCAGTACAAGGAAAAAGAAAGTTAGGTGGAGAAGATCCAAAGAGGTATAGTCGTATAAGCCGTAAGAACATGAAGCAGAACGGAAGTAAAGAATACTTAAGTGAAGAATAAGATATGGAAAAGAGATGCATAGAAAATAAAAATAGTTAAAGTTACTGAAAATGTTGAAAAATTTGCCGGGGATATCAAAATCGTCTAATTAATTAACATTATTATAAAGCCATTTTAAAACTTGAGCATGTTGTTCAGCAGACGCTGAGATAATTGATATCTGCTATAAGGAACTATGGAGAAGAATGAACACAAAAGGAGGAAGGATTAGAGTAAAAAGAAAATTGAAGAAATGTTGTAGTTTAAGTGAAATTTTCAGTTGATATCATTAAAAATAAAAAGTACGTAAAGATTATAGCAATAAGATAGATTTAAAAAGCTAATAGTATAGAAATAAAGAGACTAAGGAAGTAAAGGAGTTAAATGCAATTAAATATAGAGATAAGTACAATTTTGAAGAACGAAAAAGAAACATAGTATTAGATACACGACAAACACACAAAAAGATAAAAGATTAAGAAAATTGGCAGTCCTTTTTATACTCTTTTACTTAATGGGCTGGCCGAAGTTATATGATAAAGGAAGAAATCTTTGCATTTTAGACAATTAATAATAGATAAAATGAAAAAAATGTACAGTAAAACAGAAGTTCGTAGTGCTTTAACAGAGTTAGAAAATAAAAATAGTTAACGTTACTGAAAATGTTGAAAAATTTGCCAGAGATATCAAAAACGTCTAATTAATTAACATTATTATAAAGATATTTTAAAACTTGAGCAGTAGGCTGAGATAATTGATATCTGCCATAGGGAAGTATGGAGAAGAATGAACACAAAAGGAAGAAGGATTAGAGTAAAAAGAAAATGAAAAGAAAAATGAAGATATGTTGTAGTTTAAGTGAAATTTTCAATTGATATCATTAAAAATAAAAAGTACGTAAAAATTATAGCAATAAGATAGATTTAAAAAGCTAATAGTACAGAAAATAAAAAGACTAAGAAAGTAAAGGAGTTAAATGCAATGAAATATAGAGATAAGTACAATTTTGAAGAATGAAAAAGAAACATAGTATGACATACACAACAAACACATAGGAAGAGAAAAGATTAAGATAATTGACAGTCCTTTTTATACATCTTTTACTTAATGGGCTGGCCCAAGTTATATGATAAAGGAAGAAATCTTTGCATTTTAGATGATTAATAATAGAAGAATTGAAAAAAAATGTAGAGTAAAACAGTTGGTAGTGCTTTAACAGAACTAAGGAAAGAAAAAGTTAAAGATAGGAAAACATAAGGCATCATGTTTTCTGACATCACTTTACAGTATCTCTTACGTTTGTGTAATAAGTTCATGATTAGTTGAGTAGATTATTACCAACATAAAAAAATAATAATAAAAAAAAACTGAAGAGATAACTTATTTTATGTAGGTGAACTACAGTAAAAGTAAATGAAAGAGTAGTATAATGGGATAGTAAAGTAACAAGAGACAGATTGCATTACGTTATTAATAGTCAAGGTATAGTCGATTGGAAAAGAATAATCGAAAGACTTCAGTTTTAAAGTAACAAACAAAAATGAGGCAAAAAGCCTTTATGGATGATATAAAAAAGACAGAAAAGAAGCAAGGAAAGAAATGTAAATCTCAGATAGATAAGAAGTAACTGAGGGCAAAGATCTAAAATAATAAAAATAATGTAGAGAAGAAAATAAGAAGGGAACACATGAAAATAGGAAAAATGTTAGGATAAAGTTCTGCTGAAAGATAAATTAAAACATATAAAATGTTAAAATTTACTTCCGATAATTATTTACTCATTAAGTGTAAGTGAGAAGTAAGAAAAATTATAAAAAAAGTAAACGAAAGATTGATAAAAAGAGGCGAATAGAATGTGCACAAGGAAACATACAATTACTACGCGGAGAATGCGATGAAGGTACACTTACAATTATAAAATTATAAATGATTTTTTTTTATCTCATAATTATCTATTTAAAAAGAAAGTTGTACGTCAATTAATCATTTTGAACAAACGCACGGTAGGTACTAATTTGTTTAAATATAGTTGCACTTAGATATGAAATATTAGGTATTACATGCAACCCAGATTTTTCTTTTAAACAAAAAAAGGTAGCTCAATTGCATGGCCCGAAACAATAATTTAGAAACTGTATCAAAAATGATATAAAATCGAAGTGTGTTAAATTAATATTGGGAAATATTTATACTGTGTGTGAACGAGGTCATAATATCTGATACAGATAACTAATTAAATCTAGAATTGTAACGTGTTAGTAAATCAATTAAAAGTAAATTTTATGGGATTAGTTTTATATAAATTGCGAAATACAAAATTGCTAAGATCCATATCGATACTTGTTAGTTGTAGGACTATTTAAGGAAAAAGTAGCGTTCAATTATATTGGTATAAATAAAAAGTTGTACATTGTGAACGATGATCAACGTCCGTTCCCAGTGCTATAGAAAATAATATAAGATAACGATTACCGGCGATCATCATCTTATTCAATCGAAGTATTTTGTAGTGCCGCGACCAGCTGTTCTTCTACAAAGAAAAAAAACTGGAGTAGAAAATCTTATTGACTTGACTGATGGTTAACTGTTAATTATTGTTGTTTAATGCTTATAAAGTAGGAAGCGACCTCTACACAATTATTTCATGGTAGTAACTTCGGCTTAACAAAATTAATTGTAATTTAATATCGTAATCGTGTTAAACGTACATTTCATTGATTATGACAAACTACGAATTTACATAAATTCATCAATCATTTTTATAAAACTAACACGGTTAATGAAAGATTATTACCAGACAGGAAGATATCACAAAACTATATTTTACCACAACCATAGAGCTCATCAGGTATTGGTATCTGCGCCGTCGACGACGTCCTCGTTTACCGTTGAACCATTTTCACCCTCCTCGTCTTTGTTGGTCGATTCCGATGTCGTAGATGATCTAGATGAGAAGTTATCCTTTTCGGAAAAGTAGGAAGAATCGCGTTTGCTTTCGTCAGGACTTTTCTCTTGGGCCAACTTTGACATTTCGTACATCTTCGAGGGTAGTGATAGGGGAAAATTTGGTAGTGCTCTCGGTTGTTGTAGGTGAGGAAGCATACGTCCATCGGTAACCTTTCCCATGAACGAACGTATCTCCTCAAAGTACGAGTCGTCACCGACGTGCGTGCGTGACAAATTTCGTCTTTGAATATTACGTTCGTCCATAATGGTCGGACCGTCCGATTCGTGTTTCTTTAAATGTCTATCTAAATTCGTCTGTTGTCCGAAACAACGTTCGCAAAGGGGGCATTTGAACGGTTTTTCTTTATTATGAATATTGCGTACGTGTCTTTGGAGGTTACTCGATATACTAAACGAACGCTCACAATAACGACACTTATAGGGTTGCTCGCCGGTATGCGTTCTTAAATGCCTGGTTAAATTAGCGGAACGCGGAAATACCTTTCCGCAAAATTTACATGCGTATCGATCTTTCATTTTATTTCCGGTAGTGTCGGCGAATACTTTAGGAGGTTGTGGCACTGAAGGACTTCTCAACATATCGAAAGGAACTTGACTTACGGGCGGACTTAACATAGTAGGACTCAAAAATGGATATCGCGGTGGATAAGCAGGTGGCGAGCTTGGGTAGTGAAGCGGTAATCTTGGCACTTTATCGGAACCTTGAGCTCGGTACATTGCTTCCAACATCATCGGGTGTATCGGTTGCGGGGGGAAAATTACGGGATACCCGGGAAGATGAGGGCTGAATGGTTTAACGTTATTGTTCGCGCTATCATCAAGCGTCAATTCTTCTTTGTCGCTTAAACTGGCAGCCGGGGAGATTATGTTACGGTTTTCATCTTCGACGTGTCTTCGTGTGATTCGCAATGATAACTTTTTGTGGTCGACCCTTAAATCAAGAGGTTGATCGTCGGCGTCTTGAGGGCCCGGTGGTGGACGTCCGGCCGGTGACATATGTGGACCAGGCGATCTCGTATTACGGGAGAGGTCAAAAGGCATTTCGTCACCTGGTGGTACTCTTATAGATAGGGGGTAGACGGCCGCTTGTTTTGGTGAGCTATAACCTCCGGCTGCTACCAACATTTTACGGGGTGATGAGTCTTTTTCTCGCATTGTTAATGGTCTACTAAGAGGCAGCGGAGGAAGGTACCGAAGCCACGGAAGGCCCGTATCCACCACACTCATGGGAACTTCGAAAGTAACCTGTAACAATAAGAGAAACATTTATGCAGTTTTTCTGACGGGAAAAGGTAATCGACATCATAAACAAAGTTTAAAGACTCTGTTAATCTAACTTGTCAACAATAAATAGCAGTGTTTTACAGTTCCCAAAGATTTTTCTCGTGTTCTCGTATAATAAAGTTCTTTGCGACAAACATATCTTATGGACGTGACATAAGTGCGGTAATGTGCCAGATAACAGCACTAGCGTTTGTGATGCGACGCGTTTACATGAAGACATATTACAATATGCGTGAGATCTAATAATTATACGTCGGTCGGTAGAGTTGAAGAGACAGTAACTGTCAGAAGGTAATAAGAATACAATGGTACCGATGTCGTTTAGTGGAGGTCAAACGGCACGAGAACAGTTTAGTAACCCAACCGTCCGAATGTTGCAATGACGACGATATAAATAAAAGTGTCGGTATTACCCCAACTGGAACGTGTGTATGGGAAATTATGATAATGCTTCTTTCAAACTGAATCTGTTAACAAGGCAACGTTTATCTTAATATAATCAACCGTTTGCAACATATGTTAAGGCATTCTTCGATTGTGGACTGAAAAATCGGAGTGTTAAGAGGTTGAAAACGTAAATTCTTTCTTTGCCGATATGTAACACACGGAAGTGTCCGATAAATTGTCCTGTCGGGCACCCACACCCATGTTAGGTCCGCTAGTGGCTAAACAAGTAAAAATCTACTTGTAATCGTGACTTCCATAGACCTACATAGACAAATTGTTAGGCTCCGTTAGATGCACGTACCAACAACGAGATTCGAAGATAATGCAACGTATTGATATAAATCCATGGATCATTACAAATTAATACTCATTCGTCAAAATAAACGTCGGCACTTTCACAAACCGTCCTTAGAATATTAAGCGTGTTTTTAAAGCACACTCGAGATCCTTAAATAAATTAAGCTCTCGATAAATTTATTGATTGCTGAACGCTTCACCGTTCTTGTTTAAATATTTATAATGTTATTTCCTTCTAATTAATAAAATTATTATTTAATGGCCGTTGCATTAACTCACGTACTCAATGGAGATGCTCTATATTCAAATTCCTCACAAATACATAGGTAATGAAGCCACCCAGATTTGTCGAAATGGTCACGGTTGGTTTGCAGGCTGTTTTGAGGACGTTGCACTTTTTAGCGCATTTTTCCAAGTACGTATCTAATTATAATAATAAGCTCATTTTTGTCCCAACGCGTACCAGATTGTCAAGTTAAGGAAACCTCTGGTGTATTTATTATCGCATTTCCTGAACCCCTTTTTTAATTTTAATTTACCGCAATCTATTATCCTTAATAATGACATATAGTGTCGAAACGCACTGGGTTGTACCTACCTATTTAAAAAAAATTGAGTGTATTTACCTGTTACAGTTGTTATTATTATTATTATTACAGTTACCTATAGAGTTTCATAACCTAAAAGGTAAGGGAAAATTAGTTATAAAAATGATGTGCTTTTGTTTAAGCTGTGCTCGTCCGTCCGCCTGTCTGAATCCACTTTTGCGTTTTTTTTTTGTTGCGAGACTATGGTTTTCTTTTAGGGATATCCTAAATCTTTAGGACAGTGATGTCCAAAATCTTTATTTATATGGGAAAATAACCCAATGCATTGTGGATGCGAAAATAGGTTTTACAACGTTAGGAATATTTTCGATACATTTCTCCATTCCTTTGTTTCCTAACATGGTGAAGAGGTTTATTTCCAAAATGTTTACTTATGCTTTCTTTGTGATTAATTTTTAGCAAAAATTTTTAAAAATTAAAAGAGAATGTGCTGTTACTTGTGTATCAAGTCCTTCAGGACTGTAATGTAATGACTGTAACTGATCTTTATGGAGCAAACGTACGAACATAAAAGGAGAAGTCAAGGTTTATAGAGTTAGTTGAATGCTGTGCGCAATAGCTATCTAAAAGGACGTAAACAACCATTTACAAGCGATGATTTTTATTCAAGAAACCTGTGGACGGAAACGTCGAAGCTTTAATGGGAATGGGAACCAGTTGAGCTTGTTACACCTAAGTGGAGTCAAGTTAGAATTTTGGTTTTTGACAAAACACCTTATATCATTTGATTATCTTAGTGTCCAGTCGGAGATATGATCTGGATTACAACCGAATCATTTTCAAAAATTCCCTAAAACTACTGGAGTAACTTGTTGAACGACACATTAGGGACGAGGTGCTGGGTCTCGAGTTCGTCAGCAAATACCAATCGGGTAAATCCTGGGAAAATGCACCAGGGTAGTGGATGTAGCCGAATGGACGATCCCTGTTAAGGAGGTGATCCTAGGGGCATTTGTAGATATGGAGGACACTTTGACAATTATTTTGTAAAATTAATTAAAATTACCGTGGAAACCAAGGCAGTAGGTACATTCTACCGTGTGTAGATGGATGCATACCATGGTAAAACAGAGGACCATCTCTTCCTCACTCAGAAACATCCCTGTAGCAGTTCGAGCTGCACGAAGAGATCCGCAGGGATGCTTTCACAATTGCTGTGATGTTTGGCTGTAAATGGACTGCAGAGATGACTAAGTTAGCCGTGCTATGCCACAATCAGCTATGCCGATGACATGGTGATTGTGCTACGTGGCAGATTTGACCGTATAAGGGAGCTTTAAATCTAGTGGACACATGGTGCGGTGAGAAGAGCTTGTCTGTTAATCCAACAAAAACAAACTCATTCTCTTCTCATGAAGAAAGGGGCCGACAAATTTAAAGTATATAGCTATATACGGCGAAAAGTTTCAGATAGTGGGAAAAGTAAAATACTTGGGCACCACGTTAGACGAAGGACTGACCTTCAAACCACACCTGAAGAAGATAGCGAACAAAGCTACAAAGTCCCTGTGGGATTGAACACGAGCGTTCGAGTGCAAGAACGCTAAAAAGCCCCACTAGATGGTTAAAGAAGAACACATTGCTTTACAAGGTGCTGCACAAGGTAGGACCAGGACCAATAATAACGACCCCTACAGCATTTAAGGAACCTCTCTTGAACCTACCACTTACCTATCATGGTAACTGAGAAGATAATCAAAGTGGTTCGCTTTACTAAGCTGTTTAAGACAACATTGCTCACTCGATACGATTACCCAGCCTCCCGCCCCATCTATACTCGTTGCTTGCTTTTGATTTTTGTGGTTGTCGTGGCATAATAATTGTGATCGACTACTAGGAAAATTTCACTTTTTAGCAACTTTGCGAAAAAAATTATTGAAAAAGGACTCTCAAAATAATAACTTTGTACATACGTATTGGAACCTTATTCGGATCGACATAGTGAGTCACACATGATCATGGATCAAGTACCTAGTCAAGATTGACGTCAAAAAATGGTGATCTTGACTGATAATTAGTTCGTAGTTTTACAAATAAAGTTAACCTTAGGTTATTATTTAACCTAATGTTTTAATTTATTTAACCTAAGATTAACGTTTTGGTTGTCGTATTTTGTGCGTGACTGCGCGGAAACCATAAAAAAAGGGATAAATTATATGAACGCGACGAGCGTTGAACTTTTAAAGGAAGATACAAATGGAGGACCTTCTGGTAGAACTCGACTTATGGTCACCCAGGCCACCGTCTATCCCCGAGAATGAGAAAGAAATCGAAATGTGGGTTAAACGTGATGGAAAAGCAAGGTCAGAAATCATTTTTACTATTTACCTGTCCGCGCTAAAGCAAATTAAGGGCTGCTCTACAGCTCGCGATATTTGGGGAAAATTGTCAATCTAAGGGTCGCGTGAGGAAAGCGACGTTACTCAAGCAACTACCATTACCAGTACTGCCCGGATCAAAAAGTTATAGTAGAGAGAAAGAATCGTATTCTTGCCAGAACTGAACGTTACTTGCTTGGCTTAGTACCATCTTTTGGGCTGCAGCCGTAAATTGTTCGAACTATATTCGTAATCGCTGCCCTTCAAAGGGTTTTGGTGGGAAAACTCCTTATGAAGTTTGGAATGACAAGGCAGTTCTAAAGAATTTGGATGTAAGGTCAGTAAATTAGTACGCAAAACTTTTTGAGGAGAACGAGCAAAATATTTTGGAATTGAATAAAGTTTAATCCGAAGTTGAAGAAGAGTAAAGCATTGAAAACGAAGAAAATAATGGCCGACCAGTTCCTTAAGAAAACGCATGTGAAGATGAAATGAGACGCGGACGGGTTTAAGAGCAAGACCGTGGATGTATGGTTCCGAATGAAGCAGGAAATATTCCTAAAATTGAGAGTGTGTTAACTGCAGAATTTTCGTGGAATCAAGCGTTGCGATGAAGTAGAAGAATGGTATGATGCCATAGCCAACGAAATAACTATTAATTGCAAGCTCTACTACCCCAATGTCTCACATCTTTACACGAAAAAATAATACAAGCTGCGGAGGGCTGGTATGAAGAGAAAGAAGAACAATTTTATCTGAGAAGTAATAGAAACGTTTCAGGATCGTTGCAAAAATTTGAAAATGGCTTCAAAATATAGTTCCATTGTCAATATCTTTATTATTCAATGAATTGTCCTCGAATATTCGTTAAGTGCTCACTTTCATCCTGTGGATAGAGGTTTCCAACAAATTAAGGGTGAGAAAAGCGAGGCTATGGCCTACGTTTATTCAAATTTAAGTCTATGGTTTAGATTGTTTAGATTTTCATTCCCAAACATATGTGGTAACAGTTTTTGAGCCGTTTCATTCATTGAAACCGGAAAAGGAATTCGGATCTAGTTAGTTGAAGAAAAACACGTTATTTATAGTTTAATAATGTAAGCGCCAGAAAAAGAATTCAACAACATCATACCATAAAATGAACTTAGGAAAAAGATCAAATTAAAAAAGTTATGTGCATGTAAGATGGATCATGATTAGAAAATTAATTATAGCTAAATGGAATTAAAACTAGACGTGCCAGTTATAAAATCAAACTAAAAATAAAAAAAGAGGTATTTTATAGTCGAGTTAGAGCTAATGCACTACGGGGTGTCCAGTAAATCGTGGTAATTGGCTTAGTTTCGTAACGAGTCTCGCTAATGTCCTATTAACTTGCCACCAACGTCTACCAACTCCTCACTTGATAATGAAGATACCCATGGCATACAAGATCACGAACACTTACGTCAATATTTTTCTTAATATTTTATTAATGAAGACGGTTTTAAGTGCTGGAAGCGCTTCGTTTTGAAGAAACTGAAGACAACTTAAAAAAAAAATGGTTATAGATCTTGGCATCAAATCTTCTCTACTCACTAATTGACATGTTTACTTTATAAGGGATATTGTATGTTTGTAACCAGCTCGTGAATTGTA
Organism: Pyrocoelia pectoralis; assembly: GCA_036250285.1. NCBI lineage: Eukaryota > Metazoa > Arthropoda > Insecta > Coleoptera > Lampyridae > Pyrocoelia > Pyrocoelia pectoralis. Next base: position 31,001,604 of record CM070080.1, read on the forward strand.
ACACACGCACATTTCAAGAGCGAACACGATAAAATGAAATTCTTCCTGAAACTTCCCACTTTTTACAGTTATGGTGTAGCATCTCGATCGTAATCCAGATTGCGCTTCGTAGTTTAGAAAAAAAAATAACGAACCTGCTCGCATCCATTCCAGATTTTAAATTGCTGTTTATGGTGTTGTTTACGATATTGTTATCGATGTTAGAAATGATTGGAAAAAATGTTAATTATAAACGGTTATCATTAAAAAACGTAGCTGGTTTACGCTTCCGATTTGAAAATTTTTATAAAAATGATGCACTTTAATGCAAGTGGGTAGGTAAGGAAAAAGCTGTAGGCTAAAATCGAATGCAAATATCCAGGAAATATAACAATGGCGGATAGAATACTGTTTTCAATTTAATAATAGGTAATGAAGTCCTTTTTAAGGATATACAAAATAACTATCGGCGCGCACTTTGTAAAAGCGTTGTAAATCAAAATGAATATTTTAATTAAGAATCTTTTGAAGCGGTAGCCGTTACAATATAATAATCCTACGCCTTTTTAAGGATATTTGTTATGCGCATGAAAACTAGTCTTATAAATCATGCGAAAACGTGTTGAAACCAATCCATTTTGTTCAAATTAATTACGAAATTCACCGGGAATCCTCTAAAATTTAAGGTAAATTCTAAGCGCGTCGCGTCTATAAAAAATAATTTTCCTTTTATAGACTGTCAAGCTCTACTTTCTCATTGTTAAGATATATAAGATGGTTGTAAACGCAATTTTTATCAAGAGCGATTTTATATAACCTACAGTGTTTTCATCTAAAATGGAAGCACTTTCTCTTATCTGTAACATGTACATGGTATAAACTGACCATTAGGCTATACAACTAGAGTGATTTGCGATTATGTGCCACATATAGAAGAAGAATGAATCCTCCAGGAGAACCCTCGCGAAAGTCAGTCAATAAGGAAGAATTTGTTCGAAAGTGTTAAATCGAATCGACTTTTGTGGTAATAATACAAAAATTGTTCGGTTTGCTCTATTTAATACCTATATTACCCCTTGCACGCTTCAGGCTAGGAAAGTCAAAGATATACCATTGTAATTATGATCTTAGGAAGTAATACGACATTTGATGGTTTTATTTATGGAGAGCGCGTGTTGACTATGTCCATTTTTTTACATTTACGTTACATTAATTAAACCTGCGTGTACTGGAAATTTATGAATATGTAAAATAAACAGTTAACGTGATTAAATAAATATCTTGTTTGCTGAAACGAAACCAATTTATTTGGTCAATCCTAGGCATGTCATGTACTACTCACAGATGCAAAAGTGTGATAAACTAGACGTGTTATGTATTAGTTTCACGTATATTAAATTATTTCGTTAAATTAACGAGATGACGAGAGTTAAAACGGTTTAAATTTTAATGTGTCAACCAAATCGCTTAATTAGTAATTAATGGACAGTTAATGGTAAAAGTGGATTGATGTCTTTTGCAATTAACTGATAACTAATTTAAGAAACTAAATTGGGAGTGAAATTGAAAGTAAGAAAATTATGTAAGACACGCAAAAAATTAAATTAACGGTAAAGATAATTTTTATTAATAATCATAATAATTAATTTTTTTATAAAACGCATATTGTATTTCTTCAAGTAAATTACTATTATTAAAACGACAATATTTCAAAAAAAAAATTAATTAAGTCGGTGATACACTTAATTTATTTAAACACCAATGAAAAATTATGCTGTCTTGTAATTAGACATCATAATTTATTTAAATATTTGTAATTAATCAGTCATCAAAATTTTCGCTTCATTCTTTTTACCATTTTTTATGCGCTTTGGGTTGAAAGATAATTTGCGTTGGGATGGTAAAAAATTGCCTCGTCGAAATCGTCAATTGGGTACGTCGAGCAAGGTCGCAATATTGAAGGCTAAAAATCGCCATTAGGTGTTTTGTTACTATACCGTAGACCTTTTTTGTCACTATTTAAAAGATATCCAAAGGGGGTTTGCGTATCTCAAATTTAAAGTTTATTTTCAGTCCTTGGTTCCACACACAACTCTTCAATGAGAAAAACAGGACGATTAATTACGGTTAATGGCAAGGTAAAGTGAATTTATTACAGTGTGAGCCTCGCCTCAGGAATACATACTGCAGTTACTAATAAAGTTAAATGGACGGACATGTCTTATGTCAATGGATTTGCAAACAAATTAAAGCAAAATTTAGTAAAACGGCGATAATTGTGAACATATCGACTCTCATGTTGTAGGTACATGAAGTAAATTTCAAAATTGGTAATTAAGAGTAAAGGAATCTGCCGTCATGATGTTTAGAAGGATTGAATGGGGTCTGGACACAACGGCCACTGGACACAACGGCCACACAGAATTTAGTGTGCCCATATCGGCTACACTGGACACATCGGCCAAACGTGATGTGTGGACATAACGGCCATCTTGGACGTAACGGCCACAGCTCTAGCTGGACACGATGCCCACCTTGGACACTACGCCACATATCAAATACGTAGATTGACACTAAAGCGCCTAGGTTATTTGCAGATTTAGTATTTTTTTTTCAATTGATACAAAACATAATGCTAAACTTAAACGTAGATTGACACTTAAGCGCCTAGGTTATTTGCAGATTTAGTATTTTTTTTTCCTATAAATAGAAAACTCCTATTAATTATTTGTGGAATCTTTATCGCAAACATTACCTTACAATTCTGTGTGGCCGTAGTGTCCAGTGGCCGTTGTGTCCAAGGTGGCCGTTGTGTCCACACATCACGTTTGGCCGATGTGTCCAGTGTGGCCGATATGGGCATACTAAATTCTGTGTGGCCGTTGTGTCCTAGACCCGATTGAATCGTTTATTGCGGTGTTATCTAGTCCAAACACCTTAACCGTAATCTAAGTCTTTGGAACCATAATCATAGTATTTTTCTAGCTTGTACAGGCAAGTTTCAACCAATTATGCTCTGTGGCTGTTGAATCATACTATGATAACTTAACAGTAGTTGATATTAAAGGCATACCTAATCGATTAAATAAATATAAAAAGGACAATAGCAGGAAGCAACAAGACTAGGACTAGAAGAATTGTCTCGATGGAAGGTCGCTTATCCTTCGAGCGCAGCTAAATCTTTAACAAAGCCCTGGATTTTCATACTTTACGTCCTCTTGTGTAATCTTTTCATCTCCTGCCTTATATTGGCAGATGACGTGGTATGGCGTTTCATTTTCCCCACCACAACCCCTGCATAACGGGCTGCTGGTCAGTTTTAGGTTTCTTCAGACGACAGTGGCCTGTCGCAATCTCTGTCATAAGTTTATGTTCGTATTATTTAATTATAAGATGGGCGCTGCTAAATCCCCGTTTGGGTTTTCCAGGAAGATCTTAATGTGGTTCTGCTCTGAAATTTTCGCCCAGCGTCAGAAGCGCTTTTTGTGAGTATTGGCTGAATCTCCTTATTGGCTGTGTAATACGTAATCCCACAGGCCGGGTCCTATAAGTGGTTTCTCGCTTGCAGGTTTTCGCCAGCTTGTCAGCAACTTGGTTACTTGCGATTCTCGCATGTCCAGGTGCTTTGCGGTCTGTAACTATAAAGATTTTCGGTTTGGCAAGGTCGCTTTTTGTCCGAGGCTTACAGAAAATCTGCAGTTCCGTTTATTGTTCCCGTACATTCCAGAACCAGTGCCCGTAGTGGTTTTGGAGCCGTCTGTGTAATACACAATTCCATTCGGTTTTATTTTACTGGAATTATTCTCCCAGTCGTACCGAGTGGGGATTGTTGCCTTTAAGATAAACTGTGTTTTATTAAGATAAACTTTTTTGGTTATCCTCTTAGTTATCATGCTATCGTTATCTCTGGAGATTTCATCGATGATGACGAATTCCCCACTTTTGACGACTGTCTCAGCCGGTATGCATTGACCGTGGATTACAAAAGTGTAAGTGAAGTAAACAACAGAAAAAAACAGCAAGTTTTTAGAAAATGTTAGAAATGATAAATGTTCAGTCTAATGTTTACCTTTCATTTATTTACGAAAAGTATCCGATTGAATGATTAAAAGGAAAAGTGTCCAAAACCTCTGATACTGGAGGAAAACTACGGTAAAAAGTAAGAAAGAAAATAAAAAAGATTGTCTCCAGGTAGGTTGTGGGAAGATGAACATTGCTTGGAGATATATAAAATGCTATAGACTGAGAGATAAGTTAAATTGAAAAAAAAATGTTTGGAAGACGCAGTAGAAAGTTCTGTAGCTTTGTGAGTAGTAGAAAAGTATGGCATTATCTTACTCAGGCATTAGGTCACTGCAAAAGTACCTGTAGGGTGGTCCCCGATTATCAACCGCATGCTAGAAAGTGCATGTGGGAATAAAAACAATGAGCTCAAAGTAAATGTTCTCTCGTCCAAGGCTGGTTCAACAGTACTATCTATAAGCCACGTTATAGCTAAATTTTCCTAGACCCAGCATGAGGCCAGATGTAACTTGAGATTTTCTCTAGAGCAGTACATTCTGTGGAGCATATTCTGTGTATGGGGTTGGTAAATCACCATCTTGTAGAGTATGCTACACGGACGACAAGATGGTGTACAACATCTCCATGTGTGTCCCGCACTGAGAAGATCCAGTTTGGTGAATCCTGGCCGAACGTGGCTACGATTTAAGCCACTTCCACGGCCAGTGTCCTCAGGTATATCTCATATATGGAGTGGCTTGAGTTGCGGGATTGGACGACTAATCATAGAGGTAGCACAGGAAGTGGCCAAATATGATGCCTACGTGCACTTGGATTTCGCCCACATTCCACTCATTTTTTAAAATCTACACACCCAGTGCCATAGCTACCAGTGTTCCGAGGAACACGGGCCCAGGCTCGCGTAAGGGCCCGCATAGGACCTACATTTGCATCTTGCTAATTGTAATTGGTAAAATATATCAGGAGTGCAAATAAGTTTTGTGAGTTTTTTGAAACATGAATTCAGAGAAATTGGTACATATTTTATTGGAAGTATATTGTTTATCGTTTAGCTACGATTTTTCACCAATTTTTGGTTTCTTCGTAGCCAGACCATGAATCATCGACCGGAACAATGGTAGTCGGAAGGAGCAATTGTAACGTGATGATTACGTTAGGGTGGAGTAGCTCATAGTAGATCACTCCAAACTGATCCCACCAGATGCACAGCATTAGTTTCTTGCCATGAATATTCGGTTTTCCTGTTGAAGTTGGTGCATGGCCTGCCTTACCCCACGATTTTCTGCGCTTTTGCTTGTCGTAATGGATCCACTTTTCGTCTCCCATCACGATTCGATGCAAAAAAACCTTCCGATTTTGCCTTTGGAGTAGTTATTGGCATGTTAAGAAACGACGTTCGACATTCTTTGGATTGAGTTGATAGGGAACCCAATTTCCTTGTTTTTGCACCATACCCATGCCATTGAGGCGGTTTGAAATCGCTTGTTGATTCACTTCCGAGGTTTCAGCGAAATCCTCTTGAGTTTGGCATTTCAAACTTTATTGCTCTCCCTTCGCGTTCTTTGTCGCTGGTGTCGGAACGAGTACTCACATGTTTTTATTGATGGAGCATATTCCCCATATGCTTCACGCAGCAATCGATGTCCGTCCATCAGCTGCACTGTTCTTCAATTCTTCAAAATATAATAAAAAAGCAGCTATAATAGGTATATGCAGGGCAGCGATTACTGCCATGGGCTCTCCATAATAGTGCTGTAGCATCAATGGAACGCAATAAAGGAGTACGTATCCTGACATTGCACCGTTATTGGTTCTGTTCTAGTACGTGATGTTCACCTTTAAGATGTTTTTTGGACCTGCAGATGAGAAATCACCTTATCAAAATCCTAGAAAAGGAAAAAGTGTAACACATCCCAGTTATTATATTGTTATAATTTGGCCAGTTGGTGTTATCTTGAAGCTCAGTTCCTCAAAGGACATTTTCGCATGTGCCCAGGGTTAGCTTTTAATAAGGCACGATTCCAGAATACTCCACTACATCCTTCCGTTATCTTCTAAATTCCACAACTTTGTAAGTTTTCGACAAATTTAAAGTCATTTCCTGTATTACATAAATTAGATAAAAATGAAGTTACGTATTTATATACTTATATATAATTAATGAAAAGTTAGGAAATGGTAACATGTAGCACTAGATTAATCAAGTTAACGGTACAAATACTTAACTACCGTACAAGGTCTCCTGGGACAATTTCGATCGTCTTGGCATTTTTACGAGATCTCATTGCATTATTTAATACTACATACAAACAAATTTAAATTGTATACCTACCTTTTTTAACTGTATATCGAGTTTTTTTTTTGTTATATAATTGTAACACCCAAACATATACTTACAATTAGTACACAATACAAAAAAAGGTTTTGAGCGTACGTAATTGCAATATAAAGAATATATAAGAAAGAAAACATGAGACTGACATTAATCTTAATGACTTGATCTCGTCAACACTGTAAATAAACACTCCACTAATCATCATAAAGGAGCTTTTTTAAGCAACATGAACAAATTAATGTAGATTTTATTATATTATTTACAATGAGAAATGTGTGTGTGGGAAAACTTTTTCTTGTTATCACACAAGCGAAATTCGGTTGCGCGATTCCATTAATAAAAAATTCGAAACAAAACGTGCGGGATGTGTTAAATTAACGTAAAACCGCGCCTTTTACCTATTTTAAGTGCGAGGAAGTTTCACAACTCCGGAAATTATCGTGCGTTTTTCCTTCATTACTGCTTAACATTTTTTTTCACTTTTCCAATCGGTAGCTGTTGCAAAAAAAATAATAATGTTCAAGTAACCTGGAAATGGTAAGCGTGGATCAACGAGAAATATGCACTACGCCCATTTATAATCATGAATAGCTACAAATTCCTCCAGTTCAGTCGACCAAACCATCTGCTCTTAAAGACATTGAGAAAACTTCCTTGATTTGTGTTTTCTTCTTATTTCCTGCTACACGTAAAATCGTGTCTATTGCCGAGTTTTGAAAATATTAACCGGGAGGGGATGGTATTTGCTACTTGTAACCTTTTATAGATATATATCTAAGCAGGCGATTTGAATGAAGTTTAATTATAATTTTTAAATGCCAGATTTAATTCGTTTAGTAGAAGATAATTGCGGAACACAAGTAAACTAATAAGTGATATTGCAATATAATAATAATATGGATATTGATACAGTAGTAATAATTTTATACATCCGCCACTTTCATATGTGGAAAAAAAATGTAGGCGTATACAGAGAAAGTCATCTTCTTCTTCTTATTATCATAAATTAGATCACTAATTTAATGAATGGTTCTATAAGAGATGTAGCACCTGCTTTAATAGAAATCTAAAATTATAGGCGATTCTGTAATAAAATTAATGAAAAATGGATTCTTACGATTTTTATGTTAAAATTTTAAAAGGATTAACATGAGAATTTGGTTTTATAGGTTTTTAATCAATAGGTTAGCTAATAATTTGTGACACTTCCTAAATAAGGATTTTGAATTATTTTCCAATAAAGTCATTACAAAATTCCATGGTCTGACAGTTCAATTTTGATTAAACTTATTGTGTGAATAATGATGAAGGACAATTTTTCGACGTGGGTTGACCAAATCTCCATTTTGATCGTAATCTTTCGTTTCCTATGGAATTGTTCAACACCTTCTCCTTTGTTGGGCATTATTATGCACTACCACACAAGGTTTTACAGTTAAATACGTTGAGTAAAGGTTTTCTGTTACCGATTTTTCAAAACTGAGCATATGGAAAGAATACTTGCTTAATAAATCGGATTTTTTTACAATTTTAATAATGTTAAAGATTTACAAATCGAAGAATAAGCGAAAGTGATCCATATTAATTGTAAATCGAGTTCCAAATGGCAAAAAAGCAATATTCGCATTCTCATTCAACTCCTACCCAACATGAGGTACAGACGTTTAACATAATAATAATAGTATAGGTAATTAGAACCTTCTTTATGCAAAAGTGAAAAGAAAATTCTAAACCTCCCCTTAAGAACAAAAATTTATTGAAAAATGAGGGTGAAATGAGGTTATGTTGTATATTTTTTTAAATATAATAAGTCGACGTTGAAATATCGACAGGTGTAAAATTTGACAATACGAGTTACGAGCAGTAAAGCCCAATAACCCAGGGGTACTCTCAGTAACAATTATACAAATTAACGGGAATTATAAGTAGGGAAGCGACATGTTTCGACACAAACTCGTGTCATTATCAAGCTACTTAATATCAGTTACAAAGATTATGAGGGGCCAAAACAATAAACAGATAACAATCATAATGCAAAAACCAAACACTCACCTCAAAATAATTGAAAAAAGGTGCATGATGAAATATAAGACTAAATTTGATGAAAATTACATACTTTGGCAAAAATTTGTGTTGAAGGGGAAAAAACTAAGAGAACAATAAAAAGTGCTACGTTAAGAGGCACCCCAAATGGGGCTTAAAAGTAATATTAAACATAGTAATAACTAGATTGAAATTGATTAAACTTGAATACAATACGAAAGCACAAGTTGATTGTCACAAACAAAATGAATGACAACCAATAACTGTAAGACTAAAATTAGATGGCGCCACTTACAATTGAAGTATGTGAAAATATACAATAACAAAATTAGATGCAAATCGAGCTTATATAATAATGTCGAAAGTCAATGATTTCTATTTAATGGAATAGGATAATTTTTTAATTTAGAAATTTCGAAGTTTTCTAAGACGTTCAGAAGAAAGCCTTTTTTACAAAAATGGATTAATTTAAAATCAGTGTGGGGATCGAAAAGGTGACCAGTAGAAAGGATATGTTCAGCAAAAGTGGACTTCTGAGTAAGGTTGTTATTTCTAATGGCTTTAAAACGAGTACTAAAAGATCTCCCCGTTTGACCAATGTAAATAGAGGGGCAAGACTGGCAGTGGAGTTGATAAATACCTGATCTATCTAATTTATCAATGATATCTTTATTTTTAACCAAGGTGGTCCTCAAAGTATTTTTGTTAGCAAAGGATATCTCATGAATATATTCTTAAGAGTGTGAGAAATCTTGGGGTAGAAAGTAAGAGAACGAAAATGAATATTATTATTAGAAAATTTAATAGGGGTAAGACGAGTGTGGTTGATGGTACGTTTAATTCTATGACACAATTTTTCCACCAGACGAATAGGATAACCATTATTGGAAGCTATTTGTTTGATAATATTATATTCGTTGTGGAAATTACTTGGGAGCATACATTCTCATAAAGAGAGCATGAATACCAGCAAGTTTATGAGAAAAAGGGTGGTCAGAATCGTAAGGAATGACATGATCGGTGGTGGCTTGTGGTAAATGCTAAATTCTATTTTTTTTATCTTTGTGAAGTAAAAGGTCCAAAAACGGGAGTTGGTTGTTGATTTCTGATACCGAGGTGAATTTTATATTCGGGTGTATTTGGTTAAGGTGGGAAAGGAAAAGATTAACAAAAGTGTCATCTCCTATGTGAACACAAATTATGTCATCGACGTAACGACCCCAAAAAATGACATGATCCTGAAAAAAGTTGGAAGTAGTTATTAAATGTATTTCTAAATAAAAAAATTTCTACTCTACGCACATAAATGTGCCATGGTCTGGTCATTCAATTACACCAAATTCTATATTTTGAGATTTTGTACCATCCCTTATAAGGTGATAGAGGTCGTATAAATAACCCACCATAATATGTATTCCGCCTTGGGTATCTCCTACGTTGTAAAATGTAGAACTTTCACTCTCATATCTTCACATCCCCTTTGTATTGAGATTGGCCCATTTTCCAATTTTGATAGCAAAAAGCAGTATTCTAGTCAATTTGCTTAATCGTAATATCATTTTCTGCAGTTTCCATATTTCTAAGACCAGATCCTAAACGTAAGTTAGTGTACTTTTGTGCAGGACATCAAATAGAACTAACTGTGCCAATTTTCAGCTTGGCATTCTTTGATTCCGGGTCATATCCTAAAATTGCCGGGCTAATATGCAAATATTTTTAATTGTAATTTTGGAATGCTCAATTTTTACAAATTTAGTGTTGGTAGATTTTCACCGGAAACCTATTTGGGAATAATTGGTGTATATATTGGACATCGCATATCAATTTCTTGGGGCGTTGACTTTCCAAAGACTATGGAAAGTACACTAAACACCTACCCGTTCAAGTTGAGTTGGGACCGATAACATTGAGTTGGGAGCCATGTAATGTTTTGCACATAATGGTATCAGTCGTAGAGTGAATCACTTTGAAATTGACCCCAGCAAGTCAAACGGATTGCGGTTTATGAGGTGCCCATGCCCAAAGATGTACTGTGGGGCGAAGAGCTAAGGCAGTGAAAAAATGAGAGTGGCTGGCTGGTTTAGAGTAGTCTAATTGTATTGGTTGTAATATTTTATTTTGTAATCCAACATAATTATGGAGACCCCTCATTTAGTAAAATACAGCTTTATCCCATTTATTAAGAACAATAGCAAAAGGAAAATGTTATTTGTTCATGTTAAGCATCTCTTTAGCTAGGAAGGATGTTCGTTTCGCAACTAAACGTATTAATTCATTTTAACGTTACTAAGCATAGTGAAGAAAAATTGAGTTGCGAGGACCCACAAATTTTTTACATAAATTTACTGTTTCGTGAAAAATAGGAAAAGCGGAATATTAGTGCAAATTTTTTTGTTAAAATCATTTAAATGATTGATGATTGGAAATGAAAAATCACAAGTGGCGGGAAAACCGAAATGCTAAAGGGGAGCACCATTGCGTTTTTTTTATGGAATGGCAAGAAAACTCCGAGAAAACTTTCTTTAAGGGATCAACAATTCTAAGAACAACAAAGCTGTCTCATCAACGAATCCTCCAAATAACCTTCTCATGCCTATTCTGAGTAGAACGATTTAAAATGCCTTTGATTTCAAGCCAAAGTATAGTTTCCTCTATTAACTTAACATACAGGGGGTTGCATTTAACAAAACCTAACTTTGATATATTACAATTTTGTGAAGCATCCTGTATAATTGAAAATAATTTTAAAAAATAGTCGTTATCAATTTACATATGTCACCAAAAAATAAAGCTGATATCTTGTACCCTTTAGGCACAAGAGACCGAGGGAATAGTCGTGAATCACCCTGTATAATTTGGTTCGCGTCTCTTGAACCCACGCCTTTTCTTTTTAGGCAATTAAAACTCTTTCAAATTATTCTAGCAATTTAAAAAAATCTTCCCTTTTATGTCTAGTGAAATATCTAAAAGAACATTTAGGTCCTTATGGAACTATCAAAAAAGTTAATAAACACATTGCTGTGAGTGACAGCAAAGATTTTTGTTACCACCTGCTCTTTGTTCTACGAAGGCGTATTTTTCCGCGGTATACGATTGAAGAATTGTTCGAAAACACATCTTTTCGTGAACCAGAGTAGTGACAAGAATCTTGTTACACCGACTTGTTCCATGTAGTAGTAAAAAACTCTTAGTAGTGATAATTGTATCATACACTTCACAAAATATTGCGGTTAAGGAAGAATATCAGAGAGGATCAAGAAAATTTAGAACAATTACGGACAGACGTTCATCATGAAAGCTCTCGGAGAAGGTCTATGGTGACTAAAAAGCATCGGCAGGTTACAGTTTGAGAATTTAGCAGCTTGGTGACATTTGAAGTTCAATTGCTTATCAGTTTATCACACTATGGTCGAGGCAACTACGTAACAGGATGTATTGTGCATGTTGGGTACTGCAGATGCTGGTCGTTAATCAAAAAGGCAAAATAAAGGGGTTAAGTTTGTCTCACGTTACAAAAGAGTGAGAATGTTTGAAGAAATTGGCAATAGGAAGTGAAGGATGGGCAACCCGACAACAAAAACCTTTCCCAACAAGTTTAAGCTAATCGACGCAACGAAAAAGTTTCGCCCGTTGAATTTATAGAACAAAAAACAATCATTGTATAAGTTTGTTGCGAGAAGAAAATTCATACCTTTATTTTTCTTCTCAGTAATGTCCAAGGATTCAACTGGGAGGTGTTTGATTGTTATGTTTATTTCACAATGATGGAGGAAGCATAAATCGCTCCAAAAATCAGCTTACGAAGCACAACAAATTACGCCAGTGGCACGATAAGTGCCTCAATATTGTATTGGAAAAGTTATGACAGGAGACTCATACCAGGTTGAGATAAGAGCGTTGAACCAGGAAGAGAAATCAAAGTACAAGTGAGAGGAGATGAAAAAAAAACTGTAATTTCAATCATTCTTCTAGAAAGATTCAAAAAATTGAATACCACTCGATTCGTTTGGATCTAAAAGGCGTGGTCCTTAGCTTACTCCTTAAATAAATCCTCAATACCAATAGGTAGCAATGCGTTTTGTGATATTTCTGAATACTTGAACGGGTAGGTAAGAGTTTTTTATTTAAATAACTGGAGATACCCATGTGTAAGATTAAAGATGTCGGAAATATGGAGATGATCCATACAAGCTCCTAGATTGTACCATTATACCACTTAACGCTCTTCGCAGAACCGTTATCCCAATATGGCTCATGGTATTTTTGTTTTGTTACACTTCTCAGTAATCCTTCAATAACTGCATCATTAGTATCCTTCTAGTTACCTTCTGGACGGGAATTTTACACCGAAATAAAAAACGAAATTAATTGTGTAATCAAAACGTTGGAATTTCTGCCGATATTTTTTTTATGTACATTTGAACAATACTCGCTTTTAGTAAACTCAATGGTATGTCACGGTGATGTTTCCAATTTAAAAGAAAACCATTGAATTAAATCGGTAGCGTTTTTCATTATCGAATACAAAATGTTAGAGAAGAATTAAAAAAACCTAAAACAATTGTTACCTCTGTGATCTCTGAGAAATAACTAATTAAAATTCGGGAATTTAACTTTTAATTTTATTATTTCAACGAAGAATGGAATTAAATCTGGTGTTGTTCGTTCTTTAAGTTTTGCCGCTTTCGATCCCTACAATAAAAACAGACATACCAACATGAATTTTTAGTAATGAAATAGTTGCATGTCAGAAGGGTGTAATTATAATTTCAATATTGCTTTATAAATTAAGAGCTTTGTAAAATTAATTTTACATAAAAATGAAAGCAAACCTGTGTTTTACATATTTGTGTGTAAAAAAAAGAGCAGGTAGCGGTTGTATGCGTGTTTGCTCTACTTTCATATTACGCATCCTAATCGTATTTTCTACCGAAAGAGAAACCGGACCAGATTTAACTGTCCACCATTTGCCGATGCAAAATCTACGATCAGGTTAATTTCCTTGTTGCTTTTCAAAGACGTCACGTTTCTCTTTTATCCTTTTTTTCTTTGACAAAACTAATGAATCTGAAACGGAGTAGATAAATCAATAACCTTAGGCGATGTGTAATTGGTGAATATTCAGTATAAAATAACAGATCATTAAGAAAAATGTTTTAAGATGAAGGCGAAAACTTGTTTTTTGCACTGACCCACGCGAATGTACGAAAATAAAATTTATCTTTTAATTTTCATTAATTGTGATTACCAAACAATCAAGTTAAGATTTAAATCATTGCGAAAATTCTTACGAAACGTAATTGTTGAGCAATAAGGTGCATTTTTGTTCATATATATCACGCTGTGGCCTACTACATTTAGAAGATCTCGTCATTCTAAAGTAGTTAAGAGATAATCTAAGAATATGTGTCAAGTTTTTATGTTACAGGTTTACTACTTGATATCTGGTTTATTACCAAAGCAAGTTTAGGCAACATAACTTTTATGTTTTTGATATATTATTCGTGTCCACTGTGAATTATAAATACGCGCACAATCTATGGTAACGATAACCCAGTAATGTGAAGTAATTTAGAATTCTGCATTAATAAAACTCGAAAATCAGGAAACAAATTGACAATATTTGATAAGTCTCGAAATTTAAATGCGAATTTTAGGTTAATTTTTAAATAGCGTATATTTCATATTTTTAACAGTTTTGACAGTTTGATATGTGCGACCACACGAAATTTAACAAAAATATATCTTGTAACTTAGCAGCTTAAACGATGACCGTTATGACCTTCTTATGTAGCTATAAATCTAATGCGTTTATATGCTGTTTTAGCATGTTAATTAAATGTTTTATCGATCAATCTTAAACGTTTTTTTTTTCTAAATTGCGAATTCGAGATTTATTTCACTTAATTTCATATTGTCACGCAACCGATTTTGCAATACATAAAATATTGTTCACCACGTAATATGTACAGGTGAAAAAGGTAAAAATGGAATAAGATCTTATCACTTTGTGGACCGGTGGAAATTTAAAGATTCTTTTTGAAATATTTTATGTAAGTACCATTTTTGCCTCTTTTATATTTTTGATACAGTGTTTCAATCTCTCCATTAACAAATGGATGTAACTGTATAAACTAGGCAATGCTAAAACGTAAGAAACATATCAGAGAGTTACTCAAATTGGAGTAAAAGTGGTTTTATTTCAAAGAGTTTCTGGCCACACTATACATATGTTTAAAATGATTAGAACAAAAATTGTATTTCGTAATTTCTTCATTTTTGAATGACTTAAACTTGAGCTATTGCAGAAATGAGCACGGACTGCGTTGTATTGTTGCGTTGAGTTAATCCTTATTCAATGGTTATATACAGGGTAGCCCATTAGTGCGAGGAAGTTCAATATTTCATTCAATATCATACGTTCGTAAATTCGTAAAGTTTTGTGAACTTCGAATAGAAAAAATTTTATTTAATAATTACACCCTTCTTTTATTTTCCTTGTTAGGGCTTAGTGCTGCGCTCTAACCGGCAAGCCCCATACTGCTTCCCGACCATCCAATCAGTTGAGCTGTAGCTGTTGTTACGAGTGGTTGCGTATTTTGTTGACATCAATGAAGAATATTCCCATTTCAAGACATTTGATCTAAGGTAAGTGGTTTGTAACTGTCATGTTTACTCTAGTAATATAACTGTAACTATATTTGAACTGTTTTAGGATAGGGTTCATGCTATAAACCTGTGTAGCTATTCTCTGCTTTAAATATGGCTTCACTTTCTTTTCAGTGGTTTTAAAATTTAGAATGCATATGGGGTATAACGGCTCCTCAAGGAGACCACATTACCCCGGAGGATGTTAATAGTATAAGTATTTATTTTTTTATTTATCTTCTTTTTGTGGACACTTCGCAATGCCTAGAACGAGACTGCGCACGACAGCACAGCAAAGCTGGAGTCCTTCTAAAATGTAGTCAGCCATTTCTGCAGTTCGTGATGGGTCAATGGGCTGCAAAAAAGCAAGCAAAGTTTTTGGGGTGTCTCGAACGACATTGAAGAGGAGAGGTAACAACTTAAACGTAGATGCAGTCGAAGACAAGAAGGTTCTGGGTTCGAATGCATTTAATAATGATAATAAACAAAGAGTTAGTGAACTATGCTTCAAAAATGGAAAGCATGTTCTACGGGTTGACCGTGAAAGATGTACGTCAGCTAGCTTTTCAATTAGCCGAAAGGAACCAATCATTTCAACAAGATTACGGGATTGGCAGGTGAAGATTGGTTTGAAGGATTTAAGAAGCGCCATCCTGAAATAAGTCTGCGATCACCCGAGGCAACTTCTATCGCTAGGGCGCAGGGAGCGTAAATAAATTTTTTTAAATCCTCAAATCCGTGCTAGAAGATAAAAATTTTTCATCTCACCGTATATTTAAAGTCGATGAGACAGGTATTACGACTGTCCAAACAAAATCAAACAAAGCTCTGGCAAGAAAGGGTAAAAAACAGGTGGGGACCATCACTTCTGCAGAACGAGGTGTTCTGTCTACAGCTGTAATTTGCATTAGTCCTGGGGAAAATTTTATTTCTCCAATGTTAATATTCCCACGTCAGAGGATGAATGAAGAGCTGCAAGACGGAGCTCCTCCAGGAACTGTGTTTTCATGCAACGGATCTGGATGGATGCAAATGGAAACTTTTGGAGTCTGGTTTGATCCATTTACAGTAATTAGTGGTTTCAGAAAGTGTGGAATCATCCCATTCGATCCAGATGTTTTTCAGGAATCAGATTTCGCTCCATTACTTCCAAGTGACAAACCTATTCCAGATAACCTTAACATTTCCCCCAACCCAGTTTCTCTGGACAATTCCATTGACAGACCTGAACAATTATTAGTTCTCCCATCAACTTCCACTGATCTATCCACACCAGATAATTCTCCAAAAGCTTGTTCCTCATTCCAAAAAGACTTTTCCCAAAACCACTGACCAAAGAAATAAATAGGAAAATGAGTAGCAAAAGGACATTAACGCAGCATCTAATACGTGAATGTTCTAGAGAAATGATAATAAATCCAATTATGTACAGCCATTTTGCAAATTGATGATAAAAACTTGCGGAATGTGGAAACTGGATTCCCTTTAATGAATACGTTACTTTGATCAATAAAGTAATATCTCAGAGACTTCTCATAGGACATAGAAAGCACTGAGATACGGCCTCCACCTCTAACTACTTACATCCTTTATTACTTGCCAAAAACATGTAAAAGGTTATATTTACGTTTTAAAGAATGTTAGTTTAGCTAGGTCAATGATGGTGGAGCTGTTGAGAAAATGCTTCAGGCTTGAGAATTGGTTGGCAGCTTCACACCTTTGAGATATGCCATATTCACAAAGTCACAATTACTACAAATTGTATTATTCCTGAAAATTGTCTCAATTTTCTTATAAACTAGTGGGCATTCATTTGAGCCTAAACTTTCTCATTTTTCAGCCGATTGTATCTATTCTCTAGTCGTAAGTCAACGGGCGTTGAAAAACGCGCCCGATCGCCTCACTGGCGGCGCCGGCGTATCGAATAATAAGACCCACAGAGCGTAATTGGGGAGGTTACTAAAGGCAGGGGAGACTCGAAAGGGATGTGTGCGTAGGAAAGTCATCTCAAGTGTATACGAAACAAGAGATAGTTCATGATGCTGAGCTAGTTAAATTCGAGGGAATAAGGACGGGTGATTTCCTCCTCAAAATGGAAAAAGCTACATCAAAAA
The DNA here is from genome assembly GCA_036250285.1 of Pyrocoelia pectoralis. Lineage (NCBI taxonomy): Eukaryota > Metazoa > Arthropoda > Insecta > Coleoptera > Lampyridae > Pyrocoelia > Pyrocoelia pectoralis. The sequence continues at coordinate 31,018,746 of CM070080.1, forward strand.
CGGTCCCAATAAGAGTAAATATTGCCGAATTGGAAAATGCTAGTGTTGGGAAATGAGGTAAGTGACCTTGACTTGTTCATTTCAGGGAGGGCGTAGTTGTAGGCAAGTAGCACATCAAAAGAATGAGAAAATATGCTGAAGTCAATAGGTTGCCTACGTATACCTCGACTGGGAATACGCGACGAAAGTTGTAGATATCAGACAGTTACGAGTCGGTCCAACCTCCGACAGGTTTCTCACACTAGACCACAAGTTAAGATGCAATAGGTCCTGGAAGACTAGGAGTAGGAGGAAGAGTACTAATTAAACCGCATGTTGCTTCAATCGTAGCATGTATGAAGATATAGTCTCTACCAGCACAGAAGCTACCACTTCTTTCATATGTAAGCGACTGTAACAAAGGCGAGTAGCTGGGGTAGGGCTTTTTCCCGGTCATCGATATATGAAGAATCGGTACAGACAGTACGCATAGGGATGAATATGTTCAAATTAATTTAGTTAGCAGTAGTAATATTTGGTCTTAATTTATTATTCAATTGTTAAAAGTTATTATTATTCATCTGTCAGCCATTTTTCTGACATCATTTGAAAATTTGAAAATTTTATCTTTACAATATTTTAATAACTGTTGTGTTTGGATATGACCTTAATCTGTGTTTATATGACATGTTAAACATTTATTTTCCTGAAGAAGCAAGCAATTAGCTTGCGAAATATTGAAATAAATAATTAACTACTGAATTATACCTGGTCTAATACCTAATAACTTTTAACAAATGTTCAAATTAATTTAAAGAACAGAAAGGTCGACCTGGACAGCGCTGCAGCAGAGGAAGTGGGCATTTACTTGTAAACACGGTCTTGCTGTCGCAAACCTGGGTAGTACCCCCCCTTTCACGGCAGATACTCAAGAGCCAGTCATAATCAAACCGCAATGGTAACCGATAGTGTCTCAAGAAGGACTCTATGAGGAGGAGGCCTGGAGATTAAGGGGACTACCTCTGTAAGACGGTGTAAACGGTAGAACGAAGGAGCTGGGATGGAAGAGCAATAAAAAAGCTAACAGTAACCCTTCGAGATGTTATAAGAAGTAAGGGGATGAGGTATTCTCAACGGAGAGATGAGATGATGCCACCGAAAAGGTCGGACAAGACGGTTTTCCAGAGCATAATATGAAACTCTATTATCAATTATCAGCAAATAAAATGGATAAGGTGGAGAAAGCGACCTTGGGGAGATTTGTATACTAAACTACAGCGAATACGCAAAGGACCACTAATAAACAATTTATAATAATTGCTATATGACCTTGGCCCTCCCATTTGTAAACATTTTTCGATTTGTGTTATATGATACTTCTAAAAATTGTCATTTTCAAATTTCTAACCTTTTCTGCTGATGGAAGATGTAGCCCTCTTGTAATTTTCACTATAGAACCTTCAGCTGTTGCTACATGGGTTCTTCATATATTAAATAACCTTTGATGTTACGAAATCTTGCTTCCATTCCTTGGTTTTCGAATTTTTAGGAATCTTCTTTTCAAACTCAAGCTCAACAATCGCTTCCAAATGAAAACTGTTGGCGATTTAAAACTACCCACAGAACATTTAGAAACGCACCCAATGTGTAGGTACTATTACACAAACGAACATAATTACAAACCATTGTTAATTACATTAGGCATGGTGACTAATTACTGACTAATTTTGATTAATGATCATTATACGAATATCTTTGTTACGGAAATTAAACTCAACTTGGGCACGTGTGTGTAAATCGATTGGACCTTCCCTTGTAGATAACGTAGATTATTAAATTTGAGTTTCGATAAAGGTTTATTAAATAATCCTGTGAGGGGAGGTGAAAAACCGATCAAAAAAGGAAAACTAGAAGAAAACTGTTACAATTAGTAAAAGCAATTTGATTTGTTAACCACAAAATACTATTTCGCTTACAAGAGATTACGTAAAGTTCTATTAAACAAACAACAGGAAATAAATGTTATCACGTATCTTGTACTTATAGCAAAATTACATTTAAATAACATAAATAATACGACATACTTGCGTATCCATTAAATACAAAATCATAAAGTTAAAATCTAGAAAAGGTTGTGTAGAGATTGTGCAATGCGAACAGCTTAAAGGTATTTAGCAACCGCAGCATCCATACAAAATTAGAAAACAATGAAATTCCTGACCATTAACCATCGAAACAGTCCACCCGATAAACAGATACAGAAAAAAAAGCTCACGATCTAGAATTAACAGTTAAATCAAGTTTGGTTATCGAATCAAACACACAGATGACGTCACACCGTCGACCTTATTAGCATTCCCATCAACTTGTTTTAATTAAGTTTGATTTAAATTATTTAAATTCGACAGTTATTTAAAATATAATAATTTCAATTAACCTTTAAAGATTATATGGAATGAACAACGCCTTTCAGCTGATTTATAATAGGCGAAGCGTCTATGTTTTAAAAGTAGTGTTAAATAAACAAAATATGCAAATTAGATTATTTTCGCTTCACTTTCGTACAAATTAATTTGTTTTAAAACTCGTCCTGACACTGATACCATTATTATTAAATTAATAAATACTCACTCTTACTTATTAATGAGACCTTTACCTTATATGATGATACCTAAAAGAATTGGAGCAAACTTATTTTGGTAATAAATCATTAGGTACTTTCTTTAAAATAATTTGTTGTTAATTTTATATCGATCACGATTTAATTGCTTTTTATATGTTAACAAGTGAATTTGTAGTTCATAAGCGAAAGTAAAACGTTTTTCATGTAGGAAGGATTATACTAATAATAAATAATTATCGGAAGCGCTACCTGTTGGGTTCAATTTCAAGCGGTTTATTAAACCGTTGGTATTTAAAGATTATAAAGAAGGCCATTTTTTTAAACGACATTGATTGAAAAGAAAAAGTTTCAAATAGCCTATTATTTTCGTTTTAATGAAATATAATTAAATAAACACCTTCGTTTGATTGTAAAGCGAATCCATTCTCTATCTATACAATTTTATTGACAGTATATGCGTTAATCGGAAGTGCACGTAATAATAAATTACTTTCTTTTAAAGTTTTTAATTTTTTTTCTCTTAAGAACACGCTTGTAATCGATGTTATATGTAACAGTTAAAAATTTTGTAAAGCGAAAGTACGTTAGGGTCCCGGTTAATTAATTGAACTTTTTCTTTATCGTAATCATGCGATTATACACGCATTGTTGACATTTTTACAAGTATTTTCGTAATATTTACACGACCATATTCGCATAATTGTTTTGGTTTATAAACTAATTTCACAAATTACAACCTAATTTTTAAATTTTCTAATTGAAGCTTGGGTCCAAGAAAAATCAATAAGAAAATTGAAGGATTATTTACAGATTAGAAATCGAAAATCGTACTTAATGCCTCTAATTTTGAAACAATAATTTAATGTAACAATAATAAATTATAATTAATCAATAACAAGGGCGGCAACTACAAAATAAGATGCTTCGAACTTGAATGACATACAAGTTAGGTAATTCTCAAGAAAAACCTCAGTGCTGTCATTGTCATATCAGTGACACTTATGATATATTATCGCTATCAATCTTATGTTCAATATAAACAACACTTTCAATGTTGGCGCTTAATATTAGCAGTTTGCTTCAAAAGCGCAACTTCACAGCGTTTAGAGTTTGCAGAAGGTCATTCCAAAGCTCTCTAGCGCATATTTATCATTTTAGTGAAACTCTCACGTGAAAGAATGCAACAACCTTTAAACCAAATTTTGTAAAAGTCTTGGGCTCTCCTATGGTAATTCAAGGTACGAATAGCATTTTTTCCAGTTGTTTTCTACTTTCTTGGAAGGTGTTTTCCTGCTGTACGATTACCTCTTTCGATTTAGTATTAATTAACATCATTCCAATAGTATTTATCGTTTGAAGGTGATAATAATGCCTAAAAAACTGACTGTCACTTAAGCGAATACGATAGAGGATTTTCGAAAAGTGCTTTCCTCGTTTCAGAAAAATTTGCGAGTCGCCTCTGTTATGCGATGTAAACAGGCATCGGTAGCATCGTTTTGAATAGTGCAGGCTAAGTGGCAGCGATGATTCTTGTTTCTGTTTAGGAATGCATCACGGCTGCATGTCTTCTTTCCAAGAGGACGTAGAGAAAGGACCGAATCTCATTTGGTTGTTTAAAGACTGCACTGCAACAAGTTCTCCACATAACCTCAACACGGAGAAGATTCTTAGACAAGCACATATTAGCTTGTTGAAGAAAGAAATTAACAAATGGTATGGCAAAAAAACAATTCATCAACCCACAACTTTACGAACTTCATTTACAACTCATGAATGAATTTGCCAACCTGGAATGGGATTCCCTACTACATAGAATCAAAGATAAGATCACTCACTTTGGTAGCACACTTTTTAACAAGCTTCATAATTTAATACTTAAGTTACAAGATACTACTAACAATAATGTTACATTTTATAATTTTAAATTCCAACCAAAATTGTTAAATTTGAGTGATCATGTTTTTAAAAATTGGGAACTTGAATTGTTAAACAAAGGGTTGCAATTTAAACCCCACACAGACTCTATCATCAAAGATATTGCCACTAGATGTGATGCCATCATCGATTCTATCAGTTTACTTGACTCTAGTCTAATCAAAGCCAAAATCACCAAGTCATTGCAAGCACACAAATCAGAACAACAAAAACCACAAACACCGCAACAATCATAACTTCATAAATTTAGCAAGAATATTCACTAATCCATACTCTAGTATAATGTGCACTAAAGCTGACGAGGGTAATCGCCTTGTGATCCTCAACAGATCAGATTATAATGAGAAGGTTTTGGAGTTCATCGACAAACCGGTCTTTTCTAAATTGAATACCAATCCCATAGCTAAGTTCATTGCAACAGTACGTAGGATAGTGTACTCCCATACATTCATTTAATATTAATTACAAGTCGCTCTCCAGGATTACTGTTTGGCTTAACTCCTTTCTGAAACAACACATCAAATTTAAACATAATTTTGCACTCAAGAATTCGCTTCAGCTTACAGAGAATATTAGGTCTGTTAAACTTCCTCCTAGCTATTTATGGTTTCTTTTGACCTCGAGAACCTCTTCCCAAGAATATATCCAATTAGTGTACGAACATCTTTTTTTTTAACCTCCTCGACTAACAAGTGGTTTGCATCATATCCTTGCTCAACTTGTGTGTCAAACAAAATTTCTTCAAGTTCAATAATTGCTGTTACACCCAAACAGAAGGGTTCTAACCTTTCCTCCCTTCATGCGGAGGTATGCATGAACCATTTAGAATCCAAATTCATCTCTAACCATCAATTTTATCTTTATTACGTTATCTTTTGGGACGATTATGTTGATGATGTGATTTGCATACATTCTGCTAACGACCATGAAATCAATCAATTCCTCCAAGATGTGAACCGTTTTCATCATAACATAAAATTCACAATAGAAAACGAACAGAACTCGATATGCTGCTACACAAACATCCTTCGAAAATAGAATTCAGTGTTTATCGCAAACCCATCACCACGGATACGCTAATCCCTTCTGACTCCGAACACTCGCTTCAACATAAGATGGCTGGCCTTAACGCTCTGCTTGACAGACTTTTTAATGTACCAATGTCGCCCTTTCCCTTTAATAACGAACTCAATATCATAAAACAAATAGCCCAGAATAATGGCTACCCGGTTCAGTTGGTTGATAAATTAACTCATAAAATTAAAAATTCTAAAATTTCTTGAATTTTCAACTCAATAACGTCATTTATAAATCCCTCCCGTTTTACCCAAATCATCTCTCAGGCGATACAGAATATTTTCAGACTCCACAATATTTACATCTCTTTTTTCAACGAATCCACATTACGTTCCTCCATTGTTAAAAACAAAGATCGGCTGGAGCCCCTTGATGCTGCAGGTGTTTATAAACTCAATTGCTACTCCTGCCATTCATTTTATATAGGACAAACCGGGAGATCGTTCTCTACGAGATTTAAAGAGCAATAACTCTGAACACAAATCAGCCATGGCGGAACACATCTTATCCACTGGTCACTCTTTCGATTACAAATGTGATTTCAAAATTCTACACAAATGTAAGAAAAACCCTCTGCTGAATTCTCTTGAAATGTTTGAAATTATACGTCAGAAATACAATCCTTGTTTGTTGAATGAAATACTCGATTTCCCGAATTTGTTGTTTATCTTCCATTAACATGTTTATTATTAATGCATAGATTTTCAGAATTTACTGCAATAACATTTTCAACAGTGGTACATATACATCCTTAGGTTGAATTAATATTTTAAGTGCTCTAATTGAAAGAAAAACTATTTTGGAACAAAAATTACCGACCAAAAAAGTTTGTTGTAGTCGTATTAGAACTTACTTACAATTTTTAAAACAACGTGAATCTTTCAACGCACGCAAGTACGATACGCTACTTCCAACATATGTTTAGGTCTTCCTAGATAGACATACAGGGTGTCTCACGGTGACCGTCGGTTAGAAGTATATCAAGAATTGTAAAAGCTAGAAATTTGAAATTTTGCACATGCGACATGGAGTGTTTAATCTATTCAATAAAAATATTTTCCAAATGGCAGCACTTCCGGAAATACCGGAAGTGAGCATCAACTTCTTAATTTTAAATACAAACCAGGCAATTTTTTTTCACATTCTGATGTGTCATAAAATGTTTAGTAAGTATGCTTAAAATAATCGGCGTATCAATTTGGATTGTTGAGAAAAAAAATTTTTTTCACTGAAAAATGTCAAAATCTTGTTTAGGAAATAAAATTGAAAGTCGAAAGTGGTAAAACTTAGGGAAATGGGATTTTAGGTTCTCAATGTCAAAAGATTGAGACACAATTGTCTGTCATGGATAATAAAAAATTGCCCGCGGTTACGTATCTATTTGACGTTATATCCAGACTTAAGAGAAACTTTAAAAAGTCTCTTTTTTTAAATGGAATGCCTATTTAATTATCGGCCCATTCGATGTAGAAATAAATTTCCTTTAAATTGATATACCATGTTCCTATACCTAAAATCAATGATTACAGAGTTATTTACATTTTTCTAATTAAATTTATAATACATACTTTACAAAACATGGTTGGCTTTGAAAATTTTCAAAAAAAATTTATTCAATTGTTTCTTATGATGACAGTTGCCAATTAGCTATCAGTTTAAAAGTTTACGCTACATTTACGTTTGTTATCAGTAGAGGGCGGATTATATGCAAAATGCATATTGTTGAATATTGATGCTGTAAAAGTACCCTTCCGTATCTAGGTGAATCACATTAATGCGAGTTATATGACACCAATTTAATTTTGCATATTTTGCATATATTTGCAGCAATGTTCATATTTTTGTAAAATGTGTATATTATTGCATAATTTGTGCATTTCTAAATAAATCTGACATTTTACTTAAAAAAATTTCTCTCATCTCCTCAAACGAGCACAGTAAATAAAACTTTTTAAATAAAAGATTAAAATCTAAAAAAGAAAAACTTTAAAAATTCCTGTAGAAGGTAAGAGAAGCGTCACTGCTATAATTTCGCCGTAGCATTCGATCATCTCGAGATTTAGATGGAGCTGCCTTGCATTTATTACAGAGATTTCTCAGTCGCGTCCCTACATCCACTTGATCGAACGGGGATATATTTTATCTGATACGCGACAAGGATTTAATTTAAACAATTTGGAAAAACATCTTATTGTAAATTATTATAGGCAGAAAAGCGATGATCAGAATAATATGTTTAATTCTCCAACTGATCGTAAGATTATTTGTAGTTAATATTACACATATACATTATTATTATTTTAATTACTTAATTTTTTTAAGAACCTTTTTCACAAAATAACAGTTTTTGTTTAATACAGGTTGTTTATTATTTCTTGGTACGCATATTTTGCATATAATGTTGCATATTTTAACAAACTGACTGCATATCTTTTACATATTTGGTGCATATATATGCGCATATATGTGACTTTTCATGTGCATATTAATCCGCCCTCTAGTTATCAGTGTTATCTGTTTGAATTTTGATTTTTGCGCTTAATATTTGTTTTTAATTGGGAAATATGGAATACACAAACGCTGATATTCTAAATTTGTTTTACATTCATGGCGAGTCTGCTGTCTGCTCGTATTACTTTTCGGACCTGCAGAACCTTTAACTATTGAATAAAGAATCACTCAACACTTTAACAAAAGATATCCGCATTTACCTACAATGACAGAACGAAAAATCAGGATGATTGAAAAGAATTTTCTAAATTTGAGAGAAGTAAATGCACCACGAAGTTTGGCAAAGCCAATTGTCCCCAATGACGCTGCAGAAACCAATGTATTGGGATATTTTAATGTTTTCCCTGACAGTTCTGTTCGTTCGGCGGAAAGAGACCTTGGATAGTCAAGAAGTTGCATAGATAGAATTTTAAATAATCATAAAAGCATAAGAAACATTTGAATAAAAATTTTTTGAAAATTTTCAAAGCCAACCATGTTTTGTAAAGTAAGTAATTATAAATTTAATTAGAAAAATGTAAATAACTCTGTAATCATTGATTTTAGGTATAGGAACATGGTATATCAATTTAAAGGAAATTTATTTCTACATCGAATGGGCCGATAATTAAATAGGCATTCCATTTAAAAAAAGAGACTTTTTAAAGTTTCTCTTAAGTCTGGATATAACGTCAAATAGATACGTAACCGCGGGCAATTTTTTATTATCCATGACAGACAATTGTGTCTCAATCTTTTGACATTGAGAACCTAAAATCCCATTTCCCTAACTTTTACCACTTTCGACTTTCAATTTTATTTCCTAAACAAGATTTTGACATTTTTCAGTGAAAAAAATTTTTTTTCTCAACAATCCAAATTGATACGCCGATTATTTTAAGCACACTTACTAAACATTTTATGACACATCAGAATGTGAAAAAAAATTACCTGGTTTGTATTTAAAATAAAGAAGTTGATGCTCACTTCCGGTATTTCCGGAAGTGCTGCCATTTGGAAAATATTTTTATTTAATAGATTAAACACTCCATGTCGCATGTGCAAAATTTCAAATTTCTAGCTTTTACAGTTCTTGATATACTTCTAACCGACGGTCACCGTGAGACACCCTGTATGTGTATTGTGCTACTTTATCAATACAATTTTATGAAAAATATTGCTTTTAGTGGTGCAGTGAACCTACTCGTATACAGCTAATCTACATCTCGGAGCTTTCGGGTTCAAATTCTGATCGGGTAGTTGTATGAGTAATGGCTATAAGTTATAACAGTTGATACCTCATTCATGGATCTGACTTAATGACAATAATAAAATAAAAAGGACATCGTTATTCATTATGTATATTAATTCTATATACAGGGTGACATTGAAAAAACTACAATGCATATTACCACGCGATAGAGGGCTAAGAAATAATAAAAAAATTCCTATACACTGATGTCCGATCACCTTTTGTTGTTAAAATAGAGCATCTTGACTACAACATTATGGCACCTGTCAAATTAATATTGTAATAATTTATTCAAGTTTCTCGTGTTCCTGATTACGTTTTTGTTTGATTATTTTGCTTCTCGTTTTTTAAAATTGCTTTTAAAAATGGTTCTCTACACGTTTGAAGATTACAGAGACATGAGTATGTGTTAGATTTAATTACTGTTGTTCTTATGTCATGTTATGTTGCTGTTTTTAAAGCTCCTGCCGACTAAGGAGCGATTTTTTTTTGTTATAAGATGTTGAAGAGCAATAAATTTTCGAATAAAAAATGTTAAAATAATTTTCAAAGCGACAAAAAAAAAACAAAAACCTTTAAGATCCTATATCTTAAAAACAAAAGGCGATCGGACATTAGTGTATAGGAATTTTTTTTATTATTTCATGGCCCTCTATCGCGTGGTAATATGCATTGTAGTTTTTTCAATGTCACCCTGTATACGTAGTTAATATTATAAGTAGGTATCCAATTTAAATTTTCACAATGTAAATTGGATTTATACAACGCAAGTATAGCAAATATGGTACTTCTATGTTAAACGCTCATTATTTGACCAAATCGATACTTACAACGCGTAGAGGTGACCATAACAATGCTAGATTAAAGGTTATCTTTTAATAAGTTATACTGTTAGAATAAGTAATTTCATTGGTACCGAAGCCAACATGTAGTCCAGGTGGATGGTGAATGGAATCAATGCAACGTATGCTGTGGCTGTTGAACGGAAGCACAAACCAAGAAACACCAAAAAAGCCTCAAAAAGATTTCACGAGTCTCATCGGTACGTTTCGATAGTTTGATCCGTGAGTTGTTAGCTGATGATGCTAGACTTGACGCAGAAACGCTCCCGAGTTTTTAAATATTTTTTAGGATTTTTTTGATATTTGTAGGTTTGTGCTTTACTTGGTACAATATCTAAACTGTACAAACATTTCTGTGAAATACAGGACGCCATTTGCACCACTTATATACGAGGCACATAAATCCTTAAAGTGTTCAGTGATTGTCAAATATTACATCAATATTGATATTTACCGTGTGAAACATACTTATAACGGATAGGGTTGAGCGATTAATCGACGATTGTCAGGGACCCCAAACTTAGAAAACAGGAAAAAACCCAACTGACTTCCATTTAAAATACTTTAATACCGAAGGGGCTTAAACGAAAACTGGAGACCTCATACTAACAGTACAATGATTAACAATTACTGTTGCTTCACAAGTGTAATAGGGCACAACCACATAAAACTTATAAAAAAGGAAAATGAGGATAAAATAGGTATTCGTCGGGAAATTACCGATAGAAGCTTTTTTAGTAATTAAGGTATCTAGGGCGTTATGAACTAAATAACGCCTAAGGTCGATAGTGTATAGCCCGAGGGCCTCTGGTGGGGACCTGATCACAACGGCTACCTTGATCACAACGGTCCCTAATACTATTTGATCATAACGGCTACCTTGTTCACGTTATGATCAAATAATATTAGTGGCCGTTGTGATCAAGGTGGCCGTTATGAAATAGCAAAAACCGGGGTGGCCGTTATGATCAGTGACCGTTGTGACATAGACCCCTTTGGTGCCTTCTTTACTTTGTCATACTTGCACGAAGTTGATTAAGATGATTAAAACAGATGATAACAATAAAATCAGTATAGACTCACATTTAACATCCTTGACCGTATCTATAGTGATGAGGCATAATTTTACATTTGCGGGCGTTATAAGCTAGCTTTATAAAAAATAACGCCCGTTGCTATCTAAAATCCGGTTGTCATGTAAAGAGGCGTTATTTAGTCATTAATGTTTCCTGTTTCAGCAATGGTGAAATAATGTGAAAATTGTACACGTTTTTAGTCATATGTAAGTCAATATAAGTCTCCTTAATCAATGTAGAGCGGAGACCCTCAGCAAGTACCTAGTCCGATACGTCGGAATAAGACCAAAATAACTTTTGGGAAGCCTTTTCAATAGGAACTTTACATTAAAATCTTTCTGTTCGAATAAGTAGAACATAATACTAGTATTTCAATTATAAAGTATCTCAAAATCGGTTTTGTTTACTAATTATTAAGCTAAATGCCATCTTCAATCTAAAATTTATAGTAAGATCAACCACTTGTGTTGCCCTCATGATTTGGGTAGTACGGATGTACGGTATTGTAATTTGGCGATATAGCGTGTGTAACTTATAATCAATATTGAAACATATCAATATACATTTTTGTAGCAAAATTAGAAAAAAAATTGGGTTGATGACACGTGTATTGTCTGGTTGAAACTTTCAAAGCTTTAGACCTTATGTTCCTTCATACAGAATTTTAGCTCCAAATGTTTGGATTGTGCAACGCTCCCACATTAGGAAAGCTTCCGATCAAGTTTGGCTTTATATTTTGACTTACGTGAGTAAGGCTAAGAAATTTTGAGCTGTTTCACTCTGAATTCATCTCCAAAGTTAGTAAAATGTAGTGATAACTGTTCCTGTGGTCGGTTGTTGTTGAAACTCATCTAATATACTATGCACTAGGCGACATGGTTGAACGTTGACATAAGTATCCTAAAGGAATAAATATTTGGCGAATAAAATCTGTTTTTAGTCGGTTTTGGAGCGAAGGAAACGGTTGAAGACCAACTTTGTATCCAGCAAACAGAGTTACGTAATTTTGACGTTAATTTCACGTGACCAATGAGCCATAGGACGTCAGATATGACGTGTTTTAGTGGGAATTATGTCACATGATAGAGACGTTATACACATGACATCATTTTTACGCCACTTTAAGACCTTTAGGACGTCAGTTTATGGGTCGTCACCCAAATATTGTATTGTATAATGTAATTATAAATGCAAAAAATTATTTAACCAGTTCCATACAAAAAAAGGGAAAAGCTATATTTTTACGTGCAACTGTAATCAACCCGTTTGTAACTGAACTGAAAGCCGAAGCTTTTAGTAGGGTATACTTGCTTGAAAGTTTCCCCCTTTGGGGATGGGTGTTAAACATTCCGACGTATATAATTTGTATAATATCTAAGTAGATACTTTTATTAAATACAATAACCGATACACAGCTGAATGGAGTCAGTTTTAGAACAAACCGTAACAAATAGTTTTTACGCAAAAAAGTGTGGAAAAAACCGAAATTTAAGAAATGACAACTGTAAACTCAGTGAATTCCAGTTGAGTTCATTGAGTGAAGTATAATGTTTAATTGCCAACTTGGTGAGAAAGAAAATTATCAATATAAATAAAATCGATTACTCACTCATATCAGACGTCATAATGACATCTCATAAGTGACGTTAAAAATGGTAAGCTTTTAGACGTCATTATATCGTCAGTAATAAGTCGAGTGACGTTAACGACCAATGAGACCTGTAAAGGACATCAAAAAGACTGGGTATTATTGAGTGTTGTTAATGCGCTTTTTAATATATTATTTCAAGTTCGAATTTTATTGAAAAATATCCGTAACTGGCTGAGGGCTGAGACCAAATGGTGACATTTTACTCAATGGGAGTTGTTTCTATGCAATCTTTCCGGACCAACGCCCATACGAATTGATTACGAGGAGGATAAAAAACTTCCATTCCGGAATTTACCTCAAAATATTTAATGTAAAGACAACTTTATATTTAAAAGGAAAATTTGTCGATTTCTCACGACCTTCTCAGAGATTAACATGAATGTATTTAAAAAAAAAACGCTTTGATTTACAGGGCGTGATCAGAAACCGAACAAAAGAGTCGATATTTTTGAAAACGTTAGGATTAGACTAATAAAATATCGAATTAACAAGGTTATAGACTTAATAAAATTTATTTATAATAATATTAGAAAATAAAATTGCGGTTAATTAAGATAAATGGGCGTTAACCGAGTACTAACATTATACATGTCGTCAAATTAACTCTTCAAGATAAATAAATTAGGTTAAATTATCGTAAATTAGTAAACATTTACCGTTACTTATAACAAAATGAATAGACTTCAATGCTAGTATACTTAGGTGACAACGGGAGTATTTCCAAATAATATTTTAACTAATTTCGTCGTCGGGTGTGTCTCATGTAAAATTCAAATTAAGGATTACCTTGAAACGATGTAACACAAATTTAGACTATTTTCAAAAAAGTACATTAATTTTAATGTTTTAACTACTGAATCAATTTATACGTCTATAATATCGACTTGTGCCAGAACAGGATTATGCAAGGACTGGTCCTTTACATTTAATAGCTGTCATACTGTGGAATAATTTCAGTTTTATTTATATGGTAGGTAGTAAACAATAGTTTGATTTCGTGAACGAGAAGGAGAGGTGGAACCAGTTCGGAAATATGCATTTTCCATGACATTTTGAAAGATGTTTTTCAATCGGGCGTATTCTTCTCCGCATTTATCCTAATCAGAATAATTGACGATTTAAATTCCAAAGTAACTAATTAAGAAATTGCAGCTGACATTCGATCGCGGTAAATCATCTACTTGACCTTCTTCAAGAAAACAAGCCGCTGAGCGGCTTTTCCATATATAATATATTCATTAGCGCTTCCTCGGCTCCCATTTATTTATAAATACGATCTTTTTGCAATTGCCGTCTCTAGTTTGTGCTAGTTTCGTATTACCTGATGGAAGATCTTAAGATATCAATGTGCGGTTATAAAAAATGCAAACTACACATCCTTTGCATGTATTAGCATTAAAATCTCATGATTACTATCGGAGTAAAAATGCAAGGCGTCTGACTTTAAGTGATCATAACAAAAAAACTGAGGGGTGAAATTTCTTCATTTTTGGGCAGTACATTAGTCATTTATATATGTTTAACATGTGTAAAAAGCAAAATGCTAGAATCAGTTGTTTAACTTTTATTTTAATTAACAACAATAAAAACGCTGTATGTAGTATTTTCCTGGCTGACGGTCAGTTTTAACTTATCATAAAATTGTTATTGTTTCATAAATTGTTACCAAATTTACAAATGTTGTAGCACACATACTTCTGAAAAGTCGACAGCCAATAAATATTGATTATTCATATGATTAACTGGTTTTATAAGCCCTAACCGAAAATGTGCTATTTTGCAATTTACGGAAGTTAAAGAAAAAATTCTTGTTTTAAATGCTAAATTTGATATTACTTAAATCTAACTGCATTATTCTCTTATTGAAAATAAAATTTGTTTTCTTGTAATTCCAAGTAAAATGTGTTGTTTATCGCGAAAGAAAGACGCACATATATCCGCGAGAGGAATCTACCACATCGTAAGCAGCGAGCGGCAACCCACAACAATGTGATTATTCTTTTGCATTGTACAAAACCATGCGCTTTACAGCAATAGTGTACGACAACAGCTGCCCCGCGCGGCCGCGCTTCTCCCCTCCAACTGGTGCATGCATCCTTTTTTCAAAATTTCTTTAAAAAAAAACGATGTATAATGACATTATTTTTGTGAATCGTGTTAGACCTCAGTATAATTGCTTTAACCTTGTTATGTTACTGTCAAATTGTTAATATCGAACGTTCAGGTATTGAGTTACATAAGATGTCGTTTTTTCATTATAGCTTTAAGACTAATAAACCAATTGGCCTCAAAAGCATCTCACATTGACAAAAAAGTATACATTTTTCAAATATATAAGTATCTACCACTCAGTTTCAATAATATAGCCGTAATTAATTTTTAAAGTGGAGCGCTTGTGCGATTTGAGTCATAATTAGCGCTTTTTCTCACATACACTGATACAGAAAATTAACGATGTGTTGCAAAAATCTAAAACTGTACACCTTTTTGTAGGAATAAATGATCTTTTAAATGCACTTTATTTCATTAAATTATGATTGCTAATTACTGAGATACAAGCTTCTAAAGTCAGAGGCCTTGCATTTTTACTCCGATAGTAAATGCCAGCACCGATTAACCGCCCGCTGGATTTAACTGACACTTGGATTGACATATAACAGCGAGAATGTCTTCTTTTAATAAAAAGTCGAGTAGCTACAATAAAATAATTACGACCGACTTAGCATTGTATTAATTGCTGTTAAGTGGTATATAAAAATGTCAATACAAAAGCGACCTCCCGACCATTTTAAGATATACGATCACTTATAGATCGGTCCATAAATAATAAATAAAGATAAATCTATTGTTTAAATTTACACGTAGGTTGTGTAAGGATGTAAAAAAATCGATTCGAATATATTTTGATTTACATATGACATTTTTAGTACATAAGCTTGACCTCCTTATTTGTGTAAAGCATTTATAAGTAAATTGAACTTTGAAATTATGTACCTATACATCTGTTATCTATGTGAATCATTTTTTGCGCTATTTAATACACATCTATGACGTAAATTGTGTTTTAAAAAACGAACAATCGCACATTAAACCAAAGGCGGTTTTACTTATGTAAATTCACCAATTAAAAAAATTCCTGCATATTTTCTGTTCGCGTTCGCACTATTGAGTAAGGTCTGCATCATAAATAATTTAGACAATTAATAAAATTTACAATTAAAATAACTTGGAAGATACCTACATCTCATTAATCATCGATATTTTAAATGAAAATTTGGTAAATGTCTAGTTAATCGTGTTTTCCTGTGAAATGTATATCGTCGTTCCCAGGGATTTTCAGTGTTTAGTAACTATAATATGTATTTGGAAAAACAAATTTAAGGTGCTCCATCAGTAACTAATTCTTCCGATATTCTGAACAACAGGGATTTTCCTAAGGGAATTTTTTCCTTTGGAAAAAATCCTTTAGTAGTCAACAAGTTTCTTTTCATTTTCCACAAAATCAAAAGTTACAGAAGGTTAAGCGTTGGTAATCGTAGAAAGCACAAAAAATTATGTTCCAATAAATAACGTAGGTATACAAGAGCTTGATGCGATAGCTGTCACCTAACAAGATTCGTGTTTTAGTTAAAGTTTACTGCTGCGTACCTGTTAGAGGCAAGAAATGAAGAACTGTGCCAAATAACAGGAAAAACCTTGGGATACTTAGATAAAACAGCAAAAAATAAATAGAGGGAAGTGGGATGAAAACTAGGTTAAGGTTCGAAGCAAGAAGAAACAAAAAAATTTGAAGGATAACAACTTCGGCTAATTCCATTATAAATGTGTAAAATAATAAGTAGCAGAAATTGGAAAATTAACTTTTTCGTCCCCGAGCTTCCATAAATTCAACGAAATATTCCCCAAAAGTCCCTTTTCTTCACACCCCGATATTGTAAACGAACGTTGGAGGACCGAACAGGAATTATGGGAAATTTTCAGTTATGTTGGTGGGCACGATAAGTTGATTTAGAGCACCTCAGTGTGTAAGTTAAGTCTAGATACGAACTATGCAAGTTCAGCCTTTTCGCAAGGTGGTAGCAACTCACTAGTTAGAGGATGTGAGATGGTTTGAGGACATTGAGTACAATCAGATGAATATTGAAAGCTGAAGTTTGGGAAGAAAAACGTTCATAAAGAATCATCTTCAAGAAACATACATATAATCGACTAAGCGAGAATGATACTAGAAGGGTACTTAAGTGAAAGTATGAAGAGAATAGAGGCAGGCAGACGTAGCGGTTACGATTTTTACGACCGACGCCAATGTCAACTAGATTTTGGAATTAATTTTGCATTGAAAGGAAGGATAAAATTTTTCTTCCAAACCTAATTTTAGTTTTATTGCAATAAAAAGTGCACCCCCGAACGAGACAGAGGAACAATTCATCGAAAAACTGGATGAACTGGGGTAAAATATTAATAGATATGGCAGGCGAAGGTCAATCGCTGCAGGCGACTTTAATGCCGCATCACCAGCGTGCGGGTCAAGTAAGACCTCCAGGAGGGAGATATAGTGCTCGAGTGGGCGGCCGCGAATGACATCCACATAGCGAACCGAGGGCAGACCCCCACCCTCGTACGGAGGGAACAACGCTCACCCTCACACATAGATTTAACCATGGCATACATGGAACTTCCAGAACGTGTGCAGGAATGGGCGGTGAGTGATCAAGAGACTTTAAGCGATCACCGATATATACATTGGCAACTCGGCGACAGGGTAAAAATGGGACACACCGATAATAGAAACATCCAAAACAACAAAAGAATGGAGATAAATAGAGGTATACTAGAGAGCGAGGTAAGGAAGCTACGCGCCGAGAACATAAAAAGTGCTGAAAGACTTAGAGATCAGATACAGAGAGTATGCAAGGCCGCCATGCCACCGAGAACGCGGTGTATTGGTGGTGAAGTGACATCGCCGAGCTACGGGTCAAACGCGTGGCTAAGAGGCGACAGGTTGCTAGATCAAGGAAGGCAGGAAGAGCAACAGCAGAGGCACTGGAGGATCTCAAACAAAACCTGAGGCAGCTCAAAAAGAAAATTAACGAAAGCAAAAAGCTTTGTTGGCCAAAGCTATGTGACGAAATAGATAGTGATGTGTGAGGAAGGGGTTATAAAATCGCCATGAACAAATTCACCAGGACATGGTACCCTATAGGATTTGATGACGCGGCACTGATGAAAGTAATAGAACAAATGTTCCCCAAGCGAGAACAGCTCGAAATTAAAAACAGTAGGGAGCTGGAATACGAGAAGGTTACATGCAGTGAAGTGATTGTGGCGGCCCGAGGGTTGCCAGACAACAAAGCACCGGGGCCAGATATGATACCGGCAGTAGTAGTAAAATACATGGCTGCGAAGAGACCGGAACTATGGGTTCACCTCATCAACGAATACGTAAAGACGGGCCACTCCCAATGGAAAACCTGCAGACTGGCACTGATCCCCAAGACAAAAGAGACCAATATGCCTCACTGACTTTAGTGGAAAAATTGCGGAGAAAATAATAAAGAAATGAATAGATGGAATAACGTAGAGCCAGATATCGAAACAGCAATTCGGGTTAGGAAGGGCAGATCGATGACATAAGCGATCCAAGCCCTGACAAGCATTAGAAAAAGAGCAAATAGAGGGACGCACAGGAAAAGAATGGTGTGCCTGATGGCATCAGTTGACGTGAAGAATGCCTTCAATACACTGGCACACAAAGTGCGATGGAGAATATGGATACATACAACCCTAACTGATAAAGACCATAACCAGTTATTTAACAAGAAGATTGGCAGAGGTCACAAGACCTGAGGGGGAGGAACATACAGATTTAGCCCAGAGTCGAGTGTCCCCCAGGGCGGGGGTCCTTGGCCCTACATTGTGGAACATCGCCTACGATGGGGTGCTGAGGGTCGAGGTACCACCATAGGATTTGCTGATGACCTTACGGTAGCAATAGAAGACCGGAAATTGGATAATGCTGTGTGCAAACTACAACAAACGATCGAAATTATAAATAATTGGATGGAAGGGAGAGGACTACAAATGGTGCCTGAAAAAACCAAGGTTGCGCTCCTTACAGGACGCAGAAGAATGAACTTGATCAACATGGGGCACTGGGGCAAACGGTGGCAGTGGAAAAATCTATAAAGGTGTTGTCTGCCGACCTAGAGTTGACGGATGTTATACACGTACGAAATGCACGTGATTGAATTCCCTCAAAACCTGAGGAAAAAGGTAATGAGCAGGAAATGTCAAAAGGACCGGAAGAAAACGACAAAATGGAATAGATTACTATTTTAGTTAAAGTGAAAGACAAGACCGAGCTAGTCTTGGTCACGGGCCACTTGAACTCAATGAATCTACTGAAGATTATCTTCCTTTTATGATGGTCCATTACCACAAATCATATGTCATTAAAAAATTAAGCTTAAATGCAATTCAGCGGCCTATTGACCTAGAACCAGACTCTATACTACCATAGCACATAGTTTTGAATGCACGGGCACCGTGCGAACAACCCCCACACTCGTCATGGAAGCCCTTCTGGGCCTGCCTTTACTGGATCTCCACGTGAGAGAGCAGGCTATACAGGCAGACTTATGTCTGAGAATTAAAGGATTGTTGAATATCAGAAGCATTGAGGTGAGCCACTCTCGAATTCTGGGTGACTGCCTATCCCAGAAGGGCGATCTTACTCACTCATGCTTCAATTTATACTAGGGACAAACTACCACATCTTCTTTAATGCAGAAGTGGCATCCCAACCAGACATACTCATCTTCATGGATTGATCTAAAACAATAGAAGGAGCAGGCACCGCCATTTACTAGGCAAAATTCAGGCAAAACTAGTAGGAATAACGCCTAGCGCAAGAAAAATTCTTATGCATAGCATAAAGAATAAAAATATCAGAATTTCCAGTGACAGCAGAACCGCTCTGCAGGGACTAGGCTAGGCCAACACAAAATCACCACCAAGTGCTAGAGTAAGTGACGAACAGCAATACCCTCGAGCTCGTATGGGTTAAAGTTAAACCATGTGCAAAGACTAGCGTGCCTTGCGTGCACGGGCGCAATACGATCATGGAAGCCATCCTGGGTCTGCCTCCACTGGATCTCTACGTGAGAGAGCAGGCCACACTGGCAGCCTTGCGCCTGAGAAATAAAGGGTTATTGAACAGGAAAGGCACTGAGGTGGGTCACTCTCGAATTCTGGGCGAGGCAGTCAAGCGACTACCTATTCTAGAAGGACGATCTGACTCACTCATCCCTCGATTCATACTAGAGAAAAACTACCACATCTTCCTTGATGTGGAAGTGGCATCCCAACCAGACATATCTATCTTCACGGATGGATCTAAAACAATGGAAGGAACAGGCACAGTTCCCAAGAACTGAACTTCCATATCAGCCAACCACTAGGCAAAATATCAACTGTTTTTCAGACAGAACTAGCAGGCATACGATAAGTGCAAAAACTATTCTAAAGAATAAAATCATCAGAATCTCCAGTGACAGCAGAGCTGCTCTGCAGGCACTAGATCAATACAAAGTCACCTCTAGGCTGGTTTCCGAGTGTCACCAGGTACAAGAGCAAGTAACAAACAGCAATACCCTTGAGCTTGTATGGGTTAAAGGGCATGCTGGAATAATAGGCAATGAAAAAGCCGATAAGTTCGCCCGACTGGCCTCAAAACAACCGTTTTATGGTCCAGAGCCGGCTCTTCCACTTACTGCATCAACTGCAAACAACTTAATAACCCAAGATACCCAAGCCCAACACAGGGCTAGGTGGAACTTGATGTTAGAGTGCCGCCTCGCGAGGGAGGCCTTCAGAGGACCATCTCGTAGCCTGGCGCGCTTCTGTACAGGGCTATCCAGAGGAAACCTGCGGCTACTTGTAGGCATACTTTCTGGACACTGTAAACTTAACAAGCACATGCACCGCATGGGCTTGGTAGATTCACCATCCTGTAGAGGATGCCACACAGACGACGAGACGGCGCAACACATACTGTGTGAATGTCCCGTACTTGTCAAATTAAGACGATCCATGTTGGGAGAATCCTGGCCGGACATGGCTAAGATTAGAGCCGCTTCCCCGTCCAGCATCCTCAGGTTTATCTCACGTGTGGGATGGCTTGAGTGACGCTGCGGGGTCGAACGACTCTAATCAGGGAGGCAGCACAAAGGGCCCGAATAAGTGGCTTATGTGCGTGTGGGATTCCCCAACCTCCCATCGAAATCCAGAATCCAGAATGGGTTAAAGGGCATGCTGGAACAAAAGGCAATGATAAAAGCCGATAAGTTAGCCCAACTGCCCTTAAAACAACCGTTTTATGGGCCATTTTTCTATAGAGAAGCCCAATATTTAACAAATTTGGAACTATTTGCCAACAAAATTCTTTGAGCAAAAAAGAAAGTTTTATTGAAATAGAATGAAGTCTAAAAAGGTGTCGCGTTTACGAAATGGAATCCCAAACGCTGTCCATCCCAAACATGGGATAATAACTATTTGATCGTTGGTTGAAGCCAGTCATTGCGGAGACCATATTGAATTATTAAGCAGCTTTAAAATGGGAAAACTTCTTCCAATGACAAAAGATTCTTTTCCGCATTTTAGCAAGAGTCCAACAATTAACGAGAAATTGAATACTAATTACAGCGTGTCATCATTACAATGAGCCAAAGAATGCCAAAAATATTTTCAAGTCCATAAAATGATGAAGTACTTATTGTAATTTCAAGGAGGACACCCGTGTGGAATGTGAAGGAAACCGTTACTAAAAGCATCAACCTACACATTGTTGCATTATTTAATAATGTGTCTATTTTATTATCAAAATCGATTATTTTAATTGAGATCGATAATTTATCGTTGACTAAAACGCGTAGAATATATACTTACAGTTAAATCAATCATAATTCTTATAGTATGCCATAAAACAAAGAGTGTATGATAGTAATAAATCTAAAAACAATAAATTTTATATCAACTTTATATGATCGTATTCATAAGGTTGTAAAAAGACTGAGATCGAGATGCTGAGTGGGTAACTAAGAGCCAGAGAGATCGAGCTGAATCACACCTTGTATTGTTATTAACTAAGAATAATAACATATTATATGTAAATGTAATCTATATGGTGTTACCGTGTTTAAAATGTGACATCGTAGATTATGTTTAAATTAACATTTGATTTAGGCGTTATCGTGCGGTTATATGGGCTGAACGAAAATCATTGTTCCTATGATAATCAGTTATGTAATACTACTTTTATTCTGTAATTATGTTATTTAATGTAGTGTAATGTGAAAATATCAACAATATTTATTTAACGAGACAATACCTTAACTATAAATAAAAAGATTAACGATCAAATTTTTTGGCCGAGAATAAAATATGCACTAAAAGTGAAACTACTTTTACTCTTAATCATCGTGCCACACTCATTGAATAAATAACTAGGATAAATTCCCAAATAGTAATGTGCTAGGTGATTTTAACGATTTATTTAATTAAGTGGGCATAATGGTTTTGGAACATATTTAATCCTAAGATTGTATTTTATTGTATATTTTAATCGCTTTGCCATATTTTTCAACTAATTAATTACTCATGCGAAATTCCTGCCGAAAGTAATGTGACTTTGACACATAAACGGGGAAACAATTATTCCAGATTCGTTACAGTAAAAAAGTATTACCTACTGTCGAAATCCGAATTATTGCAATTTCGACGGTTTCCAAAAGGAATCATAAGATAATTTGTTTAAAATAGCAATAAATGCTTTTATAGAAAATTGAGGCGAGGAAATCTATAAAAAAATTCTAAACAAAGTGGGCTTATTATTAACTAATTGCTTGCAAAATAGACTAATAATTGGAGAAGTAGGTAAATCTTTAAAATTTTGAAAGCGAAGTTTAATTTTAAAACACAGTAGGTACATAAACTAAAATATACCTAAATTAATTACACTTTTATAGAAATTTTGAATATTTTATTTGTTGAAAATACACATTTTCCAAGTTTGCCTTTAAGGTGGTTTGCTGTATAGACGATCACAAAGAAGACAATAGTTATTTTTATGTAATATTTATGTCACTATTTTGTTCAAAAGTCGAAATGCCCATAAAGATTCTATATAGATAGAATCGTAGGTTGCACCTTAAATGAAAAGTTCAAAGGTAAAATACCATCTATATGATTTTGAAATGTGGTTTATCATGCCAGGAATTCAGGTTATTTAGCCTCCTTGGTATAAAAATAGCAATAATAATTGTTTTTAAAACAGTAATGAGTCACAAATTCCATTGTTCATTCTGTATATAAAAATAACTATATAGCGCACAATAAATCTGAGAAGAATAGTGCCTAGCAATATTCATGCTTCAATCTAAATTCTGTTGATGATCAAGATTGTGTGGAACATATCGTTTGTGAATTAGAACGCAAATTTTTCCCAATTCCACCTTTTTACACCGGAAATCCACAAATACAATAATAAATACATAAATACTGCTTGGAATGTAAATGATTATGGCGGAGGGGCTCATTTTCCAAATTTATGCCAAAAGGTCTGTTTTGAATCACTTTACCGATTTTACCGTTCGATGTTATCCTGCTCGCCAAAAATTTATAATTGCCTAAGGTCTTTTAATTTACGAACTGGTTTTTGGAAATCTTTACAACTTTTTATCATGCTCTAGAGTCTAGATGGTGCAGCAACCACTACTTACATACATAATTAGAAAATATTGTGAATTTATTGTTAGTTATTCCTAGTTAAATTGGTAATTGTATATTGCAAGTATTTATCACGCCCAGGTGTACATACATACATACATGTACTGTACACCATTATACGAAACGAATCGGTTACCGTTACAGATATTCACTTTCTTTATTCCGTAACTGACAAAGCATCTGGTATATAATATAAAAGCAAAGTTTGTCGGAATGTAGCAAAAACAAAATTATTTGGCACTTTACGAATACCAATATAAAGTAAGTACATATATTTGGGTTTTGCATACACTAAGCACCAATTCCGGAAAAACGCTCCAATTCATATTTTTTAGGTAAATGTCAAAATACGTACTTGATGAATAGGGGAAATGTTCTAAATCGACAGTTTTTTCTCAGTACTGTAGAAAACGTTAAGAAGATTTCACTGCAGATGACAGGGTGTCCCACTGCTCCGTAATCGGTCGATAACTCAATGTGGGTTAAAGATGCAGAAAAAAGTTTCAAATAAAGGTTGCTTTGATTTGAATTGCGCATCTTTTAAAAATATTCTTATATCTACACTATGTTGCATTTTCACGTGGCAGGACAATGTCATTTTTTTTTAATGGCACACCCTGTATTTTTTTCTCTTCATGTATCGACCAACCATATTTATATCACGCCTCAAATTTTTTTTGATATTGGATGTGAGGTTGCCAAGTTATTAATTATTTTGTCAAAATTTTGTACAATTCAAGGTCGGACTATATTATTCATAACTAAGTTATTCTTCAAAAAAGGAAAAATTTATTTGACAAATAATATTACTCTAATGTCGTGTTACTCTACAAAAAAAAACTAAGTGATTAATTTTATACCGAGTGTTTAAAATGAGAATTCAAACTTTGTGAACTTTAAATAGAATTTATACGAATATTTTAAATGGAACACCCTGTATTTTTATTTACCATCAGATTCTGGGCAAAAAACCCTATTCAACGGTGTATTATTTTCTGGTATTATTTTTTGTACTTTTGTTAATATTTACGATTTTTAAAATTTCACGTAAAAAAAATTTGTAAAGTAATTTTTGTTTAATTATTATTACAAGATACCGTTTAAATAGTTGTTATCAACGTAAAAAGGCAAAACTCAAGTCCTATAACTATCTTAAGTTCTCATCCGATCCGCAACGTCACTCAGGCCATTCCACACGTGACATGAACCTGAGGATGCTGGAAGAAGAAGCGGCTCTAATCGTAGCCATGTCTGATCAGGATACCCCCAAGATGGATCGTCTCAGTTGGACTGGTTACAGGTTCAGTTTTATTTATGTTTCTTAGCGATTAACCCACTTCTAAGACTATCATGCAGGCAGTCTTTTTCGATATCGAAAAAGCCTACGATATGACGTGGAGATTTGGAATATTAGAAAAGCTTCACGAATGGACAGAGGCAATCTACTCTTTTTTATAACATCGTTTCTTAGGGAAAAGTACGCGTGGGACGGGAAACCTCTAGTTGGAAATTCGCATCCCCTGGGGTCCCACTTTTTGCGATCGCCATAACAGTATCTGCGACAACTTACATCGAAGTATCATCCGCAGCATCTACCTGGACGACATAGTGATTTTCCTTTCCGAAAAGTCCGACGCAATCCGAAAACTTGAGATGGTCATCGACACTCTAGTTGCATCGGGCTCCAAAAGAGGTTTTTAGTTCTCTAGCATGCATTTTTGCAATCTGTGCACTCCCCACTACAGACCTCTCATGATCATGAACGGCCACGCGCTTCAATGCGTACATGAAGATACTTACCTGGGAGTAAATCGAGATGAGAGGATATCGTGGGAAAGTCACGTGGAGAATGTCAAGACCAAAGCCCTCAGCGCGCTAAATCTGATCAAATGTATCTCGCACACAGGGATTAACTTCTCTATCTCTAAAAATTCCTGGTGTTAAGTATAAATTGGACTACGACAGATCAATTGTATACGGCTCGGCAGCAAAGTCGACTCTAGATTCCTTAAACCCTGTCCATCATCCGATAC
Organism: Pyrocoelia pectoralis; assembly: GCA_036250285.1. Classification (NCBI taxonomy): domain Eukaryota; kingdom Metazoa; phylum Arthropoda; class Insecta; order Coleoptera; family Lampyridae; genus Pyrocoelia; species Pyrocoelia pectoralis. The sequence continues at coordinate 31,044,489 of CM070080.1, forward strand.
GCCATCGGGGTTTATACACAACCCCCCAGAGTCTATATGCCGAGTTAGGAGTACAATCTCTCACCGAACGTCGATCTGTTCACTGCAAAAATCAAGACATGGGGCAAAGACAACTTAGTTAGGCTTAGTAAGACTCACGCCAGATATATTCCCCACCTCTATAAAATCGGTACGACGCACCAAGATTTATTTTCTGCGCAAGTCTTATGTAACGTTGCATACAATCCGCCATGGAGAGTGGAACATATGGGAGATATGAAATTAATAACCAGAAGCAAATGATTACTTATTTAATGTTAAAAAACAACTTTGAAAAATGGCAGAAAGAGTGAACACAAAGCGAGACACATCTGAGGGCGATTAGATTACTGCAAGCGGTAGTCTTGCGCGAAAAGAACAGACGACGATTATGAGACTCAGACTGCGACATACAAAATTAACATAATCGTATCTTTTAAAAGGCAATGCGTCTCCTATGTGCAACAGATCTCCGACTAACTTGACGGTGCAACATATCCTCGTGGAATGCCCACAGATCCAGTACATTAGGAACAAAGATGGGATTGGAAACAGAGCAATGAAAGACTTTTATATCTTCAAAACGACATGCACCAAACGAATCATACAGTTTTCTAAATTAATGCAACATACTAAATGGATCTAACCAGCAAGGCACAACATACGTCAATAGAGTATAGAAAATAAAAAATAAACCTGGCAGTTGACGCACTTAAAAAAATTAAATTGGTCTTTATTTTATTTGTGGAAGCTCTTGTTGGGTCTCTGACAGATTCCACGTTTCATGCAACGGTAGCCCCAAGTATTTTTTGGTATTTGTAGGGGTACCTGCATCATAAATTGAAAAATATACTTGAATTAATTTCGAAAATATGAGCGGGTCCACCACATGAAGAAGCTTTACAGTAATTTTTTTCTTCTTATCATTTTCTATTTATTGAAACCACCCATAGTGCAAAAAAACGTTTCTAAAATGTTTTAGAAACGTATCTCTGAAACATGAAACATCTCCAAAACAGCGACAGAAACGTATCATACACATAACATAGACGTTTAATGTCCGCCTTCAGTAACCTTGATTTGACGCAACACAAAAACGTTACATCGAAACGTTTCATATATGTTTCTTGAAACATATCAGAGAGTAATTTATTGATATGTAGGAGAAAGTGAATAGATATTTGAAATGTCTCATATATGTTTCACTTGAAATACACCGGAGTGCAAAAAATTGGGATGTGGTAGAAACTACGACACCGAGAGCCCCAACTGCTCGGATGGGCTCTTTCTCAGTGCGCACACCCTACAGGGCCCATGTACCCCCCCAGTGGCTGGTTTACCAAGGCCACCATTCTCTTCGTCTAGACTCGGAGGAGATCTGTGATGCTGGAAAAACCTTTTGCTTCATGTAGGACTCGAACATCGGTCGCCTGTTTAGGAGTCAGCCAACAGCCACGCAAACCACCTGAGCTACTGATCCTTTGGTAAATAAGCCATTTAGACGTGCAATATTATACATCTATTTATAGTAGCACATTAATACATCTATTCTGGAAAAAGAAATTTTTCGTTCCAATTAAACACTAAATTGTAATTTTGGATAAATATGTAAAACATTCACATTGAAACGCGTATTTTCAGTTTCAAGTGATAAGGTTTCTGGTACAACGCTACTAAACACAATTCTCTAACATTAACTTTGAAACTTGACTATTTTGTTTCATACGAAACATCACATTTGTAACGTTCCTAAAATGTTATACGTTATCACATTCCAAAAAATATATCACAGAGATGTATTTTTGGATACATATCTAAAACGTTAGTGTTGTAATGTGTATGTTTTGTATTTTATGTAACATGTAACACTATTAGACATTACCATTTATTCGCTTTCGAAAGGAATATACCAGTAATGCGCCGTAGTTGTTTTTTAGGAATGTTTCATTTGTAACCCTTACGCAACATTAGAAACGTTTCATGGATGTACTGTGTTCCGTGGGTAGAACCATCTTCTGTTTCAAAATTAAATGGAAACACTGTTAATTGAACTTTGTGCTCCAAAGTACACTTCATTTTGGATAAAAAAAAAACAAAACGCCAGAAAAAAATATCGGACACGTCAACAAGGCTATAATCATCAGCAAACTAGTGATAGTGTTCAATCAAGCAACATAATGTGTTTTGAAGTTGACAGCTATACAATTAATGTTTAATCATTACGAGAGTTTATATTATTAAAATATACTTTTGGCTTCCCGTTGTTATTAAATACAAGCGCGACTCCATCAGATAGTTTCATGTTCAGAAAAACATTGTTAGTATATATACCTATGTTTTGTGAGGGCACTGAGAACAAATGCATTGTCGTCCTTGTGCCATTAAAGGCATATTATTTAATTCCAAAATTCGTGTGATCATTTAATAATTTTTCAATAAAAAGGCGCCACAAAACAATTTATGATGAACCACATAATTATTTAGGTTAAATTCGCAGTACTAATTACTAAGTAATATAATTAGTAAATGTAAACTCAATGAGCTTTCCTTTTTCTGAATTTAAGGGTCGAAAAGTGCACGTTGGAGCCTTTCGGTTAATTTCTCAATATAAAATGTATGTGGAGACTAGTTTTATGTTACCATTTAAAGATCCACATAACTTTCAATACAATCGATGTTTTTTTTGAAAATTGTCTGTTCTAGAAGTCTTACTTGAACGAGAATATGAAAAGTTGCATGAACGGAACTGTTTTGCAATTTATAAATGCGGTGATTTGTATAGGTAGGCGATTGAAAAGGAAACGGATGGAACAAAATTAATTATTTATAGAATTAAGACGGACGTGGATGGTAATTAACATCAATACAGTAATTTCGATGCGAGCGACTCTCTGACGATTATCTTTTACCATTTTGGCATTTGTATGAAGATTTTGATGGCTGAATGATTTGCTAACCTGTGTAGCTTCTCGTTGCAGTGAAACATTATTCTAAAGCGTTTACCCAATTTGGAAATGGAATGTTACAAATGCTAGTTATCTAGAGGCAGTAACACCAACGAAAAGCGGAAGCGATTATGTAAAATAGGTAATACGAGAGCGTTTAACGATCATTTAGCATACAAACCTGATGTAAATAGCAAGGATTCGATTTTTCTGAGAAAGAATCGTCCTAATTAGTAATTAAAATATAATTTCAATGTTCGTGTAAGGAGGTAACCTATATATTAATTTAATTACTTCGAATTAATTTTGATCAATGTAATGGTATTTACCACCCAGTTAGTTGTCGCCAACTATTAGGATTAATTAGGAAAATCTGTGCCATTAGTAAGAAACGGTAATGACGAGATTATACTGTGATACACACGTAATTAAGCAAGGAGACGATCAGAATGCAGAAGTGCGCATTCTCTCAGGGTTGCAAGTAAAGCAAGGCGTTTAAGTTCTCACTTAACTTATAAAAAACGATTTAAATTAATAGTAACACTTGCCTCGGTTTACCTTGATTAAATATGTTAGATAGACCCCGTTATGTATATATGGTAGTTATACCTATAAAAAAAAGACGGATCTCAAGTTGGTAGTGGCCATAGACACGCAATGTTTTTGCATAAAAATTTCTCAAGCTCGACTTTTTTTTTTTTTGATTATATTTGTTTCGTTCTATTTAATTTCACTTTTGTATCAAATTGTCAAGCAAATCGTCCGCGTTGTTACACTTTCTATGCAATTATGTTTTAGGTATTTGATGCATTTCGGGTAAGTACGATTATGCATGTCATTCGTCTACATATTTTTTTTTACAAATTAAATTTAGGCGAAAGTATTTCCAATTTGATGTTGTACAACATAAAAAGTGCATGTCAAAAGTTTCTTGTCCCCCCATTGTTGCACAAACCGTAAGTAACAATTAGTTTCTTATACGAGAAAATACGAAAACGATATAATTAAATGAAATTCGGAAACTTTATTTCTCACTTTAAAAATTACACTTTTGACCTAAATATTTTACAATAGTAAATGAAATTATGACTACAAAAGACATACATATTAAGAGACAATAGGAAACGTACTGCTATTTCCCATGCCGTATTAAGTAATTTATTTTTCATGCATATTAAGAAAAAAAAAGAGCGTAAATGGGGTCTACTTGAACAGTTGACGTAAATTTTACAAATTTATACCTAAACTTTCCTTAATTTCTTTAATTCACGGCCCCCATAAATCTCAACGCGCTCTCATTTTTGTACAGAAATGTAAATCCATGACAAATAATCGTCACGACGAGCAGTTGAAAATTCATACATTATCGTATCAGATCAAAAACGACACGATGTGGAAACGGTATTGTCTTCATTCAGCTAAAATCACTATGATGGTGTAACGTCTCTATTACATTCAGTGACACTGAGAAATATACCGAGTTCATGCAAATTTCTAAATTACCATACAAAATCTTTCGTCAAATTACCTTTGCGTAGGCATATACGTTCTTGTTTTATCAAGGAAGAAGGTTTACTTAATTAATATCGTTCGGTCGACGTCAGTTGCAGGTTGATATTATAATTGGGGCAGGAGTGTCGCATCAATCTTAACCTGTTGTTGCAATAATCCGCTCATTAAAAGCATTCACGTGCGACCTCTAACCCGTGACGTCATTTGGGGATAATTGGAGATGGGCGCGTGCCGTTCGTGATAACGGTTCCCCTTATCTCATCAATCTCGCTCCTTGAGTTAATTTCGTTTGGGAAAAATTACCGCCAATACGATTCGAAAAGATATACGTGTATGCGTTTGACCTTAAGATTCGTGGGCGCGTCAACCTTGGTCTAAAAAAGAGATTTAAAAAGTGTAAGTGTAGCGAAACTCGTTAGTTGAATTGTGAACCAACGTTGCATTATACAACAATGACGGGAACCCGACATTGTAATGATCGTTGATGAATAGTTTGTTAGAACGATTGCTCCTTTAGTTGCATCAGTAGTAACAGTTACGGTTTGATGGACGGGTGGGCACACGACGAGACGTTTTTATTTATGATTAAGACACATTTTTTTCTAATTCTATATCTCTTCGTCCATGCTCCCCTCTTATTGTACGACAGAAAGGAAAAAAAACAAAAAAGTTCGATGCATGGCGCAATTACAATGAACACTTTGTATTCAAGGCGTTTTCTTTCGTTCTTTCTTTTTAATTTTGTTAAGTTTGGAATGTCAATATTAAAAACAATTTTAGAAAGTCGAGGTGCCCGTTGAAAGTGATTTTTATTATTATTATTTTTTTAAGTATCGTGATTTCTTTATTGCAACCATAATTACTTTTTACGGTGCATCGCTCGTTTTTTGGTACTAAAAAAATTAACAAGGACCACGAACGAAACGAAATTGCAATATGTCAATTTTACTTTATCAATCACAAAGAAATTTGCATATTAACGGAATAAAGTCTACTTTGTTTGCATGTTCTGCATCATTTTTTAGACACTGCACCATGCTTTTAGATCCGTTCTTCCATTACGTACACTTAAAGCCGTTTTTATCTTTAGAAATTTTAGACATTTTAAGCTGGAGAACTCCTGCTTAAATGGTAATTATTTAATTAGTATCAATATAAATTAAATTTAAATTATATCCACCGTTTAAAGTCAGTAGAATGTTGAAATAATATTACCATTTCGGTCAAATGATATTGTAACAAATTGATCAATATCAACAATTATGCCTATTTTTCGGAAACTTCCGAAACATGTAGTGGCAGAAAGACGAAATAAGGTAAATTTTCCGAATTAGATGAAAAAGACGATTTTATGAAAAAACCGAATTTGGATGAGAATGGATGACTGGGCAATATTTTCTAGTTAGAAATGGCTCTAGGGGCTACAGAGGTAATTCATTTAACCACAAATTGTGGTTAATTAATAGGTATAGATAAAGGGTAAAAGTTCGTCCTTGATAGTGTTAAGATTTTAATTAACAACGGAACTAAAGGTGATATGTGACAACATTCTAAATTGAAACTAAGTAAAAGCACTCGAGGACATAAATATTACTTGTACCTAATCATCGGAGCAGTAACACATATGAGATACTTTTTTTTTTCATTATCCTTTACTTTCTAAGCTGAACTTGACTACCTGTATTTATTAACTCTACGCCCAGCGTAGACAATACGAAATAACCTTCATCAACGTAAAACTGCTCCCCATCTTTTTATTTAATTTAATTTAAACTATTCCGTGAAGCGAAACAACACCTTCTGGTCGTGTTTTTTACGTAAAGTAAAATCGATATTTTTGGGGTATTTAAGACGATTACAACACTAAATAACGGTTTTAGTTGTACATTGAAAGCAAAGGAAATTTATGTTACGAACTTTTTATGCAAATCGTAATGAAAAAAAAAATTGAAATTATCTCAAAATTATGGATTCCTTTAAAAAGAAACTCATATATTTTCGTTAAGTTTATGGAAATTAAAACCTTTCTTGATCGCAATAAATTTAAGAACAAAACCAGTTTTGAAATTTTTTTTAAATTAAGAGCCGAATTTTTGGTGAACGTATGAAAAATGTGTCACTCCCGCAAAGTGATTGTTACTATTTGGAGAAGTCCCCATTGCTTTCAATGATTATGATATTTGTCATTAGTCGATGATGCATAACCATTGTAATTTTTTTGTGGTCGCCTTACCTTGCATCCTATATTTTACGGAGGTGGCCATGCGTGTAAGGTTTCTAATTGTTTTTTTTTTTAAAAGGCGCGCTGAATTTATAACAGTAAAGGGAAAAGTGAAAATTTTTGCGCAATTGTTTTTGATTAATTGAGTATTAATTACTACTCACCTTATGGTTATTTGTGACTAGGACTTCTTTAATAATGATCGTTAATGTTAAGGCTAATTGAAGCACAGCAACTTCCGCGTATTCAGTTCCACTTTATTTACATGTCCAAGTTCAGAACTCGTTCAGTTTCTTTAAAAAAAAAAAACTCGTCAACTAATTGGATCAGTTCGTTTTCACTTCATTATTTATTTTAATGCCATATAGAAATGTGCACAGCATCTTCGAATATATACGGAATTACAATTGCGACAAGAGTGTGTATATGGTTGAGGTCACGAATTTGTTAAACTGCACACCACGCCTTCATTTCATGATTTTCAGCAAACGAAAATTAAGGCACCTGTAGATCGAATCTTCCAAATTTCAAACTCTCCTACTGGTCCCGTTAAAAATTCGGAAACTTCACAAAGATTGTGCTGATGGGTGATTTCGATGGTGGATGACGGCACAAACCCGCGCAAAAATTTTTTTTTCGTAACAAAAATTGTTCGTAAATACTTGATGTTTACTGAAGACACGTGCGAAGGTAAGCGCGTTTCACGTGACCGTACAATCCAAGCAGCGTTCAAGAGAGCACTGGGCCGCTCACGGTATCTTGCAAGCTTATACTGAAGATTGCTCCAGTTCTTACCGTTTCGAGATCGAAAGTGGTCTCGGATGGACCTCACTTGTTACAATTTAGATTTACTCGTGCAGGATCAGGATTGGTTTCTTTATAAGTAGTTCCTGCTTTGACAATATTTAGCAGAACCGTTTCAGGATTCTGCTCTAAATCATCGCAACATAACAGGATACTGCTTATAATTATGCATTTTCCATATTCATATTTATGCAATAAATTTATCGCGTAGGAATTTCGAAAAAAAAAATTTGACTGATCTCATTTCGTAAGATGAAAAGTGAATTGTACTTTATTTACTAGTCAAACGTATCGGGACACACCCTGCTGATGCTGCCGTTACTGTTCTTGCTAATAGCTCTTACTTAATATGGAGCTCGTAATTTTTTCTGCTTTATTAGCCTTACAAATGGCAGTAGCGTTTTGTATAAGTGAAAAGTTGTTTTATATAATGAAAGCAAAACTGACACATTCGCTTCTATTTGTTAACATCCGAATTACACCTTTTAAATTAATTAATTCGTCAGATGAGCGATCAAATTTTTTTCTTCAAAGTCCTTACTTTCACTGATTCGTACTTTTTTCATTAATGATAAACGACATACGTATTTAGATAACAGATCTAAAGAAAACGGCTTTTACAACCTTTCGGCATTAAACGAGGAACCACGGTAATAATACGGCTTTCATAGAAGAAATCGTTTGAGCTACTAACAAAGATTTTTAAATTAGTAGGTATCGGAATGCAAATCAATAATTGGGCTATAAAACTGTAAAAAATAATGAACCGCGTTACGTGCTACTACGCTGATTAATACCAACTTTGTAATTTATTTCTCTCTTTCTACAATTTTAATCTGATATAGGTACGAGTGTGGAAAAAGTAGAAAGCCCCCTATCGGCAATTATTGAAAAAGGCATTCCGTGATATTTGATCCAATAATCAGTCATATTAAGGTCACTTTGTATTTAAATGTCCTCCAGAATTGTAGATTCATCAATTATCTACGTATTAAAAAATGTGAGTCAACTGATGACAAATGACCGTTATTGAAAATATTATCTAGTAACTAATTATTATATTATTAATATTTTATTGCTAAAATGTGCAAATGTATTAAAACCTTCGCAATACGTGTCAAAATTGGGGCATTTATTACTTACCCTTTTAGAGGGTTACACCTACCTTTCCCCATAAACAAAAATCCAGAGAAAGGACGAGAAAAAATATAAAATAGAAAAAAGCTTTCACGATGAACACATGATTTCGCCGAAACACCCCTAATTTTAATTTCAAAATGGGCATTTTCTTGACATTTTTGGGCACTACATTCGCTGCTCACCATTCGTATTACAGAAACAGTACAGTTACGATTTAGTGCGAAAAGACAAAATCTCTTTTGATTTTTTGCAGATATTTAAAAATAATTTTTCAGCGTCCTTCCCTCTTGCATAGCTGTAACGAGGAAATGGACAACAAGGAAACTCAATAAGGTCCCCCTTGGGAGCCATCCTAAAGACTAGACTAAATACGAAATGGTGAACTCATCGGATTCGTGCCAGTAAAAGATATAGCGATTCCTTCGCTCGAGGGTGGAAAGTGAGAAGATGAAATCAATGTATAGATGCACAGACAAGAATGTAAAAGTACCATAAAAATTAATAAAATAAAATATATGAAATAGAATCCACCACTCATCAACTCATCAGAATCAGACAATATAAGAGAAAGATATGCACTAGAAATTACAACTTACAAAAAAATCGAAGGTATTCATGACCGATAGTAAACATAACCCACTTCCACGTAATTACAGTCAGAATGCATTTCTCCCATTACTATTCAAGAACAAATAAACGTGATGACAGTGAAGAATTCGATGGCGGAAAACCAATCATAAATCCACTGACGTTATGAGCTGACTTTAAAGTATGTAAGAAACAAGAGTAAACAGATTATAGGTATTGAAGAAGGATGGGGGCAACCTAATTCCAATTGCTTCGATAAAGTGAATCACTGGTAAGACTTCCTTCAAATTTCAAAGGTATGCTAGATAAATAATATTCTACACATTACCTGTAAGAAAGTAAAGGTAATCGCTTATACTAAACAAAAATAGAAAACATTTTCATTTTTAACCAACCAAAACTTACAGCAATTACTAATACTGAAGCTTTTATTGCAAAACTCGTCGACCGGGAGCGCATCATTGGTACACATATGGCAGCCATACTGGTGTGCCACAAGAAAATAAGAAACGAACCAAAATCTCGTATTTTACAACGTAAAAATTCACTAATAACGCTCCGATGATAATAATTGTGATATCATGCCTGTGATCCATGTAATTTACCTTTTAGAACGTATTACTTACCCTATTTTACCTTTAGTTGACGTTTCTGATTCTATTTTCAAACTGATTTTAAATCTATTTGAGCCACGAGTCACCACCCTACTCATTATCCTGTTATACTTACCTGAAGTCAATTAGAGAGTTATAGAACAATAATTATAGTTGTAACTTGAAAATATAATTCACTGAAAGTAAAGATCATTACGAATAAATAATTATAACATTTTCAAAAAATGATATTGGTGAAACCAGTTAAGCACTAAGTGAGGATTTCGGTCAAAGATGATATAACAGCAAAAGGGCGCTCTGCAATGCAATGTTGAAATCTGCAAATATTGAAAAATCCTGCGTTGCAGTAGAAGAACATGAAAAAAATTTGGCAGAAAGGAAGCAGCATTACTGGATTTAATCAGTCACCTATGCAATGCAACCAATGTTAATAATCGATGACAACACATTACACTCTGTAGACGTAGGAAATCCAGGTTTCCTGACGTATAAGATGGCTCTCATCTGGGAGATTGGACTAGAGTAGCCACCTATCGTAATTCATGAGAGACATCTACTCTTTCAGCAGGAAATTGGCAACCATCGACACGTTACTGCTCAACTGAACAAAGAACGTGGCGAAGTTGAAAGCTCTGGATCTATTTCTCCCACTGCATCAATAAAATGTTCGAATCCATAGCAAACTTTTCATGAACGAACGAAAGGGATACTTAGAATAGCGAACGCAGTTATGTACCAAGAAGGTTCCCAAAAAATCTATTGCACAATAGTTCATCTACTCTTTTTTGACAACATAATGAAAAGATTTTTTTATATGCAAAACATCCATCAGTAGCCTACGCCACCATACAAAAGGTATACGAAACCAGTTGAAGACATACGATCTTACAAAAGCTCCATTAATGGAAGTTTCAAGTTTCATTGAGAATCTCAACTTCTAATTTTCTAATACCCTAATGCAAGAAAATGGGATACCCCAAGGGTCAATGGTCGATGCATCATTACTACAGAAAGGAACATAAAACAGATGGGTAATATTAAAAATGAAATTAAAACACATTCACATAAAGGTCAAGAAATGTAAAAGGAAAATGTACTCTCAGCAGAATAGTGTACAGGGAGCTAGCAAAAATTATGATAAACGAAGAGAGGTCCCTCAATGACACACGACGCGTATTTGTCGACACATGTAGAATGGTATGTGGTGCCACTAAGGTTACTCAAAGCGTACCATCAAATATCCCACTCGACTTACAGCGCTTAGAATATGGTGAAACAACACGTGCAGTTAAAGAGGATTAAGTACAGTTACACTACGAAACGTATTACGATTGTAAGGTGTATACCCAATGGTATTACTAAAAAGGATCGCGAAGCTGTGAAACTTGATAATATTGAAAACGCGAATCAAGGATATTCACACTTGGAAAAAGCAAAGTACCTAACCGTCGAAACCAACGAGTAATGGGAGAGCACATGGTATAGCATCACATCCCTTCCTGGAAGAATTTGAAATACCAGATTTTTAAAAGCTACTTGTAATAACCAGGTGCGGGGGCGCAAATATCTATGAACCTCAACTAGCAAACAGAAAAAATAAGTAATTTAAAACGGCTATTCATCCAAAGATCTACAGTTATAAACGGTATGAAAGAAAGAGTAGATACTATAGAGAAGGTACTATAGAGATATAAAATAAGCAAAGTAAGAAAACCTTAAACTAAAAGCTCAACAGGTTGATGACCAAACATCAGAAATTGCCAATTTCCTGAGCTTTAGATGCAGTTTACCTATACAAGAAAAAACAATAATAATAGTGGCACTGAATAATGATAGCATTTAATATTAATTTAAAAAATAAGCGAATAGGAGAGAAAATTTAGAAACGACTAAAAACTAAGTCCGACACAAATAAAGCTCTAAAGTACTAAATTTCTCTATATTAAAAGTCAACAATACACTTACGAATAAATTTGAGAAAATAGCTAAATATTTAGCCGATTTTTTCCTGGCTCCCAAACATAAGTATTTTGATCTCAGGCACATGATTTAAACAGCAGAAAAAAATGGCCAAGGTTGCAATCTTATAGTATCTCTGCGGATGGGTATTAAAATAAAAGTATTACAAACTATTCAAGAGGTAAAAAAAAGAAAACGTACAGGAACCAGTTCACCTGGCCAAAAGACTAAACAGAAAAACCCAAGTACTGCTACAAATAATAGATATCAACCATTAGCTGACGCAACAGCCACTAGCGATATAAATAAAAAACAAGTTACAGTCCAAACTAAACCACAAATCCCCCCTTTTATTCTACACTACATAACAGCTGATCGCCCTTGTGGAAGATAGCATCCCCAAGAAAAATTATCATTATCAACTCATGCAAGGAAATAAACTCAAACTCCAAACCTATAATATTGAAGACTATAAAAAACTACGGGACATCCTAGATAAAAACAAAGTAGCTAGGCATACTTTCAGTCTGGAAGAGGAAAAAAAATTTAGAGTTGTTCTAAGAAACATGCATCATACTACCGAGGAACAAGTAATAAAGCAAGCACTAGAACTAGAAGGACATGAAGTAATTAACATTATGAATGTGATAAATAGAGAGACCAAGCAGAAAAAAAATCTGTTTTTCCTTGACCTAAAGCGCAAGGAAAACAACAAAGAAATTTTCAACATAAAGCGCATTGGAAACGCTCTAATAGAATTCGAGGAACCCAGAAAAAAGTAGAGATACCCCAATGTAAAAACTGCCAATGTTATGGCCATACGAGGAACAGATGTACTAGGCCATCTCGTTGCGTCAAATGTGCCGAACTCCATGATTACCGCACCTGTAAGAAAAGCCGAAACGATGGAAAACCACCAAAATGCGTTCTATGTCAAGGCGAGCACCCAGCCAATTATAAAGGCTGCAGTGTATATCTAGATATTCTCAGAAGAAGATCTCCAAACCAACCAAACTCTAGCCTTGTTTTACGCCAAAGTCAACGAGAATTCCAACAAAAAAAAATCCAACAGTATCTGCAGCAACAACCTCAACCAAGCCAGCAATCATTAAACAATACCCAGATTTTTCCTCCACCACAATCACAAAATCAAGCTCAATGGCAACACCAAACTTCACCTCCACACCCCCAACGTAAATTGTACAGCCAGGTAGTAAACCAGCAACCCACTGATCTGGCACCTATAATAATCTCACTACAACAAACCATTTCGGCACAGCAACAAACAATAAATGAACTGACCGCACAAATTAAAATACTCACCGAAAAACTAAGCAATAAAAATGGCTCCAACTTATAAAGTTGCTTTATGGAACGCCAACGGCCTCCAAAACCATAAAAATGAAGTTGAAACATTCCTTAGAAATAATGATATCGATATTCTACTTATATCTGAAACTCATTTTAACAGTAGATCAAATTTCAAAGTACAAAACTACCAAGTTTACTGCACAAATCACCCAGATGCGGATAGGCAGGCTAGAGGAGGCACTGCGGTACTGATCAGGCAACACATTAAACATCACGCACTGCCTGACTACAAGGAAAACTTTCTACACTCAACAAGCGTGGAAATAGCGGATTGGATCGGACCCTTGGTACTATCAGCTGCATACTGTCCACCAAATTATGCGACAAATAAACAAGGTTTTATTGACTACTTCAAATCACTAGGAAACCGATTCTTAGCAGGGGGCGACTATAATGCCAAAAACACGTATTGGGGTTCTCGCATTTCTGCACCCGGCAGAGGGAGAGTACTGTATCAGGTAATACAAGAACTTCATCTAGGACACTTATCAACGTATGAACCTACTTACTGGCCAACTGATACAAACAAGATTCCAGACCTCCTTGACTTTTTTGTGACACAGGGAATTCCTGCAAACTATCTCAAGATAGCATCATGTTGGGACTTATCTTCAGACCACACCCCGGTGATAGCAACCGTAAGCACAGCACTAATAGAAAAGGAAAGACCGTTCAGACTTTCAAACAAAAACACAGACTGGTGTTATTATAGACATCTTATTCATCAAAAACTGGATTTGCAAGTGTCCTTACAAACGCCAGAAGAAATTGAGAAAGCCGTCCAAAAGTTCACCGAAATAATTCAAGACGCAGCATGGGAAGCAACACCCAAATCATCCAAAAAGAGAGAGCAAGAACAATGCCCATTAGCAGTGAAAAGGAAAATTGCTGAAAAAAGACGACTCCGAAAAATCTGGCAAAACTCAAGATACCCCTCAGATAGAAGGAAATACAATCAAGCGCCATCAGAACTGAAAGAAACGATCAAAAAATTAAAAAACGACAGCTTCAAGGAATATCTCTCAAACATGAGTGCCACAGAAGATTCAAACTACGCGCTGTGGAAAGCGACCAAAAATATTAAGTGCCAGCAACAACAAATTCCTCCGCTCAAAAAAGATGACGGCACATGGGCACGCACAGAAATTGAGAAAGGTGACCTCTTCGCGCAACATCTAGGAAAGGTTTTCCAGCCACTTCCATCACAGATTAGTATAGAAGAAGAATTACAAATTCAAAACTCCTTAGAAGAACCCCATCAGCTTACTCCACCTATGAAACTTTTCACTGCACGAGAAATCAAAAACAAAATTAGATATAACCTCAATCCTAAAAAAGCTCCGGGGTACGATAATATCACAGGACAACTTATAAAGGAACTACCACGTAAAGGGATTGTTATGGTAACGATACTATTTAACGCAGTATTGAGGATAGGACATTATCCTCCACAGTGGAAGGTGGCTCAGGTGATCATGATTCCCAAACCTGGTAAACCGCTTCACGACGTAAACTCTTACAGACCAATTAGTTTATTGCCTATTTTGGGGAAACTACTAGAAAAAATGCTAATTCAAAAAATTACACCAATAATAGAAGAAAATACCACCATTCCTGATCACCAATTCGGTTTTAGGAAAGATCATTCGACCATCCAGCAGGTCCATAGAGTCGTAGACGCCATAAACCAAGCCTTTGAGGAAAAGAAATACTGTACAGCTGCCTTTCTGGATGAAACGCAGGCTTTCGACAAAGTATGGCACACCGGCCTACTTTACAAATTGAAAAAATGCCTTCCACACAATGTTTTCGTTATCTTGGAATCTTACCTATCGGAAAGATATTTTCAAGTAAAATTTGGGCAACACCTAACAGACCTTCATCCTATAAACTCTGGCGTGCCTCAAGGAAGCGTCCTCGGGCCGATGCTGTATCTTATTTATACAGCTGATATCCCTACAAATCAACACTCCCTTACTGCAACTTTCGCCGATGACAAACTAATCATGACCAGCCACAGTGATCCAGTGATAGCAGCACAAAGCTTGCAACAGGACTTAAACCAAATCGTGAAGTGGACCAAAACATGGCGTGTCAAACTAAACGAAACAAAATCATTCCATATAACCTTCACAAAGCGCAAAGGTACTACACCACCGGTGTTTATTAACAACATACCACTAACGCAGGTACAGGAAATAAAATATTTAGGCATGCACCTGGACAAGGGCTTGACTTGGTCGACTCATATTTGGAAAAAGCGTAAAAAACTGGGTGATAGTTTCAAAAAACATTATTGGCTCCTAGGCAGGAAGTCCAACTTATCCCTTAACAACAAGCTCCTCGTATACAATACAGTCTTCAAACCCGTATGGACATATGGCGTCCAACTGTGGGGCACTGCAGCAAACTCCAATATCTCAATAATAGAAAGATATCAATCAAAAGTGCTACGTGCAATAAGTGACGCGCCATACTTTGTTAGAAATGTGGACATCCTAAACGACTTAAAAGTGGACTCGGTAAAAACTGTGATAACCAAATATAGTGAAAAATATCTTAGTAAATTCGAACATCATCCAAACGCCATGGTCATCAACTTACTAGACAATAGTGCCCAAATACAAAGATTAAATAGACATAAACCGCTGGATCTGCCACACAGATTTTAGTGCTGTATAGGAAATGTATCATTATGTATTTTATACCACAGATAACATGTACAAAAATTCAAGTTGTAACACAGTGTAAATCATTGGATCTACATTCATGCCATGTCAACGTCATAAACCATATTCTGTCATATGTTTTGCTTATTGTAGTTGTACAGATTGCAAAAAGAAATTATACATCTATAAAAAAAAAAAAACTATTGCACATTACATTAGGTAATATGTGCTGTACTGTAATTTCTTGCACGGCAAGATGGGGGTTAAACCTCGCAAATGCCCTAAATAAATAGGGTTGACCTATTCCTTACCACAACATACAATGCCCAAATGATATAGGTGGAGGTACTTGCTTGGACGATTGTCTTATTAGAAAGTTCTTCAGTCTTATCAACTACATCAAAATGCAAGGATGGTTCGAATTTAAACTGAAATATTGCCACCGATGCTGAAATAGTTGAAAACATATAAAACCGTTGTTAAATATGATAAACTATTAGTGTTTATCATGGCTTTTGTTCAATAATAATCGAAAAACACTAGTTGCGCAACGCACTGTAGTCACAATAGTTATTTTTCCACTACTAGCTGTGAAGTTGACAATTATTGCGTATCCTAGACAACTGAGAAGTTTAATTTCTCTACCTAGTGGTTAATAATCTATTATATTATTCACCTAGGTTAATAATGGGAATTTGCATTCCTGTCCTACCTACTTGATTTTTACAAGAAATTTTTTTATTTTTAATTTGTGTCTTAAACTTGACTAGTAGTGGAAAAAATTGTATATACACACGGTGGTGAAGCCATTTATAGACCTCGCACCTTATTCCGCTCGGGGCAAAGCCCCTCGCGAAATAATCTTGGTGCTCGGTCAATAATAACAGTCTTCACCACCTTGGTGTATAATATACTATTGTGTACCAAGGTTGTAAAAGTGATCTTTTTTGGCCGAATCTGATTATTGCAGCTGAGGCGAAAGCCGAGGCTAACAAATCAGATGAGGCTAAAAAAGAACTTTTAACCGAGGTGCACACAACATTTTTTAGGCGTCTATCACAAAAAGATATAAACTTTAAATTAAAAATCAATTTCATAATTTTGACAGTGACAGTTACCTGACAAATACAATCATATAAGTATTTGATTATTCATGTTACTTACAGAGTGCTTTGCTCCATCACCTGGACAACAAAAAGCGGTTGTAAAGTAAATGCGGCCGTAAAGTCGTTTATGACAGATGTTCTCATGTGAAACCTTCTTCAAAGCGAATTGATGAGTTGATTCCCCATGATTAACGACTTTCTATTTGAGAAATGGCAAGATCTTTCTAGATAAGTTCGAGAAAGGTACATTGTCCATAAAGCTTATGTAAGATAGGTGCCAAATCGACAAAAAAAGTAAAGGGGAATTACGGTATCAACTGCCCTTCTTCTCCGTTATCAACGTCGTGAAGCAGAAGCATTCTTGAAGCGTATAGTGGCATGTGATAAAACCTAGGTTAACCATTTTGTTCCCGAATCAACCATGGAATGGCTATGCACAACCTCGCCTAAGCCTCGCGAAAGGCAAAAACGTGTTTTGGGACGTTAAAGCTCTTATCGTGATAGATTTTGTAAGGAACACATGCATTATTAATGTACCTTACACTATTGGCAATTTCTGTTAAACGATGTTAAACGAACGTTTCGAACAAGAAGACAGAAGCAATCCATCAGAAACGCGATTGTCTGTTTATTTAACTCAACAGACGTTTGCAGATTTGCATTGGGAACAACTTTCTTATTTCCCATATAGTTGGTCCTGACCTCTCTCTTTTTGATTTCCATTTGTTTTGGCATAAAATTTGCAAATGACTATTAAGATGCAAATATTTGTGGAAAATTGGTTAAACAAGCGACCAAAAACTTTTTATAAAGCCGTTTTCTTCAAGATATCAAGAAGATGCGGTAGAAATGCATTGATGTAGAGAGGGGAGGGGGGGGGGGGTTGCAAATTATTCATTTCAATGAATTTGAACTTTTCCAGTATCAATGTGTTTTTAGCATATTATTAACATCTTTTGTCTAAAACAGTGTGTAATGATATGTTTACCTATGAGAAACCAAATGGTGCTCGAATGCAGTAAACTATACCGATGGTGGATAAGGTAGAAACAAGGCGCGCATGAACGAATATAGAAAAGCTAAGTAAATAAGGAAAATGGTAAAGTGCAAAAGGGCCAATCAAAGGAAACATCACTTGGAGTCAAACAGAGCACATATCTGCCAACAACCGGAAAACTGGAAACGTTTCGTCGCTATACTTACCTCTACAGCGTAATGTAAAAGAGGACGGATTAAAATTATGACTATGATGAAGTACTAGTGGGCTTTAATCAATCTTCCGTCAAGTTGTTTGTTTCCCGATTGACTTTTCAAAAAAATTAAGACGAAATAAGGAACTAACAAATAAAAGGGAACGGAGTCCTTGGAACAGTCTGAAACAGAGGATAAGAATCTAAACTAAATTTAGGAAAAGGTGTGTGCCTGTTGGTGGACCAACGAACTTCGTCCTCGTCCTGAATGAGTACGTTGGCAATCCGAGCAGAGAAATACAGGGTTATTAAAAAGTATGGAGACGGCGATTTATTGTTGTTAATATTCACTTTAGGAAAAATTGTTCAATACAAAAGTTGTTTATGTAATTTTTATCTATACTTGGGAATACTTCCATTTTTGTGATCTGCAATTGTTTCTAAGTTACCCCATTCCGCATAATTTTTTTTAATGAGAACATATTACTTTTACTTCACCATTCGATAGAGCATTTTTTTCTCTTTAAAACAGTACTAAAGAAAATTTTTTAAAATTTATTTTAATAACATTTTTTTCAAAAATACTCCGATTCAAGTATTATACATGAAGTAAGTACTTATATGGAAGACAAAAAAAAAGTTATGAATCAAAATCTTATCACTAAAAGCAAATTAATAACTAAGTAATTTAAAGTAAGTGTTCAAATTGTCCCCCATTTGTCATTTGACAATGGCTCAGTCGATTTATAAAACCACGTACCTACTTGATGTAAATACTTGAATTGGCGTATTTCTGAAAAAAAATTTTTTTAATTTATTTTAATAACATTTTACGTCAAGTCGGTACGTGGTTTTATGAATCGACTGAGCCATTGTCAAATGACAAATGGGGGACAATTTGAACACTTACTTTAAATTACTTAGTTATTAATTTGCTTTTAGTGATAAGATTTTGATTCATAACTTTTTTTTGTCTTCCATAGGTACATATACCTACTTCATGTAATACTTAAATGGGAGTATTTTTGAAAAAAATGTTATTAAAATAAATTTTAAAAAATTTTCTTTAGTGCTGTTTTAAAGAGAAAAAAATGCTCTATCGAATGGTGAAGTAAAAGTAATATGTTCTCATTTAAAAAAATTATGCGGAATGGGGTAACTCAGAAACAATTGCAGATCACAAAAATTGAAGTATTCCCAAGTATAGATAAAAATTATTACATAAACAACTTTTGTATTGAACAATTTTTCCTAAAATGAATATTAACGACAATAAATCGCCGTCTCCATACTTTTTAATAACCCTGTATGTTGAAACGCAACGGTGTGGTGCTGAGAGTAATACAATTGCAACTGTATTAAAATTAGATCAAAATGAAGTGTGGTTCTAACAGAACTAATAGTTACAGCGCATAGTCAGACTGGCCCAGTTGTTATTTTGTAACGCTTGCTATTGAGGGTCGATCTTGTCTTGAGATTCTTTAAGATTAAGTCGATTCCTCCCTCGCCCTGAAATACAATATCTAGATTCTAGAATATTTCATCAGACGAATTATGCCTTTAAAAAGTAAAAGTATTATGACAAATTTTCAGAATTGCGTTTTTGTTTAGACTCTATCCATAAACGTGTGGGGTAGGTAATATTTCAAAAATCTTACTAAAATTTGAAATAATAAGCGAGCGGTCACAGTTGCTTTAGGAGACTGTCTGAATGAATTTTCAAAGAGTACCAGTTTTCTACCTTCTCACTGTTCTTTTGCTTACATTGATTGGTTGAGGGTGGAATTCCCTTAGTTAGGCAAAATTCTGGTGAGGGTAGTGACTAATATCCAAAGTAGTTGATGCGCGTAGAGGTGCTTGGAAATTTGCTGTTCTTAGATTTCGACCCATAACACAAATAAATAAATAAATAAATAAACATAGAAAAAAAGTTTTAGTTGAATAACTAAAAGACCCAATTTTTATGATTTTAGTTACATCAACGAAGTCATTGATATGCGTCGATTTTCATCTACGACGATAATTTGTTGTTAAGTGCTAAAAGTGTGTCAGAAATAAGGCTTGTTATGAAAGAAATTGTTTATCATTATCATATTATTATCATAATAAAAAGAAAAATTAGCTATAACACTAAAGCAGGTCTACACGTGCCGTGAAAATATAGCAACTTTTCGAACTGTTCTCGTTTTAATAATTTGATACAAATTTATTTTTGATTTTAATGGGTGGGTGTATTAGATGAGTATTAGAAAATGAAAGTAGGTAATCTAGGCATTGGTTACAAGATCACATTTTTTAATGAAATAATTTGTGTTAATTAGGTATGTCTGTTAGATAATGTAATAATGCTACTCTAAGCTTCCGTACTAAAGATCTGTTTAGGAATTTTGGGTGTGTTGTCTAATTGTTGGTATGGATTTGCAAAAAAAGTTTAACTAACATCTTAATTTATCGACTGTTCTTTATGGTATTTTTGTAAGAGACTAAATAACAATTAAACGCGTGCACCACCCGTCGATTTGTAAGAACGGTAAAATAGTAGCGAATACCACACCCAACTAATATAGTAAAGTAATAGCCACTCCTAGAACTTCCGAAGTATCTGCTGCACCTATTCTTCATCCTCAGATTTGTACCATCTTCGGCAGAAAGTAGTTACGTAAAAGTTTCACAGACGGTTGCGTCACATACCCGTTAATTAGATAACTATATTACCCTACCATAATTTAATGTAATTTATGCCTCCCACACATATAGTGTTTAGCGAATACACGGCACTAAAGGGGACCCCTTCTCCCTTTTTCTTCTCCACTCCGTAACGTATTAGACCAATCCTAGGTGATCGTCCACTAAGGAAAGGAAAGTTATTCGGTGTAATATGTTCACGTACCTCTCATAGAAACGGGACTGCAACATTGTTTAGTATGCGACCAGGAAATTATTAGGTGTTATATAAAGGTCGATGGCAATGTTGTAATAACAACATTAATATGAATTAGGGCATATCGATAAATTGGATCGATAGCTAAACATTGCCACCGACGGTCGATATTTTTGTGTGGTTACAAATTATGCAAACTCTTTCCGGTCAGATTAGATATAATTTACAAGTGCTACTACACTGACCAACTGTAAATGTCTATCGATTAAAAATCTCTAATAAATCAATGCAAACCTTGAAGCATCTATTGTAACCGGCAGGCAGCGTTGTAATCGGATTATAAGTAGGAACGAGGTCGGAGGAGCGGTGCACGCCTATAAGAATTATAAGCTTGAAGGATGAGCTGATATAAGATATACCAACAGGACTTAATAACCGCCGGCTTCTTAATTTTTTTTTAAATGATCAATCATTAATGCAATATGCAAATAGGGTTGCGATTTTTAAATTCTCGAACGTTATAATTATGATTTTTTATTTGAAATTTGCGCTCAAGGATAATCGAAAGAGTTTTTAAAACGACCTACTATACTATGTTTTTAGGCACGAGGCAAATTTAAAAATTGCTTCATTACAAATTACTTTGTGAACAAGAATTTTGAACACGAATAACAAGATGTATATAACAATACCTTACACGTGTTTTAGCTATTTCACCGGATATTGTCCATAATTAATTTTAAGGATAACGGAATTCGACATACTGATTCCCACGGGATGCACTTGTAATTTTTCACGAACTGACTTAATTAAACGTACATTTCCAGTTTGTTGTTAATTAATCATGCAATTTGTAACAATTTTCAAAAGCAATAAATATTTATATCACCGCACAAGCTTCCGTGATCTGATACTGAATTTTAAAATACGCTGCAACCGTTATTCTCAAAAACTCAAGTGTTTGCTTTACCTACATTTTTTTGTCAATAAAATATGTCACGATCTGTTGGAAGAAGAGTCACTGCAAAAGTATTACATTTGTTACGCTTGAACTTTTGCAATTTTATTGTGGTAACGTTTCAGTCGCTAGCATTTTCATTCTACCATATTTGTGGTCTGCCATATCCGCCATTTGTTTATAGAATGGTACGCAATTCAACAATGAGCGGAAATTGCGACAAAATATGATCAGAGCTAGTCTGGTGTTCGCCCAACCTTCTGCACGTTACGTGGTATTTCTGACCGTATGGTCCTAGTAAGAGAACAAACAATTCCGCGACCAATCACATAATTCGAGGATAATGCCAATGAAGCAGTATCGATGCGATAAAAGGCAGGAAGAGTGATATAGAGATAAGAAAGGCGAAAGATGCTGGGATGAGCTTTGCAAGGAGCTAGATGAGGATATCTGGGGAAGGCGTATAAGATAGTCTGCGTGAAATTCAAACTGACGCCGCGAACGGATGAGGAGGACCAGCTGGCGAATTTCGCATGAAATAGTCGCAGACGTACCACCGCTGACAACGGAAGAAATATACGAAGCCAGTACGTAGGGTGCTGAACAACTACCTGAAGAGAGGGGAATTCCCAAAGGAGTGGAAAGTAGGGAACCTGATACCACTCGAATAGCCCCAAAAGGACGAAACAAGAAGAAAAAATATAGACCGGTGGTGCTGCAAGGCACGGTGGGCAAGCTGATGGGGAGAGAAAGAAAGGTTAATCACAGACGTAGAAGGGAGGGATATCGCGAAACCCGTATAGTATATAGTTTCAGAAAGGGTCGGTCCACCACCTAGGCAGTGATGACAGTGAAAAGGATAGCGGACGAGATAAATGGAAAAGCCTATATGAATAGACTAGAGGATTCGCAGTCATGGTGGGACTCGACATAAAAAACGCTTTTAATTCAGCTAGACACGATAAAATAATCACGGAACTGGTACGAAGGAAAATCGAGCGTTGTGTAATAAACATCATACAGAACTACCTCGACGATAGATGGATTAAAACTGAGACGGGCAGATGGGTCCAAATGACCTGTGGAGTGTCACAGGGGTCGGTCATGGGGACCACTTTGTGGAATATGTTATACAAGCAAGTGCTGGAAAGCAGCGCGGGGGGGGGGCAACACACATTTGATCGGATTTGCGGACGACCTAGCACTGATCGCCATTGGAAAAGACAGAGAACAGCTCGAGGGAACCACATACGAAGCACTCAGGAGAGTGAAACGTAAAATAAACGAAATGGAGCTCGAAATAGAAGAATCTAAAACAGAACGTATAATGATAGCCGGGAGAGGAAAAATTGGGGAGGTAAATATCAAATTGGAAACACAGGAAAACATCAGGGCATCAAAAGAACAAATGAAATATCTGGGCATAATATTGGAAATAGACTTGAAAATGAAACGACATAAAAACAGCATGTGCCAAAACGGAGACGAAGATAAACAAGTTACAACGGATTATACCAAATATAGAGGGCTCCCAGGAGAGGTAAAGGAAAGCACTTGCCACAGCCGCGCGCTCAATCCTGCTGAACGGGTCCATAACATGGGAGACAAACATGAAGATGGGTGCGTATCGATATATGGTGGAGAGGGTAAATAGGAGACTAAAAATCACCAGTGGGTACAGGACGATCTCTTTGGAAGCGGCACGGGTGATTGAGGGCACCCCCCTATGGAACTGGAAGTAAGGAAAAGAGGGGTTATCTATAGGAGAGGGAGCGCGGCAAAGGGTGAAGCCGAGGAAGATATGTGGTTGAAATGGCCAGACAGGTGGGAAAACGCGGAGAAGGGAGTCTGGACCCGCAGGCTCATTCCAAATGTCAGAGCATGGGCGAAGAGGAAACACGGGCAGATAGACTATTTCCTAACACAAGTGCTCAACGGACATGGAAATTTCAATAGCTACCTGAAGAGAATAAAGAAGAGAGAGGAGGACAATGTAACACGTGTACAGTTGAAATAAAGGATGCGGAACACACGGTGTCCAAATGCTCCCGCTTGGAGAAAATAAGAACAGAGACGGAAAAGGAAGTGGGAGGTGCGTTAACAGCAGAGACACTGAGCGAGAAGATGCTGGCTAGTGCGGAAAACTGGGCAAAGATGAAAGGAATGGCGTATAAAGTAATGGAAGACAAGGAAGGGGATAGTCTACGAAGACGCTAAGGACTAAGTACGTAGCGTAACCAATAGAGAAATTGGGCCGCCGCTGCGGGGGACACCGCCGCAGCGACGGGTAGAGGAGAGGCTTTAGTGCGTTTGCCCTGACAAGAGGACAGGGAGACTCCCACACTTCCAAGCAGAATGCTGGGCGCCTTTAAAAGGTTTCCCTTCACATTAAAATTAAAACAAGTATCAAAAGGCGTAAATTCATATAGAATTCTAATTTCAACCAACTTCAAATCTGTAACTAATTATGGCACATATATATGTATATAACTACCCCCCCCCTCCCACCTCAGACACAAGCACGCCGATTCTGCACAAATGAGTCATTGTTTTTCTTTCCACCCTTAAGGGAGATGGGAGTGGAGAGAGTGACGGACAATTTGTAAATCACGAAAAAATGTTAGAGGGAAAAAAGTAAAAAAAAGATCGTTTTTCTGCGGACGTGCAATTTTCCCCCTTTGCACCCCCAAAAAAGGGGTTGCAGTTGGGGGTGAAATTTGAAATTTGAGGATCGTTCTTTATGGAGAATCCAAAAGTAATAAAAAATAGGTGTTCCCATTTAAGTTTTGAAAACTCACCCCCGCTTCACCCCATAGAGGGGGGTGAGGGTGATGTTTACGTATCATGACTCAATAGGTTTCAAAAAATAAAGGAAACGTATTTTTTTCTTTTTGTAATTGGACGTGTCATTCTCGAGATGTTAAAGGGTGTATATTTTGACTTTAATGGCGTCCCGACGGCGAACGGGTGATCCGATCAAAAAATTGACCAGCGATTTGGAATCAGTGAAGAATTTTCTATTAGATGACACCACTTCCAGCTTTCTAAACCCTGTAACATCGACCAACGCACAGACACACAGACACACGGAGATCCGGACGAATTTAGTAACCAACTTTTTGAAGTTGGTTGAAAAAAAGTATCGATGCGACGCCAAAACTTTGGTGAATTATGAAAAGACCGCTACATTTGTCAGACGTTCGTTAACGGGAGCGTATAGCAGTTAAAGTCCAATCTCAAATTATCGTCAGACAGGAACTGGAACAACGCCAATCTATAAGTTTCCGTATCTACCTTGGTGTAACGCTTGATACCTCATTAACTTACAATCAGCACCTCGAAAGTATTCGATAAAATCTGAAAACAAGAAATAATATATTAATGAAACTTGCGGGCTCTCAGTGGGGTGCTAATGCACATACATTAAGACTGTCAGCACTCACTCTGTTGTATTCTGCGATAGAGTATTGCTGCCCAGTTTGGATGAACAGTGCACATACACACAAAATTGATGCACAATTAAACACCCCTATGAGAATAATCATTAGCATACTTAAATCTATTCCTATGGCATGGCTGTCTGTTCTCTTAAATATATCTTCACCACGTTTACGTAGAAAACAAGCAGTAATTCACCAAGCCAAGTAGCTTGACTTGAAATATAATAGCTTGGCTTGAGCTTGACAGGTAAGCTTTTTAAGAAGAAAAGCGAACGATGTACAAAATTACAGTAATAGACCTTCTTTTAGAAAAACCTTACGGAAATTTGTAATTAGAAAATGAGTGGAAACTATTTTAGACAAACGAAAAGGCCTTTAGCATAGTTCTGGTTATGGACCCTAATAAATCAATTCCTGGATTCCATCATTCTAGGATAATTTGGACTAAACAAAAACGTATATGTATTTGGTCATGGTTATTTAAATGGGGTGTAGTGCAAAATCCGTTGTGTGATAACGAGGAGTCTATAGAACATAACATATTGTTGACAATTGTCCAGGTACCAGATTTCCGGGAGGTTTTACTAAATTAAAAGAACTAACACCAGTAGCTATCGATTGGTTATGCTCTATTAACTGTGTAAATTAATTGTTTCTGCAGTTGATATTCCTCATTTTTCCACTGGCATCCCCTAGCCAAAGTCAATACCACAAACAGCAAGTAACAAACTAAAAGTAAAGGAAGGTTTTTTTTACTCTTATGGATAAACAGGACATAGATAGAAACAATACAGAATATAACGGTTGTTAAATATAAACTACAAATTCTTAAGTGACCGAGGAATACGTTTCCAAGTTGCGTTATTTCGGGCAAACGAAGTCGCGAAGGTTATTTAAATAATGTTGGAGACAAATAAAAAAGTTCACTAACCTCTGTATATATATATAATAAATAATCTTCCACCCGTATACTTTTGTGTTCAAGAAGACATAGTAATATCACCGCTGTGACTTCATTCCTTAAGTGGAGCTGAGTTCTACTACAATTTCTCTAATAATTGCTTATTGTGATTATTTCTGGAAAGGGCATTAAATTTTCGATCAAATTGCTTCTTTGGATCCACTAGAAACCTGGAAGTAATGAAGAAGAGCCCCGAATGAATGAAATAACGCTTTTTTTCATTATCAACATTCCTCAACAAGGTACTGCGTTATTGACACCAGGTCCTCAGTTTAAACATTTATCGGTCTTAGCCTCCCATTTTTTCTAATTTCAACCCACTTCCACCTCCAGCTCGTCTCATTTGTGTAAAATTAACTGCTCTACAATTTTACTCCATCCCATTACAAATTATACTCATCCCCAAAAAACAATAGCTCGTGCATGCAACATTACACACCTCATTTAGTGAAAGTTTCTCCTTCCCATTTCTACCCGATTTCAACCCACTGTTTGCTCAATCTTAAAATAAGCTCCATTTATATTGAAATTTGAATTTCAATTAATAGATTTGTATTTTGCCCATTTAATTTAGTTGCCCTTGCCTTGGTAAACTTTTACCTAAATTTCTAAGATGTAAGTACTCCTTTTTTACCCCTGTTCTATTTAGTTAACTAGCGTAATTTATCATTTTGTAACTTAATTTGCTACCAAATTGTAAAACTACACGCGGCCATGTCATTATCAATCACAAGTAGTTATTTCGCCAAAGATGTGATATTTTTGATAGTTTGTAACATTTTAATGTATTTACTGTGATAATCTTATTGAGTTATCTCCTAACAGAACTATGTAGTTATGGGTGTCTCCTTTTCTTGGAGACTTCTTGAGGAGTGAGCACTGACCTGTATCATAAAGGACTGAGCATTCTTCAATACAACATTGAAGCAAACAAGCCCCACCTAAATATTAGTTACTTTAGGTGCCAACTAGTGCGTTAGTTATATAATGATGGTAGCTCGGTGTTTATAATGTGTTGGTAGTACTGGTATCAGCTGTTACAGTTTAGCTTGTTCTAATCTATATGCTTAATATCTGGTGAAAAGTAGTATAATTACAGGCTCATAATTATTTAAAAACGTAAATTATTAAAAATTGTATTTTATTGCAATGCATAAACGTAGTTTATACTACGTATGAAACAAGGTTATGTTTATGTAAATAAAAACATTAGTTACAGTGTTACCAATAATCACCAACACAACAAACCTAAATTACTAATTGGCACCTTAAAATACCGGTTTTCAATTTGCTTCAAAAATAGTGGAGGGGATCATTAGAATGCTCAGTCCTTTAAGATACAGGTCAGTGGGAGTGAGGCGATCAGTTTAATAACACAATGTAGCTTCTTTAGGCCGACGTTTCGGCCAATATGCCTAGCGTTTTCCGAGACGTCTTAATTAGTTTGGTATAACATGTTACACGTTCAGTAGTACAATTACTACAAAGTAATACAACCACATGTATAACCAGGTCCGGATTAAAGAATTGAGGGACCCAGGGATCATTACGTGAAAGGGGCCCTTTTTAAACTCATCGAAATTATTTTACATGATAAACATTAAAATGCAATCATATTACCTACCAGTAAATAATTAGATACATATTTAAAAAAAATACAATAATTTACTTTTAACTAAAAAAAATTTTAAAATGGGACCCCCAATCTAATGGAGCCCGGGGTTACAGCCCCCTAGCACCCCCGTTAATCCTGCTCTTGTAAAACTAATAAAAATTACCATATAAGTCATAGTTAATGACACAAAAGGGGGGTTGATTTAATTATATTAGTTCTACGTTGTGATTGTATTACTTTGTACTAATTGTACTAATCTGTTATACCTACCAAACTAATTAAGACTTTTGTTTTGAATAAGGATGCCTCGAAAAAAGCTAGGGTTACTAGTCGAAATGTCGGCCTACAGAAGCTACATTGTGCTATTAAATTGATCAGCTCACTCCTCAAGAAGGCTCCAAGAAAAGGAGACACCTTTAACTATATGTTACTGCGATAACTTCATTTTTTCCTCGTAAGTATTTAATTTCATATTTATTGTTACCTAACCTAAAAATGTTTAGCTTATCAGGCATTCCTCGTCTTTTTCAAATGTATACTCTTGTCATCTATATTTATCATTAATTACATTTTTTCATCATTTAAAGGTAGGTATATTGTCTTTTCTTCTTCTTACCGAAGAATGCTTGATCGGGTCACATAGCATGGGGTGCAAGAACCAGTCTGCTTTTGATTCTCAGAGGCTACTATTGTAAGACTTTTTATTCGTATGTTAATAGCTTCAAAAAGTGTACGACCACAATGAAATTCTACAGTTTATCGTAGGCTTTTCCACTTATTTATTTTTTATTATTTATTATTTGTTTTATTTTTGTTAAGTTTTGTTTATTTGGTGCTTTAGCCCTGAAATACAATAGAACTGTTAGCATTTGCATGTTTCATAAATTATGATTAGATTTTTTTGACCGCGTGGTGCCTTCAGAGGGACAAACACGTTAAAACCAAAACATTTCTCAGTGTGAGTTTCATGTATTATGCAAAACTATTAGACAAAAATTTATTCAATCAGAACGAACATGTTTTCATATTATTCTCTAATGCTTTAGTTAGCACAGAATTTTAAATATAATAATAATAATAATATAATGAATAGTAATCCGTAACGCACTTAGGGATGAGAAGTAAGTAAATAGGGAGAGAAAACGTTTCAGTGGCAATTATTAACTTATATAAACTATTTACAAAATGAAGATATTGAAATGAACACGAATCCAGTTACGTATTATGGAACGACTTTCAAACGTTTACTCCCTATGCATGATAGGGGATGCATTTTCGTTACGTGTTCCGTAGCTTCAGCTTGCGTCTGTCGATGGTACTGATGCCGTTGTCTTTTCCTGGGTAGGCTATACACGTTCGTTTTCCTTGATATTTTATTAATTTCAGTCATTTTTCCTGGATTATTACCATAGAATTAATGTTTAACGCTGTGTAACTCCATAAGTAATTTAAGAATAACAAACAATTCCACTCAAACACAATCCAATGCGTTTCGATACCATTGATAATGAGCAGTGTCCAAAAGCGTTGAGAAATTGTAATGGTCTCGCACTAGTTTGGCGTTGTCAACTTTAATGAAACATTATTTAATGTAGGTAATTATAATATGTACTTGTATTTTTTATTAGTATTACAATTAATTCAACAAGGTAAGTTTGGAGAAAATTAATTCTTATAAGCATTTGGAACAGATCATTTAACCAAAATGTGATGCAAATTTGTTTACAAATATGAAATTTTGGCGAACGTACACTACTTTTGAACGTGGTGGTTATGTTATTACTTAACCTAAAGTTATGAGCACTAATGGGGTTCTTGGCACTCGTGATTTTGTAGTAAATGTTCATTTTATATCTATCGGGGAATTTTCTGTTCACAAATACCGACTATGTTACATACACTACATACCAGGTGTCAATTTGAAAACTTACCAGACCTCGCATCTTCGAAACTATAACAGACAAGTAAAATTTCTCGAAACCGTTTCTAGAACATGGAGAGGGAACCACTATCACTCGCAGGGCAATCTTCTGCAACCCACCCCTTAGCTTCTAAGTCAAAAAACACAAAATATTTTTCGGCCTCCGTCCTCCGTCTACAAAAACTGGTTTTCCATTCGCCTAAATCGTCTTGAAAATGGCATTTTCCTATCTAGGCAAGAAAATGAAACAAGGATTTTGAAAGATTTTGGATTGGTACCACTGACTCACTGACGCTGACGCTAATTGCTGAAATGCCAAAACTTTTACAAATTCAGGAATAATAATTCTGTATGACTTTTCTGGCAATAAATTGTGAATTGCAGTTTCTGCCACTTTTTGAATATGTACTGGTATATTTTCTTTATCTATTTTTCAACAAAAATTCAATTGAATTTTGTTCGCAAAAGCTTTAATTTTACAAAATGTCATAAAATAATTTTAAATACAAATCATTACCCCATGGAGTGAGGACCGCCGGTAGAAGAAAATAAATTCCCAGCGGGAGTAATTTTAACAATAAATTAATAATTTGTTTTAATTTAAAAAAGTTTTGTGCATTACACGGCCAGAAACTGTTTTGCAAGTGCTTGCATTTTGGGGGCCTGGATTTCGCCTCTGCCTCTCTAGCCTAGTGATACAAATAACTATTATTTATCTTATTAAAGGAACTTTCAGCTAACTTGTTTGAACATGTGAATAAATCGATTTAAATACTATTTTTTGTATTACTAGTACTTCAAAAATAATCGATTAATTAATTAACATTTTGTTTGGTAGTGATAAATAGCCTTCCAATTTAAAAAAATAGGGGTGGTGTGACTGAAGCCTAAGTTGTACTAAACAAACAAGTTTTTATTTGCTATTAAGCTTTGCCTGCAATTTTTTTCCTTGCATACCTTAACGCACACACCGTGGCTCTTGTATTAAAAGCTGTTATCGATCGTTAATCGATGAACGTATTATAAATCTTTTTTTAATGATTAATCCTCTAGCTATGTGATGACTATGTCATCATTATTTAAGAGGCATAATTTACATCTATTGATTAATTATTCAAATTACGCAAGCAGTAGGTAAGTCAACTCCCCAAATGATTACCGTCTCAAAGTTGTAACCGAATGAACTTGATGCAACCAAACCAGTTACTTCAAAGTAATAAACCGTAATGATCAACCCCAACCAGCTCAAGAAGATGCTAGTTGTTCGTTGATGATAATAGTTGAAATGTGTTCGATTTATTAAATTATTATTTTGGTTTTTGGTATTTGCATAGTTGCTAATTATTTGTAATTCTCTAAGGCGATGTCTTGAACTGCTCTGCAGGGCACGGTACTTGGCTTAGCTGCACTGCTGGTGTTAAACAGTGGATTTATACAAACAAAATCGACCCACAATTGCATAAAAATACATGCTGGGAGCAACACTATTGGAGCAATATCTCATATATTGCAACAGCCAAACACTTTGCGGATCTGAGGTACTTATTTCTAGGAAATTCTAAAAATAAAAATTAGGCAATAAACACCGCATGTGTTTGAATTAATTACTTGTTACATGTACCTAATACATTTATCTGCTTCTACGCGAATCTAGGAATGCAACTGAAACAAGTTTTAAATCTATTTAGATGTTTTTATATCTTATATCTGGGAAGTGTTAAGAAATCTTCCTTTAGTAAGGAAATTATCATTAATTATCAATTTCTTACATAACGGAAAAAAAATTACATAATTTACTAAATGATTTAAACATAGTTTAGTGATTTTTAATGTTACCCGTGTAGGTTGTACATAGAATATTAATTAATTAAGATTCCTTCCTTCGCGAAAACGAAACAAAATTAATATAATAAGAGACTGCTGCGAATCTTAATTGTCAGAAATCTTATTAACACTTTGCACAGCTCGTATCTACCTCTAATTCATTACTAACGCTATACAGAGGCGCAAACCAAATTGTAATTTATCATATACTAATAAATTAACTTTCTGACGTCTGGTATAAGTACATATTTATTTACGATTATATGAAAGATGCCAAGCTGATTGGTTCTAATACGCGCATTATATAAAATATACCTTCGAAAAAAAAAACAGCTAAACAGCTAAATGAAAATATTCAGTGTCCGTTATTATTATACAGGGTTCGCCATTACTCCGGCCTCGGTTTCTAGTGCCTTTGCATAAATGTCAGCATAAAATGTTTAGTAATGTACTCATTTCTATTGAAAAGCTGCATGTTTTAAAAATATTTTTGTTTATACAGAGTGTGTAGTTTTCGCTGGGCAGTATAAAGTTACACTTTTTTAAATAGCAACCCATCAATTTTTTTATGCTGTTCGATGAAGGCTTAATTTAGATGAAGAATACTTTTTAAATTTTTTAAATTGATCGCGGCGTTGCCATTTTAGAGCAATTTCTTTAAAAATGCAGCATCAGAAAGAAATGGTCACAACGCTGGTGTTTTTTGAAATTTTGGAATTTGCTTTTGTAAATTCGTAGATGAAAGTCAGAAGTACTTAAATAGTCTAAAAGATATTTTTAATTCGCCATACTTTTTTTGTATGAGAACGCTACTTTTCAAATTTTTCAAATTGCCGAAACTCATTTTTTTTAAATGACACCCTAGATTTTTTTCAACTGTTTCTAATGTAGTTTTTAATTCTCTATCGATTTGCACTAGTACTTTTTTTTCCTAACATCTACAGTTATGGAGATATTTATAAAATTTCAATTAAATCGCAACAAGCATTATTTTAATCAAGCGGGTTTATTCTAGTATTTGTCCGAAGATTTTGATAACTTTGATAGGTCCATCTCCTGTATACGTTTGACTAAAAAGTTTACGAAGTGTTGAGCTGGTAATTCAACAGACAACGAGAGAAGAATAGCTAAGATTAGCGAAAGAAATGTGACCCCAGGTAAGTCGTTGATCTAAAAAATTTCTTGTTATTACATTATTCTCTTTTACAATAGTCAGTTACCTACCAAAAATGTAAAGTTAGTTACAAAAAGTGCCGCTCGAATTGACAAAGCCTACTAGAATAAACCCGCTTGATTAAAATAATGCTTGTTGCGATTTAATTGAAATTTTATAAATATCTCCATAACTGTAGATGTTAGGAAAAAAAAGTACTAGTGCAAATCGATAGAGAATTAAAAACTACATTAGAAACAGTTGAAAAAAATCTAGGGTGCCATTTAAAAAAAATGAGTTTCAGCAATTTCAAAAATTTGAAAAGTAGCGTTCTCATACAAAAAAAGTATGGCGAATTAAAAATATCTTTTAGACTATTTAAGTACTTCTGACTTTCATCTACGAATTTACAAAAGCAAATTCCAAAATTTCAAAAAACACCAGCGTTGTGACCATTTCTTTCTGATGCTGCATTTTTAAAGAAATTGCTCTAAAATGGCAACGCCGCGATCAATTTAAAAAATTTAAAAAGTATTCTTCATCTAAATTAAGCCTTCATCGAACAGCATAAAAAAATTGATGGGTTGCGGTTTAAAAAAGTGTAACTTTATACTGCCCAGCGAAAACTACACACTCTGTATAAACAAAAATATTTTTAAAACATGCAGCTTTTCAATAGAAATGAGTACATTACTAAACATTTTATGCTGACATTTATGCAAAGGCACTAGAAACCGAGGCCGGAGTAATGGCGAACCCTGTATAATAAAAAGTTTGACTACGATTGCTTCCCCAGTTTACAAATAATATAGTATTGCAACACTGTTAATTTTCGCTGACGTACTTCTTTACATGAGTAATGGAAAAAATTCCTCTTCCTCAATTTTGAAGTAGACTTACACAGGTAATTTCAGTGGCATCGCACCTGATTGATCCTTGTAGTAAACGTTTTTGGCACGCCACTTTTTTTTTGTTGGATATCTGCATCAAGCGATTGCAAATACAAGTTTCTCGTCATTTTCATCCAACACTGGTGACGTATGACCAAGCGATAGTTAACTGCTGAGCAAATATGTCATGAGAAGTAAAAAAACACAATACTCTTGAAGTATTTTAATCCCAACTGTGATTTATTGTGAGGTGACTAGTTTCGACCAACCTAGGCCATTATCAAACCATTAAATTAAAAACTAGAATAAGTCGTGGGACAAGTGTATTCTTATTCCAGTTTTTAGTTTAATGGTTTGATAATGGCCTAGGTTGGTCGAAACTAGTCACCTCACAATAAATCATAGTTGGGATTAAAAGACTTCAAGAGTACCTATTGTGTTTTTTTACTAATCTTAATAAGAATCCCATCTGGAAGAAGTTCAACTCCGATTCACACAACTTTTTCAAATATGTCATTATGAGATATTCACAAGCGGTAAGAATGAAATGTTCAGGTGTTACATGATTCATATTTATGTTTTACAAGTACGTAGAGCTACATCCCTTAAAGAACCTGGCAATCCTTTTTTAAAAAAAAACGTCTTTGTGTTACAGTATTTAGTGAAAAATTAAATTGTTCCCACTCAGATGTTCAATGAAAACTTCCGCTGAAATCCAGTTTATACATATAAGGCCATGGAGCTTCCAATAATCCCAAAAACGATTGTTATGGGGGCTTCTAGTAGCATTCCGTAAGACACTTAGCTCATCTGAGAATAACTTCTCCGTTTGGATATTGGTTTTGATAAATTCGACGAGCTTCATTTGCAGGAATTCCATTTACAAGTTCATAAATTTCATGCATTTGAACTACTTCGATGTTGTTCATATTCACTTGAAAGCGCGGGATGTTATTGGCACGTTAAAGCAATTTCACGATACTAGTAGTAAAGTAATAATAGTAACGGTGGTAGGGAAGGAAAAAGTTTATTTGAGCTTTTCTATTAAACAATTTACGAAAATTGAAAGGATTATTAGATTTCCATTTTGTGACCGGGGGAGTGCAAGAAATCTGTTGTTATGATTTTCTTGAAAACTATCCGAGATGCAAAAGAAAGTCGAAGTATAAGAGACTTGTACTTTTGATCCATATCTGCATCCTAAAAAATTCTTCCAAGTTGTCACGAGACTTCTCTCGTATTAACACTTTTTTCAAAAAATAAATATTTCGGAATTCAGAAAAAAATACTCTTAAACTACATAGAAAAACTGCAATTTTTCTTATAAAAAAATGAGTGCCGCCATTTTAGCTTATACCGGAAGTGGCGTCATCAAAGGTAATATCAGCATTTTCGTCCTTTGCTCGAATGCAATCGATTGGGGAAAACCGCATTTCGATAACTTTAATGGTTTTTTAGTATAGAGCGTTGCAGTTATTTTTTAAAAATGATTTTTTAAAACTTTTTTCAAAAAATATTATAGCACAATATATATTGCTGAATTCAGAAAAAAACACTCTTTTAAACTACATAAAAAAACTGCAACTTTATCTTATAAAAAAATGAAGGCCGCCATTTTAACTTATACCGGAAGTAACGTCATCAAAGGTAATATCAGTATTTTCGTCCTTGGCCTGAAGGCAATCGATTGGCGAAAACCGCATTTCGATAACTTTAATAGTTTCTGAGTTTAGAGCGTTGCAAGGAATGTGTACGGACAGACTACAGACTACAGACTACAGACGACAGACGGAAATTTTTTTTTCATAATTTGAATCTACGTATTCAGAAAAATGTAAAATGTAAAAATTTCCATAGGTCAAATCTTTTTTTGGAACACTAATACAATACTTCCCTTTTACTTCGTACTCGAGAAGTAAAAGAACAGTGATTGCTGCAGTTAGTTTTTAAATACATATATCTAATAAATTCTTACACCCGTACAAAAAAAGTGGGTATTAAGGGTTGGTTTCCTAATAACGGTCATTCAATTACTCTGTGATTAGTCAAGTCTTTAATGATTGGAAGAACGAAATCTTATTTGTATTAAATTCTACGCGCCTCAACAGCAGTCAGCAGTACAGCCGCAGTCACGTCGTCGTCGGTCGCGTCAGCGGTCAGAGTCACATCGAGTACTTTCAACGAAATGTCTCGAATAGATGAATTATCAACAGCTAAATTGAAAGACTTAATAGTGAAAATCTCTCACTGGATCGAGGAGCACGAACATGTGTCATGTGCAAGTGAAAATGGCGGGTAGTGGTTTAATGGAAACAACTACCGAACAGACTGAATTTGTCAAGGCCACCCGTGCGGTCAAACGAAAGTGCACGGATAGGGCTTTTGAATATCCGTCGACATCCAACAGGTTCCAAGCATTAGCCGGATCTCCTGACGACGAAGATGCGTCAGAAGTGGGGGAGGAGGACGAGGATGAGGCTGACGCAGCGAGGAAAGTTCCGCTTGGGAATCAAAAAGAAACTGAGCCCAGGGTAAGGGCCACCAACACCTTCAACGATACTGCGCCCTCAAAAGCAAAAATAGCGCCACTCATCCTAACGGATAAGGATAAGTAGAACCACGTATCAACAATAATTATGAACGAACAACATGTAAACTACAAAAAAGCCTAATTAATCTCGCAAGGGATTAATATCGAGGCGGATACAAAGGAGGACTATAGAGAGCTTAAGAAACTAATGGAAAAAGAGGGAGTGAGATTCTACACTGAGATCCGAGAAACAACTTTAAATTGTTATACGAGGAGTTATGGAAGAGATGCCACTAGAAGACGTCGAGGTGGACTTAACCGTCACGGATACCCTGTAAGCAAAATTGTTAGAATGAATGGAAAGATGGCGCGCCCGGCACCGCTGCTCCTCATTGAGATAGGAAAAGAGTACAAGTCCATGTACAACCTCAAGGGAGTGTGTGGACTGTCGATTCAAATTGAGTCGCTGAGGACCAGAAGTGAAATTGTGCAATGCCACCGATGTCAGATGTTCGGACACACTCAAAGGAACTGTCATGGGGACTTCAAGTGCATGAAATGTGGCGAAGGTCACATAACTACCGAATGTGAAAAGCCTAAAACTCCAACATCTAGATGTGCAAACTGTGGGGAGGCGCACTTGTCCATGCAGCAAAAACCCGAATAACCCACCACTGCTGAAAAGGGAAGTAAAGGCGCAGCCCAAGAATTGCTGGACAAAAAAACTAGAAGCCCGGCAAGCCACGGACACTGTGAGCAAGGAAAAGGAAAAGAAAAGATTAGTCCCCGCAGGGACCGAGGAAAACCTAGCTAAAAGATACAAATCGGACAACAGCAGTACGGGCACACCAAACAAGAGAGATGTAGGAAAATAGGATAAGTTAAGTAAACAAACAGGAATAAACTAGAATTCAAACAAAAAAATTTGGAAATCGAGACGAATAGGCAGAAGAGGTCATCCTCGACCTAGTTAAAAGCCAGGATCTCATACGCCTCAACAGCAAAACTGTCATCGGTAAGAATAACTTGTTTCATTACGCTCACATGGGTCTTCTGGAAAACTTCCTGAATTCTATTCATATTATTGATGAACCCAACAAATCTCTTGTAAACAAATATCTTTGCATATTTTAGTTACAAAATCAGTAGTTATGTAACAAAACATATCCATATTGCTTCCAGGTATTGTGGATGGACCTACACAAGAACGAGAAGCATTAAGAGCAGCAGTTGCCACTTTGAACATTCAGAGCGTTCCTTTCCAAATTTACTACAAAGTATCAGGTAAGAAGACATCGACATCCTGTCTACAACTCACTATCGCGCATATCTAACAACATTAATAGTAAGAGGATGACCTTCACAAAACATTATTTCCCTACCAGCAGAGCATTTCAACACCGGAAATGATTATTACGATCAAACAAATATAAAATTATAAGGTCCCTCGCTCAATACGAGGGACAAGCTATTATTACTGAGAATGAAGATATTAGGTAGGCCATTTAATGATTTATTATGACTTTAAGAAAGGTTTAAGTGCGAATGACTGCGAAGAAAGTTTGAAATCAACATTTGGCGATCATCTTTGACAACAATTTACAGATTTTGCAAGGAATTCGAACGTGGAAGAACTACAGTTGATTCGGCCCTCCCATTACCGCTGTGACAAAGGTTGCTGTTGTGAAGAAGATTATGGAAGCAGATCACAGAACTAGTTACACCGCAATGGAGTATCAACTGGGGATTGGATCTTCATCTGGGAAATCAATATTACACGACCACCTTCATCTGAAAAAAGTCGTAAGTCGTTTTGTACCCCATTATCTTCCAGATTTTCAAAAAGCAGAACGTGTACGAATTTACCACGAAACTCTAACATTACTTAAGAACGGTGGACATCAAATTTTGTCGAAAATTGTAACAGGGAATGAAACTTACACAACATTTTTCGACGAAGTCACACTAACAATAATCAGAAAGCAGCGAGCAATGAAGAAAGTAATGTACGCTGTGTTCTTTAGAAGTAAGCTAGAGGAGCAGAAGACTGTCACAGCTAAATGGTATGTCGAACACTGTTTGCCGGAAGTGTTTAATAGAGAGTCAAAGAAGGGAATTATGCTACATCACGATAATGCTTCTTCCCACACTGCAGAGCTATAACTCGGCAGTATTTGGCTGCAAACAAGATTAATGTAATTGAACACCCTCCCTACTCACCGGATCTGGCAATGTGCAAGTTTTGGCTATTTTTGTGCTAAAAAAGAACTTACGAGGAAGGTTTTTTTCAGGGGAAGGGGTCGAAGCTGCTCGGTGTTGTGGCTTGGAGCATTTAAGCAGTAGAAGGAAAGAATGGCTAAGTGCATTATAGCAGAAGGCAACTACTTTGAACATATCTAAAATAAAATTTTGAAAAAGTTACACTTGTTCTACTGTGTCCCCGGATTGTTTGGACGACTCTTGTAAATGACAAAAAATTTTCTAGTTGAAATTTGAGCTTCTGGGGTCCAGCCCTGCTTGGTTTGAAACTAATTGGTGTCATAATTTTAATTTCGAAAAATCAACTATGCCTTGGAAATTTTGAAAAAAATGATTTTTCACACCAGTAAAGTGCTTTTTCTGTTAAAGTTACGACAAAATGTTATTAAGAAAAGTTGTTCAGAATCAAAAACTGAGTAACTGTACAAAATTTTAAAATTCTAAGCCTACTTTAATTTTTGGTATTTTTTATAATTCTGTTATTATTACTATTAAAAGAGATATCACTCAGTTTTTGATTCTGAACAACTTTTCCTAATAACATTTTGTAATTCCTTTTTCTTAAAGAGCACTTTTGTACTTTTCCAATAAAAAAGGGCCAAAAATTAAAGTAGGCTTAGGATTTTAAAATTTTGTACAGTTACTCAGTTTTTGATTCTGAACAACTGTGTGAAAAATCATTTTTTTCAAAATTTCCAAGGCATAGTTGATTTTTC
The DNA here is from genome assembly GCA_036250285.1 of Pyrocoelia pectoralis. NCBI lineage: Eukaryota > Metazoa > Arthropoda > Insecta > Coleoptera > Lampyridae > Pyrocoelia > Pyrocoelia pectoralis. Next base: position 31,083,774 of record CM070080.1, read on the forward strand.
GAAACTAAAATTATGTCACAAATTAGTTTCAAACCAAGCAGGGCTGGACCCCAGAAGCTCAAATTTCAACTAGAAAATTTTTTGTCATTTACAAGAGTCGTCCAAACAATCCGGGGACACACTGTATAATTCTCAGTAACACTGTCCCTCGTATTTAGTGTATTGTTTGTCTTACGGTTTGAACATCATAACTTTAGTTGGTTATATCATGTATATGTATTTTTAAATATTTCGTAGATTTTGATTCTGGGCATCTATCATAACTAAATGAATAAATAAATAAGAGGGGGATATATCGAAAAGTAGCATATCTAAATCCAGATTGTGTCGTTAGGTATCTATTATATACTATAATATATAATGTAATATGACACCTGTGATAGCGTGGAGAACGCTTGTGAGATGTAGGTCACTTTAATTTTTGGGCAATTACATTTTTCACATATTTCTATTATTTATCGTTTTAACGCCCTAAAAAATGAAAAGTCTTAGAGGAAACCTAATAATTTAAACTTTCATAAAATGAAAGTAACCTTAGATAACAGAACTAGATCACACGTAAAATATTTCATACTTAACCGAGAGTGGTTGGGCCAGGAAAAAGGCCAAAAATTGTTAAAAGTGCTTTGATTTAATAACAAGATTTCTAGGTGCTAAAAGGTTATAATAATTCAAGTACCCATTTTATTTCAGTATAATAGACGTGATTACACACCTTGGTTGCAGACAAAACATTCTTTGTTTGTTATATGAAAGGTAATCATTTCACACCTGTCTTCATCATCTTTAAAACGCTGTAATATTTTATGGTTTCCTCTTTTAACACTTTAGTAATTTTCTTATGAATGAACATACTGTAGTTTTAAAAAGCTCAATCGTTTATTAGACCGATAGAAAATTTAAATACGTGTTACGTAAATGATTGAATAAAAAAAAACTGAACCAATTTCCTACATGTTTGTTTGCGGAGAAGAAAGTGGTCGTGGTGATTAATTTTAATGCTATCGTATAAATATCGGCTGGATTGGTTATGAAAGATGAAACAATTGTGTGAGTGTGTTAAGTTTGGAAAAAATCACCCGCAAGCCTCAACAAGTGCATTTTTTTTGCATAATAACCGGATCGAACAAGTCAGGTAGTAGTGAATGATATGAATAAATCGACGTTGAATACACACTTTCACCGCCTCCCTGATTAGGTTATTTATATATCAGAAATACGAGCACGCGTTCGTAGAAGAAAGGACTAATTATTTTTAATAGTCTTTACATAACAGACACAGATGTCCTCTCTCTTTCGTGAACTAATTTCTTGACGTTTATAGGATTTTTCAACCCTTTCGTTTCTTACATGAATGAGTGGCATCGTATGAACTCACGCTGCCGCCTACCATTATTAACAGCATGAATGTTGTTACATATTTTATACGCCCTTTTGTCTGATGTCTAAATGTGAACCTACGTTGTATCACGATCTGTTACGTATCACACAAAAAAGACTTTAACCACGGTATAAAGTATAACCGAACAGTAGTTAAAATATAATTTATAATAGATTAAAAAAACAATAATCCAAAAACGCCCAATACGTTACAAACGCGATGCTTTTATAATATTTTAAACCACCCACACGCGTATCAACATTAAAAGATTTCCTAATAAATCATACAACCTTTCCTCACCCATATATCAACTTCAAAATACAAACTTGTATTGTGTGTAATATTTATTTAGTGTAGTTTCATCTAAGAAATGGTTACGATGATTTTGCTGTAGAGTAAATATCGTGGGCAATGAAAACAATTTAAGTAACATTGTCATGATCAATCATCTTAATTTTTTTTATGTCTTCCGTCAAAACCCATTCTAAAAGTATACTCGATGAAATAATACTTTTGTCGTTTTGTGTAACCATTACGATTACAACTCTTTACTTTGCAATATATCTTCTTTATGTAACCTTTTATATTAATTTAGTTTGGTACGAGATGACTTGATTTCATTCTTCGTCGAGTGAATGGACGATTTTAACGTGATCATATTTGGAGCATTTGATGTTTATGTCCCTTCCGGTATGTTTCGTATACTAGGTACCTAGGTACTTGATTTTTGTTAAGTGTAGTACAACAGTCTCATTGATCGATATTTAAGCTAAACTCTGAGGTTACGCTTAAAAATCAATTAAACAGTTGATCAAAAATGATTGTTGTTTGCCAGTTACCCCATTTTAGAGCAACAGGATCGTAATTTACTGGAAGTACTGGAGATTTTTAAACCGTACAAGGATATTTCAGAGTATTAAATAACGAAAATTTAAACAGTAGGTAAATGAGTTTCCACCTTCCCCACTTGTGGTGTGCGATTACCAACACGGAGGGTTAATTTAATATATGTAGATCAAGGAGGATATTTTGCAAAAAGTTTAATATTAATCATACATCTAGAATCGTTATAATGTTTCCAGAATATCAAAAAGGAATTTGTAATTAACATTATATAGGGTGGCCCCTCGAAAACAGTCCAGAAAGCTTACGGCTTTGTATGTTAACATTTATAAAAAAAATGCTCGCAACCGTATTTTTTTATTTTCAGGGGGACATATTTACACATTAATTCCATCCCTGTAACTTCAACCCCTTAGCGGGAGCGACATCTACCCTTATTTTTCAAATGGAAGGGGGTATATTGTGATACATCTTTTGAAAGGGCATTAAATTTTCTTTAAAATGGCGCTTCGGTTTTTTAAATTTAAGCTACGTGTCGCCGAGCAATGGAATTTTAAACATTTTACTGTACCTCTTACACCTGAACCTACAAAAATAGGTTTGTGAGCAAGAAGTGTTTTTAAACTAACAAATTTAAGTCGACAATTCGGCTTTATCATCAGTAAAGTAGTTGATGTCGAATGACCCGCGTGATCACCCGATTTATCTCCCCTTAGTTTCTTTTTGTGGGGACAGCTGAAATCGAAAATTTATGCCACCCAACCTGAATTATTACAAGATTTACGGAACCTAATCACTAATCAGTATAATTACTAATGAATGCCAAAAAATAAGACCAGATATTCTTCACAATGTCTGGGGACATTTTCCACAGTTGCTGTACTATTGTATGGAGGCTATCTTTTCAACACTTAATAAGATAACACTAATCAATAATATTAAATTAAACACAAATTAAAAAAATTCTGACAAGTATTGCCACGAGATTTTTTTAATTTTCAAATGCTGTTTAGTATCATATTCCCGCTTTGTATTAATAGAAAATGGTCATATTTAAAATTGAAACACAAAAAAGCAAAAAAAAAGAATCACTTAGCTGTTCATTTATAACAGACAAATTAGAGAGAATAATAAAAAATTGTTGCTAAGCAATTCAAAAATAAATCTGTAAAACGGGCTGTATTGACGCAGGCCAATTTGACGTGAGCTGTTTGGATATGCGCTATTTTGTCCAGGGCATTTTGACGGGGCGGTTTAGGCGTGGGCTATTTTGACGCGTTACGGCACAATATATGTATATTGCTGAATTCAGAGAAAAAATACTCTTTTAAACTACATTAAAAAAACTGCAACTTGATCTTATAAAAAAATTGGTGCCGCCATTTTAGCTTATACCGGAAGTGACGTCATCAAAGCATTTTCCCCCTTGGCCCCAACCCAATCGATTGGCGAAAACCGCAAATCGACAACTTTAATAGTTTCTGAGTATAGAGCGTTTCAAAAAAATGTGTTTCATTTTTTGAATTTATGTATTCAGAAACGCAAAGATATGCAAAAATTTGCATAGGTCAAGTTTTTTTTGGAACACAAATACAATACTTCCCTTTTACATCGTACTCGGGAAGTAAAAACCAAGCATCATTTTAAAGAAAATTTAATGCCTTTTTAAAAGATGTATCACATTTGAAATAATATAGGTAGATGCCGCCCCTGCTATGGGGTTGAACTTACAAGGGATGGAATTAATGTGTAATAAAAGTGTACGGGTCCGACGATTTTCTTAAATATTCTGATACAAAGTCTTGCCGGACTCTTTTCGATGAGCCACCATGTATAACAAAAACACCAAAACAAAACAAAAATACAAACATTTACATTATTATGCAGATTTTAATATCGGGGCGATTCTTCTGTCCTTAGATTTTTCAAAATGATCATTCGTTGAAATTTAAGACCATCCGGATCAAGAATTTTCCCCAATGCACATAATCTGTCTGCTCGTGATATTTGTATCTACACTTTTATACATTACTTCAAGTTCGGTTTATGGCTTCAAATAGTTCAGGGATTTCCAACACGCGGCCCGCGTAAAAATAAAAGTAAAAGCATATTATGAAAAATAATTACTACCACTCTTCAATATTTAATAGTTGCTACAATACCTAATTTTTTTATTCATGCGACCGTAACAATAGCATTATTCTTAAGGTTACATAAAGGTTTTAAAACGAATAGGGTCGGTCACAGTTGTTGTATAAAACCAATAGCGGGTAATTGACAGAAGTGACTTAAGTCAACCACAAACTCTAAAACGAATAAAGCTATTGAATTGAGCATGAACGAGAAACGCTTGGGACTTCAACTCACTGCTCACTATGTATATGTGCGGATGCGGCTCCCTATTTATTCCATGAATCTAATGGCGGCCCTCGGTCATTCATAAGTTGGAAACCCCTGAAATAGTTTATAAATTAACTTGAGTAGATCTTGTAAGTTGTGGTAACATGATATCACACACTTCCAGTGAAGTCTGACGTTTTGCGTTCTTATTCCTGGGTCTTTTATTAGAAATTGTCGTGAATAAGGGGAGTTATTTAATATTTTGGCACTGATCTTTTCAATGCAGTCTTGAAACTTGGCAATATAATTTTAGGTAGCCAAAAGCTGGCAAAGATCTCTGAGACAGCGGGAGTTGTCGAGACTCGGACGGAGAAATGTCTACCGTATTGTAGAACTCAGCTCACAGGCGAAAGGCACACGAATTATGGAACCTGGAAATGGAACACTGCGGATAATGAGAAAAAAAAGAGCCGAAATCTTCCGCTGACATCAAGAAAATATAAACTGAACTTAGTCGTTTTAACAAAAGCCAAAATATATCCATTATTATACAGTGTGACTCATTTAGATTGGAAACACACATGTAAAATCTGAAGTTATTTACCGATTTTAACCAATTTTTTTTAAAATGTCAAATAATGAAACACCTACTTTGGGACAAAATTTTAAATGTTTATTCCAATTTTCAGGGCATACGACGATAACTTTTTCGTACTCGGAATGGAGAATTGTTATTAAAGTCCGTTCGCTGTAGCTTTGTTGGTAAGTGATTAGCGCTTAATTTCAGAACTCACATACTTTTATAGTGTTGTCCTCTTCTAACATATATATCATACCTACCTAAAATATGTATTGGGTATGTCTAATCGCCTCGAGCAATAATCAGGTAAACAACACCATTAAGTATTGTTTGGTGACAATGGTGTTTTGTTCAAATGTAAACTTTTAAATAAAAAGTCAGGGGTTCTAAACCATTTATTTTTTATAATTGATACATTATATTGATATTTCCTCATTATGTAGAAATTTTAAGTACCACTGACTTTCACAAATATTGAACCATACAGTTTGCAAGTGGGAATCCCTAATCACTTACCAACAAAACTACAGCGAACGGACTTTAGCGATTTGTTTATACAAAAAATATCTACGCCACTGGATTCAGAATGCTTCCAAATAGCTGTCACCAAAATTTTACAAAAATATATTTATTAATAACAAAGTTATGACAACTTAAAATTCGAAAACCTTCTAAGCTAACAGTTGCAAAACAGCACCCTGTACCAATGGATGGCCATGGAAATTATGTTAATAATTCTTAAATTAAACTATTTAAACCATCAGTGGAGAAAAAAATATTTAAAGTAACGTAATATTTAATAAAAATCTATCATTAACTGTTAAACAGTAACATAATTTCCATGGTAACTAAGATTTAAATGGAAATGTTAGGTCTTATTATTTACTCAGTTGAGCGATTCCGTTACTTTTATTAAATATTACGTTACTTTAAATATTTTTTCACCACTGATAGCTTAATTTAACAATTATTAACATCATTTCCATGGCCATCTATTGATACAGGGTGTTGTTTTGTAACTGTTAGCTTAGAAAGTTTTCGAACTTTAAGTTGTCATAACTTTGTTATTAATAAATATATTTTTGTAAAATTTTGGTGACAGCTATTTGGAAGCATTCTGAATCCAGTGGTCTAGATATTTTTTTTATAAACAAATTGCTAATAACAATTCTCCATTCCGAGTACGAAAAAGTTATCGTAGTATGCCCTGAAAATTGGAATAAACATTTAAAATTTTGTCCCAAAGTAGATGTTTCATTATTTGACATTTAAAAAAAAAATTGGTTAAAATCGATAAGTAAATAACTTCAGATTTTACATGTGTGTTTCCAATCTAAATGAGACACACTGTATATTATGTGGCAAATGAGAGAATTTATTATTACTTTAGGCTTATCACTTAAAAAGTGGAACTTTGTGATTATTGGAGTATTTGCTTCTGCGGATAATGAAGATTTTATGAAATCCTGAGTTATAAAATGGAAAATATTACTGAGAGAAAAGAAATATTATTACATGACAATTTCAAGACTAAAACGGCAAGAAGACAAAGAAACCGAAAGGTAGGACAGTTCGGAGAAGATCAACTAAGCAACAGTGACGAAAGATAAATTTCTACGATAATCAAGGACTTAATTAAAACAGAGAATTAGACAAATTTACGTAAACTGAAACCAGTCATTAACTATGTCATCAATACCGGTTCTGGAGTGTACAGGAGCAATGAACAGGTCTGCAGAATCCCTGTAAGCCTAAGCCAAAAAGCGACCGTAATGCGATCCTGACAGAGGTTGCTCAGCTATTAAAAAGGAAAATCTTTATAGTTACAAGTAGCAAAGGAACGATTGCAGCAGTAGATTCATATGTGATAAACTCAGGGCTCGTCCTTGAATGTATACAAATGTTAATGGTACTAGGCAAGTGTAACACACTTACACTAATTTGGGCTCCTGGCTACCGGAAAAACCACTTACAGGACATTCCAAGATCTTCCTGGAAAACCCAATCGGTGATTTAGTAGCGTCAATCTTAAAATAAGGTTAGGACGAATATAAAACTTGCGACAGAGATGGTCACAGACCACTATCGCCATACCACGTCATCTGCAGAATATTTTTAATTTTATGTATGTAGCATAAATAGGACATAGATTAAAAAAAATATCTGCCGATGTGAGGCGACACAAGGGCAAGGGAAAACCTACTTGGAAATGAAAAGATTACAGCAAGAGGAAGTATCAAAGATTCGCCCTACTAAAATCCTGGACTTTATTAAAGATACATGTATCCTTGAAACATCAAACAGACCAAAAGGTCTCAGTGAAGGAACAATTGGGACTACCTAGAGAAATAATAATAATATCGCCATTAGTAGACAGCAAAAAAATAACTGATGTAAAAGTTCAAAGGGTGTGTTTCAGGCCATTTTCTATTACGTAATGAATTCTTCTCTCCTGGCCCGGAAGGGATGCAAGTTGAATTATTTAAGTAGGTACGGTCTCGAAATCTTATATGAACTGCTAACCTATATCTTTAGTGCTGAAATTTCAGCACTGTGGGCAACCACTTACATGAGTAACATTTTCAAAAAACGTGATCGTAAACGTTGTTCCAACTATAGATGAATAAGTGTAATCAATCAGCACTGGAACTCCACGTGGGAGGGCAGCCCACGCTGGCAGCCTTGCGTCTGAACAATAAAGGGTTGTTGAACAGCAGAGGTATTGAGGTAGGCCACTCTCGAATTTACAGCATCAACTGGAAATAACTCAAGAGACTCAAGCCCAGCACAAGGCTGGGTGGAACTTGATATTAGATTTTCGTTTCAGGGGACCATCTCACAGCTTTGCGCGTATCTGTACAGGGCGACTACCAGTGGGCATACTTTCTGGGCACTGTAAACTTAACAAGCACATTCACCGCATAGGCTTGGTCGAATCACCATCCTGTCGAACATGCTACACAGACAACGAGACGGCGCAACACATACTTTGTGAGTGACAAGACGATCCATGTTGGGGGATTCTTGGCCGCACATGGCTAAGATTACAGCCGCTTCCCCGTCCAACATCCTCAGGTTTATCTCACGTCTGGGATGGCTTGAGTGACGTTGCGGGGTCGAACGACTTTAATCAGGTTGGCAGCATAAAGGGTCCGAATTGGTGGCCTATGAGCGCGTGTAGTACTTCTGACCACCCTCCCATCGTAATCCAGAATCCTGAATCCAGAAGTGTAATCAATTTAGTAGCACGAATATATGGAGTAATAAAGAAAAACAGAATAGAGACTTGCATAATAAACATTGAAGAACAACGGTCCTGTATAGACAGATGATAGAAGAACTATTCGCACATAGAAACACATACTGTATTTATCGATCTAGACTGATTGTGGAAAATAATGAGACAGAAGGCCCACGCATTATATAAAAACTAGTGCTGTGCTAGTGCTATTGAAGCATTCGAATAGTTATTTGATTATGTGTTCGAATGATTCGAATAGTTCGAATAATTTGATTTACTTGCAGTAGTTTGAAAAGCTCGAATGCATCAATTTGTGGATAATTTGAATGTGTCCATGTGTTGTTTTTGAAATCTGCACCGTATGGACAATTGGACATAAGAACTTATTTTCCAAAATATTTACAAATTTCGCTTCGAGCACTCATCATTATTACAAATCAAATTAAGCTTTCAATAAAATTTCAAGTGTTACAAGAAACTTTAAAAAGTTCGCAAAACTCTCGCTTTGCAATTTAATTTCTAGCAACATTTTGAGTTTATTTTGGGGATATTGGCGTTATATTTTGTTTAAAGAGAAATACGTGAACGTGATACTACCAAACAGAATACATAACGAATTAATTTCTGGTACTTTTGACGTTATTACCAGGTCTATCCTTACTGATTGGAAGTTGATCGCCAAACGGGGAACTACTGCGACATTTTTCAAGAAATAATAATAGTGTCTCTTATTTTCATTAATTTCAGCTTGGCTCCCGTTAAAAAGATCAGAACAGAACTGATCGTTTGATCATTGCGACGTTAATTTATTAATTGTATTTAAGTGTTACTTCGTGCATTACTACTTCTACTTTAATAATATCCATCATAATTTTATTACACGTTCCGAGCGAGGTTTTACATAAAGTATTATGTAATTGCTGCCTTTAACAATCACTTCAGTAATCTCTGATACAATAACGTACAATCAAATTCGAGTACCTATAAATTCACTCCTTAAAATTCTTCAAGAGACAAGTGGATTGCAAGGAAACTGCCCATTGCAAAGAAAAACGTCCGTAAAAGATTTAATCAAATCTCATTAAATTATAGTTAACAATCATAATAATTCATCAAATCGATCGTAAAATGTCTAATTTGTTTGTTAAATTACTGAATAAACGCTTCTAGATTACTAAGTAACCTTTTACATACATCGGAATGCAATTTCTGACAATGTTTTATTATCCTGAAACTGTTCAACGTATAAAGGAAGCGAAGGACTCTTTTTTCTATAGAATTCAATTGCAAATTCGCATTTTTTGTAAAAGATCTTGTTCGAATTATTAAGTTATTCTTAGCCGATTTAATTATTTTTGGGGAAATTAAGTCACATTCAAACTTATTTCCGTGTTCACAGGCGCCCGATTTATTATAAATGCATGGCTAAGTGACAAGGAAGTGATAAAGGAATTGTAACACGGTCGAGGTTTCTTCTAAGAACTAATGATTTTATATTAAAATTACAACAGATATGCAAAGTTGTCAATAAGAAATAAAGCAGTATATATAACGGTAACGCCCTCATATACCTAAGAGAACTTAACAACAACACACAAAGGTCATAGCCATAAACCATATTGATTAGAGCTGAATCCATTTCTGCTGTTGCCACCATAAGTTATAGCTTCAGATATTAGTTATCTAATTATTTATTTATAAAACTTCGCTCTTTCAAAAAAAAAAAGAGCCTCGTTAGTGATCAATAAATAAAGAGTGAATTTTAATTAATTGTATTTTGTTTTTTAAATGATCCAAATTCCGTTACTGGTAAATGAGATTCTCGCTTAAAAAACTTGTACATATAATTCATTGAGGATCCCGATCGTTTAGTTTAATTGGGACCATATTATTGCTTCAGTTTTTAAAATGGATAACAAATTGTGACAATGCTCAATAAATTGATGAAATCTCCAATTTTTCAAAATACATACTTGTTATATTCCAATCCTATTATGTAAGTGGTACCATTCGTTACCTAGTCAGGGCTTTAAAAAACGATGTGGCTTAATGTCACAGTTACAGTGTTGTTGAGCATTGAATTTTGGGGTTCGGAAAAAAAAACCCGGAAAAAAACCCCCGGAAAAAAACCCCGGGAAAAAATCCCGGAAAAAACCCCAGGAAAAAAAAACCGGAAAAAAACCCCCGCAATGCAATTTCAATTGATACAAAATGGCAACATGACACTAAACAAAGTTTGCCAGTAGAAAAATGCCAAACTTAAACGTAGATTGCCACTAAAGCGCCTAGGTTATTAATTTGTAGGTTTAGTATATTTTTTTACAATTGATAAAAAATGGCAACATGACACTAAAGTTTGCAAGTAAAAACAATGCCAAACTAAAACGTAGATTGTCACTAAAGCGCCTAGGTTATTTGCAGGTTTAGTATATTTTTTTTCAATTGATACAACATGGCAACATGACACTAAACAAAGTCTGCAAGTAAAAAAAATGCCAAACTTAAACGTAGATTGTCACTAGAGCGCCTAGGTTATTTGTTGGTTTAGTATATTTTTTTTCAATTGATGCAAAATGGCAACACGACACTAAACAAAGCTTGGAAGTAAAAAAAAATGCCAAACTTAAACGTACATTGTTACTAAAGCGCCTAGGTTTACATTTCAATGTTGGGACAATATTGTAAACTCATATTCTACGAATATATTTACAATGAAACGCAAATATTGAACCAATATTAAATGCTACATGGGACCGCTATGTATGCGCCGAAAACTATTACCTCTGCTCCTTGTGAATGTTCCAATGACAGACACGGAACTTCATCATATACATTTAATTGTTGGTATCTTGAACACAAGATCTTCACGGCCGTTTACTATAGATAGGTCTTTTCTGATTTATTTATTGAATATTTCAGAAATAACAAAATATTGTATTTGTTCAAAATGATTTAACTAAGTCAAGAAATAGAGTTACAATAATTGATTATCCGGAAGTGGGGTGAGATTTGAACAATTTTTTCATTTTTAAATCTAAGTAAACTGTGTTGGGCAAGTAATTGAAACTGGTGTATGTCTAAGTATGTAAAATGTCACACAAATTCATTTAAAATCAACCGAAATAGGTACGGTACGCAACATTTGGGCGCTGCCGTTTGCGCGCCACCGTTTTAGCGCTGCAGTTTGGGTGCCACTGTTTGGGTGCTAGATTATTTACCGCCGGTCGTTTGGGCGCCGACTGTTGTCCGCCGAATGTTTGTAAGTTTCATGAATTCTAAATAGTTTGAAATTATGGAATACGGCCGGTTCGCGCTCGACCGATTTGCGCTATTACCCGAAGTCGACCAGTTTGCGCTCTTCGATTTTTATTATAGAAATGTAACACTATAAACCTACCTTATTATCATCGATCGACCGATTTGCGCTCTAGTGTATTATAATTTTAAATTCACACTATAACGTTTATCAAAATGTAAGATAAAAGAATTTAAAAAAAACATCAAATTATAAAAAAAATCATTTTATCCTATTGCTTTTGTTTCAATTTAAAAAAATATACTTAACTAACCTTTAACCATTAAGCCTAAAACTGTAACCCGACTTTACTTGTTAACTAACAAAATTGTCATAATAATAAGATTCCAAATACGATTTTTTTGTCTTTTCATTCAAAAATAAAAATATATTATTAGAATAATATTTCTACGCCTCGGCGCCCAAATGTCCCAGCAGACAAATGGCGGCGGCCAAAAGGCAGCGCCTAAACGACCGCGCCTAAAAGTCCTGCTTGGGAAATTAGTAGCTGATCAATCTCATACTACAATTAAACGAATTATCCGATGGTATCTTAGGCATACTTGTCTCCAGTATATTATATCTGGTTGATCAAGATGGCCATCAGTCGTTCCGTGGCGGACGTGGTGGTAGGGAATGGCTCCCTTGTTGCTGCTCTTGTAGTGCTGGCAAGTTGGTCGTCTTATTTGAAAATTTTGGAATCTTGTGCGTTCCTTGTATACCTGGTAATTTGCAGGATCCTCACAGCAGTTTGCAATGTTCGCATAGGTAACTTTTTATTTCCCCGTCTTCGTGTAGTTCATAGTCAAATGTTTGTCGGCAGTGCGTTTTTGCCTAATAAATGCCACGCGAATTTTGGAAAGTTAGGCAGCGGTGATAGTGGTTTATTTCCGTTCGGGATTATCCTCAATCTCAACATATATTCTAGGGCTAACACTCTGAGGTTGTGATTAGATTAATTTCGTCAACAGTAGGGATGGATTCGGGCCCGGGCTTTCGGGCCGGCCCGGCCCGAGCCCGGCCCGATTTCGGGCTCGAATCCGGGCCGAGCCAGCATAATTTTAACCGGGCCGGGCTTCGGGCCGGGCCATACTTTTTCCGGGCCGGGCCGGGCCAAAGAGCTCGGGCTTTTCGGGCCATTCGGACTTTTCGGGCCGACCCGAAACCATTACATGTACTATAACGAGAAGGGTTATGTGTTCAAAGTTTAGTGCGCATCATTGCTAACATTGTTATCGTTATAATTACGATTTCGATTAAATGATCAAATTACTAGTATTGTTTACGTGAAAGTAGAGAAACAAATAAACAATTGTTTATCGGATTTGTTTATGATACCCAATAACAAAAACCCTGTGTCCAACATAAGGAAGGCCACTATGGGGATTTCGGAAACGGTAAGACATAGAGTTTCGGTTAAATGGGAGAAAAGTTGGGTAATTTTGAGTTTGGTAAAGTGACATTTTTAATCTGACGAAATTCCGAACCGTTCCGATGTTATGCGACAAAAAGCGAATTTTCAGGATTTCGATTCTGACAAATTGTTATTTGCCGTTGATGTTAAATTAAAAGTAAAAGAAGCTTCTACAGGTACCTTTTAACGTTCTTTAACATTCCATACAGAAAATTGGGATCCGACGTTTCGTTTTCAAGTAACCATCATCAACTTTATCAAAATCTAAGTATGAATTTGTATCCCTCCCAATAACATTGAAACTGAATTTGATTCATAAATGGGCTTTTGCTAACTGTACTTTCCCATCAAATTAATGAAATGACACAGAATTTTAGATTTTGAATACAAATTTTATAACCAAGTAATTACAAACAATCAACAAGACAAAAATGAACAGATAACATTTGATGAAAAGAAAATTTAAACATGGCACATACCAATAATTAACAAATAATTATAATGAATGCTTGAAAAGCCCTCCCTCGTCCTCCAATCGTAAATAGCATCTTCTAACTGCAGAATCCAAAGCATTCTTTAACATTGCAGGTGTTACAGTTTGGAATGCGTTAAGTACAAACTTTCGGAGTTCTTCTTCTATTCCAAAGATATCTTTGTAAACATAATTTCTTATGTACCCCCAAAGGAAAAAAATCCAGCGGGGTTATAGGGGAAGGACGAGCTGGCCAGGGTGTTCCAGAAATGGTGCTTAAAACTCTTTCGGCAAACCTATTTGAAAGGTAATCCTTAACCACCTGTGAATTGTGCGCAAGTGCACCATTCTTCTGAAACCAACAATTGCGTACTACGGCTTAGGGTAAAATATCAAGAGAGTCTTCAAAAGTAGAATCTAGTAAACTTAAGTAAAATAGTAAAATAAGTACGAACTCGCAATTAAACCATAAAGTGTGATACATGCTTGAATGCAGAATAAAAAGCTCTTCTAATGTTACGTACGAAAAAATCAGGACCGTATTTAAAAAAACAAAGTTGATGATGGTTGCTTGAAAATGATATGTCGGATTCCAATTTGCTGCATGTCATATTAAAGAACGTTAAAAGGTACCTGTAGAAAGTTCTCTTACTTTTTATGTAACATCAATCACAAAGTAACAATTTATCAAAAACGAAATTGTGAAAATTCGCTTTTTGTCGCATAACTTCGGAACGGTTCGGAATTTCGTCAGTATAAAAATGGCATTTTACAAAACTCAAAATTGCCCAACCCATTTAACCGAAACTCTATCTCTTGCCGTTTCCGAAATCCCCATAGTGGCCCTCCTTATCTTTGACACAGTGTATAGTCCCTTTGTTGCTAAAAGTCGGGTCGGACTGTGTTATTTTTCTTCGGGCCGGGCTTCGGGCCGGGCCAGACTTTTTTAAGTTCGGGCCGGACCGGGCTTGCCTCAAAGCCCGGCCCGGCCCGGCCCGAGTCCATCACTAGTCAACACTCAACAGTGATATATGTGTTATTGTGAGGAGTAACCGGTTCAATCATGTACCCTATTTGGAATAATCTTCTTTAATGAATACACTGTGCCTCGAAACTTCTCTTGCGTTGTTTGTGTGAAACTGTTAACTGAGACCCTAGTTAAACACATTGGGGGGGTTTATAGAAACGAGGACTCCTGTGAAAAGCTGCATTAAATTTCATCTTTATTATTCGAGGATTTAAAAGGCAAACCCAACATGCTTAAATTGCATTTTATAAAAGGGGAAGAAATACATAAAACACAAATCAACCAAGACTACAATAAGGAAAGAAAATTATGATTTGGGATACTCACTTATAAGAAATATCTCATTTAAGGGTTTTGCACAAACTTCGAAAGTACTTGTATATTTCGGCACAAACGAAGTACAAACGGTAAAATTTCATTCGAAATTAAAAATTGGAGAGGCTCGAATTTCCACAGCGTCCCATATTTATTTTACTGATACATTTTATAAGTGTTGTGCACAACCGAAAAATCTTTGTGCACTTTTCAGCACAAAAGAAGTGCAACCTAATAATGCGTATTTGGTAAAAAAAGAGGAGGTGGGTGGCTGGGGAAGTGGATTATCTAAGAAAAACTCCGTGTGAGATCCTTTTAACGTTCTTTACTATGTCAAAAGTCATCTTTGGGTAACCTTTGCAACAGAGTTACATCTTGCACCAACAATTTCTAGAAATGGGAAAGTAACATAATCCAATAATATTTTTCTCAAGGGTTTTCCTCCTTTGTTGCCTCACTAACGTTTGTAGAGGTTAATAATATTCATTCAAAATTTTGGCCGGTTCACATAATTCTACCTCTGATGCAATGAGGCGAATTCAGCGTATAGTTAATCATAAAAAATTGTTGAGTACTACTCTGATTATTTATTGGATGGAAGGACTACATTATTTTTCAATAACTTTCACAGGTCATGTTAAATTTTTCGCGAACGTTTGGCAAATTTCGCAGTTAAAATTTCATATTTTCCACAACAATTTCATTTTTTTTGCATGCCGAAAATATTTCACTATTGCAATCTTCAAATAAAATTTACAGTCGGCTGATCGCCAGTTGCGTAGAAAGCATATATTTTTTCGTGCGAATCTGTCTCAGCTGCAGTTGTGCTACTTTTTAAAGGCCCGATAAAATAACATGAAAAAATGCGCAAATCCTGTTAAATTTGGGATATTTTTTATTCGCGAACTAGTTCGAAATAATTACATTAAATGTCTACAATTCGTTTTAAGAACGGCTCTTTTGATGTATATTTGCTTATAATTTTAAATTGTGATGTTGCAAGTTTAGGGAAGTGATTGTAAATCATGTTGCAACCGGTATACAAAAATGAATGAATTAAATTTAATTAAAATTCCACCTAGGATTTAATTTATATAAATGGTATAAAGAAACAAACCTTATTTGTAATTGTAAGTTTAATGAGATACGTTAATAGTAATATTAATGTGCGACAAATTCATTGCAAAATGAAGAGATTAGCGGCAAAGAATGTTTGAATAGCGAAAAAAATCTTTGATTTGTAACTGAGTTAAATACCTATCCATGTAGGTAGGTATATAATTTAGTCACTGATACTGTAAATTGAATTAACGTAGAGAATAAAGTTTTCAGGATAATATCGGGAGGAATGAAAATTTTTGGTAAAAATTGAGCATTTCTTAGTAATATTAGAATATTATAAAAGTGAAATTCAACATTACCGTTAAATTGATTTTATTTCTGAGAAATCTCAAAATATAAAAGTCCTTAATGAGTGTCTGGAGATCTCATACAATTCCTTCCAGAGTGATGTGACTCTGGAAGGAACTGTATGATCTATATGAAATTGGTAGCCGAACTATCAAATACACCTATTACTCAATACCAACTCACGTTTGAATAAACTGCTCCATTGTTAGCTTGTTAATTATTAGAATAAATTAATATACGAGAATGTAAGCTATCATTTTAATAATTCATTTCTTACAGCGATCGATTTCGGCCGTCAAAGACCATCATCAGGCTTAGCGTCGTTGTTGTTATTTGGTGAAGATGTTGTGAGCGAATGGTGATGAAATTGGATAGGATCGGAATAGTGGAGCTGTGTTCGAGTATGTGGTGTATGGAGGTTATCTTTAATTATCTAAAATTAAATACATTCTCGTATATTAATTTATTCTAATAACTAACTCACGTTTTTGATTTAGATTTATTCATGATTTGTAGTTGGATTTTTCCTTGTCGAAGAGGCTGATTTTTTAGATACACCTCCCATCTTATTGCAAGCCGTACATCTTCGAATTCATGAAATGGCGACAGATTTTTGAAAGATTTACGAGCACTGCCTCAGTTTCATCCCCATTCAGCATTTATTATATCCATTTTTCTTGGAGTGACAACATCCTTCAAATGTTTCGAACTATGAAAATCTTGTAACACTAAAAGTTCCGCGTTTATGAATATCTACCACGATACACGGATGCATGAGTGTTAGAGACGGCCAATATACCTGGAATAACACCACGCATGCAGTATGACTACCACTGGGTTTCACCAGATGTAACAACCCCCTTAGGTACTAATTTGATTGCGTGAATTCTGAGAAGGAAATGTGTCAAAGTGCATTATCCTGATATTAACCCCCGAGTCAAAACTATGTGCTTTTGGCTATAGGTAATAACATTAGTAAGCGGGAATTAGTAAGCGTGATATGATCACAGATATATTGCATTTTTTCCTCTTCCTTTTATAGCTGGAAGTCTACCACGCAAACCATAACCTGTCGGTGACCCACGTGAACAGACAAATGCTCTTTCTAACTGCCCATTTGATATTTGAAATATCTATTGAAAAAGTTTGTCACACCTCTTTCACCTCTGCTTTCGGTTTTCTTATGGTTGATTAGGAATTCTGGATGCACTAATACACTGTTTCTTCATACTCTTGTTCTTTTCTGCGAATGTTTGTTGGCCTCTCTGAAGTGATTTTTTCCAAAACTTTCAGACTTAGTAACCTTTGGCCTATAATAATTCTTTGTTGGATTATTTTTGTATTATTTTTAAACTAGGAATAGAAATTTAAGAAATATTCAAACCTTAAGGATTTAGGGCGCCCTTCACTTCAGAATTAAGACGGACCTGCAATTATACAGAATGGAGTTAATAACCACACCAAACATAACTATAATTTGGAGGAAAAACAAATGTTTCAAATAAAAATGTCAAATACAGCGTCGTAAGGATTATAAACCCTTATATCGACTAACGTACATTTACTATTGCAAACTGAAACCTTTTTCAGAATACCCAGGTATGCTAATTAAAAAATGCTTCTCGTTCTCTGCACAAAATTCTACGAAGCAATTCCATTTTTTGATTTTTACAAATCGTGAGGGGTGTTGTGCACATTTTTTTTCGAAAAAAAATTTCTAAAATTCTTCGTTTCAAAGGGTATCCATTAATTAGGAGAAAATTGTGTTTCCTCTATACCAAAGAGATAGGTTGCGGAGACAACAATTCGTAATCCGTTTTCCCAGGAATTTGGAACCTTTTTTGTTACTAAACTAAATTCAAAATACATGTATTATTTTTCGTATGAGAAGAAGAAGATTGTAGCAACTTTATTTGCGGTTTCTTCAAATAATAAAGAAGTCACCCTTTGTAATAAGTTTTTTTAGGTGTGGTGCCCAAATCAGAGCAGTACGATTTGATTAATAAACTTATGAGAACCTCAAACTACCAAATGCCTTTTCTTAATTTAATAATTTTAACAATTTTAAGGGATAATTTTGTAAAATGCTATATTTCTTAGTGCCATGGAGTAATAGGTTATCAATATTGTGCAATACATGTTCGACTCCATAAAGAGTTTTAAGTGTTTTTGCAAAATATATCAGTAAAGAAGCAAAAAGTGCATTAGACTATGGGATAGCTAGTTACTATATCTGTGGAAAATACTTGAAAGGGAACAGAATAAAAAATGCCTCGGTTCGGATACCTTGAAACGTTTAATATCATTTATAGGTAAGGGCCTTAGCGTAAAATCATGAAGAACAAAAATTTCTCACAACTCCTAAAAAGGAATATTAGTCACCATATGAATATTTGAAAATCAGCTAAGGCATCTAAAAGAGATTATGATAGTTTTCAACAATATTTTGCGGTACGATAATATATTTGGGGTTAAGTTTAGAGGTACCCTCTGAAGGACGTCAGTTAGGCACATTGAAAAAGTGATACTGTAGCATGTATTTTAGTAAATTTGGCTCACGCCGCAGTCTGTATGAGTTTTTTGCATGAAGTTAAGTAATATTGGAAGATTAAAATGATGGCTTTGTCAAGAGTGAGATCCTTAGGAAATCCTTAATGTACTGGAGACTGCCAGTATGCCGATAGCTGTGTTGTGCAGATGCAACCAGCTCAAGCAGTACACAAAACTATGGTACTCATGTACCCAAAGAATAAAATCGCAATTCCCTTTCGAAAATCAAAAATGCTGGGTTGTGTTTCTCACACAAGTTATGGTTTTACCCCATTTTGAGCTACTTTCAACCAACAGACATGGATCCAAACAATTTACGGCTAGGTTGTTATGTTTCAATTTAAGATAATTGCAAAGGTTCTTTGTCGTGATTTTTACACTCTACAGAAGTCACAGTGGAGTACTAGACCTGCAGAAGACAAAATATCGATGTTTCGCACTAGCGTTGCAAACCTTTTTTGGAGTATGGATAAGCTAAGCTAAGATAAGATAAGATATTTATTAGCGTAGTCAAATATTACAATTTGTTACACAGGTCATTTTTATAAATATTGAGAGATATGAAGGTACCAGTTGAGTTTAGGGTCAAGGTTTAGGCCCAAAAACTTTCCAATTGTGTCATGTTCTGAAGTCATACCTCTTAATGCAAAGCACAGTTTAGTTGATTTGATTTCAATCAGGCTTAAGCGATTAGCCAGGAACCATTCATTTATTTTGCAAAAGACGTGTTCCATATTATTTGAGATGCCCCCGTAATCGTGATCAATGAAGGAGATCGCAGTGTCGTCTCCATAGATGTAAAGTTACGTATTTTCTAAGTTAATATTAATATCATTAATATAAATTAAAAATAATGTAGGCCCGAGTACTCAACCCTGCGGAACACCACAATTCATATCATACTCGTCGGGTCAGATTGCTTATTATTGAATGATATATAATATCTCTATTAGAGAGGTAACTTTCAATCAACCTAACTAATGAGTTAGAGCATTTATAGTGCACTAGCTTACGCAGCAAGATTTCCCAAGATACGCAATCAAACGCCTTCTGCAGGTCGCAAAAGAGAGTACCCATGAACACCTTATTTATATTTTTGATGAGTTCCAGAATAGTATGAATAGTAGGTAGATCTATTAGCTCTGAAGCCATATTGTTGTAATGGATAGAGTGGATGAAACTCGTGAACATTCATGTAGCGCCGTTAGAAACGAATTGCTTAGTATTTGTATTGGACCATCCTACCCTGAGAAAAGGTATGGTATTTCGCTGTCGAAATTATAAATAATACCTAACTATTTCCATTGATTTTCGTAGTGGGCCAAAAAAATTAAATTGCTCCGAGTTCATAAGCGTCCAATACCTTTTTGACCTATTTAGGTCGTCGACTACGATTTTAATTAAATATACCTTCAGGAAATTTATAGAAAATACGCTGTTTGTGCAAATTATTTACAGCTGAGTTAATTTTGATATATAGACAATAAAAGTCTCTCATAATTTTGTGATTTGGGAATTTTGAAAGGGTCGTAGAACCATAAGGAACTTACCTTGATATTTATAATCCGGATTATTTGATAAAAATATGAAGGAAAAGGTCGAATTTTTTATTTTTCGAGATTCCAATTTTATATGGTTAAACAAAAATGGCTTAATTAATTTAAAAAAAAGTTAATTATCGACTGCTTCAATAAAGATCGCAAGATTAAGTGATCGGTGTCACA
This sequence comes from Pyrocoelia pectoralis, assembly GCA_036250285.1. Lineage (NCBI taxonomy): Eukaryota > Metazoa > Arthropoda > Insecta > Coleoptera > Lampyridae > Pyrocoelia > Pyrocoelia pectoralis. Next base: position 31,104,366 of record CM070080.1, read on the forward strand.
TTAGTGTGTAGTTTCACTTGACCAGTCCGGCGAACTGTTCGATTTGATGAAAATCGAAAGTATTTTAAACTAGAGCAACGCCCGAAGGCGTCATGTAGACGGATGGACATACACGTATTAAGACGATATGTACCTACTCATATTTTATTAAAGAAATAAAATATTCTGTGGGAACATTTTGTTCAGAAATCTAGTTAACCGTGAATTTGTCGATACCCACCTGCTCGTTTTTATTTTTTTCCTCTTAATTTTATGGTAATACAAAGTAATAAAACTAAAAGAAGATCAAACACTTTTTTCAAGGTTTCAACCATTAATTTGTTTTTGATGTGTTTGTTGTCTCAGCTAATTCGTTTGAGTATCGAATAAACGTCAATTAAAGCACTCGATATTGCTTAATACCTCTACTAATTACACAATAATGAAAAGTTAAGATTTCGTCTTGTGAGAAACGGTCACTGTGTTACCGTAATATTATAATTTTTATTTAACACGATTACTAAAACGACGTTAATATGCAAAGTTAATAGTAGATACAATGACGGATCAGTTTCCATATTTATAAGAGAATTTTTCAATTAGCGAAAAGTTAATTGATTTCTAAGCTTCGAAAAGTGAAAACGTGACGCCACTGATATTAAATTTGGAAAATTGATGGAGTTTCGGACAATTTTTGTTCGTTACAGTAACCTCGATTCCTAAGTTCGTTAAACAATATTAACAAAGTCAAACAATAAATGAGAATGCAATTATTTTACGTGGTAGATCACAAAAAAGCCAGCTAGTTAAATGTGTAAATTATGATAATCATGTGTGGTTATGCTCCTCTTTTAAATAATTACAAATTAGGCACATAATAAATTATTAGAGAATGAAATTCTTGGAAAACGAAAAAATGAATCTGAACAAGATTGTCTAAAATCAACTAAAGGTGCTGCAGTAACAATATTGGAGGAGAATGAAACAAATATGAACACACGTTTCGTTCCTTCAAGCAATATGAGAAAAAAAGCTGCCCAGCGGGTTAAAAAGTGGACGTTCACTGGGAAAATTACTGAATAAACCAAAACCAAATTTCGTAAGAGATTAAATTGTTTTTGTGGTATTTGGTTAGTAAAGGAGAAACATTTGCGAATATAAAATGTAACAATGAAATTGATCTGGAATATAGAAAACAGGTCCTAATTCGTAGGGCTGAAACACGCTGCGTGGAGGAGATGAGCGATGAAGATATTTATGAAATAATTTACTGGATTTTCCCCTTTACTCTACGAAAAAACCATCCACTCCTTTGATTAATATTGAGACACCATCAGCAGCAAGTCTAAAAATATTTTTGTCGCCCCGATTCAAGACTTTTTGAACGTACAAAAGGACCAAGCACTAAGCTTCTAATATGTCCACCCATGACTAGATGGTGAGCGCAAGTAAACCACAAACAAAGATCTATCATCTATGTAATGCCATTATTGTTCCGCTTCAACAGAAGTAAGCGTGCAATACATTGTGATGAGTAGTGGAACGAGCTTAAATGTGGAAAATGGGATCCAAACAATTGAACGGTGCCGTTTTGTGCCTTGTAGCAGACGAAGCTTTGGAACAGGAAAATCGATGAATGAATGTGTGAGGAGGGATCGAAGGTATTACGCAAAATAATTCTTCCTGATTTCACCTTAATTGTCCAACTGGCGCAGTGTGTGAAGAAAAACGAAAAAAACATCAGGAAGTGGGAAGATCGATATCTTCTCGTTACAAAAATATTTTGTAACATCTACAGAGGACACCATGGAAAAATTCATAATACCTTTTTACGTATGAGGGAAAGTATTTCGTCAATTTCGTCACCAGGACTGTAGCATCAACTGAAGTTGCAGACGACATTTATGCAATGCCCCAGGTGAAATTGGAATAATGGAAATGAAAGAGAACTAGAAACCTTTCAGCCGACCTATAATTCTTTGTCGATCGGCTGAACCTGCAAGATACTGTAAGCACTTATATGATCTATTCGTATGTACAGGGTGGGCCATTGAAAAGGAAACACGCCTGTTTTGGGACACTTAGACCAGTTTCTTAAAAAAATGCTCGGACACGTCCATTTTTTTTTTGGGGGGGACTACTTTTGATGTCAAATTTGACATTGTCAGGTCAACCCCCTAGCCCCAGCAACCCCTAACTCAAGAATTTAAATAGGGAAAGGGTGTCAAATGACCCCTCATTTGAAGCGTCTTTCAATTGTTCCTTTAAAAGACTTTTAAAATGATGGTCTCTCGACCACCTTAGCGTAATTTATGTTTTCGTTGGGGGTTGTTAGGGCTAGGGGGTTGATCTGGCAAAGTCAAATTTGACATCAAAAAGTAAAAGGTGGCGTGTTTCAGGATTTTTCCTAAACAACATCTCCACCTTAGTTAATCTAGAGGGGGCTTTTGATGGGGGCTAAAAAAATTGAATAAAACTAATTTCAGTCATACCTACTATTGAATAGAGAATTAAAAGACGCTTCAAATGAGGGGTCGCTCGACACCCTTTCCCTATTTAAATTCTTGAGTTAGGGGTTCCTGCGACTAGGGGGTTGACCTCACAAAGTCAAATTTGACATCAAAATTTGTACCCCAAAAATAAAAAATCGACGTGTCCGACCGTTTTTTTAAGAAACTGGTCTAAGTGTCCCAAAACAGGCGTGTTTCCTTTTCAATGGCCCACCCTGTATATTCAGCAGTAATTGGCCCACGAAATTCATGTAAAAAGCAAGATTCTCCATCATTTAGACCAACAGAGTTGGTACATTGAGAATTTCCTAGAAACTACCTGTCGAGATAAGAGACAATTTGGTAAGGCTTTGTACGGTATAAAATTGAAATAAAAAATTATCACTATCCCACTAAAAAAGCTTCTTCTCCACGTAAACTAAAGATGTAGATGAGTTAACTGAATTTTTGAGCAAAATACTCACTGATAAGGTATGTAAGATGAACAAAAACATTAAAGTAGTGTCCTACAGAAACAAAGTTGACACCAAATATGGTACCTCAGGAAGAGGCAGATACCAAAATAACTCTGCACGCACTTCACGCCATTAAGCGTTAAAGGATTCTCTCCTAATACTGATGCTTTAGTACTATGAGCAGGTTTACGCAGCTTCCAAAAGGTACGCACTTGCCAAAATATATACAGCGCTTGGACCAGAGCATGCAGCGTTAGGTATGCGTACTTCTTCTGGAAAAGATGTAGCTAAAACGAGTACTTCATTTTGGAATCTGTTTATGGATATAAGTCGAACAGTACCAACATATTTCGCAACCATTAACCGCTTTAACCTTAAAAAATACAGATGAAGAACGTTGTTTGATATTACCTCGAACATGTACCATCGAAAACTACTTGTGAAGATTGGTTTAAACGTTTCAGAAGTGGCGATTTTGACAGTGAGGACAAGGAGGGCTCCGGAAGAGCAAAAACAACTGAGGATGCCGATCTGCAAGCGTTTTTGGAAGAAGATGGTACGAAAACACAACACCAACTTGCGGAGACATTAAACATGAATCGCCAAGTACAGCGTGAGCCAAAAAGAATGGGGCCAAGTTGAATTTCGCGCCACATAATTTGATAGTTTTGGATTTCTTCAATTGGTCACTTTGTAAAATATTTGTTGATATCTGTCATTCATTGAAAAGATACACAATTTTTTGGGTTAAAAAGGAAGTATTTTAAAAAAGAAGAATTTCGTTTTATGAAATAAAGTTTAATTAGAATGTTGAAATACTTCGTAATTCCTATAAGTGCCATGCACATGTATAAACTAAAGGAAATGACGCAGTCCTACCAACTGTGTAAGATTTCAAATTGGCGGGAAATTCAACTTGACCCCATTCTTTTTGGCTCACCCTGTATTTCCAAACGTTTATATGCCATCAGAAAAATTCAAAAGGAAGAAAGATGGGTTAACTGAGCGAAAGTTGGAAAGTCATAGAACCGCTCCCAAAATATTGCTTTTGTGGCGATGAGAAGTGAATAGGCATCGTTACCGAGAACGAACCAGAATGAGACGCTCTGTGTTATCGCACCTCTATCTAATCCATCGTCCAGGACACCATCTGCTATCGCACTCGCCGTATTCACTGGACCTTCTGATTATCAATTTATTCGGCGGATGACGCATTCCTTGGCTAGGCCCAGTAGCGGCGTAGCATGGGTTCACACTCGGGGCGGTTTTATATTGAGCACCCCAAAAATAAAACAACAAATACTAAACGTGCTTACATAATACATAATAATTTTTTCAACAGATTGATATTTTGTACATAAATTATAAATGTTTATTTACAATACGCTCAATGGCTCAAACGTATTTTGCTCCATAAATAGCCAAAATGCCGCCTTTTGAATTTGCCGTCCCGACAAAGGGCAAGAAAGAATCCCGTTCGCGTTCGCTCTTTAAATTTGTATGGTTTCGGTCTAGCTATCTTTGTCATTGTAGTACACTTAGGCCGGCCGCACATTGGACGCGTTTTCATACGAATTTGACTCGTGCGAATACGTATGTACACGCACGAAAAATCCCGACCTTCCAAGTACTATTGGAGCGCGCACACTGGTTACGAGTTGGTCATACGTATACGTGCGTGTAGTTCCGACGTCCGAAAACAATCCGAACATGTTGGGATTTTTAATGCACTTTCGTGCATTGAAATCGTCCATAATATGAAGAAATTCACCGAATTAATCTCTTTTTAAACATATTTCGCGCACCCATTCAGTTCTACGATAGCGATGACGCCGAGTCGCCGACGCAATCTCCGAGTTAGAAGAGAATTATCTTGAAGATACAGATTATTTATTACACACCAAAGAGAAGAGAACTTCACAAAAGCGATATCACCGGTACGCGTACTGTCTATTTGACGGAGAAAAACGTATTCAGGGTGCGGACTCAATTCGTACGACCATTATTCATACGTTTACGTACGATACAAATTCGCATCCAAAGTGCGGCCGGCCTTATGGTAAATAATTCTTATTAGATAGAGATTCACGGGAAGATTCGTTTTATCTCTTTCTGTCGGAGTAACATAATTCTCACCGCTAGGGTATGTCCATTAGTATATAATATATGTCGATGGTTTTCACTACGTTGTCACCCCTTGGTACTTGGCACCCGGGGCGGACCGCTCCCCTTTACGCCGCCACTGGCTAGGCCACACTTAGCCAGAAATGAAAATTGATCAAAACGTGTGGTTTTATCGTCATTGTATTCATTTATTGCTAGAAGGATGACAAAAATGTCTAGCTAGCGAGGAACGATACTTTGAGTAGACCCATTTTTGTATTTCTCTTGAAATTTTAAAGTTTTCATTGATCCAAAAACACAGAAACTTAGTTGCCCAGTTAGTATTGGGCTTAGATGTATTCTTTCATACATACCTGTAGTTTCTTAGTTTATCTGTTTAATTCATGAACAATTAAGTTTTATTACGCGATCCTTGTTTCCAAAATTAGCTTATCTCAATACCAAAGTAATCAAGCAAAAGAAAGCTAATGTTTTACTTAATACGTGTTTTTTGAATGTATATAATAATAATATAATAGTATTTTCCGGATATCGTCTTGGAAACAACATTTTCCTGCTTATTTACACAAAGGAAAACTAATTTTCCGGACTAGTACTGTCGTCTTATTGCGATTTCCGGAAAAATTTAATACAAAAGACGTCAGCAAAATCTCCTACTTGACTCGGAGCTTTAAGTGCCTCGTATTTCAATTTAGCTCCTCTTCAGTAATGTGAAATTTTCCTGACTTTTATCCAAATAATTATTTCCGCAAACATTTTCCTGCTTTTTTACGCGCAGGAAAATTGAATTTTCCGGACTAATACCGTAAAGACTTCACAAGATGCAAAATATAGTTTTAACTATAGTTACCTACCAACAAAATTGACAAGCCTGATTTTTTTGGAATTTCTAAACATTTTTTCTAAAATTTGTAAATTTCGTCTTTTGCGATTTTCGGAAAAATTTAATACAAAACATGTCAGTAAAACCTCCTACTTGACTCGGAACTTTAAGTGCCTCTTATTTCAATTTAGATCCTCTTTAGTAATGTGAGATTTTCCTGACTGATCCAAATAACTATTTCCGGTAACATTTTGTTGCTTATTTACGAGCAGGAAAATTGAATTTTCCGGACTAGTACTGTAAAGATTTTATAATACGCATAATATAGTTTGTAACTATAGTTACCAACAAAATTGACAAACTTGATTTTTGTGGAATTTGTAAAATTCGATTTCCGGAAAAATTTAATTCAAAACACGTCAGTAAAATTTCTTACTTGACTCGGACTCGGAGCTCTAAAATACTCGCCACACAGTGCCTCGTATTTCAATTTAGTTCCTCTTCAGTAATGTGAGATTTTCCTGATTTTACGTAAATAACTATTGTTAATAGAATGTTTCTACGGTATAGCTAATCGACAGGTAAAATTTGAGAGTAAAGTAGAAAAGCCAAGGCAAATTACGACACGAAAATTAATTCCGTCCGTATTTCACGTGAAAAATTACATGTTTGGATTGTGCTACCTACAAAAATAATTTACTGACATATTAAGATAAATCAGAATCAAAAAAATTCAAATTAGTAGATTATAGAAGAAATACTGCCGTAGAAACATGATTCACTTTTCTAAGCAGTTGGTTGTTTTTATTAATTTGTAGGTAATAAAACCACTGCGGAAAACGGTAGCAAGGATTGAATTAATTTCAAATTAAAGAAATGTAATAAAAAGTCCGCGCCCTTCATATATCACCGTTACCTGTCGAAATTATTAAAAACCGTGTTATTTAAATATCAAAAAATGTATTTAAATTTTCCTCGAAACTGTGTAAGTGATCAAACTATTTAATTAGAACAAGTTTATTAAATTACTTTACATAATTACAGACGGTAGCTTACACATTATTTTTCAATTTTTGGTATGTTAAATACGTACATTATCGTATAATTTATTGGTTTAAATTTAATTCCTCCACAACTACCTGGAAAATTATGGGAAAGTGGTTGCACTTCCGTAAACAACAACAACAACATGATTAATGCTTGTAATTTATTATACCTACATTCAATCGTTTTTTTTTTTTGGTATAAACAATTATTGTGGTATTCCCAAACCTGTTGAAGATAATATTTACAAGGCCCTAATAGAACTCAAATTGAATCCACTCCTTGTTCATTTTAATTTTAAACTTAATATAAACACATTACCACACCACGTTCTATACTTTGCGACGCACTAAACTTTCCAAAAAATGACGAATCGTTATTGTATATACATTTTGACAGTTTTAGTACCAATTTCGAACGCTTAAAATACTGTATAGCAAGGTTCTGATTAGGATTAATTTAAAAGTAGGCCACGCGTAATGTTGCCTTTTAACGGTTTGAACTATCAGCCATTGAGCAATTTAGTACTGCGATAGTATTTTGCACTGCAAGTTATTTACAAATAACGGCAGCCAATTCAAATATATTACAACATATTTTTTTCAACTCGTTGTCTGCTCCATAGTGTTGGGTGTTGTATGTGTGTCACTGTAAATTGATACTCTTGAGACTAGACTGACAACAAGGTTCGAGATCGATACTAAACGCTAGTGGTGCTGCGAGACGAGGCGAGACTTACGGAGAATCTCGTCTCACCTGCCGACATCGCTAGTGTTTGCATCTTGCTGCGAAAATACGAATGCAGTATATTATAACAGAAATGAAATAAATACTGATCTTGGTTATCTTATTTGTTATTTATATTGACTTCATTTTATTTTTGAATGAGTATTCTAAAAAATAATTAACGATTATAGTTTTACAAAACATTTTGATAGAAGAAGCTGTCTGTTATTAGGATTCGATCATATCACACGATAGTGATCTATAAATGAAGCGGCACCAATTTAAGTAAGATAAAAATCTTAAATGATTTGCAAATTACAGGCCGTCATACCAAATTGTTATAAGGATCATCATATTGATGCAGTACGTGCATCGACTACGTATTATTAACTGAGCAAATCACTTTTTATAATTCCCTTATTTAATTCACTTACACTAACTTAATTTAAATTTTAAATCGAACACTTCTGTCATAACTTAATACAAATAAAACCCCCTTTGTGAGTCATGGACTACACTATGAATGAAAAAACACTTCTGTCATTTTTAGCTATTGCTGAGACGATTTAACTCTTTTAATAATCTTAATGTTACCTACTCATGTATTATATTTGACATTATGGAAGAATTTCTGGTAAATTAGTGGTGCTATTATGTGTTGCTTAAGCTCCATCATCCCTAAAAGGAAATATGGTCAGTTATATCGCAATACATTCCTAAGAATAAATGTACTGTTACAAAGATTGCATTTGTTAAGGCGGGTATGACTCATCCGCCGGAAGTTTCGAGAAAGCCGCGCGCGATGACTTACCGTTCCTTCTAGAATTTTCGAGAGCAAATGCGGACTTGTATAAATAATGCCGCTCAATTATTACGAGTCAGTTCATAGTTCACAGTTTTACAGTTTAACGCGTTCGCGAAGTTTAAATGTGATTACCTTAAACGTTGATTCGGTTAGACTTTTTAGTGATTAAATATTAAGTGTGATTAAAATAATTAGTGAACCTCTAGTGTAAATAAAGTGATTAATTCTTAAGTTAACAACTAAGTACCTATTCGTAATTAGAAATAAGTGATTAATAATTAGCGTGTAAATAAATAAATATTCGACTTGGTTTCTTAAATAAAGTTTCGTTACAATTGGTGTCAGGTGTGGGGTTAAAATGAAGAAGCTAAGTCAATTAAAGGTTGCTGAATTGAAAGTAGAGTTGGAAGACAGGGGATTAGACACTACCGGTGTAAAACTCGATCTTGTGGAACGATTAAAAGAAGCAATAATCAATGATGGAAATGATCCGGAAAATTATTACTTTCAGTCCGAGAATGAATTATTATTCCAAAACATCGAGAAAACATTAAAGGAGGAATTAAAAGAAAGTTCCACGGCATTAAGGGAAGAATTAAAAGAAAGTTCCACGGCATTAGGGGAAGAATTAAAAGAAAGTTCCACGGCATTAAGGGAGGAATTAAAAGAAAGTTCCACGGCATTAAGGGAAGAATTAAAAGAAAGCTCCACAACATTAAAGGAAGAATTAAAGGAACTCGCCGAAAGCTCTAGAACGATCGAGAGAAAAATGGAAGAAAATTCGAAAATATTAGAATTTAAATTCGATAGAAAAATCGAGGCAGTTCTGGAAAATTCGGCGGCTTTGGAACATAAAATAGTGGAAAACTTCCAACAAATAGGTGCAATAAAAGAAGAATTTTACGACAAGTTCCGGGAACTGGAGAGACGCTTGGATAGTCGACATATTGAAACCGAGAGGCATCAAATAATGGAGACTGATGCGCCCAACGGTGAGGAACAAGTAAGTAGAATCAGTGAAGTGCATGAGCCCACAATTCGACGACTGGATGCAGCAGTAAAGCCACCTACATTTGATGGGAAAACAACCTGGGAAAACTACTTCATCCAGTTCGACGCTGCTGCTGTGTCGAATGGCTGGAACGACGACCAAAAGGCTGTAGCATTGACAGTCGCCTTGCGCGGAGAGCCACTGGATGTTCTTCAGACACTCCCTCCTGCACAACGTAAAAGCTACGGCCACATAGTGGAACGTTTGGAGACTAGGTATGGGCATGCTCATATGGTAGGAGCTTTTAGGATGCAGCTCCGGAATAGGAGTCAGAAGTCTGGAGAAAGTTTGCAAGAGTACGAGGCGGATGTTGCCCGTCTGAGTCAAATCGTGTACAATAATGTACCTGATTCTGTACTGCAAGAATGGGCAGTAGAGAGGTTCACGGATGGATTGCGTGATCCCGAAATAAAACAGGCTTTGTTCTTGAGCCGTCCTAAGACGTTAACAGCTGCGCTCGCTCAAGCGCTGGAGATGCAAGCGGCTAAACAGGCAGTTAAAGGGCATGGATACGTCAGAACCGTGGAATCGGAAAATGCTGACCAGCTGGCAGAGAAAATAACTGCAACTATGACCGAAATGATCGAGAAGCTAGAAGGCACCGTGAATCTTTTGAAAAACAACAAGGAAGTCCGCTGCTGGAATTGTGGTGAAGTGGGCCATATCCGAAGGCGCTGTAAAAAGCCTATCAGGAGAGGCTATGGCAGAGGTCCCTCAATGGAGCAGCAGGAAAACTAAAACAGGTCGGTGTCAAGGGGCAAACGTCGACCTCTCATAATAGAGCCCTAACAGCATGCATATCCTTTTTAAATAACATAACTCCAAAGTCGATTGTTGTAGATGCTTTCGTGGATGGTTCACCAGTTAGGATGCTTGTGGATACTGGAGCTACGAGAACTATCGTGGGACCAAATGTAGTCAAGAAGAAACTCTCCACTACCAGATGGGGACTGCGTACAGCAACTGGAGATGCTGTGAAGATTTATGGAGAAGTGACTGTGAATATTGCATTTGGAAACTTTTGCATAAATGAAAAGGTTCTGGTAGCTGAGATTCAGAGTGAACTCATTTTGGGCATGGACATCTTGACGAAGTATGGCTTTAGGATGGATCTACAACAAGGAGTGATCCATGTTAATAATGAGGAACTGGTGATCCATCCACAAAAAGAGTGTGAATCGCGAGTGATTTTGTGCAAGGACACAGTGCTAAAGGACCGAACCGAAGTTATGGTCGCGGGTTGTTTGGACGGAGACTTTACTGAGGGCAGTGTTATGCTTCTCGAGCCCGCGAGTGATGAACAAGTGGTCGGTCGCGGTGTTTTAGTCGGTAAAGAAGTGTTCCGATGTAAAAAGACAATTCCGGTTCGTGTGATGAATGTCAACTATTATCCAGTGACTTTGCGGAAAGGCACTGTTCTTGGAGAATGTTCAAGTGTTTCGTGCGTGATTCGTCAAGTTAGCGGTGTAGACACTGGAAACACGGTTAATAAGAGCGGTGCATCCCAAATTCTGAATCAACTTTGGCCGAAGGATTCCCGCTTGTCAAAGGAGCAGCAGAAGAGGGTGAAAGAATTTATAGCTCGATTCCAAGACGTATTTGAAAGCAAGAATGGCTCCAAGGGAAAAACTAATCTCGTGCAGCACAAAATCAATACTGGGAGTGCACAGCCTATCCGACAGCCACCTAGAAGGCTGCCACTTGCCAAGCGAGAGGAAGCCGAGAAGATAATACAAGACATGGAATCTGAAGGTGTCATCGAGCCGTCGAGCAGTCCTTGGGCGTCACCGGTGGTATTAGTGAAGAAGAAGGATGGGTCGACGCGATTTTGTGTAGATTATCGCCGCCTTAATGACGTGACCAAGAAAGACAGTTATCCTTTACCGAGAATTGATGACACCTTGGATACGTTGTCTGGCTCCAAGTTCTTTTCTACCCTTGATCTGAAGAGTGGTTATTGGCAAGTGGGCGTAGCTTCTGAAGATCGGGAGAAAACGGCATTCACAATTGGAACTGGATTATGGCAATTCACAGTAATGCCATTTGGTTTATGCAACGCTCCGGCCACCTTTGAACGGCTAATGGAGTCCGTATTGAAAGGATTATCGTGGAAAACGTGTCTGGTATACCTGGATGACATAATTGTGGTAGGGGAGACGTTTGAAGACCACATGAAGAATCTCGAGGAGGTATTCCAAAGGCTTCGCTCGGCCAATCTCACGCTTTCCCCGAAGAAGTGTCACCTTTTTGAGAAAGCTGTCCAGTATTTGGGACATATCGTTTCCGACCAAGGTGTTGCCGTTGATCCGGAGAAAACTAAAGCCGTAAGTGAATGGCCAGTTCCAACAGATAAACATCAAATCAGAAGCTTCCTTGGACTGTGCACCTATTATCGTCGCTATGTGCCTGGATTTGCTACCATCGCTAAACCGCTAACCCGTCTCACTGAAGATGGCAGAACGTTTATGTGGACCGAGGAATGTGAAGCGGCGTTTCAAGAGCTGAAGTTGCGACTGATCAGTGCCCCGATTTTGTGCTATCCTCAAGCCGAGGGTGAATTTATATTGGATACGGACGCCAGCAATGTTGCGATTGGAGGCGTACTTTCGCAGAAACAAAATGGGCAGGAAAAAGTGATTGGGTACTTCAGCAAGGTTCTGTCAAAACCAGAGCGTAATTATTGTGTGACGAGAAGAGAACTTCTGGCGGCTGTGAAGTCCATCGAGCATTTCTATAAATATTTGTATGGGAGAAAATTCCTATTAAGAACAGACTATGCAGCTTTGAAATGGTTACTGAACTTTAAGAGTCCAGAGGGTCAAATTGCAAGATGGATTGAGAGACTTCAGGAGTACGACTTCAGAACTGAGCACCGAGCAGGAACCAGTCATCGAAATGCAGATGCATTGTCTCGGAGACCTTGCGGGTTAGATTGCAACCATTGTAATCGAGCAGAAGAAAAGATGGGGTCAATTTGTGCTACTACTTTGGTGGATGACTTTTGGCAACCTGCTGTCGTTGCTCAAGAGCAAGAGGCGGATCCTGATCTACAACCGATTGTGGAATGGAAGAAGAATGGAGATAGACCAAATTGGCAAGAGGTGGCGCGACATTCCCCCAATGTTAAGGCGTACTGGGCACAATGGGATTCCTTGGTGATGGAGGATGGTCTTCTTAAACGAATCCTGGAGAGTGACGATGGGCAAGAGCAGAAAAGGCAATTGCTGGTTCCGAGAAGCAGGGTCGCGGAAGTATTGAAGCAACTTCACGAGGAAGTTGGTGGAGGTCACTTTGGATCGAAGAAGACGTTGGAAAAGTTGCGCCAAAGATTTTATTGGGTCGGTTGCAAGAAAGATGTAGATGAGTGGTGCAAGAAGTGCACCGTCTGTGCCGCTAGCAAGGGACCGCATCGACGACCAACAGCTCCAATGAAGCAGTATAATGTGGGGAGTCCATTTGAGCGAATTGCAATTGACATCGCTGGTCCGTTCCCTGAAAGTGAACGCGGCAACAAATACATTCTGGTCGCGATGGACTACTTCAGCAAATGGGTTGAAGCTTACGCTTTGCCTAACCAAGAGGCCGTTACTGTAGCTGAAGTATTGGTTAATGACTGGATTTGCCGTTTTGGAGTGCCACTAGAATTACATTCTGACCAAGGAAGAAATTTTGAGTCTGCTGTTTTCCAGGAAGTTTGCAAAGTCATGGACATCAAGAAGACCAGAACGACGGCTTTACACCCACAGTCAGATGGAATGGTCGAAAGAATGAACAGAACAGTTAACAGGTATTTGTCCAAAGTGGTATCTGCCAATCAACGAGACTGGGACCAACATCTCAACTTCTTCCTTCTGGCGTATCGATCATCCATCCATGAAACCACTAAGCAAACACCTGCTAACGTCATTTTTGGTCGAGAACTCCGCTTGCCGTGTGATTTGAGTTTTGGTAGTAAACCTGGTGAAGATTTGGCTGGCGAGGGCTACGTGAGCGGCTTAAGAAGGAAAATGGATAGCATTCATAACCTAGTACGATCAAATCTTCAATGTGCAAGCGACCGAATGAAACAAAATTATGACGTTCGAGCTCAAGAAGGGGGTTACCAAGAAGAAGATTTGGTTTGGCTTTATAACCCTCAAAAGCGTCGTGGTTTGTCCCCCAAGCTTCAGAATAACTGGGAGGGTCCATACAAAGTGGTAAAACGAATTAACGATGTCATTTATCGTATTCGTAAAATGCCAAATGGAAAGCCGAGAGTTGTCCATTTTAATAGACTAGGACGTTATAACGGGAACAATCATGCGGATGGTGTACGCAGAGTAACGGAACGGAGGAAGGAAGTCTCATACGAAGAGTTTCAGAGGATGTATGGAGATAATAAAGTGGCTTCATTCGGCGTAACCATTGAGAGACAACAAGACCTCTTCACTCTGTCGTCAGAATATTCACTTGCTCATTGTGTGGCGGCCGATCTCCGCATGTCCCGTGGAATTGCTTCCGTTTTCAAAGCGAAGTTTGGTCAAGTAGAGAAGCTGCGAGAGTTTGGTCCACGTGTCGGAAGAGTGCTATGGTTAAGGGATCAGGAACGATTCATTTACTACTTGGTGACAAAGAAGTTATCGTCTGGAAAACCTGATTATCGAGAAATGTGGAATTCGTTGCTTGATCTAAAAAGAAGAGTGTTATGGAGTGGCATAAGGAAGATCGCAATGCCCAGAATTGGCTGTGGTTTAGATGGTCTCGAGTGGAGGAAGGTCCGGAATATGCTGGAGGAGATATTCCAGGGAACCGGTGTGCAAATCTTGGTTTGCAGGTTTAACCCGAAAAGTATCCCCACTCCGGGAACGGTGGATTGTCGGCGGACAGCGTTGCGCGATCTTGGACATGGTTTACCAACGATAGCTAATGAATTTCGAGACGAAATTGGTTTTAATGAGGGGGCAATGTTACAAAGATTGCATTTGTTAAGGCGGGTATGACTCATCCGCCGGAAGTTTCGAGAAAGCCGCGCGCGATGACTTACCGTTCCTTCTAGAATTTTCGAGAGCAAATGCGGACTTGTATAAATAATGCCGCTCAATTATTACGAGTCAGTTCATAGTTCACAGTTTTACAGTTTAACGCGTTCGCGAAGTTTAAATGTGATTACCTTAAACGTTGATTCGGTTAGACTTTTTAGTGATTAAATATTAAGTGTGATTAAAATAATTAGTGAACCTCTAGTGTAAATAAAGTGATTAATTCTTAAGTTAACAACTAAGTACCTATTCGTAATTAGAAATAAGTGATTAATAATTAGCGTGTAAATAAATAAATATTCGACTTGGTTTCTTAAATAAAGTTTCGTTACAGTACGGTGGAAACTTAATGGAAGTTCTGGGAGGTTTTCATTATGAAAGTTTTCGAAGTCTAATTGAATTCTGACTGGAAGCTCACTTTTTTTCTACGACTGTTTAATAATAGACTTACTCACTAGTTTTAAATAGCGATAATAACACCTATTACCTACCCGTAGGTAATATTTCACTACTCACGGGCTATTACCCACGAGTTGAATTAATCATATGACCCGTGACTAGTGACATTACATTATTATAATGGCTAAAGTTAACTAATTTATCCATATTGTTGTAAAGAAGATATGTTTAAAACGATTCATATACATACAGGGTGATTCATTAAGAATGTCCAATCTCTGAATTGTAGATTCCAGACCTCAAAATATGATGATTCTGCCCAACATGCCTTATACAAATATTGCTAGTTTCCGAGATACCGGGTGTTTAAAGTTTAAATATGAATTTTGATTTTCGCAATAACAATTAATTAATGTGATTAAAAATAATAGACAAGGGTTATTTGATATGAAGAGATCTTTGCGAAAACGGATCATAAATAATAGTTTATTGTTGTTACACATTTAGACAATAAATTTTTTTTTTAAATTAAAATTTATTGAACTGTTTAGAAGCAAATAACTCGATAACTGATCGAGTTACACGAATCAAACAAGAGTAACTTTTTTTTGTAGAATCTAACGCTTTTCCATATTTTATTATTAGTTTGCTAATAGTTCAGCCGAAAAAAATTTTTGCTTAGATTTACTAAACACAACCAAGTATAACTAGCGCCCTCTATTAGCAATGCTAAATTAGAGTCCAAATTGGCAATCCTCATGCAAAAAAAGGTAAAACTGCCAATTTTCAAAAAGAAATTGTGAAAAAATAGAAAGTTATTGCGAAAATCAAAATTCATATTTAAACTTTAAACACCCGGTATCTCGGAAACTATCAATATTTGTATAAGGCATGTTGGGCAGAATCATCATATTTCGAGGTCTGGAATCTACAGTTCAGAAATTGGACATTCTTAATGAATCACCCTGTATAGGTAGTTATGATCATAAAAGTCTAACTATAAAAGGGACCCCTAAAATCAGTAATCAAAAGTAATAATTGTCACACAATTAACGTTTGTTGACAACTAATTTTAATTACTATATATTTCGGTCTATAAAAAGCAAGTCGTAGAAAAAGTATAATATTCTACTCGCATGTAATAGCTATTACTCACTCAGATCATTACGACACTCGCCTACCGGCTCGTGGGCAAACTACATCTTCGTGAGTAATAGCTATCATTACATGCTTCATAAATAATATACTATTACCGTTTCAAAATATTGTCAAAAGGACGAGTCGCCATGTACTTTCACCTTTAAAAAAAAGCCAAGTTAATGAAGCTTGGGGTGATGGTTCGGTATGGTATAGTAGTGCTCCACCCGATTTATCGAACAAAATTTCCTTGTGGAATTTTGGGGAGGGGGGGGGGGGCTGAAAAACCGCAATTTATTTGTACTTTCTTCAGTTTCTCCTCTATAACTATTTCCCTTGCATCCCACGAGATAAACCACTCTATTCACTTTTGTAGAGCGTTAAATTTGCTATAATTTGCACTAGCCAAACATATTTTGGCCCTATATTTACCGAGGTGCAGGGGTTCAAAACAGTGCACAATTTTCCAAATTGGCTAAAAATCGTAAAAAAGTGATGTGTAAGTTTTACCGATTGAAAGGTATTAGGTATTATGGTATCCGAATCTGATTTCTTACTGCGGTAACACCCCCTCCCTCCCCCCTTCGCCTAATTGTGACTAATTTTACTCAGTGTGGCGGTCGTGATCTACAGATTTAAAAATGCAAGAAGTAACTCGATTCAACCTTTCATTTGGGTGGTTGCCCCCCCCCCCCCCCCCTTACCGATACCATTCTTGAAAATTTACTTACAAATATACAGTTACTGTTACTTATTAGTAGTTTTTATATTTCTTCTTTACTTTTTAAAATAACAATTTCTTATGAATAAACAAAAACTATAGGTGCAATAAATATGTTCTTGTAACAAACGTCCTTTCTTCCCTCACGAATTTAAATATAAATTTTTAATTTAGTTCAAATTATTTCTCACCCTAGACGACTACATTATTGTGATTTATGAGTAAAGTGTGGAAATATTTTGTGAAGAATACGAGTGATGCGGTAGTTACTTGCAAAATTTGCAATGTGTCTTAAATTTAATGGAGCAACAAGTAATTTATTATTCAAATGTTTATGCTTAAATGAAACTTCCATTGGAGGATGCTCTACTATTTTAGGTAGGTAGTATAAAAGTAGTCCAACGAATAAAAGGAGTAAAACGATAAAACGAATAAAACGAATACAACGAATGATACGAATACAACGAATAAAACGAATTCAACGAATAAAACGAATAAAACGAATACAACGAATAAAACGAATTTTTTTCTGACTATTATTCGAATTCGAATAATTCTATATTCGAATATATTTTTAACGAATATTCGAATACGAAAAAAATTAAACTTGCCACCACTAATAGCAACAGCAGCCTGTAGTTTCAAAAAAGCAGGACTGCTGTGCTCCACCATGTGGAAGAATTGCAGCGGGCATGGATGCGAAAACTCTCCTGAGCCTGACTTTCAAGAGGAAGGAGAAAAAAAACAAAACGTGGCTGACGGTTGAAGAGGGAGAAACCAGATACGAAAATTCTCTCTTTGATGCAAAAAGGGAGAGGTTTTGAGTGAACATTTACTTTTACAATACCTATTTTTTCAATCATATAATTTACGATATACGTGATACATAAAAGTACTATTTCTGTTACTAAAAATAAATTACTATTGTACGTTAATGTGGAAATATAGTTCTTTCGGCATATAACGTGTTCTTATGTTCTTTAAAACCTGAACATACTATTGATGAGGCCTAAGGATAAGTAAGAAAATTCGATACAAAAATGAAGTGGGGGGGGGGGGGGGGTCAACCAGTCAAATGAAAGATGAATCGAGTTACTTCTTGCATTTTTAAATCTGTAGATCACGACCACCACACTAGGTAAAATTAGACACAATTAGGCGGAGGGTGGAGGGGGGGGGGCGCTACTGGATGTAAGAAATCAGATTCAGGTACCATAATACCTTTCAATACGTAAAACTTACATGTCACTTTTTCTGCGATTTTTAACCAATTTGGAAAGTTGTGCGCTTTTTTGAATCCCTGTACGTCGGTAAATATGGGGTCAACAATATGTTTGATCAGTGCGAATTATAGGAAATTTAACGTTCTACAAAAGTGAATAGAGTGGTCTATCTCGTAGGATGCAAGGTAAAAAAGTTATATAAGAGAAACTGAAGAAAGTGCAAAAAAATCGCTGTTTTTCGGCCCCCTCCAAATTTTCACAATGAAATATTGTTCGATAAAGCTGGCGGAGCACTTACTGTACCATACCGAACCACCACCCCAAGTTTCATTAACTTAGGATTTATTTTAAGGCAGTCCCACTTTTCCATCTAGCCCATAAGCAACATTAGCCCAGTCAATTTAGACATTCACCCTTGCATAAATTCCCAACAAGCTGAAAATTTGCATGAACGTTAAAGACACCATTATAATGAAATTGTGAAAAGTCCCCATCGATCCCATGTGTGCAAAAAATTTTATTCAAGGTCAAAGTTCGCAAAAATGGGTTTTTTAGATTTTTCAGCGAAACGGTTAGTTTTATGATAAAAATATTTCAGACAAAAATTGTAGAACATGCGATTATCTATAAAAAATGCCCTTACACTTTTTTTCATAACATTAACCATTTCAGAGAAAAAGCGATTCTAAAATTTGTTTTAGTTTTTTTTAACATGGTTTCTCCGGTAGCCCTACTCCACGGTCTATCTCTGTAAAATTTAATGGAATGTCAGGTCATCTTATTCATCATCATTGTCATCATCTGTTTCTTCTTCTCTTCTTCTATCTCCTTCTTCTATTTCTTCTTCTTCCTCATCTTCCTGAGTTGACGTAAATTGTTCTAACAGCGATACATCAGTTATTTCATCGTTGATGTAAGGATCTTGTTCTATTGGAGGTTTAATACTTCAACACGACTCGCCTTGACAAGTGGTGCGTGCTGGTGAACAAGATAAGCCTACTTTCTGCAGCCGTATTTCGAATTACACCCCTTTTTGCAGTTGCAAAAAATAGTATTAAGGAGGTTTCTGGTGCAGGTGGAAGTGAGTGTGGATTGGTTCCAATACATTATTAATTAGCTTCCTACCCCATTCTTCTGGGTCCAGTTGATTAATAAGCAACACTTGAACCTGTTGGTGAGTAGAAGCCGCGGTTGGAGGAAGGCAAGCTAATTGCACACGTTTTTTATTACGTGTATGTTTTGTAAAAGATGGTAACGTAACTTGTCTACCCAAGGAATTCTTTCTGAAGCTCCATATACAGAAAGAAGAAAGCGAATTCCGTTGATGATTACTGATTAGAGTTTCTGGAGTAGAGTTAATATCTTTCGAAAGCACATGTAATAAAATTTAGTTTTTCAAACAATTTAAAAACTGTGGTTTTACCCCTCCGGAGCATTGCTGATGTGTGTCTGTGTGTCTGTGCGTTGGTCGATGTTACAGGGTTTATAAAGCTGGAAGTGGTGTCAACTTATAGGAAATTCTTTACTGATTCCAAATCTCTGGCTAATTTTTTCGCCGTCGGGACGCCATTGAAGTCAAAATATACACCCTTTCATATCTCGAGAACGTCACATCCAAGTTCAAAAAGAAAAAAAAATACGTTTCCTTTATTTTTTGAAACCTATTGAGTCATGATACGTAAACATCACCCTCACCCCCTGTGCGGTGTAGCGGGGGTGAGTTTTGAAAACTTAAATGGGAACACCTATTTTTTATTGCACTTTTGGATTCTCCATAAAAAACTATTCACAAATTGCAAATTTCACCCCCAACTGCAGCCCCTTTTTTGGGGGTGGAAAGGGGGAAAAATTGCACATGTCCGCAGAAAAACGATCTTTTTTTACTTTTTGTCCTCCAACATTTTTTCGTGATTTACAAATTGTCCGTCACCCTCTCCGCCTCCATCTTCCTTAAGGGTGAAAAGAAAAACAATGACTCATTTGTGCAGAATCCGGGTGCTCATGTCTGGTAGTTATATACATATATATATATATATATATATATATTGTATATAGTATATACCATAATTAGTTACAGATTTGAAGTTGGTTGAAATTAGAATTCTATAAGAATTCGCGCCTTTTGATACTTGATTTTGTTTTCACATAAAATCGGTTTCTTTTCAGTTCATATTCTCAAAATTATCATTTATTATTGATGTATTAGTCATGCAGACTAATAGTTTTACTTATATTATGCAATCCAATGATGTACCTACATAGTACAGCGTAGTCATGCTTATTATGGAGAATACAACTAAAGTAAATTTTAGAACCGCTTTTTCTCGGAAATGGTTAATGTTATGAAAAAAAGTGTAAGGTCAATTTTTGTAGATAATTGCATGGTCTACAATTTTTGTCTGAGATATTTTTATCATAAACTAACCGTCTCGCTGAAAAATCCAAAAAACCCATTTTTGCGAACTTTGACCTTGAATAAAAATTTTTGCACACATGGGATTGATGGGGACTTTTCACAATTTCATTATAATGGTGTCCCTAACGTTCATGCAAATTTTCAGCTTGTTGGGAATTTATGTAAGGGTACCCCATTTTTTCGGCTAAATTGACCGGACTACATAACGAAACCCGGTTGCGAGAAAACGAGATGTGATGAATGTAAAAATGTGGAATCCAAATTTGTGTATAATTATCCCATCACTTCAAGATTTGGCGAAATTTCTCTGATTTTCTCTACTCAGGCTTTCCACACATGCAATGTTGTTGCCTTTTAATACAATGCACAATTAATACACCAGGTCACAGTTTATCCTGGCCAAAGATACGTTTCAATTGATCAAGCCTCGAATATGCATCAAAATCACTGTATACCTACTATACATAAGGTTTCACCGGAAAATGAAAAAGGAATAAATATTGTCGTTAGAGGACCACAATTTATATTATAATTAGTGCGGTTTTGTAATCTTAAAATCGCTACTATTTGATTTAGATGTAAAGTAAGTAATTAAATTGTCCAATATTCGTTTTAACGATGTCCTCTCTTTTAAATTCCTTAAATTGTTAAAATTCAATGGGAAGCACGATTATTGCTAATTTTAGCTCTAATGTTTTATACATCGGAAAGGATTTCTAAAATGTCTCGTAACGTGGTAGTTACATAAATGAAATATTTAACTTACAAATTGTGTCCAGGACCTACGTATGTAATTGTGCCTTCCTGCCAAAAGTAGGTACGAGAAGTGTGCGCATAAAATATAGATGTACATTTTGAAATTCGCACCTTGCAAATTGTTATTCTAAATTTATTTTTTGTTTTTGTGCCAACTTCAGGTTAGCACAAAAGAATTTCTTATTTAACAAATTTTCTTGCAGTATTTGCACCCTTACAAATTTTCTGCTGTCAATTGTTTATTGAGAATTGTTTAATTACATATATGGTTTTTTTATACAAATACCTACCACAAAATGTTCACACAAGGACATATTCTCCCTCTTGCCATTAGCATGCGATGAAATAATTTTCCCACACATACTTGTTCATCAAGCTGGGTAAAAATAAAAATAATGATATCAGCAATTACAGACCAATAAGTCTTTTAATCACCCTGTCGAAGGCCTTCTAAAGAATCATCTACATTCGATTACTTACAGAAATTGAAACACTTCATACTCTACCACCCTTGCAATTCGGCTTTAGAAGAGGCCATTCTACGAGTTACCACCTCCAACGGGTCAGCGAAATCATCTCAACCGGTTTTGAAAATAAGAACTACACTGTAAGATCCTGATTGATATAGCACAAGCCTTTGATAAATCCTGTACCTGAACATACCCAGCTACCTGCAAGCAATCATCTTCTTTTTTCTAGAGCACAGGCAATTCGCAGTCAAAGTAAACTCATACATATCTCTAACTAAAACAATCCACGCAGGTGTTCTTCAAGAAATCATTTTGGGGCCACTTCTCTTCAACATCTACACTGCAGACATACCACCAGTAACAGCATCCTTAGCTGAATGACACACCTATCATCACACAACGCTCTAACTTAACTGACGAAATCCAAGAATTACAATAAGTCGTTAACAATATTATTAACCTTTAACTACTCACGACGGTGTTCTTGTTAATTACTGACCCCTCCCAACGGCTCCCACCTAACTTGAAGTGGGCACTAGAACCATCCTCAGTCGCACTGCAATAGCTCTAGTGATAACATAATTATTTGGTGTGAAATCTACAACCGTTCTGTTTGATGAACAGAATACACAACGCGAGAAGTTATTTAAGTATATTTTAAAATTTTTTAATTTGGTTACTTGCCGTAGAATTTACTTTGTTTATAGAAACATCGAATTTTTTTAAACACATAAATTTAATTTTGTAGGAATAGGATACAAAATGAACTATAGGCTTTATTTGACAAAGAATCTAAAGAAGAAGTTGGAAGAGAATCAGATACGTTAGAAGATAGAGGAGAGTGACCATAACACAGAGTCGGAAGAAGAGTACGAGACAGATGATGAACAGGAAAATGCAGATCAAGAACTGAATAACTCAGATGTTGACGAAGAAAATGCAAATAGTGAGACTAGTGAATAAAACAATGAAGAATATTTTGTGGCTAGAGATAAGAAACAAAGAATGGTGTGGAAGAAAAGTCCAATTATAAGTAAATTTAGCAGAACTAATAGAAAAAATATTGTAAACATTTTTCCTGGGCCTAAACAATGTGTACGAAATATTACCAATGAAAAAAGTGTTTTGTTTCCTTTATTTCTGTTTTTAATAACTTTTTTATTTTTTTTAATAATGTTTTTTATTCGATAAACATGTATGTAACAACTCTAGCATTTTTTCAAAACATTTGTATTCTTTTACAGTTTTCTGAACACTTTTTGGTGATGGTGTACTAATGTTATATTTTAAGGCTCGAGTAGTTAAAGAGTACAACCACAAGATCTCATAGCATTCGAAGATGATAGTACCTAAATAAACAGTTATAAAACCAATTAATCTGTCCGGGACATTAGTATAGTCTTATCATTATTCTTGTTATTTACTAGCATCGTGTATTGTCTGATTAACATACAGATGTTATATGTACATGGTGTAGACTAAGAAAGGAGACCGGCCATAATTCAGAAACTATTTGAGATGTATTCATAGTAAACTAGTGATCAATATGTAAAACTTTGATTAATGAATTTTTAAGATTGCTTTCAAAATAAAGGGAGGGGAAACTAACGTGTTACTGGAAAAAATCGTGTAACTTCCAAACGGGTTGCTTGAATTTGTCAAGATTGGTCTCCATGTAAAGAGAATACTTGATATTACCAAAAAAAATCCAAAACCACAACAATTTCTTATGTCCATCTGCCAATAGAGGGCGCAACTTGTGAATGAATTTTTACGATTACTGTCAAAATAAAGGGAGGGGGGACTAAATTACCTGGTACCTCGAATTTCCTCTTATTTCTTATGTTACCACATTTTTGACTATATCTTCGGTACTATAAGAGCTATTGACATAAATTTTTTTTTAAATTACTCCCTTATTAATTTTCTTTCCAATAGCAGTGAAAACAATACAAATATTTTTCACCAAAGGTACCATGAATTTTTTTAGAAAAGTCGACCGTTTTGTTCCTTCTACAAGTTGCGCCCTCTATTGGTAGATGGAGATAAGAAATTGTTGTGGTTTTGGATTTTTTTGTTAATATCAAGTATTCTCTTTACATCCAGACCAATCTTGACAAATTCAAGCAACCTGTTTCGAAGTTACACAATTTTTTGCAGTAACATGTAATTTAGTTCCCCCTTCATTTATTTTGAAAGCAATCGTAAAAATTCATTAAACAAAGTTTTACATATTGATCACTAGTTTACAAAGAATGTATTTTTTTAAATACTTTACTGTGGAAAATGGCCCAAAAAATGGGAATTTCAAAATGAAATCAGTGAAACGCCCTCTGGCGGCAATGGTAGGAAATTGAAAATAATTTCCAGCCACGTTTATTATAAGATTTTTATTTCACTGTTCTATCTCAAATAGTTTCCGAGTTATGGCCGGCCTCCTTTCTTAGTTATATATCACCCTGTACATGACATTTAGAATTTAGCTAGCAAATGACAGAATAATGACAAGACTATACTAATGTCTTGACAATTATATGGTGTATTGTCAGATTAATATACAGATGTTATATGTACATGACAATTAGGATTTAATTTATTAAAAAAAATACAGACGAAAACTATATTTAACAGTTTAACACTATTATTGCAGTAATCAAATTTTACAGTTATAATTTATTGGACTGTGTTTTTGACTTCATAGCACTGAAAAAACATTGGTTTGTTTAAATGGAAAAGGGACGGATCCCATTGTTTCCATCATCATCCTAAGAATGAGGGATCTACGTAACTTTTACTCAAAAGTCGAAAATGTTCTTTTTCTTACGCTATTTAGAACTGCTAAGATAAGTATTACTACCCTATCCAGGATAAAGATGTCGAATACGAGAAAATTCCACAAATATTCATAAAATCCAAAAATTAAGGAAAAGGTTTTTTTCGTGGTGACGTCAATGGTTTGTGTAAAAAATTTCGTCTGCTTTTATTTTTTAAATGGTCCGGAAATGCGCAACGCCGTATTCTGTAGCAAACTGTATTGCATTTCTAACTCGATTATGGTTGTTAATTGTTCAAAAGGTACAAAAGTTCAGACCGGATAATGATTACAAAGACTCGCGCAATTATTAACGATTCTTTCACAATATTTAGATTCATCTAAATCTTCCTTTATTTGATCAGGGTTGAAGCGATACAATTATAATTTACCTTGATTTATAGAAAAAGAGTCTTGATTATACCTATTGATCCCTTGATTAACTTCGCATTAATAATATCTTTGATTCACATCAGCCGTAAAATCGGTCAAGTCGAACGAATTCATTGAAAGATCTTCATCTTGTAATTTCGTTAATTTAAATTATGTAATATTTGGCAATTACAATATTTGACCGATCGATAAATAGTTTATTTTAAAATGAATAGAAGATAAAATTGGAATTACAATTCTATGCGATAAATTACTATTTTTGTACATCAAACACATGTTCGTGCTTTAATGAGCTTATGTGATTATCAAAGCAAAAATTTGCTTTATTTTAAGCAATTGAATTTGTAAATGAACGTGTATCAAAGTCGACGATCCTAATCGATTTTATCTAACTTTAATTTACATATTAGAGTCTATTTTAGATCTTCCTGGTATGTCTTAATCTTCAGTTTTTTTGTCAATCATTTGAGAATTATGTTATACTGTATGTCATTATAGAGTTAGACGTATGTGTTGCCTAATTAAAGACCTCATCAATATTGTGCGAAGCTATAAATTAATTCAAGTCTTTTAGTTAAGATATCTCTGTTACGTTAGTTTTCTTTTAAATTAATGTACAGAGGAAGCAATTTGTTCGCCATGAAATCAGAACAGTTATATAATTACAATTTATATGTTTAACATGTTTAAAAATCAAAATGGTAGAAACAATTGTTTAACTATCATTTTAATTAACAGTAATAAAAACACTGTATTTAGCATTTTCCTGGCTGACGGTCAGTTTTAACTTATCATAAAATTGTTATTATTGCATAAATTGTTATCAAATTTAAAAATGTTGTAGCACACATACTTCTCAAAAGTCGAAAGCCCATAAATGTTGATTATTGATATAATTAACTGGTTTTATGAGCTATAATCGAAAATTTACTATTTTACGGAAACTAAAGAAAAAATTCTTGTTTTAAATGCTAAATTTGTATTACTGAAATCAAGCTGCATTATTCCTTTATTGAAAACATAATTTTTTTGTAATTCAAAGTAAATGGTATGGTTATCGCGAAAGAAAGACGCAGATATTCCCGCGAGAGGTAATCTACCACATCGTAAATAGCGAGCGGTAAACCACAACAATGTGATTATTCCTTTGCATTTTATAAAACCATGCGATTCAAAGCAATAGTGTACGACAACAGCTTCCCCGTGCACTGCACTTCACCGTGCCAACTGTATAGCATATACATACATATAATGACATTTTTTTTAAAATCGTGTTAGACCACAACATAATTGGCTTAACTGTTTATGTTACTGTCAATATTAGTAATATCGAATTTTCAGGTACTCAGTTACACAAGTTTTTTTTATTATAGGTTTAAGACTAATAAACCAATTGGCCTCAAAAGCATCTCACATCGACAAATAAGTATACATTTTTCAAATATATAGGTATTTACGACTCAGTTTCAATAATATAGCCGTAATTAATTTTTAAAGTCGTGCGCTTGTGCGATTTGAGACATAATTAGCGCTTTCTTGCGCATAGATGGATATAGAAAATTAACGATGTGTTGCAAAAATCTAAAACTGTACACCTTTTTGTAGGACAGATAGATAATAAAGTTTATTGTATCCGTCTTACAAATAAATAAATACAAAGATTCTTATTTAAATTAACAAAACATATTATTTCTAATACCATCCGTCTTTCCCCCTTCTTTCCACCTTTTCCCTTCTTTCTAACACTTCCTTCATTCATCCCAATCCTTCCCCCTTCTCTCCTAGTATCACCCCTCTTACCCTTCTCTATTGTCACAACTCCTCGCATTTCCGCAACATATGACCCTCTCTTCCTTGCACATTCTACAAACCCTTTTCTCATCCTCCTACCAATATCTATTTTCATTCTCCTCATTTCCGCACTTAAATCTCGCCACAATTCTTTTCTCCTTCAATCCTGTCTCCCCCAACAGGTACTTGGCCTTGCCATCTACCACATTCTCCTAGTATCCCTCATTATACCTCCCCCCAGCTATCCTCTCTCTCCTTTCCTGACCTTCCACATCCGTATCCCTCCTAACCACTACTATCTCTCTCCCTTCCTCCCTTCTTCTTTCCACCTCCTCCCTAGCATACCCCACCCTCTCATAATATAATCTCCTGTCCTCTTGTCCATACTTTATCCGTTTCCCCCTCATCTCCTTCATACATTCGTTCACCATTATTATTTCTGTCTTCTTCCTGATCTCCTCCTCGTACTTCACCGCTCTCTTTCCCTCCTTTCTAACACTTCCTTCATTCATCCCAACCCTTCCCCCTTCTATCCTAGTATCACCCCCCTTTCCCTTCTATCTTGTCTCAACTCCTCGCATTTCCGCAACATATGATCCTCCCTTTTTCCACTTTTACCTCTTCTCCCACTATGTTCCCCGGCGTCTCTCTGTCCAGTCCCAGCGCCCATCTCCAATACTTTTCCTGAATCTTCTCCAAACTCCCCCACTTCCTCCGCCTCCATATTTCCGCCCCGTATCCCATCACGCTACTCTGCACCGACTTATCAAGAATCGATCTCCTCTTTTTCATATCCTTCCCGAACACTTTTCCCCCACTTCCCACTATCCTACTATTGACCTTTATGGTAGGGTAAAAAATTGAATGGATAGGCGATCTTACTTTTAGTACTGATTTGGCATTCGGTTTTGGTTCCTACAGTGGAAGGGGTACTTATGAAGACTGAATTCAGCGAATGCATCATGAAGAATATTTTGAAAAATAATAACGTTAAATATTTGATTTTGATACGGCATAATAATAGTCATATTTGATTGTGCTTTCAGAAGAATCACCTCCAAATAAAACAAATCAAGTTAATTCAGAGCATAAATTCAACGTGGAAATTAGATTGCGAATCTTAAGTAATGATCTCTTATCATGAGTATTTCGACCTTTATACTTATGTAGAGTTTCGCCTTATTTGTATACCTACTCAATGATACGTTACAGAGAAATGTTCAACTTTTCACAATGAATCCTTATTATTTGACAAGTAAATAACAAATTATTTGAGGCTTTCGCGGTTCCTCGAGCTGTCAAGATTTTCAGCTTATAACGCGTCGTTATATTTGTTCCACAGCCTGCGTTGAAAGGCTTGCCTTACCTTTTATCATTATTCACAACAGTACAAAAAAATTTTGTGTCTTTGTCCTAATAGTTATTTTTGTATCTAGTGCGCGAAATGCCACTTTGGTGATCGAGAGCCGAGTTAAAAAAATAGTCGAGATCACCAAAAGTATTTCGCGCACGAGTTGCAAACAAAATTTTTTCTACAAACGTGAAGAAGTTGACAATTATTTTAACGTTAAAATACAAAACTCTCATCTAGTTTGCGTGCAGTGCGTACTTCGCGCATGGCGTCGTCATTTCGGGCACGCTGTCATGGTAACGTAGGTAAGTGAAAAAAGGGCCACTTCGCGTATTGTTATCGATGCGCAAAAACCTTGTCATTTTTTGACGTTTGTAGAAAAAATTTATTTTTTGGGCAACCAAATATGATTTCGCGGCCGTTACTATAACAGCGGCAGTTAAAGTAAAAGCCACTTTGATATAAATTTTAAATTTTATCTTAATCTAATAAAACAGGTTTCCCGGCGAAATCATATTTGGTTGCCCAAAAAATGTTGTGTATATCTTGTCCGCGAAAACCTTTAACGTACTCGAGAATGTTCTGCCTCGGCCGCAAGCGGCCTCGGCGACAATTCTCATCGTACGTTAAAGTGTGTTTCGGGGCCTTGACATACAAATAACTATTATATGATTTTTCTATTCATTATGCTCCAAAATAAAGGAAAAATACCCTAATTCCATATAAAGTTTGCTTTTGTGGTAGTTATGGTAATAATAATAATACATTTTTTTGAGTTGTCGTAGAAATATTAAATAGATGTTGGTATAGGTATTTAAAAATACCGCGAAAAAATAAAAGGGTCGCAACTTTCACACAGCGTCTACAGATGTCACTTAACACAAACAATTAACTGTTTTGTAGAATACTCAAAGAGGTAAATAAGTCGTCTAGGAAGTGTAAATATGATGCTGATGCATTTTGTTATACAGGGTTGCCCACTTGCCCTTCGTTCTTCGATAGTACCTTTAATATTAATTTGAGCACAAAAGGTCAAGAGACATTTGTTATTCAGATGTTCCTTGTTTCCAACTTAAAAATATTTTCAGGCCCGCACTGCTCTCGATTTCGTCTGTACAGGATCGTACTCGATTATTTTAAATGGAACACCCTATAAATTTTTATATTTTTGAAATCCATATTCGATTCTAGACCAAGTTTGTTTGACCTTTCACCTACTTAAGTCAACTGATTTAGGAGAAAATAAATGTTTTTTTTTAATTGTCGCCGAAATCAACAATCAGTAAAAAAATTATAGCTATTCAATCATTGGTAGCAGACCCACAAAATTGGAGATTATCATAAACAAAAGAGCGTTTTATTTCTCAATATGCTGATTTTGAATGAAATTTGTTGTAAAAGGGACATACTGAATTTTTTCTAACGGCCACAGAAGAATTGCCAAAAGTTTTAATAGAACACCCTCTATATTTTTCCATGAATGAACTCCTTTTTAGGTTAGCTTTCATTTTTGTTAAATATGTCCTATATCTAAAGGTAATAGTTTCCGAGATAAAAAAGTAATAAGTAAAAAGTAATAAGGTTCACTATTTTATAATTTGATATGATAGTAAAAGTTTATAAAAATTATATATAAATATATTTGTATCGATTTATCAATAAATAAAAATTTAAACTATGGATTTTCTAAAATATTGATTAACCGTTCTCCTCATGGATACAAAAGCAATCTTTTTCAGGCCATATATTTTTTTTTCGTCTATCGATAAATCTATCGAAATTTCATACCCTCTTATCAAAGTCAAAATTCGTGATATCCATCCTCTTAGCTCCCGGTCGTGGTGGGCTGTTAAGCCTACATTTGCCAAGTCTGACTTCTGAATGCGAACCCAAAAGTTCTGACTGTCTGGCGAAAAGTCAGAACTTTTCGTTTCACATGGAGTTGAATCAATTTGTATTGAATATCGAAAATAGGCCTCGAAATTTCTGAAATTGAACCCTTAAAATATTAATTATGAAAATCAACGTTGTAAGTTGAGCGCCTCATCTTAGTTTGAAGTTAAGTAAGTTTTAACATCAAATCAATAAACATGTTAAATCATTACTTTTGTACTTGAATTTCTTAATATTTCTATGTTGATTTTCAAACTCGCATCTTGAACTTTCCCTCTAAAGCTTCGCATATTTCACATGAAACATTTAAGTAGCTTTAACAGTTAAAAATGAATCTCTAATTTAGGAATCTCGATATTTGAACCTGTAACTTACAGAATTCTGCACATTTAGAATCTTGGAGCGTTTAAATTAAATTTCTATGAAGGTTAATTACATTTAAATATTTTAAGATTTAGTTCTATTATAGAATTTCAATAGCTTTATTTCAAATTATACAGGTTTTTTTAAGTTTCGTTAGTGCCTTATTTGACATTTATATACTTAACATTTATATTATTCATATACATATCCCGTTTATAGCTGACAATTTAGATTTTAAGATAACCGCGTCAAGTTTCACTACGTAAGTGTGGGTAAAATAATTATATTTTAAGATCCTTTTTTCTTAGTTTCTGTGGAACAAATTTTTCTTCTCCATCGCATTCACCTGACCTTAACTAGGTACTCGATGGGTATATGTATGGGAAATGTTTTAGGGAGAATATCTCAATGAAAAACGACACATTTTCAATACATAGATTCAGGTTTGTTTTATCATTGATCTTCTCATAACATTTTCATTTTAATCACCTCCTTAAACTGATAGAAAACAGTTTGTCATTTTGAATCAACTGAATTTGCAAATGTGTTAGTTCTGCTTTATAATTTATTTCGGATAATTTACATTTGCATATTCGATTGTATCTGTTTGATGCCTCTGGTATGTCTGACCTAATCTACGTTTTTTTCATATTTGTTGAAAATTCGATTTCCGAAAGACCTATTAAGAAAGCGCGTGAATATATTAATGTATGTAAATAGTTTAATAATAAGCAAGGCGTTCCGCTTTGTTTAGATTTTTCATTGGGTTATAGTCTTTTAGGTGCTACGGAAACAAAGTCGTTTACGATCATTTTAATCGGTTACCTACATAATTACAGTTTTGTTGGATTTTAATAAGCGATTACTTATGATATGCGAGGAACACGGAATTATTAGTTACATTTTGAAAAGTTTCAACGTATCATAATTTGTTGCAACGTCAGTAAGTGAAAACCCAAAATATGAAAAGTACAAGAGAAACAACAATGGTGACTGAAACTATGCACGCTAATTGTAATAATTAATGATAATTTTGAAAATCATCACCAAACAAGCCTATAATCTTTAAGTTTCCACCACGCGGGACTTTTTTAATTCTCGGACTTGGGAAAATTATAAATTTAGGAGCAAATTATGCAATCTACTTACTGGCGACTGTCAAAATTGACATTTGATATACAAAAAGTTTATTTGACGATTGAAAACTGTGACGATAGTATATTATACAGTGTGTCTGCTTAAGTTCGCACCATATGGAAAACTTTTTTAAAGAAGCTTCTACAGGTACCTTTTAACGTTCTTTAACATGGCATACAGCAAATTGGAATCCGACGTTTCGTTTTCAAGTAACCATCATCAACTTTGTTTTTTTAAATACCGTGCTGATTTTTTAATACATAATATTAGAAGAGCTTTTTATTTTGCAGGCCGGGCTTCGGGTCGGGCTGTGCTATTTTTCTTCGGGCTGGGCCAAACTTCTTTAAGTTCGGGCCGGGCCGGACCGGGTTTGCCTCAAAGCCTGGCCTGGCCCGGCCCGAGTCCATCACTAGCTTTGACACTATTTATGAGATATAGTGTTTAATTTAAACTTTGTCGGCCTATTCCACTTTTTCATCATCTATTCGAATATGATGTCAAAATCTAAACTATCCTAGTTTTTTCAAAAAATATCAAAACTTCGTCGGTCATTTTGAAGGTGTTCCTGTTAAGCTACGACAAACGACAAAAAATCAAAGACTTAAGTTTTTGTTGCTCGTTCCGAATCTGAAGTGAAAATTTCAAAATTCCTTACACAAAGAAGCAACATACTCATATCGAATTCATATACCAATCTTTTCAAGTTTGATAAAAATTCATATAAACGAGTGTTCTTAAATGACCAAAAACAATATTTATCAGAGGCCAACTTCTTGCCAGCAAGTTTCGCGACTTACAAAAAATACTCAATATTTCACATGGCGACAATTTACTACTTTATTACCCTAGAAAGTGTAATGAGAGTGGTTTTCAAAATGCAATTTGTTACTTCTGGAGTGAATGCGATGGTATGTGATGATGCAACAAGATTTGTACCATATAATGTACAAATACATAATGGATGTAGACAATTTTGTATGTGTTTACTGCTTTCTCTATTGCGTATTTTACATGTTCAATGTATTCTTCGTTCTTATCTACTATCACCCCCAGGAAAGGGGTGCCCCAATGTTTACCTTAATAAAACCTGCCGCACAAATATTTTCCCTTTTGATTTTACATTATCTGGAAATACAAAAAACTGTACGAATGAAATAACATTATAGTTTTCAACACATTTTTACAAACAAATCATACGCGTGATGCTCCACTTATTTTTAAACCGGGCTCACAGGGAGATTTAATGAGATCCTATTTCTTCGGTAGGTAGTTGATCTGAATTTTAAGTACCTGCAATTGAAGATTTATTGCAGTGTTTTTGCTTAGCTGTTAACTAATATCTACACCTACTTTCCTTGTCGTAAATTTCAATGTTATCACTTTTAATTAACAATGATGAAATGTTTTTCATGCTCAACTATCTAATTATTATTATTATTATTATCGAACTGTTCACATTCAGATCATTTGTTCTTTTAAGCTAAAAACCGTCTTAATCTGAAAAGGTTTAAGTATATTAGTTAACTACATATTAAATCTTTTATTAAAACGTAATATGTAATATATTTTTTAATTCATAATATAATTGACACTGTGACTAATGTTATTAAACCTTTCATTTTTATAATGTGAGAGACACGATGTTATAGAACAATTTCACTCACTGGCGACGGAAAGTTAAACCGTGAAATTATAATAGGAAAGTTCCAAAATTTGATTGCCATTCGAATTTCTTTGCACCTTTGATTCTTTATTTACGAAATAATGTTTTACTTGAATAGAAGAACTGCTAGCAAAAGCTTTATACAGATGTAGCGTCCTGCAGGAAGTTCAAAGCGTTACTATAGAACAAGGAACAATAACATTCTTTAGTATCTAATGACTAAAATCTTAGCCACCTAAAATTACGAGGGTGTACCAAATGAAAATGATTATAAAGTTGCAAAATGATTGCAATGTGGTAGATGTACGTAGTGTTCTTTGAGTTTCACATAATGAGAGACAGAGGGCAGAAGGATGCTACAACATAAAAAAGGCAGCAGCAGCATCTATAACAAGATCGCTGCCTCATTATTAATCTGCACCGCGCCTCTACCATCACAGTATGGTGATTCGTGTTTGTCCTTACAGTAAGTGTATGAATAGTGTAAACAGTTTAAAAGTGCCGTAACGTGTCAAAATCTTTTGATAGTAGTGTTCAAAGCGTTGCTCATAGAGAGTTAAAAGTTTTGTGTGCAATGGATGTCGAAACTCCTTACCGACACTCAAAGGCCAACAGAGATTGATAGGTTAACTACGCACTGTACCTAAAAATGAAGGGGAGTCATTGTTAAAGCGTATAGTGACGAGTGATGAAACCTGACTTCACCATTTTGTTGCTGAATTCAAGAGGTTAAGCATAGAATGGCAACACAGAATTTCGCTTAAGTTTCGAAAGGCAAAAATATGCCAGAATGACGGCTACGGTCTTTTGGGACGTTCAATGTCTTATTGTAGTTAATTTTTAAGGGAAATATGTGCTTCAAACTGTTTCCAACTTCTTCTAGAAAGTGTTAAAACAGCGTTTCAATCAAGAAGACTGAGAACCGTGATCCTCTTACACGACAACACGCGCCCACACTCTGTTCATTCGAATCGACAGACGCTTCGAGATTTACTTTGGGAGCGTTTACTCATCCCTCATATAGTCTTTACCTCTCCCCTTGTGATTTCCATTTTTTTTGGACCATTTAAAGAAGCTTAAGTGCCATAAAATTTGCAAATGAAAATAAGGTGCAAATATATGTACAAAACTGGATAAAGATGCGGCCAAAAAGTTTTTGTAAAAATTGCACCTTCAAGTTATAAGATGTTAGAATGTAAGAGGGCGATATGTCGAAAAGGAGCATATTATATTATTTTATAAATTATTTGTTTAAAGAAAATGTTAAACTTGAACCCTATTCGTAATTTAGAGACTGTATTTAGTATTAATGCAGGAAACATTTTAAAAAAATTTGCTGTCTACATAACATAATGCTTCCTCCAGCACATGTGCTTGAGGAAGAGGTAAAGCTGGAGAAGATTAGAATTGTGGCAGGGAGGAGGGCAATGGCATTTGAGGACATGATAGAAAGAAGAGAGAAGGGGGATTTTAAAAAGCTAAAGGGAAGATACAACGAGAAGTACGGGGAGTTATTGACAAATGATATTCCGAGATACCTGACGTGGGTGGGAGGAATAGGAAGGAAGAGAATAGTGGCGAAATTCAGAGTGGGCAATGACGAAAACGAGAACAAATATTGGGTGGAGGAGGATAAGAGGGTGTGTAGGTTGTGTGGGGAAGCAAGAGAAAGCAAGGAACATATGACGGAGGAATGTGGAGAGGTGAAAGAGTTTGAAGGAGGTTAGAGAGGGGTGTTGAGTGAGGGTGGAGAGGTTTTGGCTAACCGAAAGAGGAAAGGAAGACATTTGTGTTATTGTTATGAATAAGGATCATTGTATATTACTTCCCGAGTACGAAGTAAAAGGGAAGTATTGTATTAGCACGTTAAGCGCCACGTGGTATAATGCGTGTGCCACACACAATTTTGTTCTTAGGGCTTCACGGCACACATGCTGTGCCCGACTTCAGCCGGTTTTATTACCGTACGTGGTTCACACAGTGTACCGCGCTTCTGTAGTTTCTATATGGAAGTTGAATATGTGTGGCCCGGGAAGTATAGTAGTGATTTTGCTCCAGTAAATTTTTTCACCTGTGTTGACCCTTTGTCACTTGAAGGGGATATAAAAAGAATAGGGGTAATTTTATTGATATCAGTTTATTCAAAATATAAAAATGGTGTGTTATAAACTAATAAACAAATAAAGAAGACTCTCTGTTACATTTACAAAGGAGACGGTGCGTTACCACCGTGGCCCCTTAGGAGCTATTTGATTCTTAGGGCCGCGTGGCACAAATGTTATGCCACAAATAAAAACAACAAAATTTCACAAAAAAGTCCGGAAAATAAACGCTTCCTGAAAGTAAGTTAAAAAATGCATTTGAAAGCAGAAATTACCGAAAAAAAAGTTGGTCCGTGAGACCAAAAATTCTGATTTCATGGTGGCGCTTAACGTGTTAATGTTCCAAAAAAAAATGAGCTATGAAAATTTTTACATATTGTAACGAAACTTTATTTAAGAAACCAAGTCGAATATTTATTTATTTACACGCTAATTATTAATCACTTATTTCTAATTACGAATAGGTACTTAGTTGTTAACTTAAGAATTAATCACTTTATTTACACTAGAGGTTCACTAATTATTTTAATCACACTTAATATTTAATCACTAAAAAGTCTAACCTAATCAACGTTTAAGGTAATCACATTTAAACTTCGCGAACGCGTTAAACTGTAGAACTGTGAACTATCAACTGACTCCTAATAATTGAGCGGCATTGTTTATACAAGTCCGCATTTGCTCTCGAAAATTCTAGAAGTAACGGTAAGTCATCGCGCGCGGTGTATGCACAGCTTTCTCGAAACTTCCGGCGGATGAGTCATACCCGTCTTAAACAATGCAATCTTTGTAACATTGCCCCCTCATTAAAACCAATTTCGTCTCGAAATTCATTTTCTATCGTAGGTAAACCATGTCCAAGATCGCGCAACGCTGTCCGCCGACAATCCACCGTTCCCGGAGTGGGGATACTTTTCGGGTTAAACCTGCAAACCAAGATTTGCACACCGGTTCCCTGGAATATCTCCTCCAGCATATTCCGGACCTTCCTCCACTCGAGACCATCTAAACCACAGCCAATTCTGGGCATTGCGATCTTCCTTATGCCACTCCATAACACTCTTCTTTTTAGATCAAGCAACGAATTCCACATTTCTCGATAATCAGGTTTTCCAGACGATAACTTCTTTGTCACCAAGTAGTAAATGAATCGTTCTTGATCCCTTAACCATAGCGCTCTTCCGACACGTGGACCAAACTCTCGCAGCTTCTCTACTTGACCAAACTTCGCTTTGAAAACGGAAGCAATTCCACGGGACATGCGGAGATCGGCCGCCACACAATGAGCAAGTGAATATTCTGACGACAGAGTGAAGAGGTCTTGTTGTCTCTCAATGGTTACGCCGAATGAAGCCACTTTATTATCTCCATACATCCTCTGAAACTCTTCGTATGAGACTTCCTTCTTCTGTTCCGTTACTCTGCGTACACCATCCGCATGGTTGTTCCCGTTATAACGTCCTAGTCTATTAAAATGGACAACTCTCGGCTTTCCATTTGGCATTTTACGAATACGATAAATGACATCGTTAATTCGTTTTACCACTTTGTATGGACCCTCCCAGTTATTCTGAAGCTTGGGGGACAAACCACGACGCTTTTGAGGGTTATAAAGCCAAACCAAATCTTCTTCTTGGTAACCCCCTTCTTGAGCTCGAACGTCATAATTTTGTTTCATTCGGTCGCTTGCACATTGAAGATTTGATCGTACTAGGTTATGAATGCTATCCATTTTCCTTCTTAAGCCGCTCACGTAGCCCTCGCCAGCCAAATCTTCACCAGGTTTACTACCAAAACTCAAATCACACGGCAAGCGGAGTTCTCGACCAAAAATGACGTTAGCAGGTGTTTGCTTAGTGGATTCATGGACGGATGATCGATACGCCAGAAGGAAGAAGTTGAGATGTTGGTCCCAGTCTCGTTGATTGGCAGATACCACTTTGGACAAATACCTGTTAACTGTTCTGTTCATTCTTTCGACCATTCCATCTGACTGTGGGTGTAAAGCCGTCGTTCTGGTCTTCTTGATGTCCATGACTTTGCAAATTTCCTGGAAAACAGCAGACTCAAAATTTCTTCCTTGGTCAGAATGTAATTCTAGTGGCACTCCAAAACGGCAAATCCAGTCATTAACCAATACTTCAGCTACAGTAACGGCCTCTTGGTTAGGCAAAGCGTAAGCTTCAACCCATTTGCTGAAGTAGTCCATCGCGACCAGAATGTATTTGTTGCCGCGTTCACTTTCAGGGAACGGACCAGCGATGTCAATTGCAATTCGCTCAAATGGACTCCCCACATTATACTGCTTCATTGGAGCTGTTGGTCGTCGATGCGGTCCCTTGCTAGCGGCACAGACGGTGCACTTCTTGCACCACTCATCTACATCTTTCTTGCAACCGACCCAATAAAATCTTTGGCGCAACTTTTCCAACGTCTTCTTCGATCCAAAGTGACCTCCACCAACTTCCTCGTGAAGTTGCTTCAATACTTCCGCGACCCTGCTTCTCGGAACCAGCAATTGCCTTTTCTGCTCTTGCCCATCGTCACTCTCCAGGATTCGTTTAAGAAGACCATCCTCCATCACCAAGGAATCCCATTGTGCCCAGTACGCCTTAACATTGGGGGAATGTCGCGCCACCTCTTGCCAATTTGGTCTATCTCCATTCTTCTTCCATTCCACAATCGGTTGTAGATCAGGATCCGCCTCTTGCTCTTGAGCAACGACAGCAGGTTGCCAAAAGTCATCCACCAAAGTAGTAGCACAAATTGACCCCATCTTTTCTTCTGCTCGATTACAATGGTTGCAATCTAACCCGCAAGGTCTCCGAGACAATGCATCTGCATTTCGATGACTGGTTCCTGCTCGGTGCTCAGTTCTAAAGTCGTACTCCTGAAGTCTCTCGATCCATCTTGCAATTTGACCCTCTGGACTCTTAAAGTTCAGTAACCATTTCAAAGCTGCATGGTCTGTTCTTAATAGGAATTTTCTCCCATACAAATATTTATAGAAATGCTCGATGGACTTCACAGCCGCCAGAAGTTCTCTTCTCGTCACACAATAATTACGCTCTGGTTTTGACAGAACCTTGCTGAAGTACCCAATCACTTTTTCCTGCCCATTTTGTTTCTGCGAAAGTACGCCTCCAATCGCAACATTGCTGGCGTCCGTATCCAATATAAATTCACCCTCGGCTTGAGGATAGCACAAAATCGGGGCACTGATCAGTCGCAACTTCAGCTCTTGAAACGCCGCTTCACATTCCTCGGTCCACATAAACGTTCTGCCATCTTCAGTGAGACGGGTTAGCGGTTTAGCGATGGTAGCAAATCCAGGCACATAGCGACGATAATAGGTGCACAGTCCAAGGAAGCTTCTGATTTGATGTTTATCTTTTGGAACTGGCCATTCACTTACGGCTTTGGTTTTCTCCGGATCAACGGCAACACCTTGGTCGGAAACGATATGTCCCAAATACTGGACAGCTTTCTCAAAAAGGTGACACTTCTTCGGGGAAAGCGTGAGATTGGCCGAGCGAAGCCTTTGGAATACCTCCTCGAGATTCTTCATGTGGTCTTCAAACGTCTCCCCTACCACAATTATGTCATCCAGGTATACCAGACACGTTTTCCACGATAATCCTTTCAATACGGACTCCATTAGCCGTTCAAAGGTGGCCGGAGCGTTGCATAAACCAAATGGCATTACTGTGAATTGCCATAATCCAGTTCCAATTGTGAATGCCGTTTTCTCACGATCTTCAGAAGCTACGCCCACTTGCCAATAACCACTCTTCAGATCAAGGGTAGAAAAGAACTTGGAGCCAGACAACGTATCCAAGGTGTCATCAATTCTCGGTAAAGGATAACTGTCTTTCTTGGTCACGTCATTAAGACGACGATAATCTACACAAAATCGCGTCGACCCATCCTTCTTCTTCACTAATACCACCGGTGACGCCCAAGGACTGCTCGACGGCTCGATGACACCTTCAGATTCCATGTCTTGTATTATCTTCTCGGCTTCCTCTCGCTTGGCAAGTGGCAGCCTTCTAGGTGACTGTCGGATAGGCTGTGCACTCCCAGTATTGATTTTGTGCTGCACGAGATTAGTTTTTCCCTTGGAGCCATTCTTGCTTTCAAATACGTCTTGGAATCGAGTTACAAATTCTTTCACCCTCTTCTGCTGCTCCTTTGACAAGCGGGAATCCTTCGGCCAAAGTTGATTCAGAATTCGGGATGCACCGCTCTTATTAACCGTGTTTCTAGTGTCTACACCGCTAACTTGACGAATCACGCACGAAACACTTGAACATTCTCCAAGAACAGTGCCTTTCCGCAAAGTCACTGGATAATAGTTGACATTCATCACACGAACCGGAATTGTCTTTTTACATCGGAACACTTCTTTACCGACTAAAACACCGCGACCGACCATCTGTTCATCACTCGCGGGCTCGAGAAGCATAACACTGCCCTCAGTAAAGTCTCCGTCCAAACAACCCGCGACCATAACTTCGGTTCGGTCCTTTAGCACTGTGTCCTTGCACAAAATCACTCGCGATTCACACTCTTTTTGTGGATGGATCACCAGTTCCTCATTATTAACATGGATCACTCCTTGTTGTAGATCCATCCTAAAGCCATACTTCGTCAAGATGTCCATGCCCAAAATGAGTTCACTCTGAATCTCAGCTACCAGAACTTTTTCATTTATGCAAAAGTTTCCAAATGCAATATTCACAGTCACTTCTCCATAAATCTTCACAGCATCTCCAGTTGCTGTACGCAGTCCCCATCTGGTAGTTGAGAGTTCCTTCTTGACGACATTTGGTCCCACGATAGTTCTCGTAGCTCCAGTATCCACAAGCATCCTAACTGGTGAACCATCCACGAAAGCATCTACAACAATCGACTTTGGAGTTATGTTATTTAAAAAGGATATGCATGCTGTTAGGGCTCTATTATGAGAGGTCGACGTTTGCCCCTTGACGCCGACCTTTTTTAGTTTTCCTGCTGTTCCATTGAGGGACCTCTGCCATAGCCTCTCCTGATAGGCTTTTTACAGCGACTTCGGATATGGCCCACTTCACCACAATTCCAGCAGCGGACTTCCTTGTTGTTTTTCAAAAGATTCACGGTGCCTTCTAGCTTCTGGAACCTCTTCTCGATCATTTCGGTCATAGTTGCAGTTATTTTCTCTGCCAGCTGGTCAGCATTTTCCGATTCCACGGTTCTGACGTATCCATGCCCTTTAACTGCCTGTATAGCCGCTTGCATCTCCAGCGCTTGAGCGAGCGCAGCTGTTAACGTCTTAGGACGGCTCAAGAACAAAGCCTGTTTTATTTCGGGATCACGCAATCCATCCGTGAACCTGTCCACTGCCCATTCTTGCAGTACAGAATCAGGTACAGTATTGTACACGATTTGACTCAGACGGGCAACATCCGCCTCGTACTCTTGCAAACTTTCTCCAGGCTTCTGACTCCTATTCCGGAGCTGCATCCTAAAAGCTCCTATCATATGAGCATGCCCATACCTAGTCCCCAAACGTTTCACTATGTGGCCGTAGCTTTTACGTTGTGCAGGAGGGAGTGTCTGCAGAACATCCAGTGCCTCTCCGCGCAAGGCGACTGTCAATGCTACAGCCTTTTGGTCGTCGTTCCAGCCATTCGACACAGCAGCAGCGTCGAACTGGATGAAGTAGTTTTCCCAGGTTGTTTTCCCATCAAATGTAGGTGGATTTACTGCTGCATCCAGTCGTCGAATTGTGGGCTCATGCACTTCACTGATTCTACTTACTTGTTCCTCACCGTTGGGCGCATCAGTCTCCATTATTTGTTATTGCTTCTTTTAATCGTTCCACAAGATCGAGTTTTACACCGGTAGTGTCCAATCCCCTGTCTTCCAACTCTACTTTCAATTCAGCAACCTTTAATTGACTTAGCTTCTTCATTTTAACCCCACACCTGACACCAATTGTAACGAAACTTTATTTAAGAAACCAAGTCGAATATTTATTTATTTACACGCTAATTATTAATCACTTATTTCTAATTACGAATAGGTACTTAGTTGTTAACTTAAGAATTAATCACTTTATTTACACTAGAGGTTCACTAATTATTTTAATCACACTTAATATTTAATCACTAAAAAGTCTAACCTAATCAACGTTTAAGGTAATCACATTTAAACTTCGCGAACGCGTTAAACTGTAGAACTGTGAACTATCAACTGACTCCTAATAATTGAGCGGCATTATTTATACAAGTCCGCATTTGCTCTCGAAAATTCTAGAAGTAACGGTAAGTCATCGCGCGCGGTGTATGCACAGCTTTCTCGAAACTTCCGGCGGATGAGTCATACCCGTCTTAAACAATGCAATCTTTGTAACAATATCTTTACGTTTCTGAATACGTAGATTCAAAAAATGAAAAAAAATTTCCGTCTGCCGTCTGTAGTCTGTAGTCTGTCCATACACATTTTCTTGCAACGCTTTATACTCAGAAACTATTAAAGTGATCGAAATACGGTTTTGGCCAATTACAAGCTTCATGACAATATGATCTTTTAAATATCCCCAAATAAAAAAATCTAACACAGTAAGGTCAGGTGACCTAGGTGGCCAAGAAATTAGTCCCGATCGGCCTATCCAGCGCTGCGGAAAATTAGCATCACATCGGTTACGTACGTTAACTCCAAAGTGAGCTGGAGCTCCATCTAATTGTACCCAACAGTCTTGTCTTAAGTTAAGAGGAACGTCTTCAAAAATATCAACAATATTATTTTTCACAATATCTACCGATAAATTTTTTAAAAATAAATTCGAACCACCCTGTATATTGTGCTATACTTATTTTTTGAAAAAAGTGTTAATACGAGGGAAGTCTCGTGGCATTACTTGCCAGAATTTTTTTAAATTAAGAATACCTACAATAAATAAATATCTATCCATCATAACAGAATGCTGTTAATATGTAGGTAGTATGTTCTACATAGACATTTTTCATTAACTGGTCATAATTCAACAACCGTGCATGTCCATTCATTAGGTTTATTTATCTTCAGTAAACGTAACCAAGTATGGGGAAATTAGGGTGTAAATTTGACACTTATTGCCTATTGGGCATTGAGCATTATACCAAAACAGACACTAATTCCATTTTATTTTAATGAATATATTTATCCTATTAATCGGACAGCAAGTCGAGGTCGTGTAAAATTTAAGATCTATACGACAATAAGTCAACATTTCCCGATCTCTATAATATTGAGTATCTACCTATGTGTCAAATATGTCAAATTTCATTAAATCCCCGTAGATTTTTTTCTGATGGTAAAGTACAAAAATTTAAATAACGATTGCAGTGACACGGTAGTTTTTAGCTACGATGCAATGCCAACATGATAATTACAAAACCTCAAATTTTTTTCAGGGTGCATAACAAATGAGTAACGGTACCTATTGTAGCAACGGATCCTTCACCGAGGTATAAAAACGTCCTTAACCGTACTTTAATTCCTTATTTATCGACACTGATTAAAATTAGCCTTTCTAAACAAAATATAATTGGGTCCGTTTTTTTAACATGATCTTATTGTACCATTTACCTTGGGCATATACAAAAGCGTGTAAAAGCACCGTAATTAACTTTTTTAACAAGCTCTAGTTAACAGTTAACGTCCATCGGTTCGTTATTACTTCGTCAAACCTTTGCGTGTCATTTAACTTTTTTTTTTTTTCGAATTGTGTGAAAACAGAATTAAGTTTCAAGTAGAAGGATCGCGGAAGGAAATTAAACGAGTATCTATAGGTACCTTCCATGTACGTAACTCAAGTACAAGAAGACATTTATGGGCCAATTTTTTCTAGATCCGCTTCAATTAATCTTTTGCAGAAGCCTATGTTAACTTATGAATATTTATCAGGGCGTGGACTTGTTATGGATACTATTTGAAAATTGATTAGTACCTCATTAACATTTAATTTAATGATTAGAGTAGTAAGAACGTATTATTTACCTACATCCTATAACATTAAATAAATACTTGACTTATATAGGAAGGAAAAGCTAACAAGCGAACGAAAAAAATCGAACGTATGGAGTATTATTCAGGTTGGTAGTAATCGGCGGGTGCTGCAGCCTCAGGCCAAGGCGGTGCCCCTTCGGAGATGCTGCCCTTCCTTTCACTACACGTTACACAACGCGTTGCTTGTTCGCTATCATTGTTAGACCAGTTCTTGCAAATATTAATTACTACATTTAGCAACTTTGCTGACTATTCAATTTAAAATCCAATATGTTAAATCCTTGATATTTATTTTTTGGATTGACTTTTAAGATTCAACTTTTTTACAAACAAAACGCATCGAACGAGTCTTTTTGCAGAAGAGATAAAAAATACAATTCAACTAGATTATTATTTATTAATATTAAAATTATGAATGCAAAAATGACAAC
This sequence comes from Pyrocoelia pectoralis, assembly GCA_036250285.1. Taxonomy (NCBI): domain Eukaryota; kingdom Metazoa; phylum Arthropoda; class Insecta; order Coleoptera; family Lampyridae; genus Pyrocoelia; species Pyrocoelia pectoralis. Next base: position 31,147,990 of record CM070080.1, read on the forward strand.
TTTCGAAATTATACGACGTAGATTTCTAATTTAGAACATTGATGATATGCTTATTAGTAGGTATTAAGTTATTGACCTATTTTTATTTATAATTAACCAGTGATCACTTGCCATTAGTTCCAATAGAGTTAATATAATATATTTGGCAACAAATGATACGCTCAGTTAGGCTTACGTAAGTTGAATTACACCTGTAAATACAAAATATAGTACCTACTACAACAGTTGTACCTAATTGCTTTCTACTTCTACTTCCAATTATTATACCCATTAACGTATTAGATATTTACTGTATTGCTTGGGAAATTTTAACATTGATGTACTAAACAGTTAAACACAGAAGATTCTATTGATTTGTCAAAGTAAAACATACATGTTTTATCTTTGTTTCTTCAATATGAAGGCCCAAATTGTAGTCAGAGAGTGTTGCGGATTCACCTACACCTTTTCGGATTCTTTTGAAGAGGAATGTAAAATCGATTGACCAGCATCTCAAGATTAACATTGTTGTACCAAAAACGTTTGCCAAGTATTATGGAATGTTTTCAGAACATTCTCGAGAGAATGCTCATTGAGATAACGTAGGCATCTTTCATTTGTATCAAAGAAATTGTACCATAACAATGATCTTTGACTTTTCCCCCTTGGTGTTCCAAATGGGCCTTATAAAATGTGACTCTTAGGCTTGTTTGACCTAAACTATTATTGGCATATTATAAACCCTAAACATACAATTACCTTTATACAATGTACATGATAACAATTAGAAGAGAAAATTGTACTAACGAGTTTATGAGTTTAATTAAGTACCTATAATAGTTATAAATAAATGTATATTAATGTTATTATATTATTATCAATCGTTGGGAAGAGTACCTTATTGCACGTAATTACGCAGCATAAATAATTTATGAGGACTAATAGCAATGAACTTGAACATTTAGCACCAGATGTAACGTAATGTAGTTTCAACTACTGTGGCCTGTATAGACATGTTAACTATAAGGTTAGATTTTCCAATGAATCGCAAATTAGGGGAATTATTTGTTTATATCATTACAATTAATTATGGAAATCCACAAAGTAAGTTTGAGGAAAATTAATCTAGATAGGTACTAATTAAAAATTATTTATTTTGGGTTAAACTGTGTAGGTAATGGTTTTTTATTGATTAAACAATCCAAACGTTTCGGACACCACTTACAGGTGCCTTCTTCAGTGATATTCTATTTGATAATATGAAGATTTTATCAAGAACTTCTAATTTTTATGTTCGCCTTCAACGTGAAGCCATTGAAATTTATAAACATCCTAATAATATTAATAGACAGTTTGATAATATTTGCCTTAATAAGGCTTGGCACTTGGTTTTGAAACTTGTTCGTGTGATAGATAATAATATTTAATTATTTAGTTGGCATATTTATTAGTTGACAATTTAGTTTTAATTGTACCTACAATTTGTCAGTTTTCTTTTCGTTTAATTTTAATTTTAACCCACTGAAGAAGGCACCTGTAAGTGGTGTCCGAAACGTTTGGATTGTTTAATCAATAAAAAACCATTACCTAAAGTCCGTTCGCTGTAGTTTTGTTGGTAAGTGATTAGGGATTCCCACTTGCAAACTGTATGGTTCAATATTTGTGAAAGTCAGTGGTACTTAAAATTTCTACATAATGAGGAGATATCAATATAATGTATCACTTATAAAAAATAAATGGTTTAGAACTCCTGACTTTTTATTTAAAAGTTAACATTTGAACAAAACAGAGCTCATTATTCCATTGTCACCAAACAATACTTAATGGTGTTGTTTACCTGATTATTGCTCGAGGCGATTAGACATACCCAATACATATTTTAGGTAGGTATGATATATATGTTAGAAGAGGACAACACTATAAAAGTATGTGATTTCTGAAATTATGCGCTAATCACTTACCAACAAAGCTACAGCGAACGGACTTTACACAGTTTGACCCAAAATAAATAATTTTTAATTAAAATGAACAACTGTGGAAGCTTTCATTTTTATATTAGATAGGTACTGATTACTGATATTTGAACCTTTATAGTAACGCAGTGAAATGGATGAAAAGCTACGATTGATAGATAATGTAATCAAATTAAGTCAAAAGGGCTTCATACTATTGGAAAATATTTGATACCAATAGACATACACAACTCCGTTAACTGAAAACATTCTTGAAATTAATATAGATATTGACATTCTCGTGGTCAGAGATTGGTTGGCTGACATCGCAGAACAATCGCAGAAGATCATAATACTTTAATTTAATTCATAAAATACTTTTGTTTTCCAGAACATTTAATTGAGGAAGTCGTACCAAGAAGGTTTGTCAAAACAATTCCGTTATTAAAACTACCGCTGACTGATTCATACTTTTCTAAAGTTTTTTAGAGAATTTTTTCCGATATGTTTCGTATTAATTTTCGAAATCAACTCTACTTTCTTGGTGCAAAGTATGAAAAAAGCACTTGGAAGATTATCTCTATGTTATCTTTCGGGCCCAGTAGATTTTTTTTGCAATTTTTGGGGGGATGCTTGGACACTTAACGATACCAAATGCTTCTATATTCATAGCGCAAAGCATTTCCAACATAGCTGATTCGCGAGCAAATTTATTCTTGTACAAATCGCACGTCTGATGCCATAAGAAGAATCGGTCTTTACTCCAGAAACAGTTGCATCTTCACTTCAACCGGGGCGCTATAGTACAGTATTACAAGCAAATGCCGAATGTAAACGAGCTCTACGGCCATACGAGACCAATAGAGATGGCAGGTAAGTTGCGTTTCACGGTTGTGGTGGTGGTGGGGGGGGGAGTGTCTAATCTTGAGGAAGGTTTTTTTTCAACATTTAAGTATTAAACTGTTGAACATGTTTTTTCTTAGTGCCACTTCTAGTGAGGATGAAAACGTGGAACTCAATAAGGTGAGATATATTGGAGAGGATTTTGACGTCATCCATGAGTTCACATTGTTCTTCTGAAAAAAATTCTAAAAAATAACTATTCAAACTATAAAAAAAACAGAAAATTCCAAACAACACAAACAAAAAAAAACACAAGACAAAAGTTATATCACTTTCTTTCTTGACTTGATATTAGAAAACTGCTATATAATACTATCACAATTCAGTTGCTCCAGATCGTCATTTTCTATATATAATAGTGACACTGCGTCTAGGTTTTCTTGACCCAAATTTGACCTTAAATACGTCTTTATTCTTTTTAAAGCTGAAAAAGACCGCTCACCTGACAAATTGGTATCGTCATATTTTGCAGTAAAGTTAAAATATTGGGGAAAGTTGCTTTTACATTTTGGATTAGGGCTTACAATACCGGAAAAAATTTTGAATACCGGTTTTCGTTATTCAATCATTGTGAATGCCGGGATTCCGGTATTGACTTTTTTACCGCTGAAACTATAAAGAAAATGAAAAAGACGCATAGCTTAGAAATTCAAAGTTCAAAATTCCAAATTCAAAGTATTCAAGTTATTCAAAGATGTACCTAAACATAAAATTTACCTAAATTAAATAACTCCACAAAATTCAAAAATTTTATATTCAAAATAGAAATTTGATATAAAAAATTTAAACTCAAAATATTAATGCTAATGAATCCTAAATTATAATTTGAAAATTCAAAATGCGAAACGAAAAATTTAAAAATTTTAAATTAAGTTCAATATTGAAATTGGAAATATTAAACTCGCAATTATAATTTTGTAAATTCATAGTTCAAAAATTAAAACGTAATAAAGAAAAATTGGTAGTGCCATTTGAAATATCAAGTTACCGTTTATAGAAATTTTTCATGTTTTAGTAATATCGCTTTCTAAGCTTTGTGATCCCTGCGATATTCAATTTTTTGGACACATGCGCCCAAACGATTTGTTTTTAAGTACCTACTAAGTGTGACACATAAAGTCGCACAAGAATTGACCAAAGAATATACAGGAGGTTCCATTCAAAATGCAACTTTGATATAAATCATCCTCTATCTATAAACTTTGCGATTCAAGTGAAAATATTTTAGATTTGTAGCCTTACCATATTATCTCATGAACGAAATGTTCATTAAACCCACAGTCTTCCATCCACACACTATTGACCCACCTTGTATACATACAATATTTTGCACTATAAATAAATATCATTAATCCAAAATATTTTCTACTAGAATTAAATTAAATTAATACCGAAATACCGGTATTTACGTATGATGATCTCAAATTTTCCTACTACCTATATTAAAGTTTTGTAATCTATTGACTTAAAGAAACTCCGGGGGGGCTCAGGTCCCCTCTCTAACTACGTGCCTGGGTACTGGTGCCGCGAAGATGAGGGCGAGAGTATCACGTACCTACGATCGCCCGACGCTAGATGAATAGCACATAGGCGTACGACAGGCCACCCAGGGAGGACGTGTATATCGTAAAAGATTATTTTTTAATTTATATTTTTTATCATTATTTTTTAATTACTATGAGGTCCGGGCCCCTGGGCGCTCGCCCCAAGCGTCCAGCGGATGAACCGGGGCTGCTATGGTTGGAATGTAGTACATACGTCTTTTTACATAAATTTCTGTATATTATCATAGAGCATAAAATATATTATTGTTCTATGATATTATCAAGAAAAGTCTTCATTTCCTTCTCGCATAAAGAAACAAGATACAATTTTCTGAAACATTCTATTGGGAAACATTTTAATACTAATAATAATAATAAGTGCCTTTATTTAGTCGATTACATAGACATTGGTTCAGAGGCGAAGTTCAGTGCACCAAACGGCTCTGCTCCGCCGCTTAACCTCTGTTGTAGAAATATTCGGTATTAATGTATTTATAGTAGTGGTGGCAATTTTTTTCGAATATTCGAATATTCGAATTATTCGAATACTCAACAATACCACTATTCGAATTAGAATAAAAACGAATAAAACGAATGACACGAATAAAACGAATAAAGCGAATGAAACGAATAAAACGAATAAAACGAATGAAACGAATAAAACGAATGAAACGAATAACACGTATAAAACGAATAATGGCCAGAACAAAGAAAATTGTTAAATTAAGAAAAAAGAGAATTTCGTTGGTTTATTATTGAGAGATGACAGACGGGAGGTAGGCCTACTACCTACTTTTCATTTCATGGAATTATTTCTCATTTACAAATTTCTTTCGACCGACAATATTTTATGAATAGTAGATAAAACGTTGTAGGTACAATATTCGTATTGTAAATAGCTATTTCAGCATTTCTTTTCTGTCAGCTTAAAGTCATTCACTATTCAATAACACCCTTTTGCAAGTCGTAATGAACTGTAATTTATTGTTTGTTAGTGTAAAAGGTTTTCGGTAAATCAGTGAACACGTTTCTCTAAACATTACCTACAATAATCCTCAACCACGCAGGGTGATTTTAACTGGAATTATTTTCATGGTATTGTGAAGCTTGGACTTTGTTTATTTAAGTTTATGCTATTTACCCGCCTTTGATGATAATTTATTCCTTTACAGGATTATTTAAGCATTTAAATATAAATTTTTAATTCAGTTCAAATTATTTCTCTCCCTAGACGACTACCTACATTATTGTGATTTATGAGTAAAGTGTGGAAATATTTCGTGAAGAATACGAGTGATGCGGTACCTAGTTACTTGCAAAATTTGCAATAAGTTTCTTAAATTTAATGGAGCAACAAGTAATTTACTATTCAAATGTTTATGCTTAAATGAAACTTCCATTGGAGAATGCTCTACTAGGTAGGTAGTATAAAACTAGTCCAACGAATAAAAGGAGTAAAACGATAAAACGAATAAAACGAATACAACGAATAAAACGAATACAACGAATAAAACGAATAAAACGAATACAACGAATACAACGAATAAAACGAATGAAACGAATACAACGAATAAAACGAATAAAACGAATACAACGAATAAAACGAATACAACGAATAAAACGAATTTTTTTCTGACTATAATTCGAATTCGAATAATTTTATATTCGAATATAATTTTAACGAATATTCGAATACGAAAAAAATTAAATTTGCCACCACTAATTTATAGGTATGTATGGTTGTATGTTAATAATGAACTATGAGTTGATTGTCAATAAAAATTTGAGAGTGAGTTGGCTAATACTATAGATATGTATGCGTTACTACTTTCCGGAATTGGTTTAATCCTAGAGCTCTCCATTCCATAGGGTAGTCACATTATATTGGAACGATCGTTTAAATACATTTGTCCTATGTGGTGGTATGGAATAAACCCCCTGTGCCTGAGATTTAGGTGGTGTACGGTAAGTGATCTCTTCCGCAAGGGTAGTTCGGGCTTTTATTTACAATAATTATTTTATAATAGCACACTAGAGCATGAATATGTCTCCTACCATTCATGTTTACCCATTTTGCCTCTCTTAATTTCTTCGAAATGTGGTGCACCGTAATGTGACCGAAGTGAAATAGTCAGTTTTTTTCGCGAATAAATTGGCAAATTTCCTGAGAAATTATTGAAAACTAAATAAATCTCTATGGTAACAAGCCACAAAAATGAAACCACATTTTCCCCTATTTTTCAAGCAATGCGGAATGTTTGTTCAATTGGGCTGACACATTCGCCCTTTCCACATTTTTGATAAAAAGTTTACTCTTCCATTCTTATCATTTTTGAAACGTTTTGCGTCCAAGATTTGGAATTTAATTGACGTTCATTGAAAAAATTGTAAAAGCTTGTAGAAGAAGAAATAAATGTTTGTTGTATAATAATAATTAAGTGCTTCATGAAGAAAGTTCACCTCTTTGTGAGGGATTAACGGTAAGGAATTTGTTAACAGAAACACTCTTATATTTACATTCCAAAGAAGTTTTGTTTACAATGATCATCGTTTACATAAACATAAGAATGCGAAACGCAGTAAAAGAAATAAAAAATGCCTTAAAAATCGAAATTTGCATAGTTAAAAGTACCTATTCTCTGTGGTGCTTGATTGATGTATACATATCTCCGAAGCACACTTAAAAGTGTTCATTTTACGACACTTATCTATTCGATAATGCCGCTTTTAAAGCCCACCACCTTAGAATTTCCATAAAATAACAATGTTTTAGCTAACCATAATTGGTTTTTGCCATACTTGGATTTCCAAATTTTCTGTCGCGCTTCGAGCTACAGTTCCAGTTGAATAAAATAAATGTATTGTTTAATTAATGACAATCGTAATGGTTGAGCTAAATGCGAAAAATTTTAATATTATACTTAATAGATCTAGTTATTACAGTACCCCTACATACATAACGTACAGTACATGTGTATGCTCATGATTTATTAAAGTACACGCAACTCCGTGCTTTAGTAATAATAAACAACGTAAGTTGACAGGACAAAAATAAGTATCTCATAAGTTGCAATTATCCTTGCTTATATATCCGTTCATCTATTATATTATTGCATATAGCAACCAACCTTCAGCTCACTTTAAAGTGGTAGGTATCAATTTTCGAAAAGGATAATAAAAAAGAATTACAAAACGTAGTAGGTATTAATTTTATGTTGAGAACTTGATTTGTAATAAGGAATTTCGGTAACGTGGTGAGATAAAATTTACGATGACGTTTTCCCATTAGACGTGTAGGTTGCAATTGTAGATTGCTCTAGTTGATGCTGGCGCTCCCCCAAAGCAAGGCAAGCTTTACTTTACCGTCAAGTCTTTTAATAAGAGGCTTTGGAACGGACCACGCCCGACTACCGACCTACAAGTCATCTCGATTTTTGTAGAAGAACTAGATTTTGTATTGCAAATACTAAAGCTAACCATTCATATGTTACTGTCACACTTTCTTGTACACATTTATAGCTATATTGTTTTTTAAACCTCATTAGTAATTTTTAAAAAGTCAAAATTACATCATCGTACCTAATAACTATTAATTATATTGTCGATGGTGATGAGAACTAATAGGTGACTGAACTAAATGTGCCCCGTCTATTAATTTAGGTGTCTGCTGATTTGATTAAATCCGGAATTTTAAGAAAAATTATTGAGTTCAAATTTTCTTGACTTAAAGGTTATTATAATACGATTTTAGTCGTGATTGGGAACTATTTCCAATTAAGTGCTTTTGGCATTCTTACACAACACTAAGAATATTGAACTATGTGGGTTGTTAACGCTATCAGATGATTTAATTTGAATAAATTTGTTAAAATTTTTTTTGTTTCTTTCATTTACGTACCTAATGTCTTTTCATAAATGCTTGTCGCCTTGAGTAAATTTTAATACGTGACTAACAATATGGGTTTGTATAATTGAGTTCAAAGTGTAACTTAGCTGATGTTTCAATTACAAAATAAACAAAGGTTTGCAGACGTTTACCTACCTATATAATTATTACACTTAGGCTGATTTGAGAAATTACTGTTATTACTGAAAACTACGTAAGCACAATTTCATAATTCTCGTTAAAATACGCTTTATTTAAAGTTATTCATAATGGGGTTCTAGTAGGTCAAGAGTGCCAGCTTGATTTTGAAAAATATAACAGTATCGTTAGTGTTACGCATATGTATTGTGTAATGTAGTATGTCGCTCCTTAACGTTCTTGTAAGTATCAAAATTGTTTAAGGGTGCAATGTTGATGATGAATTAATAATTTTACTTAGTGTCAATCTGGGATCTTCATTTAATGCTGTTGTTATTACTGTGTGAGCTGTATAAGACTGAAATCAATCACCCTGTATGTACCTGTTGATATTTGTGAATGGATAATTAATCGCAAGTACATACTATAATAATGGTTCAAGAATACTGGTTACTCTGTTACTTTTTTCGATTTTCAACTTCACTCTCTTGCTCAGAAAGGGAACCCATGTAGCATTGGTGTACTATTGGCATTTGATTGTAAATATATTGGTACAATATTAATGTACAATATTGTCCCAATATTGAATTGTGAACAATTCTACATATTGGCTAAATATTACTAATCGATATTATTTCAATATTGAGGAAAATAGTTATACAATATTGGCCCAATATTGTTTTCTAATGTGTCCGAAAATAGTAGGAAAGGGGTGACCTGCGCCACCCCAGAGCCCTAACTGCTCCGAGGGACTATTTCTCATGCGCAGCGCCTGCAGGGCTCCATGTGCTCCGGTGGCTCCTTACCCAGGAATCCCATTCATTTTGTGTAGACTCGGAGGAGATCGGTGATGCTGAAAAAAGCTTTTGCTTCTACCATTGAGCTACGGTGAGTTATTAATTTTGGAATTTAAAGTTGAACACTATAAAATATTGAGGAGGGCGTGCATATTATATTTTGATTATTTTGACATCTCTAAATCGGCGAAAATTAACATTCGGCGGATTTTGAAAAAGTATCATAACGTTATTATTTATGAATATTTTTTCCATGTGGCCTAAATATATCATTTTAAATATCCAGTAATCCAGTAATATTGAAAACACAGTATTGTTATGTTATTGATAAATAAATATTGACTTTATATTGTGTAGTAATATTTACTAAATATTGTAAATATATTGTATGCTTTATTACTGAAATATCGATTTTTAATATTTAGTAATATTGTACACGCAATATTCGTACATTATTGTATGTACAATATTTGAATTTACCTTGAATATGAATATTTACTTAATATTACAAATATTTTAATTGCTATATTGCTTAATTATAGATTTTCAATATTTAGTAATATTGTACACGTAATGTTGGTACATTATTGTGTGTACAATATTTGAATTTACATTAAATAGCAATATTTACTAAATATTGCAGATATTGTTCTTATATTCACTAAATATTGTATTTACAATATTTGTATAATATTACAAAAATATATTCCACCAATATTGGCTGCAGTTCGACAATATTGCCTCAATCTCTCTATATTGCGCCAATTCCGCCAAGCTAACGCCAATAAACGGTGCTACATGGGAAGATGGAATATCTACGACCTGAGAACGATTTACGGGACACGTTTAAGCTTTAAACTAAAACGGTATTTCTGGTGACCATAACTAATGCCATTAAGCAACTACTTTAAGAACTGATGTGTGAGAAAACACAAAAATATGACATTTCCTTATACTTACGGTTAGACATGATCAGAAGTACTGAGGTGTGATCTACTGAATTTTGGGCGACGCAATATACAGGGTATTCCAATCTTACGACAAAGTTCGGTATATGGCTTATTTCAAGAGATATCAAAAAATGTTCTTAAGAAAAATAATAGATGTCTTTAAGGACCATATTTCGAAATAATCTTGAACTATACAGGGTGTTAGGTAACGCCGTTACAAACCAAACATATGGTTTTTAAAAGAGAACCCCTGCATATTATGCCAAATTCGGATTGCCCACATTTTTTGGAATCTTTTAATTAAAGGTTTTGCTAGGTTATACAGAGTCCTTTAAAAGTTATGGACACGCTTATGTTAAAATCATATCTAATTTAACGCTCTCTAGCTTACTGTACGTTACAGAATTTCATACAGAATGCAAAATTTTTGGATCACTAATTATTGCGAGTAGTTCGTCCCTGGCTTCAAGGCACTACTGTAAATCTGTTAATCTTTCATAATAAACATACACGTATGTTGTAGTTATGCGTAAAATTTTATAAAGATCAAATAACCAGTACAAAAATTAAAAATGAAAAACAAATTCAAAATTCAAACTTCGGAGGCCTATAATTCGAAAACGAGGGCTTGCATAGAAAAAGTCTATATGAAGTACTAACATTATTTTGGCTCAGACTACACGCTCCTCACTTTTTTCCCATTAGTCCCGGGACACCTTGTATACATATTTAGCGATTAAAGACTACAAAGTTGGCCAACAGCATTAACATAATATCGTATTCGAACCTCCTCTAATTCGAAAGGTACCAACAGGCTTGGATTCGGTAAATCGGTACCTTGTCGGCCAAAGTTTCAACTTGAGATTCATGCTCTGAGCTTGTTTTATAAACCCAGCATTCACTTCTGCAAGGGGGAAAATGTTAATTACATACACCAAGGCTCTTATATACCTACGCGAGGGAATACACTACCAACTCTTCAGTTTACGCTTCAAGCAAGTAAGTTGTATGCGACTCTGACTGAGAGACGCATGATAAAACAAAGGAGCATTAAAATTTAGTTAAAACAAATACACACATAAAAATGAAACCCTACATTTTGTAATAATTTAGGCTTCAAAAACTGGTGAAGGAATCAATAAAAAATGTGAAGAAACAATGAGTATAGAGTAATTTGTTCTTAAGACCAGATTAGGAGCAAGAGAGGTCTTGTTTTTCATGCAGATTTTGCGCCAGAGATGCTTTTAGGTAAAAGGGGTGTTTTTTGCCATTAACACTTACATATTAGCACAGAACCTCTCAATAACCATGAAGGTGTACGAATCCGGAGGGCAGGCTATAAGGTATATCATGAGCGAAACCATTAAAGCGGTTCAAGACGTGTAAAATTAAATACTATGGAGCTTTAATAATATTAGTGAACAAAAAAATAAAAGCATGATTGTGAATATGATTGAACTCGGACCAACGAAGCTAACACTATGACACTCAGTTAGTTATCGGACCCCAACGCCCAACTTTAAATGCTGACCATAACCTCTACCTACTGCTACACTTATTGCTGATCATGGTGACGACCCCCAAACCGTGATGTTCACGACAACCCCAAATTTTAGAAATGATCACAAGGCTCAAGTTGACCACGTCGTCCAACTCAACCACAATACCTTGTCGGAATAGACAATATAACAATTTGGGCGATGTAAAGGGAATGGAAAATCTTTGAAAAATATGCACAATACCATTCACTAATCGAGTTTGTTGAAAATCCAAAATAGTTCAAAGATAACATTAGTTACGATTTTGAAAACTTTATGAATTTTCATAAGCAAATATACTTGTTTTAGGGCACTGAGAACGAAAGGATTATTTAAAAAATTCAAAACTAATAATATTGGTAAAATTGTAGTAGGCTCTTGGTGAATAGGTACAAAAGTGTAGAAGGACCGTGTTCCAAAATTACGTCAAATTAGAAAAATTGCCAGTTTTGGCAGTCAGCACGTGCTTTATCAAGGGAAAATTTCATAATTAATCGGGAAATGAATAATTATTGTCATGGAAGAAGTTTCCTGGTACATAAAGCTTGATAAAGCTCGTCGCCGACTGTTTGCTTTCAGTAGCTTAAATCTTGGATGCTGTCATTTGATATTATGTTCTATAAATGTTTCAAGCTGAAAACAACTAATAATTTGGTGAAAAGAAGACGCTAACATATACGTAGATAAATTCATTATAAACACAAATGGGAAAGTTAAGTATTAAAAAAAATTAACGCAAAACCAATTTACTGTTTTATTCACTATTTTATCACATAACCTACATATATGTATGTTTCAACCCTTCAAGTGCGGGCACATCAGGGCACTAAAAGAGAATTAAAAGCTATATAACAGAAACAGTAACAATTTATTCAATCCGAGTAACCGTGAACACCCTCTCAAGAGAGTTTAAGTCGTTTAAAATTGAATACAAGTGATTGCGTGTGACATTTATTTGTGGAATTCAAAAGGAATCCTTTTGACCTATTGTGAGTATTTTGGTGCCTCGTGGAAAGCCACAAAATGTATTTATTCAGGTAAAAAACACAAAGTAATTTTTTAATATTCGTTGATAAAGGTTATACGTAACTGCCAATGTTCGGAACTCATAAATTATATCATATGTATATCACATTTTTTAATAATATAAAAGTTATTTTTCAGTTTAAAATCATGTTTTACGCAATTGCATGTAAGTATAATTCTAGCAGGGAGTAGAAATAATTTAAATTAATAGTAACGGAGACACGCTTCCTGTAACGAGAAGGCATCGATCGTCGTCAATTAATCATCATTTTTTTATTCATCGATGACATAATGACATGATCTATCATTAATATAACAGTCTATAATTAAAAATAAATAAAATCTTATAATGAATCCTTCGTCCATAAATAGAAAGGTTGGCTTACGTCGATTAAAAATTCGTGTCATTATTATTATCAAATATTGACTAGTATTATCAAATAGAAATTTAGCAAAAATATCGTTTGTCTGTACCGTTTTTTATCAGTTGTAACTTATAACCCTCCCCGAAACTGAAACTTTATAAAAACATTATAGTATTAAAGGTTCAGATAAAAAATGTTCATTAACAATGCATGTTCATGGCGAATCCAAGCCACATACATAGTTAATCTAAACGATCGTTTAGAATTTTGATAAATGGATTATGGATCCATAGCTATGGTAATTATTAATTAAAAGAACTCAATGGGTCAATGAATTATGACAATTGTTTCGCCTTATTAATAAATTAAAGCCATCTTCAAAGAGTTAAATAAATACCTATATTTTTATTGACACAGTGCCAGCGCATTTACCAGCGCATAAATGAATGTATAATATTTAAATGACTTCAAACAAATCCAATAGTTTCAACTGAAATGAAGCTTCTAAATTTTCAGTTTTTCACTGCACATTTCTTTAAATTTTTCCATAAGGTAGGGCCTGTTAGAGCGGTGTTTAGCCCTTATTTTATAAAATGCTGCATTTCAATTTAGAGATGCCAGCCGGAAACTGACCATTGTAAATACAACATAAATTATAAAACAACTTAGGACACGAAATAATACGTTTGAAACCTAGGTATTGTACTTTTTCCATTTCTCGCTCTAAGGATACCACCAAAGAAAAGCAAATTTCTTACTGCTGAAGTAAAAAAGAATATCCAAATCTTTAACCAATCAGAAATTCGAGTTTTCAGTCATAGAAAGGTCGGTAATTCGACAGATTGATTAAACCAGTGGAAGCAAAAGTTAGAGATGGTGACATTCGAGGAGCTATCAAATTATTATCATTGTCTGATGAGTTAGCAAACCATGATGGCCAAAGGAGAAACTTCCTTTACGTTCAAGATCTCTTCACTTCCCTGACGCTCCATCATTATCACAGGAACCACTTCAGGTAAATTGTGTAGATGTGACTGATGGCGTAATGGATCGGCTTCCGGATTGGACGGTCTACACCCCCAACACCTTAAGGCTATGATAATAAAGGCAAATGGTGCAGCTGGATGTCAACAAATGGACCCTCTTGATCTTTTATGTTTGAGTATTACTCTACAGTTTATTATTGACGGATTGATCTCGGAACTACACCTTCTCTATTTAGTTTAGATGATTGTGTATTTTGTGGAGATTCCAATACAGTTCTTAAGGATTTTCATAGACTGATTGAGAGAATTCACAGGAGATTGAATTGGAGATAAATCTATCCAAGTATGAATTATATTTAATTTCGAAGGATTGTGAGGATGTACAGAATGAATTTGAAAAAAATTCTCCTGGAATAAGACTTGTACATGATGAGGACTTGGAGCTTTTAGGTTCCCCCATGTCTGAAATTTCTGCAAGAAGAATACTGGAAGAAAAGCTTCGGAATTAGATTATTACTTGACAGATTACAGAGTATATTACTTACTAAAGAACTGTCCCCCCAGTATAATTTGGCGAGCTTGGAATTAGAAAAATTGATGACATTTGTCTACAGGATTTTTGTCATCTGTAAATAGTGTTTGTACTCTGTCAAATTGATGTATCCCAATATTATGGACGAGACTCAGATTACATTTTACAGTGATGCAATGAAAGTTTGGCCTTGGATCCCTTCTTGAAATACCAGCGGAGCCATATTTTCAAGGAAACTGGGATGAACTGGTTATCCAGCAACAGATTTATAGTTTATAATTTCAATCTAGAATTGATGAAGCAGCTTTCGAGCCTCTTGTGTCGAGCAGTCCAGTGGTTGGCTCAATGTTCTTTCATCCAAATCAATTGGAGCTTTTCTAGATGGCAATACATTTAGAACTGCAGGAAGTGACATTTTTGTACCATTTCAATGTATTTGTGGAATTCAAGTTGAGGAAAGGGGACTTCATGGCCTTTCTTGTTCAAAAAGTGTTGGAAGATGGGCTCGATGGGCCATTATCAACAGCACAAATTCCATCTATTCTGGAACCGACTGGTATGTGTATAAATGACGGTAAGCTTTCCAATGGAATAACTTTGGTGCCGTGGTGTCAAGGAAGATGCTGCTCAATCTTACCTTAACTTTTCTTATAAAGAAGCAAATAGAGTTGCAGAAAATGCTATAAAAATAAAGCTCAGAATATACCAGGAAATTTCAAAGGACTACATCTTCCAGCAAATTTCAATTGAATCTCATGGTCCTATTTGTGAATCTTCATTAAATTTGGGACATAAATTAATTGTTGCTACAGGAGAAGTTAGGTGAAACTTATCTTGTTACAAAGGATAAGGATTGCTATACAACGAGGCAACGCAGCCCGTATTGTGAATATTATTCCACCATCTAAAACGAAACGATGGAGGAAGTGTTTTTGCTGTAATGTAATTATCTTTCGAAAATGTATACATTTTGTAAAAAGCTTGTGATTTAACATTTTATACGTTTAATGGGCGGTAAATTTTATAAAATCAATTGCTATCCAGTTCCATTTTCAACTGAAAACGAAAGGATTTATGTTGAGCAACTCAGTGAAATAGATCGAACAATTTTTTTATTTCCAGACATACGATAATTTTCCGTTACATAGATTTTGTATAGATATACCTACTCTACATAAAGACTAACTAACGTTAAAACCCTCCTCGAAATAATCCTGGGTGCACCACTGGGGGGTCAGTACAGTTAGAATTTTAACCATATATGTTTATTTACGAGAAGAAGAAGATTGCATGAGGCTTTCTTCTTTTCCCAAAGCTTAAAAAAAATTAAACTGACGTGCTACAACACGTTTGAAAATGTTTATCAAAGTTTATTTCCTTTTCTTTAATTCTTAATAAACATTCATATAATAATTACAGGTTATCTACGTTAACATGTGCAAATCTAGACAATAGACACCTGTTGTTATCAACACGTGTTTAGCGTCGCCAACCTTTCAAACAGTTTATAATTGAATACGGCAAGTCAACGGATAGATAGCGATATTCAAAACACGTTTTTGTCAAATTGTATTTGGTTTGCTTTTAAACAAATTCAGTTGTTTAAATGATCGCGTCTGTGTCGGAATTGTTTTAACTGTGAAAGTGTAACAATACAATTCGTTATCGTACTTTTAATTAAAATGTTGTGTGTTAGTGAGTAGCGGCTAGTGCTAAAACACATTGCTATCAGGGTAAGTCTATCCTCCCTTAGAGTAGAGTTTGGAACATTGCTCTACTGATTTACTTATTTTTAACTTTGTATTTGTATTACAGATTATGGGCGAGTCTGACATAGCAGGAGGTAAGTCCATTTTGTTGTATACAATGATGATAATTAACGTTACATTAGTAAGGATATAATATAAACGCGTCAAAAAAATGATATTGCGTTCAGGGCCGGCCTGAGGGGTGTGCGACGTATGCAGCCGCACACTCGAGCCTTTTGGAGGGGCATACAATTGTCCAATTTTATTTTGGTAAAAAAAAACATTTGGTAAACTTTTAGAAAGTGATTTAAATGTTGGGCAGAAATATTTAAACTAGAAGGAACTTTGTCTCAAAACTATTACAGTTGAATTTCAAGGTAAAACTGAAGATCTTCCCCAACGAGTTCAGAATTACAGTAGTCTGATGTCCTTGACGCACGTCCGTCGTCCAGGGTCAGTAGAGCAGTCGTCTGTCCGTGTGGCGGGACGCGGGAACCGGGAAGGATTGTGACTAATCTTCCTGCCTCCCCTCCCAAGTCTTTGTTTATCTAGCCAAAAGCGCAAAAGTGCACAAACACTGTGTTTTTAGACCTTGAATTTCAAAATGGGATGTGGGATGTGCCACTTTTATGGAAATGCGTAGGTTAGCGCACGATAGGAAAGAATGGAGACACGTGTCCAACTCCAACCAGTCTTCGGGCTGATCACTACTTGATGATGATGAATTTCAAAAAAAATCGGGGAGGGCTGGTAGGGGCATAAAATGTGAGTCTTGCACACTTGCAATTTTCGCCTTAGGCCGGCCCTGATTGCGTTACTGGTGTATTAAGAACATGCTATTCGTAAATAGTACATATAGAAATATGATGTAGGTACGTTAGGAGATATTTAAGTAATTTTGCTTTTTTACATCACAGGTGTATTTAATGGTGACTGTTAACGAGAAAAGAGTAATTTTTCAATAGTTCACCAAGTTTACTGTAAGTCAGCTTGCAGGTACTCAAAATTATCAATATTGAGATATAACAATAAGATTTGGTATGAGATGATACACTGGTTCAATTACTCTTTTACAATTTTATTCTTATACTCAAAGAATTACATCTCAATATAAACTCAGCACCGTAAGAATTGCACATTTAGGTACATTCACCAACTGAAATAGGTACCCACTAATCGGAGTAAAAATGCAAGGCCTCTGACTTTAAGTGGTCATAACGAAAAAACTGAGGGGTGAAATTTCTTCATTTTTGGGCAGTACATTAGTCATTTATATATGTTTAACATGTGTAAAAATCAAATTAGTAGAATCAGTTGTTTAACTTTTATTTTAATTAACAGCAATAAAAACGCTGTATTTAGTATTTTCCTGGCTGACGGTCAGTTTTAACTTATCATAAAATTGTTATTGTTTCATAAATTGTTACCAAATTTACAAATGTTGTAGCACACATACTTCTGAAAAGTCGACAGCCGATAAATATCGATTATTCATATAATTAACTGGTTTTATAAGCCCTAACCGAAAATGTGCTATTTTGCAATATACGGTAACTAAAGAAAAAATTCTTGTTTTAAATGCTAAATTTGTATTACTCAAATCGAGCTGCATTATTCCTTTATTTAAAACAAAAATTTGTTTTCTTGTAATTCAAAGTAAATGTTATAATTACCGCGAAAGAAAGACGCACATATATTCCCGCGAGAGGTAATCGATACCCTGTTCAAGTCACCAGCCGTTGCACGTCATAGCTTAAAACTTACTAAATCAATGACGTGTAAACAGCGTTGTCAAATGTACGTGTTGTCAGACTGACGTTTTTAGGTTAGGAACAAATAGATACTGTATACCTATGTAATAATAAAATACAACAACTAATGTAGACGTAAACAATATAAGAGTACTGATAAGTACTGTTTTTAGTAAGGCAATTAAAAAAAAATAGCTTTAAGTGTGTACTGCGGTGAATTTAACAAAGTAAACAAAACTTGACGTGACAACATCGAGATATTTTATGAGTTTATATTCGCACTACGTTTTAAGTTGTAAGTACGAACTGCAAAGGATAAAATATGTTCGCTAACCCTACACGATTAATGACTTTTAATACCAACTGTACTTACGATGACATTTTGGCTTTAATGCAAATTTTATTAAAGTTGCTTAGTAAATTATAATTATAGTATTGGTACACGAATAATGACGTGCAACGGCTGGTCACTTGAACAGGGTATACCACATCGTAAATCGTGAGCGGCAAACCACAACAATGTGATTGTTCTTTAGCATTATACATGGCATTATTTTTGTGAATCGTGTTAGACCACAATATAATTGCTTTAACCTTGTTATGTTACTGTCAATATTATTAATATCGAACGTTCAGGTACTGAGTTACACAAGAAGTCGTTTTTTCATTATAGCTTTAAGATAATAAACCAATTGGCCCCAACAGCATCTCACACCGACAAAAAAGTATACACTTGTCAAATATATAAGTATCTACCACTCAGCTTCATAATATAGCCGTAATTAATTTTTAAAGTCGAGCGCTTGTGCGATTTCAGTCATAATTAGCGCTTTTTCGCACATAAATTAATACAGAAAATTAACGATGCGTTGCAAAAATCTAAAACTGTATACCTTTTTGTAGTAATAAATGATCTTTTAAATGCACTTTATTTCATTAAATTATGATTGCTAATTACTGAGATACAAGCTTCTAAAGTCAGAGGCCTTGCATTTTTACTCCGATAGTAAGTATATGTTTAGACTTTGGAGGAATCGTTTAGGCAAATAAGATAGAAGCATTGAAATTTGACAGAATATGCAATTGCATTTTTGTCAGTATGTATTTTGAATTATAGCAACATTAAAAAATGACAAGTAGGAGGGTATTAAAGCTCAAAATGAAGAAGAACTCATTCTTACCTTTTATTTTAAATCCCAAATTAGCATTAACATAATAAAATGCTAAATAGGTTTCTTATTCATACTGGAATCTAACAATTTAATAATTCCCTTTATCTTGACAAATAGGAGATTATTGTAATTTCATATCAGCACATTTGTGATTTATTCTAATAAGGTTTAGAGTCAGTCACATTTGCAGTTTACATTTTATCAACAGTTTAGTTTTCTAATCCTTTAGGATCGTTCTGCAAATAATGGGGGGAACGAATAACTATTTTATTAAAAATCTACCGAATTTACTTTGGCCACTTGATGCCACTTATACTTACCTAACTGATTTATCCATCTGTTTACCATTAATTTTGATGTCACAAACATTTTCATCTACTTACTCTACTTCAATTTACATTAAATATTGAATCATTTAATTGGATCACCTTAGTTTGCTCTCCTTCGTACAGGAGCCTTCAAGTGGAGTTATGTGTGGTACAGGTTAATAATCCACTGGTGTTTCGTGAAAGGCCGACGTTTCGGCTACGGAAGTGTAGCCTTCTTCGGAGCAACAAAAAAATCCGTGGATGAAAACCGATAGTCTTTGGGTCCAGCTTCTTCTGGTTACATACCATAATGTACAATATTATTAGAGAATAACACACTTTGGTGTTGGGATTGTTTTAAAAATTGTAAAGGCTATTAGCAGATCTTAGGGTGCAGTTCGATATGAAAATTGAAGGCTCCTGTACGAAGGAGAGCAAACTAAGGTGATTAAATATTGATTGTAAATTACCATCGTCCGATTCTAATTCTTTCAACGAAACCGCATAATGTCTGAAAAATTTTTAATCGAAAGTTCAGCCATTCGAATACATTTTTCAACCTTATCTTTTCATGAAATCTGCGAATATATGTGCCTCTTCCTTAGTCAATTGAATTATTATACTGGCAATGTATGAGTTTAGACAAAGAACTTCATATTCATTTCTGTTCATTTTTGATCTAATTTTATTTGTTTTTCATTCCCCATTCGTCCATGTTACGCCTTTTCTAGAACATGTTGGAGGTTTATCTAATTACACCGTTTAATACGTTACCTTGTCCATAAAGTCCATAATCTTTCTGGAAATAAATCGAAGCAGGCATAATCTGGTAAATCACCTCATTTGGAATAATAAATCGCATCGTTCCAGAAAGCCAAACTTACAACTTGCATGTGAAACGGGGACACAACACCAAAGTTCCTCCCTAAAATGCAATCCATCGCAAAAGTAGTTGCAAGATGTAATACGATAACAAAGTTGAAAAATTCATTATTTCATCCTGTGTCACATTCTTTGATTTTCCGGACTCATTTCAGTCCGGAAAATGAAACTTTACCATACTAGAAATTTTGTACCCGAATACAAAAGTTTAAAACATTTTTGTTAATAATATAACGTTCAAACAAGTTTGCGAGACACGGTTGAATATGTTGTATACCTATACAGAGTAGCCCATCGAAAACAGTCCAGCAAAGTTTACGGCCTTGTATGTGAAAATAAAATAAAAGCCTCGCGCTCGTATATTTTTATTTTCAGAGGGACATATTTACACATTAATTCCATTCCCGTATCTTCAACTCCTTAACGGTGGCGGCATGTACCCTTATTTTTAAAATGGGAAGGGGTAGGTTGTGATACGTCTTTTGAAAGGGCATTAAATTTTTTTTAAAATTGTGCTTCTTTTTCAAATTTGTGTTGCGGGCGAAATTCAATTTAATATTATTGATTAGTACCTACTTACATGTTATCTTATTAAGTGTTGAAAATGTCCGCTAAGGGGTTGAGGTTACAGGGACGGAATTAATGTATAAACATGTCCCCCTGAAAATAAAAGTATACGGGTTCGAGGGTTTTTTTAATTTTCACATACAAAGCCGTAAACCTCCCTGGACTGTTTTCTATGGGCCACTATGTATAATATATTCTGATTGACATTAGTTTGGACGTAAATAAAAACATCTGAACCAATCGGTTTGGTAAAATTCTGCTAAATTTGTTAGAATAAGCAGAAACTACTCGTTTTTAAACAGCTTTTTGTATTACAAAAAACTTACAAAGAATTCTTCAGATTACCCACCTACTTTTGGAACATTCATATAGTGCTCCAACTTGTTCAGAGCAATTTTTTATATACACATTGTGTATCCAGTATATATCAGTGTCTATTATACCGAGTGATCCAAAAAGACTGAGAACAAGTTGTTTTTCTCAAAAAAGCAAAAAATGTTAAGTGTTGGTACATCTTCATTTATTCTAATAGGGGTTAAAAATTCTAATAGGGATCATATTAATAGCCAAAGCAGTTGATCTACATAAAGCTGCGCTTACTATACCAGGTGTCAATTCGAAAACTTGCCAGATCTCATATCTACGAAATTATAACAGATAAGTAAAATGTCTCGAAACCGTTTTTAAAACGTGGAGGGGGGGGGGAACCACTACAACTCACAGGGCAATCTTTTGTAAACCACCCCATGTGTGACATATCATTAAAAAGCCCTTTAAAAATGCTATTCATCAGTACTAAACAAAATGTAATTAATCCATTACTTTGTAGAAAAAATGTTGAGCATCTAGTCTAGATTAGATTCTGTGATTTTCAAATAATTCTCTATGGGTTATTTCTGAGTTTTTCTGTTCATTTTGACGGGGTACCTATTTGCAAAGATAAGCTGTTTTTGAAAAATAGTACCTAATTTGACATTTAAAACAATAAACTTGAATAAATTGATTTAAACAATATTTTTCGTATTATTTAAAAAATTATCCTTAAGGACCATTTTGTTTGGTAATCACGAATATTATTTTTTAAGAGCTTTCCAATGATGTATTACACATTACACTTTTAAAAAAAATTACAGTTCGAAGATTGAGGTCTGGCAAGTTTTCAAATAGACTCCATCATCATAAAACAGATTTTTTTGGTTTTTTTTGCGAAGGTTGGATTTTCCAAATCGGAGCAGAATCAAAGAAACCCAGTGCTTCAGTTTACTATGAAAATAGGTGCTAGTTTTAGAAATTTTATGGTCCACACTACTGATACCATCACTCATGGGTGTTTGAATTTCTTCCTTAATAATTTCGATACACAAGCCCGCGTACCATTCGATCTTTAATGGAACAGTCTTTTGGCGGATGCCGGAAAATTTTCTAATGGTACCCTTATGGTATTTCATTTCCAATACTTTAAAGAGTTTATTTACTGTTGGTCCACGTCTACGGTAGCATGTTAATGACCTAACTAAAACGTGGTCCGCCCCCCCCTATAGATTCTGAAATACTTCAGGTGACTTTTCAGCAAGAAAATACTTTAATAAAAAAAGCTACATATCGATCATTTTTATTTAATATATACGAGTAAAAGGTGCACGCCTCGGAGGTGTGCTCCGTTACCTTATATAATAAATTTTTAAAGAGTAATAATAATTTTTGTTAAGTCTAAATTGGAAAGGTCAGAACGATTGCAGATTGTGCAAGGTTCTCAGTGGCAAGGTCGCGGTTTACGACTCTAATAATTTTTTTCCGAGATTTTACCATTAATACGACGAGCTTTGATTAATTATTATAATCAATCAATTTTTATAATTACATTAAACTTATAGTGTGTCGGAGGTTGACATTTATTATGATTCGATGCAATTACAACTAACACACGGTAGTTTCTCATTGTCTCGTGTAATATGTACATAATTAGCACTCAACGGTAGAGAAAAACGTGGGAAAATGTTACGCCATGTAACAATTAGTATTAACAACACATAGGTAAGGGAAATTTGCGAAAAAAATACTTAATTAATCGTGACGCGAACAAAAATCTCAAAGGGATAAAACTATAAAAGGGAAAGTAGCCCCCTTGTCGTATTACCTAACAGCTCGTTATTGGGAAAAAAAACAAAATTTCGCAAAACAAGTTAATTGGTCTACGAAAAACGAATCTCCATTAATTAATATAGTTCACGTTCTAAGCTAATAAAATTACGTAAAGGATAATTAAACCGTATCTTGACTTAATTAAGAAAGAGATAACCGAACAACGCCCAATGTAGGTATGCAAATAAATCGGGTCTTGTAAAACATCGTAATAATAATGGCAGATTATGTCACGGAAGAAGGTGGTAATAGTGTTATGGCACTCAACTATTTTTGCGCACGATAAGAAGTTGTTTTATTAAACTGGGCCACTCGCGTATAGCAAAACTAACCAATAAATATTTGTAATATGGACGAGTTATGCATTCTCCCAAGACACCAAACACGAGCCAGGTGTTGCATGCTCTTGTTACAACATTAATAACATTATTACATTATCTGTTACACTTTAAAGATTTACAATATTCGGCATTTTTTTTTCTAACTTGTTTCCTCGAGGCGTTACAATTTCTTCTTTTTATTTTCGATATTGCGCGCTTAAGAAATATAGGTTTTTTTTGTACGGCTTTTGGTTACATAAACGTTTTATTTAATTTTGATGTACCCACTTCTTTATGATTGCGTGTTCGCGTACGGAATACGAAATTTAAAAAGCACGCTCCGCTTGTTTAATGAAGTAATTAATATTCCATCTCTTACATTTGGCCTTCTTACACTAAAATAATCGGTTCGGTAAAACACTCAAGTGTTGTTTCATGGATGATTTTACAGGTAAGAAGTGTGTGCCTCTTTTTTTGATCGATGATGATAACTCTCAATGTCAAAAATTACGTAAAATTAATAGTTGTCCTCGAGTGTAAACATAACGATTGAACTAATTTGGTTTATACCTAATTATAATAGGATCCAAATTCGACGGTCTTAGATCAGTTGATGGAATTTTGCTAAAACTCTTGGTGAGGCAGCCAGAGAAAATTAGTCTGCATTCAGCGAATGTACTGCAGATTTAAGAAGGATCTGTCAGATTCTAGAAGACACAATGTTGATGAGATTGCAGCTGTCCATAAGCCTGGAAAAATTGTAATGTTTATGAGGCAAAAATAAGTTGACGCAGCCATGAGTTAGGGCAGAATAAGTAACAGCAGTGTGTGCCATGAGTGCATCTGGCCACAAACGTTTACTCATCTTCGCCAAGTATTGCCACCACTATTATTGCCTATAATTATTCTAGAAATGTGTACAAACTAAGATTTGCTCATGAGCTAACTTACTTATTTCCCAAAGAATAGTAGTCCGTATAAGTACATAATCCTGTATTTGTGGTATTCGACGACCATAGCAGCCAATAATTGTTTCACCCCCATCATACATTTCTCAAGGACTCCAGCTACTTTACGCCTCTTTTTGTGAGACATTTAACGGTTCTTCAAACAAAGAATATGAGCTGCAGATAAAGAATCACAAAAACCACATATAAAAAAACCAACTAAAAAATTCTGGCAAGTTGCCACGAGACTTCCCTCGTATTAACACATTTTTCAAAAAATAAATATAGAACAATACAGGGTGTTTCATTAAGAATGTCCAATCTCTGAATTGTAGATTCCAGACCTCAAAATATGATGATTCTGCCCAACATGCCTTATACAACTATTGCTAGTTTCTGAGATAGCGCGTGTTTAAAGTTTAAATATGAATTTTGATTGTCGCAATAACTTTCTATTTTTTCACAATTTTTTTTTGAAAATTGACAGTTTTACCTTTTTTTGCATGAGGATTGCCAATTAATTAAAATTAATTAATTAAAAAACAAAAATAAAAAACTTCAAAGTAAATGTTCAAAATGTCCACCATTTACTTCAATACACTTTATGATCCGTTTTCGCAAAGATCTCTTCATATCAAATAACCCTTGTCTATTATTTTTAATCACATTAATTAATTAATTAATTGTTATTGCGAAAATCAAAATTCATATTTAAACTTTAAACACCCGGTATCTCGGAAACTAGCAATATTTGTATAAGGCAGAATCATCATATTTTGAGGTCTGGAAACTACAATTCAGAGATCGGACATTCTTAACGAATCACCCTGTATATATTGCTGAATTCAGAAAAAAATACTCTTAAATTACATAAAAAACTGCAATTTTATCATATAAAAGAAATGAATTCCACCATTTTAGCTTATACCGGAAATGACCTCATCAAGGCTAATATGTATTAGCATTTTGGCCCTTGGTCCGAATGCAATCGATTGACGAAAACCGCATTTCGATAACTTTAATAGTTTCTGAGTATAGAGCGTTGCAGTCAATTAAAAAAAAAAAATAAGTATAGCACAATAAATTTTCGAATTAAAAAAAATACTCTTTTAAACTACATAAAAAAACTGAAACTTTATCTTATTAAAAAAATGAGGCCCGTCAATTTAGCTTATACCGGAAGTGACCTTATCAAAGGTAATATTAGCATTTTCTCCTTTGGCCCGAATGCAATCGATTAGCGAAAACCGCATTTCAATAACTTTAATAGTTTCTGAGTTTAGAGCGGTGCAAGGAATGTGTACGGACAGACTACAGGCTAAGTACAGGCTACAGACTACAGACGTACAGACAGATATGTAAAAATTTGCATAGGTCAATTTTTTTTTGAAACACTAATACAATACTTCTCTTTTACTTCGTACTCGGGAAGTAAAAAGGAGCTCGGTCATAACTCGGAAACTATTTCAGATTGAGCAGTGAAATATAAAAATCTTATGACAAATGTGGCCAAGAGAAAATGCTAGAATTTATTTCTAATTTCCTATCATTGCTACCATTTTTTGGGCAATTTTCCTTATTTAAAAATATATCCATTGTAAACTAGTGATTAATATGTAAAATTTTGTTTAATGAATTTTTACAATTGCTGTCAAAATAAAGAAAGGGGAACGTGTTTTGACAAAAATCGTGTAACTTCGTTCTTCGTTGTTTGAATTTGTCAAGATTGGTTTCAATGTTAAGGGAATACTTGATATTGCCAAAAAAATCCAAGTCCACAACAATTCCTTATCTCCGTCTACCAATAGAGGGCGCAACTCGTTGATGGAACATACAGTGACTTTATTACAAACAGTGACGACAAGCAGCGATTATCCGCCATTAAGAGGCAAAATTGTGGGCGGGTTTATATGAACTCAACGGTGGTATCCTAGCAACTTGCTAAATCAAAATAAAAATCACACGCTGATCAAAGGTAAACACAGTCAGGCCGCCATTAAGATGCAAAATATACCACGGCCAATCAAAATCGATACCACGCTTGTCGTCACTGTTTGTAATACAGTCACTGTAATGGAACATACTGTGACTCTATTACAAACAGTGACGACAAGCGATGTATCGATTTTTATTGGCCGTGGCATATTTTGCCTCATAATGGCGGCCTGACTGTGTTTGTCTTTGATCAGCGTGTAATTTTTATTTGGATTTGGCACGTTTCTGGGATACCACCGTTGAGTTCATACAAACCCGCCCAAAATTTTGCCTCTTAATGGCGCAGGGGCGGAGCCAATCGCTGCTTGTCGTCACTGTTTCTAGTAGAGTCACTGTACGAGATACTACAGTGACTTTACCACAAACAGCGGCGACAAGCCATGTATCGATTTTTATTGGCCTGACTAGTCACGTGGAATATTTTGCCTCATAATGGCGGCCTTACTGTGTTTACCTTTGATCAGCGTGTGATTTTTATTTGGATTTAGCACGTTGCTAGGATACCACGGTGGAGTTCGTAGAAACACGCCCAAAATTTTGCCTCCTAATGGCGAATGGGTGGAGCTAATCGCTGCTTGTCGTCACTGTTTGTAATAAAGTCACTAATGGAACAAAACGGTCAACTTTTCTAAAAAAAATTCAAATGATACTTTTTGCACTGGTATTGGAAGAAAAATGAATAAGGGAGCATTTGAAAAAGAAATTATGTCAACAGCTCTTATACAGGGTGGAAGATTGTCGGTTTGTTAACGAACATTTCTAAAGTTTGTTGCTGGGATATGGTCAGGTACCCGTAAGGCTACAAACCTAAAATATTTTTACTTGAATCGCAATTAATATACAGGGTGATTTATATCAAAGTTGGATTATTTAAATGGAACCCGCTATATATTATTGTATATTTGGATTCCTTGATCAATTCTAGTGCGACTTTAGTACCTAAAACGAATCGTTTAGCCGTAATTCGTCATTTTTACAATGTCTAAAAAAATTGAATATCACATAGATCACAAAACTTAGAAGGCTGTGACTATGCGATGTCACTAAAGCATGAAATGTACTAGCGTAGACCGGACGGTCAAATCCCAATTCTTCTTGTGTTCGGAAAAATTACTACGTCAATTTTAAAAATTTTTATCAAAGGTAACTTGATTTTTTCAAATGGCACGGGCAATTTTCCTTTATTGCGTCAAATGTAAAATTTTATAACCTTTCGAACGATATGAGTTTGTCGGTATCTATCTCCCTTAGATTTCTTGTAATTACACATTTTCTAATTAATTTATTGTATTTTTTTTCAATTTTCAGTTTCTATTAGTATCTAGTAGGCCATGAAAGATAAAACAATTCTTACACTTCAACTTCACTTTGGCATTATGTATTATAATAATAATAATAATACGTATTGACATTTCATTATAAAACATTATTTTGTAAGTAGGAAAACACACAAATACAAGAACCAAAATTATGAGATCAAATAAAATAAAAAAATCAATTAAATTATTATTCTAATTAATATTCAAAATGTCTACCACTTTGTTCTATGCAAACTTGGATGCTTCGACGAAAAGCATTTTTAACCCTATGTAACATGTCTGGGTTGACAGTTGCAAAAACGTTTCTAATCCTATTTTTCATACCTTCCGCTGTGGTTGGTAGTTCAACATACACTCTCTCCTTTACGTACTCCCATAAAAAGGATCAAGCAGAGTAATATCGGGAGATCTTGATGGCCATCGTGTTGATCCATCCCTTTCTATCCACTTTGCACCAAATGTATTACTAGGCCATATACGTGGGCAGTCACAAAATACTTGTATTGAAAATACAGTATTTGAAATACATTTGTATTTTGTATTTTGTATTTGATGATTTTTCCCTAAAGTATTTTGTATTTTGTATTTCAAATACTCTCTTAGGAGCATTTTGAATTTTGCATTTGAAATACATTAATGTATGTGTTTTGCCCACCGAAATGTTAACAATAGGTTCAGAGTGAATTCTAAGAACACATTTTCAAGAATCTACCTATAACATTTTCTTAGAAACGTCTAACTAAACCTCCTAAAAAACACCCCGTATGCGTATAGGTATTTTTGTATTTTTGTATTTCAAATATTGTATTTGTATTTTGTATTTTTAAAAATAATATAAAAGTATTTCGTATTTTGTATTTCAAATACATTTCTAGGAGTATTTTGTAATTTGTATTTGAAATACGTTAGTGCATGTATTTTGCCCAGCCCTGCTTACAACACGTGTGCGGTGTGGAGGTGCTCCATCTTGCTGAAAATACATGTCACTAATTTGAGGGAGCGGTACATCTTCAAGGAGTCCAATTAATTCATTTTCGAGGAATTTAGAATACCTTCGAAGAAAAAGAGACAAACAACAGAAGTGCCGAATATACTTGCCCAAACAATAGTCAACCATTCCCCTTGACTATGAAGTCGGGAATAGTGAGGGTTAACATCTGAGAAATAATGAAAATTATGGTGATTAACAAATCCATTGCGGTGAAAGGTACACTCGTGTCTGTAAACATGATCTTATCCGAAAATTCTTCATTTTGATTGAACTCTTCTTCTATTCAATTGCAAAAAGTAATTTGAAAATCCGTCTCGATGAGCTGTTGGTGCAGTTGGATGTTGGTTTATCTTTCACAGCCTACTAGATACCAATTGAAACTGAAAATTTTATTTTGTATCATTTTATTTCAATTGATATTTTAATAGTCTTACAAACAAATTTAAGCTCGCTAACTATAACATGATGTAAACCTTAGGGTACCCTAACATACTGTACCTTTTGAAAAAGACCTTACAGTTCAAAGGAATAAAATTATTTACAGTTTATGGTAGATATACTTTTTGGTATTGATTATAAAGTTGATTGCACGTCCTTATTTATTCCACTAAATCTTCAGAAACAAGGGATGACAAAACCTTGAGCCAAATACATTACGAAGCGATTTATCCAAAATGAAATTGAATATTAAGTTAGGCTTCTGTAAAAGATTTAATCTTATTCTTAAAAAAATCAAGTTCAACATTATAAGGAAAACTCAGAAAATACATAAAAAATAAAATTTTGAAAACTAAATAATGATTTGGATTCAGATAAAGGAATTAAAAAAGGAGTGCAATGCAGAAAATAAACAAGAAAGATTGCTCCATACCAGAAACGTTATACAGGGTGTGCCAACGAAAAGGTAACAGACGGGGGCTAGAAATTTTTTTCTTTAGAGAAATACAAAAACACGTCAATTTTTATATCGAGAGTAAAATTTAAATAGGGATGATCGACCAAGTGATAACGTCATTTGAAAGGTTTTTCTTTTCTGAATTCAGAGTTTGAGACATTTAAAAACTAAAAAAAGCGCGGACAGGTCAACTGTTTGTTTTTTTTAGAGAAGCTAGGTACGTTTACTGCCATTTGACAACACTGCTTCACTCCTTAGGTATAGGGTAAACAACCCTTAAATTTTTAAATAAAAACCAGGGTTAATTTTTTCCTGTGCTAATTAATAAAACCCTTGTTTTTATTTAAAAATTTAAGGGTTGTTTATCCTACACTTTGTAGCTTCGATGATTGATGGCTACGTAGAATGGCAATAGAGATGGGGTCTAAAAGGTAGAGTTCCGTGAACAATTTAGAATGACAAAATAATTGTACCGAACAGGATAATTGTGCATCAAAAGTATATTCCATAAACGTATGCTCTCTGAAAATAAGGTTTAAGGGTAATCATGACCATCGCCATGTAATTTTGAACATGACCTTTTATACTCTGCACAAGAAAAAATATGCAGAAAGGTTTGATTCACGTGTCTTTTTGTAACCTTTTTGTGGGAAAAACATAAGTCTGATTACGATACAGTTTAAAAAAATACCAAAAGATCATGTTATTATGAAATAAGCAACTACGATTTTGTGGAATTGATTTGAATTAATTGATCCAAATTTGAAATTACCACAAAAAGGTTCGGTCGCTCTGTTGCCATGTCTCTCTGTTACATTAGCATATAAGAAATACTTGATGATACACGAAAAGTTGTAAAATTACAGCAAATTAATGATAGCCATCTACGCCATTAACGTAAATGCAAATTAGAGCATTTTTTGCAGATAAAAAGCAATAAAATCGCGTAAAGTCAATAAAATACAACTCAAATTTTCTTAATTATTGTTAAGTTTGCTAATTAATTCTTACATATGTTAAATAATTTATAATATTCGTTATAGTAGAAATATTACACGGTCCGATAGCTTTAGAAACTACGGGTAGGTATAAGGAAATCAAGTAGCAAAGATGGTGTTGTCTAAAGATTTGTAGTAGCATTGAAAGTAACGTGAACTTTTCAATAAATAAAAAAAAAATCACATCAAAGATTATTTATGTACATATAATATTACCGATTTCCTTTCAATTGTCATTTTATAACATATCCCATAAATCAGCAACTTGATCATTTAATTATTATGATAAATAATTTAATTCATAATATTAGGTATATTTTATGAGAAATAAATTATACATTTCAACATCACTAATTTACTGTTTTATAATTATAATAGTAACAAAAGGATGTGGTAGCTTAGAGTCACAAGTTAATTTAAATAAAGTGGTAAAAAGGTCGAATAGGTTAATTAGAAAGGTCAAATGTGAGAAGTGTGCCGATTTGTATATAATAAATTAAACTTTTTCATGGAAATTCACTTTTCCACAATCATTTTTTTTTTAAGTAGGTACATAGTTACAGATCAGATTACAAACGAAATTTTTTGAAAATTAGAAAATTACCGTTTTAAATCATGTTATGTAATTAATTACCTTTCTATATACGCACTTTTTCACAAACAAGGAAAAGGTATCATGTGCATCTAGCCTCACTCTGTGTATCAGATATCTAGTAAGCAAGTGGATATCTTAAAATGATTGCAATGCTAACGTTTTTCTTATTTTATAAAGTTTATTAACATATTTTTTAGGTACAGTCACAGTACTTTTTTTTCATTTGCAACTAAACTAGAAATCAGGAAAGATAGGAGCACCGAAATTTTATTACAGTTGGTTACAATAATTTATTACTTAATCCATTTTAAAGTGTATGATTACCCCATCCCCGACGTTTGAAAGTGCCCCAACTTTAACGGAGGCCAACACCTTCACTTTGGTCTTATAGTCTTATGGTGAGCAAATAATGAACTAAATAACATACAGTTGTGTAGTTATCATTGAAAAGGCTGATCGATCCTTAAACTTTCTAGAAAATGTAGTGATTTTAGATCAATATTGGGGTTTGTAAGAGGAAATGATGCTTATCATATCACGTTTTGGGATAGCCTTGGATTGTGCTACAATAATTATGCCTAAAAAGCGCGAAATACTTACTTCGCGCACTGCATGTAAACTACATGAGAGTTTTGTATTTTAACGTTAAAATAATTGTCAACTTTTTCACGTTTGTAGAAAAGATTTTGCGAAATACTTTGGTGATCTCGACTATTTTTTTAACTCGGCTCTCGATCACCAAAGTGCCATTTCGCGCACTAGATACAAAAATAAATATTTTGAGTTAGAAACAACTTCAGTAAGATCATAAATATGGATGAAGAAATAGTAAGCGTTCAAGGTTCGAGTCTTCGGTAAGCACAGCTAGAAACATTGTGGGATTTTCCTACAGTCATCGAGCTATCAAAGCTCCTCAATCTTTTCTACCATTCAGACGTTTGCTTTAAATTCTATTAGTATTCACGTACTCGACTTAATGTAATTTAAGATATTTCAAACCATTCAAGACCATAATCCTCAGCTAGGCTGAACTTTGTAGCCCTATCTTACGTGGAGAAGCACGGCCTTGAAACGCTTCGTCCTCTTCCTAGTAGTTCAGTTCCTGTATCATCTGGTTGGATAGTCCTGCAATCGTCGCGGCTTGTCAGTGTTGGTCTGACGATAACGGCATACAGCTGTGCATTACTGGCTCCATGTTCGGCGGTGTTCTAGTACGGCACCAACGTCTATCCACGGTGTTTCGTTTACAAATATGTTGAGGATTCGCTAGTTCTTGTCGCCGTTTAGTGAAGATGAGAGCAATGCTTGTACCGGTGTTGACTGCAATCGAATATTTGGTTTACCATTTTTCTAGTCTAGCGCAACCAGAGTCTTCCAATGATAGTATGTCGTCGGTCATTGTGTACTTGTGTAGTCACTCTAGGAACGTACATCCATTGAAGCTGAAGCGTCTGCTAGATGTAAACTGAACTCTAAAACCATCCCCAGGAATAACATCGCTTCTGCGACCTCGGTGGCATCAGAGGCCACTAAACGGTGCCCAGTCGTCACAAAAATATGGCTCTATGTGGAAAATTAAAGGCTAATTGTAGGCGACTTAAGTGCCAAATTTCCTAATTTAAGGCTCTTCAATTTTTTGTACTGTTGCAAGTTCCCCTGGCTTAAGACACAGCTAGCGGAAGTTCTAACCAAATGAGATCTAATTCATAATTAAAGGCTAGTTAAAGGCTCTACAATCACATATACAACGTGTCCAAGATAAGGATGAACAGCATGGGGATCTTGAAAACGGTAAGAGATACGAAAGCGGTTAAATTAGAGAAAAGTTGTATAATTTAGGGCATGTTCACATGTAGTTTGCAAAAGTTCATTATTGTTTATCGTTTCCGAGATTTAAAACAAAATGCGATTTTTGGGTTTTTCTTTTTTCGTAATTCCTTCCTTTGTTTTAAAAGAATTTTAAAAACCAAAGATATGTACTTCTTCATTGTCACTTTTTGAATTCTATTAGATGGCGTTTTCAAATTTTTTATACGACGTTTCGTCTCCGAGAAACCAACATCAACTTTATTTTTTTATATCGCCGCAACCAACGAAACACCCTGTATTCGATAGTATTTTTTATTAAGAATTTAACGATGTATTACACATTATGGTTTTGAAGCTAATTTTTAAGAAAAATTTCAATAAACACAATCAACCTGTGTCCAGAAAATAACGGCAACCCATTTAAACAGTTATTGGAATTATTTAACTTTAATTTTTTTTTTTTTACACATTCATTTATTCATCAAATCAACTAGGTAGTTACATACACTTTTGTGTCAGACGATAAATGCAAAATAGGTTTAAAAGATTGGAGTTGTTAAATTTGTACATAAAAAATATTATCAAATACTAAAATTAATCCGAATATTTCTTAAAAAAAATTTGCTTCAAAACCATAATGTGTAATACATCGTTAAATTCTTAATAAAAAATACTATCGAATACAGGGTGTTTCGTTGGTTGCGGCGATATAAAAAAATAAAGTTGATGATGGTTCCTCGGAGACGAAACGTCGTATAAAAAATTTGAAAACGCCATCTAATAGAATTCAAAAAGTGACAATGAAGAAGTATCTTTGGTTTTTAAAAATCTTTTAAAACAAAGGAAGGAATTACGAAAAAAGAAAAACCCAAAAATCGCATTTTGTTTTAAATCTCGGAAACGATAAACAATAATGAACTTTTGCAAACTACATGTGAACATGCCCTAAATTATACAACTTTTCTCTAATTTAACCGCTATCGTATCTCTTACCGTTTTCAAGATCCCCATGCTGTTCATCCTTATCTTGGACACGTTGTATAACCTTAACATTCGACGATTTTTAAATACAGAGTGTTTCTACTCAAATTGGACAACGTAATAGAGGTTATAGAACTCGTCAAAAGTGACACGTTTTTTAAAATAACTTTTTTCATTTTGGCTTTTGTTTTCGAATTATGAACCATTTTTGTTTTTTTTACAAATCTCTTTATCTGCATTATTTGTAGTCGGATTTCAAAAAAGTTTCAGTTTTTTGAAATCAACAGTTTAATATCTACAAAGTTTGTTCAAAACTTTTTTACAAAAAATTTACAACAGCAAAATGGCGGTCATTTTAAATTTTGGAAATTGAATAGCACAAAATCTACTCTACTACTATAAATTAAAATGACCACCATGTTTCTGATCTAAACTTTTTGTAAACAAGTTTTGAACAAACGTTGTAGATATTAAACTGTTGATTCCAAAAAACTGAAACTTTTTTGAAATCCGACTACAAATAATGCAGATAAAGAGATTTGTAAAAAAAACAAAAATGGTTCATAATTCGAAAAGAAAAGCTAAAATGAAAAAAAATTACTTAAAAAAGTGTTAGTTTTGAGTAGTTCTACAACCTCTATTACGTTGTCCACTTTGAGTAGAATCACCTTGTATATATCATAAATAAATATTATGATGAAGGGAGAGCTACATTATTTCGCTCAACAAAATCAATTTGAAATAACAATATGAGACCGTTTAATTATTAACAAAGAAGATTTTCGATGTCAGGAGCGTAAGCGCATATCTGCTCATGGTAGGGCTCTAGGTGCCATCTACAATAATGTTATTGGTCTGTAGGAAACTAATTACAAATTGATTACCTATATTAATGGATTCACAGAGTCTTCAATTAGCGATTAATTATTAATAACAACAATTTTCAAAATCAGAGCCGTAAGCATATCTATCTACTCCTTTCAGGCCCTGTCCACCATATAGAAATATTGAACGATTGTACTACGAATTCCAACCTATAGAGTCATATACAATTGTATCCAGCGAACCCTAAATAACATACCAGACTCGGCTATTAAGGAACCAAAAGGATTCATTAGGAAATGACATTCACTTTATTTTCAAATTTACTAAGGATAACTGGAGTATTAGCAGTAGATAAATTCTTGCCAATACAACTCCCTTCCAGGAGGAATAGCTAAGTTTCTTAATGTAACCCATGGCTAGCTTTTCCAGGACAACGGCCGTAGTGCTCTCAGATGTGAAATATAAAAAAACGACTAGTTGTCCATTGTATTCAATTTCGATTACAGGAAAAGGCTAAAGAGTACAAGCAAGCAATACCTGTTGGAAGCTGGACTCATTCTTCCCATTTCTTTCGTTGTAGTTCTCTTAGTACGAAAACGGTTTAATTTTATACGCAATGACCGACGGATTTTTATATGAAAAATGGCAAGATAAGTATGAACACATTGTTCATAAAAAATCAAAGTTCGGTAGAGTTTATGCAAGATGGGTATCGAAATTTTTACGGACGCTCAAAAGTAAACTCAGATTGTGGGGTCCACTGCATTTCTTCTCCGTTATGAACGCGAAAGAGCAAAATCCTTGAAGTGTATAATAACCTTCGCCATATTGTTCCCGAATCCGAAAAGTCAAGCTTTCGATGGCGACACACGACCTCGCCTAGGCCTCTAAAGGCAAAAACGTGCCCATAAGCAGGCAAAATATTGGTTACCTACTGTATTTTTGGATGTTGGAAAAATTTGCAAATGACGTAAACATTTGTGCAAAACTGGTTAAACAGGTGACCAAAGAGTTTTTATAAAGACGGCATTTTTAAGGAGGTGGTAGAAGTGAAATGACGGAGGAGAAAGGGGATGGTGTCAAAAAGTACTATATATTGTTTTCTAAATTATTTGGTCAAATGAAATGCTATCGTGAGATTTCGGTTTATATTTGAACCTTCCTCGTATTACACCATTTGCCAAACGGGGGTATGTTTTCGGTGTGGAAAACTCCATTATTAATAATTCCAGCGGGGCTTGCTCTTGGAAATTTGGTACTTACACTGTTGGCCATGTTTAACAGCATACTTGCATGTGCCCTTTAATTAACCATAAATTATATTTTTGAAGAAATCACACCTGCACCCAACGAACCTTTCTCTTTCGTATATCACAAAGTGGCAAAAACTGTCGTTTAAAGTGTAGAAATTTATGTTCGACAGGCTTCACGTCGATTTTTTATGAATTATAAACGCGAATATAGCGGTAGTAAAAAGTTTTCATAAGCATAAAAAAAATGACAAAATACAACTGTTTTATTTTTAATTAGTCATAAATTTTCTACCGATTCAAATTGTACTTAATCTCCCTTGATTTATAAGGCAATAAAAACTTTATTCTATACGTTGATGTGATGAAACAATTTATTTGAAATAACTGCAGTATTCGATCGAAATTAGTTGGGGTACCACGAGGATCCGAAGAAGGGCCGTAATTTACGAGTACCTATAACAATTATTTCATATCGTGTTATAGCGCGATGTTATGAATGTACAAGTAACGAGGTCATTATATCGTAATATTATTAATAAAATTCTGTTACCAGGGCGTGGTCGGTTCACTCGCACTCTCGCTTATAATATTATAAAAGCATCTCAAAACTATGTATGACATCATTATATGGGTACGCACAATAATATACAAAAATATTCATATAAACCTTGTTCTCATTGTTAGTGTGCGCTCCTTTTTTAACCATTAGCAATGAGCTAGCTAACTTTTTTTGGTTTAATTAAACCTCTGAACTGCAAATAAATTAAATCTCATTATAATCGAGTAGCCGTTTGAGGTTGACGGTAATCCAGTTTATTGGCAAAGGCAAATGTACCGCATTCTCCGTGTTCTTCGTTGTGGTAACGGGGCCCAAGGCCCCTTGCCACGCCGAGCCTTCAGGCTCTAACTTTCCTCGTGCAAGGCCGTAGTAAAGCCGCCCGCTCTTCAGCATCACTTTATATACCTACTATTTCGCAACCTCACCTTCTCTTCTAGTGGACCAAAAGTTGCCGAACGTTGTTGTTTTACCTCGAGCGAACAACATTATTTAATCTTATGACAGAGACGTAATCATAAACAAAAATTTATACGATTTCTATTACCGTTTCTTCCTCTTTCGAAAAGCCTTTTGTTATTGTTAGACTGCGGATTTACAAGCAAATGCATATTTGCCTGGGATTAATATTCCTTAATGATAATTGAAAGATACATGTTTCATGCAATATTATAGCGATTGAGCCACATTTATAAATGCTTATTGTGCTTATTTTAGCGTTTTTGTGCTTATATCTTTGTATTTGATTATTATTGCTTATTTTGCTTTTTTAATGTTTATATCTGGTACTTTTTGGGGTTAATTTTTAAACAGACAAAATCTACAACAAGTTTCTTATGAAACCAAAGAAGATTAACAATAGGCACAAGTATTGTTAACGTTCATTGGTAAAACCAGTAAAACCAAAGATAAGCAATGAAACTAAAATATTTTCCTAGTAAATTCAATTGACTTGTTTTGTAAGAGGATTAACAAAAGTAGTTATGTAGGTATACCCTAAATCCTTAAATAGATTCTTGTTAAGAAGGCTGCGTACTGACAAGTCTGGAATTTTCCATCCCTTTGAAATTATTGTTTTTGGATGTTTGTGGAGGATTTAATTTTTAACAAGTATTTTCGGCATGGGATTCTTTACAATTGTACAGTGGGTACACAACCGAATTTATCAAATTTCAGTTGAAGCAGAGAGTTGTGCCCCGTGTATTTCCATATTGAAACATAGTGTTGTGTTAATTTAGTTAGGGGAAAAGTCAAAAGTGCAAAAAAATGTTTTAATAAAACAATGGATAAAGGACTACCCGTGCTTTTCATCCGATGGTGAGGTGGTGTTTTGTAATCCGTGCAATAAGGAGGTAAGTTAACTTTTAAATATAATACTAATTTGGATTTTATGTAGTGAGAAATATTCCTTAATTTAAAGTAATTAAAAATTAGTAAATTAATAAAACATTAAGGTATTATAATTTAAGTATTTAGATCTGTAATTCTAACAAAAACATTTAACTAGTTTATTTTTTAAGTCCCTATATAACTGGATATGTAATTCTGTTAAATAGGACAATAAAAGTTGAAAATGTTTACAGTAATTTTTTTAACTAACAGTAGTGGTTTTAACAGATTATTTCTGCTTGAAAGTGTTTTTTTAGCTTATAAATGCTTATTTATGCACATTTATACATATTTGTGCTTATTTATACATTATTTTGGTGCTTATTTGAAAATTTATACTGCTTATTTTAATTGTTATATGTGCTTATAAATCCGCAGTCTAGTTATTGTTAATATTTATGTGATGGTGAATCTAAATTATTTCTTTAACATTTCAAATTTGCCCTAATCGTAAAAACGTGAATATTATGCACGAGTGAATTTCGAAGATCGCCTTTAGTTTTATTCATACGAAAGGTATCAAAGTAGTGTTGCGAGATCATCAATTTTCATTGCAAGAAAATATTATTGAAGCAGCGCATCTCGAAGAGCTTTGTTAACCCTACATAACGCCATTTTTTCTTTTTCCTCAAAAAAAATAGATTACGTGAAAAATGATGTCTAGAAGTTGGGAAAAATGTTTAAAAAAATTTAGGAACATTCGGACATATATATTTTTCAAATTGTTTATTGTAAAATATTGGTAGGTATTTACGATTATAGAACTTATTGCACTGCACTTACAGGGTGTAGCAGATCAGCTACAATGTGTTATAAGTCATAAAAAAGTCAGAAAAGCATTTCTTGTTTTAGATGTAGCAAATATTTATTATATAAATCTTGATATTTACGATTGTCGACCTTATTCCACTGGACTTAAAGGTGTAGCAGATCAGCTACAATATGTTATAAGTCATAAAAGCATTTCTTTAATGAAATACGTTAAGTTATATTTAGATGTAGCAAATATGATACATGACGCGATGTAGGGAGTAGGTAGTCAACGTTTATCTTGATGGGTTGCGATATTTTTTTGTACCATGATCTCTTTCACCTACATCAGGTGCTTTGATGGCCAGAACTCACATGAAAGTGGCTATGCGGTTAGATACGAGCATTTTGCCTTTTTGTTTCTCTGTGCATCACAGTTCGATCTTTGCTATCGAGGAAAGGCGTTTACTACGATGCAACGATATTTAAAGATGTTCAATGATAAGCAGAGTGGTGTTGCGAGCCTCCAATAGAGCCTTTTATCCATCGAGAGAAGCTGTTATTCAGCTGTGCACTCTCGGAGAGAACCAATTCCGCGAGGTAAATTAGGCATATAAATATGAAAGAGCAATGGGACTATGACAGAGCTTTTGGCTGATAATCATGAGAGATATCGCCCATTTGTTCCCCGTAGTAATGTGGGATTTTTTGCATTGTGCTGCTAGGCTGAACTGGACTTCGAGCTCTAAAATGTTCAAAGGATATTCAGTGCGAAGTTGGGTTTTAAAGATTAGTGCTCCTCCTATGGCGGTACGTAAAACATTCTTGCTTGTGGCTAAGCCTGTTCAAATTCTAAATTTGATTTCAATCAGCGTGTTTTTGGATGGTGATTTGAGTATGAGAAAACAATGGAGCGCAATGTTCTTAAAATCTCCTTGACTGGCTTTTTAGCGCAATCCTGACTATTTGCACTAGTATTTGGAAATATTATACGACTTGGAGCAAGAAAAGGGTTAACTTAAATCATGGCAGACAGTTGCAATATTTATATGACTAACGAAAGAGTCGAACAAAGTGGTTGAAAAGACATAGGACAGCAGAAAACCTTGACAATCACAAAGCAATTTAGAGCAGAAAACAAGTCCAAGGTCCTTACATGGCCATTACCATAAAACTATGAAATAATCCTTGATTAGTCATGGACAAGCTTTTGAATGTACAAGGAGCAACGCTGAAGACAGAAAAATATAATGACGAGGAATTGCCGAATTCGATATGACAAAATATGTACGCAACTACATTACAAATTACCCAAAGAACAAAAGGTAGCAACTACCCAAAAGAAATAAGAGAACTTATTAAAAGGAAAAGGAAACTAAGGGGAAAATGGCACCGATCATTAAGACGAACGCTAGTCAGCAATTGAAAAGAGAAATTTTAAGAATCAAGAAGGAATCAATTAGAACTTACCTTAGCACATTGACAAACGAACACAGCACGGACTACTCCATCTGGAAGATGACTAAGCGAATGAAAAAGCCTACACACCAGAATCCTCCAATCAGGAATGGAGATGATGGCTTGGCAAGGAGTAGTGAACAAGAAGCCAAAAGATTCGCGGAGCACCTTGAAAGGACCCTCCAACCAAATCAGGGAAACAGCAAGAAATCATACTCTCCAAGAAGTAAAAATTAGACCCACCTCTTCAAAAGAAGTAGCTAAAGAAATCAAGAACAGCAATATAAGAAAAGCCCCCGGGTACAACCTAATTACTGGAGAAGTCCTGAAATAGCTCCCAAAGAAAGTGATTGTAAATATCACGCATTCAGACTGAGATACCTGCCTACAATGTGGAAAATTGCAGAGGTTACCGGGCCAACCTCCTCATGAGGTTTCATCGTACAGACCCATATCCCTCCTTCCTGCAATCGCGAAATTATTCGAAAGAATTTCAATAAAAAGGTTGAAAATTATTATAGAAGAACGAAATCTGATTCCAAGACATCAGT
This sequence comes from Pyrocoelia pectoralis, assembly GCA_036250285.1. Classification (NCBI taxonomy): domain Eukaryota; kingdom Metazoa; phylum Arthropoda; class Insecta; order Coleoptera; family Lampyridae; genus Pyrocoelia; species Pyrocoelia pectoralis. The sequence continues at coordinate 31,188,788 of CM070080.1, forward strand.
TCGGCTTCAGAAAAGGGCACGCAACTATCGATCAGGTACATAGGATAACCAACATTAGGTATAGAAAGATCGCTGGACGAAAAGTCTGCTCAGAAATATTCTTAGACGTTGTGTAGGCTTTTGACAAAGTATGGCATGAAGGTCTGAAACATAAGATGAACATGTTTCTATCAAAACAATACGCCCAACTATTAAAATCGTACATTACGGATAAATATTTTAGAATCAAGCAAGAGGCGGCTTACTCAGAATTAAAAGGGATCAAGGCGGGAGTCCCGCAAGGAAGTGTCCTGGGCCTGGGACCAGTCCTATATCGAATCTACATTCAAACTATAGTAGAATACACTCGCCACATTTGCGGATGATACAGCTATTTTGGCCGAAGGGAAAGACTACGAAGAAGGTGCAAGAATATTACAAAGATGTGTAAACCGGATCAGTAAATGGAGGAAATGGGAAATTGAGAAACTTTACTAATGAAACTGGTCAGCATATAAGTATAAGCATAAATAATGCACAGATACCATGCGCAAACATCGCATAAGATCTGGGTATTACTCTTGACGCGAAACTACGTTGGAAGCCACATGTTAAAAAGAAACGAGAAGAACTTGACATCAAGTATAGAAAAATGTATTGGCTGATTGGTAAACACTCCTCACTGACAATATATAACAAAATACTGCTATATAAACAAATTCTCCAACCAATATGGACAATAGCAAAGTTGTCATCGGAATAGTAGGTAATTCATAACCTGCTATCCCGATGGCAACTTTGCTATTGTCTGGCACATGCTTGCAACCCTCAAAATAGGTTGGCAATTTTTTTACACTTAAATATATGTAAATTACAACATATTAAAATTGTAGCCTTGTGGGAGTATAAAAAAAACAATTTTTTTTGACATTTTCAGAAATTTAGGGATGATGACGCAACCGCGAGATACCTACCAGAACGGTACTTTCTTCATTGACTGATAATAAAACATCATTTAAAAAATTTCTAGCTTTGTGGGAAACGGGTTAGTCAGATGGTTCGCTAGCTTTTAGACTATAATTGCACACTAATGTTACCATAAGAGACGAGAAAACAAAAACCTAACAAGCTTTGCTATAACCACCGGAAAAACTGTTGAAGTAACTGGTAACTTCCAGGATTCCCAAGGTACAACATTCTGTAGTAATAGAGACATTTACTCAATGGTGTAAATAGCGGGTTTAAGTCTAGGTAAAAATAAGCAAATACCATGTCTGATGGTTCTTGCCATGAAAAATTCGTTGTCAAGAAGAGCAACTACTTCCACCTTCTCATTTCTGACAATTAAAACAAATGAGATCTCACTTTATTTATAATTAAATAGGACCATCTAAGATGGGCCCAAAAATGATTGAAAATGACATTTTTAAGAAACTATGAATTTTAGGTATAGGTAGATAATAAAGTAGTGGTATTTGACTTTTTATGTACTTGAAGTTTCCAAGTTTAAGTATTGTCCATACTACAACATTTTTGAAAACTACAAAAGTTTGTAAAAAATGAACAAATCACTCTGGAAATTAATAGTTAGATATATTATAATTTGTTGATATAAAATTGATAAAAAATAACTAAACAATTGTCGATACCTTCAAAATTGTAAAGTTTTAACATGTGATATTGCTTCAATTAAGCTCCATTGTTTTTGAAGAATTTATTAACTTCAACAGGGTGCTCTTTAAGGGTTTAAGGGCTATGGGATCATTGTAGATTTGATTTACAGCATTTTTCTCGTAAATTTAATGTTACGAACGATATACTCCGATCGCACACATTTTTGATATATTATGTTTGAAAAATATTGCATCCCTTCGACATTTTTATCAATTTATTTCACCAATTCAACCGCTTTAATAAATAAGTGTGAAATGCGGTACCCGTGCACACTGAAAAAGAAACTGGAAGAGACATTGATAATAATATACTAGGCATTAATTGAGTGTAAAGATGTACCATCAAGATAAGGGTGTGAATAAGAATGACATTAACTTAGTCCCCTTCTAACAGTCCTTTTGTGTTAAGTAAGACGTTTTCTTATGTATAAAAACGCATTTGAATGGTGCATAGGTAATTCGCAGTAGTCAGTAGACTGTTTCTTTTACCTTTATTAAGCGGTATCGTAACTCTTTAATCGGTTACTTTAAAGAGTCGTAAAACCACCCAAACAATCGCACCATAAATTAAAGATCGGTATACACAAAGCCCGTAATACTTACTTTTTCCACTCCATGAAAATAAGTAGGTATCAATGAAATCAATCGTGCATTACAAAGGTATGTAGAGGCAAATATCAATAAATACTGAAGACATCCACGCTATTAATGTAGGTAATGTAAGCAAGGGTGCTGCTGCAAATAAGACGAAAGACCACCCACAAACACGACAATCGAGTACTTAGCGTTCGTGATCTAAAATGACAAAATTTACGAGAAGGAAGTAGAAATATCGTTCTGTAAATAACAATTACTAAATATTCCATAAAATTAACTTAAGAAGAGAACGACTTCCAGCTTCCTTTATGGGAATAGTGGCGGCACTGTCCATGTTTCATTCTACTATATTAAGTCATAAATATAGAACATAACCATAAAGAAATAAACAACTTTTCTTCGACTTGCCTTGTGTAAATCTGAAGGGATGACTAAAACTAATTAAATACTTGTTTTTCTTAATAAGAAATAATATCACATGTAGATACATATTATTCTGTGGCTAGGAATGATATAAATTACTGTAATTGGCACTCTTCTTCCGTCACCTATGTATTAGAGGGACATTTTGGGAAAAATGCAATTTGCACTAATTAGGTATTTTTGCAATGGTATAATGTAACAAAATTATAAACTAAATGAGGTAACAAACAGTTTCTAAGATATAAAACAAAAAGGAAGCGATAAAATTTTACAAAAAGTTGAAAAATTTGTAAGTCTTGCTACTTTTAATTTTTTAAACAAATGTACACTATGAAACAAAAGTCCTGCGTTAGTTAGCAATTTACCTAAACAAAACAAAAGAAAGTTTAAGACAAAAAACATTCATTTTTCTCGTGCGCCTTCAAGATCTATACACGTTTCTGCAATAAATTTCAACATGCCGGCGACTTTACTATTATAAGAAAGTTCCAGCACTTGAAAGCTTCTTTCAGTTTCTCCGCAAAACATAATTAACAGATGCCTCCAGGTACGCAACTATCAATATACATAGTGGTCAATCGAACACAGTCCAGCAAGGTTTACAGCTTTGTATGTGAAAATTTAAAAAAATCCTCGGACTCGTGTAGTTTTATTTTCAGGGGGACATATTTACACAGAAAATTTAATGCCGTTCCCACTAAGGGGTTGAAGTTACAGGGATGGAATTAATGTGTAAATATGTCCCCCTGAAAATAACAGTAGTATACCGGTGCGAGAATTTTTTTCAAAATTTCACATACAAAGCCGTAAACCTTGCTGGACTGTTTTCGATTGGCCACCCTGTATAAATATATTCATGCCCTTTACTCTCGTACCAATTGGTCTGAAATGTTACTGTAACGAGCCCAAATTTTTGTGAAACACTTTTTAGTTTTATTGATATTTCACCATTCGATATTTTGTTTCGATACGGTCCAGGCTAGTTAACGGTGAGATGGTCGTGGTTATGGGAGGTATATTGGACACAAATAGTTTTGAAGATAAAGGGGATCATATATGGAGTATGGAAATGTAGCCTTAAGAGCATTTTGTATTGGAAAACCTAAAAAAGGTCACCTCGCCCCAGAGGCTTCTGCCGCCTAGGGGCACAAGAAAAGTGCCGCCCCATGACATCCCTCACCACAGGAATAGAACTTATTTATGGAAGTCTGAAGTCCAGAAAACATTTTTTATTAAAAATAAATAGAATTTATTTCAAATTGATTGGATCCATCAGGGTGTTAATCAGAACACTAAATGGGGTGGAACGTAGAATGTAGGAAATAACTTCACAAAACCTTCCCCATAGACAAATACATATTTAAGTTAAACTTAAATATAAGTATATTTGTCTATGGGGAAGGTTTTGTGAAGTTATTTCCTACAGAATTTATTTCATTTTCGGCGTATTGCAATTTAATAAAACATACTACCTACTACATCTGGACGACGAGAAGCGGCAAATGGTCATGCAAATTCTTAGAAAGTCTGTGGCTAAATAGGATTATGCATCTGATTAGGACCATATTTAAATGAGTCCGACTGAATAAACTGATGTTTGGGATTTTTATCACGTAAAATAATAGCTCGTATTGACGTATTTCTACTTCAATTTTATTTTCCATTGTTTTCCAATTTTTTTCAAAAAGATTCCTTCAATTAATTTTTGTGCTCCGTAATTTTGCCGCCCCCTAATTTTTGCCGAGCCCTTAAAGCCCCCCCCCCTAAATCCGCCACTGCCTCGCCCCCTTCTTTTGCTCTCACGCTTGCCAATACAGCCTTTAATGTAAAAAATAAACCATTAATGAAGATGTTCATTGAAACCATAAATACACCACGACCATTTAAAATTAGATAATCGCGTCTGTGGAATATCGACGAAGTCCACGTGTCTTTAGTCGCTCTTTGTACTCTCCATGGTTAGTCTTTCAACATCGAAACTCAAGCAAAAAAACCTATTCTGTACGGTGCGTGTGCTTGTTTAGTTTACGGAGCCTTCTGGAGAAGATATAATCTCGAGTCACATTGCCTTTATGGTGGACCTAGGAGTTTTCGGTTGCTTATATAATATAGTACTGTAGAGCTAGTCATGGATCACAACATTTACTTTCAGGCCAGTTGATTAACGCATTGACTTTCTCATTATTTTCTATTTCCGCATGCACTTTCACCCATACGAGGTTGTGGGTATTAAAGTACTTATGTGAAAACTAGTCTGGACGCAATTTTGTTGTGACCTAGTGTCTGGAGGAGATAATACCCTACTTTTGTACTACTCAGAAAGCTACAGCACCTTTCAACATTTTTTTTAATTTTACTTATCTCTGCCGCCTTTTATAAATTTGCAAACAATTTTCAACTTTGCACAACCTACCTGGAGTCACTCTAAAATGAGTCAATTTATTTTCACCGTAAGTCCCTTTTTATCTAATATAGGAGCTTTTGATAGTCATTATTTTCCTTTTATTCGTTCCATCAATACTTTATGTACGAAAACTCTACTCCAGGAAAAAAATTCTGGCAAGTGTTGCCACCAGACTTCCCTCGTACCAAAAAACTGCAACTTTATCTTATAAAAAAAATAAGTGCCGCCATTTTAGCTTATACGGGAAGTGACGCCATCAAAGGTAATACTTAGCATTTTCGTCCTTGGCCCGAATGCAATCGATTGGCAAAAACCGCATTTCGATGACTTTAATAGTTTCTGAGTATAAAGAGTTGCAAGAAAATATGTACGGACAGACTACAGACGACAGAGGGAATTTTCAGAATTCAGAAACGCAAAGATATATAAAAATTTGCATGAGTCGATTTTTTTTTTCTTAGTTACTTCCCTTTTACTCTGTACTCGGGAAATAAAAACGAAAGATTATGTTAGACTGAACACTCATCATTGTTTTCACTTATACTTTTTTTTATCCATACATATAATAAAACTCTAACTGGGGTTAACTCTGTGGACTGAAAATTTTTGGAAAGTAATTGTTGCTGGCTACGACATAAGCGATACAGATAACAAAAATTCATTTTTTGAAATTTTTGTATGTTACAGCATCACGTAAAAACTTCTAAACCTATTTTGATGAGGTTTTCATTCTTGCATTTTTTGAGGTCCTGGGAAGGACATAGGTTTCATTTCAACGCAATCGGTTTACGAGTAGCCAAGCTATGATCATTCAAAGTGAAAAAATATAATGTTTGAGTGTGCATTGGTATAACAGTTTGTCAAAAAAATGTTTTTCTTATATCTATTACGTTCAAACATAAGGTATCCAATGTAGCATTTAATATTGGTGTAATATTGGCATTTCATTGAAAATATATTGGTACAATATAAATGTACAATATTGTCGCAACATTGAAATGTGAACAATTTTACATATTGGCTAAATATTACTATCCGATATTATTTCAATATTGAGGAAAATATTAATACAACACTGGCCCATTATTGTTTTGTAATGTATCCCAAAATAGTAGCAAAGGGCCCCCAGAGCCCTAACTGTTCCGAGGGAATATTTCCCAGTCCGCAGCGCCTTGCAGGGGTTCCATGTGCTCCGGTGGTTCCTTCTCCAGGACGTGTAGACTCGGAGGAGATCGGTGATGCTGAAAAAAGCTTCTACTTGTAAATATGTATGCTATATTGCTTAAATATCGATTTTCAATATTTAATAATATTGTACACGCAATATTGGTACCCTATTGATTAAAAGATATTGACTTTATATTGAATATCAACATTTACTTAATATTGCAAATATGTATGTTATATTGCTTAAATATAGATTTGCAATAGGTATTTAGTAATATTGTACACGCAATATTCGTACATTATTGTGTGTACAATATTTGAATATACATTAAATAGCAATATTTACTAAATATTGCAAATATTGTTATTATATCACTCAATATTGTATTTCCAATATTTTTATAATCTTACAAAAATATATTCACCCAATATTGGCGGCAGTTCGACAATATTGCCCCAATCTCTCTATATTGCTATAATATTCCGCCAAGCTAACGCCAATAAACGATGCTACATGGAATATTTAAATAAAATAATAAAAAACCCGGAGGGTCGAACCCAGACCCCTTCGCATGACAGGAAAAGGCGCTAGTCTTTACCCCACGAGAAAATTAAATTATAAACCGTTGTAAAATATACAAAAAAAATCCTCTATCTACCATCGGACACGTCTCCAAGTGACGGATATAGGGGGTAAATTTCACGGAAAATAAATAGAACATAGTCATTAATAGAGCTGCGGGTTAGTTAATATCAATTAAGTCAAGATTCAATATCTTCAGAGTGTCAGCAATTAGAAGTACAAGCTCCTTCATTATGCTCTGTTTATTATGATTGTGGTTAGCAGCAACACTCTCGAGCTCGTATGGGTAAAAGGCATTCTGGAACGAAGAGCCGATGAGTTAGCTCGACTGGCCTCAAAACAGTTGTTTTATGGTTCAGAGCCGGCTCTCCCACTTACAGCATCACCTGTAAATAACAATAACTCAAAACACCCAAGCCTCTGTTTCCACTAGGCTAGGTGGAACTTGATGTTAGATTTTCGTCATGCGAGAGATCCTTATGGGCACATTTTCTGGGCACTGTAAACTAAACAAGCGCATGCATGACATGGGCTTGCTAGAATCACCCTGCAGCGAGTCCCAGAGGCCTCGCATATAAAGCGGTGAAACCGTAGATCGAAAATTCCAATGAAATTGATTAATCGATCAATTTGAAATTTAATTAAATAACATGCGCAAAATTATTACATATGCATATACATCTAAGAATGACGTTCTTAATCTACAGATTGTGCACAATTATATATTATAAGGGTACGTGGTGAGCTACGGTTGTATTAAGTATTTTACGAATCAAACCCAGATGAGATTCCTGGACCAGCACCGAAACGCCCCTGAGCCTTCTTTACCAATTATTCACCCAAGGTTGCGATCCTTAATATTATCGTATGGGGTAGTTGGTGGCTCGGTCGAATAATGTCCACACGTGACCTTCCCAATGGGTTACTTGTCTGGGCGGTGGTAAAACAGCTCAAAGCTTCACTTGCTAAGACATACAATAAACTTTAACGAACAACTTTGTATAATCATTGCCAACGAGCAAAATGAATTCGATTCCAACTTGTGTTGCGCTTATGCGATACCCAATCTAATATCTAATATTTGACCGTAATCTTTGCATACCTACACATATAGGGTGTACCGTAACAACCCTCTTGTAGAGGATGTTACATAGACGACGAGACGGCACACCACATACTTTGTAAGTGTCCTGCACTTGACGATCCATGTTGGGGTCTCCTGGCCAGACACGGCTACAATTAGAGCCGCTTCCTCTTCGAGTATCCTCACGTGTGTGATGACTAGAGTGATGTTGCGGGGACAGAAGACTCTAGTCAGGGAGGTAGTACCAATAAGGGCCCGAATCTGAGGCCTACGTACGCGTGGACTACGTACACCCTCCTAGGCTCCTACCGTAATCGAGAATCCAGAATATGATTATGGGTCCAAGGGCCTCCATGGCAGGTATGATGTTTAGACTGGTTTATAACATCCCACTGAACGATCCAGCACTTCTAAATAGCATGAGGGCAGGCTTTTGATAAACTACTTACTCATTTCTTCGCCATGTTGCCTTGATGTACTTAACTTGTAGCATTCTCTAAATGTACCATTTACACTGAATGTGTTTGTTGCATTTTTAAACATCCTACTTGTATGTACAGTATTAAAAGAATAGTCCCAGGGGAATGGTCCCGGTTGGTTCGGTTCATACACTGCGACCTTTTTGGTCTGTTGTGCTCCCTTTATCCTTTATCTACCGTTCTAGAATACCTGTATCTTTAGCAAAGCCCAGAATATTTTTAGTAGGACGGTATATGCCAGACACACCGAGCCATAGAGGGGGTTCTGTACTTGTAGAGTATTAGTGTACCTAATACTCGTATGTATATTAAAATAACAGTTTCTGTTTAATTTAAAATCATGATGATAACTCTAGTTTATTTTTCTTGATAAAGTTCAGGCAAGTAAAATTAATCGAAATCACATTTTGTAGAGGTTTCGTGCAGGAATTATGTCAAATTTAGTTATACATATTTTTTTCTGGTAAGAAACGTTTTTTTTAAATTTTTGTTTGTATTAAACCAAAAACTGTATATGTAGATTAACAAATATTTGTTACCGTTAACACAATGGGGTCTTCACTATTTTAATTGACGAAACATTGCAAATTTCATTGTTAAAAGATTGAGACAACTCGCAGGAAACCCTTTACAAACGCTGTAAATCAGCTGTGTGAGATCCCCTTGGGTTACAATTTTCCATAAGTATACTAACTTGAATTACTTCTTTGTAATTGAGACATAAAAAAAACTTAATAAGAAGTAGACAATTTCATCGAAACTATAGTATAATCTTGTCATGTATAGCTGGCGGATACTAATTAACTTCAATGTGAAATGACGACAATACCAAACCAACATCTTCTACTTCGTGAATCATAATGACATGAAGGTTCACTTGGTAAAAGAACGCGTAATTAGTTTTAAAAAAATATACTCGCTACTATTGAAATAGGACAATGCGTGAGTAAGTGTGGAAATATGTTAACCTTTCATCATAAAAGTAATACAATGAAGAAAAATAGAAAAAAGTAGAAAAAGTTTTTATATTGGCAGTAAATCAGACAAAGGTCGACTGTGAATGTCCCTTTGGATACGAAATTAAACCGGATCTTAAAAATTCCAGAATTTATTAACACCAAATACAAATTATTAAACGTGAAAACAGCTCGTTATAAACAAATCAAATTCCGATCGACTTTTCGAATGCCAATCGATTCACATTAATACAACCATTATTAATAACTTTTGATATTATATTATTAGATACAGATAAAAAAAAAAGTTTGCAATCTAACCTTCTCAAAGTTATTAGAATAATGAGACAACAAATTTAACGAAGGACTGCTGACACTGTAACGACGTTTCTATATTATGTGTGTGTATGCATGATATTTGGTGATTAATGCGATCTTATCGAAAATTGTCTTAAACGCAATTCATCAAATCAGCTCAAAGAAAACCGCAAACGACATTGAATTAGAAAAAAAAAGTAGTTACAATTACGATTTTACATCTAGAAATCTAAAGCAAACCGCACTACGCCTTGATCTAATCGTTATCTAAAATAAAGAAGGTTTTTACAACAAATAAAAACGACAAAATAAATTTTCGTAATTATTTTGCGGTTTTAGAAAACGCTACTTGATGATTCTGATTAAATTTTTTTTTTGGGTGAATGTAGGACAACTTATATTGAAATGCACGTTTTTGCTTATAAACTTTGAAGATTTCTTTACATTTGAAGATTGTTTTCTATTGAAAGTATTGTAATAAAAATTTATTTTATGAACGGAACAAGTACTGTTACTATTTTGACTTTAAATCAAATGGTATTACAAAATAAGGATCATCTACTTACAAAATGGAGGTGTAAGGAATGTTCATAGAATGAATACAAAGCTTTCAACGTAACCTGTTCATACCAGTAAAATGATCTTTGAATTGAGAACAATTGTGTTTGATTATGACAAATTGATGGTAATGATGTACCTTTGGACGAAATTGATTGGTATTATAATTAATGAGCCCCATGATATGGTCTTCATTTGCAACTTCTTCTAAAGTATTTTTTATTTCCCAAGTGGCAGATGAGGTGATGAGGTGGATTATCTTCCTTTACATGCATAACAAGATGGTGGATGATCCCATATTGCGCAAGTATGAATGATCAAACTGCTTAGGATGGCTTGATACAATAAGTGGGATGGCACATAAAGTACAAGCGACTCTTGGTTAGGAGTTTATTTCGTATAGAACATCTATACTTAATGGATACTGTATGGAGAATCCTGAATCTATGCCTTTTGGTTTATTCCAATAAGTCTGCATTAAGAAGACTCCCTGGTAGACCGCAAAAAAGATGGTATGGAAGCTGCATTTCCGTAATCCAAGCGGTTTAAAGCGAACAGAAAACACGTCTTAATAAAAGAATAAAATAACGCTAGTGTGTTATTGACGACCCAAGTTTCCATTTATTGTATTTCCCACTCTGATAGTGTTTGTCCAGGTTCTTATGGACAAAATTTCACATTGGGGCCGATATGCGTTAGCTCCGAACCTCTTACCTTTAAGGTTTACGTTTAGGTTCGTGGGCGCACCCTATTCGCGAGAAGTACTAAAGGCAGTAGGCTAGTGTACGGTTTGATGTGTTTCATAAAGGTATCATCGAGTATTTAACAGCGTAATTCTCGTAAAGTATAATGTTTGCAGCGCTGGTTTCAATTAAGAAACTTAATTAGTCTGTCACAGGTCATCTTTTCATAGACGAAAATGTCTTCTCCATCAAAGCACGTAAAAGAATCATGCTGAAAGGGTGTATCTGCGCCTCAGTTTTTCAAAGAATAGGAAAACACAAAAGGTAGAAGTTTTCTTCCCAACTGAACGTAGATATCTTGAAAATGTATCCCTCAAATGATGAAGAAATCGTTGCTGCAACCAGTGCATGATGTTAATTGATTAAAGAGGACACACGACTGGAAAGAATTAATTGTTCATATGCTGTGACAAGCCTATCTATAGCAAACTTCTACGTGGCACGTTGCGCCAAGTATTTTAAAATCGCACAAGGTGATGGATACTCACATCGTCACTTCTACAAGAACTCAACTAACTTAAATGGCCAAATACACAGAAGAGGCAAAGACCATGGTGCATCATAATCCCTTCCTTAATATATCATTATCTTGAATTTTGTACAGTCCCATGCAAACTGCTCTGAATTTCAACGAGAAATAATGGACCTTGTCCATAGATATAGAAATAGCGGCCTTTTTTCAAGGAGGTTACGAGCTCCCTTGCTCTGTCAAAAGTACTTTCAATTGTCAGTTGAAGTACCTGGGTATTACGTTTCACAAAAGCTGAATTGGAGGAAGCACAGTCAGCTTAAAACGGAAATAATGAAAAGAGCTTGTTGCGTGATCTGGGTGCTTCTCCAACGGTTCTTCTGTGAATATTCATTATAATTGTTTTCCCACCAAGTTATCGTGGGCTAGATTCGGTCTCCCCACAAAGAGTAGCCTGTCCAGTATGGACGGTAGTAGTACGGACAACCAATAACCGTCATGGATGCTCTAATGTGCTTGATCAAATTAGATGTCAACTTACAAAGAAAGGACCCGATTGAAACCATGTGACTGAAAACAATAGATGATTGCCGAACAACAATGGGGTTAAGATCTTGCGTTCTAGATGACGCAGACTGGAAGTGACTTAGAGATGGGATTCCAACCTGATTGCAATTGTACTTCAATTTATTGATATTATCCAAGCAGATGTGTATAATCTTCCTGGATGATCATTATGTTTTTATTCAAATGGGATATTGGGAATTTGCCCAGGTTGATGGAATTTGGAACGAGTACATTTCGTGTTAATATGGGGGTCAACGTTTGAAACAAACTTTCCAACCGCTGCCTAGACAAACAGCGAATGGGCATCTCCAGCTAATGTAAACAAAATCATCTTGAAAACCATTAGAGCTTGCAGAACTGAAAGACACCATAAAAACCGAACTGAAATCCAAGGAAGCTCCAGGTTCCGACCTCATAACTGCAGAAGTAGTTAAAAACCTACCAGAGAAACGCTTCGGGAAATTACTACACCTGCACCTGGTTGATGCAGCAATAAGAATGAACCATGTTCCCAGACAATGAAAAGTGGCAGAAGTCATCATGATAGCAAAGCCAGGGAAACCAACACATGAAAAAACCTCATATCGACCTTGCGTTCAAGTCTCTCAAAGGTGTTCGAGAAACTATTACTCAGGAGATTTAGACCCGTAATAGAAGAAGAAATTCTTATACCAACGCACCGATTTGGATTTAGAGAGAAACGTTCAACAATCGAACAGGTACATAGGATCACAGATGTCAAAGAAAACGCTTTAGAGCGAAGGAAAGTGTGCTCAGGTATCTTCCTGGATGTAGCTCAAGCATTTGACAAAGTATGGCATGCTGGGTTATTATATAAATTAATAGACATTCACAGAGACCTCAACCTCGTTGGTCAGTGAAGATGGTAGTTGCACTGAAAAACACCTCGTCAGAAGATTGCAAAGAACCAAACCACTGGATTTGGGCCGGAGAATCTGACATGAAATCGTGAAAGTGAAATAACTAGGTGAACCCAGGTCAGTTGTTGGTGGTGGTGTAAATAGGAAAACAGTCAACAAGAAATCCTGTTATGGTCCACAAAATCAAAGTATAACTTTCTTTAGCATAGTTTTTCGAAAGTTTTAATCGTTTTTAGCTTCGTGAGCATAATGATGAATCGATATCATGTCTATTGTAATCAATTTTACTTGGAAATTACTAAACTTTCAATGGCGAATCTTAAAGAACTACATCATAGGATTGTTTCTGTAATTTCTCCATTAGTAGCTATTTAGGGGTTACATCGTAAAGTTTTCAAATTACTCTCGTTAAAAACCCCAAATTATAGTGTTATTAGTATTACAGTTTTTTGTTTGGAAACAACAAACTCAAGCATAATATTCATTCATTTTTGTTAAATAAACGAACCAGGAAGCTAATTGGTACGACTTGTGGGTGTAATTTCTTGATTGGTGGTCCAAAAAATTGTGACAATCGGTTCGGGTACTACAAAGTTTCATTTAATTGATGAATGAATTTGATTGATTATGGTTTATGTGAACAAAAAAAAACTACTAAAGATACATATTTGAGATATCGACCTTTCACCTAATAGTCAGAATTGTTAGTTTAATTGTTTATTCATGTAGTTGTCAAGTCAGAAAAGGTCAGCGACAAAAACTAGCATAGCCTTAAATCTAATTAACGTGTGTGTTTGTCATCGCTTCATTTTGAAGATGATGGAATCCCTAAAAATGAAGAAGAGTAAGAAAATAAAGAAGAATTAAACAGCAAACCTACTCACAATGAATTATATTAAATAATAAAAAAATGTTACGTAACGAAATGGGTTGCGATGGGACTAGCATCCACCATACTGGTATTTTTACAAATTAAAAATCTCATCTAGAGACTCGGTAGCTTAATCCATTCGTTAAACTTCGAAATCAATCTTTCGTAGCTTCCTCCACGATTTAATTGGATTGGCAAAGTTTCTTCTTTAAATATTAACCAATACAAGTTTGAAATGCAGTTGTCAGAAAGTTGGTTTCCACGGCCAGAGTAGGTAAAATAAAATTGACTTCCGGGGTCAGACCGTGTCAAAGTTGAACTAAAAGTCAACATTTCACCCACTTTCGCAAGGGGCTTGACCAGGATAAGTTCAAGAAGTCCGTGCACAACCAAACACCCTCAAAGTCTTTTTAGATAATAGTTCGCAGGACAAATGATTCTTTTTAAATTATTTCAAACGAATTTTTTTCCTTAATTCTAGATTTCGCTATATTAAACGAGACAAAATTTGTGAAATAATTAACTTTCAACTTACGCTATCAATTTATTGACTGTGGTTTCACAATGGAATCCACCGACACTATCTGTATAGCTTGCTTTATTAATGATCGCTTGATGGTTATTGCCAACACTCTGAGCTCTTCGCGTTAAGATACCACGGCAAGTATAGCAAAATATCTAAGCGCATGTTAACAAGAAGAGAGAAGGGTCGTATGGACGTGCGATTCTAAAACAAAGTACTGAGGAGATTGTTTAGAGCCCTAGAAATTTAGGCAATTGAAATATTTGCCAAAAACTACGAATAATGGCTTCTTCACTACGTTATTGCCGGCATTATTCATCTCCTCGACAACGCGAACCGTGGCAGAAAACTCAAGAGAAAGAAATGTTTCCATTTGGTTAAGTGTTAGCAAAAAGTAAAGGATAGTGGGGTAGTATTATGTAATTATCACTAATAAATACTAGTGAGCTTATCGTGAAAGTAATTGAGCTTAGGAAGAATTACTCTTTGATTTGATTGTAATGTGAAGAATAAAACACCTATGTAAGTGTTTTTAAATAATAATAATAAATAAGTAGTATGTTTACTACGATTTTTGGCCCACTCCCAGTAACCCTTTTTCGGCGTCCAGAACAGGTGAACCTTCGACGCTTGAAGGGCCACGTATAAGTTCACTAGACTATTTATAAATGATTGCATTTTTCGCCTAATGTTTCCATCATAGATCTGGCGCAAACTGTCAATTACCTACCAACCATTATGCCAAAAATTGGTATTACCTACAATTTTTTAATACTGAGGAGTGCCTTAGGGCTACTGGAATTTTATATCTGACCAGTTCTATTTTTATTGTCGTCATCAAATTTTTATTTACAACTTAATGTTATTCACCGCTGATAAACTTTAAAATTCTAAGGCTACCAACATGGAAACCGTATCGAAATTGGTTTAGCATCTATTTAAGTTCAACGCGATTTATTTCAGATTAGGTTAATTTGTAGGACCACTCCCCTGTTTCTACCGGTATTAACGTAGTATCGTTTATTAGTGGTTTTACAAAAATAGCGTGACAGGATTAAACTATTCCGTTGCAGTTTAAATCATATTCTTTTCTACGTCCTTATTTTGTTTAGGAAAGTTCTTTCATTTTTTGTATTTGTATCTGTTGGAAGGATAAATAATTCAGTCTTGTTTTGTTATATTTATATAGGTAGAAATATTGGGCATATGACATGTGTGATGCAATAACTTTTTGAGAGGTATGTACGTGGTCCTGATGTGGATGTACATCTTTGATTTTAAAACATGTAAATACAAGTGATAATAAACCAAAAAATATGAATTATTAAGTTAAATATAAACCATGCCACAGTCGAAGACAGCACAAATGTCCTGGTTAATTGGAGGATTGTGAAGAATATTTTGAAAACTCAGTACATGTAGAA
Organism: Pyrocoelia pectoralis; assembly: GCA_036250285.1. Lineage (NCBI taxonomy): Eukaryota > Metazoa > Arthropoda > Insecta > Coleoptera > Lampyridae > Pyrocoelia > Pyrocoelia pectoralis. The sequence goes on from CM070080.1 coordinate 31,204,487, forward strand.
ATATTCAACAAGTTATGTTGTGTATTCAGTTAAATATGAATGTAAAAATTAAAATTTGAAGGAAATATATCACAAAATTATAAAAATTAATACACTTCAAAGTATAAGAGAAGATTAATGAAGATGAGGAGGTGAAGTTAGCCATTTCTTTGAAGATATTAGAGGGGATAACGATGATGTATGCAGTACTCTAAAGTTTAAGTAATGAGAACCAAAGTCTTGGAAGAATTCGAGAAATATCTTAACCCAAGAAAAAATGAAAGGTTTACATTCCTTTCAATAAATCAAGAAAATGAAACTTGATCCAGAAAACAATACATTAAGGAGTTATAAATTATTCTAACAATGCTATCTAAGGGGTGGTTATACCTCGGAATGGGACAAGTCAGCGCCGCCGACTCATCGCGGCCGATTCATCGCGGCCATCTCATCGCCGAGCCATCTCATCGCCGAGCCATCTCAGCGCCGGCCAACTCATCGCCGATTTTATTTTCGATAAATTCAGCACATTCTTACCTATCCTCTTTTACTTGTTTGTATAAATACCAATACCGATCATCAAGATATTACATTAACATATGACATTAACATTCCCTTAAATCTTAATTTTGGAAATTTGGAAATAAAAGTAATGCTAAACTTAAACGTAGATTACCATTAAAGCGCCTAGGTTATTTGCAGGTTTAGTATATTTTTTTTAAATTGATACAAAATGGCAACACTAAACAATATTTGGAAGTAAAAAAAATGCTATACTTAAACATAGATTGCCACTACGCAGCTTTTTGTATGCTATGTTGTTCCACTACTAACAATTTTTAATTTTAAAGAGATGGGTCGGCGATGAGTTGGCCGGCGATGAGTTGGCGGGCGATGAGATGGCTCGGCGATGAGATGGCCGCGATGAATCGGCCGCGATGAGTCGGCGGCGCTGACTTGTCCTAGACCCTTATACCTAACTTTGCAGAAATTACTAGTCCTCTACAGCATCGGTTCCCAACCTGGGGTACATGTACCCCCTGGTGGTACATTACGTTGTTGCAGGGGGTACAATAGAAATGTAAATTAAAACTAAATCACGGCGATGCATCGCGGAGGTACGTTCCGTCTTTTGCCGCGCACCACTACAATTTTTAATGCCCTTTAACACATCATATTTGTGTGAAACTGGGTTTTCCGCCATGTTGTATATTAAAAATAAGTAGAGGGCGCAATTGAAATTTGAGCTTGACTTACGTTTGAAGTAAACGAAGGTAAATCCCGATATATCAAAAATTATTATTTAACAAAACAAGCTCAACCATCACATTAGTAGGAGTATACAGGGTGGGCCATTGAAAAGGTAACACGCCGGTTTTGGGACACTTAGATAAGTTTCTTAAAAAAACGCTCGGACACGTCGATTTTTTATTTTTGGGGGACAACTTTTGATGTCAAATTTGACTTTGTCAGGTCAACTCCCTAGCCCCAGCAACCCCTAACTCAAGAATTTAAATAGGGAAAAGGAGCGTCTTTTAATTCTCTATTCCACAGTACAAATGAAAATTAGTTTTATTCAATTTTTTTTTCACCCCCATGAAAAGCAGCCTCTAGATTAACTAAGGTGGAGGTGCTGTTTAGGAAAAATCCTGAAACACGCCACCTTTGACCTTTTGAACGGCACATTTCAGGATTTTTCCTAAACAACACCCTCACCTTAGTTAATCTAGAGGGCGCTTTTCATAGAGGTGGTAAAAAATTGAATAAAACTAATTTCGGTCATACTGTCGAATAGAGAATTAAAAGACGCTTCAAATTAGGGGTTGCTCGACACCCTTTCCCTATTTAAATTCCTGAGTTAGGGGTTGGTGGGGTTAGGGGATTGACCTGGTAAGGTCAAATTTGACATCAAAATGTGCCGTTCAAAAGGTATAAGGTGGTGTGTTTCAGGATTTTTCCTAAACAACACCCCCACCTTAGTTAATCTGGAGGGTGATTTTCATCGGGGCGAAAAAAAAATTGAATAAAACTAATTTTCATTTGTACTGTCCAATAGAGAATTAAAAGACGCTTCAAATGAGGGGTCGATCGACTCCCTTTCCCTATTTAAATTCTTGAGTTAGGGGTTGCTGGGGCTAGGGAGTTGACCTGACAAAGTCAAATTTGACATCAAAAGTTGTCCCCCAAAAATAGAAAATCGACGTGTCCGAGCGTTTTTTTAAGAAATTTGTCTAAGTGTCCCAAAACAGGCGTGTTACCTTTTCGATGGCCCACCCTGTATAAAATATCCTATCAATGTATGCAAAATGGTAAAACTTGTTCTTACTAAACCAACGTTATCAGATTCATATTCCAGCAGCACCTCGACGTTTGCAAACTCATATGAATTCAAAATCCCTCCGAGTAAGTTACTAACGTTGAAAATGCACTCACTACAGGTTATGCGGCGATGCTTCTTCTACCTTATACAGGGTTAATAACCCTTACCTTTAGAGAAGAAGATTTGCAGTGAAAGCTTCCCCCTCGGTCATTTAGGTTAGTGTGATAAAGGTAATCAAAAATCACAAAACCTCCCCCATGAATAACATTTAATTATAAAATTGTTATCAATAGGATGATAAGATAAACGACATGTTTCAACACGTTATAGTGTCATCATCAGGCTATAAAGAGTAACATAAGCATAAAAACTACTAATCAGTGTACTTACTTTAAACAGGTTAAGTTAAACGGGATGAATTATAAAGATGGTGTATAATGGAAATGCATGAGGTGAAATTTAAGCTTTGAAAAATATAAAATTGTCATGGAAAAGTCAATCCAGCACTGAAAGAAAATAATTAAGGAAAGTTCATAAAATTACCAACTTACAAAATCGCTAATATTGATTGGATAAAATTGATTAAACGAGGTCAGAAATTCATGCTACAAATTAAAGGTTACAGAATCGCAAGGTGTAAGGAACATTACTTACGGGAAAGAAAACTTTAGTGAACTACAAAATTGAAAAACTTGAAAAACATGGGGCAAAGCCCCTTAATCAGGATAATACCACATGAGTTAACACCACCGACAACCACAGCACAAAATGGAGTCGCCGGCGCAATGACAGCAAATTTGAAAACGATGGTAGGGATGTGAAAATAGACAAAGGCAACTGAAATACCGACCAGCCGTCGGAAAACAAAATACGGGGTGTAGATCTAAAAATTTAGGGCAAGGATTATAAAATGAGCAAATTTTTGTTAATATTCAAAACTTCATTTAGGGATGAGGAAGGATTTTGGTTATATAAAGTGACTATTTCTTTAACTTTTAGTAAATTTAGCTTAGTACTTTTCCCTTCAATGTGTAAAATTTCGTAATTGTTGTTGGGATCGAAATCGTGGCCATATTCCAGGATGTGTTGGGCGAAGGAAGATTTTGTGAAAAGATTGTTATTCCTGATGCCAGCGAAATGTTCTGCGAATCTGGCTTTAAACTTGCGGCCAGTTTGACCGATGTAAGCGGAACTACATGTATTGCAAATTAATTTATACACGCCGGATTTATCCAAAATATCGTGTTTGTCTTTCGTGTGCACCAGGTAACTTTTCAGGTTGTGTTTGGAGGAAAAAACAATGGGAATATTAAATTGTTTAAACAAATTACTAAAAGAATGAGAAGCAGAACCGATATAAGGCAGACAAAAAAATTTTTTGGGGGGTCAGAGATATTAGAAAGCAAGGTAGTATGATTTTTAATTTTAAATTTATGAAAAATACCGTGAAACAACTTGTGAATTAAAGGCTTAGGGTAACCATTCCTGGCAGCAATATCAAATATCAAATTAAATTCATTATCAAAGTTTGATTGGTTTAAGGGCAAACTGAAAAGCCGGTTGAAGAAGAATCTGAAGGCAGCAAGTTTGTGGCAAAGGGGATGGTAGGAACTGAAAGGGATGACGTGATCAGTGGTCGTGGTAGGTTAGTGTGGTTCTCTTATAAAATGCCAAAAACTATACGTTTCCCTTAGGGGTGATCCTTCATGGCTGTTTGAAAGACTCACCATTTTCCTACACTTATCTGCACCTCCAGGCGTCGCAGGCGTCTATTTGGGATAGTTTAGCTTTATTTCTCCTCTTCTGTTCTGCGCCTATGATGTGCTTACCTTTTTTTTGTTCTGGAAGCCTGAGGACCTGCTATGGTCGTATGAGGTCGTATCCTGGGACGCTCCCTCTGTAGTATATTACTTCTTAGTTGAAGTAATAAACAGTCCAAAAAGACCTTTATGGGCAATGGAATTAACAATATCAAACGTTTGATTTATTACGGATCCTAGTGGAAGACCAGACACAAAGGGATAATGTCTTCCTCCAATTAAAATCGTCTCTACATTTGGTGTCATTACTGATGATTTATTATAGTTTAGCTTATCCTTGCCTTTGCTATAATATAATCATGGGGGGCCGTATCTAAATGTAAAACGAATTTCAAAAACGACTAATACGTTTAATTTTTGATGTAAAGCCGTTAACATCGCATCGGGAAATATTTATAAACAAACGCACACTTATCTTTCCTTATATTTATATCCACAAATTATGTATATTTGTACATACCAAGTGCAACTATACTTCCTACCTCTAAACCAAAAACCACAGCTACTCAACACGGAATGGTGACACACTTACCATACCATTTCACTATTCCCATATATGAGAAAAAATCATGTTATAACTGCATAAAGATTTATAATGAACCTCATCCCACATAAAAAAGATACAAACAACATCAATTCATGTCAAAGCTCAAAAGTTATCTTGTAACAAAATGTTTTTACAAATCCAGTAATATTTTATGGAAAAAGTTAGTGCATACATGTTAATGTTCATTTCGTATACCTACGTATACATATGTATATATGATAAATAATGTTTTTACAATGTTTATGTCAACACCACAATATAGGCAAGTATCACTAAATACATTTCGCATAGTAATTTTTCTATTTTCAAATCTGCACAGATTAATAAAATATTATTCTTGATAAATTTCAATTTTCGAACATAATCTATTGTATTGGTTAGTCTAACTTAAATCTATCACGGTACTTGAAATTTAGGAATTTTTCAACCCCCTATTCACGTTGGCATCTCAAAGTTTTATAGTACACCTACTTGGTAAATTTTTTGACTTGCAAAATACGAAAGTTTTACTTAAAAAATTAAAATACGCACTTTCAGTAAATTGACCATTTAAAAGACATTATATAAATGAAAATTTATCACAATTGTTAGTAATAAATTGATCGCGAAGTGCCATAAAATAATTTTATAGGCTCGTAATATTTTCATTACCAAACAGAAAGAGGAAATCTAAATAAATTGTACCCAATACAACTTAAATCTTAGTCAATTTTTTGGGAAATGATTTACAATAATTAATTTATAAATATTGAAAATTAGTTGGTATTCTCGATAATTTTTGAATTAAGATGCACACTTTCACTCAATTTCGCTTTGTATCTACGTATATAGGCTTTCACTAAAATTGTGGCTTCCACAACTGGACATTTACTGTAACCGCAAATATAAACTCATTATTAAATGAGATTAAATGCAAATTGGAAACGATAACAAAGTAACGGGATTAATTTCTATCAATAGCGACCATTTACAGATTTAACGTTAAAGCTCGAATGTATAAGTAAAAAATGCTACGGGTTGAATGAATTTAAATTTCAATGAAATTGAAGGAAATTTCAAATTAAAATTCAACATCCAACGAAATTCTATGCTTGAGTGTAAATTAAGGTATTTACTGGTCCTTGTACGTAAAAAAATTGGCAATCTAGCTTTAGTTGATTTTAATAGCGATTAGAAGTTAATATATTATTTTTTGCACTGTTTATAAATTAATCTATATTCGGCCCCATTACTATTAATAACTAAATGTAATTTCTCTTTTTACATAACAATTTACCTCTCCTTCCTCTAAACACTTAATTTATTAATAATTCCTATCATTAGTTATAATTACGAAATTTGTATCTATTACCGAAACTGAAGATTTAGTAGTAAGTGGTTAATATATTGAATGTTTAGTACAAACACCCGCCTCATTCGCAATAAGAAAGTAATTATGTGTAAATTAATCGTCACTATAATTTCTTCTTGCATGTAAATTGAAACAGATCCAGATGATTCCCTTACCATAGGTACACTGAACCTAAGGCTACTTATTTATCAATAAGGATTGTTTCGTCTCGGTGAGTATGAGTAGTAGACAGTGGATTGTTAGCGCTGCTCCATTTATGTAAATAGTCGCTTTTCTTAAAAAAAAGTATTATAAATAGCATTACTTTTTCTTCTCATTTAACTTTATTAGTTGTCATTGGGTCCATATATCTGCCCCATGAAGGGGGCCGAGGGCATATCAGCTGCTATGGATTATTATAGAGCGGCAGCCCAGCGTCTTTTTAGGTGGTGATCTGACCGCGTCTGCGAATCATACTACGTTGAAGGTCATGTCACATATTAATAGCATAAAAATCGTCGCAAGTTCTGAATCTGGGGATAACATGTTCAAACAACCCTTTTTTTCTGCATAAAAAATCACTGTTTTGAAGTGATTGGACCGCGTATAATTCTTGTACGAATCGAAGCGACAAATTAAACACGTCGTCAAAAATGTATTTGCAGACGGTTTCGGTGGTGCAATAACCCTGCAGACGATGTTGAAGGTGCATTATTTTTATTATTTTCAAAGTAATTTGACCGCGTATGCAATTCAGGTTAATGATTTTTCTTCTTGCGTATGTTACGAAAAAAAAATTGCAGACAAGTCGGATGGGGATAAGTACTTTGATTAAACAATTAAAGATGCATTCATTTTCGTCGAATTCAAAGTCATTTGACCGTGGCTAATTTTCAGTACACTATTTTGTTATTGTAATGTACGTGATGAAAAAATTTGTTGCAGACGATCTGAATGGGGATAATTATTTTAATTAAACAATTAAAGTACCATTGGTTTTAGCAAATTTAAAGTAATTTGACCGCGTCTGCAATTTTAGGTAATGTTTAATGTTGGTATTTTATTAACGAAAAATTACATTGCAGACGATTTGCAAGGGGATAAGTATTTTAATTTAACAATTCAAGTACCATTTAATTTACCAAATTTAAAGTAATTTGACCGCGTCTGCAATGTTAGGTAATGTTTAATGTTGGTATTTTATTAACGAAAAATTACATTGCAGACGATTTGCAAGGGGATAAGTATTTTAATTTAACAATTCAAGTACCACTTATTTGACCAAATTTAAAGTAATTTGACCGCGTCTGCAATTTTAGGTAATGTTTAATGTTGGTATTTTATTAACGAAAAATTACATTGCAGACGATTTGCAAGGGGATAAGTATTTTAATTTAACAATTCAAGTACCATTTAATTTACCAAATTTAAAGTAATTTGACCGCGTCTGCAATGTTAGGTAATGTTTAATGTTGGTATTTTATTAACGAAAAATTACATTGCAGACGATTTGCAAGGGGATAAGTATTTTAATTTAACAATTCAAGTACCATTTAATTTACCAAATTTAAAGTAATTTGACCGCGTCTGCAATGTTAGGTAATGTTTAATGTTGGTATTTTATTAACGAAAAATTACATTGCAGACGATTTGCAAGGGGATAAGTATTTTAATTTAACAATTCAAGTACCACTTATTTGACCAAATTTAAAGTAATTTGACCGCGTCTGCAATTTTAGGTAATGTTTAATGTTGGTATTTTATTAACGAAAAATTACATTGCAGACGATTTGCAAAGGGATAAGTATTTTAATTTAACAATTCAAGTACCACTTATTTGACCAAATTTAAAGTAATTTCACCGCGTCTGCAATTTTAGGTAATGTTTAATGTTGGTATTTTATTAACGAAAAATTACATTGCAGACGATTTGCAAGGGGATAAGTATTTTAATTTAACAATTCAAGTACCACTTATTTGACCAAATTTAAAGTAATTTGACCGCGTCTGCAATTTTAGGTAATGTTTAATGTTGGTATTTTATTAACGAAAAATTACATTGCAGACGATTTGCACAGGGATAAGTATTTTAATTTAACAATTGCAGTACCATCTTCTGTAGCACATTAAGTCATTTGAGCGCGTCCGCAATTACGGATTATGTTTATATAGCTACGCGTAGCGTACCTATTTATATAAGGTACGATATACTATACAATGTTAACATTCGTTAACGTCTATTTCGCTAATAACTTCCTCAATTTTTATTACTTTTCCAAAAATTTCGAATACCTTAATAACTCCCGACGGCGCTTCTTTGGTATGCGGTTTGTTGAAAATCCTTTCCGCGGTTCACCCCCCACCCTCTCCTGAGCGAAAACATTCGCGGAAGCCGAACGGTGCGAGATACGGTCTCGGAGCATACATATTTTTAGGTAGCTGAGGGTCGTTGCTGGCTTTCGTCCCGGGGAGAAAAATACCCTCCGACGCTTCACAAGCGAGGGACGCGGGTTGGAAATCCCAAAATTGCGAAACAAAAATCCCAAACGTTCCCTTAGATCTTGATGGCGCTTTCGGTAACAACGTCTCATTTCTATACGAGTTCATCGCCGACGGTTCCATCTGGACGGTTCGCATTGGGAGGAGTGATATCTCATCGAGAACGGGATCGCCGGTTTTTTCTCATCTCGGCGACGTTTGCTCGGCGACGGTGGGACGAAGAGGTGATCGATAGGTTTTCGGTTTTTACTTCCCGAGTACGAAGTAAAAGAGAAGTATTGTATTAGTGTTCCAAAAAAAAAATTTGACCTATGCAAACTTTTACATATCTTTGCGTTTCTGAATACGTAAATTCAAAATATTAAAACAACATTTTCCGTCTGTCGTCTGTAGTCTGTAGTAGTCTGTACGTACACATTCCTTGCAACGCTCTAAACTCAGAAACTATTAAAGTTATCGAAATGCGGTATTCGCCAATCGATTACATTCGGGCCAAGGAGGAAAATGCTCATATTACTTTTCATTACGTCACTTCCACTGTAAGATAAAATGGCGGCACTCGTTTTTTGTATTACATAAAGTTGCAGTTTTTTTATGTAGTAGTTTAAGAGTATTTTTTTCTGAATTCAGTAGTATTTGTTTTTTTGAAAAAAGGGTAGTCTCGTGGCAACTTGCCAGAATTTGTTGCTTTCGATTCCCCTTTCGAGACCGCATCTTTCATCGGGGAGTGACAAACGCGATGGTTATGTCGGGGTGTAAAACGTCGCCGCGTCCTATAACTACAAATCGGAATGCGACCGACCCCATATTTCGCGTGTCGTACTACCGGGTAGGACTAGTGGAACGCCAGACGCAGCGAAGTTTCGATATCCACCGTTCGACCTCCATCGGTACTCAAATTTTCGAAATTCCAACGCGCTTTGCGGCCGAACGGTAGGTCGGATCAGAACGAATTGTTGTGCGTTACTCTCACGTTTGGGCCCCCCTACGACAAATCGACGCGAATCGATTTGATCCCCCCACGGAGGGGTCGTTAAATCTGGTGATTTTGTTGCCCCACCTCCTTGGGCGTAACTGTTCCATCCGTCGACCGATTTTGACGAAACTTTCGCGGAATCGTTTCTTTTTACGGCGCGCTCCCGGCAAAAAAAAAACAATCGAAAAATTGGAACAAAAAATTTCCATTTGCGACCGCGATAACAATATTACAAAATGTAAAGAATGTAAATCGCGAAAGTCGCACTTCTCGAGAAAAATTTCTTAATGTTTTTGGCCGAAATGGTCGTTAAAAAGTCGCGGCCGCCTACGATATCTTTGTTTGGCAATAGGGCCGTCCGATTTTGCGCTACGGTTGTCATCCATTATCTCGAAATCAAAATCGAGCCCCCCCCCCCTTTTTCGCATCGTTGGAAAGGGCAAACTTCGTCCTTTCTTCGGTTGTGAAAATCTCCGCGAAAGTAGGAAAATTGACAAAGATATTGGGAAAATAAGGGGGAAATTTCCTACACTTTCCTTCCAAAACAAAACAAATGCGCATTTTTGACGGCCATTTTTCCAGATTTTCTACAAATATAATACACAACTTTGGGGTAAAATGTTTTGGTACTCGAACCGTAACAAAATTTTTGTTGTTACCCTTTTATAAGTATATGTAACGTAATTGAACATAACATTCCACACCATTTGAATGGGGATAAGTTTTTTAAAGTAATTAAATACTATAAGTATATTAACATAACATCATATTATTAACATAGGTAATCACATAGACTCGTCCTCCATTCCAAAGTCACTTTGCACATCGTATGCCTAACCTGACCATTTATTTTTGACTCAAAACTGGACACCGCTTTGCATTTGCAAAATGTACAGGAACGATTTAATCAAAATCTGTATAACTGCACGGAAGCCGAAGCCCCGGAGGCAGGGACTTCGAACATGTATTAAACTAAGGTTGAATTTGCATAAACTGGTTTTATTAACCTTTAGAGTACTGCTGGGGTCGTTTCCTGACCCCAAAAATTGTTTTTATCAAAAATCTTTTGAAATATTTTTTCTACGCGATTTGTCTTCTCGCTAGTCGATTCATTTCACTTAAGGAATATTTTAACATATATAACATCCCGGGATATCTTTAATTTCCATAGCAATAGCAAAAAGTTGTTTGGGGTCCTGCAACAGGAAAGTGATTTTTTTGAATTTTGTATTTTGTTTAATTAGAATTTGCTCATTGTTTTGTTCTTTTATTACTATTATTATTTCTGTGTGCCAGCTATAATAAAAAAATTAAAAACACTTATTGTTTTGTTGCTAAGATAACTATGCTTCGCTTCAACCGAAGCTGGCACGACATCGTGCTTGCAACAAAACAACCACGCCGGCTTCCGTTTTAACTGTATCTAATAAAAATATTTCGTCGAAAATATATCTATACATATACGTTTTAAGATTTCCATCCACTTTTGCAACCATTTAATTTAAAAAAGTGTGGGGTCGCTCAAGGACCCCACGCCGTCCTTTACGCAACACAAAATAGCGTAGTACACTAAAGGTTAATTAGCACAAGAAAAAGTTTACCCTTTATTTTATTTAAAAATTTAAGGGTTGTTTACCCTGTACCTAATGGGTGAAACAATGTTGTCAAATGACAGTAAAAGTACCTAGCTTATCTAAAGAAAAAACAATTGACCTGTCCGCGGTTTTTTTCGTTTTTAAATGCCTCAAATTCATTGTCCATGTTTGCTGCTTCAATTTTTTTGTTAAAAATAAAAAAAACTAAAAAAACCTAGTGCACTGAATTCAGAAAAGAAAGACCTTTCAAATGACGTATCACTTGGCCCATCATCCCTATTTAAATTATAGGGGCTGTTCTCACAGCGCTAAGGGATAAAATCATATCAGGTTGAAAATCATGACAAAACTTGTCCCCTTTGATTTAAAAATTATTGCATTTCTAAAAAAAAATGCTCTAGACAGAAACCCGTCTGTTACCTTTTCGTTGGGCCACCCTGTATATAAATTGCTCAAAATGTCCACCGTTATGTTCACCACACAATTCCACTTTGTTCCAATTCCAATTGTCGAATTTTTTTTCCAGAGTTGCAGGTGTAATACTTGCAAGTTTCCGCAGCAATTGCTGCTTGTAGTTCGCCCAATGTATGGAAACGGTTTCAAAAAACGTTGAACAGAAAAAAATATAACGGAGTTAAATCTGGAAAACGGGGAGTCATAATCCTCTGCTAATTCAACAATTTTCAAACCGATTAACAATAATTCGTTTGTTATGGTTAGCAAACGCTCGATAAGGAATATTAAAGACGGAGTGGTCTTCCATAAACTGCTCTCGACAGGAGCAGTTCAACTCTCCAATTCAACACCGTAACTAAGCTCGTAACTAAATAGGTGCGTTTTCGAAAAGATTAAGTATTGTAAAAACTACGTAATTTAGACATTTAACATTCCTTACGAAAATTGAAGATTATAAAAAATGCCTCTGGGTAGCGGAAAAAAAATATGGCAGTTGTATTTGAAAATAATGAGTTATGGCACTTTGAAATTTCGAAAGTTTGACATGTTGTTCCGAATACCCTGTATAACCAAATTTTAGTTTCTAAACTTCAACACACAGCTCTTTACCCATACTAACATTATTGCCGATACCTACTTGAGAACTTCAAAACACAAGGCCGATAGGATTTTTTGAAGATAAGCCTACTTACGCACGATTTTTCCGCAAAAAATTAATAAGTTGGCAACCCTGCTACCAAATCACAAAGTAAATAGTTACCAATGTAGACTTTAGCAGATAACATCGAAAGGTCATAAAATATAGGTACACGGTGTTCCATTTAAAAAAATTACTCTTTTAGTGACACCGCAAAAATGGAACTACCTGTATATTCAAAAATAATTTCTATTAATGCGTCACCTCGAGTAGTTGAAATTTTCTCTAAGAAGTTTTTTTTATCTCTCATGAGATATGAGCTAGGAAAGAAATACGCACTATTGCAGGACCCTGTATATTACATATGAAATTATATTATGCGATATAATGTAGATTCCCGTTCAAAACGGGACGTATGGTCACGTTACGGTATGCCGAACTATTTTCACTTTCCTCGCTGTCATCTGTAAATTGGAATATCAGATACTCGTCATCCTCTCCTGTATTGTTTTCCACTAAAAATAGTAATGTGTCATTGTTTCATGCCCGTGATACAGTTTCACGCACATTTGAAAATAATTACAATAGTTTAGAATTCAGTAACGTGAAGGAACAACAATTTTTACAATACACATTTTATTTATTTATACCTTTTTTGTGTCATAGATTTTTTGCACCAAGAGTTCATTAATAAAGTTCATGCATAAAATTGCATCATTCAATTTCTATTATTAGATTACTGCAATGTCTGCAATAACTGGCGGTAAAGTAATACGAGTCGAGTAGGTCGCAAAATATGTAGGTATACCAAGTGTACAATCATGATCTCGTATCGATCTGTTTTCCTCATTCGTAAAGATGCTCGTGATGAGTCATAACACGAACAGTCTAATTGCTGCATTCATCAATGAAAGGAACAGGCATTTTTAAAAAATGACTGACAAACTCTTCTTTTTTTTGTAATGTATTTAATGGCTTCTCTAATATAAGCACTAGCGTTCACGAATTAAATCATAAGTAACTTAATATTTCCGTTCTTGCAATTTACTAGTACATAAGGTAGCTATTATTTGCGCTTTTAATTAAAGTACATTTTCAAACATTACGAGAATATTATCGATTATAAGAAAAAAGTCATAAAGTGTAAAATATAAGAAAGTTTAAAATGAGAAATTAATGTTAAAAATGCACTCATTTCTATGTACATGGTAACTGTTCAGGAATAACAATAACATTAATCATACGCTTGAGAATGCGTTGTAACGATTAGTCTTTATCCTTATCCTTTACGTAATTCGTTCACCTTTTGTAGAAACACTGAAGAAATAAAAGATGATCTCATCTTATTACCCTGAATTGGCAACGCGGTTAAATTACTTTTACAACCTTAAAAATACTGTAAATTCAACCCCGCCTGGAGGGTTGATGCCAACACGAAACTGTCTGCAATTATATTTTTTGTCACTAACTCATCAACGACAATTTATGATTTCAATTGCAGACACGGTCAAATGACTTTGAATTCGATGAAAATTATTGCATCTTTAATCGTTTATTTAAAGTACTTATCCACATCCGACTCGTCTGCAATTTTTTTTTCGTGACATACGCAAGAACATAAATTATTAACCTGAATTGCAGACACGGTCAAATGACTTTGAATTCGATGAAAATGAATGCATCTTTAATTGTTTAATTAAAGTACTTATCCCCATCCGACTTGTCTGCAATTTTTTTTTCGTGACATACGCAACAACATAAATCATTAACCTGAATTGCAGACACGGTCAAATTACTTTTAAAATCTTAAAAATACTGTAAATTCAACCCCGTCTGCAGGGTTGATTGCAACCCGAAACTGTCTGCAATTTTTGTTTTGTGACATACGCAAGAACATAAATCATTAACCTGAATCGCAGACACGGTCAAATGACTTTGAATTCGACGAAAATGAATGCATCTTTAATTGTTTAATTAAAGTACTTATCCCCATCCGACTTGTCTGCAATTTTTTTTTCGTAACATACGCAAGAAGAAAAATCATTAACCTGAATTGCATACGCGGTCAAATTACTTTGAAAATAATAAAAATAATGCACCTTCAACATCGTCTGCAGGGTTATTGCACCACCGAAACCGTCTGCAAATACATTTTTGACGACGTGTTTAATTTGTCGCTTCGATTCGTACAAGAATTATACGCGGTCCAATCACTTCAAAACAGTGATTTTTTATGCAGAAAAAAGGGTTGTTTGAACATGTTATCCCCAGATTCAGAACTTGCGACGATTTTTATGCTATTAATATGTGACATGACCTTCAACGTAGTATGATTCGCAGACGCGGTCAGATCACCACCTAAAAAGACGCTGGGCTGCCGCTCTATTACACTTACACTTACAAACTTTATTAGTGTCTGCTTGTAGATAACGCATTTGTGTTGAATGACGTTAACGTTTTAATAAATACAATGGTTTTAGTGACACTTACATACTCCTACGGGGTTCCACGACTGTTTTCATAACCAAACATAATCAAAGATTCTGTTCTCTCTCGATTAAAAATTTATGTATGTTGTATATACAGAGTGTCTCACGGTGACGGTCGGTTAGAAGTATATCAAAAACTGTAAAAGCTATAAATTTGAAATTTTGCACATGTCGTGTTTAATAGATTAAATAAAAATATTTTCCAAATGGCAGCACTTCCGGAAATACCGGAAGTGAGCATCAACATCTTTATTTTAAATACAAACCAGGCAATTTTCGTGTCATAAAATCAATTTTGATTGTTGAGAAAATAGTTTTTTTTCACTGAAAAATTTCAAAATATTGTTTAGGAAATAAAATTGCAAGTGGTAAAAGTTAGGGAAATGGGTTTTTAGGTTCTCAATGTCAAAAGATTGAGACACAATTGTCTGTAATGGATAATAGAAAATTGCCCGCGGTTACGTATCTATTTGACGTTATTTCCAGGCTTAAGAAAAACTTTAAGAAGTCTCTTTTTTCATATAGAATGCCTATTTAATTATCAGTCCATTCGATGCAGAAATAAATTTCCTTTAAGTTCATGTACCATGTTCCTATACCTAAAATCAATGATTACAGAGTTATTTACATTTTTCTATTTAAATTTATAATTACATACTTTAGAAAACATGGTTGGCTTTGAAAACTGTGTTTATTCAATTGTTTCTTATGATTCTTATGGTTTTATGATTATTTAAAATTCTATCTATGGAACTTCTTGAGTATCCAAAGTCTCTTTCCACCGAACGAACAGAACTTTCAGGGAAAACATTAAAATATCCCAATACATTGGTTTCTGAAGCGTCAATTTGGACAATTGGCTTTCCCAAATTTCGTGGCGTATTTACTTCGCCAAAATTTAGAAAATTCTTTTCAATCATCCTGATTTTTTGTTCTGTCATTGTAGGTAAATGCGGATATCTTACGTTAAAGTGTTGAGTGATTCTTTATTCAATGGTTAAAGGTTCTGCAGGTCCGAAAAGTAATACGAGCAGACTCGCCATGAATGTAAAACAAATTTAGAATATCAGCGTTTGTGTATTCCATATTTCCCAATTAAAAATAAATATTAAGCGCAAAAATCAAAATTCAAACAGATAACACTGATAACAAACGTAAATGTAGCGTAAACTTTCAAACTGATAGCTAACTGACAACTGTCAAATAAAAATATAAACATAAGAAGGCATAAGAATCAAGAAACAATTGAATAAAAATTTTTTGAAAATTTTCAAAGCCAACCATGTTTTGTAAAGTATGTAATTATAAATTTAAATAGAAAAATGTAAATAATGGTTGTTAAAAGGTCAGTAATTAATGAGTTTTATCTTGGAATTTCTTGAAACAGCAATGCCAAAAACACAGCCGAACTCTTTGTCTATCCAAATCCAAATACATGTATACAGAATATCGCCTTTAATGTAACAAAATTGCTACCATTTCCGTCTTCCGACTAAACAGGAAGTTAAATGAGATTAGCATGGCCGCCCATACAGTAATTTCCAGAGGGGAGGGGGGGGCAATTTGGGGAAGATTATTAGCTATCTCAACATAATGAAAAAGCGTTTCGTTATTTAAGAAATTATTACTGCTAGAGTCCGAGTCCAGGGGGGCCAACTCTCCCCTCTTGCTCCTCCTTATGGACGCCTATGGAGATTTGTATTAACGTTATTGGATTTGCTTACGTGCGAAATAACAGTTAAATATTAAGTAATAGTAGTAGAAAAATCACACAACTCTCCCCATAGTTCTTTAATGAATCACCCCCATTTTGTGAGAAATTTATCCACCGAATTATGGACTCAATGAATAAAATATATCAAGTATATTTTCTGTTTTTCATACCACCCACTTACCCCTTTACTTCAATGACAGGTGCATGATATCTTCATTATTCTTACAATTATTATGTTATTGGTAGCATTAGGGGTGTTGATAAGGCTAAATATTCTTGCACAATTATAAAGGCTTTTATTGTCGGATATTACTTCTAACAACAGGTTGCCGTGCATGATAAATATTGGTCTCTTAGTTTACGTTTCGCCCAATAAAAGCCTTTATAATTGTGCAAGAATATTTAGCCTTATCAACACCCCTAATGCTACCAATTACACATCCAACGGCTACAAAACAATATGTTAATTATTATGTTATGTTTATTATTTGAAAATTAGTTTTGCCTAGGCGCACGCTCAGTATGCAAAAAGTTATTAAGGTTACGAATGCCTAGATGTAGATATGGTAAGTGATTTCTTTTATACCATTTCTTGATTATTGACACATAAATTCACTATGGTCAATTACCCAGAATACGAGATTCATTAGAAAAACTACACCAGAGACGAAAGTGACACAATCTGATCGTAACTCCTAATCAAGCGAGCTAATTAAATAAACAGAAAAATCCATTAAGAATCATAAACTGCAGATTTAAAAAAACTACTCACTTTAGAGAAACTGTGAGAGCCAGAAACTATGAAAACGCTTGGATTAAAGAAGATCGTCGCATACCACCTTTTCCCGAAATATCTCAACCACGAGCTTGTCATGATCAGTAACATATGGATAACGTGAACATTAATTTTATATCGCGATAAACTCAAAGAAAAGCGTACGTCTGATTGCAATCGGTGTCCACATAAGACCATATACGAGGGGGAGACCCAAAAGAAACCGGAAATGGTCTCTGGTAAACGGGTCCGTTGTAGAACATACTTCCGTCGCTAGATGCCTCTTGCAGGGACCCTTCTACATTAGTCTGCTAGCTGGCATCGTCGTGTGAAGTCGTACTTTCAGGTAGCAAATTTGTTTAATCTCTCGCTTGTTTTTTGATTTTTGTAATGGCTGAAAAGTTGGGACAACGTGCGGTTGTGAATAATTGACGATCTTGTTGATTTGCCTAATGTGCCCCCCCAATGGATTTTGAGTGAGAAATTGCAAATGAAATGAGTTGGAGCAAAATTCGTGCCTCACGTGCTTTCAGTATTTAACCAAAAACAGCATGACCCGGTTTGTCCACCTGCCATATCCATACGATCTCGCTCCGCGCGACTTCCTCTTATTCCCCCGAATGAAAAAAGTCCTCAAAGGAAAACGTTTTGCGGATGTGGAAGAGATGAAGAAAAAATCAACGGAGGCATTAAAAGGCATCACTTTACCTTTAGGCCGGTGCATTGAATCAAATGGACAGTAGTTTGAAGGTGATCGAATTTGTAGCATCACAAAATTCCGGTTTCTTTTGCCCCCCCCCCCCCCCGTATCTATGTAATACTGCGATCAGTCTGCGGTTAGATGATGGAAGAAGTCACAACGCCAATACTAACGATTGAAGCCTTACAGGCCAATATCACTGTTTTCTACCATGTACTTATATTGTATTATAAGCTGTTTAAAAAACTTAAAATGACATAGTTGACAAAAATTCTTGCAGAAAGAAATTCGCATTCCGTAGTCAGCACTCCACAATGGACCAAATACATTGAACAACCAATCTGCTTGAGAAAAACAAGTACTATTTCATCTTTTTCAAACCAGTTCATAATTTCGAGAAGATTTACATAATAAACTATCATGAAAGTTCGCTCAATCAATGAAATTGAGCGGGACATGAAGCCTAATGCCTTATCAAAAATTTTTAAGAACAACGTATTCTGGAACAATCATCACTCTCTCACCATCTCGTCGCGAAATCGCTACCAAAATCCTTTGAGTTGATGTGGTAAGTGATTGTAAATGAAAAAGCAGTTTATGGTGCGCAAAAGGTCACGACCATAAAGTGGTGAAAATAAGTAAGGCAAAGAAAGTCTTCTATTTTATTTTTGGGCGCGATAGTGTTATTGTGTCAATTTCGAATTGCTAAAATGTGCAAAAGTGATCCAAAATTGTAGATATAGGGACACTAAGTTAGGAAAACGAAATCTTTCTCAATGATCTCGAAACTAACATTTTCACGAATCAACTTTTCAATGACAAAATTTCCTTCTACAAACGTTATGTGGATGATATAATTGTGGTGACCATCACGACTTCGAAGATTGCTAGAAGTGTTTGAATACGTTACCCCCCAACATAAAATCTACATTTGAGAAAGAAAATAACCAAGATCTAAACTTCTTATATCTGACCATCATCAGACAGGTTGAACTGTAAGATATTTCCATATACCGAAAACCCCCTGCAGCGGACCACATAATTCCTTTCACTTCCTTTCATCCTATAGCTCACAAACTATTTGCTTTCAGACACTACTTAAACAGACTATTAAACCTCCCCTCTCAGCCAGTCAAAATTCAATAAAGAATTAGCTCTTATTTTCGAGTTGGCCAACCGCAACGGTTACCCTCATAACCTGATATCCAGCCTGTATGCACGCCTACTTAGGACCTTTAAAATTAAAAACCCTACCACTCTAGCGCCCGTGTCCGATTCCTCAAGTACTACTCCTTACCCTTACGATTGGCCCTTCATCTTATTTTTTCAAGAAGCTCTTCAAACGTTATGATTTAAACATTTCATTTTCATCTAAAGACAAACTCAAAAGTTTATTCGTCCACGCTAAAGATAAAATCCATTCTATGGATACGTCCGGTGCTTAATTGTGGCACTTGCGACGCATTTTACACTGGCCAAACGGCAGAAAAATTCAAACTCGTATCTCAAAACTCATACATGAAGCAAAACAATATATTCACGAAATCTTCCTTCGCTAACCATATTTTAGATCCTTCGATCCCAAACTCATTTATCAGATACTCCAATTTTGTGACAAAGGGATCAAGTTTCACTTACTAGAAGTGTGTTTTGATGGTGTTTTCAACGTATCCTGTGAATGTCAATTGTGACGCTAAAGTACTGGCGAAGTCAGCTTTTTTCAGTTCTTCTTATTCCACCATGAGTTTAGAGGTTAGTGAACATGCTTTTTCAGTATTTTATCCGCCAACAGCCTGACAGATTCATATATCTATCGCCTGGAGACCACCAACCTCAGTAGGGAAAATCTGCTGAGGGAACTCATTATTAAAATACTTGTGACGAAGGGAGTCATGGTTTTAAAAAGCATGGCGTTCTTTGTAAGACAAATAGTTGACTTAAAACGTATAAATAGCTTTCAATCGCTTTTTGATACTACAATAGATAAATGTAGGATATGAATCAGATTGGTATTGAACCATAAAACCTCTTGTAGCCATTCTGTCGTCAAGTCAAAATCCTCTAAGGCTTCTTTCTATTTAGCGTTGAATTTAAAATATGTCTGGTTTCGTAATGTATTTAAATTGGCGTTCCTGTTAGGGTATAAAATACATCCTACATGGAAAGGATTGTTTATTACAATTTACCAAATTAAACCTTGCATTCTCTTAAAGACTTTAAAAAAAATTACAACAATTGTTGTGTCGGGATTCTTTTCTATTTCCTTATTGAGTAAGTGAATGTTACAGTTACAAAACAGTAAGTAACAAATTGAATTTAATAAATTTATTATAAAATTAATTATCGTTAATGGTAAACAATAGAAGGCGGATATATGGAGTTTAATTCAGTGGGAGTTAAAAGATAGAAACTATTTATGAAAATATATGTAAGATACACGACAGAATTATGCTAAGCAGGTGCTCAGGCACACAATACAATTATCATCGTAGATATAGTAGATGGTTATCGATATTTTATTGCCCATTCGTTGCATAACAATTAGTATTTTGTATCGAAAATCGAGAAGGCCGTGGACACACACGCTGTTGTATAAGTAGTTCCGTTTAAATTCGCTAAAAAGAATCGTTGTTGTTGAAACCGCGACAACAACACAATACCGTCTATTTACACATTACCTAATTCTCGAATTGTGAAGAGACAATAGGTGGTCGGTTACAAAACTTTTGATCTTCAAGTCAGGCGATCTCTTTAAAGGTTATAAAAAATGAATTGCAGAAGATAGGTATGTGGAAGCAAAGACGACCGAGTTAAACAAACGAGAAGGGCAATAACCGTACCATCTGGCCTCCTACGCCTCTATATATGACCAGCAACGTATCCGATTATTATCTACGACATACCAGCACGATACAGAATTCACGTAAAATTCCTTCAGTTATGAAAAAAAATGATTGCTTCAGAATTAGAAATTTGTGTTACACACGTCATTGAACGTAGATATCCGAATCGGCCCTGGATCACAACGTGCTTTAATTTAAATTGACAATCGCTCTAGTAGCAACAACGGTCGCGGCGAAGGTACGTTTTAATTATTAACAGTTATGCAGTAGTACCGAACCATAACAAATGCAAAAAAAAAACAATTTCGAGCAATCACAAAGACGGTCCCTAGTCCTTGTCCAAAAGTGGGTTCAGCGATCGGTCAAAAAAAAAATTTCGTGCTTGACACATCATCAATATTGTTCGTAAAAAAATAATGATAGTAATCTTAAACTGTTGAGAATCCCTGTAAAAGATCATCGGAGGCAAGCTGTGGGTCAATCAGCAGATCAGAAGCTGCCAAGTGGCGGGAAAAATGGGGTCAGCAGCTCAACCACACCTACTTAATTGCGGTCTTAGCCCAACTTGATGATGTAACCGTCCTAAGACAATGCCGCAACTGTTTTATGCCTTTATGTCAACCTTTAACACTTTTACTAAATGTAGAAAAGCGATTGATCGTAAATAATGTAGCCAACACAATAGCGGGATGGCTTTATATAAATTTAGCTAATATGTCATCGGTCCAATATAGGTACGACTTTATTTAGTCATGTTATGGCCTCATATTTTATTCCAATATAACCTTTTCTCGACTACTTCGAAGTTTTATTTATGATCTTCTGAACGCATTGGACGATGTTTCACTCATCTAGACATTACCTTATGAGTAACACAAATTTATCTCTTAAGCTGTTATAATAAATATTAAGAACGCTTTCCTAATGTTAATAACAATAACAGATTCTTACCTCGATTAAACATCCAAGGGCGAATAACGTTAATTTTTTGCATAGGCGCGGTTTAACAAAAACTTACCTTGATAAAAATTAATTTACCTAAACTATTTTTGTTGCTAACAAATTAATTAACTATATTATAGAAAATAGTTCCGTTATAAATCTTAGCTTTTTATAAGCGTTAACAATTATGTTAACGCGTAAGTGTTTCTAAATAAATATGAGGTAGGGAGATTGACAATTTAACGCCACTTCTGTCGTCATTTCATCAAAATTTTATGGCTCGAGGAACGTTAATGACGCGTACTGTTTTGCATAATTATTTAAATATTTATGATCTGCACAGGGCAGTCCGAAACTAACATGTAATCAAATCGTGATTCTGTATTCGGGAATTTGTCCTCTCGAGCTCATTAATTTTTAATTGACTAACTATATATTAAAACGAAGATTTAAAAGGTTCGCTATTACCACAGTTAATCTATCCTATTACTTGGCAATAAAATAATTTATTAGTACCATAATTGTTAAATTTGTAATGTCAGAATTAAACTGTAGGACAAAATTAACGCATCGGCAACACCATATTTTTAGTCCGTGAAGTTAATGTTAATGACAAGGTAGGATGGTGAAAAACGTGAATAAATTAGCGAAATAAATAAAATTGGTGTGATAAGTCGTAAAAATTTGACTTCAGTCGCGTGTAGATCCCACTCTAGCCCTTCTATTCGTCTAGGCACTGTATTGGTTGTCAGAGGGATATTTTCCCTTTCGTTCGACCCTTTCTACACGAAGGCGTAGAAAGGCCACTTGTAGCTATTTTTTTTTAATTCCGACTTTAAACTCGGAATTTAATGAATTCCCACTTTAAACTCGGAATTTAACTAAATTCCGACTTTAAACTCGGAAATTAACTACTTATTGCCTTGTATATGTAATATCATATTACATACAGGTTGGGCCAACGAAAAGGGGAAAAGACGGGATTCTGGATAGAAACAATTTTTTTTGTGAAACTTTTGTCATGATTTTCAACCTGAAATGATTTCATCCCTTAGCGCTGTGAGAGCAACCCCTAAAATTTAAATAGGGATGATGGGGAAAGTGATACGTCATTTGAAAGGTCTTTGTTTTCTGAATTCAGTGCACTAGTTTTTTTGATTTTTAACAAAAAAATAAAGTTTCAAAAAATGGAGGCATTTGGGGCATTTAAAAACTAAAAAAAGCGAGGGACAGGTCAATTGTTTTTATTTAGAGAAGCTAGGCACTTTTACTACCATTTGACAACATTGTTTCACCCCTTAGGTGCAGGGTAAGAAACCCTTAAATTTTTAAATAAAAACAAGGGTTAATTTTTTCTTGTGCTAATTAATAAAACCAGTTTATGGAGTTTCAAACTTAGTTTAATAAATGTTCGAAGTGCCTACCCTCAGCTTCAATGCAATAATACGATTTTGATTAAATCGTTACCGTACATTTTGCAACATTTCAGGAGTACAGTATCACCGCGATCTCCTGATCTCATCCCCATTAGATTTTCTTATGGGGTCATGTGAAGAGTAAAGTTTATTCCACTGCGCCGGAATCTTTGGAGCAGTTACATGAATGCCGTCTAATTACTCCTGAAACGTTGCAAAATATACGGGAACAATTTAATCAAAATCTGTGTTATTACATACAGTTGAAGGGAAGCACTTCGAACATTATTTATTAAACTAAGGTTGAATTTGCATAACATGGTTTTATTAATTAGCACACAAAAAAATTAACCCCTGTTTTTAATTAATAATTTAAGGGTTGTTTAACCTGTACCTAAGGGGTGAAACAATGTTCTCAAATGGTAGTAGCGTAACTATCTAACTTTATGGTACTTGTGGGCATAGGTTCTGAAATCGACCACAAATATATGTAGAAGAATCGCGGACTCAAAAATATCGCGGTGATACACGCCATAGTTGATTATCACCACTCAGCGCCGGTTTATACAATATACATTACGCACGTGCGTACGTCCCGAACAAATCTTAAGTTTGAAGGTATAGCATTTAATATTAAGGAATTAAGGTGTAATTCACTCACGATTTCGCTTTATATACTGGGTCCTGCACCTCACCTCCTGTCTTCTGTAGCTCAGTTATTAATTAAGTTACAATATTGGGCATTTCCATAGAGAGAAAAAAATTTCAAAAAAGTTTTTCAATTCCGCATGAAATGACATCACAATATGTAGGGGTTGCAATTTAA
This sequence comes from Pyrocoelia pectoralis, assembly GCA_036250285.1. Taxonomy (NCBI): domain Eukaryota; kingdom Metazoa; phylum Arthropoda; class Insecta; order Coleoptera; family Lampyridae; genus Pyrocoelia; species Pyrocoelia pectoralis. Next base: position 31,228,350 of record CM070080.1, read on the forward strand.
AATATGAAAGATAAAGTTTGAGAAGTTTGACACTAGATTTTGATCACCCTGTATAATTTGGATCAATGAAACTTGGTAAACGAGACTACTAGACTTTATTTAATGTAGTGTGTTGTGAAATTTTGTTAACCAGGTACTATTTACGTTGTTTATTAATTTTTAAAACAAGTGGTGCAAAACAGTCGTTTTTCGTTTTTATTCTTTTTCGCTGGTTTCAGAAGTATATCATCATGGCGTCACACTTTCTCGGAACACACTGTATATTAAAAAATATTTTCCTGAAATATACGTTGCGGTACAGAAAACGTCTGCAAAATATCAAAAACCTAACTTAAATAATAACTGAGCTGCAGAAGACGAGAGGTGAGGTGCCGGACCATCACTGATTTTTGGTGTGTATCTGAAGTTGACGACATCTTTGAAATCGTATGCGCTTGTTATCGTTCGTGCCTTTTGGTCGTGTGTCGATAGCCTAAATTTATAAATATCTACAGAAATTGGGGACATGCAATTATAGAAGCGAAATTCTTCATCTTGATTGTTGAAAAAACTTTTTAGATAATAAACTAGGTATTCTTTTTGCTGGGACACTTTACATATGAAAATAATGTCTGTATGTCTGTTGTATTAAGGTACCTATTTATTTAAAAGCGTAATTTTTACGATTCATTCGAAATTGAAGACTACCATTTCCGCAATTTGTTTGCACGTTTTAGTTATGATAATGCAATAAAGGAGCTTTCTCATTTCAATAAACAAAATATTTGATTGAAGGTCGTTATGGTGACATATATATGTATTAGAAGTATAAATAAAAATTTTTATTTTGTTAGACCTCTTGAACTATTTGCAACATGCTTTTATTCAAATTTAGCATTGCTTCATAACGACCGCTTAGCTAATTTTCTATCGGTAGCGTGGGAATTCAGAGAAGAATTTAATGATACTTTTTTAGTTAGGTTTAATTCGATTTTTTTGGGTTTAATCCTTAAAGGTGATGACGATGCCTTTAAAAAACCAATTTGTGGATTGTATGTGTTGTAATTAATCAAAGTTTTTCCAGAAAAATATTTACCATACGTTAATCGTGCACTACCTACTGCCACTATTAAGTTGGTTCGTGCGCGAAATACTTTTGTGATCTCGACTATTTTTTTAACTCGGCTGTGCCTCGTTAAAAAAATCAGTTCTCGATCACCAAAGTGGCATTTCGCGCACTAAATTCAAAAATAACTATTGTGTTTTCTCATGTAGGCAAGTAATTGATCGTATGTATCGTTTTTGAGAAATGTCATCTAAACTTATCCAGGGGAATAGTTTCGCTATTCGGTATTCGAAGCCTATATTCCTATATCTAACGTTACGTTCGTAAGCAATGTTCACTTTGGGCGTTGAGTGAAAAGTATAATATCACTAAACGCTTTGGGTACCGGCGATCATATGCTTTTAACATTAGAATCATAAAGTCAATTATTTGTGAACGAGAGACACTCGCCATGCCTACCCTTAATCTTAATACGCCATTTTAAAATGGTACCCTTATTCATATGCACGTAGTACAATTAACAGTTTTCAAAATTTAATGTTGCTTAATCAATGAATGAAGCCGTTTTAAAGCGACTTAAATTTAATATTACAAGTTGAACCTTGAATATGACCTGAGTCCTGAGTTAAACGCTAAACCTAAAAACGTAAAAGAAGTATTATCAGCAAAAATTTCGAGATTTTAATAAAAATGTTTGGTCGTTGAAAACATGGGTATACTGATGACAAAATGGAATAAAACCAAAGAAATTGACAAAATAATAATTACATTTCTAGACACAATTTATGACAAATGCTAAAGTTGTTGTCAGTTGTTCACTGTCCCGTCGTCAACCTTGGTATCAATTTCCAATACCTACACATAATATGAAATTGTAGAAGTTTAAATGCAAGCGTCGGTGTCGAAATTAGTAAGTATGAAAGTGTCAAAAATTAAATTTTGTACGGGATTTTTATTCAAAAATTCTGTGTTGTGCAACAGTGATCGGCCACTGCTGTCATAGTGAGTTTTTAACTAACCGTACCTTAGAATGGTTGTCGTTTTGTAATAAGTAGAGGTGAATGATGTTGATCGTTATTTTTTGTTACAGATGCGGAGAAGGCCTAAGTTACCAAAGGTAAGTCCATTTTGCTCTATGATTGATTTCAATATTAGTAAAAATTAAATTGAAACGGTTGTCATATTTACCTATGCGCATAGTTCACACTTGATCTGTAAGTATTTTTTCTTCTAATGGTCATTACAAAATTTTTATTGACAGCAATTATTTTGTGTCGCGATCCTCCACCATGTTTCCTTTAATTTTTTTAACAAACTCGGTGGTATATCTCTACCCATTGAACTCAAATTGATCATGAACTCCTTGTTGCTGGAACAATACATTTGTTTGTTTGATATATAAACAATAATTTAAACTATAATTTCCTAAAATACATGTACATACGTAAACCTCGTTTTTTATTCGTTTGAGTCAAGTAAGTTTGTTTCTTGTTTCTTCCAATAATTGGATAATATATGATTTAAATTCACCACATTATAGGTACATTATGCACACTACTATTCTCTCTACGTGGATTTTTCAACAAATAGGCGCTACAGCAACATGTCTCTCTTAGTAGAACTTGCTCCTCATCGTGCTAGCGTGGATTATTTATAATCAGTGTCAAAATCTTTGCTTGAAGATACAAATGCTTGCTATAAATTTTACGAGTGTGAGTTTACTCCATCACTTCTGACACATCTGGCATATCAACTTAAACGATTATATAATTTATTCAAATGAACGCATAATTTAGTTTTTGTTACAATGCTTCAAATAGTTCAGTCGGAGTTTTCCGCAAAATTTTTAATAACCAGGAAACAGTTTTAAGAAGTTATTGCCGTTAGGTGAAGGAGTTTGGCAATACCTTGGACGCAGAGACGTCCTAAACTCCATGTTGCAAGATATATTTTGTTACTGAAAGCAGAATTGTCCAAACCTTCGGAATACTGTGTCTTATTCCACCCTCCAATAGATATTTCTTCTTAAACGTTTGGTACTGATTCTTATTTCAGCAACGCGTTATAATCCGTAACATAGAGACCGTTTGCCTTTTGAGACGTACCATTATAGAGATGATAAAACTGTAGGCAAAACCCCGTCATTTGAATGGGATTGTATTTTGAGAATCTTTCCCACTTTATACCCCCCACCCTTCCCCTAATATCCTAAATTACAAAGCGCAGCAAGTTTGGTCACAGATGCACAGTTTTGTTTAGATGTCGTCATATCAACAGTGTAACACAACAACTCATGATAGTAATAATATTCCACTAAATTCATTATTTCTACATTTCTACCTCCAGTGTTACCAACTTCTCTTATTATTACGTGAAGGATATTGTATTATGAATTTGAGTACCATACAGCGTATCAATTTGAAAATTTCAGCTCCTATAGAAAAGTAAAAACATACAAAGACGGCATAAGTTTAAAAAAGAGGACATTTTACATCAATCCTTAGCGGAACTGAAACAACCCCCATAATTTAAATACAAAAGGGAGTCGAGTAATACCTTGTTTTAAAAATTCGTTGAATTACTTTCTCAAAATACTACATAATTGACCTTTTTTCTATACTTTTGGAGAGATCAAGGAAAACTGAAAGTTTTTCGAAACTTTATCCATTATTTTCTAATCATCGATAAAGTCTGGCTCTCATTCTCATCTTTAATGTTTTGAAAAACTTCCACCGAATTTGCAAATATGGAGGGTGTGTTTTGTTGACAACCAATTTAAGGTAACATCTTGTGAAGAAATGTTAAGAACCAAATACATTTAATTAACAATATTTTAAATACATTTAATACATTATTTACTAGTTTTGAAATAACGGAAGAAAATGACTTAACAGGTATTGCAAAAAAGCCGTTTGCCCCTAAATGCAAGCGTATTCTCCTAACATTTAACAACATTTCTGAGTTTAAATTTCGGAAAGCTTGACTTTTTACATGTCCCTATAAGAAGGAATCAGGCGAAGTTAAATCGAGTCATCTTGCCGGCCAATTCTCTCGTCCACTTCTTCATATCCATCGGTTTTGAAAATGAAGATGAATAAATTCTCGAACCCCATTATGAAAGCTTCATTCATCTAAAGCACATTGTTATCCTTATGTCCAAGGGAATCTTTTAAAAAAATTTGAAAAATAGGGACCAATGAAATATGGGGATTTTCGACTACAATTTTCTATCACAAAGCTACTTCTGTTGTGGGTTTTTCTTACTGGATACTACCCGTTCCCTTACATTGAACTAACAATCTGTATACGGCAAAATTCTAGCAAAAACTTTGGGCGTAAACTCGTGATAACTGCAAGCAGTTTTGTACACATTCTTCAAGTATGAAAATCATATCGATTTGTTCTTCTTTTCTATAAACAATATTAATCTGATAACAGTAGAAAAAGACAGCAACCATACGCGGAAGTCACTGACGATTTCTAAAGAAACACTGTTGTAAGTGCAATAAATTGTTTAAATTTAGCTTGAAATATGATAATTTGCATTTTCTATGGAAACGGGAAATGTTAGATTTAGGAAAGTACAACAGTTTCAATAGATAATCAAATTTTGCATCTGTAGTAGATATATAAATGAAATTGCTATATTTTGGTGTTTTTGTACCTTGTGCGACATAAATGTCGTGCAATTAGTACACACCCACGTGAATATCGTTTACAAAAAGAAAATGTTGAGTTTTTACGCATTTTTACAAAATACAAAATATTTAAGTGAGTAAATCTTAATCAAACTCGCATTTATTTTGTTCGTGTAAACGAAAAATGATTTAATATGAGCTTTCAATTTAAAGAAAACAAACTTTGTTACGTTTTTTTGGGACAATCTCTACATTATGAAAATAATTTTATAATATAGGTACCTACCTGTACCTCTAATTGTCTACCTTTTTCAAGTGAAGTAGTTTAGATGTACATAATATTCCGTGTCGAATAACGTGAATAACCCTGTATACCTTTATTTAATAATAATTGCTACTTTTGCCATAGATAAAAAGTTGAAGGCGCTAGAGATGGAACTATTTGTTAAAAGTTTCGTCGCTACTTTGTAAGATCGTCTCATTGCTCTCAAATTACAGTTATACTTGCAAATGAATTTTTTAAAAAATTAGGTTAACTTTTTCGTACAGAAGTATCTATTAGAAGGGTGGAATTTCGTAATTTGATGTACGATTCCGTTCTCTTTTGCGAATACTCCCGTGACCGGAAGAATTCACGGATATCTCGTGTACAAGGAAGAATGAAATCATACCTTCTTTTTGCACTAGAATTCTTAATAACTACGTATTTGGTTTTAACAACAACTTTGATGATACTTAGCTGTTTTTCTATTTATAAGTATTATTAGTTAATATTCTCACGCTTTAAATGAGTAGATACAGTTATCGTCCGGCGGAAATTTTTTCCCTCGACTGTAATAAATTTTCATAAGACAATTCAGAAAACACACATTAAAAATGTATGCGCAGTACTAATAAAATCATAAATTTTCCTTTAACTTGTAACTCAATCAAAACAAAATAAATATTCATGAATTGAAACTGAAAGAAATTACAATGCATAAATTCAAATGAAATTTTAATCTCTACACATTATCGAATATTTAAGTACTTATTCCATGTTATAGGTACTGGGTGTGTTTAAGAACAGTTTTCCGCACTATTTGTCGCACAGTTATCGTTTGCCTACTACCACATCGAAATAAATCAATTAAAATGTAAATTAGAAAACGTAGAGTAAGTACCTAGGAATAAATCGAGTTTCTCCACATTCGAGCGAGGAAGAAGTAGATGTAGACGCTTTAAAAAAAAATGGTCGTGTTAAAAACAAAACGTTAGAAAGTAACAAGGCATTAGATATGCAGAGTTGGCTTATAATGTGTAACAGTGACAGTAAGCGTAATTATTATATTAGTGACAATAAACTGGTGAATGTTGTATTTTATAGATTGATTATAAGTCTAATTTTTGATTTTTGCGATTTGTCCACTGGTGCATATCGGTTAAGTTACACAATGAAAACAATTTATTAAGACACTGAAATGTTACGACTTTCATCTACCTCCGATGATGATGATTATATTTACATAAACCAAACGAACCGGTAATTAAAAAAAAAAAAATTACGTATCTCGAAAAGGATTGAATTTCACATCCAGTTCCAAATTAATCGCGTTTACTGTTAAAAGGTTGATTATTATGTTTTGGTTATGACATCACAATCACCTGTACGAGTGTAATGAGCGAATACTGGTCGAAGAGGTGTTGCCCCCGTTACTATATTATTTATGGATTACCAGAAACGACTGCATTGATTCCAAGGAAACTATGTATATTATTTAATAATAATTAATTCATATTCACGCCGTGTTAAAATAATGGAGGACGTGGGTGCCGGTTATAATAATAATAATTCATAAATGTATATTGGTGGAATATTATGTAAAACTATAAAACGTTACAAGTGCCATAATTTTTGTCTAATACCTTTAAAATGGACAACAAGCATTCTAATTAACATAATTATTTACTGTTAAGCAAACTTTATTGTTTTCCCAACTTTTGTCAAGGCTTTCAGGCGCTCCCATGTTTATGTACAGCATCAATTTCCTTGCGATTCCCGGAAAACATACGTTAAGCGTTGCAAAAGTCGTTTGAATTGCGAAACTTTTACAAGAAATTGTATAAGTATAAATCTACCCACATCATATTCAAACATCTACTGGATTTAAGCAAGAGGGTGCACTAAGACGTCAGAGAGAGTACAAACAGTATATCAATGGCTTCGTTCCGCTAATTCCTTTAGTAATACTTATTGCATCTTTGAGCTTTTCACCTTGTCATGATATTTTAAAGTAATTCTGAAGATCTTCCCCTAAGCATGGCTTTCAATTTTCATTTTCTATGGCTGTTGCAACCATACCATGATAGATTTTTACATAAGTAAACATTTAAGTAAAACAATTGGAGTTGGAGATCCCAAGTAAATCAAGTATCGATCCCAGCGCCAATTTCTTTCTACTGTCTTCTGACAGTAATTGGGGAGTAAAAAGACGTATGCTTACCTTGCCGACTGTTGAAAAAAAAACTGTATTAAGATACGACGTCGACAATACCTACAAACGATTTTGCTCAGAACGCTGGCCTCCATCGATAGATTACATTACTATACTACAGTAGATTAATGTTGGCATTGTGTGACAAAAAATTTTGAAACCAGTACTATTGAGGGAAATCTGGCAGCTCTACGAGTTTCTCGTTTCAATATTGAATTAGATCATCACCCTAACACAATGGCACTGAGTGTCGTACAAGTCTGAATGACGTTGAGTTTGTTTTAACTGGTGATAAAATCATGAGTTGTGATTGAATCAAAATATGAGATGATTAGGTAATTTAGTATAAAACAATTTAGGCAATAATAATAGTCAAATTCAAATAATAATAAACGAAAATGAGGTTATAGTAACTTAACGATTCTTTTTTCCAAAGGTTGACGGAAGATGACAGCAGATGAAAATCTTGTAGTAAATAATTTTCTTAATTCAGAAATTCGGAGATAATTAGAGGTGAGATGATGAACAGCAATTAACGTTGTTATCAGGAATCTAACCATCGACGTTCGACAGCGTTTATTTAATGCACAAATACGTAAAATACGATTTAATGCCACTTGGAATGAGCAGATGATTCCCAATAGACACTATATTGATCGAAGCTTTTCACTTAAAGACGATTAATATCGATTTATAAGAAAAATGTAAAAATTTCGGTAGTTCTAAAGATGTAACGTTTTGTTCAGCGACACGAAGTAGAAAGATGCGCCATTAAGAATGGAGCTAATATTTATGTAAGTACGAAAACATTAATTATCGGCGACAACGGCTGTAAAAACGGGTGAAACGAAAAGAAAAGGAACAACCAATCAGAGACTAGGTGAGGTACACTGTAGCCAATTAGAACAACAATATTCGATCGCCGAGCGAAATATCTGTAACGGAACCAACGAACCTGTTGTGAAAATTTAGTACGCTTCTATTGGGAAAAAAAAGAGGGATGAAAAGGGTATTGAGAGCGAACTCTTTTGACAAAATAGAAAATTAGGAAATTTCGTAACTCTGTAATTCTGATTAAAATCAATACGATCGGCTTTTACGAATTAGGCAAATAGTCGAGCAACGTAGCTAGTGTTCCAAAAAAAATTGACCTATGCAAATTTTTACATATCTTTGCGTTTCTGAATACGTAGATTCACAAAATGAAAAAAAATATCCGTCTGTCGTCTGTCGTCTGTAGTCTGTCCATAGACATTTTCTTGCAACGCTCTATATTCAGAAACTATTAAAGTTATCGAAATGCAGTTTTCGCCAATCGATTGCATTCGGGCCAAGGACGAAAATGCTAATATTACCTTTCATGACGTCACTACCGGTATAAGCCAAAATGGCGGCAATCATTTTTTTATAAGATAACGTTGTAGTTTTTTTGGTACGAGGGAATTTTCGTGGCAATACTTGCCTTTTCTAATGTTGCTCGTATACATGGATTTATGTACGCCCGTTATTAATAAGTTTTATCGTGCATTCCTGTGGTGTGTAAGACCTGAATTGGGATTTAATATGGACATACAGTGTATTTGGGTAATAGTTTTGTTATAGTTAGTGACGTTAATCGTCATTTAGACGCCCGCCGATATTGTAAATCGCAGGATTTTTTTTGTCTTTGTAAATCCGTGGAAGGTTTAGTGAGCACTTTCGATTATTTTTTCGGACCAATGGGAATTAAGTTAAAATGATGCATGATATACTTTCAAAAATCTTCCACCTCTCCCCCTTCCTGTTTTCTCACCCTTTTGTTTGAGTCATTGAAAAATGTTTAAAAGATTATAAAAAAAGAATTAGCTTTCAGTCAGTACGTTAGTAAGTAAGATAATATTTGGTGGTCAAGTCAGCCGGTGCGCGCGACAGGCTATGGAAAAAAATTTTACGGTTGAATTTTGTAGAAAGTCGTCGTGATGGGTGACAGGAAAGGCATTGTTAAATGAGTATGCGGGCCGGTACCGCTATATTTTTTGTGGCGATATAGCATTCATCTTTCGCCTCCGTAAGGTATACATTTTCAATTACGAATGAAACTACGGGTGAAACTTCTGTGTTTGTATGTCGAAAAATCCCATAATCTGCCGGAATTGGGAGTGTGTATGGTTAGCTCGTTTTTCAAAACACGTAGCTCACGGGTATATGAACAATTAAACGCATTGCCACCATATCAAATAAAATAATTTTGTTTTACTTCTTTTTTTGTTTTTCAAGAACTCTTGAACACTATAGACAAACGCTAAAGTTCACTTTGTGGAATTCTTAGAATATTTACAAAGAAATTTCAGTCATTGAAATTTAATCGAAATCCGAGAATGAAATAGAACAAAAACATTACAGGGATCATGTTGAAATGCTTTAACCAGCATCATTATTTAAAAAAAACTCACTCTACAAATACTGGTATTGTGGGAGACCTTTGGAACAACTGTAATAAGTTCCAGAAAATGGACACCAGTGTGCATTGTAAACAGCAATTTCTAAGTGGTTAAATTCTATTGAGTCATTATGAATATTGACACTACATATAAGATCGGTTGGGTGATTCCAATCAACAAATCATGGCATGTCAAACGGCCTGAGCAGGATTTAGTGCCGATTTATTAAATCCTTCCCTCCTCTCCATTCTATGAAAATTGATATATCGCACCTTAATTCCATGTAAAGTGTGCACGGTGAACCTAAAAAATTATTTTTTGATATTTTGTTTTGTTTTTCCGAACAATTTTAGATTGTATTGACCTACCTCTTTGTATCAAGGTTGCTTAATTATACAACTTGTTCCACACTTTCTGCAATTCCCAAAAGACGGTTGCATGTCGCTTAATGCCACACTAGATTTTCATAATCCAGCAAAAGCAGGTCCGATGACCATCGGGTGAGCATATGGGACCTCTTCGTGTTTGTGGGAAAAATCAAACCACCTATACCTCATAATCACCAATCAAAGTCAGTGAGAACTGAAAAAAGACATATCTGTCGACTGCTAATTGCTTAAGTGTGTAAAAGTGTGGAATTTGTACCTAACTAAACTGCTTTAAAAGTAGGTACGTATAAACAAATTTATGAAATGATTGCTTGCGTAAAAGGCAAACTCATTACAACCATTTTTGTATTATATTTCACTAGTAAATAGCAAACGATATTCTATAAAATCAAAATTGAAACATAGCAAATAAGCGATACTATGCTGACAGGCAAATCCCTTACTGCTAATGCTTTTAACAAATACGTTCTTCAAGTAAACATGGTTTTGTTAGTCATATGGGCTAGGAGATAAGTGCAATCATTTAAAGTACACAACTGTTGTTGAATGTACTACGGGTGTTCCACACGGTATCGTACTGGGTCCATTACTTTTCTTGCTATATCTAAATTTTCTCAATTTTTTACGTAACACTTGGGGTAAACTTTAACTGAAAGTCGCAAATGCAATCTTGAAATGTCATCTGAAATACATAGATACTACATGTCATGAGTAATTGTTATAAAATAAATTAAATTATTTAAAAAAAGATAAAAAAACAAAGCATCGTTTTAGTTCTAAATGTTTATGAATATCTAGATGGTGATTGAATTTATGTGTTTTAAAATAAAAAAAATTAATTTATTTTTTTGTGTTTTGTGCTATGGGATAAATAAATAAAGTAATTATTATTACTATGAAGGACGACCGCAAGAAAAACGTATAAATTTCACAAATACTCAAAAATGACAAATTCAAAAATGTCGTCATACTACTCGTACCAATTTTAATGGACTTTTTGTTTGTGAAATAAATCATCGCAGTTTATATCCTTTTTATTACCCCTAATTTAGTAATTTAATTAACAAGTTTCCATATAGACACTGCGCGTAAATTTTATTAGACCCATCATTATTTTGATAAAATATGGTTTAAATTAACAAATTTAAGAAATGTCAACGGAATCTTGTCGACTTTATTAGTCTTCGCATAAATTTAAGCGTGATGATAAAATAGCCAAGTGTAAATTATGTGCTTCTGTTTAAGCGAAATATTTGATGTTGAAGATGAAAAAAAAAACCGCTGAATTTATTAAACTAAAATCCCGTAAATGTACGTAAAATACGGTGAAATTCTTCAAGGGTTTTGTTTAGTACACCCACATATGTGGAGGGTATATAAAGTATACGAAGCACCTTGAACGAAGATAAAATAAGGTTAGCTAAAAACGCCTTCACGATAATAATTTACATACAGGATTATGTAGATATATAAATTCTAAACATTTTTTCTCATACCGTAATTTGTAAATTGTAAATGTTTTCCTTAAAAATCTAGTTTTGGATTTAATACGGTACAATTTACATTATTTTTTAAGACATTATAAATCCCTAGACGAATTAATTTGATCTAATACAAACACACTAGAGGCTTGTTAATTAAAATTATGATGAACGGTCGAATACTTAATTAGTCCTTAATTTCAATTGATTTCACTTCGGTTTTATTAATGATGGCGTTAAAATTCTGAAATTCTAACTGTTCTGGTTTTGAAATTAAGGTTGTGGCCATTATGTAATTTTTTTTGGTAGCACCATAAAACTTTATCACTAACTATAATTGTTGCATTTGCTTTAGTTTTTGAGAATTAATTTACATAATGAAATTTGTAAAATGCTTGCTTAATTTTTAAGGTTTTTTAATTTATGTATATTAAGCAAGAAAAAAAATATATTTATTACTTGTTTATTTCTATACGGTTTTTAAATGCAGATGAACAAATGGGTTTTTGTAAATGATGGTGGAGTTTTAATTCACACGGTGTCATCGTGTTACTTTAATTTAATCTGAAGGATTATATTTTGTAATCGCTATTTGTGGGACATCAAAATTTCCATTAAACTCATTTTAATCATCCTTTTTTGCAAGAATTTTTTCATTATAACGACACCTCTCGCCAATGACATTCCTAACCAATTCCGTTACGTAGTTAATGGAATACATAAATAATCTCCCTGACGCTGGCGGAAGAAGAGTCTAGAAAAAAAGTCGAAATTCCTTTCCCCCTTTGCTTTTGCTTTTGGGGCACTTCTTTGCACATCTTATTTTAACCTGCTGATGTTTTACTACTTAGATTGCTTGGGAAAAAGCAAACAAAACCAAAGGAAATCTTGTATAAACATGATCATCATTACAAATTTCGACAACTTTACAGGGAATTGTTAAAAGGACACCGTTGCGCTCGGTGGCTACAGATATACTTTATACAGTTTTCTTCCATCGAATCAATACCAGGGAGTCATTTCCGATGTCTGCGTCTCTAGTTTTCCAATTCTATACCGAGCAACTGATGCTTTACGTTAAATTTTAAAGTCCATTATGCTTCAGTAATGGACATTCGGGATAGGATAGAATGAAGGGTAGCAGACGAAACAGAATTACTCAGAATCACACTTCCCTTCTATGGCAAAACATTATCTATTGTTACACCACAGCATCAAGAGGAAATTCTAAAAAATACCATCGTAGGTTGAGTCAGGTTCAGCTTCGGAAACTAAATCAAAGATGGAAGAACATTGGTTATCAGATTACCAACATTTGGGCTGATGGCATCACAACAATCAACATTGTCAAAGGCATCAGGGAACGGGAGTCCTAAATTACTTGCGGAATTAATTTCGACATAGGCAAAGACTCAACACTTAGTGCACCAACCCGAACCATTACCTCCTATTGGCAAAGCGAATGCCAACTCCATCCCTCAACCACTTCAGCACATCGGAATCTAAGAATAATCATGGTAAATCTGTAAATATCCGTGCCATCCGAAAAGGCACCCTAATACATTTCGGTTTGACAAAAAATTCTAAGAACCTACGACCTAATAGTCGGGGAGCCGGCCGCTTTAAATTTTTGCAACACATCGTTAATTTTCGGTAAGTAACAATGTATGTACAAAAAAGCGCAAATTATGACTCAAATCGTACAAGCGCCCGATTTTAAAAATTAATTACGGCTATATTATTGAAACGACGATGTGAGATGCTTTTGAGGCCAATTGGTTTATTAGTCTTAAAGCTGTAATAAAAAAAACGACTTCTTGTGTAACTGATGAGTAGCTGAAAGTTCGATATTAATAATATTGACAGTAACATAAAAAGTTAAACCAATTATGTTGTGGTCTAACACGATTCAAAAAAAAATGTCACTATATATCGTTTTTTTTAAGAAATTTGGAAAAAAGGATGGATGCTTCGGTCTGCGCGGTGAAGTGCAGTGCGCGGGGAAGTTCTTGTCGTACACTATTGCTATGAAGCATATGGTTTTGTACCATGCAAAAGGATAATCACATTCTTGTGATTTGTCGCTCGCTGTTTACGATGTGGTACATTACCTCTCGCGGGAATATGTGCGTCTTTCTTTCGCGATAATCATAACATTTACTTTGAATTATAAGAAAACAAATTTTGTTTTCAATAAAGGAATAACGCAACTTGATTCAGTAATACAAATTTAGCATTTAAAACAAGAATTTTTCTTTAGTTTCCGTATATTGGAAAATAGTAAATTTTCGATTATAGCTCATAAAACCAGTTAATTATATCAATAATTAACATTTATGGGCTTTCAACTTTTGAGAAGTATGTGTGCTACAACATTTTTAAATTTGGTAACAATTTATGAAACAATAACAATTCTATGATAAGTTAAAACTTACCGTCAGCCAGGAAAATGCTATAATACAGTGTTTTTATTGTTGTTAATTTAAATAATAGTTAAACAATGGATTCTACCATTTTGTTTTTTAAAGATGTTAAACATATACAGGGTTTACCAACAAGAAGTTTGTTTTTCCTATTGGGCAAATCGAAACAATTGACAGTTTTGACATTTAGTTTTTTTTATATATCAGTAGTAGAATCTTTGGCAATTGTTACAATGAATTCAATTTCGCTCGAAAATCGCATTAAAATAATAATAATCCACTATGAAAATGGTGGATCTGTAAAAGTTACATTTCGTAAAATTCGTGGTATTTTCGGTCAACATAATCGTCCTTCTGAGCAAAATTGCCGGATTTGGGCTTCTGAAAATCCAAGAGCGATTGTTCAGACGTCTTTGCATACTCAACGTGTCACTGTATGGTGTGCTATCTGGTTTGGAGGCGTGATTGGGCCATTTTTTTCGAACATTCGGCTGGAAATGCGGCTACGGTTAAAGGTTTACGCTATCAAAAGATGTTAACAACTCAATTTTGGCCTATTATTGATGATATGGATATCACTGAAATGATGGTTTCAACAGGACGCGGACAGTGCCACAAGTCACACAGCCACCGAAACAATTAAATTATTGCAAACCAAATTTCTTGATGGCATTATTTCACGAAATTCAGCTGTTAATTGCCCGGTCCGATCATGTGATTTAACACCACTGGATTATTTTTTGTGGGGTTATGTTAAAGACAGAGTCTATACGGAGCCAATCGAATCGATTGCAGCCCTGAAACTCAAAATCCGTGGCGTGATTAACAAAATAAACCAGCCAGTTTGCCAAAAAGCGATTGAACAATTTGATGAATGATTCGACATTTGTGAGCGAAGTCGTGGTGGACATTTGTTAGATATCATTCTTCATTTATAATTGCCAAACCTTACTCTTTCTAATACAATAAAAATTTGAATCATTTTCATCTAAATTCTTTGTTTTATTTTGTTTTAAAAAACAAACTTTTTGTTGGTAAACCCTATATAAATGACTAATATTTGCATTTTTACTCCGATAGTAGTATACTTCTTATACTTCGTGAGCGGCTTTATTTTAACGAGAGGCCAAACTTGCGAAAAATTTCGCAAATGGGTGCTAAGGGGATTTTTTTAATTACAAAATCAACGTGCTTTTCCCCTGCGCACCCCCGTAGGACCGATTTGCGAAAATTTTCGCAGAGGAAAAAGTTTGGCGTTACGTTAAAATAAAGCCGCTCACGAAGTATACAAAGTATACTAATTGATTGTAAAAATGGAGGCCGGTTCCCGTAGAGTCCCTATACATATAGAGAGAGTACCGCAATTGGTTGGGCGTTACTTTGGAGCTAAAATGGCGGCTGCATATTATGGTTGTCTTGTCAGGGATCAGCTGTTGTCAGTTGTCAGCTGTCAGTTGTAATAATTTTTTTATCACACCAATACCTTTTCTTCAATTCAAATTTCCCGCCCTTTTCTGGAGTCAAAATGGCGTCAATTGCGGTACTCTCTCTATATAGGGACTCTAGGTTCCCGGACTATAGAGCGTCATCTGAACATGGAATGAAAAGTGACGATTGCTTCATCTATCCAATAATACAAAAATGGAAGAACTGGAACCCCTTTGGCCATTGAACACCGTGACAACCGTCTTCTTTTTCTTCTTCTTTTTCTTTATCATTTGCCTGATGCCTTACGGCGTCGGCTGTGGTGCGTTGTCCACCCATGTCCTCCACTTTTTCCTATCCTGTAACTGACTTAGTTGACCGACTGTTTTCTTTCCAAATTCTTCTATTCTTTGTTCCATATTTTTGTTTGGTCTTCCCACCCATCCTTTCCCCTGTCTTAATTTATCTATTATGTAAACCGTAAAATCCTGATAGATTTACACTTTCTATACGTTCCCCATGGTTTTATGGAAGAAATTTCGTCTTTTCGGTTACATTAAAAGATTTCAAGTTGTTATTTGGTGTTTAGCCACAATTTATTGGAATTAAATCATTCTCTTGAGTCTTCTTACTGATGAATGAAGATATTTCTCATGGTTTGTAAGTATCTCTTTCCTTTCAATTTCTCATGGGTTCTATTAAAAATGCACATGATTTCATTTGCATAGGCACCTGGCTTACACGGCTCAGTGCTTATCATTTTATACAAATTCTTCGACTTTGCAGTAGATAGTTTCACCGGTCGTTTCCTTTTCAATTGAGTCCAAATTGTCCAGAGTGCCCGTTTTTGAAAATGTCTCCAATCAGTCTCATCCTCTTTCGGTAAAGTCGGATGAAAAGCAAAATGGACACGGACTGTATTAAGAAAAATACCTTGGGTAGCTACTGATCAAAGTTTCTGTACTCGCTTCCATTTGTCACTCTACAGCTCCTATACTATAACACCATCAAAAAATTGCGTAACTTTAAGAAATGTAGGTATAAACCGAGCGCTTGCGATTTCTGAATGTACAGAACATTTTAAACGTAGTTACTTAAACACAAAGTCTATGTTTCTCAGAATACCTTGAAGATCATTTTACAAGTTCCGGCATGGCAAATTTTTAGTTATTGTCAATTCGAGGAGACAAGTTCATTTAATAACATAAGTCTGACAAATATCTTGAGGCAACTAATGTGTGGCCATGAGAACTAATTATTAAGATTGATTAATACAAATTTACGATTTAAAATGACATAGTGTAGCAATTAATTTGATCTGACTTGTAAGGAGAAGTGTAAACAGTTATTAACATGTTTATAATAGGTACCTACACTTAATTAGAAATTTAAAAATCTTTAAGTAAATTAGTTGCGCTTAATTTTTCATTTTTTCGGCTTATTTATTCCAAACTATTAGTACTTTAACAAACCTTTATTGAAATTACATTCTAGTGGAACTTAAATTCATTAACTTACGAATGGATTTTTATTTCTGCACACATTTTAGCTTTCTCGTTGTCAGTTAGTTTTATACTCGTGAAATTTTAATTATAGGTATGTAGGAAAGATCCATTCTGACGCACAAAACTGTACGATAGCGTAATTTGCGACATCCATAATCGAAAAGTTCCACAGATACCTACTGTTCATTATGCATGGAATAAATTAAACTTGATTTCTTAAACCTAATAAGTGATATAATCTTAATAGCCATCGAGACGTGATTGAAACAAGAAGAAACAAAAATAAAATACAGGAAAAATAATTATTTGGGTAATAAATGCAGCATCGTCATCAGTTTAGTAGTGTGAGTGTCAGATAATCCTGATGGATAATTAATAAAGACATCGCTAGTAATTTATAGCATGACGACTATATAGTAGGAAACTCTTCTATAGATACTAACAATGAAACTGAAAGTTGATGGCGTATTTGAGAATGAATACTGTACGTACTTAGGGTAAAGGAAGATTTGGGATAGAATTATAAGAATTACAGAACAGGAATAATGTTTTTTTCGGAAAGAGCTTTCTTCGCGGACAATGACGAGTGTCTGAAATAAACAACGAGCAGGGTAACGGCTGGTGGTCAATTTTAGAATCTCAAAGCAATATAGTGGCACCAAGTGTACGAAAACAGGAATTTTGTACAGTCAATGAAAATGGATTAAAAAACGGGACACGACGGAACTTAAAACTGAAGGTTCAAGCAATGAAGCTTTTGCTACAAACCTTTGAAAATTCAGGTTTTTTAACCAATTTTAGGTTCCTGCTTGGAATTTACATTCTTGGAGAAGGAAATTTTAGGCTAATTATTCAGCCAACAGTACAACAAAGTAGTTACCAGAGGGTACTTCACAACATGCCACGTCAGCTGTATGGATGAATCCCAAATGAAATGGTAATAAGGAGCGAAAATTTTACATCGCATGTCACCAACACTCAAGAGGGTACCGTAAACGTGTGAATTTTTCCTTTATTAATGAAAATAGATTCTGGAATGAAACTTGCATTGGAATTCTGAGCTCTGATCTACTAAGGCGAATTAGCAGTTAACTAACGCGAATTCTGTCTTCATGTACCAGGATGGCAGATTCCAGAACGATTCTCGACCAAAAAAGCCCTTAACGAGTGCCAAACTGAATACAGACAAATTCGCGAACTCTGTTTATTTTAAATTTTCCAGCTGGAATGAATGCCAAACGAAATGGTAATAGTGGGCGGTCCGCAAATGTGACGCGTGACGTCACTCAAAGAGTGAATTACATTTGCAACATGCTCATTTGATGTGTTTTTCGTCTGTGCCGAGTTTATTTTTAAAGATACAAAAAATTTCACTATATCAAATATGCTCCTTGTGATGTCTTTTATATCTTAAAAATAATAGTGTAGCTCAATCTCTCTCAGTTAAGCTGAAAAATACTTGTATATTAGTAGCATAATTAAGTCTGACGTTGTTTACGCCACGAAGGCACATAAACGGTGCTAGATAGAGGAAAATTGCATATGAACAAATTTGTAGAGCACAAAATTTACTAAAGGAAAGTCCGTGGGAGGGTGTCACGATCTTCGATAGTTTAAGGCGTCCAAAATGATTCAAAACTTATACGCGCAACTGTGCACATCACTTTTTCCAAGAATATTGGAGATAGTTCGACTCTTTTTTGTAGTAAATTTTGTGCATTGCAAAATAGGTTCAGTTCATTTTTTCTCTGTTTAAAAATACAGTGGTTTTCGCAGCATTCGAGGCGAAAGCGTTAGGGGATCTGGGTGATTTCATTGATGGGTTTAAGACAATTTCGCACTCAACTCTATTATTTACATCCATACACTTATTTCTACCCGGCCGCCGCTCCTTCTTCATAGGCCCTGGCTTTAATCCGCACACCCACCTCTTCCCTAATCACTTCCTCTACATATTCTCTCATGCTTCTTATATCTTGGGCATATACTGTCGCAATTTCATACCTTTTCCCATCCCTTCCCCTCATATGGTTCAGTAACACACCCTGTCTTTGCGCAATCGCTTCTCCTTCATCCTCATCCCATTCTACCCTTATTCCGGTTAACAGACCTCCACTGCCTTTGCCCTTCTTGTTATCATTCTTGGCGAATTGAACTCTCCAATTGAATCCATTCGGAAGCTCGCTCTCCCACTTTCCCCAAACGTTCTTCCCCACCTTTATTCTTTATTTCTGCCACATTCCAGAACATTAGTGCTTTTTACTAATCCTCCCTTCCCCCTCCCCCCTTTTAGTTTTTTTGCCCCGCCATGCTCTCCTTCTCCTTGGTCCTACTTCAGCCTTCCTCTTTCCCCATCCCAGTCGTGCCTCATATCTTCTATACAAATCTTTCTGTAGCCCAACTTAACTCTACTCCCTCTCTCCCGTTCCACCCTCGTTCGTAGCTCACCTTGCACGTACCTCTCCTCCTTCGTTAGATCGTCTTCTATGCGTATACATTAGAACCCTTCAGGTTACCCTTTTTCCTCATTACTTCCAACTTGTCTCCCCAACTTCCCAACTTCGCCACCACCATCTCTTTTTCTGTCCCCCGGCAACACATGGGGTGTCGAGATCTACCCGCAATTGTAAAAAACAAAGCCTAACTCCTGTCCTAACCTCTTAAAATCGTAACTTTCCTTAGGCAACAAAATTCAGGTGTAGCACCGACCAAAGCACCTAGCTCCAATCCTGTACACGGTTCTTATTGGCAGTTAAACGAACGGGAATGCTGTCTTCATGTGTCAGAATGATTCTCGATCAAAAAAACTCCTAACGGGCGTGAAATTAAATTCAGACATAACACGAACTCTCTCCATTTCAAGTTTTCCAACTGGATTATTAAACTTAAATCTATGGCGACGTTTCCGAAACTTAATTTCGAGTAAATACGTTTTAAAGCCAATGGAAGTTGAAGCTGGAATAAATCTCTATAGAAATTCCTGTGGGACGTGTATTATAAGGCGAAGATATTCTTAATGAATTTCTCCATCCTTAGCCTATTTAATCCATTCCCCGATTATTGATATAAGGCGAAGATTTATCTGTAGTCAATCACTAATCGATCTCACCATTTTAATTGGTTAAAGTGAATTCTGTAAGAAAAACTCTTGTATTTTGATACTCTGTTCGCCTAGTACAAGGTGTCTAAAAATTACAAGATTACAAATCATTGGATCCAATACATTTTATTTACAATTTTTGAAACAATTGTATTCCGCAGAATGTTGGTCACCAAGTCAAACATTACAGTACGGCACCCATAGTTTATATTATAGTCAAGGTTTTTCAGAACTGTAATTCTATGGCGCTGGACTTTTCCAAAACCTTGTACCTGAAATTGAAGCTATATTCCTCGTCCTCCCGCATTTATATGAAACCATAAAAAATGGGGAATTAATTTTGACCAATTTTCAGATTACTGTAAACTAACCTGAAGTGCTTGCTTTCAGGTCATGTTTTTGTTGACTTGTGTAAATAACTGTCGTTACATTAACACTAAATTATGTCGGGTGCCAAAAAAAAATTGTTAAGTATTCTTCCATTTTTTACAGAGAAGTAAAAAAATCGGTTTTTTGGGAAAAAAACCTGTTACGGTGTCGTTGCCGCCAACGTTTGAAATTTCTTCCTAGTAAGCCTCTAAAATGCTTCCAAGTGATAGATTTTACAATTGTATATTATTGAGGGCGCCTCGTAGATGAATTCTTTAATGTAACAGAACATGCTATGGTTTCAGAAATGCACAAATTGGAGCCTCTGGAGTACATATAAAATAATACATTTTATGACTGAATATTGTCCATGGTGTCTCGTAGATGAAGAAATGATAAAAAAAGGTTCTCTCAATCATGATGTATAGACAAGACGGTAGCTACTATTTTTAAGAAATTCCTCGTGTCTAATTTAATGAAAACTCCTTTTTATCAAATTACATACTGCAAACTTTCTATCATTAAAATTCGAAAATTGTAATTAGTCTAATCGTTCCTAATTGGGAAGACGCAAATGTAAACGATCAATATAAAGAAGTTTTTAAACATTGCCACGCGACAACGATTTACAACTCGGAAGTCGTCAGTATTAATATATCAGCTGGAGGATATATTATAATCCATTTTTGTGCTACAGTTCTTTCTCCAATCTCTAAAAGTTACATAACCGATTAGTTTCTGAAAAAATCTTGCATCGTCTGTAAACATAATATTAATTACCTCTCAACCTTACAAGCTTGTCTTATATAGTATTGCTCGAATAACCGTAATAAAATAGGACATTAAAAGAAATTGTAATGTAAAATTGCCTTTTATGGGAGATTTAAATATAGATCGAAACGTGGGCACCCTTTTAAATGTTGATATTGGTCTCGCCTTTCAAGTACAAAAACTAGGTACATCTTTTTCGATGCTTCCAATGACCTTTTCTTTACATGCAATATTTCACAATCACAAGAAATTGTATTGCAATTAAAATCCTTGCCCAACGAAGTGCATTAAATCAAAATTTCCATAATTGCTACCATGAAAATGGAATAAACAACGTGAACGTAAACATCCTGTTAAAAGACAACATGCATTAAAGGATGTTGGCGTATGTACATATATATTTCGTTCGTAGTAGATTTGCTGTACATGTCGGTGATAATGTAAATGACATTGCGACGTTTAGGTTCCGGCACTTTCCCTTGGGCGTGGTAGTTCTTGCTCTGATCTCTGGTACTCTACACAGTGTCGCAACTTAATGATGTGTATTTATCTGCGATCGCCTCTGATAATATTGTACACAACTTGTAATAAACTCGTATTTTTCCCTCTCCAGTCACGACAACGCCGTAATTATTCGGTTAGGAAATGGTCGGCAACTGCCGTTGCTTTGTTGTTTCAATAACAGATTTATTAATATCAACAGGATATAGGTCAGTAGATCTATTCTTTCTTAATTTTATAATCGATTAACAAACCTGAATCAAAATCGGAATACAAAAAATCTTCAACCTATAAGTAAACGGAGTGAGGCGATAGATGTAAAAAACACCCGGGGGACCCATTCGAGAAGCCAAGAAGGGATATCGCGTGCCCAGGCTCGTGGGGATCGCGTGCCATAATCTGACCTACATTATGACCCTTCACTCTCGCTATGAATCTACTGTAATCCACACCCGATCCATCCATCTTACTGTTACTTGCAATTACCTAAACGAATTGTAACTTTATTAACCACAATTACCGCGTATACACCATACTTATATTATGTTTACGTCACTCGAATTCTTTTCTAAAATATTTTTTTGATGACAAAATTGCGTGATGTTCAAAAGAATTGAATACTTCAATACTTTCCCTTCTTTTATCTTGTTATGTTATGCATCGAAGCAATGAAAGTGAAGTTAGAGGGGAAAAAAACCGCAAGAAAGTGCGTTACAATACGTGTTTTGTAATAATTATAATTATTATACTTACTTCGTCATTAACCTAGTAGGTAGTATAGCAATTTTACCACACAGAAGGTGGAGTAATTTTCGTTTTGTATACGGTGTATGTGATGAACAAATAATAAAATATCCTTGTTTTCGAACTTGTACCTCTTGTGTATTTTCCAGTTCATCGCTCCAGCACTTCTTTCTTTATGATCGTATTCACTTCTTCAATGTGTAACAGTCTAGATATGGTGCCGAAAGCTTTTTGCACTAAAATAAATATAAGTAACAGGTTAACTGATCATCTAGCCCCAGTTGAGGGGATTTTTTATTATCCATCTACGTTGATGCTTGGAACTTATGTATGCGTGGTCCTGAACAGCATCTCTAGTTGGAGGATTTTCAGCGAAATTGAATGGAACTTTGGCAAAGCGAAGAGAAAGAAGGTTTTTTGACTAGCTATTGACAGCGTTTTTGCATTTGAAATATCCAGAGCTAAAGTTGTTAGTAGAACTAAGAAAGTAGAGAATCAACAGGATTACGTTTAGTAGGGAACGTTTAGCCGAGGTGATGATTAACAATATTAACATATTTTCATCCCCTGTAGTCCATTTCGTACTTCCGTTGGTCGTTAAAATTCATGTTCAAGCCAGGCGATAAAAACAGATTTGTTCTTATTAATTGCCAACAATATCCAGTTTTGCATCATCAAACAAACTTCAGAAGAAGCGTCGTGGAACGACAAACTCTTTCGTGATACTTTCCTTAGTTTCAGTAAAATACCTTTGAAATACAATTGTTACTACATATGTATTATAATATAAAAGTCCCCTCGCCGCGTCTGTCTGTATGTCCGAACGCGATAAACTCAAAAACTACCGAACGGATTTTCATGAGGTTTCCACCAATGGACGGAGTGATTCATGAGAAATAAGGTTTAGGTGTACAATTCATTAAGGTTTTGTGTAAATTGGCTAAAAGTATGACGATGATTGTTGAAGAAGTCGGATAAAATCCAGCCGACAGAAAGTTTTATTGGCGGAAAACAAAGAGAACATACATTACATTGCAATAGGAAAGGAGCAAGTAGTATCCCCCAAACCTTGAAGTAATTGTTGTGAACCATAATTGTTCTATCTAATATGCTTCAATGAATTCAAGTATCTTGAACTCCTGGGTCATTGAACGGTGTGTGGGGACCGTTATTCCTAGATCAATATAAAAGGTACTCCACTAAGGGAGAACCATAAATGGCGACGGTTAGTACGCCATGACTTTTAGCATTACAAGAAGCAAAAACAACCGGGTAATTACAAGAAAAAAGACACACTCGTATGTTCGATACGAAAAGTTGGCAAGGTTCTCATTTCAATTTGTGTTTGATCTTATTGAATCATTTTGTTTATGCTTCACATACTTGTAACACCAAAATCGTATGCGTTTACTATTTTTTGTGGGATACGATACATTGCTCAGCTAGGACCGCCGCGCAATTTCCTTGAAGTTTAGTTTGGTACGTTATTACAAAATTGTTAAAGTGGTACTAGAGAGAGGATGGTGGATAATTCAGGAGGGTGTATTAGAAGGAGCACATTGTAGTTGCAGATATTTTATCAGAGATGGACTTTTTATCTCCCGCCGCAAGCAAATTCCATACTTTGAGTTTTTGGAGGACGTAAGTATCGAACAAGATCTGATGATACGTTTTGTGGTGATGTTGCATGCATGAAGGTACCTGATATTGTCCAAAAATTGTTTGGAGTGCATGTAGGATTTTCAAAAAGCAACATGTTGAGAAAATGATTACGATATGAAACTAGCGACAAAGAGCGGCGTCATTATTATTATTTATATTATTATTTATACTAGGAGTGGTCCCAATAGGTTCCCGTACTGCGACCTTTTGGTCTATTGTGCTCCCCGGTGTTTCATCTACCTCACCACAACCCCTGCATGTCGGGCTTTCGGTCAGTCCCATATTGTGCAGGTGTTTGTTCAGGCGACAGTGGCCTGTGACCATTTTTGTCGCAAGTTTTATCTTCGCCCTGCTTAACTTTAAGATGTACGTAGTTAGGTCCCCGTTTGGGGTTTCCAGGAAGATTTTGGAATGACTCTGTCCTGGGATTTTTGACCAATGTCTGCAATGCTCTTTCGTGAGCATTGCCTGAATCTCCTTTTTGGCTGTGTTATAAGTAATCCCACAAGCCGGTTTGGGTCCTATGAATGGTTTTGCGCTTGCCATTCTCGCAAGCTCGTCAGCAACCTGGTTACTTCCGATTCCCGCGTGCCCAGATGCCCACACTAGTGTGACTGAGTTGCACTTACCTAGTGGGTTTAGCATTTGTGTGCATTCAAGGACTAGCCCTGAATGTACCACATATGAGTCTTTTGCTGCAATCGCTGCTTTGCTGTGTGTCACTATAAAAATTTTCCTTTTGATAAGGTTCCCTTTTAATAGCTGAGCAGCCGCTGTCAGGATTGCATATACCTCGGCTTGGAACACGGTCGCTTGTTGTCCTAGGCTTACAGAAATTCTGCAGCCCCGTCCATTGCTCCCATATACTTCAAAGCCAGTGCCTCTTGTGGTTTTCGAGCTTCGCTTTACTGGAATTGTTCTCCCAGTCGTTCCGAGTGGGGATTGTTGTCTTCAACAGTTTGGTGCGACAAACTGTTTTGGGTATCCTCTCAGTGTTCTTACTAAGGGTTTTATCTTTGGAGATTTCGTCAAAAATGAGCGAGTGCCCCGCCCTTGACGATTCCTCCTCGTCGGTGTCATACTCTATATATTTGCCCGCGGAGTATGTATCCAACCGACTGCTGCAGATATCCTGATTGAAGAGTCATAGAAATGGACGAATTGTGAAGTAGGTCCACAATGAGATCGATTTCTTGGACAAGCTACGTTACCGAGGCAGTTGCCATGCATGCCGCCACTTGTTCCTTTGACTTGGCAACCTTTTTACCCACAAAGATTCTGGCCAGCAAGTCATTCAGGATGCCCGGGTAGAGATTTGAGGCCCTCTAATGTCAATTCTTACCTTTCACTTAGTAAAAAACGGTTAGCAAGGTCTAAATCAACTTAATATTTTACAATCTATCTATTAGCAGTAGGTAAGTAACAGAAATGACACATCAACCAAATAACACAGGAGGAGGTTACCCAATGGCCACGCTGTGTTATGTCAATTATATGTTAAAAAAAAGACCAGTGAGCCTTGACGCTTTAATCGCTTTGTTCCGTGGGAAGAGAGCAAGTTCGCAGTGAGTGTGTTTTGATGGTCTCTGGATCGGTCCCGATATCTGGTAGGATACATTGTTCAATAGTGGGCACTTATGGTTTGGTTCAAACAACGTCTGGGATAGTTCATAGGGTTTTTGATTAGAATCGTTGTATTTTAGCAATGTCGGAGTAATTTGGTGCTCTCCACAGCTGTATGCTATATGATTGGCTTAATTCCGTTTTTATAGATGAGCACCTTGACAACTAGCTGTGAGTGACGATTCAGCAACCATTGCTACTTTCTACAGATGTGACCAAGTTGAAGTCTCTTGTTCCAGGCATGTTTGCCCCACGTTAATCGTCTGCCCAAATCCATTCCAAGGTACCTAACTTCCTCTCTTTGTGGTAGTGCATTTCCGTTCAGGTGTGTCTCTCCTTGTTGTGAACGTTAGGTGTCTCGACTTTTGAACGTTGGCCTTGATGCGCCATTGTCTAACCATATTTCTAATTGGCCGCAGTACATTTGTGGGATTGCGGACGCTATAGGTGAATCAGGGTGTGAAGCTAGAATTGCTGTGTCATCCGCAAATGTCGCAATGAATGTGTTTGGATTGGTTGGTAAGTCCTCTGCATAAATTAAATATAGGAACGATCCCAAAACGCTGCCCTAGGGTACTCCAGAGTTAGCTGGTTCCCGGGTTGATACTTAACAAAGATATGTCTGTTTTGTGATTATATTTAATTAATTCACTTTTGCAATCTATAACACGTGATAACAATGTATGATGGTGGAATTTTGAAATAAAAGGAATTAAGCAGTGGCGGTTTCAGAATTTTTCGTTCGCTTATTTATTTTTATTCTTAAAAATTACAAACATTTCAAACAAACAAGTTAAGTTATGGTGAATCTAGTCGGCGATCTATGACGGTGAATTTTTGCAAAACTGCTGGAGCGAGTCATGGAAGGGAGCGATCCCCTATATTTTTTTAAATTACCCCCTCCTAAGCCAGAATAGCCCAGTAAAGAATGCAAAAAATGATTATTTTATAGGTAATGTTGGGAGATTTTAACGCAAGAATGGAAGACGAACTCGTTCTGAGATTCAATCAAAGCACTTTAAATGTGAGTGAAATGCTCACTAACTTCCGGTTCATCGATGAGCTATATACATATAAATAACACGTATTTCAACAACCAAACTCAACAGAGATGAACTTTCCAAAACAAACAATTGAGCAGTTATCATAACTTGCTGCTAGGAAAAATAAATCTAGATCATGAGAAGTGCGTAAACTAGAGAACTAGTACAGAAAAAAGGAAAACTAACCATATAGCACAGGAAGCTTGAACCTGACAGAACTATTATAGAATTATTCACGATATAAAGAATTATTATTATTATTATCAATATTTTCCGAAACACCTGAAACCGCGAGAGAAGTTCTCGCTGTACTAGATAAAATCCACAATTCAAACAACAAGTAACTGGACCTCCACGATACAATTTGGAGAAATGAACATCTGTGAAATGTGAAAGCGACAGTGTATCAAACAGTAGCAAGGTTCATAGCGAATGTATACAGCAGACCAGACACAGCAAAAAACAGGCGAATGTTTGAAACGACAAAAAAGAAAACCTTGTGAGGAATTGTAGAGAAGACCTTATTATTAGAGAGAAAAAGGAATGAAAGAAGATCAATGATTGGGTAGTGAGTGGACTTTGGCGAAAGGTTTATAAATGTTATTTAAGCTTAATTTTTGTAGCATATAATATACGTATGTGACAAAAAAAGAAAAATAAAAGAAGTACTTCGGTTCCTCAGGGTTCCTCATAGGGGTTGAAAAATAACCTGAAAAACTGGGATACAAGCTATTTTAATTTAGGTACATTTTTACACAAATAGTTAACATTCAAGAATCATTTATTAAATTAGAATTTGTCCGGTAACGGCACACGCCCGTCCAACTTATACCAGAATTCTTCGTATGAAAGATTTTTGATAGTTTTAAATTTAGTAGACAATAGAGGACACAGAAGGGATTTCGTGTGGCACTTCTTTAAGATTTATTCATTGAACCCTCTCCGTCTTTTGACTATTACAAGCTCCTTAAAGAGGTAGCAATTTTTCCATGAGAAAAATGATTGAAAAGGACGTAATAATTCGATATATGAAGAGAAGAAAGTCGAGGTACACATATGATGTGCCAATTTCTTTAGTTACGTGAAGATACCGCCACAGCTTTAATTGGCTGTATAACGAATTCGTTTATTTAATTAACGATGTAATTACCAAATTAAGAAAAGTGCACCACTTAACACAAATACAAATTTGTGTCACATTATAGACGTCAATTTTGAAATACACGCTCAGATTTCTATCAATTACATAGTTAGTTTTAATTAACTACTACCTAATTACAATTATAATTTAAGTAGGTACGTAATCGACTTCCTCTTGAAAATTAGATGCGTACACGTCCATTAGCTTCTAATTGGATCAAAACGCTAACAATTAAAGCCGTAAGTGTTATGCAAGGTTTTAAATCTATCTAATGTATCAGGATTGAGGCGCATATTATAAAAAAGTAACAGTAACTGCAATAGCACGATGAATTAAAGTTATTTCTGTTACGCATGAAGGCGGGGTGGGTGTAGCACTTTCACTTCGGTTAGCAGTAGCTAAAGCTACCGAAGGACAATTCTTTTCTTTTCTAAAACAATCTCAACCTCATATTAACTTTTATTTTTTTGTACAACATTCTAAATGCTTCTTAAGTACTACGATAAGTACATATTTAATACATTGTTAAAACTAACCTATATGTAATATGTTGCCAACTAAAATTAATTACACTTACGCCTAATATCAAACATTTGTACAAATGGTATCAAAAGAAAAGCTTTGGTTTTTTTTTGCAATATTTAATCTATACAAAATAAAATAAAAAATCGCTTTTAAGTACTTAATTATATAAATTTCGGGTTAGTTATTGCACCCCTTATGTACAGAACAAAGAAATATTATAAAGTGACATATAGCACGCAAACTGCTTAAACTAATATTTACAATAAGGGTTGTTAAAAGTTATTTACATAAAAGCTAGAATTTTCGATTAAAATCTTAAAAATGTGCTTAAAACATTAAAATGTTTGTTAAGTGCATATTATAAATTCTTTAAAATTGACAAAGTAATGTAGGAACTATTTAAATGAAAGTAATTAAACTCGTAAGGAACCCCTAAGTAGTAGAGCTAAAAAGAAGTGTTTTTGAGCAATTTATAATGGTACAACATTTGTTAATTTTTCTAAAGTTCTATTTATGTAACAATATTTTAAGTAGGTAGATGTTTGTGAAATTGTCGAAAGAACTGTGAAAATTGTTACACAGATAGAAAATCCTCACTTAAAATTCTAACTAACTGGTACCACTAATACTAAGTAGGTATTTCTAAAGCTTGATCGTTATTGTTCAAAATTTCGTCCTTTTCTTGTTTAACAATTCCCACGTCGACTTTTTTAGAATATTCCTCAACAGGTGACGTGCCCTCTGAGTAACTTTCAGAATCTTCTTCCTCTTTACCTACGACGTCTATATTTGAGTGGTTATGTGAAGGGTTGTACAATGGCGTTTGATTAAAATTAGAGCCCGAATAAGTAACTTTCCCCATGAAATTACGTATTTCGTCAAAATACGCATCTTCCCTCTCATTCTCGTTACTACTACCAGGCGAATCCGCAATCGCGGTACCACCATTACCGTCATCTTGTTCGTGTTTCTTTAAATGCCGATCCAAATTGGTCTGCTGTCCAAAACACCTTTCGCACAATGGACACTTGAATGGCTTCTCCTTGTTATGAATATTGCGAACATGACGTTGCAAGTTACTTGAAATGCTAAAGGATCGCTCACAGTATCTACATTTGTAGGGTTGTTCGCCGGTGTGCGTGCGTAAGTGTCGTGTAAGATTGGCGGAACGAGGAAATACCTTTCCGCAAAATTTACACGCGTATCGATCTTTCATTTTATTTTGACTTTGTTGTTGAATAACGTCATGGTAAGGTTTGACCGCGCCAAAATTCTGTAGGTTCGGTCGTAGTAAATCGAAACTCCTCGCGTGTTGAAGTGGATTTATGAAAGGAAAGTGTCGCGGACCAAATGGGTGTGGTAAAAGTCGTTCATTACCTTGTGGACCTTGAAGTGGATGGAAATTTGGTCTGTACATCTCTAAAATGAGTGGGTGAATTGGTCGAGGATAAGATATCTGTGGCGCACCTTTGTAGTGCTCTAAAGGCTTATGGCTGTCGTCTACATCAACAACGTCGATCTTTTCTTCTTCCTTCAGTTTTTTTGTTGGAGATAGAACTGGTTCGCGTCGCATAGGTTCGTCAATATCTACTGAAATGATTGGTGACAACTTCCTGTTGATGCTTAAGTCTAAAGGCTGATCTCCCTCTTCACTACTCAAAGATTTCGATCTACTGTGGCATCTTTCTTCGTTAATTTTTGTTAGATCACGAGGAACGTCGACAAACTCTTCGTATCCGTTCGATTTCGTAATTTGGTCGCGGGGATTATTAAACATCATGTTACCGGATCCGGGTTGTGGCCTGGCCGGTGACGGCATTAAAGTTGAACACGCCTCTTCGGCAGTCGGCGGACTAATTTTTGCATTAATTGTCGGTATCTGAGGAGGTGTAATGCGATCTTTCATCGGCGAGTTTCGTTCCGGACTGAGCGCACGGATTCGTTTTGATATGTGATGATCTTGTTCCATAGGTTTTAGTTTCGGAAGGTGATTGAATAGTAAAGGATTTATAAATGACGATGGAGGGCCTGTTGGAGGAAACATTGGTGGGTATGGTGGAAAGTGGCTTGGGAAAAATGGCGGTAAATGGCATGCAGGGGGTTGTCTGTATATTGCAAAAGGGTTATTCGACGCCATTGGGTTGATGGGTAACGTTGGGGGTGTACTCATGGGAGGCGTTGGTGTTGTTGTATCACAGAATCGTTTATGTTTCGATAAAGATGTTACGGTAGAAAATGATTGTCCGCACTTCACACATTTGATTTGCATGCGACAATCAGCGTGCATTCGCTTGTGGCGACATAAGTTGGAAAATTGTGTATAAGCCTGCAAAACTGTGAAAAAATCTCGTTGTACTTCAAGTGTACTAACCTTAAAACAAACTTCACACTGGAAAGGTTTAACGGAAGAATGTATGTGCGTGTGCTGTTTTAATCCAGATGAGGTTGCAAAGGTTTTTCCACACTCGGGACACGCGTGAGACCGTGCTCCCACGTGATGTGTTCTGATGTGCCTTTGTAGATTACTTGGATCTGTGAAAACCTACAAGAAATCGTAAACAACCACATTCACCGAGTTTATGGTAACTTACCTTTGTACAATTTTCGCAGTGATATTTCCTCGTTTCTCCGTGTACCAGCGCACGGTGTTTCAATAGACAGGGACGATGGGAATAGGATTTTGGACAAAGATCACAACGAAATTCGTCCTTTCTGTAGTTGTGCTTTATTATAAGGTGCTCGTCTAATCTAAAAATAAACATAAATGTTAGACCCATTACGTTAAAAAAATAATATTATTGAAATAAGATCCTCCGTAATTATTGCATCATGAACTCATGATAACTGTAACTAATTTTAAATTATATATATTATTTTATTTTTATTTTATTAATTTATTTAAAATGCGAGATATTGCAATTTGATACGTTCTTAAACTTTAACGACCGTTTTAATTACGATACATTTTAAAGCTACAGCATCCATTATACTATGAATTTAATTCACATTAAGTTTTTGATGTGAATTTCAGATTGAATTGAATTCTATTTGGATACTTTGTTTTACAATTTACATTTTTGCTCAGTCTTACTTCCAAATTCGTGTAAATTGAATAAAATTTGACATTTACTCATTACATTCTTAATTAAAATACACATTTTATTTGATTTTAGTAATTCTGTAAAGATTCGAATTTATTTGTTCTTCTTTTCCAAATTTATGTACATAGGTCTTTAGAACCAATAAAAAGATTTGCGCAAAGTGCCTGTAAATTGCGAACATAGCGTAAATTCGACAATTTGTTACATTTCAATGCTTCAATTTCATTTTAATTTAATTTTAAACTTCAATGTAACTTTATTCTTTTTTAATTATGCAATAAATTCGTTTATTATTTATAAATTTATAGTTACAGTTAAGTTAAACCTTAGAATGAACTCTGATTGTAAAATTAAAATTTAATCAAATTGAAGTTGGAATTAATCATGTAAATTCCGTAAATGATTTATTTTAAAACATGCACCGCGAAGTCGGAATTCTCGATCTTGAATTTTCAGGATATTTTGAGATCAAATCGTAAATTTTGCGTAACTAGAATTTCATCCAAAATTCAGCATAATCAGCATCTGTCGCATCGGTTGGTTGTATAATTTTCATGACGTTGATTTTAAACATCGAAATTCAATTTGTTAAATTTAATATTTTATTATATGTTGCTTAATGGAATGAGTACGATATGCAAATTAAAACTAAGAAACTGGAAAGTGTGGGTATCATAACACTCATGTATACTTTACAGAAAATCGACAGTAATCATATGAATAGGTATAATATCGAAATTGGGCCATACGCTCACTTTATCATATATTTCATCTAAATCGTAGGAAATTTGGCTATTCCTTTTTACAATTAAATATCACTCGGGGGTGTTGGTGGGGTCTATATCACAACGGCCACTGATCATAACGGCCACCCCGGTTTTTGCTATTTCATAACGGCCACCTTGATCACAACGGCCACTTATATTATTTGATCATAACGTGAACAAGGTGGCCGTTATGATCAAATAGTATTAGAGGCCGTATGTGATCAAAGTGGCTGTTATTAAATAACAATAACCTAGGTGGCCGTTATGATCAGTGGCCGTTGTGATCAGGTCCCGGTGCATTAAAATTGACCTGTGAGTAAATTTACATTTAGGTATTTGTTTTCAAAAACATACAGAAAGATGAAATGAGACATAACAAAAGTTCAAGGAAAGTAAAGGAAATATTTTTGTGGTTGGGCCTCATCTTCATTATAATAACGGGGGGGATAATAACTTTTAAGTTCAGCGTGTCGTAATCTCTTGCTTTACATAGTGTTTTCGAAATAAATACCTAAATATGTTGCTTGTCATTTTGTG
The DNA here is from genome assembly GCA_036250285.1 of Pyrocoelia pectoralis. Taxonomy (NCBI): domain Eukaryota; kingdom Metazoa; phylum Arthropoda; class Insecta; order Coleoptera; family Lampyridae; genus Pyrocoelia; species Pyrocoelia pectoralis. Next base: position 31,261,034 of record CM070080.1, read on the forward strand.
TACAAAGCTTCAAGAGACAATTATTTTTTGCCTTATCCAAAAATAATAAAATAATAATAAAATAAGATAATATTCTCTGGATAGCCATTGTTTAATATGAGCGTTCAAGATTAAAAAAGGTGAGACCTTAAATTTTTCTGACTACCTACTTATTAATACCATTTCATCCCCCTTTTTCCTTGACCCTTTAGGCAATCCTGGGTTCCTCATTTGAGGCCCCCCCATTTAATTTTATCAATATATTCCGATATAAACATGTTCAAGTGAGAACTTTTGTTTTGTAACCTATCATTTTAACTCGATTTTTTTACACCGTTCTGTCTTTAATTAGTTATGTGATTAATCGCTACAACTTTTTATTAATTGACGTTTTCACTCATATTGCTTGAGAATGGGATTTGAGTAACCCGAAACATGTCGCAATAACTAAATTCAAATAATTGATCACTTATCCATCAGGGGCCTATGAGTTATGGTATGGTAAGTTTGAAGCATTTGCTTCAATTCATTATTGAAGAATCCTGGTATTAAATTCAAACTTTGCATTTTCAACAAAAATACAATAACAATTTTTCTAAATATTTCAAATTTAAGTAGTGTTTGGTTACAAATCTTTCATAAAAGAATATTATTATATTTCAGTTAGGATTTCAAACTGAATAAAATTTAAATGTATACTCATAAACCTAAAATGTATCGATTAATTTAAAGCTCTCATTAAAATTAGCTTGAATTCTGAATTCATGAGATCCCATAAAAATGAATGTATTTGTCAGGTATAACGAAATTTTTTGGATGTTTACTTATCACTATACTATATTTCGAAAGGTAAAGGTAAAGCTAACACAAAAAATAATACAATAAGGCTTAAAGAATTAAGCCAACCATTACGAAAGCACTAAAATTCACATTCGTATTCCAAAATTTTTTCATACTTTTATTGAAAACCGCTAAACCTAAAGTCAAACACCTTTGGCGGCGCCGTTATTTTTTATAATTTTAATTGTATATGAACGTAAATGAACCTGTCGACAAACAAAAAAATGATAAAAATATGGTATTGTGCAAGATAGTACACAATTCTAAAGCTCTAATGATAATCCTATAATGAAGGTTTCTTGAAGTACCTGACAAATATCGCTCGAGGCGTAACACCGTTTTATAAAATTTGTTCAAAAAACTTTTAGATTCGGTAAACTTTTGACAAAGATTACAGCTACAATTTAATAGTTAAAGAAAAATGCATAATATTATATATCTTATGAATGCTGTAGAATTTGTCGGACGTATCATATTTTCTAGTATTTTTTATAGTTTGCTCAGTATTAACAAATATAAACAAAACAAAACAACTTTTTTTTTGGTCACATTTAATTATTTATCTTAAAAAAAGATACGTCCGTCAAATTTGATTAAATGGAGGATTGTATTCCATAATTTAGTTTTGGTTCATATTCATTTTTTAAGCTGTAATCCTTGTCAAAAGTTTGCAGTTTTTGCATTTAAACGGCGCCGGCGTGCGACATGTGTGTTGCCTACCCCCTGTACAGAGGAGCCTTAAAAGTGTCTTAGAAGTCCAATTCCTTTGTTCTGACTTCCACGGCAATTTTTTTCAGTCGAATATCCATATACAGAATTTTTTGAAGCAGTGCCTTAAAGTAATCCTGATGTTTTGTGTATAATGAACATGGCAATTAGACACTTTGCATTTTATAATTGGGGAAATTGGCAATGGTTTTCGAAGTGATTTATTCCTGAATCTGATACGACTCACAAAACCTATCCATTCACGAGAAGCTTGTAATACAGATATTTGAAAAATGATGAGGTACCGCATTATGCTAGAATAACAAGGGGTTTCAAATCTAACAAAGTATTAAATTCGTTAGAAAATTTGAACTTGAAAATTATTTAAACAAAGAAACATTTTTACTTAAACGCTGACTGGGAAAGTAGCGAAAAGAAATTATATTATTTAAGCTCATTGCTCCTCATTTTGAATAAATTTTTCTACAAATTTAAATGAAGTTTCGTCAATAATCATTTTCATCCAAGATGATCAAGGAAACCGAAATACACACAGCAGTGTAGAAGTAATTTACATGTAATAATACTAGACAGTTGTTATAACAATAAATATTTATTACTGCATTCATTAATCAAGATAATCAGCAAGTGTTGACGATGATCATTCTTAAACCTTTACGACTTTACGAATTTATTTAACAAATATGTACGCACAAATTTCAAGAATAAAAATCTTCACACTTTGGTCCCTTTTGATTCTTGTTTTTGAAAATTCCACGCGAATGAATCAAATCAAAATCATGTAAATTCTATTATCTAACCTGCTAGCTTGGCTGGGACACTTCAATTTGCAATTTCTTCACAAAGAAAAAAGTTACCTATAGAAGTACTGGCGCACCAAGGAAACTAATTTAAAAAGTATTTCGCCTAACTGGGTATAAAATATTCTAGAAATTTTGCCTTTTACTCTCTCGTATTTATCTCGTATTTATTAGGTTAATTTCCTTCTTTCTGTGCCAAAGTTTTGGCATTTAGGCAGAAAAAGAAAGCAATGTATACTTAAATCACTTAATTTTTAAGGACCTTTACAACATTTTAAAATATATTAATAAAAAAGCTTCATGTTGACTGCTTACTGAGTAAGAATAATAATAATCTGGTCACATAACCATTGAAAACATAACATAAATAATCGTAATAACGAAGATTCAAAATCGAATATTATCTACCCACTATGACAATTACGATCAAATATTCATTCAAGTGCGGATCTGAACGGCTTGGATGAAGAACATAATCCTCTTAAGCCGCAGTAAAATCAATGATGTTGAAATGTTAAGTGATTCATGGTGTCCACACTCTATTATATCCAATTTATTTTTTAGAATTAAAGGCTTCTAAGTTAAGATGTTGAAAATATGTGGTTTGACTGTTGGCACACCAATAAATTATCGTGCAAACCAGTCTAATTCAACTATTCGATTATGCCAAAATTTGGAAAGTAGTCAAAATTTTATAACGATCAAGAGTTGGTATGCTATTAATTTTATTAATTAAGTCATATATCCACATAACTCGGACCACAGTTTGAAAATTCTGTACATTTTTATATCGCTAAGTAGTCCTAAATTGAATTTTGAGAATGTAATGGAGACCCAACAACGATATGAATAAATATTGCATTATAATCAAAGATCTGAACTAAAAATCATAAATGTGGAGCAATTCTAAATTTTTTATCAATGTTGATTACAATTCAGTGCATTTTTTTCGGAAAAAATCGAAAACCAAAAATTTACTTAGTTTGACTAAACTAATGTAAGTCCGTAGTTTTGGTTATAATTGGAACAAATTAGCTGCCATAGTTTATTTTTGGTTTTTTTTTATTTAATAAGTAATAATCATCGAATTATCCCTTTTTCATCATAAAGTATCATATAAGGAGCTTCATTGCACATACATTCTTTTAAAATCAATTTCTTTTTTATTGTGGCGAAGACACAAAAGCTTTATTTGAAGTTCGTTCAAAACTAACTTATTTTGAGATGCTGCCTTTTAGGTTAGCAGGGCAGAATAGTCCTTCATTTCTTCATCATATTTAGAGGTGTCTTCAACAGTTACTTATAAGCATAACTTAATGTAGTATCCATTTCCCACACCTTTCCTCTTCTTCCTTTACACGTTCAATGCATTTTTTCTAGTTGTCAGCAGTGATTTTTTACTTGGTCCCACATATTAACTCTGGCGGTAATCTTAGCACTTAACTGTTTAGTTCTTTGGCCATTTCGTCTCCGACGTGCATTCTCGATACGGGTGGAGTTGCCTTTCAATTTGAAGCAGTTCAAATTTTAGGAGGTTACTCTGAAAGCAGATGGTTTTCTTAAATTAGTCACTGAGTGATTTCTTCCTTCTTCCACGCAGTTGTAGGGAACCGTTCTGTTTACCGTGAATAATATTTCGGATTTATTCATAACGATAATCCAACCTTCTGGAATAAATTTGTTGAAAATATTCATCGGCGTTCATGTCCTCGTGGTGGACACCAGTTTTTTTAGATTGAAAGAAGAGCAACCTTTCTTTGATGAAACCCTCGAAACTCCCAATATGCGTAGTTATAAGTCCTCGACCTTTCCCCGATGTCCCTTTAAGACAACTTGGCGACTACTTTATATATTTTTGTCTTGCTATCCCTTCGAAACCGCTCATAAAATTACTTTATAAAGGGTCTTTTACACACGTTCTCTTGAATATAACACTTTTGTTTGATATATCGAGGAAATTTCTCTTTTAAATTAAAGCTCAATGGATAGGTACCATTAATGATGAATGATCTGAACAATTGTGTGGGCGACTTATTGAAATAATGCGTTCGTCCAACCAAACAGTATATACTCTTTGGTCCAACTTAATAACATTGTTTTGTCTTGGAACTACGGCCTAATGACGCCTACGTAATGAAATCCGCACTGAGAGGTGAAGTTTAAACAAATGTGGTAGTTTGCTTATTAGCAATACTGTTGATACAAAAAGTAGGCCTTATTGCTGAAGATGATTTTGCGATAAAACATTCTCAAAGGTTAATTACTCATATTGAGGCGTACTAGTCGTTTAGATTTAATTACCGAGCCAAAGGATGTAAATCTAAGTCTTTATACAAAATGGGTGACTGGGAGATGGCCAACTTTTTAGAACGACGTGAAATCTATTAATTTGGGTTACATTCGCGTATAGCTGCAACATTCTCGGTTACTCTGGCAGTTTTTTGGCCTTATTTGCACAAGAATGCCCTAAAATAAATACCACCATCCAAACTTTTTGACTAAACGCTTGATTATGCGACGGAAAATTGGCGACAACGTGGTTGGAGCTTGTATTCTTCTATGAGAAAATGGGCTTATATTGACAAATTCAGGTGTCAAAATGGGCATCAAGCATGCAAAATACGTGATCGCTATTGAAAGATACGACTGTGGGCGTTTCTGGAAAAAGATTGAAACAAGTACAAACAACGTGACTAAACGCATTTTTCAACCAACTTCAAAAAGTTTGTTACTAAATTCGTCCAGGTGTCTGTGTGTCTGTGCGTTGCACGATGTTACAGGGTTTAGAAAGCTGGAAGTGGTGTCATCTTATAGGAAATTCTTTTCAGATTCCAAATCTCTGCTAGATTTTTTGATCGGATCACCCGCTCGCCGTGGGGGGGGGGGGGGTAGTTAAAATCTAAATTTCGATATTAAGATATGAGTAATTTTTTTTGTTCTTTTTAGGTAATTTAAGATATATAATTATAATTATAATAAGATAGATAATTATAATTATACGTATAATACAAGGTGTCCAAAGAGAAGCGATCGTAACAAGAGCAACAAAAATAGAACTGGCATTCCAATTGACAAAAAATATATACAATAAGAAGTCCAAAAAATAAGACATTACAATACAGTTATTAATCCAGAGGGCCTCTATGCCTCAGAATGCCTTAAACTAAACACTGCCAGAGTGCCAGACAGTTAGACGAGGCAGAAAAAAAACAAAGAAAAATTGTAAGAAAAATTCTAGGACCTAAATATGAAGACGGAAAATAAATAAAATAAAATAAGAACCTTACTGGAAAACAATTGTTTCAGGATATCGATTGGTCTAAGACTAGGTTGTGATATATGTACACCTCATTCATGCTTATGTGGTGCAAAAGTGTCTGCAAAGGGTTGACAACGACTCAGTTGTAAGAAGAGTGCAGGATGTTTCTCTAGACCTACTGAAATTAACAACATTGTTAATATTCCGTCAAGTTTAGAACCATCAGGAATCTGCAGGGAGGATGGTAAGCGTGTTGATGGGATGACCAACATTCCTTGGTAGCGGTAAACATCTTGTTTGGGATACAACCGTAGGTAGTGGATACGGTAGCTCCATCCTACCTGTCACATTCAGCAAAGAACTGTGGATATGCGGCCAAAGTCGCAGCTAATAAAAAGAGGAACAAATACAGATCCGTGGTGGATGAGAATTACATTTTTGTCCCTATTGCAATACAGACCTTAGGGCCCTGGTGCGAAGAAACCCTAACACTTCTGAATGTCATAGGAAAATTGATATGGAATAAAACTGGTGAAAAAAATTCAAAATCCTATCTGTTTCAAAGGATCAGTATAGCTTTGCAAAGGGGAAATGCCGCATCTGTTATGGAAACTTTTAGACAGTCACTTTATTCAAAAATTAATGAAATTTTTTATATTCTCTAAGATATTTACTTATTTATTTATTTAATTTTTTTTGCTAACCAAAGTTACGTGAAATGTTTATAGAACTTGAATAAAAATTTAAGAAGCAATAAGTATTGGAAAACAGAGAAAATAACAGACACAATGAGAAGGAGAAGAGTGACTTTCTACGGACACATTAAAAGAATGAATGAAGAAAGATTGGCCAAAAGACTATTCAATTTCTTCGACAGAAACCCTAAGGCACAAATAACATGGATTAAGGAAGTAAGAAAAGACATGGCAGAAATGAAAATAGATGGAGAGGAGGTGGATCGAAGAAAAGAATTCAGAGAGGAGATCAGAGGGTTCAGGGGTTTTCACGTTCAAGAAGAAGAAAACAAGAAGACTGGAACAAAATGGACAGAAGAAAGAAGGAAACAACACAGTGAAAGAATGAAAGAGTACTGGAAGAGAAGAATAATCATAAGTTATTTCACGTGGTCCATAGTCGACCAAAATCGAAAGAAGAACAAGACAAGGTGTCCAAAAACTATGGAGGCGGGGGTGAGTTTTGAAGTTGATTGAAATTAGAATTCTATAAGAATTGGCACCTTTTCAACACAAGAAAATTCTACAGAAATGGGTTTAGGCGGACAGACGGATAGATGCACAAGCAATAGCAGATTTGCTTTTATTTCTTAAAAATGTCGCTAAAAGTCATGCACAATAATTGTAATTTTATTAACAAAGAAGTGAAGCGGTTTATTAAAAGAATGGAAAACCATCTTTACTTATTCCTAGTCACGAGTAGGTATGTAAAATAAAGATTTTGGGCGTCATTGTCACCATGATTTTTAAAACCACTTGAGGCAAATTATGACTAACCTAGTAAAAAAAAAATTCAAGATCTACGCTATATACTCACTATAAAAGACGTCAGTTCTCTAAGATAATTCCCCGAAAAGTAGAAGAAGAGTGCTCTAAATCGCTCAGAAATAAAATTTTTGTGATAAGTATAGAAAATTTGCAAAAATTCAATTTTTTGGACGAACCCACCAGACTCGTTTTGAGAATGATGATCAGAGCTTCCATAGTATTCAAGTGTTGTTGCACATCTTAATTTTGATTGGCTCATTTTTGAGTACTCAATCTGGCGATTTTCATCAAAAGAAATATTTAATATCATATAAAATGCCAAAATATATTCAATTGTATTTAATGACAAATTTGGTATGTTTGCTAAAAATTGGGGAGTAGTTCAAAAAACCCTTAAGTTAGAGGGTGAAATAATGCAGAGAACTTCAAGCATCCAGTTACGAAAGGACAATTAACCGACTGCAATAGGCTAATTTATCATAATTGATTTGAAATGAGTTCTACCTACTACTTGAGGATAATTCAATATTTTCAATAACGTAATAAACCGTTACATAATTATTCATTTTCGATTACCAAAACAAAACACTTCTTCGTCGCTATTATAGTAATTAAGGTATCTATTTAGGGCGTTATGAATTAAATAACGCCTAAGGTCGACGGTGTATAGCCCGAGGGCCTCTGGGCCGAGGGATATACGTCGACCGTAGGCGTTATGTTCATAACGCGCGTGGTGCCTTCTTTACATTGTGTCACACTTGCAAGAAGTTGATTAAGATGATAACAATAAAATCAGTATAGATTCACATTTAACATCCTTGACCGTATAGTATAGTGATGAGGCATAATTTTACATTTGCGGGCGTTATAAAAATAATGCCCGTTGCTATCTAAAATCCGGTTGTCATGTAAAGAGGCGTTATTTAATCATCAATTTTTCTTGTTTCAAAGTTGTTATGGTAAAATAATAAGGTAGTATGACATAAAAATAATTTAGTATCTTTTTATTGGTAAGTTTTCAGGCGGAAATCTTATAGTGATGAGACGGTTTGTTTTACTGTCTGTGCACGAGAAAGATTCATGACCAGGTTCGTTTACTGAACTTCTTGTATTGGTCCATTTGGGAACTTATCATTAAATTCCAAAAAAAAACCAGTCAATTTATTTACTGAAGTGAGTTATTTCCAATTTCCTTTCTCTCGATAATCAACCATTTATCTTCTTTTGCGTGCGCTATAATCTTCAAATTGTTTCCATTTTGAGTAATTTAAGTTTGTGTACGTATCAATAAATTATCGACGTAATAAAGACGTAAACAAAACACTCGCAAGTGTGTCATATTTATTCATTATCGTTAAAGCTTTCAGAACGAAATGAAAGAAATGTGTCTTCTGTTATTGATGAATATAGCGTGACATATTAGTTCTATTTTTTTCCATATATGATGTGAACTAAATCATCTGCTTCGGTCGTAGTTTTTGATCGTGGCGTGAACTGTATAAATTATTTATTAATTGATTTCACTGTAATGTAGGTACTAAACTTCTCCACTGTTTTATTGATAATAAGTGGGAATCGCGTGAATTCAAATCGTTATACTGACAATAATTTTCAGTGACATCGCACACACAAACGCTATTTGAAATTATAATAATAATTTGTTATTAAATTTTAATTAATTTTGTATAACTGATCGCGTAATTTTTTTTGATAACACGTGCGTTAATAATAAATCCGCATTCTTGTCTACTTTAAAGCACGATCACGCATCACGCATCGCGTACAAGAAAATTACAAAAATATGCCGTTACGATGTAATGTTTAGATAAATGCAATATTGCAAACTAGTCATAATAATGTTATTCAACATACTTACTTATCTAAATCGGAAAAGGGCTGATCGCATACGGAACAACGTGTTTCGGTATCGTCTTCGGATTCATCTTCGCGTTCGTTTTCTGCTGTACCACTGTGCTGGGATCCTAAACACAAAAGTCTTGAGCTTAATCGAGGATACACACACACACACACACTAATTTAAAACAACAAAAACAGTTAAACAGTACTATCTCTATTAAGGCACAAACACAAATTGCACCTTCACCTGCTACCCTAATGAAGGGTCAGAGTTGAAATCTTTCCACCTTGTTCTATATATGTGTATGTAATAATATACGGGGCGCATACCTCAATGTAGGGGTGATATGTCAAACGCATTCAATAGTGGGTGTTGGATTAAAAAAAAAACGCATGTGGTGGGGGAATGTTTATGTTTCCGATTATTTTTGTAACGATTTCTTTGAACTTGACAATTATCTTCCGATTACTGTCTTTTATTACATTATAACGAATATTAGTGGTTAGATTGAGTACTTTTTCTTTTCGTCACAACCAAATTTAAGGGTTTGCTATTTTTGATAAATTCCACAGTGGATTCAATCTTTGAAACGATTACGTCTTTTAAGAAAGTTTCATTAATTACTAAACTGCAATAAAAATGAACAAGATTTTTATTGACAAATAAACTGGATTCTATGAGCAGGTAAGAGATGACGTTATAATCAAATAACACAATTTCTTAATAAATTACCTTTCTCGTATTAAATTTAAGGTAAATACTGTGAGTGACAACAATGGATTCAGTTTTGTTGTTTCGTACAACACTATCTCAAAAATTGAGATTTTTGGAAGTGTTGCTTGTAATTTTAAGCAAAAATTCGTATGATGACAGTTGATTTGAGTTTTAAATCAACGGCCACAAATGTGTCAGTTCTTATATTTTCTCTTTTACACGTGCAATAAAAATTCTTCTTACGCTATATGCTTTGGACTGAAATAATTCAGTGAATAATGATGTTTTATACAATACTGTTATTTGATCCATCACGAACATGCGGTCTGCGCCCCTTAAAATATACAAACTATTAATCTAAACTTAACTAATTGGTAGTTGGAATAAACCACCGGCAAATATTCTCCCAAAGGGTCTGCAGACGATGAACGTGATTTTATTCCTCATTTTTAGATACATTATGTAGTGTGCAAAAATTCGTATGGCTTCTCCCAATAATAGATTTCTGACACTGGTAGATATACACCAAAACCAAAACCACTGGTAGATATACACCAAAAAATCCACAATTGTAGAGATACTCCAGATATAGATGCTAGTTTTCATTCCTCATTTTTAGATACATTAGTGTGCAAAAATATGTTCACCTTCTCCCAATAATAGACTTCTGACACTGGTAGATATACTCCAAAACGTTGGAAAATCCACTCCCTGCGATAGATAGCAACGTTGCTGCAAATACGCAATATTGGAGATATTTCAGATGTAGGTGCAAATTTTCATTCCTCATATAGGTATTAGATACATTAGTGTGCAAAAATTTGTATGGCTTCTCCCAATAATAGATTTCTGACAGTGGTAGATATACCCCAAAACGTAGAAAAATTCACTTCATGCGATAGAGAAAGTTGCTGCAAATCCGCAATTATAGAGATAGTTCAGATATAGATGTCAGTTTTCATTCCTCACTTTTAGATACATTAGTGTGCAAAAATATGTTCATCTTCTCCCAATAATAGATTTCTGACACTCGTAGATATACCCCAAAACGTTGGAAAATTCACTTCATGCGATAGAAAAAGTTGCTGCAAATTCGCAATTGTAGAGATAGGTAGTTCAGATATAGATGCCAGTTTTCATTCCTGATTTTTAGATACACTAGTGTGCAAAAATATGTTCACCTTCTCCCAATAATAGATTTCTGACACTGGTAGATATACCCCAAAACGTTGGAAAATTCACTTCATGCGATAGAAAAAGTTGCTGCAAATTCGCAATTGTGGAGATAGTCCAGATATAGATGCCAGTTTTCATTCCTCATTTTTAGATAAGTACATTAGTGTGCAAAAATTCGTATGGATTCTCCCAATAATAGATTTCTGACACTGGTAGATATACCCCAAAACGTTCGAAAATCCACTTCATGCGATAAAAAAAGTTGTTGCAAATACGCAATATTGGAGATATTCCAGAAAGATACACCAGCTGTTCCTGAAGTATGTACCATGCGTAACATTTGAGATATACATATAGCAGGGCCAGTTTTTTTGATCTAACACCAGATCTTTTTCGACAGTCAGTAGAACGTGTTTTTCCTAATGGGACGTACGAACAACTCTTGGTGGTCTTTCTCGACCAATATTTTGTGGTGCTAAAGATCGCGATGGTAAACAACTGCAAAGGTGACTCGACTGTCTTCGATCTGGAACAGTTGATACAGCTATGCAGCCTTGCATCCACTATCATTTGCGCGACGTTACATAAAATTCATGTCACCATGTCAACACATGACAGAATAAGTCTATAAATGAATGCAATACACTGAATACAATTAATGAATGAATACAAAGTCTTCTATGAGTGCATAGATACATGAAATTGTTGGGTTGTATTTGGAAGGTCGTTGACCATGAGTCTTTATTAATAACTAAAAAAACCAAAATTTGTGCATGCATTTAAGTGAGTGAACCTTTTTTTCGTTTTCGTGTAAGGAACCTGCGCCCGCCCAAAGTTTGCAAAAGAATTTTTCCCGCTTCTCCCACCTATTTTGTCACGTTCCTTCATTTGTATTTTTTGCGTGGTTCATTTTACTTCTTGATTCTAGAGTCATCTCGATCTTCTATTCTTTGGATTCCTTTTCGAAAGGGTCCTGTTCTATGGTGTGGTACTGCATCTTTTTTCCACGTCTTTCTATCTTACCACATTTCCTCATTTGAATTTTGCCCGGTTTCTTTTAGTTCTTGATTCCAGTTTCGTGTTCCTTTTTTTATGATATTCTGTCCTATGTGCCTGTTTTCGAATTTTGACATACATTTTTAATTATCAAAGGGAACAAGGGCATTCAGGTTCAATGCGATTCCAGATTCAAAACAATCTTCATTGGAATGGCAGCACATAACATCGCCGTCACAGCGAAAGCAAAGCCCAACTATCATCGCAACTGCAGGAACGAAGTTGTGTTGCTACACCTCTTGCAGCAAAAGAGAACAGCAAAGCAAAACTTGTTGTCATTCGGCGATGTACCTACTGCATTCATAGTAATGAAAGAATGTGATCCCCTAGTATACCACGAGACTTCGCATATCTTTTCCCGTCGGACGAAGATGGGAACATGGTGGCAGACTTGATGAATCATTAGCAGTTGATAATTCTAACCCAAATCATTCAACATATCTGAGAAAAAGAGACAAAGAACGACAGGGCTGCCCGAATTACTTATGAAGACTTTCGCAATCCTATGTGCTGCAAGACAGAAGAGAAATAGTATAATTTTAGTTTACGCTCGTAATAAGATGTAGGAACACGGGTTACAAGAACAAGATCTGCTGTAGTACCCAATCACTAATGAAACAGCTAACAATAACAATGATCGAATAAAGAGATGCAAATGTTGAAAGAAGAAAACACTTGTTTTGTGATTTGTTGTAACTTTTTGAAGTTGAAGAGAAAGCCTTGTTGTCTCAGATTGTGACAGGTAATCAAACCTGGGATTATTAAGCGCAATTAAGGAGCAGTTCCAGTGATAACTCCCGTAATAACCCAGCAGAGTTTTGATTCGACCCTATACAAGTTTGATGATCTGCACTACAGCTTTTAGGCCCTTTCAAACTAAGGGTTGCTGTGAAATATAATTTCAAAATTTTAATATTAAGCACATTCTTAAGAAAGAGTTAAATGGAAAAATATTGTCCAAATCTGCTTAGTTGCCCAATCCTTGTGGTATTGAATAGTAAAATGTGGTGGTTTTTTTCAAAAGTTGGTTGAAAATGAGCGCAAAGTGTAAATTCGCAGGTCCAAAAAAATGATTAGATAATCGAATTGGGATAGAAAATATAATACAGTGTATTACTCTAGAATTCTATTTGAATATGGGAAGATTTTCGATGGGGTGACTTTCCAAACGCTTGGTTGCTGGATAACTCCGTCGTCCATCAACTCCATTCATTTCTGATTTCAAAAATCGTATGTTTACCATAGAAAGAGCGGAAAAGTAGCCGGTTCTCCAATATCTCGGAATCGGAAAATACGAAAATTATTTAAAAAGTATGTGGTCCCGTTAAACAATGAATGCGATCCTCTCCTCGGGCTATTTTCCAACGGACAAACAATGGAAGAAGGACAAAAGTGAAGATTGCAGCAAAATTTATACTGCATTGTGCAGAATTTTTTATTTAGTTTCTTAATTGTATCCGTGGTAGGCTAAAAATTTATAAATCACCTTCGCCTTTTAGGCAGGTACATTGAGGGAAGTTGCGAACGAATTCATTTAAGAGAAACGAATCTCTTTCTGTATCAATTCAAACAACAGGGAATGCGATAAATTTGAATAATATAGTAAGATGGCCCAGAATTCTCACACTTCTTCGTCCTTAATGACAAAGTAACAACATTTTCGTTACAATTTAATGCTCTACGATGTTCCCACGCTTTTTAATTCAATTACGTTCGTTAAAATTTAAATGTGTGCCTTATGGGATGTTTAAACCCCGCGCGGGCCTGCAGTTCCGTTTCGAAAAACTTGAAACGCAAGCAAGCACCTGCAAAATATACGAAGCATAAACCTTTCCCTAAAATTAATAAAACTATTTATGTCATCAATCATAATGTATTAAACATTTTATTAAACCCCAAATGTTTAGTTATCTCGGTAAAATTGCCACATATATATCCGTAACTTAACCCATCTGTCTGCCTTTTATTCTCAGACATTACGTATTATAACTGCATCAAAACCATAAATAATATTTGACGCTCTGTATATTAAGTGACAACTTCATCGGAAAGGGTTCCTTTTTCCACAATGGGACCGTGCTAATCCGGGTGGGCGCTGACACGACCCGAGACACGTGACTATTGTATAAACCGACGTCGTAGTGTTGTTTGTGCCCTTACGATTAACAGTTCTCACTTCTCCTATACGGGGTAATTTAATCAAAATATGAAATCTGACCGTTAGGTCAAACGTCAGGTGAATTCAAAACAACTGTCGTAAAGCGTAATTTCGGAGTAAATTTTATACCTATATTTTCGTCTCTTCCTATCACCTATATGTAAAAACGGTGGAGGGTTCCCAAATCGCGCAGGGTGACGGTGCCATATGGTACATTGAGCTATCGTTTCATATCTCTTGACAAATGCATGTTAATTCTCTGATACACTCCAGGAAACAGATGAACGAAAGCAATTTTTTATATCCGGTCTAGTCAAAAATTTCAATTTGAATTGCATATACTTAGATATAAATCCAATTCAACGCCGAGCTTTAATTGAAGCGAAATAAGCTGTAGTGTTATCAAAGTTGGCTTTAAAATAATCTTCAATCCCTCCACTTACCCATATCTTATTTTACGTACATTAGTTTTTAAGGGCCGATATCAGTTTAAAATGTTTGCAAAATGCACAGCTGGAATTAATCAGATTTATTATAGGGTTCATTGATGACGTTTTACCCTTTCGTATATATGTTTGGGGGTTGTTTAGTAGCTCTGTGACATATTCATCTTTTGTTGTTAATAGTTCTAACCCCAAAATACACATGTCAAAGGCGTGTGCGTCAAATTTTTAATCTCTTTTCATGCTTATTTGTTATAAATTTCTTTTTATGTAATAGAAATTGAAACGTAAAAGTCAAAAAGCAGAACTAGAAATATTTCGTGCAACCGGTATATTCGCCACTAATTTAAATCTTCCTGTATTTAAAATAGATTTCAGCCAATTTTCGTGTCAAATCGAGTCAAAAAGTTCACCACCAGGTGCAGGATATGGTCAACGTCTTCCGGTCGAACTGTTTATATAAATCAAATAATTGCTATCCTACACGCAGCCTACTGATTTATTATTGAAGGGGGTGATAAACAATTACGTTTATTGAAAAAAGATTTTGATTCTTCGATACTTTTATAACATACATTTATGCCATAATTTATTTTTGTGCACAATAAATTTCATTTCAGTTGGCGACATCCTGATATTCTTCCTTCTTCCTTTGACAATATGCAAGTATTTGTGTAATGCAAACAATGTTGTAATTGAACAAGAAGTCTGTACTACAATACTTTATACATCATTTTGATTCGTGCAACTTTTCAGATCTACTACGATAGTTGTTAAAATTCTGAGGTCGTCACATTTTATTACATAGCGACTGAGTAGATTAGGTTCAATTCAAAATACATAAATTAAATATAATGATATAATGAATAAAAATTCGTAGGTAGTTTAATCAGCCTACTAAGCAATTCAATTGCTAAGATCCGATTGAACGAGGTAATTAAAACAATATCATTCTTGTAAAGCACCTTATTTGCCATCCTTTTGTGCTCAATAACCGCATATAACAAAGAAACATTACGTGCATCACTTTTAATTATGATGGATTTTCTATCAAACGGATTCTAATTTAGTGCATTACTTCAAACCTGAAATATCATCATCAGAAGAACCGTTTAGTATAGGTACATTTTGGACTTGGGATTTTCGAGCAATGTTTGCATATAATTTTATTCCATCAAAATCATAATTGATCAATTTGGTGCAAGTGGTCTGGTGGTAAATTTTAAGAGGAGAACATGCAGTTGAGAATCCAGTAGGCAAAACAGTTTAAAGTCCTAAAATAAAAAACTTATTTCTGATCCATCAATCAAACCATCCAAACTGTACGGAAACAGAGTATCTGTGAATCTTTGCCGATAGATAAATTTTCCGAAATAAAGTTTTATCTACTATTTTTAAATTATCTTCATTCTTCATTCAAGCGAAATTCCAAATTTCCGTAAAATTTTTTAACCACGATCAATATGTTCAGGTTCGTAAAGGGTAGATGTAACCATAATGCATGATGTTGAAAAATAAATGTCTGATACCTCATTTTCCCAGGTGACGAATTCGCTTAAATCACACTACGATTCAGTGAGCTTTTTTTCACAAAAGTAACAAACTTAATAGTCTCTGAGATACTGTCATAATAATAGGTCGTAGATGTTTTCAATGGTCTACTAACCAATCCTGCTAATTCCTACAATTTTTGGCAGAAGAAATTGTAATGCGCAAAAGAATCGCCCGCAAAGCGATAATTCTCCTCATGGGCAATGTAATACAGTCCCTGTACTGGAGCCTTGTAAAAATTTTAGTATAGATTTATCTATCCAACAGAATTGAGTAAAGGACATATAGGAGAATAAAAAAAAGTTGGGTAGACATCACCATATTCTGGACCAGATTTATTATTTTCTAAAATTTTTCTCATCGTACGTTAAAGTGTGTTTTCGCGGTCTTGACATGCAAATAACCATTTATTTAACTGATTTTGCTTTGTTAATTTTTTTCTTTTTATCGGGAAACTAACACTGATGAAAATGGATGATCAATAAAGGATGTGAATAAGACTGGCAACTGTTCGCCAAGAAAAACCAAATGTTTTGTTTGACATGGAGAAGTGCGTTATTTCTCAAGGTGTAGACAGTAACAATACTGTTACCACAGTTAATTGAAGAACAAGAGTACAAGAAGCAGCCGCTATAAGAGATGCTCTGTTTGTGTATCATATGACAAACCACTGCTATAAAAAGTATACATTAAAAAAATGTCTCGAAAGAATAGCAGCAGCAAATGCTAATAGTGAAGTGTTGGTAAGTGAAGATAAACATGCCAGTGAAGAAATCTCCAGAAAAACAAGTTTATCTGTTGTAGTACCACGAAAGCCTTCTTCATCAGTGGGGCACCCAACACATATTCGATGTATTGTCTGTGGGCATCAAAGTCATAATGGTGTCAGGGACAAATTTTGTGTAAGCCATATCCATCTTTAACCTTTGGACCTATAATTTTGATTACTTGTTCAAATAACACATCCTTTGGTGAAATAGTTTTCTGTTCTTCAAAACCTTGTCATAGTATATTCATATTTTCTTAAATATGCTTCCAAATAAACTTTGTGGTACATTAAATCAGCACCAAACACTTGAGTATCTGATTCCAGATCTGCCATACGAGTATACGCATCATCTTGAAAATAGATTGCTGCAGATAAAAAAACTTTTGCTCGTTCAGTTTCACTTACACGAAATTTGTCCCTGACACCATTACGTATTACGTTAAATGCTCACAGACAATACATCGAATATGTGTTAAGGGCACCATTGATGAAGAAGGCTCTGATCGTACACTGCTTTGTCACATGATACACAAACACAACATCAGAAGCCACACTTTTCAGCCTGTTTGCAGGTATGTCATCCCTTATAGCGGCTGTTTCTTGTACTCTTTTTCTTCCATAACTGTGGCAACTGTCTACAGCTTGACAAATAACGCACTTCTCCATGTCAAACAAAACATTTGGTTTTTTTGGCGAACATTTGCCAGTTTCATTCCCATCCCTTGTTGATCATCCATTTTCATCAGTGTTAGTTTACATACAAAAAGAAAAAATTAATAAAAACAAACTCAGTCAAATAAAAGTACTTTTTCAATAAAATTTCGTTCACACAATAAAAAAAATGCCAAATAAATATACCAATGAAAGTAAATTAGTTGCTTGAAGTAAGTTGTTTTGTGAATGCAGTAATAGAAGAGTCTTGTAAAGTTTTAGTACTGATTTTCCTTAAGAAATAGCTATCAGGCAACTTCACAAAGCATCTTAATGAATTCCTTGTCCCTAAAAATATATATTTAGACACCAAAATGATGAGTATGACGGCCAGAGGAGCAGAAATGCAAGCACCAGAAAATCGGTGTCGGCCATTTTAGAAAATGGCGTCTAAAAAACCTGGTCCAAAATATGGTGATGTCTACTCAACTTTTTTTTATTCTCCTATATGTCTTTTACTAAATTCTGTTAGTTAGACAAATCAATGCTAAAATTTTTACACAGTAAGTACTCCAATACAGGGACAGGAGTAATGCAGGCGACCCGCATCCGACCACAAATATCATTGCTTGAAAAAGAAGCTGATTATCCGATTTTAGTGGTACTTGGTATCAAAGTGCACCATCCAGATCGCAGCAATTTGAAGATAACCCCTATATTACGCAGAATATAGCACAGCCCACATAGATTTACACTCCTCCATACATAAAACACTTGATTACGATGCATCCCTACAATTGTAGCAAATCATGCAACTTGGGATTGTACGTACTAAACACTGCCAAAACCAGCTCAACGCTTTTGGAGAGAGAATCAAAGCTGATATCGCTGTCGTTAACCTTATTCAGCAGTGGGCTTCTAAATAGGAATCTCACTAGCAGCAGCCTCTTCAAAAGTTTTATTATTGCACTAGAAGATATGAAAAATTCATTCAATCCAGTCTGTAGAGCAGGTTCCATTTACAAACTCAGGTTGATGCCCATGTTAAATTCACACATTCAACTGATCTACTCGTATTCGTGGTCATGTGTAAGAAGGTTTGAATAAAGAACTAAATTTATCCAAGAGAAAGTTAAGGAAAGCTCGTGTTCTACAAGGAGGATGCATTTGTCTCATTCTCCAATGTTTATTTCCGTGAAATAAGTTATTACACACAACCTTTCCCCATAGACTTTAATCGTTTACATAAAAAATTACACTTGAAAACAAAAAGGCTTTTTGTTTTCAAGAGTAATTTTTTATGTAAACGATTAAAGTCTATGGGGAAAGGTTGTGTGTAATAACTTATTTCACGGAAAAAATCGAACTCCCCCATTTGGAGTATAGAGGACAATGGATTCCACTCACTCCAATGTTTACGCAAAGGACGTCACCTTTATTACCAAACAACAGAGAATGTCATGGCGCTTAATAGACAAATATCTAGCAATAACGCTGAATCGTGTCCACAATCATAATAGTTACCACAAAATAATGTCAAGTAACCATTACCAACTTCCGCCATATTTCCATATATCCTCCCAATACAAAAATAATATAAAAGAATAAGCGTTAGTGCCATTACAGCATTTTAACTAGATCAGTTATGTTCTTGCGTTCTTGAAGCCTTGCCTTTACTCCCATTTCATTGCAAAGTAGTTGACAACCGGTTAGTAATCAACAGAAATTAACGTGGATGTGGCATAAAAAGGTTAAAAACATACCAAATTTCTTATCGACATCATTATACAAAGGTTTTAGCTATTGTTTGAATAACTACATCTCCCTATTCCATATTTACAGTTTTAGATACTTGTAGAAACAGTTTCCAGTTGTTTTTATCTTTTTACTGAAGTATTTGAAATCATGGAAAAACATCATCGTAATTTGGAGGTGAATTTCGACCTTCAAACCCTTTCCCTGTTTACTATTTTGAATTGCAGCGTGCTATAGAAATTATACGGGATACCTCCAAAAGGTTCGAACAGAACTTAGACCTCGTATGGCGAAAATACGAAGGTTTAACTGAATCTACGACCTTCATATTAAGTCGGTACCAGTGGTACAAAAATATGGATTAATTGATTATATTCGATTAATCGGCTTTTCATTACTGTTTGACATTAGTAGATTAATCAATTTTTTAAATACTCGATTATGTGATTAATCGATTTTTTGATTAATCGCAGTTATTTCGCAGTTATCGATAAGGCACCTATAAAGGGACAACTACAGTAAAAAATAGACACTGGCAATGCAGTCATTGATATTTTATTAATCTTTTAATCTAAAAAATCGATTATTTCGTTAATCGAACAAGCGATTATTTTCGGTAATCGATTATCGATTATTCAAACTTCAAATCGCCCATCAAAGCGTATAAAAAATTAATTTTGATTATAAAAATAGTAGACTTGATCGATTTTCATAACTTTGGTACTGAAATATGTAAAATATCAAAAGTTGTATAAAAACAATTAAAGCCCCGCATGACCAAAATTAGTTTTAGTTTTCAAATAAAAAATCGCACTTTGTACAGATTTAATGAGACGATTTTGGATATACGTAGGTCAATTTTCTTAGTTTTATCAACAGTCTGTAGTTGAACCATGTCTAAACCTTGTGGGGTACAGCTAGAACCTCGTAACTATGCAACTCTCATTATAACATCGAAAGAGGAACGGCAGGGATAGAAAGATACGTGAGAAATTGGAAATTTATAGATGGAAAGTAGCGAATGTACTTTTCTACGTATCTATAATATGTTTTGGAGTTGGATCGAAAACTCAACGTAACGAAGAAAATAGTTCCTCTTTAGTACAAAGAAAATTTTACAGTTTACGTAAATTAAATTATTTGATCGATCCAAGAGGGTGTCATTACCGTAACTTCTTCAGCTGGCTGTATATGAATTTATGCCACCCTTTACTTACATACAATTTAAGAATTTTTATTACTATTAGCGCTTTGTACTTGTGTTAAATTTCAATGCTTATTGTTTAACTGTTGTGTTTATTTGAAATTTCCATGATTTGCATACGTATATCTATTTAAAAATCGATATATGAACAAAGGGGGGGGGGGGAATTATTGGAGTTACTTCATAAAATAATTTCATTGCTTTAAAATATAATTTATTTGAAAATACCAAAAATTAATAAATAAATAATAGAAACGGGTGCAAAAAAGTACTAGTTAACGCAACACCTAAAGTAATAAAATTTATTTGTCAGAGTAAAAATCTAAGTAGCGTAAGAAAACTGCAACTGAACTAATAAAATCATTAAAAATAATTTTCACGAAAAGAACTCAATTTTTTTTCCAACTTTCTGTAGTTCACCACTTAGTAATGACTTCATTATCTGAAAGAAATCGTCTGCTCTCACACGAAATTTATAGTATAGGTATGTAATCGTACTGAAAGAATAAGAGTAAAAAAAGATAAAACACGCTCTAATAATGTAATAAAAGACATTAATTTTCTTCACGCGGCATTCGTGTAAACGGTAAGTAACAATAATAAAGTATTTTATTGTGTTATAAATGATTGAAAGAAAAAGGTTGAACGCGGTAGGTGATGAAACCTATTACCTATCGCAATTAAAATATTTTATGCCCCACCCGGTATTTGCACTAACTACTTCTTAAAAAAAACAACAAAAAAACGAACAAATAAGTTATTGCGGATGATTTCATAAGAAAATTCCGGTGTTAACTGAACCGATACTTTTCTGTGTGTGTGTATGTGTACAGATACTAAATTATAGTAACAATTCATAGATCGCTGCGCTGGATCTTGTCAATGGATCACGATATTCAACGGTTACTTAAACTTACATTTCCCATTTCCGGCGGTTACCGGTTAAATTAATTACACTGTGATCGTAAAGTTTTCCTGTTTAAAAGGTGTTTTACTGGTATTGCGCTTTATATTAAAAAAAAAATTATAAGAGGAAATTTCGTACCCGTTTCTCTACTTGCGAAATCGTCGAGTGATGCATTTGCATCACCAAACATATCCTGAAGATCTAAAGGTTCTTTGGATCCTAAGATTAGTTCGTTTCCTGCCGGTATATCTGCGCAAGTTTCGTACCATAACTAAAAAAAAAAAACAGATTTCGTCAAATTTGTACGTTTTTTTTTATTTTTGATGTTTTCGCTTACCTGACCGCTTTGCAGACAATGACGCAAATTCGATTGACTTTTCTTTGATGAACAGTTGATTAGTTTCAGCCAGTTATGGGGTTCTAATGATCCGTCGAGCCATCCTCTTATGCCCGAACCAGCTAATACCTGCGAAGAAAATGTTCCCAGCTTTATTAATGTAGTGTTGAGCTTTATTGTTATTTAGGCATATTTAAACTACAGTGACTTTATACAGGACAGTGATGACAATGGGTGTCTCATTTTTTATTGGTTGTGATTCTGGCAGCCATGTTGCGACTAAAATTTGAATAGTTTGCATTACATTCTTATAGTGTCGGTTTAGTTTTTGTGTAAATTGTTAAAATCTAGACAATATAATGTGGTTTTAAGTGCTAGGATATTGAACGGTGTTTATGTTTTATCACTTTTTTGGACTTTTTTAAGTTTAACTTAGATTTTATAAAAAAAATTAAGTATCTGCTGTTTTTTTATTTCCCACCTACCTACACCATTTTATTTATTTAACTTAAAATTAGGAACTGTATGTATTTAAACATTGTTTATATACATACAGTTCCTAATTTTAAGTGGGAAAACCTGAAAACAAACAATGTTTAAATATTATATACAATTATATGTATAGATACAATTTCTGTAAAAATTAAACATTACCTGCATCTTCAATCGTCAGTTTCTCGCCGCTGTTTATAGAAAAACATACGCGCCAAAGTGTTTTTTATAGCAAATTTTGTAAGCTTTCAATTAGTTTATATAAAAGTTTGTCGTAAAATAAATGGAAACGAAGATATTTAAGAAAAACTGAATACAAATATACATTTTAGTTAAATTCTGTGAAAATATATAGTTTTCAAAGATGTATTTTTACAATAAAGTGCAACTTACGAACGATTTATTGTATTGTATTTCCTACATATAAAGTACTGAAAATAGGATAAAACCAATTTTTAACAAAAATTTAACGGCCATTTTTTAGCGAAAATCGGGATTCTTAATAAAATGTCAATTTTTGAGTAGGTATACCTTTAAAGAGCTGTAACTAGCGAACTGTTTGTCGTACGAACCTCTTCCGACGCTTATCTTACAGGTGCATTAATTATCTTTAAAAAACTATAAGGCACATTACTGTCTACAAGTAGTCAAAACATAACTATTTGCAAAGAAACGCTGGAAAATGAGGAGAATTTTTCATTATTTCTTCCTCTATCGCCTTATATAGATTACCACAATGATATTTCGTGTATTCATATAGATTCAAAATTTAATTCTCTACAACTTTTATTATATGCACTAAGTACGTAGAATCAATAGTTTTCGACTTATTATCGATTTTATTATGCAAAACGAGCAGCGATTGTGTCTTAGAAAAAGGTTTAAATGATTATATCTCTGTCAATATTAATCGCATGGAATTGTTTAAAAACGGAAATTGTTCGCAATTAAATTCTATACAATTTTTATTTGAAGCATTTTGCGTTACCAATGGCTATTCTCGAGGGTGTGCGGTCAATTCGCCCCGGCACTTCGCCCTCGGACACTTCGCCCCGGACATTTCGCCCTCGGACATATCGCCCCCAAGACATTTCGCCCCCTGATATATCGCCCCCAAGATATTTCGCCTAAAAACATTTCGCCCCCGAAACATATCGCCCCCAAGACATTTCGCCTCCGAACATTTCGCCCCCGAAACATATCGCCCCCAAGACATTTCGCCTTTATATATTTCGCCCCCGAAACATCGCCCCAATATTCCATTATCCATTGTCTATTAGCTTATACAGTGGTCCAAATTTCGACGCTCACCATCGGTATCTCGGTTATTAGAGGAGGTAGAGCAGCGGTTAAATAGGGAATGTTTTTTTAGAATTCAATTCTCGCGATAAATCTCGTTTCTAATTCTCTTCAATGTTTTTAGACTTTCAAATAATTTTTAAAGAAACAAAATTTCCTTCAATAACTCCACAGCTTCTAATCTGACCTCTTCTAAATTTTTACAATGTTCGAAAACATTTTCAACACAAACTTTTTGATGTAACACCGTTCTATTTTTAATTTTTTAAGTAATGTGTGCCAGCAATGATTTTCATACGGCAGATGTTATAGAATTTTTATTAGTTAATTGCCTTTGAGAAGAGATTTTCAAAAACGTATAACATGCCTGAAAAATATTTATTTATGGGAGAGATATTAACAAAAACATGTGTTTATCTTTAATAGCACATGAGAAATGTAGGCTTAAAGGTATGCAAGTGCTAAGTAACACTGTGAAATACAAAAACCAGAACCGTGGTTTTGAAAATCTACGAAAATTGTGGAGAATTTGAATGTCACGGGTATTAAACCCTGAAAAACATTCCCTAAGTATTTAACCGCTGCTCCACTTCTTCTATAATAGGTCTACAAATGGTGAGCATCGAAATGTGGACACACTGTATATGTATAACGGATGAAGGCGATGTGAGGGCGATATGTTTTGGAGGCGAAATTGTCGGGGGCGATATGTCCTGGGAGGCGAAGTGTATGGGGGCGATATATCTTGGAGGCGAAGTGTCAAGTGGCGAAATGTCCGGGGGCGAACTGTCCGGGGGGCGAAATGTGCGGGGGCGAACGGGCCGTGGGGCGAAGTGACGGGGCGAAAAGTCCGGGGGCGATGTGTCATGGGGCGATTTGCCCTACAACCATTCTCGAGATATAAGCGAAATACCCGCGATGCGCGCACGTGTTACCGTTTCGCCGCAAAACAGTCGACATTTTAAAACAAATCTATCTCGGCTCCTATTGGTCGTAGAGACAAAAATAAAACACGAAAATGTGCGGAATTTTGTCAGCTACAATTTTCTTAACGTTTTTATTTTTGATAAAATTGATAGGTTAACAAATCTATCTCGGCTCCTATTGGTCGTAGAGACAAAAATAAAACACGAAAATGTGCGGAATTTTGTCAGCTACAATTTTCTTAACGTTTTTATTTTTGATAAAATTGATACTTTTTCAGTTATTTACGAAAATTTGTTTTTTGACACTTTTTCGCCCCCTCCATTTCTCTCAGAGGGGGAGTACGTGTGGGGACTTTTGAACACTTCAAAGGGAGCACAAAGCAAGCCTGTTCCCAAATGTGCAAAGCTGTAACCATTATTTCATCCAAATCGTTAAATTTCGTCTTATTTTACTGGGCTATTTGCTAATACTGTTTGAATTTAGTCGCAACATGGCGCGGAGGCGGGACTTACGCTCTATTGTCGTCACTGTTCTAATAAAGTCACTGTAATTTAAACTATTGATTGCGTTACCAATAATTTTTTCGATTTCGATTTTAATTAGTCCGGCAATGCTCTTTTAAAATGATCCTGTAGATGTAGATGATCATCTATACTTAGGTGGTAAATCAAGACTTTGTCAGGAAAATTGATAATTTCGTGTATTTCAACATCGTGAAGAAAAACAAGTACATATATGAAATCTTCTTGCAATTGTGGTAAATGTTGTCCACCAAATCGGAGGTGGAAAAACGTATTTTATTTTTCACCGATTCTACGTTTATTAGAATGTTATTATTGCTATACATACAGTATGTGATTTATTCATTATTTCTTGAGATAACTAGAGTTTATGAAAATTCTTTGGGCGCAAGGCGATCATTGTGTTCCAACAGAAATATGTTAAGCAAAAAACTTTTTCTCGGAATTCTAGCAAAAGGTATTCGTGAGATCCCTGAAGCTTTCACTTCAATATACGAATAGCAAGCTTCAGGAAATTTGTTCTATCCATAGTAGTAATAACGAAACAGATGCAAAAATTGTTTATTTCCTTTTTAGGCCTTAGCTTAAGTCATTAAAACCGTTAAAATTCACTCGACGATTTTTACTTTCCCGAAAAAAAACGAACTAGAGGTTTTGATGAATCTCGACGTTTTGAGTCCCCCTGAATCCAAAACATCCATCTTTGAAAAATGTTTGCCTGTGGGTACGTCATGGCTGTGGAGCCTAAACTACTGGACTGATTTTGATGAAATTTAAAACGAAGGCCTATAAAAAAAACTTCATCGGTAAAACAAGCTTCTCATCAAAATCGACCCAAAGGGGCCCAAACTAGGGGCGTTATTTTGGGAGCAAACATTCAAATTTTAACCCAAATTAATTTCCCTTGGTAAAAAGTTAGTAGACATGGTAACAAGTAAAACGCCGTTTTTCGTTTGTTTCTAAATTGAAAATGGCGGCCAATATAGCAATTCTCCAAGTTTTTACTTTTTAGGGTGGAGCTCAACCGTAACTTAACAATTAAAATTTGAAAATTGGAAATTGTAGCCATTGGATGGCCAGAACTTTTACTTATAATTGATAAGGAACAAAAATTTAACGTGGCCAATTTAGTGGTTCCCAAAATTGGTCAAAAATTGAAAATCGATATTCTCAAAACCTGCTCCGAGCATTTTTTTATTTTTTTTAAATGTTATACAACATAGTTCATGAAAAGCTATTGGCACTATATTTATTTCTCTATTTCGCATAGGGGAAGGGGGATGAATGTTTGAAGTTGAAAATTTTAAAAATTCATAACTTTTTTGCTAACAAAGATGAAGAAGTAAAATTGTAGAGTGAAGTAAAGGACATACGACTCTATTAATCGAGTATAATAATAAGTGTACCAATTTACTTCCGGCCTAATCGGAAATGAACAAAATATTAAAAATATTTATGACATACCCTGTATATTATTTCAGGAGAAAATCAGAAATCATTTTCTGATTACAACTATACTACACACTACATATTTCTTTTTTTTCTCTCCGGAAATTATCAAAATACCTAATAAAAATGTATATGAAATACCCTGTATATTGTTTTAGGAGAAAATCAGAAATCCTTCTAGCTTCTTTAAGGCCCATTCACCGAAAATACGACTTTGTGGTACGTCGCCCGGCTTCAACCCCTCCACCAATTGTATTTTGTATGACTTTAGATTGGTCCTTCGTAAAATCTTCCCGGTGGTCGAATACCTAACACAAACCCAATTGCTGCGATCGGCAACGGATGCGGCAATATTCTCCTCGGTACGCACTGTACGGATACGGGTTGGTGGATTGATATTCAATAGAGTGAAACTGGTGCGAAATTTGGTCACAACGGCTTGAATAGCCTGCTCGGTGGGTCGATTATGACGACCATAATATGGACGTAACTTGCGAAACACAATTTTCATAGAGCACGTATTTGGATAATAAAATTGAATGATTTGCAAGCGTTGCTCGTTTGTCAATCTATTTATAATGAAATGGGCAAACTGAACATTTTTGACTTTGACATATGTTACGAATCACCCTTTACATACAAGGTGTAGCAATCTTACGACAAAGTTCGGTATATGGCTTATTTCAAGAGATATCAAAAAATGTTGTTAAGAAAAATAATAGATGCCTTTAAAGACCATATTTCGAAATTATTTTGAATTATACAGAGTGTTACATAACTCCGCTACAAACCAAACATATGATTTTTTAAATGAGAGCCCCTGCATATTATGCCAAATTCGGATTGACCACATTTTTTGGAATCTTTTGCTACGTTATACAGAGTCCTTTAAAAGTTATGGACACGTTTATGTTAAAATCGTAGCTAAATCAACGCCCTCTGGCATACTGTACGTTACAGATAAAAACAAGTGCTTGCCTAATCGACTTTCCTAATATGATATAATATCCCCTCATTCCATTAAAATTCAATTATATTCACTTTTGTGTACAGGGTGGGTCGAAACTCAGACCTTTCATTTTTGTTCTTCTTTTAAATGGAACGCCCTGTATTTAACAGCACAAATAGAATCTTTGATTATGTAACTTTAATTTTTGTTAAACATTCCCTATACCCAAAGTTTATAAAAACAGAGTTATTTTGTAGTATTGGGCATAAGGACAAAAATTTGTCGACAGGGTTTTCCATGTGGTACTTCAATTTTAAGAGGAAGAAGAGATACAGGAAAGAAGTGGAAAAGCAAATACAGAGCTTAAGGAAAGAGAGAGATATATGGAGGTATTTAAAGAAGGAGAGAAAGAAGAGGACCAATTGAAATGGGCAGAGCACTGCAATGAGATGTTAGAGGGAAAGAAGGAAAGGAGGAGAGTTACAGTGATAGAACTAGAAAGAGGGCGAGAGAGGGGGGAACAAATAGCAGGAGAAGACTTGGTAAGAGCTTTAAAAAGGATAAAAGGGGGAAGGGATACAGGGACCACAGTGTAAACAAATGGGAAAAAAACAAAGGAGAATTTGACAAACATCGGAATAGAGAAGGGTTTCCGGAGGAATGGAGGAAGGGGATAATATGTCCGGTATGCAAGGGCGGGGATTTGAAAGAGGCGAAAAACACTTCAATTTTCTTCAATAACGGTGATTATAAAAATAGATGGATAGTCACAAAAGTTATTTTGTCCAGATATAGTAGATGCTCTTGTTTTTGAAAAATATCTGTTTACTTCAAGCATTCTACCTGATGCTCATTTTATATAAAACATTCGCAGATACGTACTACTATGAATGGATCATCAAGAAAGGCTGATATTAAATTGAGAATAAAAGTGACATCTGAGATGTAAGAAACCGTGACACGTCAAAACAGCCCCGTCAAAATAGCCCCGGCAAAATAGCCCCGACAAAAAGGCTTGCACACAATACAGCTCAGTATAAAACAGCCCCGTCAAAATAGCCCAGGCAAAAGAGCCCCGTCAGAATAGCTCGCACAAAACATCTCCATGCCCAAATAGCTTCGCGTCAAAAACAGCCGTGTGCTGATTTTAGTATTTTTTTAAATTGATACAAAAATGGGAATGTAATACTAAACAACGTTTTAAACTAAAACGAATGCTAACCTAAGCGTAGATTGATGCGAGGTTAAAGGTAGGTTTAGTATATTTTTTTCAATTGAAACAAAAACGGTAATGTAAAACTAAAGAACGTTTGAAACTAGAACGAATGCTAACTAAGCGTAGATTGATGCGAGGTTAAAGGTAGGTTTAGTATATTTTTTTCAATTGAAACACAGCGGGAATGTGGTACTAAACAACGTTTTCGAAAAATAGTGTATTTCTATATAATGACGTCATTTACCCTTAATTTAATATCTCAGGTGGTCAACCGGGAATATTAGTGATTACTAATTACACCAAAATATTCTGGGTGGCGAAACAGGACGAAAAATCAGTTAAGATGTCTAGGTGGTGAAACGGGAGGTGGCGAAAGAAGAATGAATCTACAATAATTGTTTCTACGGTAATTAAGTTTTACTTAGCTTTAAGTATAGCAAAATATTAAATGTAATCAATATTTCTATTCTTTCTATGTTTTGAAATGGTTATTGTGTCGGGGTGAGGTATTTTGTACCCAAGCCTTTTTCTCGGGGCCATTTTGACGGGGCTGTTTTAGACAGAGCTATTTTGTGTACAAGCCATTTTGTCGGGGCTATTTTGTCGGGGCTATTTTGGGTGGGGCTATTTTGACGGTGCACCGTAAGAAACATAGCGTATATACCCAGTAATGGCAGCATTAGTTCTGTAATTTTAGGATGTTACTGAACGATCATTAAATATAGAGTATGAACTGTGTACGATATTTTCTTAAGCAGAATTCTAAAATAAGGGTTGATACGATTTACTAGATTTGAAATTGTGATTATGATACTGTAAAACTCTATTCTCTGTGACTAATAGTTGTTATATGGTGATGAATATGTCATCCTAAATGACTTGAGGTAGATAATAGAGCAATCCTGTTATATTATCGCGATGGATTTGTTAAAATATTTCAGAAGAAACCATAGATTGCAAATATTGACATAAAGAAGAATAGTTCGCAAAATCTTTCAAGGCGTCTTACAAAAGTCAAAAAGGTATGGGACAACCATTCTTGTGTCTGGAAAATAGAATGGAAAAGCTCTAAAGGTAAACATATTAATAAGCGGAGTACAAGTAACGTAAATAGTGATTCCCCCAAAACTCGGTGACAAAAAATGTTATACAAAGCTGACAAAGAAATATTTACCAAAACGTTATTTAACTGAATCCAAAAGCAATTACCCCCAGGACCCCAAACAAGGTTTTAATTGTAATGTAAAAATTATTGTTGAAATAATTCAAACTAGTGAAGTAATTTGCAAATTGATTACCTTACTTTGGTAAATGGTTAGCAAATACCATAACGAACCTCAAAAAGAAATTTGGTGAATCGGAACCAATTGAACGATTATCGTGCAAAGAGGTTGATTCCAAAAAGTATTAAAATATTAAAACAATGAAGAAAATTGCATAAACCAATTAGATAAACATAGTAGGTAACCTTGACACCAAAAATAACTAGTTCTAGAAAATACGGAAATTAGAACAAGAAAAGGAGATATGAACCTCCATTTCGTGATTTAAATACAGAGAAGTGGAAAATGTACATTATATAAGTCAAAAATAAAAATTTGCGTTAGTGTTTGAAGCAACCAATGAGGGATAAGGTAACATTTAGGAAGTAACTTCCTCAATTAAAAAACTGTAAATAATGCGAAATGTACGGCCATTTAATTCATTTATCAATCTAACACGTGAACTTTGCCGAATGACGATAATCCCCTAAAGCAACGTTCATAGAACGTATAGAATGAATCCAATTCACAGCAATTAAACTTCGGTCGCTTATACTAAGGGTAAAACAAGGGGTGTGCGGTCGTCAAGAGGTGCCCTAATTGTCGGAAGCAGCCGCCCTTAAACCCCTTAATGGTTTGATCCTTAATCGCGTCATTATATCCTTCTAAAAATCTACAGAGGAAGAAGCTCAATTTCCAAGTGGATGAAAATAGAATTTCTTCTGCGCGCGAAAGGGAAGTGTTAATTGATAAGGTTCGTATTAAATTTTTGTGTTGCGGTTCGGCTCTGTTGGTTTACGTATAATTCAATCGCTTTACTACAATTTCGTGTGAAATGTCCTTTACGCCTAATAAATACCACAATGGAACCTTGTAGGTACAAGAGAAGGACAAAATGTTTTTGCGCATTCAATATGTACCTACGTATACACACTATGATCTATTTACTTGTTTAAACATACACACATACACACTTTCCAATAATAATTGTACTTTCTAACCGTATACTTTACATTATTTTTATTTTGTAAGTAATGAATTATTTAATTAACTGCATTAATTGACATTTCTAGTAGAGTTATATGTCTTCGGATAATTGCAATCGCCAGTTTCATTAACTTATTAGGATTTTCACATTAATTAACGCGATATGCGAACAGATAATATTTAATTTATTACAACATTATGTGCGTTTCGCATTTCATTTCAATATTACGCTCTACCGATTATTACCTGTTGTAATATAAGAATCAGTTCAGCGACGCAGACATCTTGTAAGATTAATAACGCGTGGGCAATCCCTGTTTACAGTGATAAGGCGTTGATTTCAAGGTCCACACTCGCTAATATCAAAAAAGGACAGATAACATTCAAGGGATAGATTAGAAATCATACCGGTCGAGGTGGTAATGCGACGATTTTTCAATTTTTCAAAATTTAGACTGGGGTGACTCACAAATGGGCGATTGCGACCAAAATTTTGTAAAATTGTTGCATAATATCTACATTGTCGAATATGTTAATAGTACTTTGTATGCAGCTAGATGACGACGACCTTGCCAATGAGGGCATGGGAGCAACACTTGAAAATGTTGACACTACACGAGGAAGAAGTAACGCTCTACTTTTCGATCTTGCAGAATGATGGGACGAAACCCACTGAGACGTATTACACAAATACAGGGTGATCGTGAACGTATCAACCTCTTCCAAAATAACTCTTAGCGATCAACAGAATATCCTGTCTTAGATCAGATTAATTGAAAAGTCCCTGACCGTCATAAAAAAAAGAATACCTATAGCATAAGAAATTCCTTAATAATTCTCCTCCAAGTTCAATTCACGTCGTCTAACGATGTTTTAATGTTCTAGTAGGATATCGTCCTTGTGAGCCATTTCGTTCAACTAGTCAAAACAGGCAGCAATAATTGGACCTTAGGATAAATTATAGTCCGAGGGATTCAGGTCAAGCGAAAAGAATCGATAACAATTTAATACACATTGATATGATGTTACTCCATTTTTTCCTGTTTGGTATCCAAGTAGAGCAGCATAGTACATTCCATTAAATAGTTCACGTTTAGATAATCAACGGTAGTATTCCAAAACCGGAAGCCATAGGTTTTTCGGCAGATGAAACGATTTTGGTCCCTTTTGGCCCAAGTTCTCCTTTGGCTGTTCACTTTTTAGATTGCTGTATTATTTATAGAAAATAGTGTTGAATCCACGTCTCTTCCAGCGGATTGCATTTCGTGTAAGATTTCTTGCTAGTTAATCTCTTCAACGCTTATCAGATTCCGTCGAAGGTTCATGTGAAACGTACACATTAAGAAAATCTAGCTATGTTTGCCACTTCGAAATTCACGACATAGATTTTTTGGCATCGTCTTCTCACTTCAATCAATTTAGGTTTCCGGTTAAAAAAAATTAAAAATTGAAGTGTTCATTAAACCAAAAACACCAAAAAGGTTTATAGAATTTAAGTTTTGTAACGATAAATGTCAAACTGTCTCAGAGTTACCTCACAAATTGGACTTGCCTACATGGCCAGTTTCGCATTTTTAATTCGTATCGCAATGCTTCTCCGATGTCCTTCTAATTGATTGAATATAACGGTAAATGAAATGGAGCAGTCAGCGTTGCACGATTTGCAGTAGCATCGGATAAGAATAAAGCAAGGAAAATATAATTCCAAGTGATCTACTACAATTATTATTAATATTTAGTAAGTATATCTATGTTGATTACAGTCCTTCTACGGAAATGGACAGGATGAAATTAATACTATAAAAATTTCAGGCCAATGTTACTGCATAGTAGAATAAGTGAAAATCCTTGATTCATTTTGAAAACTAAAAGCTCGTCAGCATCGAACAGTGCAGTCGTGTTTTCAACCTTAGGCGATGTTTTCCTTGCTAAGCTACTATAAGAAATTATTAGCACTTTCACAATGAAGTGTGTTTATATTTCCTTATTATTATCCTTATATATCCTGATTCCTGCAGAAATTTCTAGAAGTTTCTTTCTCAGAACCAGCCCGAAAAGAAAGACTTCAGAAGCAAATCAATCAAAGTCCTCGAAAATGCGATAGTTTCCCATTTCGTGGCAACATTACGGCGCAACATCACAATGAACGTACTTCATACCATTAAATTACCTATACAATATTATATTAGCCGCTTACCCGCACCTTCTCCATTTTCTACAACTTTCTACAACGAATAATTTTTATGTTCTATTTATTTTCCGCGAATAAGCTCCCAGTCGGTATGATTTTTTCTAATATCTTCAATAACCATCGTTATATTTCAGCGAATTTACACAAATTATACACTTAAACCATCATCATGAATCACTCTGTCCATTGGTGAAAACCGCATGAAAATCCGTTCGGTAGTTTTGAGTTTATCGCGTTCAGACGGACAGACAGACGCGGCAGGGAGACTTTGATTTATAATTAAATGATTATACGAGAGTGATCCACAATCTAACCTCCGTTTTGAAATAAAAATAAAACCAGTTGAAATACAAAAATTGCATTATATGCATCTTAAAACTACAACTTTTCTCTACTTTTCGACATAATCTCCAAACAAATTCAAGCATTTGTCATATCTTTTAGCAGTTTTTGAAATTCCCTCCGCATGAAAATCTGCCTTCTGCGAACGCAATCAACCTGTCACGGCATTTTGAAGCTCTTCGTCATTGGCAAAACGCTGAGATGCAAGCCATAGTTTCATGTATGGAAACAAGTGGTAATCACTGGGAGCCAAGTCCGGGCTGTAAGAGGGGTGACCAAAAACGTCCCATTTGAACTTGGTCGGTTGTTCTTTGAGCTGTGTGACCAAACACAACACCAGATGCTAGCATACCACGACGCTTGTTTTGGATTGCGCGTCGTAGTCTTTTTAATGTTTCACAATACACTGTAGAAGTGATTGTCGTACCACGCGCCATAAAATCAACGAGAAAGGTGCCCTTAGCATCCCAAAATACCGTAACCATAATTTTCCTCGTAGAGAAAGTTTGACGGGTTTTCTTTGGCTTTGGAGAATGTGTATGACCCTTAGATTATAGAAAGGTAATATTCTAAGTATGGCCCCATTGCATTGACTGTTGTTTTGTCTCCACATTCACATAGGCTACCCAAGTCTCATCTCCAGTAACGATTTTCTTCAAAAATTCTTTTCCTTCACCTTCGTACCGAGAAAGAAAGTATATGGC
Organism: Pyrocoelia pectoralis; assembly: GCA_036250285.1. Lineage (NCBI taxonomy): Eukaryota > Metazoa > Arthropoda > Insecta > Coleoptera > Lampyridae > Pyrocoelia > Pyrocoelia pectoralis. The sequence goes on from CM070080.1 coordinate 31,295,061, forward strand.
AGAACCCATTCTTTTGATGTTTTGGTCGTCGGTAAGAAGTTTTGGTACCCATGGTGCACAAAACTTGCGATAACCTAATTTTTCTGTCACTACACTCTTGTAGAAGACTCCTAGAAATGTAATGATCGGAACGTTCCAAGATTGTGAAGGGACGGCCTACACGAATTGTTTTATTCACTCTGTTCAGTAAGTCGTCACCGACAAGAGATGGCCCACCGCTCCTGGCTTCATCGTGCACGTTAGTTCTTCGGTTTAAAAAAAAACGTACCCATTGAGGGACTATACTTTCACTCATGTTTGGGACATACACCGCACATAATTCACGATGAATTTCAGCTGCTGAGTGCTTTTTCGCACAAAGAAATCTTACGCACTTCACACTTGGCGGGATTTTCTATTACGGCACTCATGTTTTCAGTTTAGAATTTGAGAACGCGTGACCGTACAATACTCTACCTTGCACAGCTCGAAGCGTAAAGAATCACTGCGCACACTGATGTTGGAATGGTGGTGCTACTCCCACTACTTACCGCGCTACACATAAACGGATGTTAGATTGTGGATTACCCTCGTATGATACATTCCACGTCATAATATGATACGATACTTACTGCGAATATCGCACTAAACTACTTCTTCTTAATTGTTGGGTAATTGAATTTTTTCAAAAAGATACAAACTTCAATTTCTGTTATTTTCAAGGTTTTATGTGGTAACATTGTAGTAAAATTCTAATGAACATACTATAACTTTAAAGCAATATGACTTGCAACTTAATTGTAACATCCTCCATGTTCGTCTCAGTCTGGCACAAAGTCTACTTTCTTGCGCTGAAGGTCATCTGGATTAAGATAACTGACAATAGATTATTTTTCTACGAAAACTAATGGCTAAGGCTAGTGGTCTCCTCTTAATTGGAAATGGTTTTCTAATTTGTCCCAACTCAGCCAACGATTACGTTTTGTGGTTTTGAAATAAGCAATACTTCATCATGACTACTACAGTCGAAGGTTCTTTATCGCTAAGCTGAAGACATTCATCGAAGAATATATCGCGTATGTGAAAAAAACATTAAAAGTAGTGTTGTGTAGGATTTATCCTGACGTTCGAATTGATGTCCATGAAATAAGACCGTAGATAAAGATGAAATAATCGAAGTTATGGACACTGTCGCTTGTTCGATCAACTCTTTATGGTTTTCTTATAAAACTCTCAAATTCCATAAATCTTGTGCACTATAGGACCCTAAACATCTCACAGGCGTCCACAAATTTCAACGAATCAGTTCTGCCCTAACGCTATACGAGTATAACAATGGGATCGATTGTACCCTTGCCGTTGGACGAAACGTAAGTCCAGTTCGTGAATTTTGGACCACAAAGTACAAAAAAATATTCTATGCGCACTAACTCGAGTTTATGGTTCCTGTAATTTTGAAATCGTTAAATAATATTTTTGCTGAAGTTTATAGATGATAGAACCACAAGTGCAAGAATAACTTGTGTGCCAACAATTTCTACTCGTTTTCCCTGCATTGACAATGACCCAGGCGTGATTACTATATTATATGGACGTAGTAAGATAATACTGGAATATCTCAGTGTTATCATCACTTATTCAACAACCATGTGATACTGGCCAAAACGTTGTTTCCACGAAAGTGGTGCTATTCTGACATCTGTTGATCCAAATTCATGAGATTACCAAAAATGTATAACATTCACTCAATAGTCACCGATATGTAATCTAATGAGTTTGGGCGTTTTATTAACGAAATTGATTCATCTAATAATTTTGATTGGGTAAATTTTGCTCCACAACTTTTGCCCTGGTCTACGTATGGGAATTATATTGAATAGTTGCACATAAGACCATAAGCTATAGGTAATCTAGCGAAAGTACGAAGTCAACGATACGTGATCTAAGAAATTAGATTCTAAATTTTTTACCATTCCCGATCAATACGAACCACTGTAACTTTTATCCCCGTTCACCTAAGGACCTGAAAATTAATAGTGTTCTTTTTTGATCTATAAAAAATCCGTATTTTGAAACTTTTGATCTTTTCTAAAAATAGATTTCTCATACACGTACGTACGGACGGACAACGCAACGGTACAAAACTAATGACGATCTGAGGATCCTTACTAAAGTAGATACTTTAATCCTTCGTATTCTTCTGTACGAAATACAGTTGAGTTTAATTATACTCTTGTAGCTTTTTCATTTAAGGACTAAGAATGATATGAAGATAGATTGAAATGTATTTGCAACAATTAAATTACATAATTAATAAGACCATATTATAATTAAAAGAGAGTAGCTAAGTACAACCGCTATAAATGAGAATTTGGAATAGAACTAAAAAAACTTGTCTTTAACAAAATAAACTTGCAAAATATTAACGTTAGAGCCAATTATGAAGTAGTGTGGCCCAAGTTAAATAATATACCAAGTTCCTAACATTATGAATTAGGAAAATGATTATCCTCAATTGTAACAAAAATCAAGCATTTAATACAGGAAAGGACATTCATTTTCACAATATCACTGTGATTCCTTGAATAATCATAAGAAAATGGCATTCATTGCAAAACATTGGAAAGACGTGAATTATTTTTATTCCTCTGAATGTTAAAATATAAATCACTATAATCACGCCTTGCGTGTGAGAACAGAAATGTTTATCAATATCCTGTCATTCATAATCGATCTTCAAGTAGTCCATCTAGTTACATAATTATATCTACCCACTGATAAAGTTAAACGGTGAGAACCGTATTCTGGTAAAATTAAAGTAGAAAAGCACAGGACTGTAACCTAATCAATTTAATTTATGTAAGAAGTTATTAAGACCATTAAAATGTTGCAAAATACGTCATTTCCATATCTTAGTAAGAGTGACGATCTGACATATATGTCTTGTAATTAAGTCGCAATTAATGGAATGATTAATTCCTACTAATGGGGACAAGAACTGTAATGGACTGAAACCTTGCGCCATCTATAACCGCGTGCGTATACCACAATGTAGATCACCTGAAAACCTTTCACCTGTAACTACCTGTTAATAACCGATGTAGGTATACAAATTACCTTACTCACCATAAGATGTCAACACTTACAAAATTACATTAACATTCTTCAATCATCAGTCATAAATGTTCAAAGATGCCTACACAAGAGTCAGCTGCAAATTTTCCACGTGATTTCCTTGGCTTTCCTTTATCAGAATTTCCACATTCTGCACATTTCCACCGTTTGTAATTTAAGACATCTGTTTCATTCTCTATATTAGATATAAAAGTCATTTTTCAATTTTAGAATGTCGATATTAATTTTTAGTTTCCAAAAAACATGATTTTCTTACCTTTTTATGAATGTGGGAGCTTTCACTGTATCTTAAAGATTAATGAAAATACAATTTTTAATCTGACATCTATGTTTTCCACTTTAATATGTTATTTAAATTGAAGCACATTCTCCATTTGTAATAAAATAAACTCTTTTGCATTTCTCGTGTATTTCAGTAACAAGTTTCGTCACAGCAAGACGTCTTCCATATAATTTTAATGAATATTTATTGTTATGAATAGAAAATACTTAAGCGTATTTAACAATTTTCATCAAGATCCATATAAAATTTATGACGGAATTTGCTTATTCCGTATTTTACTTCTCTGAGTCTTCGACGGAACTAATCATTGTTTAAAATAACGTGTTTTGGATTATTCTGTACATGTGAAAATGATAAATATGCATGCTCAATGCTCATCTCTTCATTGTCATTTATAATTAAAAAGTTGCTTCGGTAAAAACTAGAGTTTAGAAGAAACGACTTTATAAAAGGACAGAGGAGTTTAAGACGCCATAATTATCTACAAAACAGTAAACAATTACAATGTAATAATCTCAAAAACACAAATAGTATCAATTAATGTTTTGGTGGTCACAGTCAAACTAACAGAGTGAGTGAAAAGTGTTGACATGCAAATTGATCGTTTGCCAAATTTCGGTAAATATTTTAGGTTCATTCACAGCTACAGATTTTGGGAAAATGGCGATATTAACGCCCTTCACATGATTAATTTTAAGTGAATGACACACTTTAACATTTTTACAATGTTGACTTCGAGAACTATACTCGATGTGGCAGTCGATTGTACTAAATTCGGTCCGAATTCCACTCGAAGATGACGCAACTCTCTCGAACCAAGTTCAACTTATTGTTAATGAAATGCACTTGTCCTAATTTTAGAAGAATAGATCGTGTTTTAAGAGTTCCGTGCAATGCAGAAACGATCTGAAATCGAGCACACAACGTCCATGACCACGTTACACAGAAGTGTCAAAAAGGAAATATGTTAACTAGTTCTTTATATCAACCTAGAAATTCAGGAAAAGCTGACAGTCATCAACGTATGTGAGTTTTCAAAGGTTACGAGTGAAAAAGCTCGGTTCGTTCCTCAATCGTCAAACCCTGAAAGTAATCAAAGGAATACCATGGCAATTCTTGGCTCTTTAGATTTTATACTTAACACGTTATAAAAATACAGGAACAAGGAATATTGTATTGGTATCCTTTACCAAGGAAACATTTTTCGGTCATTTCGCTTGCCAAATCGTGTGCATAGGAAGTCTGTGTTTGCGAAATCAATAACAATCTAAAAAGGACCAAAACATAATTATCGAATTATCGAACATGAAAATGCATGCGATGATTTATGTTCTCACTATGAAACAAAGGGGTAAGAAGAATGGTAGAACCAAATTGATCCAGCGAAACAGTTGATTATTTGATAAACAGTATTAAAGCGTGTAGTAGTATCAATAAAAAGCTCGGGAAAAAGCAGTAAATAAGACACGAAGCCTCCACTTGTAACAATGTAATAAAATGAACCTCGACTTCAAGAATCCTAATAAAAAGCTCTGGATTCCCTGGGTTTGCCGTTCCGAGGATGAGAGGAAAAGTTACATCCATAACGAGAAGTACTATGGAAGTAATCGATTCGATCATATTATAAAATGGGGAACCATGAAAACAGGGCAAACTTTGATTCATAAAAGGCAAAATCCTTAGAAATATCGCAAGTTCCGGAATGTGATTACGATTCCAGTCATAAAAGGAAAAGGGTTCGAAAACTTCAGTTTGGTGAGCTTTCAGGAGATTCCGTTACAATGTTTAGTCGAAGATGCTTTCGTGTAATACTTGCCTCGTGATTATCGACAATTTGACATCAGAACTATATGAAATAACCACCGTACCAGAGACGTTTTCTGCTCTAATTAAACAAATGCAGCTCTGGAGAGAAAAATTACAAGTAGAAAGAAAGAGACTTTTGCAATATATTAAAGATGAATTGGAACCTTCTGTTCGTAAAGGAATAAAAGATCGATAAGTTGAACCGTGAAATACTTTGCACAAATGATCGCACACAAATACCTTTTTTGAGCGTATTTCATTATTCCTTCAGTTTAGATGCAAGTGCAAAGTTTTATTAAGCTGTTATGTTCTTTGAAAGTAAATTCAGGTGCTTTTTTTGGAAAAAAATCCACTATATTCTTTAGGATTCTTAAATGACATAATTCAATAATGTCAATATTAGTCGAAAATGCAAGTATCATCAAATTTTATAACCTCCTTTAACAAGAACTGCGAGAAAGACATATTTAATGTTGGGAAAAACGAGATTATGTAAAAGAAAATGAATTTTATTACATTCAGGCTGCTGAATATTGAACCTACAAGAAATGCTTAGCAAGTCCTGTTATACTGCTGTTTCTTATAGAATTTTAAATGATATTGAAAGATCTGGGTTGAGTATCGAGCACGAAAACACTTCCTGACCTGGATCAATTGACATGAGATCAGAGATGCAATACTGACTATGTGACTATAAAATGTTTATACCTTGCTGAAGAAAATAATGTTTATCTCATTTTCTTTTTTCCAAAATCTGCTCACTTATTAAAACCACCTAATCGTGGACATTTTGTCAGTATGTAAACTCTATTGGCGACAAATTTTAGCAAAATGTAGCAATTGAATTGTGGAAATGGAGCTAACGATAGCCGCCAAATGCTTTAGAGTAGGAGCTTGAAGCGGCAAGAAAGTAGTTGGATTCGGGATTACGATGGGAGGGTGGTCAGAAGTCCACGCACACGTAAGGCACCTATTCGGGCCCTTTGTGCTGCCTCCCTAATTAGAGTCGTTCAGCCCCGCAACGTCACACAAGCCATCCTACACGTAAGATAAATCTGAGGAGGCTGGACGGAGAAGCGGCTCTGATCTAGGCTAGGAGTCCCCCAATATGGATCGTCTTAATTCGACGAGTACGGGACACTCACAAAGTATGTATTGCACTGTCTCGTCGTCTGTCTAGCATCCTCTACAGGATGGTGATTTGACCAAGTCCATGCGGTGCAAGAAAATAGCAAGTGAATAAAAAAATTCAATAATCGTATGTAAAAGGTACACCAGAACTAAGTAAAAGGAGTACCTAATCGTTGAAGTATTTAAAGTGAAAGAAATTTGAAATTTGGATGTTGCCCGCAATAAGAAAATTTTGATTGCTAAATAAAATGTAGAGGGATGTATTTGTTAACGAAGTCTATACGACTTTTATAAAAATACTCAAAGGGAAGAGCTTGAACAAGAGGAAGAGAGAGGAACTTCTTCACTCACAATTGAAGATTAAGCATGTTGTAATATTATTGTATATGTTTTTAGTTAAATGTACAGAATAGTTGGAAAGGCTCTGGAGATAATCCCATAAGCATAACGACTTGTGATACGAAACGTGCTGAAGAAAATGCGAAAGTGCAATAATTCCTTTTACAAATTATTATAATTAATACATTTGTTATGCAGGTGCACAAACATCCAGTATTTTCGTTTTCCCAAAGATCCAACCAGTGATAGCACTACACAAACGCCCATTACTTTATTAAGTGGTAGACACCGCTTATCCCAATGACGTAACGAACAGGTATATACCATGTCGTAAGTAAACTATGTTGTCGCGTAAGATTCAAAACAACTAAAAAATCTACGCGTTTACCCAAAAAACTGAATATTTATTAGTCGATAGTCAAATTGTACAAGTACACAAGTCATCTTTCAATTACTATACAAAAAATGTCGATCATTTCGTTATCATGTTTAACCGGTGAGCGAAAGGTTTAAGGTTAACGAAACTAATCGACGTTCCTGTTCTACTTGGTCAAAAAAACTGATAAGATACCTACTATAATGACCTTAGTGAATGAAAATAATTTGTCAGTTGTGGCTCAGATTTAATTAACAACATGATGAAGTCCGGAATCACAAAGGGATTAATAGTTTAAGAAATAAAACTTCCAACCTTCCCTTGAAACTTTAATAAATCGGGAACCAATTGATGAAAGATTCGAATAGCTTTTGCACGATGGTGATGTACAATTAGTATAAGTTGTGCGACATGTTTCGAGAACTGACTGTTCTCTTGATAACTAAAATAAACACATTAAAAACATCTTCCTTAAACAGTTCAACTTACCTAGAAACTAATCTAGCATAAAATAGGTTAAGTTAACATAATATACTTAAAAATCTTAAAGTCTTCAAAAATCGTCAAAACAATTATAAAATTAAAGGGCCCTCGCAACGAGGAACCCAGGATGGCCTGAAGGGCAATGGAAAATGAGGGATGAATAAAATTATGGAGAAAAAGAGGGTGAACGCAAGTGAAAGGAATGAATGACGATGGACGACGACAAAGCAGGGTAACCAACCAACTAAAATGAACTAGGGGAAAAAAGCCAAGTAACTAGGTGGGGAATATACAGTGTGTACTAATAAAAGTATTGTCGTCGATTTTAACAATACTTTGAATGAACTAGGGGAAAAAAACCAAGTAACTAGGTGGGGAATATACAGTGTGTACTAATAAAAGTATTGTCGTCGATTTTAACAATACTTTTATTAGTACACACTGTATATTCCCCACCTAGTTACTTGGTTTTTTTCCCCTAGTTCATTTTAGTTGGTTGGTTACCCTGCTTTGTCGTCGTCCATCGTCATTCATTCCTTTCACTTGCGTTCACCCTCTTTTTCTCCATAATTTTATTCATCCCTCATTTTCCATTGCCCTTCAGGCCATCCTGGGTTCCTCGTTGCGAGGGCCCTTTAATTTTATAATTGTTTTGACGATTTTTGAAGACTTTAAGATTTTTAAGTATATTATGTTAACTTAACCTATTTTATGCTAGATTAGTTTCTAGGTAAGTTGAACTGTTTAAGGAAGATGTTTTTAATGTGTTTATTTTAGTTATCAACCTTTTAATTTATTAATGACATTTATATAATTTCGCTTGATAATGAGAACAGTCAGTTCTCGAAACATGTCGCACAACTTATACTAATTGTACATCACCATCGTGCAAAAGCTATTCGAATCTTTCATCAATTGGTTCCCGATTTATTAAAGTTTCAAGGGAAGGTTGGAAGTTTTATTTCTTAAATTTAATTAACAATACATTCGTTCTATTTTCGAAGTGATAGTTATAGTGTAAAAATCAAATGTTTGGAGGTTAATTTACACGACGATCTCCCATATTTGGGTAAGTGCAATCTTTGTATGGCAGTATTGATTGATTATATTAACAGTTTCTCACTTTTGGGAAATTACCAATTTTCCTTTCTTTCGTTTGTTTAGTTGCGCCAAAATCCAAGTGGATTTTGTGTGGGATGGGCATATAAATATAAACATTGTTAAATTTGTTTGTTCAGTACCTATTTTCCCTTCTAAATATCGTAGAAATAATCATTGCTTTTTATTGCAGATGCTCCAGCCGTTCTTCGTAAATAAGGTAAGTGGAAACTTTTTTATATAACTTATAGTAGTAGTAGGTAACAGAACACCTTAACAATATTATCTAGCACTGTTCTCGTAATTATTTATTGGGGTTAGTGCAAGTAAATAAAGAGTGAAAACAGCCCTATTTCAGAATTTGAGACATTTACATTGTTAGGTAAATAATGTAATCCTATTCCGATCAAATATGATAAATTATTACATACATAAGTATTAAATTTTAATTTAATTTACGTACATACCTATTTATTCGTTCAGAAGATCACGCGGGCTATTGTATACAAGACATGTCACGATGACAACCAAAAATACATTGAGCACTTAATTAAATTTATAATGCAGATATTGCGTCAAGAAGTGGAAGGTTCCGGAGAGTAAGAACTTCTTAATTTTTATAAAAAGATTATGTGTCGAGAGTGATTTGAAGTATTGAGGCAAATGTCTATACCAAGCTTAATGTTCCATTCTATTGCATGTTCATTCACTATTTAAATCATGGTAATGGTGGTTATTCTGTTGCAATAATGAATATTATGTTGCAATAATGAAGTCAAAAGAAAATAAAAATCAAAGATCCAAAAAAGCAACATAACTTTATATTAAAAAAACAGCGACAGTTAAAAGGAGATAAAAAAGGGGGAAAAGAAAGAAAATTCTCTAATGGCTCAATAGATTTAATAATATTTAAGAAAATCATGCATGTTATATCTACTTCATCAATTCTTCGCTTTAGTACCTATGTATGAATGAAAACTTTTTGGTTCGAATGTCCACAATGAAAGGAGGACGAATTGAATGAATTTCAGGATGTGTCAACGGTGGCCTCATCCTGATGAAACCACAAATACACAGTTTTCAGTTTGAGCTGTGGAAAATTTTTCAAAATTTAAATTCTCATAGTCTCACTGGTGTAAAGAGAAATCGCATTGAAAACTTTATTTTTCTGTTATTCGTTGTGGATGGTTATTTTGAAGTAAACCTTCTGTGAAAATTAGATCTTACAATACCGGAATTCCGGGATTTTGAAAACCGGAATCCCGGACAAAATTGATGCAGTATTTAAAACCGGTATTCATACGAAAATACCGGTATTTCGGTATTAATTTAATTATATTTTAGTAGAAAATATTTTGGATTAATGATATTTATTTATAGTACAAAATATTATATGTATATAGGGTGGGCCAATAATGTGTGGATGGAAGACTGTGGGTTTATTAACGAACATTTCGTTCATGGGATATGGTAAGGCTACAAATCTAAATTTTCACTTGAATCGCTAAGTTTATAGAGGATGATTTATATCAAAGTTGGATGTTTTTAATGGAACCCGCTGTACGTCATTCCTTGGTCAATTCTAGTGCGACTTTATGTATGATCAAAGAGTATTATATTCTCTTTGGTATGATGTATCACACATAGTACCTACTTAAAACGAATCGTTTGGCCGCATGTGTCAAAAAAATTGAATATCGCAGGGATCACAAAGCTTCGAAGGCCGTGGCGATGCGACATTACTAAAACATGACATGTACTATCGTAAACCGGACGGTCAAACCCGAAATCTGCTTGTGTTCGGAGAAATTGCTACGTCAATTGACAAAATTTCTATAAACGGTAACTTGATTTTTCAAATGGCATTACCAATTTTTCTTTATTGCGTTTTAATTTTTGAACTATGAATTTACAAAATTATAATTGCGAGTTTATTATTTCCAATTTCCATATTGAATTTAACTTAAACTTTTTAACTTTAAGTAGTTTTATAATTTAGGATTCATTTGCATTAAGATTTTGAGATTCAATTTTTTATTTTAAATTTCTATTTTGAATACGAAATTTTTTAATTTTATGTGGATTTTTTAATTTACATTTTATATTTCCATTTTTGAATGACTTGAATACTTTGAATTTGGAATTTTGAACTTTGAATTTCTAAGCTTTTTTTATTTTTATTTTATAGTTTCAGTAGTAACAAAAATCAATACCGGGATTCCGGGATTCACTTGATTGAATACCGAAAACCAGTATTACAAATTTCTATTGTAAAAGCCCTAGTGAAAATGAAACGATTTCCTTTTTGCATCTTCGTTCAATTTTTTTAATTTTTTTAACATTAAACAAAAAAGGTTTCAATTGAATTGAATTGAATTGAATGAGGCTATAGATGTTTTCCGGTGTTGCATTGGAGGAGTAATTTTTTGGTAAACAACTTGTGGTCCCGAGCTTTCTACTGGTAACAGGCTGACAGATGCAACACCGTCCACGATAAGGTTGCTAAAACCTAAGATCTTACGTGCTTTCATACAATTCACTTTTTTAAATAGATAGGTATATAAAATCGTTGATAACTGCATTCTAAATACTAAATTCTTTGTCATCGCCACCATTTAAATTTACGCTGCACCAGTAATTTTCGATGGGTTCATTTCCATTTATGTTTTCGTAGGGATTCAAGATTCAAGGTCATGTGTGTTACACAATTTTGGAATACATAAAAATTTTTTCTCGCCCTATAGGTATATGTTTTACTCTTTTTCAAAATTGGAAGAAATCCGTATGATATAATAGGGGGGCTAGAGTACCAACTTTTCCGCTTCAAATCGTCACCATAGGAACGGTGGTGAAATTTTTGCCATTAAAATACGCGTAGAAGGTGCTACTGTAACTTATTGAATAATATGCGACAGCGTTAGGTTTCCGTAATGGGTTGAAACTTTATTTTTTCAAAAAAAGACTCCAGTTTGACATTCGTAAGGATTATCTTGATATTTTCTGTTGCTGATTGTTTACAAGTTATCCGTTTGTAAAGTTGGGCATTCGATGAAATGAAAAATTTAGTGTTAGAACACATTTTTTATTCTGCTTCATTAACGTACTAATTCATTCAAATTGCACCGGCAGACTCTTATTTACTTTAAAAAGCTGAATTTGAGCACTTACCGCACTTAAAATCAAATCTTGTAGAATACATGCGACTAGAATTTTAAATTGAAAATAGTACTTACCTATCTAACAAATTTGAATAAAAGCTTATTTGTAGAACTCGATAATTTTCAAAATTCACGTAAATATAAACCAAATAAGATTCTTATCTCTCATTTTTGAAGCACACAATATATTCCCTTGGAAACTTCCAATATAAAAATAAACCAGCAAAGTAACAGGTAATAAGTACGTGGATGTCCGAAACGAAAATGAAAGTCGAATGCGATCAAAATTTTAAGGTATTGTGAAGTCGGTCACGAAACTGAACTTTTATTTGAAAAAGTGTCTCCCAAAAGCTCATGACCTTCCTGGGTAAGATCCGCAAAGGTCATTACTAGTGTATTAGAAAACTTGTGTAGAACTAGAACAACGGTTGAAATAATAATAGCGACTTAAAAATCACCCTGTATAACCTTACCCAGTATAGACCATTTGTTATGCGCATCCGAGAAGTGCATCACCTCTTTTCAAATTTTCAAAAAAATTGGGTTCTTCCATGAAAATTTCTCCTCGGTGTTCTTCACACTCATTCATACATACCTACAAAGGTACATCCAATCCTATGGGACGCGCGCCATCAGCTTTCCCCTCCAGCTACACTAAATGTTTGTAAAGCCTAAATTTCATGATTGCTTTTCATAAATTTTTAATTGCATCGTGACAAGAAAACTACTAGGTTTTGGAGAAAACGCAAGATGATAAATAGTAGATCACCTACAAAACTTTAGTGGCGAAACAGTGCACTAAGTTATGACACGTGTGACATTTTCATACCATTTCGCCTGTATTCGCGTGGATACTGGATAATATGCTTATAAAATACATCACGTAAAGAAAGGAATACTTATATGCAAAATGCATATTTCATAAAATGCACATAAAATGGTTAATATACGTAAATATGTACCTATGTATAAGCATAATAGAATCTATTATGGTATAAGTAATTGCTACTAAAGGTAAATCAAACCAATTTTTTTGCATAAGTTGCATATTTGGCCCATGTTTGCATATTTCAACTTTTCGTCTATTTATTTGCATTGAAAAAAAGGATACAATTTGAAAATTAAAGGAATGGGTCTTAGCGAATCAATGAAAATACTGAAACAATTTACACACTTGTGTAACAAAGTAAGGGGTGAAGTGGGTAAATCAGTTTTAGAAAATTGTAATAGCGTACTGAAAAAAAATCCTGGTTACGAATTGTTAAATAAAGTAAACAGTGTTTTAAGTGGTGATAATGTAGAAGATTTAGAGCTAAGCTCAAATATAATTGCAAAAATTAGTAAACGCTCCAACACAGTGGAGTAGATGTAAAAAGGTCATTACGTTCAGACAGAAACCATAAATTTCTAGTAGGTAGAAAATTTTGAAAAGCATTTAGTTATAAGTTCATTTTATAATAATATAAATAATAATTAGTAAATATTATTGGCGGGTATACTCCGATAATATGAATTTCCCAAATAGGTTCACCAGCTCTGCTGGCAGCCTTCTAGCGGAGTCGCTGGGTAGTGAAGTTAAGCAATACAAAACAGTTGTACTTCTATGAAATGGCCGACGTTTCGATTAGTACCAGGCTAATCTTTATCTAGGCTTCTTTATTAAGCAATAGAGAACAATAATTAGTATCAGCAATATAAAATTTGTGTGCATAAAATAACATTGTATAAAGATATATGTGACTAATATAACTAATTATATAAAATATTTTTCACAATTACAAATAACAAATTAACAAATTGATAACATATAATCTTTCAAAAAGGAATAGTCTGAGGCTTTATTTTTAATAGAACTACTATGGGGGCGAACCAAGGGGGTTAATCAAAACACACTTACCAGAAGAATTAGTGTATATGCAAAACGCAGCTGGGTATGAACAATTCAGTCCATCTACTTTATGTATGTGAGCAACCATAATCATCATAGACAAAATTGGTAACAAGAAGATTAATTAAAATTTGTAAAAACAATTCAATATACAGGCTCTTGGTAGTGACACGGTGACAATTAGTTATAATTAGTCACATATATCTTTATACAATGTTATTTTATGCACACAAATTTTATATTGTTGATACTAATTATTGTTCTCTATTGCTTAATAAAGAAGCCTAGATAAAGATTAGCCTGGTACTAATCGAAACGTCGGCCATTTCATAGAAGTACAACTGTTTTGTATTGCTTAACGTCACTACCCAGCGACTCCGCTAGAAGGCTGCCAGCAGAGTTGGTGAACCTATTTGAGTAAATATTATGTTTTAATAAGTTTTATTACGTTTAATATTTTTTAGTTTGTGGAGTTTGTAGGTATGTGTTCGAAATTGAGCAACAAAAATGTTTAAAAACTTGTCTATTAATCCGCATATTTAAAAAAATTATTGCATATACATATTTAACAAATAGCGTGCATAGGTATATATGCGCATATTTTACGGATAAATCATTGCATATATTCCTTTCTTTATGACAGTATTAACCAGCGTGAAAACACCCACGTCATACCTCACCGGAACATAATTGGAATTTGAGGTATAATAAGTGTCAAGTTGAGAAAGAACCGACACAAAATTTCACGGAATACGCCATGTTAATATCTTGATATCAGTATATTTATATCGTGCTTGATATCTAACTCAAGAGCTAATAATCCGGATAATATCGGACATATTGTGCTTTCTTGCGTGTTTTTGTTCTGTCTTTCCTCCCAGCATTCATGTAAATGCTTGTGAAGTTCTTCTTTTTTGTGCTTCATGCTCAAAAAGCTTACCACTTCCACGTTTTTCCATCTGGTTCTCTGTCTTCTCGTATTGCCTTCTGCACGTTTGTTCTTCCCTTTGTTTTCCTTCGTCTTTTAAGTAAGTCAAGCCGTCACAGCTATAGAATAACGTAACCTCAGGGTGTTTTTGACTATGCCAATTTCTATTGTTGCTACTTATATGCATTTTGCTTTAAGTTTGGGCGACTTCTGTCTACTTGTTCGATACATTATCATTTGCGTGATATGAAAGTATATCAGTGAAAACCTCTAATATCCTTGTTGGTTCATAATTTACATGCCAAATGTTTTTTTGGTTACCCAGATTGTATGAAATTCTCAAAGGATTTCCAGTGGATCATCACAGCTGTATAACTTTGCACTGAGTTATTACCAATCCACTGAGCTCACGATTTCAATAACTCGACAGTTGTTCATCCCTAACCCACTGTGCCGCGCTTTTGTTTTTCTGTCAAAAGTGCTCCTAATCCTGTTTATTTAACAATTAATATTATAAAAATCTCAGCGACTTGTAGGTTTTGCAGTACATAAAAGCAGAGAAAGTTATTAATGTTATCATAATAACGAAAGGTTCTCGTTACATCGTTTTCAGGTGAAATGAGGCAAAATTCCTGTTTATGAATGATGAAATGTTTCTATACTATCAATATATCCTAATTTTTATATAGAGAACTCAACTGTGTGCAATAGTAACCCTTTCACAAAACCAATTTTTCAAAAGAAATGACAAAAGAGGAGATAAATGGAAACGAACTAACAAAAACAGTGTTTCGTGAAAAAGCAATGTCAACTGGGACCGAAATAAAATAAATGTTCTTAACTATTCATCGTATTATTAAAAAGGATCAGGTCTAGAAAATCACAAGGCATGTCCGTGCACTCTACGTAGAGCTTTACGATGTAGATGTCACTTCAGTGCCAGCAGGCGGTTCTATTCATAGGTGTCAACCAGACTATGATCACTTATTCTCATCCCTTACAATATGCTCGAATTTTTGTAATCTTTTCTCACCTTAAAAACGGCAGGTAGCGAATGCAGTAGCATCCTTGTTATCCTTTAC
Organism: Pyrocoelia pectoralis; assembly: GCA_036250285.1. Taxonomy (NCBI): domain Eukaryota; kingdom Metazoa; phylum Arthropoda; class Insecta; order Coleoptera; family Lampyridae; genus Pyrocoelia; species Pyrocoelia pectoralis. The sequence continues at coordinate 31,310,747 of CM070080.1, forward strand.
GTTTTGCCGAAATTCCTTTAAGGCGCAACCGTGCATGTGTGAATTTTGCACGTGTTGCAAGAATTGCGCGTTCAATTACTGTATCATCTCGTGACTGTGAACCTAATTTGAAATACTTGGTTAAAACTGGCCAATTTAAATAAATTCGATTACATTCCATGTTCTGTAAAAAAATGCCCTAAACGTGCAAACAAATAACGCTACCGTGAATAGAAAGAGAAATCAATCAGTGCCTCCATTTGGGTCACTTTTGTTACGTTCCAACAGATGTGTCACTTCAGCTGTCAATGAATCTGTAGATCAGATATAGTAAGAAAAAATGCATCTCTCGGGAATTGGAATGAACGATTTGGTCGATTGTATTGAGGATACCTTGGGATGATTTCTACTGTTGAAGAGCTTCCTATCCGTTCTAGCGTTAATAAACCGATTATATCGACGATAGCAAAGGTATGCGCGCATCATTAATATAGTAACGCAGATGCGCGTTCGTCCGATGTTTTTGTCACGAAAACCACGCAAATAAATCCTCGAACCCTTTTCGAATTTTAACATTTAATTACCTCACATTTGTCTCTTTGCGTAATTTACAAGTTTTGCAATATTTTATTACGAAAGTGAACGCGTAAAATTACTTTTACACAGATGTTGATATGAAGGGTGCCGTTTATATGTAATATAAGAAGTGTCATATTTGTTCTATCCATGTAAAGGTCAAATTCATATATTGTTCTTAGGGGTGATTTATTTGTTTCCGATCATTGAAATGGTTTTTGGGGTTGTGTAATACATGTTTGCAAACGGATTACACCACGTTCCACATATGTCGTCTTTAATATTGATAATTTCATTTAAATTGTACGAATTTGGTTAGGACACACATACGTCATTAATTATGTATAGAAAGGGGGAGTATTCGTAGCCTTTGGCTGATTAAAATCCTATGTGAAACAGTGAAACAACTTTCTCATGTATAGTCCTTAATTACAGTACAGAATACGATGCCGGGATATGTTTCTCAAGTAAAAGTCGGGATTAGCTCATACATTTAGTACACAAGTGCATTATTTGTAATTTAATACAATTCAAAGAATTTTGGGCGCAGCACGCCAATTTATCTATCAATACAGCAATTTCTTTTAATATAGAAGGACTAGATTAAATAGTGTATTGAGGACAAGACGGAATAGTGTTTAGTGTGTTAACAATTGAGCTAATCTTCACATCTCCATTCTTCATTTTTTATTTTTTATCTCTCGACATTGCATTTTCTCATAATATGCGAACAAAAGTTGGGTCGTTTTCTTCTACAATCGTGATCAAAATTACATTCCTACTCCAGTGAAGAAAACTCAATGCAACTAGCTACATAGAAGCATTTAAGTGGAGACACAATGAACATTAACAATGGTCAAGAAGCCCACTACAGATAGCACTCTTAATTCCACAATCTAGCGGATGTGCATTATTCCAAAAAGTATGACCTTAGATTCTGGATTCTGGATTACGATGGGAGGGGAGGGTGGTCAGAAGTCTACGCACACGTAGATCACCTATTCGGGCCCTGTGCTACCTCCCTTCAGCCCCGCAACGTCACTTAAGCCATCCCACACGTGAGATAAACCTGAGGATGCCGGACGGGGAAGCGGCTCTGATCTTAGCCATGTCCGGCCTTAATTCGATGAGTACGAGACACGGGGTTGCGCTGTCTCGTCTGTATAGCATCCTGTAGAGGATGGTGATTCGACCAAGCCACAGGTTCTTTCTGGGTAGCACTGTTCCAAAAAGGCGCCAGACTACGAGATGGTCCTCTGAAGGCCTTTTTCGCGTGACGTGACCTTATTATATTAACTATTAATTATGAGGATATTACCATTCAAATAATCGAGGTTGAAAGAAAGTGTCCATATACCTAAGCTAATTTGATTATATAGATGATATTGTGTTAAAAAGTACTGGACTATCTGCGTTGTAGATTGCCGTTCTAGAAATTTAGGGCAAATTGCATTTCTAAAATGTGATACTGAAGTGAGTGAATGTGGATTATCTTTTGGAAGTGTCGAGCCAGTTTACTAAATTTTATTTATCTGTTCATTTTACATCCGTTCCTAATTCCATTTATAATGACTATAGTATTTTTCCATTACTGAAACAAATCAGCCTTAAAGAATTTGTGCGATTACTTTGTGATTATTCGGTTACCAATGATAACAATTAAGGTTTCTATATTAGTTTAATCTATAGAGTTCACTTCACAAAGTTAATTGCATTCATAGCTTTTGATGACTTTTCACTCTTCTTTTTTTTGTAGAATTTATTTTTTTCGATTTTTATCCTGATGTTATGTTTAGTTATAAGAGGAAACAACCTTCACTTCGCTTGTATTTTTTACGTAACCATACTTGCAATTCATATTCAAAACAATGGAAATGGAATGAAATGGAACCGAAATCGTATTTATAATTATCAACACATGAACTTAGATAATCCTCAATCTTTCCTGTAAAAAGGATGATGAATTCCAATAATGTTATACTTACGTATTCCTTATTGCTGTTAATCCAAGTACTGGAAAAACGTATCTTGAGATTTTATCGATGTTCTTAGCTTCTTACTGCCTACCAATTTTCCTAAGAAAAATTGTCCGCACACTAATGAAGAAATAAAATTCAAATAGAAGCGAAAAGTGGAATAAATGTGCAAACTGTAATAAAGTTACAAACTAAATTAGTACAACCAGTACATAGTCCAGAAAAATTAGAAACAGCTGAAGATGAAAATTCATGTGAAACAGTAAGAAGTGAACCAAGCTTTTTAGAACATTCCAATGCAAATGAATCACTTCATTTTAATCAGTTTTAATCAAAAGTTGAAATCACATTCTTATAAATTTTCTTTCATTTCTTCTATTTTTCCTTCTTTCAACTTTCCAGTTTCTTTTCTTATTGTTTTTTGCTTGCCTTGCTTTAAAGGAAATTATAATTTAATCGAAATTTCATGGTTCCAAACACAATGCAGATACCGTTAAATTATCCCTTGACTTTTCTTTACTGCAATAATAATAATAATTTATTATAGCTGACGCGTTTCGACAGCAAAGCGAACACCTGTTGCTGTTATTGTGGTTCTTGGTGTTTGCAATCTTGTGTTCAACGGCCACAAGTGTTCCAGTTATCTAGTCACAATTTAAGATTAATGCTAATATTTTTTTACACAGTACGTAGATAGTTCAATTTTTATGAAATATCTTGCCAAAACCTAAATCTACGTTATATCACGTAATTTTATTATAAACAAACGAAACCGTACTGGAATTTTTATGGACAGTATTATTATAGTTGCCCTCAATCTACTTATGTTTTCAAAACTTGGCACCTTGTACTTAGCTACGGTCTATCTTTAGTGGTTTAATCTAGAGTTTGAAGTTTCCAAGTTCCATTCTCCTCCGCAATTGTCGAAGGTAGCAAAATCGTATCTTTTCACTATGAGTTCCGGATATCCATAATTGCTACCACAACCCTCAACCCTCAAAACCCAGTGCATTTGAATGCTAGCCATAAGATAATTATAAACAAAACTACGCGTACGCACATTTGGAGACGGGTGCCAATATATTCTATAAATTTATAATCAATTATGGTTGAAGGAATTTAGATACACCGGTAATATTAATAGCGTTGGTAAGCAGTCAACTGTACGTAACTGCGAGACGAGGGAGATGTTGATGTAAATGGCCTATAACGTCATGCCATTATTTTAATACGCCCCCTTACATAAAACCTCGAACTTAGCTTTACTAACTAAAACAATTTCAAAAATTATTTTCATTAAACTGGAATAGAACAAAATGTTAAATAAATATGTACATACTTAGAAAAATGAAGAGCGCCCCCTTTCCTCACTCGCACACTTTTGTGGTAGGGAGATCAGCGTTTTCCTACAATGTTTTGTGCGGAATTATAAAATGATAAATAATTTAAAATGCCTTTTTATGATTTCTTTAATATTAAACGTTAAGAAATATGAGACTAACCTAACATATTAATTTCTTATTGGTGCTTAATGATAATTTTGTCAGCTGAAAACTAACTCGATTTCTCATTAACAAATTTAAACCGACAAAAATCTTACAATTAATTACTTAATTAATTAATATTTAATTATATCTACGTTTGTAGACAACAATTTGTTACCCAAAAGTACCTTAAATTTAACATTCATCCACCGGTACTCTTACAAATAATGACGTTTACTACCTATTAAAGTCATAATATTAATTAATTAAACAAAATTATTTTATTTAATTTTTAAATTATTACATTTGGTTGATCTGAAAGTGTGGCCTGTGTAAAGAAAATGGTTTATGAGGAAATTTTTCAAATAATCAAATTGTCATTGTTCTTCCAATAAAAAGTGAAAGTATTCTGAACAAAAACCAACTGCAAACAATTTTAGAAATTAACTTAATTGGATGGCGATGTCTGAAAAAAGGTCATAATAGGTAGAGTGATTAAACTAATATACCTATCTTTGTGACAACTTTCTTCGTGAAAAGAAAACATACCTTAGTAGAAATAGTAGAAATAGTTTTATCGTTACTTCTGTTCTTGGCATCATCGCGATCTAGAGTTTATAGTTAAACCCAATCAAATGTGGCAGTTTAAGAAGGGCCATCATGGACATACTTTGGATGTCAAAATGAAGAGTTTTTGTTTTCAATTAATTTTTGTGAAATTTTGTGCTTGAAACTAGGGATGGGTATCGAACAACAAAACATCGATTACTGAGAATCGATTACTATTTTTTCTAATTAATCGATACAACAATTAATCGACGCTAAGGAGATCGATTAATCGATTAATTGGCAATTTGAAAAAAGGAACACCAAAATTTTAAATTGTACCTACAATTTACAATTGGACAAAATTAGGACAATTGTATAATTACTATAATTACAAATTACAATTGTTGAAAAAATTCTAATCAGTATAGTTTCGTAACATTAAACGCAATAAAAATAAAAAAAATTAAAATTTAGATATTTATTATTTACCTACATTCTAGCCAATATTTTTCTTCTACATCCTTTAAAAATATGTTATTTACTATATGTAAAGTTTCTCTGGAAAATAATTATTAGGCCAGAAATAAAAATGAAAAATATGAAAAAATCGTGATACAAACATCGATTACCCGATTAATCGAACATAGCTAACATCGATTAAAAATACATCGATTATTTTACAAATACATCGATTATTTCGATTAATCGATTAATCGATACCCATCCCTACTTGAAACATGGACAATTAATATTCAGTCGGAATGAATTTTTTCTAAAATTGTATCTAATAATAAATACAAATATGTACAAAGATTTCATTAAAGTTTTATCTTAGCAACTCTTGTTTAATGTTAATCTAACATAATCTGTTTGATAATGACAAATAGTGTCCAAACGCGTCGAGATACATTTAAAATAAAGAATTAGAATCATTTGAATTTACAAATGTAACTTTTAGTTTCAAACTGGCACCATTTTTGTGCGACCCAGGAACAAACTTTTAAGGTTTAAATCATCGTTTCCCCTCAGCCATATCCAAACTCTTTACTTATGTATCAATTTTTATGGGAAAACACTAAACAGCCCATAACGCATTGTAGGAATAAGAAATAAATAAATTTGATGATTTTCCGTCTTTGGGAATCCTTTTGATTCACCCCTTTGTCTCTTGAAATGGTTCATAAAACAATTTTTAATTACAAAATTTTTCTGTTGTTTTAAAAATAATTATGTTTAGCCATTGAATAATATTCAATGGTTTAGCTGAATTTTGCGGAAATAATGAAAAAGGTGCTAAATGCTTACCTATTCATCTTTTAGTCACTATGGTTTTTAATTAATGTTCAGGAAATTCTTATAGTGATGAAATTTTCTAGTTCTATAAGTACTTATTTGTTTTGAAAAAATACCATTAATCTGCACATGCCATGTAGACAATTTTAACTTGTTTAAATGATCAAGGGCGTACGCAAGGTGGGGCAAGGGGGGGCCAATGCCCCCCCTGGCCACAAAACGAATTGTACTAAATATTAAAATTTATTACTGGTCATATAATTTCAGGAGAAATTAAGCATTTCCTGGCCTTTCTTCTAAATAAATAGTATATTTGTACCCAAGGGGAATTGTATGATGCTTAAATGTATTGAAAAGGATTGTGGGGTAACAACGTAGGCAATAAATATTAAACACGTTTCCAAACAATTTTATTTTTTGCCCCCCCCCCCCCTAGCCAAAAAGCTGCGTACGCCCTTGTAAATGATATGTCATATCGAGATACAGTGTGTTTCATAAATTTACGGACAAACTTTTAGGGGAGGCAGGGGACATAAGGAAAACATTTTTTCCTTTATAAATCCGGTAAGGGTTCGTTTTCGTGTTACAGTCTGTAAAAAAATCGTTTTTTATTAATATCAAAAAACGCTTCTGCCGATTTTAATGAAATTTTCAAAGGTTGATCGTAACTTTATAAGGCATCTTTTGGATTAAATACAGTTGATATACAGTAAGTTCAGAACCGTGCTCATGTTGCGGTAGTTTATTGTTATAAGTTTATTGTTGATTCTTAATTCCATTTTAACTAGATTTTAAAAGCTGTTTTAAGTAAAAGACCCCAAGTTCTGTCAAAAATTTTTTTTTTCAAACAATCGAAGCTGTTTAAAACTTGCGCGCACGCTCACTTTTACTTTCACCTTCATCTACCCACAAGCGAAAACTTATTTAAAATCTAGGACTTGCAGGTCCCATAACTCCGAAACGACTCATAGGATCTTTTAGTGCCCATTGAGACTTTTGTTCAGGGTGACGAGAACTTCATTTTCCCAGAGTTTCAGCCAATTTGACAGAGGGTCAATTTCCCATAAGGTTTGTGCGGGGTTCTTTACATGTTAGATGATTGTTTATTATATGTTTCAAATTTCTTTTTCTCGATAACGAAACAAGATACCCAAAGAAACTAAAGTGGAAAAAAATGTTTAATTGCTTTATCTAAAATAAAGTCACAAAATTGCAAAAAAACACTGGAAGTTACTGTTTTTATGCAAAGAATCCAATAGGATGCCCCGTGAACACGCCCCTGGACTTACTCTATGAACTGTAAAAAAGATGCCCCCATAAAGTTGCGATCAACATTTGAAAATTTCATTAAAATCGGCAAAAGCGTTTTTAGACACTTTTTAATAAATAACAACCTGTACCACGAAAACGAACCGTTTCCGGACATGTGTTTATGAAAGCAAAATATGGTTTTTTATACCCCCACCCCTCCCGCCCCTCTGGTTTGTCGTTATATTTATGAAACAGGCTGTATTCCGCCATACAAATCTTCAATAGTCAAAAAAATGGTGTCAAACTTTAATTTCTCAAAAGCTCAAAAAAGGCTTCACAATTATAAAGCAGTGAAGTTTTCCTTATCCGTTAACGTAACTCAAAGATTCTTCGACGAAATCTAGACCGAAAAGTGATTTAAATCATTCAAATGTGTATTGAGCCAATGTTCTTCGATTAGACGATCAATGCAATGACATATCGAAAATTACTGTACCTAATGGCGTTTATGATTCAGTAAAACGAGCTGGATCAGGATTGCCGTACGTTTATTTATTTAATAAATAACGTACTCTGTAGACGTACCTATTCATTACGTTAATCCAACCACGTAAAATTATAAGGGAAGCTTTAAACTAGAGAAACTTTACTAATTAGTACGCCGATAACATACTGTAAACACTAATAACCACAATATTTTATTTAAGCGTCCGCGTTTCAGTAATAAATAGTGTTGAGAAGTTTATGAATTGAAGTATTCGAATAATACGAATAGTTTCAATAATTCGATTGCTTTGTATTGGATTGGAATACTTGCGGAGCAGTTCAAATAGTTTAAAAAGCTCGCATTCATTTACCTTTACGTTTATCAAGCTGGTAAATGTGAATCATTGGATTTTCATATTTGCCTTTGAGTTACTCATCAGTCACTATACAATTTCTGTTAAAAAAGGCGAGTTACAAAGCAAACTAAAGCAGATTTCAATAAAATTTCAATTTTTGTTGCGTGCAACTACAATTTTTAATTGTTTTTTTATTGTATCTACAGTTGATTGTGTAAGGTAACAGTTGGGCGTAAGTTTTTAAGGCTCTTCAAGTCTTTGTGATTTAATTTCTCGCAACATTTTCAGTTTATTCGGAAATATTGACGTAATATTTTGGGACAAAATAAATTTGTGAAAGTAATATTACAAAACCTTTGAAATAAGCTGCATTGGATTAGTTTTTGGTTATCGATTGCTGTGATGTTTGAATAATTCGAATACATTATAGTTATAATAATTCGAATAGTTGGATTGACACATATTCGAATGGAATTTTAAAATTATTAAATTTCAATAACACTATGTAACAAAATTAAACTTTTTCTTCTGCCATAACTTTCTCGATGTTTACGTTCGATTCTACACACATTTCTATTACCAATTAAATTCGATAGCCGAAGCCAAAATGTTTGCTTTTGCGTCCATGATGAATTTTTTTCGAAAACGACAACTTTGCTGTGAACATCCTGGATTAACCGTAGGAATATAAACTTAACTCAACACAGGTTGTCGGTAGCTAAAATTATTCAGAAATGTGTGAGCGAAATTTAAATTCAAATAACAACGTTTCGCTATCTGAATCACTAGAGTGATTCATTAGGAAGGATTTAGCGTACAATATCCTTTTCCGGATGTCAAACTTGCAAACTTTCTGTTAAGAGAAACATTCCTCAATCTATCCATAATGTTTTAAAATCTCCAAAGAATTAATTTTTAAGTTCGAAGAGCAAAAAACAGCACATAATTTCGATTAAAAGTAACGGAATAGTATTAGTTTGAATTTTTGTAAATTTTCCCCAAAATCGTCAAATTTCGACTTTTTGCAAATGTGCTATCTATAATTTTTGAATAAGTCTCAACAAGAATGTCGATATGGTATGAATCATTTTCTAATGAATCACTCTAGTGATTCAGATAGCGAAACATGGTTATTTGAACTTAAATTTCGCTTTACAGATTTTTAATAGTCGATTTTTAGGTGAAATTTAATGAAAAATTAGGTTTTTTCCAACTTTTTTCGCAATAGCAACCAGACATTCATATATTTGCCACTTCTGGCAATTCGTACCACTTCTCCACACAATTTCTGAATAATTTTAGCTACCGCCTACCGACAACCTGTGTTGAGTTAAGTTTTTATACGGTTAATCCAGAATGTTCACAGCAAAGTTGACGTTTTGGAACAAAATTCACCCTGGACGCAAAAGTAAACTTTTTACCTTCAAATATCGAGTTTCATTAATAGAAATGTGTGTAAAATCAAACGCAAACATCGAGAAAGTTAGGCAAAAAACGGTGTTAGGTACATAGTGCAATTTCACTAGCAGCGATTACTAAAAGACATTACATAGTCAATGATTATAATCGATATAACGCATAAATGTTATAAAAAAATTGTTTAGAACGCCTACCTCAACATTTTCAAGCATTAACAATTACATTAAGGTTTACATAGGCGTATGTTTTTAAAATTTGAAAATGTACAGTAAATTTCCATTATAACATCGCGTATACGATATGAAACATCATACACATAAGAACAACTTATCTAAAGGTTATTTCCGAAACGTCAAAACAAGAAGTAGATAATTGATCATATATAAGACAGGGCTTCACCCTTGCTTTACGGAGTTGAAGGGTCGTCAGAGTAAGCCGTAGTATAAGGTGGAAAGAGATAAGAACGTGTCGGACGAAGACGGGGGAGGTCAACTGCCATCAATGGCAGCTGTCAACTGATATACGAGGTAATAACCGCTGCGACACTTTGATTATGACTTAAAACCTTCCCCGTTATGCTACTCAACCGTACGTTTACAACTTGCTAGGAAATGTGGGCATTGTCTTTAATTACTTTTGAGAATTGAATGCGGAACGGGACAGCAACAGCAGCAGCAGCATCAAGTTATTTCCCATCCCATGTCATCCAATCCCTATTTCTCCATTTCGTCAAACCTGAACGGGGGAGAATTTTGACGTTGACGCGTTAAGGTCAAGATATATACAGTAGGGACAGTTCATTGTTATTTATTATATTATAATTGGGAGTACAAAACGTTTCAAAAATCTGTCACACGATGCTATGGTCAAGCTAGTTTACATCTATTGTGCGTGACAATAAAAACATACACGATATCTCGCTTTCGATATAAAACTTGTTTTTCTTCAAAGGGAATATCTTACGGAACCAAACGCGAGAAGACACGGAAAATTGTTACAAGCTGTGATAGGACACGCTTTTTATATAGGTACGAATGAAACTGAACACCCTCAAAGGTCTTTCGTGTCATAGAGAACGTTACGTAAAAAATTCCACTCGAATCGTCTAAAACTTCATATATGCAAATAGGGCAATCCCGCCAAATGGGAATTCTGACACATGTCAATCGTTTATTGAATAATGCCAATCAGATGTTAAGTGCGGTTACAAAAAAAATTAACATAAACCCAATCATAACCTAATTCAAATTGAATACAGCGAAGACACGAAGGCGTGAGAAAATTGACTTCGTACTTACCAACCTTTTTCTTTATTTTGAGCATCATGGTTATTGAAATTATTTTATTACGAGACATCTTCATCATTTTTATAAGATAGGTATATGCAATTGCGCCGACTAAGAGCTTTATTAACATTCAATGTTCGCCAACCTGATTATTAAAAAAATATCACCTTATTTTATTATATTTATTAATATATTATATTTAAAGGCTTTTTTTTGTATTCCAGTAACGTTGTAGACTGACAAAACCATACAATCTCCCTCCACAGTCAACTTTTTGATTTGTGAAAACCAATTTTAATTCATTTTTAATTTCACGTTTGAACCACCGTACGACAATGACCAATTATTTCAATTTTTTCGGATTCAAATATATTTCTCGTGCGACCCGCGGAGTTATCTTGGTTACGAGACGATTCTTCCCATTAGTTGCTCCACGTGACCGCTTTGAAGAACGCTAATGTATTATCTTGAATTTAGTACAATATGATCATGTTTCATATTAGGTGAAGCGATTTGTTTTCTTAACGGCAATTTACGAGGATAAATTACAAGGTACCTGTTCCTATCAAGATAACTAGTTTTCGCCTTATATTTGTACCACAGCCTGCGTTGAAGGCTTGCTTTACCTTTTTCTTTGTGAGCAAAAGCAATATCTTGCGAAATGTCAGAACTTTTGGTTTCACAACCAGCAATCAGGCTGGCAACTTAACTCACCACCATTGGGAGCTAAGTGGATGGGTAATCATCCCCAAAATCCTTGGTTTGGCTCACAAGGAAAAAGGCAAGGTAAGCCTTTCAGCGCAGGCTGTGGAACCCGGTATAAGCCGAGAACTAGTTATATTGATAGGTCGAAGAACCGTGAAAGTTTCAAATTATTTATGTACCTGACCTAACCCAGATGGGATACAAATTTGCGCCACGTTTTTACGATTTTGACAAATCGTCAAAAAGTTATTATTTGACAGAAACTTTTGTTATTCTCAAATAATAACTTTTTGACGATTTGTCAAAGTTGAAATAATGAAGAAATATTAATTTAAAGAAGAACTCAAAACCTACCCCATGTATATATTTGTGTCATTCACAAATTAGAAAAAAATAAATATATGGGGGAGGTTTTGAGTTTTTTAAATTCATATTTCTTCATCGTGATATTCACTCATTGGTATTCCTCTTGATTTTTTTAAAAATGTTCTAGTCACAATTCTGGTCTCCATTTTTGGACTACCAGGAATGTTTAGTTGATTAAGCGCACTGCATTCATCATTGAGTATTTCACAGCCAAAAAGGACTAAAAAATGTATTAAGAGCCATTAAGGTACTTCAAAATCGTCAAGTAATTCTATTATTGTAATCTTACACTGTACACTTTTTTGAAAATGAGCTTCCAGCATTATTGGAAGAGATTCCCTTGGCTACAAGAATGCGTATGTTCATCCAGCATGACGGGGCTCCTGCACATTCTAGTCGTCAGTTACAGCACTCAACAACTGTTGAATTTTTTTTATTGAAAGTAAACCATTTCTCCTTAATTCGTAAAGATCATTAATCATTTTTTATATCTCAAGGGAAATCTTAGATTGGGTCTTGATCCATAAGGGAATAGCAACGAAAATGATAAACTGGATTTACAGTGATTGACCAGCTTGTAGGTAACCACAAATTTTATGTACCTTTTTGCTAAATGAAATCTATCGTTGGAGCTTGGAAGTTTATATTTATAACTATTGCACTTAAAAGGTTGAAATAATAAAATCTTGCACGAAGTAAGAGAAACTTTTCAAAATGATCTCTGGGGGATGGAAAAACTGATACTTACCCTGAAACTCTGATAATCGACGACAAAAGGTGACACTGCGAACATGGATAAATGAGTATCTACTAACTTATTTGGATAAAGTACCGAAAAGACGAAAATCGCCCCTGCACTGCACAATTATACCAATTACCTATTTTTACAATAGAAATATGAAGCGTAAGCATGAAGATCACGGAGTGACAAAATATTCAAATTCAAAAAATCACTTCTACTCTCTCTCACTCACGGCCATACAAGGTTTCGTGACATTCTTCCAAGTTATTAAAAATTGAGAGCCCAGGAATGATTTTAAAATATAAGAGTCTCGTTTCTCATAAAAACTTTAAATTTTTATTCCAAAAACGGCTACGCTTTAATTTAAACTGGGAACCGTGCGACAGACGCACGCACCGACCGACGGACGGTATATTGAACACAGTAACGAACAAAGTTCGTTGAAAATGAAGATCAACTGTCCAAACCTTTAACCAAATTATTGATATTGAAAAGTTTTTAAGAATATTTCTTAAATGTAAGTGGTAAAGTCGTCTTGTTGCCATCTTGTATGAAACAGGATTAATTTTTGCTTTCTGGACAAATTTCATAGTTATAAAAAATAATTTTGAAAATCTGCCCATGATGCTCGCGTTTTTTAACATTTGTTCTTGTCTAATTTAAGGGTAAATTCGTCTTATTGCCATCTTGTACCGAACAGGATTAATTTTTGCTTTCTGGGCAAATTTTATAGTTATAAAAAATAATTTTGAAAATCTGCCCATGATGCTTGCGTTTTTTAACATTTATCCTTGTCTAATTTAAGGGTAACTCCGTCTTGTTGCCATCTTGTATGTAACAGGATTAATTTTAGCTTTCTGGACAAATTTTATAGAGAGTTATAAAAAATAATTTTGAAAATCTGCCCATGATGCTTGCGTTTTTTAACATTTGTCCTTGTCTAATTTAAGGGTAAATTCGTGTTGTTGCCATCTTGTATGGAACAGGATTAATTTTTCCTTTCTGGATAAATTTCATAGAGTTACAAAAAATAATTTTGAAATCTCCCCATGATGCTTGCGTTTTTTAACATTTGTCCTTGTCTAATTTAAGGGTAAATTCGTGTTGTTGCCATCTTGTATGGAACAGGATTAATTTTTCCTTTCTGGATAAATTTCATAGAGTTACAAAAAATAATTTTGAAATCTCCCCATGATGCTTGCGTTTTTTAACATTTGTCCTTGTCTAATTTAAGGGGAAATTCGTCTTATTGCCATCTTGTATGGAACAGGATTAATTTTTGCTTTCTGGACAAATTTCATAGTTATAAAAAATAATTTTGAAAATCTCCTCATGGTGCTTGCGTTTTTTAACATTTGTCCTTATCTAATTTAAGGGTAAATTCGTCTTGCTGCCATCTTGTATGGAACAGGATTAATTTTTGCTTTCTGCAAAAATTTCATATAGAGTTACAAAAAATAATTTTGAAAATCTCCCCATGATGCTTGCGTTTTTTAACATTTGTCCTTGTCTAATTTAAGGGGAAATTCGTCTTATTGCCATCTTGTATGGAACAGGATTAATTTTTGCTTTCTGGACAAATTTCATAGTTATAAAAAATAATTTTGAAAATCTCCTCATGGTGCTTGCGTTTTTTAACATTTGTCCTTATCTAATTTAAGGGTAAATTCGTCTTGCTGCCATCTTGTATGGAACAGGATTAATTTTTGCTTTCTGCAAAAATTTCATATAGAGTTACAAAAAATAATTTTGAAAATCTCCCCATGATGCTTGCGTTTTTTAACATTTGTCCTTGTCTAATTTAAGGGGAAATTCGTCTTATTGCCATCTTGTATGGAACAGGATTAATTTTTGCTTTCTGGACAAATTTCATAGTTATAAAAAATAATTTTGAAAATCTCCTCATGGTGCTTGCGTTTTTTAACATTTGTCCTTGTCTAATTTAAGGGTAAATTCGTGTTGTTGCCATCTTGTATGGAACAGGATTAATTTTTCCTTTCTGGATAAATTTCATAGAGTTACAAAAAATAATTTTGAAATCTCCCCATGATGCTTGCGTTTTTTAACATTTGTCCTTGTCTAATTTAAGGGGAAATTCGTCTTATTGCCATCTTGTATGGAACAGGATTAATTTTTGCTTTCTGGACAAATTTCATAGTTATAAAAAATAATTTTGAAAATCTCCTCATGGTGCTTGCGTTTTTTAACATTTGTCCTTATCTAATTTAAGGGTAAATTCGTCTTGCTGCCATCTTGTATGGAACAGGATTAATTTTTGCTTTCTGCAAAAATTTCATATAGAGTTACAAAAAATAATTTTGAAAATCTCCCCATGATGCTTGCGTTTTTTAACATTTGTCCTTGTCTAATTTAAGGGGAAATTCGTCTTATTGCCATCTTGTATGGAACAGGATTAATTTTTGCTTTCTGGACAAATTTCATAGTTATAAAAAATAATTTTGAAAATCTCCTCATGGTGCTTGCGTTTTTTAACATTTGTCCTTATCTAATTTAAGGGTAAATTCGTCTTGCTTCCATCTTGTATGGAACAGGATTAATTTTTGCTTTCTGCAAAAATTTCATATAGAGTTACAAAAAATAATTTTGAAAATCTCCCCATGATGCTTGCGTTTTTTAACATTTGTCCTTGTCTAATTTAAGGGGAAATTCGTCTTATTGCCATCTTGTATGGAACAGGATTAATTTTTGCTTTCTGGACAAATTTCATAGTTATAAAAAATAATTTTGAAAATCTCCTCATGGTGCTTGCGTTTTTTAACATTTGTCCTTGTCTAATTTAAGGAGAAATTCGTCTTGTTGCCATCTTGTATGAAACAAGATTAATTTTTACTTTCTGGACAAATTTCATAGAGTTACAAAAAATAATTTTGAAAATCTCCCCATGATGCTTGCGTTTTTTAACATTTGTCTTGCCTAATTTAAGGGGAAATTTGTTTATGTGATTAGCTAATTTACCATGCCCAGTACTTTAGCTTTCCATTCCATTGTTGGTTTTCATTGTCTCATCTCACATTGCTTGAAGGGCATGAGAACAACCTTCCGTAGACTGACCTGCACAATTTTCCATATCATTTGAATCAAAAAACTTTTCTTAATAGTTTGATACGTATCATTTAACAAACAAGGAAGGGGTGACTGAATCTTTGATCAAACTAAGCTTTCTTAAGCAATGATCAAATTTATTAAGTAGATCTACATATAGCTAAACTACCAAGGCAAAAATTAAATGATCTGTGGCTTTTTAGATACTATTTTATTAAAATTAGGCTACTCTTCTGCTGTTGCTAATAGATAATGAAATTATGAATGGCTAAAATTACACACATGCATACGTAAAATAGAATCTAAACCACAACTGTAAACAATATTCAGGGAATTATTGTTTTTCCACGAAGTCTGCTAACCGATTCCTTTACCACAGCTCAAAATAAGTTACATTTTCCTACATTTGTGGCCATAACTTTTCTTCACCATCATCCTGCCAATACTAACATGAGAATTTTGGGTTTGCTCGCTTAAGAAGCTTCCAATTTTAATTTCGAAATGCAGATCTGAGTGGATGTGAAAAAATTGATAAATAAAAGAAATTTTCTCCCACGATTATCAGAATTTATCTTCCGTAACACCGGAGACGAGCTTCTTATCACACGACTAAAACGGAACTAGATTAATACATGCTCATCAACTAACATTATCATAATAACATCCTTAATAATATCAACACGAAATAATTTTTCACACCCAGCGTTCCCATGAATATTTTTGTCGTTTACAAAACGTAATTAAATTGGTATAAATAATAAAGTAATCTTCGTCCGACGCACAATGGTTCGATAATTACAAACACAAAAGTTACTCACATACTTTATATTTAGGTGTTGTACCGCATATCCTGAGATTACTTCGATCCCATTGCCTATTCAATACCAAAATTTAGTTCGAAAACCCCTTTTTCACACATATTCCTTAACTGTCAATCACCTTTAACACCTGGTTCAGACAGATCCGTAAATCGAATATTATTTCACTACTCCTTTTTTCAGAAAAAAAAAAAACTTTGTCTTACATCGACGTAAAAAGATATCAATAATTTCTCACCCTAATATCGGTATATACAACACCCTTATTTTAGAAAATAATCCTAACTGTTATGTATTTTCACCAATACTGGTTATTAGCACCCCTCAAAATTGTATACCGACCCTGTTTTAGTATTGAAACTGGAGCTCGGATCTTAAGTGTTATTTTACCTATTTATAAATTTTTATATCTTTTAATAACGAATTTAAAGTGGTTGAGATTTCTTTTGTAAGGGTTCTTTTTTCGAGTAGTTACGTGATTTTGTTAAAATTGTGGCAATAAGAATAATAGAACTACTTACCTCCCAAGCGTATTTGTGATCTTGAGGAACGCCCGCCCATTTTCCTTGAAACGGGCCAAATCTTGCACCTTTCGGTATAACACTCACTGCAAATACGCCAGAATCGCGATATTCTAATTCGGGCGGTAGCACGTTATTACCTAAAGCAAAGTGAGGTGAAAAGTCACAACTTTTACTAAATCCGTTAAAAAACTTTTCGTGATTATATAAAAGCTCGGCCGATTTAAGGGACAGTTTCGAATTTTCTTCTCGGTTATTATTCGTTTGATCTGAATTTATTACTTTTTCAAGTCCGATATTATTTTCACATTGTGGTGGTACCATTGTTCTTAGTTCTGTCGAATTTTCGTCTTCGGATGTATGAAGATTGGATGTTGATATGTCTAGTTCATCTTCGCTTCCTTCTGCAACAATAACCCACGATTTATAATAATTTTTGTCTATAACTATAGGTATCTAATAATTGAAAATGTGCGAGTTGCCTATATGCAATTTAGAACAAACCGTAACGGATTTCCTACAGATAGAAAAAAATATTCCGTTTTCAACTCTATATCTAAATGAAGTGGTTAATTTAGGAGTAAAATAGTAACCGCCATTAAACCGCAAAAGCCGCGCGTATCTTGACGTATCTCCATCCACCTAATAGTTTGTTATCTGTCTCATTTGCTGCTGTAACAAATTATCTGTTCTTTTTCTGTTTTTTGCTACTAATTAAGTTAGATTACTATAAACATTAAAATTCCCACGAATGTGCACATTTTGTAAACAGATGTCGATCGACATCAAAGTGATTGAAACGACGGATAGTGTATACCAACCATTAATAGCGTAATTAATTCAATTAATTAAATTGTATGGTATCTTTTCCTCCTTGTATAATAGTTAATATGCGATTTTAGATGTTTATAAACAGTGACATAAAGGTTTTGCGGTTCTTCCGTGGAAAGTGTTACATAATTAAATACTATACCAATGTGTGTTCTACAGGAGGTTCCATAACTCTATAACTTAAGGATGTATTCATGTTAAATAAATACAGGTTCGACACTCCTTCGTCAGGGTAGATTTTTGTATTGCGCCTTTATCACAGTTAGAAAACATTTCTGACACAAAGTGTCATTAATCTATTGACCTTGAGTTATAGGACACTTTGTATATTTTGTAATGTAGATTTAGTGAACTATTTAACTGAAAAGGTTTGGTGCATTTTTCAGGCCATTGTAAACATTTTCCAGTTTCAACTTTGTTTAGTGGTTTTTTGAATCTCGAAAGAGTTTCTTTCAAAGTATATCCGAACCTTCAGGTTGTTTATGCGGTTCTAAAAACCTTCAACCTTTTTGAAGGGAAGCGTCTTCACTAGCCTAAGAAACTTATTCCTATCCTATCCTTAGCATTGTAACACTAAGAAAATTAAACATTTTTGGTAATTAATGTTCGGTCAAACAGGTATGTTAGTAACGTGTTGTAAATTCGATGTGGCCTAAATTGGACTGACAAAGCTTATAAAATTTGGTAAGATCTCTGTTTCAGAAACATTAGGATAGTCAACCGTCTCCTTTTCTGGTACCTACTTTTAAACCATAACACGCCCATCCTTTGGTATAAAATCCTTCGTTATATCCTCTAAAGGAGTACTAAAACACTGAGATGCTTTTATTTTAATACCATAAGGATCACGTAATTCCGTTTGAAAAATCAAAATTTGCGTCGATCTGTCAAAAAATAGTCTAACATCAAAACAAAAACAACGAAAATCAAACATTCAATTCAATTGAGATATTCATTATACAGGGTGTTTCATAAATATCCGGCAGAAATTCTAGGGCGTGTTCAAAATAAGAAAAAAGTTTCTATAAAGATGTGTCCGAAAACGCTTGCTAACTGAAGTACAGCCCTTAAAAGATGGTAGCGTCACTGCATTTTTGCTAATATCTTAGACGCTATTGTACAAATGTACTGTCTACTCATTTTTAAACATTGCAGAGTAAGGTTTATGTGCTAATTCGAAACTGAAATAGTAGAGATTTGTTTGTTTTTATCACAATATCATTCTCAAAAAAATATGTTTTAATTTTTTTCTCGAAAACTGTTATCCTGGGCAAGAGAAACAAAGAGTACCTTTTCAGTGTAGTTTTGATTGCGAACAATTTCATCTGGTCAAGCATTTGCTAAATGTGCAGATGGAAAAAATATTTGCAAAAATACAAAGGTCGTTCCCCGTATGTACCGCCACTGGTTAGCTATCCAGACGAAGATAAGCACAAACGGTAGTTCGGCACCAGGAACGAGTACACACAAAATTTTAATCAATTATCATTAGTTGCGCTCTGTGATATTAGCAAGAACGTTGTGTGATGACGCCACCTCCATTTAAGGGTTGTACCTCAGTTAGGAAGCATCTTCGGATACATCTTTATAGGGACTTTTTTTCTTATTTTGGGCTCTAGAACACGCCCTAGAATTTTTGCTGGAAATTTGTAAAACACCCTGTATAGTATTATATTTGTAGTTAATTCGAAAAGTGAACCTCTCTCGGCCCGCATCCCAACCTTTAATTAAGTTTTCGTAATATTTTGAGTTTTATTTTTATTATTATGGTCCTTGGGAGGAATAATTACCCCTTTCACCTCCCCCCACATATCTACGCCCTTGATCACTAGATTGGAAATAATAGGTCAGAAATTACATGAAATATATCACAAGGCTTTCTACAAAACATGAAAAGTGAAAAAGGAACTCAAATCTTGAATTTTGAAGCAAAAGTTCTTTGGGGGAAAATAGTGGGTCCTTTTGTTGTTGATATCTTCCTTTTTGGTTAGGTTCTGAAACCGACTTATCCTAAAATTTCAAAACTTTATGAGAGGGGCAGTATAAGAAAATGTGATTGTGGACGTCTCTTGATTTTTGAAAAAACAAGTTTTCTAGCGGTACGCATTGGAAATCTTCTACTCTTAACTTTAAAAATGATCTCTACCAAAGAAATTTTGAAGATTTAAAAAATTTTTATCACAAGTGGTAGCTTTCGGTACTGTTTAAAATATAACTATTGCCCATTTCTACTTCTACTACCACCTTATGATTTCCATTGGCGTTTCGATAATTTCGTGATAAGCATGCGTGTGCATGGTATGCCAGCTCCAACGAGCGAGCGCTAACTAGTCGCGGATCTAATGACTAGTGGAGGATTTATGCGAACCACATCCATTTATATCATATTTTAGGCAGCAAGTTATCTCGTGCGAAAGGACCCCGTTCTCTCCTTGCGTACCCATCAATATGTTGGAACAAAGGGGTGTCCATTGTCCAATCAGTATACCATGATTGTGTAAACTTGCCACTACTATTGATTACTTCTGCACAGTGGCACAGTGAGAAGAGTTTTCAAACCGTAGGGTTTTGCATGGTGGTTTCTACCATTCACTTTTCGAATGCCAAGGATTATGTTGCGATGCATTATTGAAAAGAGAATTAAATACCTGCCAAATGATACTTGGGCTATTCATGTATTCATATGTTATTGCTGAAAGTGTACATCATTCATCTGTATAGGCATAAGAGTAGGTAATAAATTAAACGCAAAAGAACGATTTTTTGGTATTCACTAGTCAGGTATTTTCAAAAATTTGTTAAATATTCAATATTAATGGTATAAATTTTCGATTTCATGTTTCCACAGATAGAAATCAAAAGAATCAAGTCCGGCGATGTTGCGGGACAGTCGATAGATTCCCCTCAGCATTTTCCTACTACGTAATGATCTCGACCCATTTTTCAAATTTCTCCACTAATTCCATCCGCTCCTCAATACAATAACCATTTTAAAGAAATGGATGGAATAAAAAAATAAAGTAAAGGATCCGTTAACAAAAATAACGTGTGACGATCATTCGTTATTGGCAAAGGTTTGGGTTGTGCTAATTATAAAGAGCAAAGCACTACATTCATACTTCCATAGCCTTTGCAACAGAAAGAGAGACAGATTAGGTACCATTTTTTGGCGCATAATCCTGTTTATAAACATTATGAATGCTTTAATTTAAAATTTCTCATCAACCAGTAGCCCAAATCCAAAAAGCGAAATAAGAACTCTTGAATTGGATTATAGGTATGAGAAGAAACCTAGAAAAAACAAGAACGAATTTAATATGACGGAAATGTGGAAAATCATACATTGAGGATAGTATGGGTATGTAGAAGGGATGGAAAATGATCATTAGTTTGTGGCAAGCTGTGTATTGAAAATCGCTGTTGCCCAAAATGAAAATTGTGAAGTACAAAAAACATGGAAATGGAAAATGGAATTGTGCGTTTTCAGTTTATATTGTTCCAATGATGTAAGAATGAATTAAAATTAACAATGGAGAGTCCTCGAAGGAAGAACCACTTTTGCGTAATGGTTTACACCATTAGGAAGGAAGTGATATTTTGAAATGACCAAAATAGCCGAAGTTGGGACTTTATTTAGACTAGAAGGTAATACAAACCATTACAAAGAAACGGTGTTTTTAGCCCCTCCTAAATTAATCAATTAATTTAATTATTTGGAAAATATACAGCACCCCACGCAAACACCGCGTATAAAAAATATCTGTCTGTTCAAAAGTTAACAAAATGTGTTCAGATTTTAGACTTGCTTCGTTAATGTGGCTTCAAATATATCTATGTTCTCCTTTGTGGAATTAAAATTAAAATTTTCTACTAATTTTTCAATTAAAAAAAGATATAAAAATATATAATAAACAAAAGTTAATGGAATTACTTGTTTTTATTATTACAGTTAAACTATATTGCTCAAAAAAATCTTCATTTTTCCTTGCCTCTTTGCTTTAAAATAACAATGAAAATTTTTAATATCCGTAGATACGCATATAAAAAAGATTACGAAGTGAAAACTTGTAATTTGAGAAGGTTTGAGGCTTTGAAAGACTAATTTGAAATTTTTATGAGACGACTTTATGTAATATTAATTTTAATTTTTAAAGAAGTGGAGCTTAGATATTTGAATGCGACTCTGCTAATCTCTACACAATTTTGAATGTAATTATAGAGGAATGTTTTAAATAAAATAGATGTAGTTTAGAAATAGTTATTTTCAGCAGAATTCTTCGCTTGATTGACTTGAGAAAAATAAATTGCGATTCCCGCGTTAAAATTTGTCCATTCATCAAATTAGGGGAGTTTTTACGACAAGTGCACAATTCGCAATACGCATTTTTGGATAAATTGGTATAGTTTTAAATCTCTCCACTTCAAGAACGTCGTATTGCAAGTTTACTATTTTGTAATTGTTTTAAAATCCCAGAATAATACGCTAATGTGTCTCAACAGTTCGTTGTCGGCAAGCTAATAATTAATTTTCAGTAAAATTACGTTGTGTAACTCCATAAATAAATATAATAATAACATGTAATTCATCCACTTAAAGGTAAATTTAAAATAAATAAAATATTTAAGTGGAATCAATTGTTATTATTATAATTACATACTAGATTAATAACCTAAACAAAGGTAGATTTGTAAGCTGCAGAAGGTAAACGGTAAACCTCCTATGTGCCTTTATCTACAAAAGATGTGCTTCTCTCTTGCAAAGCAATAAATAAAAAATAAAGATATTTTTCTGTAATGTAAAGTTTCATCAGTGACATATTAAGTAATAAAGCCGTGTCAAGCGTTATTGAAGATGTAATTATGTAATTTTATAGATAAATGTCATGATTACTTGTGCCAATAGCCATGTCACATAGCGCGTACAGGTGTTTGTGCTTCCCCAGATTTTAGGCGATGGACGGAATCATTATCAAATTTGATAGAAAAATAAGAATTTTTCTTTCAAAACGCGGCAGTAAAATGGCAATCACTAAATAGTTTGTTCTAGTACCAGACACTAACAATACGTTTAAAGTGCAGTCGATATTCAGTAACTAATGAAACTATGAAAGGAAAGCCACGTTAAGATTAAGTTCGAATAACTCCACAAAATACCATGAACATGGTCTTGCTCTCATCAGGTTCCACAGCGATCTTGTTAACCCCAATTAATTTGCAAATAATGAACTTTGCCATGGGCGCCACTACTAAAGGGCAGGGGGGGGGGGGGCTGGAATTTCATAAATCGTGTAAATCCATTTTAGAAAATGTTAAAAGCTCACAATATAATCACGTTTGGAGTATAATGTTCTATTCCATCGGTGACTCTGTATAGCCTATTGATTTATACTAATTTAAAAATAGGTAAAAATTTTCAAGTATTCTAATTTCTACTTGAAAAAATGTAAGGCCCCCCCCCTAACAAATTTTCTTCCGGCGCCCCTAAACTTTGTATTTCTTTGCTGTCATCTAGCGATTAATTGGCTAAAGCTTCATGGGGTAAACTTAATTAAAATTAGTTCACTATAAATCGGTATAGGTATTGCACTCTGGGAGACGATCATAATTAGTGGTTGTAATAATATTTTTTTTTATAACAAATTTTATTTAAAACTTACCGTTGAACTCCATTAATTAGTTATATAATAAATCATTATATTTAACAAGGCCCACACGCGTTTGGGCGGTATGTGGAATTATTTATTTTTTTATATTTAAACGCCAAAATCCAATGAAATAAGGAAAAGACAGAAAATTGCAGAGTATGGTTCGTTTCAAAAATTCATTTCAGTTTTATTTTCCTTACTTATAGAAATAAGTACATTCTTTGTACAGTAATATGACTAATGTGAAGAAAGGGCGCACTTGACATTCCAAATTTGTTATGAATAAGTTCCTTCATAACCTAATCTAAAAAAAATTTGTACCAAGGGAATGAAAGCCTAAATGGTAACAAAAATACTTTTTGCGGAACATTCTTTAGCTTGATAGGGTCAACACATAAAGCTTCGATGCATAATTAAGGGGTCAAAAGGCATATCCTCTACAAGTATCATTCCATTAAGGGAACGGTATCCTAATTAGGGTATATCCAGGAACTGAATCGATAGTACGATACGCCAATTAAATTCTATACACGTTATATCTTAAAATATTATTTATAACCGGTAAAATAAATGTTAAAGCTCCGAATAGCAGTGAAAATAATGATAAAAGTATGAGGAAAACGATAAAGTGACTTCCTAAAAATCCAAATATAGAACATCTCTTACCACCTTATTAATGTTAACGAATTGGATAAGGTATCCTATATTTAATAATTAATTAATATTAATCGTTTATTTACTTCATAGTTATGAATTTTTTTTTCAAAAAGGAATGCCACATCCTTTCCTTAATGATCACAATGATTATTAATAATCGGCAATTATCAGGGGTTATTGATATGATTGAGTTAGCAACAGTCGAAACGTATTGTATTCTTATTCCAAAAATTCTCGATAAGCTTTTGTTTCAGGGACTTGTAAGTGTGTTCATCGACAAAATTGTCTATGACCGCATCCACTACAGCTAACATCTTCAGTAATTTAAAACCGTTTGATACAATTTAAAAAAAACCTATAATCATGAATTGTAATTCAATTCGGCAATGTAAAGACAAGGGGTCTAAAATACTTGTTGACACAGCGGTCTGCCGTGTAATTTTGAACAAAATATAGATATCGAAGATAACTTTTAACCTTGTTTGTTTAGGCTTAGACAGAAAAATCCTAATATGAAAGCAGTTATCATGTTTCGGCAATTTTGTTGTGATTTTACTACCCTGAATTGACGTAGATATCCCCATTTTGTGTGCATTGTGGTCATTTTTTCTCAAAGTAATTTGCACAGTCAGTATTATGTGTAAATAGCACGTGTTTACGCAAATAAACGAGTTCTTTTAGTAACGAGACTCTGGGTACTTCTTTTTTTAAAAAATAAACTTCTGTTCATTAAGCACGAAGTTGATAATTATAAAATTCTGAAGTAAGGGTCGTCGTCCCTGTAAGATAACAATAACATATTGTTTTGTCGTCGGACTGCTACTTCCCTTTGGTATTGTGACATTGTGTCCGAGAATTACCTGCGTGTTACCGACACCGATTTATAACATTTTTTTTTTGCAAAATTGCACGGGCATTGTCACGTCGTCGAAGAGACGAACTTTCAAGAAAAGTAATTAAACGCAAATCGAACACGCTCATGACACTCACAATAACTTCTACTCTAGATAAATAAAAATAAAAAAATCTCACCCTTCATCCTTTCGCAAATTTATGACGTACACACATCTAATTTAACACTTTCTTATCAAAAGTTCTCCATGTTTTTTTTTGTAATAAACCACAAGTTGGCGCCCATAACAGACATCATTTAAACAAAATTTCACGAACTGATTATTACATAACAATCGGCCTGGCATTACGTAAACACATGTGCGTACAGATTTCTATTCCGACACTGGCATCCCGGATCATCCCGATCCTGAATCCTGATCCCGAAACAGGGGCGTGTTTTAGGTGGGGCATATAGGCGGAGCAATCCCCCAGGACCCCTTGCCTCTCAAACCCTCTCTGATATAACAACGTTGATATCTCTATCTGTGACATCAGTGGCGTTTCAACAATGTAATTTAAACAAATTTCCTTTACATACTTAATTATTAAGACGTTTTACTTGTACGTCACTGACTTTAACTTTATCTTTAAAGGATGTTGGCAATTTTATCACTTTCCCTTTCCCTTCCTTTTCCAGCAAAGTTTTAAAAATGTAATGATCTAAGTTTCTCAGGATTTCCGGACTTTTACCGTTTGCATTTAAAAAACTTATTGAAGATGTTTTTCGAAAACCAAAAAAAAAATCTACCTGAAATGAATGCAAATCGTGGGTATGAAAAAGTAAAAGTTAAAACGCAATATAGTACACGCTAATTAGACGAAATAGAAGAAATAATTTATAAAGTTTTCATATTAGGTATACATATCGTCAATAGAGGTAGTATTAAATATCCGAAAAGTTCCCACCTGTCCCGCGTCCGCAACACCCTTTTTTTCCCCCAAAAACCACCCCGCAGGCCTACGTTTATGGTATTTCCTAATTTTTTCGTAAACAGTTATTCTGACGAAAAAAATGTGTAAGAAGTGAAATGTTCTTTATAAAATTCTACATAAAAAAGTTCCTGTTAAAGTTTTGGTGAAACCTCACCCTAGTCTTACAAAGTACGTTTGAAGTTATGGATAGTGTTGGACGCGCTACTAGAAATATGTGCCATGTGATTTTCCCCATCAAATACCTCAAAAACGGCTAGTTCTACAAAAAGTGTTTATCCGAACAAAAAGTTACAGCGATGTGTGTTTTATAAGATGCGTATATCTCCATTTACCACCAGTAATTATTGTTGGGTATTTGTTTGGTAAGTCGAATTTTGTAGTATGAGTCGATTTCCACACCACCCATGAGGTACGGACTCGTGGTGCGTTTTTTTTAAGTGGTTTCCCCAATAGGCCTAATTCCACTAGCAATTTATATGTTTATTGATTAGCCGAATCATCTTCGACTATTATATCTTCGGTTGGTGAATTTAGGCACCCTTGACCACGGCAATTAATGCACATATTTGAACAACGTAAGCCAACTTTAAGACATCCACATCTTTTTTCGCAACCCGTTTTACATCCACACGATATAATTTTAAGTATGGAAATAGGAGCCGCTGCCTCGGTGGTAAGAATTGGTGATAAAATATTGCCAACCTTTTTCCAACCCCAATGCGTAGGCTGAGAATTTTGCCCTCTCCAAGATTGAATTTGATGAAATACCCGGTATGAATGTTGCTTTAACGCTGCCGATGTTGGTGGCAGTCGTGATAAAATTACAGGTTGACTGGAATGACCAACTACCTTATTGAATAAATCAAATCTGTACCGATTTAAAGAAGTTTCTGTTCGCGGAGCTTTGTACAATGCAAGTGTAAATTTCTCCCCAGCACGGGCAATTTCCTCTTTACTAGATTGAGGATTGTTAAATATGAGAATAACGTCTTCCATGCCTTTTCTCTTGTTTACTGTGCCTATTGTTTGTCCTTTGCCTTTTCCAAAAAAAGCGGAAGTAGTGTCACAACCACTAAACGCATGAGCAAATAGTACGGCTTCTTTACAACCTTTGAGGACATCTGAAGATTGCAAATCGCGGGACAAACAATAGGCACAGTAAACAAGAGAAAAGGCATGGAAGACGTTATTCTCATATTTAACAATCCTCAATCTAGTAAAGAGGAAATTGCCCGTGCTGGGGAGAAATTTACACTTGCATTGTACAAAGCTCCGCGAACAGAAACTTCTTTAAATCGGTACAGATTTGATTTATTCAATAAGGTAGTTGGTCATTCCAGTCAACCTGTAATTTTATCACGACTGCCACCAACATCGGCAGCGTTAAAGCAACATTCATACCGGGTATTTCATCAAATTCAATCTTGGAGAGGGCAAAATTCTCAGCCTACGCATTGGGGTTGGAAAAAGGTTGGCAATATTTTATCACCAATTCTTACCACCGAGGCAGCGGCTCCTATTTCCATACTTAAAATTATATCGTGTGGATGTAAAACGGGTTGCGAAAAAAGATGTGGATGTCTTAAAGTTGGCTTACGTTGTTCAAATATGTGCATTAATTGCCGTGGTCAAGGGTGCCTAAATTCACCAACCGAAGATATAATAGTCGAAGATGATTCGGCTAATCAATAAACATATAAATTGCTAGTGGAATTAGGCCTATTGGGGAAACCACTTAAAAAAAACGCACCACGAGTCCGTACCTCATGGGTGGTGTGGAAATCGACTCATACTACAAAATTCGACTTACCAAACAAATACCCAATAATAATTACTGGTGGTAAATGGAGATATACGCATCTTATAAAACACACATCGCTGTAACTTTTTGTTCGGATAAACACTTTTTGTAGAACTAGCCGTTTTTGAGGTATTTGATGGGGAAAATCACATGGCACATATTTCTAGTAGCGCGTCCAACACTATCCATAACTTCAAACGTACTTTGTAAGACTAGGGTGAGGTTTCACCAAAACTTTAATAGGAACTTTTTTATGTAGAATTTTATAAAGAACATTTCACTTCTTACACATTTTTTTCGTCAGAATAACTGTTTACGAAAAAATTAGGAAATACCATAAACGTAGGCCTACGGGGGTGGTTTTTGGGGAAAAAAAGGGTGTTGCGGACGCGGGACAGGTGGGAACTTTTCGGATATTCAATACTACCCCTATTAACCATATGTGTACATAATATGAAAACTTTATAAATTATTTCTTCTATTTCGTGATTTTAAGTCTAATTAGCGTGGACTAATACATAATAATAATGTCACGCTTTTTGTCCCTTAACGAAATTAGATGCCTTTTTGACACTTTGTATCTCACCGTACGCGATTTTCTATTTCGCTTTCAACTATTAACTCTAATCCATTAGAAAGGGATGGTAGCGAAATGAATGGGAAAAGTGAGGTTCCCCTTTTTTGCATTGTATTGTAATAAATGGGGTTATCACTGTGTTTGCATGTGTATATTACGGTCATATGAAGTTTTTTTTTATTTATAGCCACATTTGTTCTCGCTTATTATTTGCTGTTTTACGTCGGTGACGTGCGACCTTCCTTATTCATTTTGATGTAGGTATTAACGTCCCTCGAAAGTTAGATGTATAAAAAAGCACAATAGTCATCGATTTTATCCCATCAAAGCTCCTCGGTGATTGATTCGGAAAAACTGTTTTTCAACAAAGGAACAAACTGAAATAGATGGCCGTGTCTTATCTAAATGCCATACTTTAAACAGGACCATTGCATTTAAATTCGGTCATTTAAGGACCCTGGCGATTTTATGTGCGATTTTATCATTCTCTTTGTTGAATTTTTTTATTTACGAACATTATCTATCATCAAAAAACGCCAAGGTTTAAATACCCAGAAACGGCGCGGAAAAGAATATCAGCACTTGACGAAATCGATAAATTTAAATTAGTTTCGCATTCAATCGCTAAATAACAAACAAAAACGATTTTGAACAAAAATTGGAATATTTCAAAATTCAGTAAACAACGTCAATGCTTTATATACCTATTAAATGGTGCGTATCCATTTTTTTATCACGCTCCTTTTGTGAATACTTTTACATGTTGAGGATAAACACGAAAATCAATATAAAACAAATTTCTGACTGTAACATTACGATTGGCGTGAAGCGAAAATTGAGACGTCATTCATACAACTTATTTAAGTAAACAATTCACCGTAACTAATATAAGGATTCCAGGATGTTTCATTGATGTATTTCGTCCAACAATATTTGCACATGATGGTACCCCAAAATTTTATCCTCTGTAAAACATTTGGATATGGTCTTTATCATTTTTGGGTACGAATGAACCCTTGAATGACGAATGCCCATCATAGAAAAATGTGCAGCAATACTGTTTTGTTACAGTCATTGCGTGTTTAATCCCCTTGTTTCGGATGAAATTCCGGTAGAAGGCTATGGGCGCAGATGAAGTGCTGTGATTCCCCCACAGAGACCACACATGAGAAATTATTAGGTTAAGGGTGGTCGCGCAATAATCAGACATAGATGGGTGGTTTTTACAAATTCTTTCCAAAAGCAGAAACAAAATTTGCTATTTCCAAAGTGTTTCTGCGAAATGGATGTATGATAAAACCTTAAGCAAAAGAGGTTTTCATGATGTGTCCTGAAACAGGTTTTGACCTTCAGTTGATATCTTCAAGGGGGAAACGAACATGGAAAATCACTGGGTAAGCTTGCTGGATCCGAAATTTTATATTTTATATATTGAAAAATCATTCAGCCCCCAGAAAATCGACTGGTATGGCTTTTCGAACTAAATGATACAAGAGCGACCTTTCGACCTATCATTTTTTAAATTACAAAACAGGAGTATCAGTATTGCATAGAATGGAAAAAAATTGAATCAAAGTGGTAGGTTTATCTGAAAATACATTCTGAACCAAAATATATTTGAACAACGTCCACAGACACTTATAATGTTTTTGCTACATCTCGCCAGAAGCCACTTTTATTAAGGAAATTTTGGTTTTTTTAGTGATAAACAGGACACAAGCAAATGGAATATTTGTGGTGACCAAAGATGAGAGAAAACCATGCTGTATATTGCGAACATTACAAAGAAATCACACCACACGTATTTCCAGATTCGGAGTAGCCTTGGAACAGATAATAACAATTCTTTCAGTTCATCTGTTGAGTTGTCTTCCTAAATGCATCAGCATTGTTTTTTTTTGTCCAACAATACTAGATGCTATAGCCAAAATGGGCCCATCGTGTCCCCAGCAGAGTGACCTAATCCATTTTTTTTATTCTAGGAGTATTTATAAATATACATGGTACGGTAGGTACTTATGTGCCCTAGTGACGACAACATTTAGGTATTTTCTCAAAAATTTGCATAATCCTATGGACCCATCAATACTATGGATGGATCCAATACGATTTAAACTAGACAGTATGCGGTTCTACTTCGGTTACTGAAGCTTGGTATTATACTAAGTTACTAAAACAATAAAGCATGTGCGCACATGTTTGGCGCACGTCCCCCTCGCCTATTCAAACGACTTATTCCTTGCTAACTTAGCTCAGTCTGAGATGTGTTTCGTAGCAGTAAGTGTACGAGTTGGTAAAAATCTCCGATAAGTGTAGTGTACGAAGTATGAGTGGGTTTGTGAGCGATAAGATTATTTGTGAATGGAGTGTTTCGTGATGGAAGAACTAGAAGCTTGGTGCATAGATCTATACTTATACAAACATTAAGTGAATAATAGTGTTTGGTCAATGACGTGTTTCCGCAGGAAAGACCAAGCTTCTCTTACATCTTTTGTAATAGATTCAACTTTTCTTGGAGCTCGGTTGCTTAGTTGTTGAAGTTCACTTTATGTTTGACAATTGCAACTCACAATAGGGCAGATTCGGTTTTTAGTTTTTATACTCAACTACGTCATCATTCTACATACCTAATTCCCCTAAAAACTGCTTCTGATTATGCAAAACGATCAGTCACGTGATGCGAACAATATTTGCGTAGATATATAGTTATTAGATATTACCAAGGTCAAGGGCGTCGGCAAGGGGGGCAGGAGGGGGCCATGCCCCCCCCCCCCTGGTGAACTAATAAACACGCGGCTCGTTCTGTTTTTGGACTACAAATGTGTTCAATTTTTTTATATCGAAATAAATGTAATTAAAAAATAACTGAACATTTTTTGGCCCTCCCCTGGAAAAGTTTCTGGCGACGCCTTTGACCAAGGTTATAATTTGGAATTTGTGGCCTTAGTGGAGATCGCTGTTACTGTAACTGAACTGGAGTTTTTCGTGTGTACTTAGTGATAGAAAAGTAGACTTTCCTCATCCAAGAAAATACCTTTCAGTCCAGTTTTGTTGCACATGCCCTTTTTTTATCTTTACTTCATTCGTCCATTTCTCCTCAAACTCTTCTGGTTCTATATGTTCTATTGGAAAGAATTCACACTAAACGAAAGATCTTTAATTCTTTACTGTTGACAGCATCTTTTGTTATCCTCTTCTTCTCGAAAATTTTCTGTCCCGTACGTTACAAATAACTAACCAGAAAAACCACTTACATGATACACAATCCCCGTTTGCAAACCAACATTCAGAAAGCGATAGATGGTCTCACGGGAGGAAGAAAATTGTGTTTTCTATGGACTTATCTATTTTCACATTCTCTCTGTTATTGGAATTTTCTATTCTATGCTAGTATTGTGAGAGAAGAACTTTTAGTGCAACGTACTTCTTTGCCACTTTCTTTCATTGCCCTAAACTTGAACTTATACAACTCCAGATTTCATATGGAACGAACCTAACCAATTATAAGATCTTCCTCATCTGTCCATGAGTATATTTTGAGAAACCAAAACCTTTTGCCTTAATTTGATATTACCATTGTCGTTATATTAAGGTTTACAAGGATATTTTACGTTGTTCTCCCTCGATCATTCATTACATTTTCATTGAACAGGAAGGAAGAGTAAATTACTTAAGGCTAAACGTAAATGAGAGGGGTCTCAATTAAACACTAAACCTTCCCCATGTATATAATATATTGACTAAATTTTAATGGTTTACTTGCGACATGTTTCGATAATTGTATAACTTAATTATCATCATCAGGTTAAAATGTAAAACATAGTGTGATACAAAACTGATAATACTTAAATGACAGGTACTTACTGTTTTGTATCACACTATATCATTTAAGTATTATCAGTTTTGTATCACACTATGTTTTAGATTTTAGCCTGATGATGATAATTAAGTTATAAAATTATCGAAACATGTCGCCAGTAAACCATTAAAATTTAGTCAATATATTATATAAATGGGGAAGATTTAGTGTTTAATTGAGACCCCTCTCATTTACGTTTATTGTACCCACCCCATTTGGAGTACCACCATTCATCAGTTATGGACCTCTACAGTTTACTTAAGGCTACATATAATCTGTATGTTTATGTACCTACCAATGGATGCCATTTATCGCAATTCTGTTACAGTATTTAAGGTCCTAGAGGTGATTAGACGGAAAATTAGTGCAACATGGAAGGAAATTTTGTAACACCTGCCGACAGCTTCTGTTCACAAATTTGAAACTTCAACAACCTTTCTCCTTTTAGTAGACGATTATGTTGTGTTTTAAATGAGTACTTAAGTAATCGAAGTCTTCCATAAATTTCTTGAGCCAATCTACCTTTATTACGCAAAAAAGTTCTAAGTCGTCTGAACAACTCCTCGATGATTTACTTTACATTTTGTGTATCTCACTAGTTGGTCATTTGTACATATTCCATTTACAACAACAAAATAAAACTAGATAAGTTAAATTTAGTATTTGAGTAATAGAAGGTAGGAAATCTTTCTCAAAATAACCCAAAATTTACCAAAATGGCACGAAACACTACACACGCTAATATGGGAATAAAGAAAAATCGTCATTTTCGAGCTCAACGTTCGTTCAGTCTCCTTCGACGTCAGTAGTGATCTGAGCATTTAATATTCAAGGTTGGGTAAATTGTTTCTCTTATCAAAATTAGACGACAAGTAACGAATAGCGACGAGGAACAGTGTGTTTGGTTCTCGTATTGGTCAGAAATGTTCATACCCACACTACCTCTCCAAGACCAAAACGAGACTAGATAAAACAATAGCCCAGTAAACGTCTAGTTAATATGCACATGTCCAAAATCTCGACCTATTGATGTTCTAACGGTCTAATTCACGCCCGAAGTGGGCGTGGATTGTAATATATGTAATACTTATTAGAAAATTGCTATTAATTGTCAATTTTTGCCATGGAGGCAATTGATTGTCAATAGAAACGTGGAAAATTGGCACGAAAATAAACTTTTTCTCTAAATTGACTTATTTATTTCGATAACCTGCCGTTTTAAATATTTACTATGCGGGGGAGTATAAATTCCCAGTTTTAAATCCCAACTCTAGGATTTCCAGAGCAGTCTCTCGATGGACAAAATTCAATTGTGGAAAGAAATAAGAAATTCTAGCTGAGTTTGTAACGTGAACTTAGTAATAACTGCACTATAAGTGGGAAAGCTGTGTATATAGAATTTTGCGGAGAAGGCAAACTGAGCAGGAGGATAGGGAAGAAAATTGCTCATTCCAATGGATATTATAGACGATTGTAAACGTGTAGAATGCATATTCAGTCCATTTGTTATAAAGGGAAGTTTTTTCGAGGGAATATCTAGTTTTTTTCGAAAATTGTGGGAGTTGGAAATGCTAAGTTTGAAGCGATCCGACAATCGACATACGTTAGATTGTTACCATGAGCGTATACAAAGAGAAAAGTGTACGGAGAAAATTTGTTGCGGTGGGTTTGCTGTAAAATGAAAACTTTGCTAGAACTTGCTGAAGTTTGAAGCAATATGAAATAGGTAGTTGATGCAATGAACAAATTCAGTTCGGTTGCGCAGGACGTATGCGTACTAAAATAACAATGTTCTAGTACCTATATAGATATTATACGACGAGGAAATGTGTCAGCTTAAATAAGCGACAACAGTATCTTTTGTTTACTAAAAATCAACAATTGCATCTAGAGCATGCATTATTATATGTATAGGTAGAAATCGCATGATACTTCAACCAATCTAAAGCTGATCATTAGTAAAGTTATAAAGAATTTATGTTACACAAGTAACAATTGTAACGGGTGAAGGGTAGGATCAACGTGAAAAAAATTGGAAATACTTTCGTTAACAGCAAATCAAAAACCGAAACAATTTGAATTGTTTTCATTCATCTATCAAGTTACGAAATTTTCCTGGTCACAGTTTTAATGAAGGAGATATGAATTGATTGTTTAAAATGTTATTTCCGTACCTTTATGATTTTTTGTGGTGATTTAATTAACTTTTAAGATAATCAGACAAAGAGGAAGTTTATACCGAAATTGATTATCAATCGTATTTCCTGAATTTCCACCAGAAAACTCGTTAATTAGCCAATAATAATAATCATCGGTCGAGAGTTTCACAGAAAAAAAGTACGTTGAAATAATAATACTTAACGGCTCGTGCCCTTGTACCTTATTCTCTATAATAGAAATCAAGACAACGGTCTTATCCCAGTCTCATTGTAATTCAGCCACATCGACATGACTCTGATCTGATCGTATTCACATCCAACTTCCGTTTTTCTTGTACATAAAGAACTTCCGCGCACCTTGATAGTTGCACCGATTCATAAGGTCCTTCTAGGCGGTCCTTAATCATATGTTAGAAGCACTGATGCGAAGGGCGCCCACTGAGTTTTGTTTTTCGGCTGTACTTACGATTTTATTTCTTATGTACCAGAAAGTTAAGGTTGGTAACCATTCTCTTGTTTAACGTATTGATGTCTCAAGAGTAGGCATTGACTTTAATTGGAAAGGAGCTTTTTTTTAATTTCAACTTTAACTGTCATTTTATTGTTAGCATTTAGTGAGATGAAAGAAACCCATTCGTCTCTATAATTTTAACATTCTTCTCAATAGTTTGCTAAAAGTTCAATTTTAACTCACGTAAATTCGTTTGTTTTATCAATACGCCTTGAATTACCACGTAGACCAACATCCGGTTTCTATTTTTGATATTAACTGTCTCACGCGGTCACCACGACGATGTCCATGAGTAACGACTCTGTGGCTAGAAACTTTTATCAATTTAAATCAGTTCTTTTTCAATACTTTAAAAGGAAACGGTTTTACTTAGGGTGATAAGAAAATTACTCCTTTAGGGGATCTGTCACGAGCCCCTCAATTTTATAAAAAATTAACCGCGAGAGATGGTTATGTGAAATTTATGGCATATCTCTTGAACTATCCATTTAAAAGCTCTTGTTAAGAATTTTGCGTATCATCATGGTTTCACGCCTTTTCCACAAAAGGGTCTACAGGTATACAATAACTAACCCCTTCAAACGATTTTTTAGTAAAAACTTTCAATTTCACACGGTTGCCCTACACATCAACCCTTGACCTAAAAATTTCCAAATCCAGTTAAAGTTGTATTTACGAATGCGGAAGTAACCACTGTGAAACCGCTGTTAAATAAGAGTTAAAAAACCCTTTGCCCCCAAAATTATTGTAGCGACATCGTCAGGTACGACAAGACAGGTAAAGGAGGTAAAAATCTAACCCCTTTTATGACAATTGTAGGGAGATTCGAAAATTATTGTAATCTTTAATCAGTATAATCAAGCGGTATTGTTAAAATGTAACGGAAGGCGCGCGTTCCTAAAAAAATTATATCTTGACAAATTCACCTTTCAAAAACATGACGAAGCCTTCAAAACGCGTAATTATAAAATCCGCAGGATGCCGTAGCATCAAAGTTTATAAAATACCCATCGCGAATTCAATTTCGTATTAAAATGGCGCTTTGTAACGTCGACATATCGTAGGGGGGTGGTGTTGATGACGACGCTTTATGTAATTCAAATGTTTCAAGATACGCCACCACAATTTTAAGGCGTCTCGTGCTTCTGACAGCACGCAGTGCTTCATATTTGTCTCATCTCACCCTTAGCAAGGGTGAACTTTTAAATACTCTCACTTTCTCTTCGACAATAAGTCAAAGATGTTACGCGATGATAAATTAAATTATAAATTTGTTACTCGATTTTATTAAACATGTGTTGCTTCAATGTCGATGAATGAGACTTTATCCGAATGTGTCACACGCATCAAGAGTAAAATGGATGAGCAAGTTGGGGAAGAACCGTTTATTGACTTCGATCGTATACGAGGCAGTAGCCGGGGCTATGATTTGCGATAGTCCTTAATGGATTTATGTCATTTGTCTAACGGTTGACACCTCGAGGGTTACTCACTGTCACAGCTATATCGATACGTTTTCCACCTTTACGCAAAATACTTTTTTTTCTTATACTATAACTACCTACTGCACTTCCTCGATGCATGCCAAGATGCAATTTACTGCAACATTAATGCTAAAAGGACGGTACACTTCTAGTGATTGCTATGATCACGAGACCTATGATATATTGAACTTTTCTTCGTATACGCGAATTAAGAAAAAGTGCAAAAAGTTTGACGGACTTAGTTCAGCATAAAAAGAGGGTAACCTACATGGGTTAAAAGTATATAAGAATAATGAATGGTTGGTTAATTTTTTAATCTCCAAAAGTCCAAAACGTTTTATTGCTAGTAAAAAATCAGTGTCTCGTTGAGCCCTTTCATTTTAACGACTATATCTGTCCTACACCTTGCAAAGAAGGAGCAGAGCATGCTTTTTTTTCATTTCCCAGCGTCATATTACTCTTTAGGTTCTGTTCCCTCTTTTACTTCATACCTACTGATATCTCGTTAATTCTGAGCCAGTAAGAAATAGAAATCTCGCTAATCAGTTTCATTGTAACGAAAACTTTTGCTAACGTCAAATAAGTAATTAACTCCTTTTCCTTTGAATAATAACAGATTGGATGGGTTCATCGTATAAACAAATAAGATATGAGTGAACTATCAACACTATCAAAACTATTCCCAGTAGTTTTGCAGATTAGTTACCATTTAATATCGTCACAATAACTGACGAGGAAAATGTTTATGTTGTCACAATTATTTAGAATCCTACTAATTTGACTAATTTTCCGTTTTGGTTCGCCACTTATCTCATGTTATTCTGCTCAGCATAATACTTATGTTATCACGATAATTTAGAATCTTAGTAATTTTGGCCAATTTTCCGTTTTTGTTGACAAATTAATACTATATCCCAAATTCGAGCTTTTCATTTAAATTGAGGTGTGATAAGGGTAGCTACTCAGGATAATATATATGTTATCACGATAATTTAGAATTTTACTAATTTGATTAATTTTCCGTTTTGGTTCGCCACTTATCTCATGTTATTAATACTAATATCTCACATTCGGGTTTTTCATTCGAATTTAGATGTGATAAGAGTGGCAATAACTGTTAAGGATAATACTTATGTTATCACGTTACTTTAGAATTTGTAATAATAATTAAAAAGTAATTCCACTAATTTTTAATTTTTATCGTAAAAGTTTCATGTATGCTGCAGTTTTGTTGGTTCACTAAGGTGTAGCGAGAAACTTATGCCAAACTGTTTCTTTTTGTTTCTGCTACTGCTGAAAATGAAATCAAACTTGATGCAAAATTAGTTGTACATTAACGCCAAAAACGTGTCTAAAATTTACCAAACAATTTTCTCTTGTTTAGGAGCTTTTGTAGACCAATGCTCCTAATCTAATAAGCGAAACTCATGGTTTAACGGCATTCAGTGGTTAAAATCCTAATGAACTTGAGAGGCGGCGATTTATGACCTTCTTGTCAAATAGTAAGGTTAACACCTTGCACAAGATATTTATCCTTTAAAACCAGACATTTCAACAATGGTCATCCCAACTTAAATACTAAACCAAAAACTTTCAAAATATTTGGATCGATTGTCGCCCCTTCCATTGACCTACTCATACAGCTCAGTAACAACTATAAGGCACACGAAAGTTTAAAAATAAATGGTTAAAATCGATTTTCGAGCGAAAACCCAAATCCGACTGTTGTTCGGCAATATCCATAGGAGTTCTTTGACGGAATGGATTTATACCAGTTCTGCAATCGTACATCTGAATAGTCCGACAGTCTGTTGCTCAATCTTTATTCTTTCTTCATGGTACTCACTACCACTGTTCTTCATAACTTAAATCGCTATCGGTGTCAGCGTTAAAGTTCATTTTGCACACCTGTTTTGTTTTGCACAAAGTTTTGCTGCAACTTAGCACAACTGGAAGATAAAGGAATAGCACTGGGTCGCAACAGTTATAGCGATTTTACGCTAATTATTAACTCGGTCCCGGTCGTTCATATTGGAAAACGTATTAATTTTACTACTTAAAGTAGGACTTCATTGCAGGTCCCCTCTCAAGACGTGTCTAAACTCTTATCCGTACCATACCTCACCTTTTTTGACTTCTTTCTCTATTCTCCAAAGATCTTTACAAATTTTCACCATTGCACAACGTGCGAGCTGCAATTCATTTTGATGTATTGCAAAAATTTATCGTGGTATCTGCTATGTCTATGATTCTTAAGATTTTTCTTTTGAAAATCTTTTTGTCTCGTTGGTTCTCTTGCATAAACATCATATAACTTATTGTATTTCATTCAAAGAACATTTTCAAAATACGTGGTTGATTCTGCACAACTTTCGGCCTACCCGTCGACTTTTTTTCCTGCAATTCATTAAGTTACCCAGTAGGGTGCATCGAAAAAACACTTTTTTCGATTTCACTATTCCAATAGTGATTTTTTTTTGTGGTTTGGTGTCAAAGTAACGTAAAAAAAAATTGAGGTTGATAGGTCAAGTCCTTCAGGTGCCGACTTGACCCTAAAGTTTTAAAAAATGACGTTTTTTGAAGATTTTTAAAAAATGATCTCCGAGCTGATTCACACTTGCCAATAGGGGTTTTCTGTTTCCAAATAACACTGACATAGCGACAAAAAAAATTGACGGTGATCGGATGTGCCCTTCAGGTGCCGACTTCACACTAATTTTTTCGTCAAAATTGCGAAAATTGAGATTTTTTCGTATTTTTGCAATAAATTGCTAAACACCACCCCTGGGTTGTTTTGACAGTGCAGGCCTTTTAAAATAACTCAAATCTAAGTGTAAAACACTCTGATGTAGTTATTTCGTCTGTATTACTCCTGGTTACATGTCAAGAGCCTTCAAACACAAGCAAAGCATTCATATAAGGAACCGAAGTGCAACTTTTTTTTAGACTGTAGAGAACGGATTTATAGGTGACTCAACATTGTTTTGTTAGGCAGTTTCCCAATGTTCTTTACGCATTTCTGAGTCCGAGACTCAGAAATGCGTAAAGAACATTGGGAAACTGCCTAACAAAACAATGTTGCGTTTGAAGGCTCTTGACATGTAACCAGGAGTAATACAGACGAAATAACTACATCAGAGTGTTTTACACTTAGGTTTGAGTTATTTTAAAAGGCCTGCACTGTCAAAACAACCCAGGGGTGGTGTTTAGCAATTTATTGCAAAAATACGAAAAAATCTCAATTTTCGCAATTTTGACGAAAAACTTAGTGTGAAGTCGGCACCTGAAGGGCACATCCGATCACCGTCAATTTTTTTGTCGCTATGTCAGTGTCATTTGGAAACAGAAAACCCCTATTGGCAAGTGTGAATCAGCTCGGAGATCATTTTTTAAAAATCTTCAAAAAACGTCATTTTTTAAAACTTTAGGGTCAAGTCGGCACCTGAAGGACTTGACCTATCAACCTCAATTTTTTTTTACGTTACTTTGACACCAAACCACAAAAAAAAATCACTATTGGAATAGTGAAATCGAAAAAAGTGTTTTTTCGATGCACCCTATTACCCAGCCATAGTTGGGGTCAACTTTGGTACCCCTGCAGTAATCGATATTAATCTCAAATTTATCCCGTCAAACATTTGAAGCATACCTAAACCTAAAATTTAAAAACACCACTAGAAGTAACTTTTCGGAAACAGTTCAAAACGCTTTCAATATACATACTAAATATTATTGTGACTTTTAAACAATTTTCTACAGGATGAGGAGAAATTTGCACAAAATCCATAACGCTTTTAACTAAAACACATAATAACAATTATAATTTATCTATGAAAGAAATATTTGATCTGGTGATATCTCAATAATAGTGAAATAGTTATTTTTGTATCTAGTGCGCGAAATGCCACTTTGGTGATCGATTTATTTAACGAGGCGCAGGCGAGTTAAAAAATGAATCGAGATCACCAAAGTATTTCGCGCACGAGTTGCAAACAAAATTTTTTCTGCAAACCTGAAAAAGTTGACAATTATTTTAACGTTAAAATACAACACTCTCATATAGTTTACATGCAGCGCGCGAAGTAAGTATTTCGCGCACAGCGCCTTTACTTCGCGCACGGTGTCATAGTAACTTAGTAAAGTGAAAAAAGGGCCACTTCGCGTATTGTTATCAATGCGCAAACCTTGTCATTTTTTGACGTTTGTAGAAAAAAGTATTTGGTTGTTTCTAATTCATCCGTCATCGGATTTGTTAGTCCCTTTGAACGTGGTGTAAGTTAACATACTCTGTTCATCAGTATCACTAAAAACTACTCAAAATCAGTAAGGAACTCCTTTATAAAAATTATTCTTTTTGAAAATTAGTGACAGCGGCCACATTTTTCTTTTTAGTAATTTTTCTTCATTCGATTATTATCTATGTGATTTGTTGTGCTAAACGCTATCTGTTCAGAGAACCATTCGGAGCTTTTTCAACGCTAAGTGACGACATTCGTTCCATCACTGTAGCCATCAGTAGAGTGTACTCTTTCCCGAAATAAATTTCTCTTCATTAATCAGAGTAAAAATTAAAAATTTTTACTTTGGCGACTTCTTAATTAATTAACATCGAAATTAATTTAATTTTTAGGCAGCAAAGAATTTTCATGAAATTTGCTTGTGGCTTGTTGTGATAATGCTTATCTACTGCACGTAATGGTAAAATAGTCCCACAAGGTGTTTACATTCTATTTTAATTTTGTTTAATTTCTATTTTAACTTCTTGCTCTATTTGTTTCATTATTTTCATTACTACATGGAGTAGTATAGTTAGAGTAATGTCATAAGTTGGCAGACAATGACAAACGTCATAAGTAGTTTCAAACACACAGACAGACAAATTTAGCCTGAGACAGGGATTCAAATCTAGGACCTTTACCTCACCAAGGGAATGCTCTAACCAACTAAGCTACCATTATCTGTATACAGGGTGTAATATTTTTCATTTTTTGTATGGGGATCTTGCTTATTATAAGAGTTACAAGATCGGTTAAATGGGGAAAGTAGTGCAGTTTTACAAGAGTAATTCATGTGTGTTTTCAAACATTTGATGCGACGTTCAGTTTTTCCAATATGGCCGGAAAAAACAATTGAAAAATCTTTAAATTCCTGTAACTTTTTTTGTTAAAAGCCAATTTTTATACCAATGAAACGAGGGAATTTTTTAAGTTAATTTTCATACAAAAGTTTATTTTTCTATCTTAATTTAAAGTTGTAAAAAAATAAAATTAGAAATATTAATTTTATTGTGGTTAGGTATCCAGATATTTTTAAATATTGAAAATAAATAAATAAGGCTAAATACAAATAGTACAACAATATCAAAAACAAAAGCGAGTTCATACAAACTGAAATATTACAAGTAGTTTCCGACAATGCAGTGATAATAGAAATTGATAATTGGATCATGGTAATTTTTCAATGTAAACTCAGGCCACATTAAAAATTGAAGAACTATTTAATAAATAATAATAAATAACAGGTACTGAAACACAGAATAAGGAAGAGCAAATGAAATAACGTTAAATTAGAAATGAACTAACTACATCAAAAGTTTGATACATTATCTCAGAAACAGTAAATGGGAAAATATTTTTCCCGTTATTTTCAAATAATAAACCAAAAATTAAGGTAATTTTGTGTGGACAATTTTTTAATATCTCTCTTAATAAAAAAGTTACAGCAATTTAAAGATTTTTCAATTTTTTGGTTTTTCGGCCATATTGGAAAAACTGAACGTCCCATCAAACATTTCAAAACATAGATGAATTACTTTTGTATAACTGTACTACTTTCCTTATTTAACCGATCTTGTAAGTCTTATAATAAACGAGATCCCCATACAAAAAATGAAAAATATTATACCCTGTAGACTAGTTGTGGTTGAAATTAGCTAGTTGTCAAACACAGAAAAAAGATAACTTCGTTTTGAGCTTTTGGCCACGTAGTTCTTCATTTAAATATCATCGATATACTCAAGTCATCGGATTTTAGGCAGAAAAAAATATCAAAATAGTCGCCTCAATAGGCCTATGGATTCTAAAATGACATTTTATGTAAAGGTCGTGTTTTAATTCTATTTTTTTAAATAAATTTTGAGTTGTTTGGATGGCTTTTGCACACTCTGGATCTAATAACATAACAACCTGTCAATTTGAAGTACCTACTTAGGTAAATATTGTGATTTTTACTTTTTAATTTACTCATGTCTTTTATTGATTGAAAGTGTGTACTGTAAAATACAGCAGCTTCAAGCCACGTTCCCCAGCGGCTTAAAACGGGTTGTGGTGGCAAAGGTAAAATAGAAGAAAATATTTTCTTATGATTTTTATTTTTAAATTACTAAATCACAACATCGATTCCTCGGATCTTTTCCAATACATAGAATTCCATGGACCTCGCAATACAGTTCCTAGATTCATACAAATTTTTCACCTGCCCCATAGAAACACTACCCACTATACAGGGTGTTTTTTTGGGAGCTTTAGTTAGACGTTTTTGGGAAAGTTGTATAGGTAGGTTTTTGAAAATGTGTACTTAGGGGTTACTCTGAAAGCCGAATCCATCTAAAATATTTTCAAAATGGCAGCACTTCCGGAAATGCCGGAAGTAGCTACCAACTTCGTTATTTTAAATTGCAACCCCTATTTTTTATTGCATTTTTGGATTCTACGTGAAATTTCATAACTTTTGATACTAACATGTCAATATCTACGTACAAGTTATGGTTTTTAAGTTATTTTCATTTATTTAAAAAAAATGGCGGATGCAGACGGTACTTTAAGAATTCATTACTTGAAAACGGTTGTAGCTATGGCAACCGAGTTTTCACCAGCGCTTAAAGGAACAATAGGGCTTTCTTTTGGTGTACTTAAAAAAAGTTATGTTGCGTACGACGTCACCTATGAGGCTCCAAATTTAAGAAAATTCAAAGACTGAAAACTCAAATTTTTTAAATGAAATGACCTTTTCTTACTATTGCATTTGA
The DNA here is from genome assembly GCA_036250285.1 of Pyrocoelia pectoralis. NCBI lineage: Eukaryota > Metazoa > Arthropoda > Insecta > Coleoptera > Lampyridae > Pyrocoelia > Pyrocoelia pectoralis. The sequence goes on from CM070080.1 coordinate 31,353,995, forward strand.
TAGAGAATCAAAATGGGCATATTTTGGTATTACATGTTCCTATCCCTATCTTTAATAGTTTCTGACTTATTCTCATTTTATCGCATTGATACCATTTTTTTCGAATTTTTTGTAGTAGTCGACTATGACATGGACCATGGCAATCCAGTTTTGAACAAATCAAGTGATACTAAACCGTCACCTGTAATAGGTTAACATAAGTTTTTCAATAATCGAAAAAAATGAAAAATGGCTCGCAATGGTTTTACATATTAAGATTTTTGGAATCTAATTGATATTTATGGTGAAATGAACAGAATCGCGTCACATGCCTGTCATACGTTCATTGAGAGATATCCAGAAAGACAGCGTTCTAGTAAACGTACCATCCGAACACTGGAATGAAATTGTTTGATGTTTGGAAGCTTTGTACCACCTTCCCTACAGTAAGAATTTTACGAATAGGCAAATGTTAAGGAACCAGGACTATTTTTTGGGGAACATTACTTGGTCAGATTTGGAAATTTTACGCAATATTGTTGTTCCTGCAACAGAAGTGCTACCTCTGCAAGAATATGCTCAATACTGAATCACAAGTCATACAATACTCCACACGAGAACATTCACGAAAAAGAGTTTGTGTTTGGAACATGAAGGCGCTTATTTTGAGCATGTGTTGAAGAAGACAAGGTTTTAAATTGATTTGAAACTAACAGGTGACGGATTGATTGATTTAAAATTCGTTTGCCATAAGGCCAACTACTAAAAAATCCGAAAAAAATGGTATGCAATGAAATGAGAATAAGTCAGAAAATATTAAAGATAGGGATAGGAACATGTGATACCAAAATATGCCCATTTTGATTCTCTATCGAATGCAATAGTAAGAAAATGGTCATTTCATTTAAAAAAACTGAGTTTCCGTCTTTGAATTTTCTTAAATTTGGAGCCTCATACGTGACCTCGTACGCAACATAACATTTTTTTAAGTACACCAAAAGAAAGCCCTATTCTTCCTTTAAGCGCTGGTGAAAACTCGGTTGCCATAGCTACAACCGTTTTCAAGTAATGAATTCTTAAAGTACCGTCTGCATCCGCCATTTTTTTTAAATAAATGAAAATAACTTTAAAACTATAACTTGTAGATATTGACATGTTTGTATCAAAAGTTATGAAATTTCACGTAGAATCCAAAAATGCAATAAAAAATAGGGGTTGCAATTTAAAATAACGAAGTTGGTAGCTACTTCCGGCATTTCCGGAAGAGCTGCCATTTTGAAAATATTTTAGATCGATTCGGCTTTTTGAGTAACCCCTAAGTACAAATTTTCAAAAATCTACCTATAAAACTTTCCCAGAAACGTTTAACTAAAGCTCCCAAAAAACACCCTGTATAATCTTGACTCTTTTAAAAAAATGTGTTTAAACTGAAGAAAAGTACACATGTTTTGCTTATAATTAGGCGTGTATATTATTAAGTTACATAATGGAAGCCGGTTTGCACGGTGTCTGCTTTGTTGTGTTTATTTGCTTCTTTGTGTGTATATAAATAAATAAATAAATAAATAATAGTTATTTATGTATCAAGGGAATTATAAGGGTCTTGATTACCGAGGGTAAAGTTTGCGTCCCGAGGGACAGCAATTACCCGAGGTAATTGTAATTGAGACCTATTAATTCCAGTGATACATAGATAATTTTATTTCTGACCGAGTTTAATAAAATTTGTTCATTTCCGGTATATTTGATTCAGGTATCGTCGATTGCAGTTTTGGTTGTTGCTAGGTTACTGGTTCATAAAAGAGCCTTAGAGGGAATTATAGCGTCTTTATATCCCAAGGGAGTTATGACACTCTTTATTGGTATCGTAACTATGACAATATAAGCTTAATGCTTAAGTTATAATATCACTGTCAGAAATAAATAAACAAAAGGCACTCCTTCCCAGACGTTCTTTATACACTTCAACTCTTGGAGACGCTTTAACAACAATCTTCTTTACATTCGCAATCACCTTATTGTTTCTGCGTTTAAGATATGTGCAAGACATGTGCACTGTTGTACCATATATTCTACGAACTTTAAAAAGGGTCAGTAATAAAATTTGTGAACAATACATTTACATCCGGCCTACAATAAATCTCTACCATGGTCGGTTGCCGGAGTCTTCGGAATGTTTGGTATTTAGGTATTTTTAGGCGGTTAAACAAAAAATAGGCACTTACAATGAATTTAAATCATTTTAGGCAAAATTAAATAGGGTTCAAATTAATCCATTCGACGTGACAAGCAAAAATACACAAGTTTCAGACATGTGCCTAAAAAAATCGCAATAGAGTCTAAAATCCGATGCTAAAAATCAAGTAGTTAACTATTAAATTACTTTTCTTAAAACCTACTTTGTGGAACTTCACAATTTGTTGTAATAATAAAAACAATCAATCCCACAAGTTTTTATTTTAAATATAACCCTACGCGTTGAACACTATGTGTTTGTTATAATTACTTCTTCACACGTAGTATGGCTAGGTTTTTAGCAGTGTTTTTTCCTTGAACCATTAAGTAAATATTTTTTTTTAAAATCGGCCAGAAAGTAGTACTTTCCGGTTTATTTTTAGGCCAGAAAATGTCATTTTGTCGGACCGAGCCAGAAAGTTATTGTGATAATCCGGTAAAAGGTTTTACCGGACTCATTTTTACTTTACCGGACTCATTTTTACATTCCGGCCTAGAACGGTTCTGCCCGTTTCTGGCCGATTTTAAAAAAAATATTGTACGTAATACGTCCCAAAAGTGCTTTTACTGGACTCGCAGGCTAATAATTTGCTAGTAATTTGCCTACTTGTCCAGTAAAAGATCACTTTCGGGACTTGTTACGTAAACTACTATAACAGGTGCAGCACTGCATTGATATTTGCACAATTAATTCCTATTGGTCTTGCTAGTCGAATCTCATTATCATTTTATTCTTTTGCGGATGGAGGGTTGACTGGAAATTGTCCTTTTTTGCATTTTTTATGAGAATAAATACCATATAGGTTTGACAACTGTTTAATTTTAATCTGTCACCCTTGATAATGACAAAATAGTGTCGAAATTAAAAATTAACGAAATTACTTGTTTTTATTATTATCTACAATTAGGTACTACATTAATTCTTTCTCAAACTTTTTTTTTTGAAAATCTTGTCAATGATCGCATAGATGTTTTTTAAATCTGTTCAGTTCTGGGCGTAACTAAGTGAAATGGATTCTACGAGGCCATTGATTTGAGTTTAAAAGCTATTATTTATAACTATTTCACGCTGACCATTCCACATCTTATCTTCAAATTAAGAAGAATTTAAAGCTGTCATGACATTTTAAAAACTGGCAGCCGCATCCTACTTTCTCATTTTTTTTTAAATTTACATATCCATTTTTTTAAATTAAGGAAGAATGAAGAAATAATAAAGTTTCTAGAAGATTTGCAAGTTGACATATTTAGATAATGGCTTTTGCACTATTATTGCATGCAAACGGTAGAGAAAACACAGATAACGCACGTAATTCACCTTTCTTTTATTCCTTCTCTACTCTCGAAAGACTGATAGTGTGCATTGTTTCAATTACATTTATCAAAATTTAATTGTAACAATTTTAAGAACATTGCATCGGCCGTGACTAATGAAAACGGTTGATTGTTGTATTTAGTCATTAATTAATGAAAGATCGTTTCACTTTTATCTCTAACGACCGTTTTATGTTGAACGAATTCTACACTTTTAATAAAAACGTAAAGGGAAAAAATGTATAAATCAATTTATTTTTCATATCTGTCTATGATTACAATTTGATTACGTTAGACTCGTCGATATTACATCATAAATTTAAACTTTTCAGACTCCCTTTACGCTTCTTTCCGCTTCCTTTTTCTTGTAGTCGCATTCGTGAAAATGGACGATTTACTCGCAATTAAAATAAACGATAAATACATTGAAATAGATTTGAGCTACAACGGCCGAAATAGATCAAAATTTAATTAATAAAATCAATGGCCTCTCCCTCAATATTGCGCCGGATATTTTTAATTGCCGTAAGGTATTTGTAAAGTGATCGCGTGTGCAATGTGCACCAGATTAATAATTAATTAAACGGTTCTAATTGTAATTAAATTCAAGCTAAATAATTAATGAAAGCACTCTGACGCTGTTTGTATTTATAGAACAGAGTAGAATGAGATATTGGAACTCAGAACGCAACTACTCTCATTCAAATACTCTTTGTTCGACCAAAAAAAAGAAAACATTATTACGGTCCTGAAAGCAAATAAAACTGATCATAAATTCATGGTATAACTCATAATCGATGATCAGTTTAGTTCAGAACGTGACTAAAGCGAAATTTCTCAGTCTAAAACTCGTCTCTTTTTAATAATAAAACTTCAAAAGCGAGTCAAAACGAAGTTTAATTTCATATTTGCCCCGTTTGACCGCACGAGGATATTAATAAGTTATAACTAACGGTAAAAAATGAGATGATCTGGTATACGTTTTTAAAAAGTTGATAAAAGTTTTCGGAAAAGGGAGAAATAACGTATTCGAGGAAAGCGGCGCTACTGTAAAAGCAAAATGTGATTCAGTCTCGAGCGTGACCATTTCATCCCCAATTTTCAATTCGACAAGTCTTTTTTACACCCCTAACGTTTCGTGTTCGTTTTTGATCATAGCGCAACCGACAAGGATAATAGTTGTTTTAGGGTTTCTCTCCTTTAAATGCTTACGTTTTAGTTTCGCGTAATTAAAAGAAACTAATTAACACGAAAAAACATTATCATTAACGTAAACATTTATACGGCTGAAACAGTTTTGCTTGTACAGAATTTATAATTGTTGGGTTGGAATAAAAATGTAAATAAAAGCGGTAACGCACCTGCATCATTTTATATAGAGCGTGAAAAATTTCTGGCGCATTCTGACGCGTGATCTTTTTAATACACTGTTGCTTTATAAATAGAATTACAATTTCCACTTTAGTATCAATCTTGATCTCGCCGTGCATGAAATTGCGAACGACTGGATGACGTGGTACCAGAAATCCATCTCATTTTCCAGCATTTGGACCCCGTAAAAAAACCCTTAACGATCTTATTATTATTAAACCACTTACAGAAGACAAAACGATCGAATTAAAATAGAATCTGGACGAATGTGATCGGATGAATAATTCTTTATAAAACAAAACGACAAACGAAAACCACTTTTGGACTTTTTACATTTCGATTGGTAAAGAGGTTTTCGTTCATTTTCTGCCCCCAAATGCTCTATTTTATAAGAGCCCTTAAATAACCGACGCGATTAAAGAAGTGGATTGTAAATTGTTAATAATTGAGGGAGTCGCTTTGTTTAACCCTCACTTTTTATATACGGATCACCCTACAGACATTTGAAATATGTAAATAGTTTATTGAATACCGTTATTTTATTGTTAGCTGTAAATGTTTTTTTTATAATCACCAGAGTCCATGTGCTACCTTCACGTCTTTCACTTATGCCATTTCGGATAGTTTTCTTGATAATTTAAAAGTTTTCGAAATTATGAGGAAAAATAGTTTTTACTTGAGCAAAATCATTGGATTTTTTGACATATTCGGTACCACGCCCTTTTACGTAAGGTTTTACCATTGTATATGTTACGGCCAAAGCCCGAAATCGGCCAAAGTGGCAACTGACCTGCCAAATCGGGAAGTGGCCAATATCGCATCACATTGTCCGGACAATGTCCGATCTTTTCTAGGTGTCGGAATTTGGCCAGCCAGTTTGCGAAATGGCATGGGGCGATCGGCCAAAGTCGGAAGAAAAAGGTCATGAAAGATTTTGGGTGTTTGTATACTGTAATGATAATCATATTACAATTGATTATTAATTATACTAAATTTCCAAAGTGCGAAATGGCCGGCCAATTTGGGAACTGGCCGACCTTCGGTCTTTGGCCGCAACATATACACTAATTAAAGCTTCCAAAGTTCTCTTCTACCCCCATCTGTACTTTTGTGAACAATTGTTCCCGTATTTTCTTCGTGTAAAATAATTTTCTTATTCTTCGAACCGGGTGTTTATGCTAGTCTCCGTTGATATTTTCAGAAGATTCCAAAGAAATTGATAGAATACTGCAATACTAGTTGGGTTAGAAATCAATGGTCTCATAACTATATTCATAATATGTGTCAACTTTGTATTAGTAGCAGCTTGGAAATTGACACAGTAGTTTGTTGACGGTGAGCGTTTGAAGAAAGTAATTTTGTGAAATAATGAAAATTACTCGTGAATGTTTTCTTTAGATAGCTTTTTAACTCAATAACAATGCTGAAAATCGCTTAATTGAACTTTTGGCAATGAAGCACGAACAGAAAAGACTGTTCATAATTGGTTTGTAGAATTTCGTTGGGTGAGCCGTTCATTCTGTGGTACGGCGTGTCCGCCAAGAGGTTGTACAAAGGGCCAGAATGAGAAGTCTACGTACGCGTGGACTTAGGTCCCATCCTACATCGTAAATTTAAATTTTTACATTCGATGATGCCTCTACAATTAGCGGTCCGAAAAGTCTGTTCCCGATGAATAATGAGACTCAAGCTGAAGAACCGGGTGATGTAAGACAATGATTAAAAAATGGGACCGAGAAAATCCATAATACAACATGGTTACAGGTGACGAAACTTGAATTTACTCGAATAAACCGGAAACTAAGCAACAATCCACTCTATGAGTGTTCAACGATCAACAGAATGCCGGTTGTCATACTTGTTCGTTCACGAATCACTTTCAAGAAAAGAATCGCTTGTTTCTTCGGTTTTACTGTTAATGTCGGAACCATCGAACAGCAGTTAACGCTGAATGGTATACAACAATTTGTTTTTGTTTGCCTTGGCTGATATTAGGAAAAACAACCACCAAAAACGTCGCACCATTCTCCATTTTGACGCTAACATTTTGAAAAGCAATAAAACAGTTTGTTTCAAACAAATATTTGTCTTTCTTAGCTTACCAGCTTCACCAAAGACAACTTCCATTCGAGATTATCAATGATAGTTCTTACACCCCATATCTCGCTACCGTACATGTTATTAACTACTGTTCTTGCACCCTTCTCTTTCGCTCTCGAGCACCACTACAGTTCCATAGGTCTGCCACTCTACTCTTTTTTAACAGCTCTCTTCGCGTGTTCCACGAAGGTAAGGCTTCTATCAACCCTAACACCCTGTATGTCGATGGCTGTCTTGAGCGAGCCACTCGCTCCATCCGCTGTAATAGTGACTAAAGGTAACCTTCTTCAACCTGTCACGAAGACCCCCTTCGTTTTTCTTTCGACCAGTCGTAAACCTCCGTTCACTGCCGAATTTAATTGATCGCCACCTCCGATCAACCGTCAAGACACTTACGTCATAAGCATACACAAGCAGCGACACTCCCGTTGAAACTCCCAGACACAACACACCGTTGTTGCCACGTTCCAAAGCAGAGGCCCTAACATCAACCCCTACGGCATTCACCACAAAGGTGTAACCTTTCTCGGTTGGCAAGCTCACCTCATTCTTGATGTTGGTGAGATTGTTAAGGACTATCCGATTTAATGAAAATATCTCATCTCCATCATATTTTCATTAAACTGGTTAAAGGGGAGATTGTGAGACTTTCTTTCAAGGACTATGGTGTTAAGGTACCCCTAGTTGGATCATGATAACATCCATGAGGAGAATATTAAAAGCGTGCTGTACGTCACCTCCCTGCTTCTCTACGTGCCCTGGAGCGCTCCTTCGAGAGCGTCCTTTAGTGCTTTACTCTTTCCCAAATCTGTTCGAGACGACGAAAGATGCATATATCCTACCAGCCCTTAAGTAGTACCCCCTCCATCAGCTTGCCCAGGCCTAACTGCTTCGGCCCTCTTCTTCGGAATGAACACTACCTCCACCCTTTTTATTGCGATCGAAAGCTTTGGACCAGTTTTGGCGGATATTTATCCGATATTGTTTTCCACGTGTACCTACCCCCATTGCTTACTGAAGGGTTTAAAACAAGGATGTGTCTCTTCATATGTTCAATTATATTTTTACACCTCATATATGAGAATAGACATGAGGATACCTATATCTGTATCACAAAATGGAAACAGAAAAGCTTATACAAATTAATGAAACTAGGAACATTTTTCCTGGGGGTTTGTTATTTTGAATTTGTAAAAGAATAATAAGCTGGAATTCGTACAACATCGCTGGGATTACTTATGAGTAAAGTTCTTTCTGAAAAAAACGTAGGTATCTGGAAAGATTCATTAAAAACAGATACAGCAACCTTTAAGCTAGACACTTGTACATAAAAAGTGTGTAATAAATTAAGGGAGACGTAATTTTAAACGAAATCACGACGATTAAACTTGACAATTTTCTTCGTAAATATTTCAAAATTACTTTCCAATCATGTCTAATACAAATTATAGAATGTGTTAATATGACGTCAGTATTGCATATAAGTAATCTGATAACCGAATCGGTGCTTCAACTTTTATAACTTAATTTAATTAAAATCGATTAATCGTAATTGTAGTAAACATATCGTTAAAACTTTCCTAAACATGATACACCAAAGGTAAACCAAGGGTGTGCTAATAAGTATTTTCAAAACTATAATAATTAATTAATCGGAAATGGGCTGACCTTTTGTGCTGTGACTGTGACGCTTCATTCTTCCGAATAATCATCAATTAACTATGCTCTATAATTTCGATCTAAGAAGTTTATTAAGACTAACTCGTGACACCAACAACGCAGAAGACACCAGATGACAAGTACTTGTGATAAAATTATTGTTCCCACGCCCGTTATCACGGACTGTTACAGTAACATAAATCGTAGTCTTTTATATTTTTATTAGTTATTTAAGGCGAAATAAAAATTGTCATTTTCCATCTATTGTTTCAAATCTAATATTTCGGTATACTTTCTGCTGTTTAACTAACCTAAAGGATTATTGCAGAAGCTTAATCTCAACAGAATGTGATCTTACGAATTTGCGTTAATTTTTTATTATCTTTACTCTGAATGCAGAATATTCCATTAACGCGATCCACCTCAAAAGCTCTAAAAATTTTAGAACATGTAAGAGAAAGATTAAAGGGATCCATGAACGATAAGAAAGAACAACACTGACGGTAGGTTGTTTTCTATTCCACACAAACACTATAGTATAGTCAGATCAGAAGGAGAAGGGCGAGTGGAAGGAATAATGTAGTTTAATCTTATCCTTCTGGGCTTGTCTTGATGCTATGTCTGAAATCTGCCAAAATTGCAATCGACCACTTTTTATAAGGAAAATGATGTACCTTAGGGGAAAACTTCATTGTTCCTGTATTAATTTCATCTACGTACTCACAATCCAGTATTACAGGTCCATCACTGCTGCTGAGTATGCTATCATTACCAAGTCACCATTAAATGGATGAAGATTTGCAGAATTACTCTGAAAACTTCTTCATTCTTTCGATAGGAATCGAAGTATAAATAATAATAATTATAATAACGTTTTTGCATGAAAATGTGCCGAGCTATTTCTTGAAGGTTTCACTATCAATTTCTGTTGTTTTTTCTGTTCAAAATCTGTGCAACAAAAATAACACCGGTTAGGGGCCGAGGTAGTGGTCGACAAATGACTCAGTTTTTGATTAATCAATTATTCGGCACGATTTATGATATAATGATAATCGATTACTCAAAATTTCGAATAATAAATTGAAAATACATATTTGTCTAAAATTAATTAAAGCGATTACGAGAACCAAACTTGTGAAATGTGTGTAGAACTCAAAAAGAGAGTTGCAGGAATATTCGAAGAAATAAGATTTCCCCTTCATTTGTTTACCTATTTAGTTAACACTGACTGCAGATGTACGGATGAATAGTTGAATGATTAAATTGAATTAATTGTATCATGGTGGAAGAAGATTGGATAATTACGTACATACGTTTGAAGGTATATGTAATTAATCCATCTTCCGAAAGGGAGACTTATGTTCATATACCAATTTTATTAGTCTGAAGATGACTTTAAGTCGAAACATGTCGCTACGCTATAAATTTAATCATTTCAGCCTTACATCTAGAGTCAGTATTGACAAAATTGAATAAATAAAGAAATCAAGGGGGAGGTTTAGTTCTTCGACTAAAAGATACTGAAGACCAGTTAGTAAGACACGAAATCAATGATAACTAAGAGATGTGCAATTACTAATTAATATACTAGTCGATCATTAATGTTAACCTGTTGCTCGATTAATTATTATTGAACTAGTCAATTAACGTTCTATGAAGATTAGTCGACTGATCGATCACTAGGTTACACAACACTATAATGATTCTTACTTCAACTAGTCAACGACGGTTTTCAGAAAAACTCCGACAACTAGCATGGATATCCTAATACTAAATAACCTCCATTCATGCAACTAAAACATAGTGAAGCTGTTTTGGCGCTTTGGTAGGGAGAAGTGGGGGTTCTTATGGCAATTAAATTGTTTGCATCCATATCGCGTTAGGAAATTATTCTATTTCTTACCCTATAGGATTATTTTAAAAATTGAAAATGTTTTTGTACTTCGGTTATTGAAGTTTTTGTATACTTGTATGTCAAATGGGAAACCAGATTATACAGGGTGTTTCAGACCACCCGTACCGGCCAAATATCTCGCGAAATACAAAACGCATTGAAAAAAGAAAAAATACGTCTAAACAATTTTTTAAGACTCTATTGTTTGATAGTAATAGGGTGTCCCCACTCCCACCCCCGGGGGGTGGAGAGGGGGGTAACTTCGTAATCTTAAATAGCACCCCCCAGTTTATTATGCAGATTTGAATTCTGCGTTAACAAATAGGAACTTTTTGTTTGAAACATTTTTTGAAGTTCGTGACAGATGGCGCTATGATCGCCGAAAGAAGTTTTTCCGATTACCTATGCTAATTTGATGTCAGTTTGGTAAGTGACAATCAAAAATGGTAATGCTTTGCAAAAGGGAAGAGGGGGAGCTTTATTAACCCCTCCCCATTCCCCATACCGCCACTTCAGCCCTACGGCCCATAACCTAGGATGGGAAAACGCAACCATTTTAGATTTAAACAACTGTTCAATACCACGATTGAAGAAGTTAAATTTTGTAAATTTTTGTTGTCTTTGATGGAAAATAAAAAAATAAAAAAAATACTTAGGTACTTTGATTTCACGAGTAAAGAACACATTGACATTCGAGATACGTTTAAATCTAAAATTAGGGGTGAAGTGGCGGTGTGGGGAAGGGGGGGAGGGTAAATAAAGCTCCCCCTCTTCCCTTTTACAAAGCATTAACATTTTTGATTGTCACTTAACAAAACTGACATCAAATTAGTATAGGTAATCGGAAAACTTCTTTCGGCGATCATAGCGCCATCTGTCACGAACTTCAAAAAATGTTTCAAACAAAAAGTTCCTATTTGTTAACGCAGAATTCAAATTTGCATAATAAACTGGAGGGTGCTATTTAAGATTACGAAGTTACCCCCTCTCCACCCCCCGGGGGTGGGAGTGGGGACATCCTATTACTATCAAACAATAGAATCTTAAAAAAATTTGTAGACGTATTTTTTCTTTTTCCAATGAGTTTTGTATTTCGCGAGATATTTGGCCGGTACGGGTGGTCTGAAACACCCTGTATAGTTGAACTGTTAACTAGAAGGTCGATGATACATGACATTAATACTAGGCAGAAGGACACATATAGTATAACGCAACACAGTACCGCCAAATTTCAGAAGTCTTTTGAATATATAGCTGTATTCTATTTAAATAAATATTGTCATATTTTGAATAGTAACCGTTTATGGCCAAATGTGCGAAAAAACTTACAAAAGGAATTGTTATCTATGCAAATTAATTAAATGTAGTTTACTAATGTATTTTGGACTAATGGGTAATTGGCTATTTTTTTCTCTTTTTTTTCTTTTTATGGTGTTAGTATTTATAAGTAGCTATCCTTTTATGGAAAAATGTTTTTTATTTTTCCTCTTCCTTTTTGATATCTTGAAATGTTGTTCATGGTGGTATCAATGTTATAGTAATGGTTTTCTGTTAGATGCTGTAGCTAATACAGGTTGGAGTGGAAGATCAGCTAAAGCTGAAACTCCCGCCATTTGTGCACATTATTATTTTTGCACAATAAAGATTATTATTATTATTATTATTATTACGATTTAGGGGTTGTTATTAACTTTGCCGAGCATAGAAACCATTGAAAATTTTCTGCCACTACGAAAAATTTGGGCCGCCCCCATTGTTGTTCCTGGTCCTTTGTCAGTTCCTAACAACCGAAATGAACCAGTTGCTTGAATTATTCCTTCAATGTTACTTTCGACTTTGTGGCATCTAGGCTTCGACAACATTAACCATTCATGTGCAATGTGTAAGATATCATAAATATATTTTTTACGAAATTTCCAGCATTTTCTTACAATAAAACGTATACAATATGTATGAGAAAATCTGGAGCGCCTTTATAATGTCATCCATTTTATGCGGTGGAAATTATTAATATGCATTTTACATTCATAGGTATAGTAAATGGAGAAAATGAAAATATAAAACTATGACTGCTTTTTTTCTTCAGTTTTAAGTATTACTTGTTGCTACGTTATAGTTCAATTTTGTAAGGACGCAAAGAAAAAATTATCCACTGAAATTTTTCATTCAATCTACGTATCCTGCCGAAAGCAGTTTCTGTAATTCAACTGCAGAAATTTTCTGAGGTGTACTAAGCTAACTAATTAGTATCTATTAGCCTTACCTAAGAACTGAGTAGCATAAAGCGTTAAAGGTGACAACGTTCAAAGATGGTTTTTGTGGCTATGTAAACAACTTTCTACAAACTAAATTTAACTTCGAAACGAACAGCACACAAAGTATTGGTTCTTTGTTCAGGATAATATCGCCAAAAAGACATAGATTGACTTGCATATTCCTTGATCGATGTATTTTAATTTTTAAGTTTGAATTATGTAGGAATTGGTCGAATACTTTATGCGGGATGATGTTCAGTTACTTCCCCTCTTCTTCCATGAATTTGCGATTAAATATTAACTAAAAGAAGTGTTAATTAGTTTAACTTTAGATCTTTGGGATCGAAACGACATGGCATGATATAGGCAGGAACCTTAGAGTTGATCTTTCAGGAACTTTTCTATAACCAATTCTCACACTATTGTTTGAGATCATTTAAAGTATACTTTAAAGCTACATGAAATGACCTGTGTGAAGTTAGCCCCACAACTTGTTAACCATTTGTAGGTGTTTGTTGGCTAAATAGTATTTTTTAATGTTTCTCGTTTGTTTAATATCTATAATAATTAAGGTATCCGGTCATTTCCCCGCCGAAAAAATCCCGCCGGTCAATTGCCCGCCGGTAAATTGTTCGCCTGGTAAAAACCCCGCGCGGTGAAATGTTCGCCGGTAAAATGCCCGCCATGACAAAATCCCGTCGGTCATTTGCCCGCCGCTGTAGGCAAAATGATTCCCCTGATATTCCCCTATTTTTGTGATAAAGATCCACTTACATATGTACCTACGTTATGTGCAGCCAGTGGTGGATTATGCGCTCAGGAGGCGTAAGATGAATTTGAGGCCGCTGTTTACTGTAAATTAAAATATGCTAAATTCAAAAAAGAAGACTGTATTAATAAACCAGACATTGCCATGTTTAACAAAAGAACCGTTTTATATAAATTTATAAAATATTTTCGACGGCCATTTTAAGCACTTCCCGATGGAATTTTGACATCCTTTACAGACCTACGGCACTATACATGAATACTCGCCTGCTACTATCTCTTGTTTCAACCTCGTTCTTAACACGTAAATGTTGTACCATTTTCTACGCTTATTCCCCCACTAAAGCGCCTAGGTTATTTGCAGGTTTAGTATATTTTTTTTCAATTGATACTAAAATAGTGGCATGACACACAGGTTTGCAAAACTGAAGTTATTTAAAAAATAACTTTCTTAATTATTTATTTTTTCAAAAATTACGGCGGGAAATTGACCAACGGGATTTTGTCATGGCGGGCATTTTACCGGCGAACATTTCACCGCGCGGGGTTTTTACCAGGCGAACAATTTACCGGCGGGCAATTGACCGGCGGGATTTTTTCGGCGGGGAAATGACCGTGAACCAATAATTAACGATTATAATTTAGGTGTGAAGTTATCCGCACCATTTTCAAAATTTACAATTCTTTTTCTTTCAATCGTGTGTTGGTGCTTTGTAGGTATTTGTTGGCTATTTTCCCCCAACTACCTATATTTACAATTTTGTTGCCTTCAGTGGTTTGGTAGGTATAACGTTTTTGTCGGTTTTCAATATTTGTAACAAATAAAAATTAGATCATTTTTTTATAATTTGGTGGCTTTAAAGTGAGTGATTCTAAAATAAATTGTGCATAAGATTATTAGATTATTACATTTATAACTTTATTTTGTATTAGACAATGCTATTAATACAAATAAGTGTACATTTTTAACAAGCGTACGAACTTAAATCAACAATGAGCAATTAACTAAAATAAGCTAATTAACAATCGTTATTCCTGATTAACATGAAAAAGATGAAAACAACCAACACAATTTTAATTTTACAATACATATTACAAAATAACTCTGTTTTTATAAACTTTGGGTATAGGGAATTCTTAACAAAAATCAAAGCTACATAATAGAATATCCTATTTATGCAATAAAAAAAAATTAAAATAAGAAAGAAAATGAAAGGTCCGAGTTTCGATCCACCCTGTACACAAAGAGAGAAAATAATTGAAATGTAATCGAATGAGGAGATATTACATCATATTACGAAACTCGATTAGCCAAGAAATTGTCTTTTTCTGTAACGTACAGTAAGCTAGAGGGCGTTAATTTAGCTACGATTTTAACATAAACGTATCCATAACTTTTAAAGGACTCTGTATAACGTAGCAAAACCTTATATCAACAGATTCTAAAAAATGTGGGCAATCCGAATTTGGCATAATATGCAGGGGCTCTCATTTAAAAAATCATATGTTTGGTTTGTAACGGAGTTATGCAACACCCTGTATAGTTCAACATAATTTAGAAATATGGTCCTTAAAGACATCTATTATTTTTCTTAACAACATTTTTTGATATCTCTTGAAATAAGCCATATACCGAACTTTGTCGTCAGATTGGTACATCCTGTACATATAGAGAGCCAACAAACACCTACAAATGTCCAACAAACGATTGCAATTAAAGATTTGTAAATTTTCAAACTTTACACCATTACAGCTATCCCTTGGATCACTCTGTGGTTCAGTTCTTGCCATTTCCTTTCGATTTCCTCCAGTTCTTTAATATTCTTGTTCAGTCAGATACGTGTGTAATTCATAAATTATAAAAAGGAACTGAGAATTTTCGAAGCTTTTTCAGTTGGGGCTACAATCTGTTTTGTACTTAACGAATTAGAGTCCATCGAACATTTTCCAAAAATTATTAGCGTTTACTTTTTAAGTAAAGAAAAAATAGGATATTGTTTGCGTTCTGTCTGTCCGTCTATCCATCTGTCTGTTTGGGCCACTTCAGCGATTTTGATCTGCTCTCTGAAGAATTATCATAGAGAGCTGAAAGATTCAGCAGTACAGATAGCCCGTATTAGAGTCCCTATATTAGGGACTCTAGCCCGTATGTGCCAGGCGAACTTTTAAGGCTTTACTAGTCATGGGCAAAATTTTTGGAACTACGATGTACAAAATGTTTAATTACGTATCAATTTCTATGGAAAAAGAAGACAATGCGTTGTGGCGATGATAAATATGTAAATTTTATGGTTTTGTATCGTTAGGAATCCTTTCAATAACCTGCTTAACCCCTTTTTCTCCTAACATATAGTTAAAGAAATCACAATTTTTGTTCCCAAACTTTCTTCTTCTGCAACCAAGGTTTTGAAATAATGTTGAGGGAATTTTCCTACAGGGTTAGAACTTTCCATTTTTATGCCATATTAAGTATGTTTCGTTTGTACATTCCATGTGCTCAATTTGTACGTGTTACATATTGAAGTTTTGTGCTTCATTTTGCCTACAATTTTAAAAAGATACTTACGTATTCCTAATTATTAATTAATTTGGAGTGAAATTACTTATTACAATAGGTAACTTACTGACGGAGTTACATACCGTATAATAAATTTAAATAAAATTAACCACATTTTTCATTGCTCACAAATCATTTGATGTTCAGTCTTTGAGCTTCGGCGGAACAGGAGGACGAGTGTTGTTAGACATTGTTACCACTTGTTCAGTTCGAAAAATAGAATAAGGAATTGTTACTGATGGGAGTGAATGAGAGCTAGTGATGGAACAAATATAGCACTGTTTTACTATTCTCTTGATGTTAATGAGCGAATTTGCATAATGGGGTTGCGAAATTCTTCGTATTAGGGGAGGGGATATCAAAAATCTATTTAGCATAAGGAGTGAAATTACTTATTACAATAGGTAACTTACTGACGGAGTTACATACCGTAAGGGATTAGATCAAGGTTTTGTTGATTTTGGGACCATAGGTTGATTGTGAATTTCTTGTTTCATTTATGAGTTTTTATTACATAATATGAGACCTAGGTCTCCCTTTAGTGACTTTTAGATCTTCATGAGTGGTGCATATAATTATTTTTGCCTTATTGGTGCCCAAGAGCGTACGCAAGGTGGGCACTCGTTTTTTTTATAAGATAAAGTTGAAGTATGTAGTTTAAAAGAGTATTTTTTTCTGAATTCAGCAATTGTGCTATACTTATTTTTTGAAAAAAGTGTTTGAAAAAATAATTGTTAAAAAATGACTGCAACGCTCTATACTCAGAAACTATTAAAGTTATCGAAATGTGGTTTTCGCGAATCGATTGCATTCGGGCCAAGGACGAAAATGCTGATATTACCTTTGATGACGTCACTTCCGGCATAAGCTAAAATGGCGGTACTCATTTTTTTTAAGAAAAAGTTGCAGTTTTTTGGTGCGAGGGAAGTCTCGTGGCAATACATGCCAGAATTTGTTTTCCTTTTTCGTGAGCTCTACGTTCATAATAATAAAAAATCGCAAGGAAATTATGAGACTATTAATTTGTTAACGTAGGTGTGAATAATAGAAAAATTAATCATCATCAGCATCACACAAATGATAATAATAGAGTTCGTCCTACGTAATTAAATTACTTAACCTTAATCGATATTTCTGTGCAATTCTTTTACTTTTTAATTAATCGAAATAAGTAGATTGCCTTACTTGTACACGTTGACTAGATATAAACATCCTTAATACGATCCAATAAAATTACAAGACATTTAATGAAGGAAGTATTTATGAACGAGTGTCAAAAATCGGAACACGAATTCACACTTAAGTCCGTTATAAAGGGAAGTCACCCTTCGTACATCAGGATAAAACGAGTATGTATGTACGGGTCAGCTGAAAGCTGAAGCTAAATCGATGAAACCGCGGTGGATTAAATAAGAGGAAGGAATAAGGAAAGGGTTCCGGTCAGATAAGGATACTTCAGTGTGGGAGCGGATACTCTTGGTTACTCCTATCGCACCAAGTTAATTATTCTTCTAAAATACTTAATAGAAACGGTAGATTATAAATTTCAATGCACTAGATAATAATAACATAAACTGTATTGTATTGTGATTTTAATATTCAATAATTTTATTCTCGCCGCGTTCTATTTAAATATATCTTTTGTATTGAAGCTTAACATATTTATTCTTACTACCTATTGCTATTCAATAATAAAGTAGGTCGATGCAAATTATTAATAAATCTATGAATTTTTGAATGTCTTAATGTTGTCGCAAAAGGGTGCAAAACTCGTTTATCTTTCATCTCAATTAAATAATATGACGCTTCGATTTTACAAACGTTTACAAAAATAAAGGGTCGATAAAGCAACAACTCGAATTTCTGCGACCTTTAGTTAGCGCTCTTGATCTTTTGGAAAGTCAAAGAATGTCCAATTTTCTTACCGAAAAGATTCTTTAATTATGGTCAAAATTTTATAATCTTTGACTTTCCTTCAGTTATTTACAAACGAACACCATATTCATGATCAAAAAGAAAGATTCCTTCCTTCCGCACAATTCCACGTGAGAAGATGGAGTGTTACAATTTATTCAATAGAAATAATCATTACTTTACTGTAAATCGTCGTTGTCAAGAGCATTGTAAACGTTCACTAATAATACTTAATCGAATGAAAATTAAACTTATAAAGTTATGAGAATGAGAAGTAAAATACCTTAGGGTGGAAGGTGGAGAGCAGAGGGGTGGGCCTTAGCATACGCCGATGATATTGTGACAGCGAAGACAGAGAGGGAGATGAAAGGGATGATGAGGGTGGTAAAGGATTTCTTGGAAGGAAGAGAGTTAGAGATGAGTGTTGAGAAAACAAAGATGTTGGTGTTCCAGAAAGGTAGGGGAAGAAGAAAGAGAGAAGAGTGGAGGTGGGGAGAAGAAGTGATTGAGAGTGTGGGGGAGGTAAACTACTTGGACTACCATCTAAGGTACGACAACAAAGAAGCGGAGCACGTAAAAGAGCTAGCAAAGAAGGGGAGTAAACTGCTAGGACAGATATAGGGAATGGGGAAGAGATTTTTTGGAAACGATATCGAAAGGAGGAGGTGGCTCTTCGACAAGCTGGGGAAGAGCGTAATGATGTACGGGGCCGAAGTATGGGGGTGGAGCGAATGGGAAGTGTTGGAAAGGGTTCAGGCGAGATATTGGAGATGGACATTAGGTCTGGAGAGACAGACGCCGGGATACATGGTGATGTAAGAGATAAATGGGGAAAAGCTGAGGATACAAACGGGGAAAATGGGGTACGAGGAAGGTCTGAAGAGAGGAAGGGGAAGAGAGCTGATGCAGCAATGTTGGAAAGAACTTAAGAAAGGAAGAATAAAGCACGGACAGGCCAGCAGAAGGAAATATTATGAGAGAGGAGGATATGCGTTGGCTGAGGTACAAAGGAGCAAGGAGAGTGGGTAGGGAGTAGGGAGACAACACAAGAGAAGATATAATAAGAAGGGATGGGGAAGTACTGACGCAGGAAAGAAGGGAAAAGATCAGAGAGATTAGATTTCACGCTCCAACTGTTCACGGATGAGTAAAAGTGTAAATGTAGGACTGTCATTTTTCTAAAACGCTGAAAATGGTTCTAAGGAGGGGTTCAATTGTCCTAAGTAATAAAAATGTCATAATCGCACTCCCATATAAAGGCCATGTTAAAATTGGACTTGGCATGCATTTCTGGACAACTCGCTCTGATCATAGTTTTGCTCCGATCATGGAGTTTTATGTCTCAAAATGACCCTAAGAACATGCCACGGCTCATATGCCTAGTTTTAGCAAAAAGTATAATGTTTCAAGCTGTCTATGATGTGTCAAAGTCAGACAGATACTGTTTTCTTGTTGTATTTTGCGATTCTTTCAAAGTCACAATAGAAATAGCGTACCCCAATGCGATATCGATAGGCACAACTGCGGTGGGGGTTCATTGGGGTCATTTTCAGATATAAAAGTCAACAATCCGACCAATACAGTGGTCACAGCGAGTTTTCCAAAAAATGAAGTCCGAGTATTTTCCAATGGCGAGTGAACTTTTGGCGTACTAGCAGGAAAAATTGTCTTTCCATCACAACTCTTTACCTCAGGCTAAATTTCCTCGTAAATTGCTCTCATTATTCGAAAATTTCGGAATTCATCAAACAAATTCGTAGAGATTTCTTCAGTGGAATGGGCCAACGTAAACCAAGATCGGTGCGTGCAGGTGAAAGAAAGGTGGCTAAGAAGAACACCAAACTGGGCAGACGTAAGAGAGCTTTGGAGGCCTTCAACGCGATAGAAATCAGGGTCAATATTGGATCGAAAAAAATTCTTGAACCCCCCTTTCTGATACCCCCAAATTTCAAGTTTCAGACTTAAATCAAGTTTCAAACGCTAGACTTTAGCCTTCAGATTGTAAATTCATACCTGAAACTTTAGGCTTCAAATTCCCCACTTCAAGTTTCAAGTTTCAGTTTCAATATTCATGATACAGATTTCAGGCATTAACCTTCACACTGCAGGCTCAAGGCGTCAAACTTTTAGCCACTATTGTACAAGAAAAGACAAAATACCCAATTTTGGAAAACGAAGTGGTACTTACTCTAAGTCTAGCAATTAAATGTCGAAGAAATAACTTGAGCATTTGCAGGTGGGTCTCAAAGCTCATGAACCTAAACCATATTTTTACACAAATATTCTGAAATTTGAAAGAGTGTATTGTAGCAATGCGGGAATCGTTTTATGACGCAAAGGCAAAAAAATACCCAAAACGTGGACATGGACACGTATCCATTTCCTGCAATATAAAAATGATGTGATTTATAGGATGAGGATAATCAAAAGTGGGAACTGATACTTTCTAGTTCTCAAATTGCTCAACCACATTTTGAAAAATTATTACTTTATTTCGATTTTCGCTAGATAATTAAAAGAAATTCGTCACACTAACCCTTGTCTAACAAGGTTGTTTTATTTGTAATTAATTTACAGTTTTAACTGCAATTGAATCTTAACCATCCATCGTTTATTTACAAAATGCAATGATACGTGTAATAAATTTTAGCCCCGTGGAATGATACATAGACCGAAAACCTATTAAAATTGTTAGCTTATTTGAGTATACAATTGGATTGAATTCAATTAAAAATGAATGAAAATCCTACGTGACATTACTAGTGAATATTACTTACATAAACGTTTGCATTTTAAACATCAACGTAAATCATTACAAAAATGATAATAGTTTTAGTCGGTTGTAATTTAACAACTGTTTGATACGCGATGTTTATAAATTATTTCAAGCAAAAAATTACTTCTGTTCGTGGATAATCGTTATTTTTTAAATTATGATTTTAATTATTACGAATAATTGACAAGGAAAAAAAACGGCCATCTCTTCAGCCTGGAAGAGAATTTTCTCATTTCTAAAAAGAATTGGAATGATGGGGGATGTGAACTGGATTGACATTGACAGTAGGTACTCGCTCTGTCTACTTTCAAGCGGGTGCAAATTTCAGTAGTTCACACTAATTAATCCATCATAAATAGGTAATTAGTAATTACAGATTTAATAACAAAGGGAATTAATGAAACTAATCTCACCAAGTAGTGAGTTGTGTTGCCAGAGAGTGAAGGTAACGATCTAATAATGTTTCATGATACCGACATGGAAGGTGTACTTAAAGTTTTATGACCAACTGAAAAATTTTATAAATAATTACCTACTATAATTAGGCACAACCTCGATTTATAGTGGTTTGCGAATGATTTTTGCACTTCGAGACGTTCCCGTACATTAATTAGGCGTGTAGGCTGCTGACTCAATAAAAGCCGTAGTTTTTTTCCAGGATTCAACATAAAACGCATTTATTGGTTTTTTATTGTTTTCATGGTATGCAACCAAACGTACAGCAAACACTGTACCTTGTAATTTTGATAAAAATGTCCCAAGATACTAATTTATATTAATAAAGTAATTTAGATTTACATTTTTTAATCACATTTTCATCCACAAAGATAAAATGTTCCAGCTTGGCGAGCGTCATAAGGATTTTCAACACAAAAGTTATTTCTTCAGAATCCTATTCCTATTTTTACAATAATAGTCCCGCTTTTGGAACATACGATTCGCATAATTTTTCCCGGTCCTATCTGGAAGATTTCCAAGGAGGAAGTGCGGCAAGCATTCCTATCCTTACCCGCATTTTTTACCCCAGACTTAATCCCCAGTTACTTATTTTGTAGAGCTTAGTGGGCACCGAGGCGAAAAGATTTCCAAAACTATTCTGACGGAACCGCGATTCGAACCCAAACTATCGGCATCATAATCACCTCTTTCCGTTCCTATTTCTATTTTTAATGTGTCAAAAACGTTCAGGATTAATATTTTTCCATAGCTACAGATCAATTTTTTTTATAAATTTTAATGAACTGTCTGATCCCGAATTTTTAAAAGATAGGTAGTACATACTAACGACCAACTTCAATGAAATAATTATGAAAAATGAAATTGTACGTTGAAAACTTTTATTTTCCGTGCCAATTTTTGGCATTTTTCACATTACCCTCGCATATGATTTTATGATACCTACTAAATGACTTTAGTATAACAAGTTCGTGTGCAATCCGACAATGAAAATAACCTTCATAACCTTCAACCAAACTAAAAGTCAAAAGTTCTAATTACCCACCTCCCAAAAATCCCTTCGTTCTTCTTTTTCATATATTTTCATATTCTCATCGGACCTTCTGTACCTGAAGTCTTGAACTCTAAGTTAGTATACACTTCGGCAAAGTTATTAGAGCAAGTGACAGTTTGTGTGTTTGTCAAACTTTTGTCAAAGTTAACCGTTTGGAGCATCTCAAATGAGAGCTCATTCCTTTGGGACTCAACTCAACTCAACTCATTAACAGATGTAAAATTGTTAGCGTTTTCTCTATTTAAGGAAGTTAAAAGTCGATTACTTCCTTTTTGACTGGCTTCGTTCTACTCGATCACCTCAAAACATCAAAGGCCACAGGTTCGTGCTCATTTCTTTCTTGTTTTTCACGATTTTTTAACTGTGAATCTTCTTCCTTCCTTCTAGTGACCTTTTAAAAATTGTCAACGTATTTTAATTAGAAATTTATCACTATCCTGTGATTATTCTAAAATAAGTGCGTGTATACCTCTTTGATGGACTTTTTTAATTTATTTTTGAATATTTTTTTTATATTGTTCATCTCTTTTGCAACTAGTTAGTTTCAATGTTCCAGCTAAAAACCTTCGTTTTGTTAATATGTTCTTCTTGAAAGTCAGTAAAACAAATTATCTCCAACATTCTCCACTCCAGAGACTGATGAATACAGCTAATATATACTCAAGCATTAACTTTTTTGATAGTCATTTGAACTTTAGAAAAAACCTAAAAAAAGAATTGTTTAAACTAGATGCACAATATTACAGAATCTGATGTTATAAGTTTAATCATTTTATCAGTCATATCGTTAATTTTATTATATCGCTACTGTATTGCTTACTTTTGTTTGTAAATTAAAATTAATAGTTCTTTTTTTTTGTAATTGATAAATTTCTTAGTCTTCTATTTTTTTTTAGTGTGCAACTTAGTAATAAGTATTTAGTTAATAGTTTAGTTATATATTATTACTTTTTGTCATTTTTATTTTGGGGATTACCCGTAATTTAAATTAAATAAATAAAAAAATAAATAAATAAATACGTGCCAAAGAAAATAGAGTTATGATAGGACCTTCAACAATTGAAGGTCGTTTACATTGTTTTTAATGCTGTATATAATCAGTGATTATTAAAACAATAGAAATAATAAACGAATCAAATTAGCGCAATCGATTTTATGTACCTACATCGATCTAATATTGCTGGAATTATCTACAAACATTTTAAATACTACGTATAGTATAGTCGAATCGTTTATTTGTACATTCACTTATAATTGATTTATTGATTTTAACAATGTTCCGGTATTGTTATATAACCTAAATAACGTTATTACCTACTTCAGAAGTGTCAACATTTTTTTATGTTCGTTATGTAAATCCAAATGTAAAATAAATTTGATTTTGGATTTATCATCAGCTTTGATGGCAGACATTTTTTCTCCATTACAGTACCATAAATTAATTAAAACAAATTATTTTTCTTGAATGCAGTCGTTTTAAAGGCGTGTAGCTTGCAAATCTGAGGGCAATGCTCCAAAATGTTCTCCAAAATGCTTAATGGAAGATTTTTGTTGAGCCATAAAGCTATTGGTATCAAAAATGGTGGGAAAGGGCAATGACGGAAAATCACACCAAGCCGCTTACATGTCAACAATTTCTTTGCACAACATATATTTTTACTCACAATACGCACAGTTAATAATAGTGGTAACATTTCATCAATCACTATAGTAGATCTACTCCATAATGGTCACAGTACGTTCACTTCACTTACAATTTCAATTCAATCTTTCCCCCTTTACTGTCTTCCTTTACTCTAATGGAGAAAGTAGTGCCAGAAACCACCATATCCTAAAATAATGGCAATGCAGTGGAAAATGTGAGGAGATTCTGTCTGTACCACGAACAAGGTCGGATTAACAGGGGGGCTATATCCCCGGGTCCCATTAGATTGGGGGCCCCATTTTATAATTTTTTTTAGTAAAAAGTAAGTAGAAGACAGGCACTTGCGCTTTCTCTTTTTGACGTCACTAACCCCACAATAGGCCCACGTGGGGGACGTGTTTTTTATGCTTAGGGCTGATTGACGTCACTAACCCCACAATAGGCCCACGTGGGCGACATGTTTTTTATGCTTAGGGGGTGATCCTGGAGGGTGTAATTTATTTTTAGGGCTGATGCTGGATGCTGGATGTCCTTTTGGTTTTCTGGATGCTGGATGCTGAACGCCTTTCTGGGTGCTCTTCTGGCTTTCCTGAATGACTTTCTGCATGCCATTTTGTCCTTTCTGGATGACCTTAGGAATGGTTTTGAAGAAGAAGATGACCTTGAGGCTAACTTTGAAGTTGACCTTGAAAAGGACCTTGCGACGTTACCTCGAGGGTGACCTTGGGGGTTGACCTTGGGAATTTCCTGGATGGCTTTTCTGGATGCTGGATGGCTTTTCTGGATGCTGGATGCTGGATGCCCTTTTGGTTTTTGGTTTCTTAATGCCTTTTTGGCTTTTCTGGTTTCTTAACGCCTTTTTGCCTTTTCTGGATGCTGAATGCCTTTTTGGCTTTTCCGGATGCCTTTTTGGCTTTCCCAGATAATTTCCTGAATGCCCTTTTGGTTTTTTGTTTTCTTAATGCCTTTTTGGCCTTCCAGGTTTCTGAATGCCTTTTTAGCTTTTCTAGATTCTTAATGCCTTATTTTTGCCTTTCCCGGATGTTGAATGCCTTTTTGACTTTTGGTTTCTTAATACCCTTTTGGCTTTCTGGTTTCTTAATGTCCTTTTGCTTTTTCTGTTTTCTTAATGCCTTTTTGGCCTTCCAGGTTCCTGACCTTTTTGCCTTTTCGGGTTTCTTAACGCCTTTTTACCTTTCCTGGTTTCTGAATGTCTTTTTGATTTTCCTGGATGCCTTTCTGGAAGCCCTTTTGGCTTTCCTGGATGCCTTTCTGAATGCCTTTTGGCTTTTCTGGATGTTTTTTCCTAATGCCTTTTTGGCTTTTCTGGATGTTTTTTCTTAATGTCTTTTTGGCCTTCCAGGATAATTTCCTGAATGCCTTTTTAGCTTTTCTGGATGTCCTTCTGGTGCAAAACATTTTATGCTTTTGTATACATTTTGTCATTTTTGAAACAAAAACATCTTATCTCCTGAATTAGTTTTCTTAGAAGTATGTCCACGAATCAAAACTAAGAAACAAAAATACTTAAGTCGCAATCTGCTCAATAAATATTATTATTATTATTATTATTTCTATTTTCACCTTAAATTGCGAAATGTTTGGAATTCTTTACGTTGTTGCATATTCCCTTTTTTCTGAAAATGTTGTGAGAAAACAATTTTTTTTTAAAGTCTCTTGATCAGCCATTTTTGTAAACAATGTTCGGTGCGCACAACATAATTTACGTTGCGCACAACACCATTTACGGTGCGCACAACATAATTTACGATGCGCACAACAATATTTTCGGTAAGCCCTACCATCCTATGGTGCGCACAACACCAATTACGGTGCGCACGACAACCTTTTCGGTGCGCACAACACCATTTACGGTGCGCAATACCAAATTTTCGGTGCGCACGATTAGTCATTTTACTTTTGGTGGGAATTTTGATTTTTCAGCCATTTTGGTTTTGTCGGTCATATTTAATGGCCAAGCAAGCTGCATACGTGGACTTTGGAAAGAAATCTTGCGCACAACATAATTTACGGTGCGCACAACATAATTTACGGTGCGCACAACAATATTTACGATGCGCACAACATAATTTACGGTGCGCACAACAATATTTACGGTGCGCACAACATAATTTACGGTGCGCACAACACCATTTACGGTGCGCAACACCAAATTTTCGGTGCGCACTCAAAGTATAAAACGCAAAATGGACAAAAATTTATCATTTCTTAAAACATAATGGCTGAAGCAACAACAACACTAAATAAAAACAATGTGGAACTGCTCCGAGCATTAACAAAATTAGGTGATAAGGAAAGAATCGCCCTGCTAGAATGTTTAGACGATAAACAAGTTCATTGCATTTGTGAATGCATCTATAATACTTTGCAGGGTAATGTACCGTTATCAAAGTATCAGAAACGACAACTCTCTTATCATAAAACAGTCCTAAGGAATCTGGCCGAACACGACGAACCTATAGAAGAGAAGAAACAGATATTAGTGCAAAATGGCGGTGCATTTCTACCATTTCTACTAGCTCCTCTACTTAGTGTAAATGGTGTTGTGCGCACCGTAAATTATGTTGTGCGCACCGTAAATATTGTTGTGCGCACCGTAAATTATGTTGTGCGCATCGTAAATATTGTTGTGCGCACCGTAAATTATGTTGTGCGCACCGTAAATTATGTTGTGCGCAAGATTTCTTTCCAAAGTCCACGTATGCAGCTTGCTTGGCCATTAAATATGACCGACAAAACCAAAATGGCTGAAAAATCAAAATTCCCACCAAAAGTAAAATGACTAATCGTGCGCACCGAAAATTTGGTATTGCGCACCGTAAATGGTGTTGTGCGCACCGAAAAGGTTGTCGTGCGCACCGTAATTGGTGTTGTGCGCACCATAGGATGGTAGGGCTTACCGAAAATATTGTTGTGCGCATCGTAAATTATGTTGTGCGCACCGTAAATGGTGTTGTGCGCAACGTAAATTATGTTGTGCGCACCGAACATTGTTTACAAAAAATGGCTGATCAAGAGACTTTAAAAAAAAATTGTTTTCTCACAACATTTTCAGAAAAAAGGGAATATGCAACAACGTAAAGAATTCCAAACATTTCGCAATTTAAGGTGAAAATAGAAATAATAATAATAATAATAATATTTATTGAGCAGATTGCGACTTAAGTATTTTTGTTTCTTAGTTTTGATTCGTGGACATACTTCTAAGAAAACTAATTCAGGAGATAAGATGTTTTTGTTTCAAAAATGACAAAATGTATACAAAAGCATAAAATGTTTTGCACCAGAAGGACATCCAGAAAAGCTAAAAAGGCATTCAGGAAATTATCCTGGAAGGCCAAAAAGACATTAAGAAAAAACATCCAGAAAAGCCAAAAAGGCATTAGGAAAAAACATCCAGAAAAGCCAAAAGGCATTCAGAAAGGCATCCAGGAAAGCCAAAAGGGCTTCCAGAAAGGCATCCAGGAAAATCAAAAAGACATTCAGAAACCAGGAAAGGTAAAAAGGCGTTAAGAAACCCGAAAAGGCAAAAAGGTCAGGAACCTGGAAGGCCAAAAAGGCATTAAGAAAACAGAAAAAGCAAAAGGACATTAAGAAACCAGAAAGCCAAAAGGGTATTAAGAAACCAAAAGTCAAAAAGGCATTCAACATCCGGGAAAGGCAAAAATAAGGCATTAAGAATCTAGAAAAGCTAAAAAGGCATTCAGAAACCTGGAAGGCCAAAAAGGCATTAAGAAAACAAAAAACCAAAAGGGCATTCAGGAAATTATCTGGGAAAGCCAAAAAGGCATCCGGAAAAGCCAAAAAGGCATTCAGCATCCAGAAAAGGCAAAAAGGCGTTAAGAAACCAGAAAAGCCAAAAAGGCATTAAGAAACCAAAAACCAAAAGGGCATCCAGCATCCAGCATCCAGAAAAGCCATCCAGCATCCAGAAAAGCCATCCAGGAAATTCCCAAGGTCAACCCCCAAGGTCACCCTCGAGGTAACGTCGCAAGGTCCTTTTCAAGGTCAACTTCAAAGTTAGCCTCAAGGTCATCTTCTTCTTCAAAACCATTCCTAAGGTCATCCAGAAAGGACAAAATGGCATGCAGAAAGTCATTCAGGAAAGCCAGAAGAGCACCCAGAAAGGCGTTCAGCATCCAGCATCCAGAAAACCAAAAGGACATCCAGCATCCAGCATCAGCCCTAAAAATAAATTACACCCTCCAGGATCACCCCCTAAGCATAAAAAACATGTCGCCCACGTGGGCCTATTGTGGGGTTAGTGACGTCAATCAGCCCTAAGCATAAAAAACACGTCCCCCACGTGGGCCTATTGTGGGGTTAGTGACGTCAAAAAGAGAAAGCGCAAGTGCCTGTCTTCTACTAAAGTAAATTAATTTATTTCTTTATTTAAAATATTTATCTAATTATTTACTTGTAGGTACATTTATTTACTTACTTTATATTCATATGATTTTAATTTAATGTTTATCATGTAAAATAATTTCAATGAGTTTAAAAAGGGTCCCTTTCACATAAAGAGCCCTGGGCCCCTCAATTCTTTAATCCGGGCCTGACCACGAAGTACCAAATTCCATTTGTGTAACAAAAAATATTTACAAGCATATTAAGGAGGGGTTCAATTAATTGTCCTAAGTAATAAAAATTTCATAATCGCACTCCCATATAAAAGCCATGTTAAAATTGGACTTTGGCATGCATTTCTGGACAACTCGCTCTGATCATAGTTTTGCTCCGATCATGGAGTTTTATGTCTCAAAATGACCCTAAGAACATGCCACGGCTCATATGCCTAGTTTTAGCAAAAAGTATAATGTTTCAAACTGTCTAGGATGTGTCAAAGTGAGACAGATACTGTTTTCTTGTGATATTTTGCGATTCTTTCAAGGTTACAATAGAAATAGCATACCCCAATGCGATATCGATAGGCATAACTGCCGTGAGGGTTCATTGGGGTCGTTTTCAGATATAAAAGTCAACAATCCGACCAATATAGCGGTCACAGCGAGTTTTCCAAAAAATGAAGTCCGAGTATTTTCCAATGGCGAGTGAACTTTTGGCGTACTAGCAGGAAAAATTGTCGTTCCATCACAACTCTTTACCTCAGGCTAAATTTCCTCGTAAATTGCTCTCATTATTCGAAAATTTCGGAATTCATCAAACAAATTCGTAGAGATTTCTTCAGTGGAATGGGCCAACGTAAACCAAGATCCGTGCGTGCAGGTGAAAGAAAGGTGGCTAAGAAGAACACCAAACTAGGCAGACGTAAGAGAGCTTTGGAGGCCTTCAACGCGATAGAAATCAAGGTCAATATTGGATCGAAAAAAGTTCTTGAACCCCCCCTTCAAAACAAGATCGTGAATCAAAATTCCACTGGCTTGTGGTAAAAATACAACGGAGTACGTGGCAACGTTTGAATTGCATTCGTTCTGATTATCAATTCTTCATCAGCAGATGCAGTCGGCAAGGTCGCTTCCAATTTGATTGTCGAGTGCCTTATTCCAAAATTATTAACAGATTATGTCTCATCAGATGGTGCAGAACATAAAAAGAAATACGCTCTGCATGCAGAAAATTGAAGCATAGGGAGCTTTAATCTGCGTCTAGGTGCTCGAATGAAAAGATCGCTACATCTACACAAAGTAAGCCATGTAATGTATCTTCATGGCTGAGCTGGAACTCTGAGCACAACACAATGAAATGAAATTATTTGTTGTTATTACAGTGCAACTCTTTATGGGTTTCCAGAATGCAAATTTAAATCAAATTAACTAGATTTAACGCAAAGGGTGAATCTCTTTGCCTTTGACTACACTGTAAAGATAGAGTGGAATTTATCATGTGCAGTTGATACAATGTTTGTACTGCTTATGTTGGCACTGCTTTACTTGTTAGCCCCAAGTAATTAATCTGGACCACGTTTACCTTTGTTATTGAAAATATGGTAGTCAACCATTTTTTTGTATCACCCTCATCTGTACCATTACATTTCAGACGTCGTACTCTTTTCTTACATCCCTCTCCCTTACTTTGCTCCTTAACCATACACCTCTCTCCTAAGAAAAAAGAGAGCAAGCAACAATATTTTTGCACAGAATTTAGCTGACTTCATTTTCTGTACGCCTAAAACCGAGAATGAGACCTAAAATCAAAAAGAGCGGCTGGTCCCAGAAAAATGTTAGTATGTTCAACAGGAACGCGTAATGTACACTTTAAAGATATGGAAAAAGCTTTTTGAAGTGTATTCGTGTATTTCGTATATTCGTAATGAAAATTTTTTCTTGGGTCACGTCACCTTTTTCTTTGATCGTATCGAACCAAAAATTTTCCTTTCGGTCTTTATTACCTAGACCTTAAGTAATAATGAAATAAGAACGCCCTGTTACCCGATTACTCTGAAAAAACTTAAGTGATTTGCAGCTGTACAACTACAGAACAAGTGTTGAGCTTTTCAAAAATAAATATGCAATGCTTCACAATGCAACTGAGTACCATTCCATTTATGAGCGGATACAATAAGCCTCCTATCCTAACTTTAAATGCTTGCTCATGACAGGTCTTACTTATTTTGTTATTCCTCTACCCCCCTGTTATATTTGGGAAATTCTACTACAACAATTCGGATGATGGTGGATTACATTTTCGCCTTTTAACACATTTCTGATTCAAGCCCTATATTTAGCCCAAAAAAAACCAGAAATTTGCCCTCCTCTTTATTCATTAAAAAGTCTTACTGAGAAACCTGTGAGGAAGAACGCTAAAAACTAAAGCTGTATGCAAGCAAGTCATTCAGAGTATGTCACTGGTTTATTTGCACTAAAAGCACAGATAAGTTACTGTGGTAAAAGTTTTCACATACTTTATCTCTTAAAAATGCTCACTCAGAATTAATATACCTTATGTACCAAAACAAAGGACTCTGGAAACTAATAGTCCAGTAACCTTATACTTCAGACGTTGCGTCAAATCCGGTAGTTCTGATTTTTTGCTGACTTATTTATGATGTTACCCCAATGAATAATCCAAGTTTGAGACCTCGAGCGCCGAACGCAACCTTGTCATAAATCGAAAAAACCGCAACATTTTCGACTTTATTTCAGTTTTTGGCGATTTTAAGCCTAAAGGACTAGTTTTTCGATAATACCTACGCAGTAAGTTGAATAAATTGTCTACAATATGAGATAAAAACTGTCTCTGTGGACCCAATACTTTCCGAGATAAAGCTTTTCAAAGTTTATTTATTTTTGTCGAACTTCGCAATTTTTAGGAATAATTTGTTATTCTGAACGAATTTTGACCCTATTTCTTTGGGCCCCCACCCTCGATTATATTGTAGTGTATTCTAAAGAGGTTTGAGGAATACGCAGACTCCCCCTCCCCATCTTTTACATTTTTCATATTTCTGAAATATACCCCTGTTATATTATCGAAGCTCTGTACGTTTTATGGTGGGATGTTAAAATTAAGTTAATTTTGCCTTCTTGGAAGGGCCCAGTTGAGGTTCGTCCGTATGTGGATCATCATATCGTGATGGGATATCCCTATCAGGGGATCGCGATGTATCGTCGATGTCTTGTGCCCATAAGACATCCTCCATGTCGACATCGGACAGATCGCCGCCTTCTGGGGAATCGAAGTCGACTGCAACATCCGGTACGTTGTCACAGGAGGACCCGTTGCAGTGCCTGCAGACTGATGAGCATTTCATCCCTGCCTTTCTGCAGCTGCACGCATTCCCACAACCCCTCTTGCAGCCGCAAGAAATCATCCGCAAGAGGTGTTGTGGGGCTGCGTTTCTGGACATCATTTTGGGGCAGAGGTCTTGTGACTTCGTTATCCACCCCCAGAGAGAGGGTACAGTGTGACTCCCAACCACGCCTGTACCTGTGTAGTTTCAGGAACCTCTGATAGAGCCCGCCTGTGTTGCTTGAGTGGCGTCTAAGGTATTGCTAAAAATTTCGAAGTTCGACAAAAATGATAAACTTTGAAAAGCTTTATCTCGGAAACTATTGGGTCTACAGAGACAGTTTTCGTCTCAGATTGTAGACAATTTAGTCTACTTTAAAAACTTACTGCGTAGGTATTATCGAAAAACTAGTCCTTTAGGCTTAAAATCGCTAAAAACTGAAATAAAGTCGAAAATGTTGCGGTTTTTTCGATTTATGACAAGGTTGCGTTCGGCGCTCGAGGTCTCAAACTTGGATTATTCATTGGGGTAACATCATAAATAAGTCAGCAAAAAATCAGAACTACCGGATTTGACGCAAGGTACCACCCCTTTCAGGCGACAAGGTTACTGGACTATAATTACAAATAAACAATTTTCTCGTAAAATTGGTCAATGATTGATAAATCCATTTTTCCGAATAATGACTTGTTTGACTATATCGTAGACGTAAGTTCATGATTTTACAGATCCCGTTAATAAGTTAAATATGATGCGTTTTTACCAAAGTGTAAGCGGTTCCCAAAATCTTCATGAAACAGATCTAGAGATATTCCGGTTGTGCAGCAAAATGTGCTCAAGGCTGCTATCACGCTCTTTTTATCACAGTCACCTATCATATGCAGTCAAAGTTTGGCCACATTCGCTAAGTTGCAAGCACCTATTTGGTCTACAACGCAAGGCTCTGAGAATCTTGGCTAACCTTTGCTACAGAGATGTCGAACAACTTTTACCAGTCTTGGTACGCTAACATTGTCATGCATTTTCATTCTTATGCCTTTGTAGATCAACGAGAAATTTGCTGTTGAGCTGTTGTTTCAGAAACTCATGTTTACGATACTCGCATATTTCATCTTATTTTATCCCATTTCAATTGTTGTAATGTTGTTAACTATCATTATCACACGAATTCGATGGACTCAGAAGAACCGAACTGAGGAGTCTGTTGCAGTCATAGCAAATGCTGTAGATAATTTCAATAAGGTCTCGCTATATTCATTTTCTCTTTTTGATGCTAGGAGTTCGCAAGGTAGATTGCTTGCCTTTAGTCGTACAGTACATGGCAACTAATAATAATGGAACATTAACCAACATATGTTCGCTAAAGTTAAAGAAAATTGGACAAAATGCTCGATATGCACTAACATAATTACTTCTCATCCAACTGAAATGGCAAATAATTAACCCAAAACTTGTTTTGCACGTTAAAAGTATCGCCGTAAAATTGCTAAAAAGTAGTTGAAATGTAACATTATAATCGACCCCATAAGCGAGAAATCATCCGATGACAACTAACTATTTTGCATAGTGATAAAACATATTTTGAAACACTAAACCGACCCCATATAAAAACGAAATAAAGACATCAAAAACTTTTCGGTGACATATAAATCCCATCCCAAACACATCTCCCTCATTCATATACAATACAAATATCTCCATGTTTCTCTTTTAGGTGTTAGACAAGCGGCAGATGTGACATTACATTCATTCTTCTACTAAATCCGTGAACTAACACAGCGCGTGCGGGTTTAAACGGTATCTATTAGAGTAAAATTCTATAGGTTACAATCGTCCAATTCTACTGGGGTGAGTTTTCAAAAAATATTAATAGCTCACATTCGATTGTTCCACTGAAAAGATTATATGGCAAATTATGACCGGAATATGATTGAAATTTATTACGTTACTGCATACATATAAA
This sequence comes from Pyrocoelia pectoralis, assembly GCA_036250285.1. Taxonomy (NCBI): domain Eukaryota; kingdom Metazoa; phylum Arthropoda; class Insecta; order Coleoptera; family Lampyridae; genus Pyrocoelia; species Pyrocoelia pectoralis. The sequence goes on from CM070080.1 coordinate 31,387,646, forward strand.
TTAAGGGTTGAAGATCTACCTATAACTATGTATATCAAACAAATAAGTTCGATTACTGAAATAGATTAGATTCGTACGCGTGTTTTCTAACTAGACAGAGTATAAGGAGTAATTCCGGGCCGATTCCGGCATCTGACAGCCCTATTTCCGCTAAATACTCTTATCATGTCTTTCTGTCTATCCTTTCTTTAAACGCGCGTTTGATATATGTATGTGAAAGCGCTTCCTTGAAAGTAAATACGTAATACTTTAATAATTAAGGTCTTCCCACGGGAGGAAAAAGGGAGTGTGATTATAAATAATTTTTCATGGAGGATATGATTTTGGCAGTCGACAATTTAGGAACAAACTCACCCTACGAGCAATTTAGAGAATACGGCACGTGACTATGGTATTACAGAACCGACTTACTTCCCGTCATTTCACACAGGATACCGAATTACTTTGATGCGATGACTAATTATATGAAAATTTGAAATCTAGTTTTCTCAAAATTGCAGGAAATCCGTGTTTGGCTCGGAAACAATATAAAATATCGATAGGTCTCGTTCGTGTATCCGTAAGGAAGTGTAATATAACTGCTGATTAGTGGCGAATAGGGAGGGTGCTTGTTTGGTAATTTAGATAGAATCGAAGTTGTCTGTGAATCAACCCCTAATTTAACTACTTTAGGCCGTGGCAAAGAACAAATATTAGTTCTGTCTGTTTGATAGTTTCGTGTCGAACATCGTGTCTATAGTCATTATTACACCTCTAATTGGAAATATTTTAAGAATCCTAATTATCTACACGCACCCATTTTTTGTGCCCTCTTTAATCGAAAGATGATTCAGATTAGCAAATTTGATACAATTAGTGCACGCGCTCATGAAAATTGTTAAAAGACAAGGCAATTACACATCTTCCTTATCGTCGACGATTGTCACTCACTCGATGAGACATCTTCAAAGCTGAAAACATTTTTAAGTTTCTGTTTTCACTTTGGAACTTCAATTCCTTTTTAAAAGATTTCAATTCTTTCGAAAAGAGCTTGTTTCATCAAATTAGTAAAGTGCTCACTAAGGGCGCCGCCAAAGAGGGGTCTGAGGGGGGAGGGCAATCGCCTCTTTAGGAAAAAAAAGCAAAAGTTATTAAAAATAAAAATAAATTTTGTACGAAATCTTGAAGAAGCGCCATAGTCACGAACCCCCAATAGTACCTACTTGCCCCCCTGGTAAAATTTTCTGGCGGCGCCCTTCATTAGTGCTGTAAACATTTTCAAAAAGCATCGTCGAAAAGTAGTTCCAGAAAATGATATTTGTTATACTGCATTTAATATTTTTGATAAATTGACACAAATAACTGAAAAACTTTTGAAGATATGAAAGGAACTGCAATGAAAGTTGGAAAAATGTAATAATGTATTAGTTGCATTATAATAATAATTCGCAAGTTCATGTAATACTCTATTTCAAAATAAATAAATTAAACGTTTCAATTTTAATAAGGACGTACCTTACCTATTCTTATCAGAAAAAGAATATTAAACTATCTTGGGGGCCCTTCGTATAGGATTTCAATTCCATTCCAAAGGCCTTCGAATTTTAGAATTTGGAAGATATAGTCTATTTTAAAGAGCTTGAGAATGATAAATCAACTTTTGAACGAGATGGCTTTCGTACTAACATTTTCCATAGTCTTGAAGGCTTTGGAATACCTAAAGTTCTTTTATTAGTTATCTTTATAGAAAATGTTTTGAAAGATTTAATACCGCCCTATCTTAACGAGTTTGAAAATTCCATGGATGTGTAGTGTAGCAGCACCGTACCTACGGGTTTTCGAGCAAGCTATGGACGGATACAGTTAAAATACCTAAATAGGAGAATTAAGGAATAGGATTTGGAATTTGTTCTAAACTTTAACTCCTTCCAATTGAGTCTCGGTCATAATATGTTCTGCCCTTTATCTTATGTGGGCTGTAGCTGTTGTATGTAGTATACTATAATACAGACATTCGTAAAACCATAGACATAGCCATAGAATTTTTTGAGAGAATACAGAAATGCAAGTAATAGCACCAAGCCTTTGTTAAGGTGTATTGTTCTTGGAGCACATGACCTACGCACTGGACAAGAGATGATTAGGTATTAATATTAATTGATTAGAGATGTGTCCTAAAGAAACCTTTCTGTATATGCCACTGAACTGAAGAAAAAATGTTAGCGTGAATGGTTGGAAACGTACGCCCAATGAGTAAAGCAGTCCATCTGAAAATGCAATGGACGATTTAGTGTGGGCACCTGGACACGCAGGAATCAGATGTAACCAGGTTGCTGACGAGCTTGCGAGACCCGAACCGGCCTATGGGATTATATAGGTATAACATAGCCAAAAAGGAGATTCAGACAATACTCAAAAACAGCACTGCAAACACTGGTCGAAAATTTCTAGACGAAACCATTCCAAGATCTTCCTGGAAAATCCAGACATCCCTGTTTTTTGTAGAAAATTACGTTTGTACGGCAACAGTTTACAATTTGATACCAAAGATATGTACAACTAAGCCTAAACAAAAACATATTTCATTTTCAATGCTCCTCTCACAAACTCAACCTAGTTGATGGTTGTTGTGGATTTAGACACAGTATGAAGAAGAAGAGGATCCAATGGTCAAGACCATGAGTTTTCTTTTGGAAAGTGGGGGTGATATTCTGAGACCCCCCCCCTTCACTTCATAGCATTACATTATGAACCATTGATTATTTTCCGTACACAATAAAGTAAAGAATCTTCCATAACCATCATGGAGTGATGGAATCATCTTTATTTTCTGCTACAATATATTAAGTGTTAAAATCGTGGCACAAGCGTTCAATACAACAAGATATGAAATTATCTTCGAAGTAACTGGTAGGGGTAGCACACAAGAACAGAACCACGGTCCAGCTATTGCACCCCGTGATTCAAGATTAGTAGTGTATTAAATAGGGCCGACATCCGCTTAATTTTCAACCGGACCGGATCGAGATGATACGTAGCCACGGACATAAGCAAATGTGCCCCCCCCCCCCCCCCCCAACAATCTAGGGAGTTAGTGGACCTAGAGAAACATTAGCATCTCTCAGGGAAACGTTCTGGGGACTCTACACCAACAATTAATTGTATTCAACCTTTAAATTGAGGATACTGGAAGCTTCAGAAAATCCAAATTGTTGCGGTTGACAGGTTACTAAGGGTCGTCCCATCGTGTTGAACTACAAACATTCAGCCAAAAAAAGGCAAGTGCTGAAGGTTTTATCGTAAATATCTTGGGTAAATGCCAACCATACCCATCCGATAGTGCATCTTTAAACTAAAGTGGCACAAATACTAAACTTGATCAAATTTGACAATAATATCGTTATATAGAAGACATTCGGCCAAAAATAAAATATTTCACGTCATCTGACATTGCGAGGCTTTTACTTTGACAAGAATATTCATAGTGAAGAAAGTCTGTCCACGCAGAATCCTGTAAAAAAGAGAGGACCTTGCTAAATCCTTGTTTCGGGTTGTAAATATGTACTTTTTTGTACACGTAATTTTCGTTATGGATTCAAGATTTTCAACATGTTTACGCATTCTCTTAATTTAATTTAATAGGGGATGGACAGTTTTCTGTAATGAGCTTTTTAGGTTTTCATTCCTCATGCACTTAAATATGAAAGAATGGCATACAGGTGAACTAATTAATTGAAAAAATGACTTAATTTCATTTTTACTAATGTATTTCATTTCAAAATCAACATATTATGCATAAATTTAGATGGAAGAAAAAGTGGCTTTAGTATTTGTTTGTATCGAGAGCGTATACTTGATTGTAAATTTGTATGTCCACTTTTTGAAACGGAAAAATCAGTTCTGACTGTTCGTTGAAATTATAACGTCAATTTAATAAACTAACATCGGTTTTTAATAACATAATGGGTTTATGCACTATTCCTAATTTCATTCAATTCAAAGACCAATTTTCAGTCGATTAAACATTAAAGCTTTCGCTCGCCCAAATAAATCGAATTGTAACATACTCGTACGTAGTAATATTAATGAAATGAAAATGGTTGTTGTTACAAGTAAAATAAAATAATGAAGGTCCTTACGAAAGTTAACAGATACATAAACGGGGTGTACGTTATATCTCTTTATCGCACCCCACGCTGCGTGGACAAGAACGCCACTCTACGTCATGCTGCGATCTGCGGAACTATAGATAAAAAGGTACCAGATAAGCCCCTTTAAGTGCTTTTATAACAGATACCTACTTAAAGCCACTTAAAGTTAATATAAACATCAACACCGCAACCCCTTTTTTAATACAAATAATCTTAGTTTCGATATTAAATTACTGTAAATCGTTTTAAGTCAGATTGGAGTTGGTTCGTAATTAGTTCTTCAAGTTGGCAACGAGAGACAATCACGCGATCACGTGATTACAATAGCTCCATTACTCGAAACTCATTTGACTTCATGTGTAATCATTTTCACAATTTTGGTTGCGCAATAAAGCTCTACCGTGACACTAGATCGGTTCATCCGACTATTGAATAGATATTTCTAAACATGGGGTGGGTTTTCGAAAAACATCTGCTTTCCCCGTGATTGAGTGATCATTTAACACCCCAAACGCTTCTGTATTTGTGAAATGACATTATTTAAAATATCTCACCATCATTCTTATGAAAAGTCAAACGGGAAAAAATTGTTGTTACGTCGATGCCCGAGCCGTAAATAGGGTAAAGTGTATTTATGGTAGGATGAACATTGTCAATAAGATGTTTAATAGTTTATCATCGCATGTGTTTGTGATAAATGAATTGGTAACATATGTAGTTCTATTCAATTCTAACCCTAATATTTTTCGAGCAATTTGTTGATGCTTCATTAAATAACTGAATAAGAACAATGTTAGAGGGTGTAGATTCATTTTAATTAATTTACTGGCAGACATACATTCCTTAATTCACTAATACTCCAATTAGATCGGAAAACTAATTGATCATTAATTGCACAATTAATTTGCTCGCTTACTAAATTCGCATATTAAAAGTCATAAAATTGTTAGGCATCCATAAATGTTTTTCAAGACTAATATTTGTACTTTTCTTTGCAGATCTCCACAAAAGGGGTACAAGCCCGACTACAAGGTAAGTGGATTTTACATCATTTTCTTTTGTTTAGTGGACATTATTATTTAGTAAGTGTCAACGTAAACCGTTTTGTTTGTATACGTATTTGTCATGTACATAGATCAACGACATTATAAGTAACTCAGTGAAGAACTTCCAAATACGTAGTCATGAATTTAACCCCCTTTAATAATGTCACAAACATCAAGGAAATCTACTATATTTTGATCTTTCTAATATAAATTGCACTTTCACCAACATGGCAATAATGAAGCTTAGTAAAGTTTTTTACGAAACAAAGCTTCAATTTGGTTCCTCAAAGGATTTTGTAATGTTGTTCTACACAAAAGTTTTTATGCCGTTTATTAGATGCCAGGTCAATAAAAAAAATATGAAAAATGTGAAATTTGGTACAGTAGCAATATGTTGAAGCAGAAGTTGAGATGCAAAGATTACGTGGTCACTATTCGTTCGGTTGAAAAGTTCGTAGGCTGACACATAGATGGCGTCATTAGAATTAATGCCAATAATGCCATATGATTTTTAAGTTAGTTTACCAACCTTAACAACACGTATCGAAATTTGACAGCAATGGACGATTGGTTCGTGAGTTACATAATTTTGAGTGAAGCTACGTTTATTATTTTCAAAGCAATGGATAAAAAAGAATTTCGGGTGTTGATGCAACATTCCTTTTTGGCGAAAACAAGTACCGTTGAAGCAAAGACTTGGCTTGATGAATATTATTTGGACTCTGCACCAAGAAAATCAACCGTTGAGAAGTGGTTTGCTAAATTTCGTCGTGGCGAAATGAGCCCCGAAGATGATCTTGACGACTAAAAGAGGCTGTTACAGACGAAAACATAAAGAAGTCCATAAAATAATTTTGAATGACCGTAACGTGATAGCTGAAGATATCCAAAGAACGCGTTGAACATGAATATTTGGGCATGCGGAAGCTCTGTGCAAAGTGGGTGCCGCGCGAGCTCACAATCGATCAAAAACAACAACGTGTTGATGATTCGGAGCAATGTTTAAAGCTGTTCAACCGCAATAAAAATGAATTCTGGCGTCGATATGTGACAATGGATGAAACATGGCGCCATCAGTACACTCCAGTATCTAATCGTCAGTCAGCTGTGTGCACAGGGCAGACGAACTCACTCCAAAACGTGCAAAAATGCATCAGTCGGCTGGCAACGTTTTGGCGTCCGTTTTTTGGGATGCATATCCATCGACTACCTCGAAAATAGAAAAACAAATCAACAATAATTACTTGGAGCGTTTGAAAAATGAAATCGCGGAATTACGAATTAGTTCCCCATTCACCCTATTCTCCAGATTTGACCCACAGCGATTATTTTCTGAGGTAGACCTGAAGAGAATGCTCGCTGATAAGAGATTCGGCACTGATGAAGAAGTAATCGCCGAAACAGAGGCCTATTTTGCGGCTGATGAAAAATGTACTACGAAAATGGTATCGAAAAGTTGGAAAATCGATGGACTCGGTGTATCGCCTTCGAATCTTGAATAATAAAGTCGAATTTTGCAACACAATTTGTTGTGTCATGTTAGCCTACGAACTTTTCATCCGAACTGTTATGTCAGCTATTTCTGTCCCTTATTCGCCTAGGTCCTGATTTTCTTCTCTTTTCTACTGTCATTTCCTATATCATCTTCACTGTCCTCTCGTCATCCATTCTCACTACGTGTCCGAACCACCTTAGTTTTTGTGTTATTACAATTTTTTGTATTACATTTTCCACTTTTAGGTTTTTCTTATTGTTTCAAATTTCACTTTGTCTAATTCTGTTACTCAAAATTTTCATTTCACATTCAGTTACATACTTTGCTTTTTAGTTAGGTATTTGTTTTATACCCACGATTCACTTCCATGCATCAGCGAATTAAGGCATATACCTTTACTTTTGTAGATTATGGGATATTTCTTTTTTATACCGGGTGTCCAAACAGTGTGCAAACGCTTGAATATCTCCAGAAGTGTTCTTTTATTTTTTGAAGACAAATCAGTCATGAGATGTAAACATCACCCTCACCCCCCTGGAGTATGAGGCGGAGGTGAGTTTTGAAAACTTAAATGGCAACACCTATTTTTTATTGTGCATTCTCCATAAATACAGTTCTCAGATTGCCAATTTCTCCCCCACCTCCCACCCCTTTTTTTGGTTCATGTTTAGAAATTTTAAATGCCATTCATTAAAAGCTACCACTCCTATTAAAAAGTTGCAATAATATACCAGAATTTTCTCGATTTCCTTATTGTTAAATGTTATTAGCGGACAGAGTAATATGCAAAGCATACGACATGTGGCAGAAAAGTAATGAGACTGATTTTTTATTTAGCAAAGTTTATTTTTTTCAAACATCAATGTTATCCCCTTCAAAGTAGTTCCCTTGGGCAGCTACACACCGATGGAGACGTTGTTCCCACTGTTGGTAGCAGCGCTGGAAGTCTTCAACTGGTATCGTCTTCAGCATGTCCGTTACACTCTTTTGGATGTTTTCTAAAGTCCCGAAATGATGTCCTTTGAGGATATTTTTTAGTTTAGGGAAAAGGAAAAAGTCACAGGGACTGAGGTCAGGTGGGGAACCACAGGAATGCCTTTTGAGGTCAAAAATTCTGTTACGGAGTGGGCAAAAATAATTTGTGCTAGAGAAAAACTTGAGCTCGGGATAAAGAATGTTTCCCATAGGCCTGTTTTAACTTTTCAAACGTCACACTTGCCAATTCTCCAAGCGCAACAGAAAAATTTAATGGCACAACGTTGCTCAAAATTTCGCTGTTCTATTTTACGTGACACACAACCTAAACACAACTTTTTTAATAGCATTCACAAAAATCACGTCGTTAACGGATGGAGTGGAGTTGATACTCGCACTAAGCTATGGGAGGGTACTGATACACGCGGTTTGTCAAGGAAAACAGCGCAGCGTTGCCGGATCACTTGCAGTGTTGCCAGTCTCGTTACTTTTCTGCCACACCTCGTATATAACCACAATCATCAATTTCACGGGAGGAATTGCAGTTCCTTCGTTTACGAGGTGTAAAAAAGAAGACTTAGAGGAACTATAGCTTGGAGTCATTTATCTCTCTGAGCGTCACACCGCGTAGCACATTAGATTTTGCTCTAACCCACTGGAGTCGGGTCACTTCTTCTTATGAATCCAGATTTTCACAAAAGCTTGATGATGGGGAGGTCAACCTTTGAAGATGTGGCCAGTTTGTATTGGACACTGTACTACTTTGGGCGGGGAATTAGATTAGTGACGTTCATGGGTTAATTCTTTGGCCAACACATTAATCGCACCTGAATCCAATCGAGCCATAAAGCAAAGGCAGCCTATCTCGAGGTATTTACAGGAGGTGACGAAGGCTCTCCTGGAAGGTTGGTGTAGAGTGTATATTTACAGTGACTTATTTTATTTGCACAAATGAAAATGTTGCTCTGCACCTTCATTATTGCAGCTTTAACAGTAACCTCAAAGCCCCGATTTTTACTCGGTAACTAGATCTTCATCTGCTAGAAGACAATAACATTAAATTGTGAAAAAAATGATTTTACCGTAGAAAACGACAGTATTTAGCCACCTCGACCTCGATATCAATTAAGTATAAAATGGGGTAAATCTGAAATCAATTATTTTTTTGAAAATTGTTATCGGTCGTTCACTTGTAGATACTTTAATTCGAAAATCTACTATACGAAACAACAAATCACCTTTTTCGCAATTTTTGGGTGCGAAGTTAGATATAGGAAGTTCATTTCGAATCTGAGACACATTAAACACGCAATCGATCAAAAAAGGAAAAATGTAGTTCATGTGTCGCGTAATGAGACACGCGGTGTGATAATTTGTGTACTTAACGGAATTGGTAAATAATTCCCCCCCAAATTATATTTCCAATATTTCTTCACGGTTAGTAGGATATATCGATTGATATTAAGTTAATATTTAAAGAAGTTTGAAAAGTCTCGAGAATTTTTTCGTATTAAAGTAGCGAATTTTATTGACGCGTAACGTACCTACTACATAGAACTCGATAAGCCCGAACAAAAAAGAACGTAAAGATTGATTTTTCTTTTGGGAATTTGAAAATGGGATGTCGTAATTAAGGACGAAATGGAAAGGACTGACAGCATTCATTCACCTTTCCTCAATTTTCTTACTGAATAGGAGGCCAAAGACTGAAGACAAATACCCCTGAAACGTTAAGCAATTGTTTTGGTTTCCGTGACAACCGCGAGACACCTCTAAAACGACGTTCTCGAATTGTGGACCAGTAAATTTATCGTTGAGATGTTATTAACGTTCTTGGAAGGATCGTTCTGGTAAACTACAGTATGGTTAATTTATGAGGCTTCAGATACAGCCAGAGATAATTGAATTTTCATTCAAGCAAAGCAAAGTTTAGTTATGATTGTAAAACATTGAAGTTGTTTGTGGGAGTTTGTCTTGTTACATTATCGTGGTGCGTGGGGAGAGGCGAACAGGCAGGGGTGTAAATCTATTACGAACTGCTTTAGTGGGAGACTCTGTAATTAATCAAATAATTATCCTCGTGCGTTAAGATCCTTTTGATTGGCTGAGAATTTATCAACGGTTCAAAATTAAAATTGAAACAATTTAAAGGGCACTTAAACGAGTAATTTGAATTAATTATTATCATAAGCGAGAAATTGTGCTTTAAAATTAAGACACAGTTTGTGCCGAAATGGTTCTTGCCGTCACATCTCGCACTCCCGTAACGATTATAATCTGACAGAACTGAACCTAAATTACAGACAGCTTGCTACTAATTAAAGTTTTCCGAAGATACGACCCATAACTCGTCACTCATTTAATAACCAACGCTCTGATCTTAGCAGTTAAAATTAAAATTGAACATAAATTTTCAACTGAAAGAACATGCTTACCATTTTAATGCGAGGGAATCGGAGAATTTGCGTTGTCAGCGAGTCTTTTTAGGAAAATTCGGCACCATGTGTTCTGGTGGTAATCTTAACGTTCCGCAAAATTAGTTATAATATCTGTTAGTGGTAGTAAAACACGAAAATTTTAAAGATTAGACCGCCAAAGCGGTTTTACGTTGAAAATCAAACAAACATATGTTTGTTAACTGAAATATGAGATAGGAAGTATAGAAATGGGTCATCTAAGGGATGATCATAAACATTTTATTGACTTTGAAATTTGAACGCATTGAAAAAAATGTGGGCGTTGAATACGCCGCGCCGTTATTTGAATACAGTGTAGATGTCATTTGCAGTTACATGAAGTTAATTTAGAATTTATCTAAATATTGGGAGTAAAGCTCGACAGTCAATTCAAAGTTTGTAAAGTGACCATTGGTCAGTCGTCAATACGTAGACAGTTGAATGTGAATGTGCAACTAACTTTGTGCTTTGTACCGCTACGGTTGGTAGTCCTGCTCTTGACACCCCTGAATTTCGCTTCAGCTTTGAAGTTTCGTAACACTTTATATAACAATACCAACAATTCAACTTCTGTCCTAAACAGATATAACGTATAAAGCCAAACTTTAACGTTAATACCTACTTAATGAAAAAAGCTTCACAATTACCTACTTTTTAAATAGTAAAGATCTCATTAAAAATAAAAAAAAAAGTGATAAGAGATTAACTTATCTAAAGGATTTACACAGCAACCAAAGCCACGACCCTGACAAAATAAATCTTAAGTATTAATCTAATCCATAAGTTTTGCTCGTGGTTATTACTATGTATATCTAAAAATTATCCAATCTTTTAAGTCTTTGACCTGAAATGGTTAAACGCTATGGTTGCAATCCGCTTTAAACATTGATACTTTGTTTGATTCAACTTTCAGTTACCTTTATTATCGATTTTTGACTAGTGGAAACGTATCTGTAGCTTCAATTTGGCGATCCTAAGTTCGAAGAACCAAAATCACGTAAAACCTCCGTAAACCCTAAAACCATATCGTTTTAGTCTCAACATTCAATCTGAAATTTGAATGTTAAAAAGGGAGACTACATTTTTACATTTGAGACAATCATGTTTTTTATGGAACTATATAGTTGCTTTTTACTCATAAACTTTAAACCTAACATTTCGAAGAGTTCTTCTCCAGATTTATTTTCCAAAAAGAAGGAAAGGGATCCTAAAACGTAGGTATGTACTTCAAAACGGACGAAGCACCCACGGAATAAAACATTACACGGTAACTACCCACTGAAAAAAAAATAATCTGAGAAAAACTTAAAAGAGTGAACAGTTGGTTGCAAAAGCTCGTATCTCCAAATTTTGTATGAATTATTGTTAAAAGTTTTGAAAATATTTCTAAAAAAAACTAAATTGTGAATCCGGTTGTAGAAGAGAATACTGAACATTCGTTAGTCGATTCTGTTTGGAGTACCGCAGGGATCGATTTTGAAGCCTCTGTTATTTCACAGATTCTATTATTAATTCCTTGAGCGAGTAACGTTTACTCCCCCCAGAGGGGCGTTGAAGTCAAAGACTCGCGATCGTTAAGTCTTTAAAAGAATACTACAGTTTGGAACACTTTGTAAGCCGTTGTGGTATCTTGTTGCTTCGAACACGTATAATGCTGTATCACCTGTAAGTGGCAAAAGTGAATCATTGTTATTTGAGTGGAATTTTTTGGACTTACTTTCATTTTTCGTTGAGTATACCTTGCCAATCAGCATGAAGAAAATGAAGTAAGTCAAACCCTTGCTTAAGAAGTAGAGTTACAACCATCGTACATTTGCTTAGTTTCAAAGCTCTTGCGATTTATGTAGAAATTGAGATTCTAGATTCAATTTGCGGACAGAAGACATTTAGTCTCGAGGTAGTCTGTTATTTTATCAGGAATTGGCCGAGATAATACTCTAACAGACAAGAAAATAATATATTGTATCAGACAAAAAAACCAATCACCGACACGCTAAAGGCAAAAACGCCCTTGTGAAACGGGACTTTGTCAGGCAACCGACTTAGGTAGAAGGAAGAGGAACGGGAAGGCCAAATATAGGATGATGTGAGGGGCAGGACAAAAATGAATTGCAGTTGTGCGGGATAGACAAACCTGGAAGAGCAAGAAGCTCAATTCTGTCCGATACAAGGCTAAGAAGAAGACACGGGGCAATATGTGCGCTGTGAGTAAGCTCGGTATGAGAATCATCACGTCTTCTGACAATGTCATACTTTTTTCGAAACATCGACTGGTGCATTGGGAGGAGCCATTCAGCGAGGAAGAACAACGAGTTCTTTTTTATCCTTACTTTCTGCCATGGTTGAAAAGTTAAAACTATGAACAGTCCACTCTGAAGGTATCCATAGATATTATTCTAAGAAAATAAGGCCCAAATATTACACTAACAGTTACACGTTATGGATAGAGAGGCATTTCGACAATCATTTTTGGGTTTTCCGAGTCCCAGACTCGACAGTTCTGCTTATTAACAAAGTCTTTAATGTGAAAATGTGTCTAATCCCAGAGAACGACTTTTCTGTCTCTCCTACACCCAATTCCCAAAGATTGTTGGCCGGCTTAAGATCTTTTGTTAATTAAACCATAAGCCTATACCCAACCACCGCATAGGTAGTCGTTTTTACGCAACAGACACGAGTCAGATTCTTGACATAATTAAATTGTTGTAGCAGCTCAAATGTTCGAACTAATTTAATAATAGCTGGCCGAAAAAGAGCTTTATTCCGATCGAGAAATCTTTTAATTTTACGAAGGGTTTCAGTGAACTAATTAGTTTTGACAAAATGAGTTGGTAAAGCGAGTATCGTTGAATTCTTATTAATGGCAAATGCTTTGCTAGTCATCTATTCAAAAATGACGGTGAATTTTTGACAGCTAGCAAAATAGCGGTATATTCAAAATAAAAACCTCTAAAATTGGGGTCTGCATAATTGTAATTGTTGCAAATGGTATCAACTGCCTTTTGTAGATGGACTATTTATAGCAACATATGAAAACGTGGACGTAGATTGCCTTTACTGCCTTTTACTATAGGCAAAATGCAAAATATACTTAATTTAAACGTTGTGAATTGATATATGCGCTTACATGGTGTATCGAAATCTTGTAGGGAACAAAGATGAAAAGATCATTTAATTACATCGTTGCATCACCCTTATTAATGTCTCTTGACTGCGTGGTATTATAACAAAGAACGGAAACATTTTTTGGCATAATTTGAAACAAAACTAATATATTGAATTAAATTCTTTGAAATTCTAGAAAAGTGCCGTATTTTCTAAATTGATATTTATCAAATAACGATGTGATTAATTGGTATAAATATTGACAAACTTGGAATAAATACATCTAACCTATTGAGATTTTAGTGAGGTATTACATAATACCATAATATAATACCTACAGTCCTACATACACACAAAATAAACGACGGAAAACTCGTAGAAAATTGCTATACCGTAAATATTAGTATTGCTACTATCCTTTTCTGGGTCACATCAATTTCTGTTCATTTACCAATTCATTCTAATAGTAAATATCAGACAGAACGTAGGTGTATGAATTATTATATGTCATTTCAGTTATTTGCTGCTATATCCGTTTATTTTTATTTTGATTATAGATAATTACGAGAAATTTCTATTCTTACTTCCTATTGACAGAAAAACATTTTGTAATGTTGGCTAAAGTTGACCCAAAGAGTTTAGACTTTACTTAAACCACTCTAAAGTCAAGATTACACCTCTCACTTCACGTTTCAATTGTAGCTGGCGAACAATCGCAACCTACAATGGAAAGAAATCTATTCAAGTTGTGCAAATTAGTAAACTTCTCGGTCATCTTTCATAGCACAAAATCAAGTGCCTTTCGTGTGTTTTGACGTCATTTTTAAATTTTTCAATGATGGAAATATATGTCTTTGTAGCATTAAGGCTGGGGAATGTAATACAAATTATAGGCACTCTTAACGGGAAGAATTACTACTAAAGTAGGTACTTAACATTATGCCGTACAATTTACACCACGTGTAGAGGGTGAACCAATGTATAGAATGATACATTTTTCATATAAATTTGATTACTAGAAAATGCAAAAAAAATTACCAAAAGTAGTGCAATTTTTGTTTGAAAGAAATCATTTCTCTACATAGGTTTAATCAACTTACAATTACCTACCATCATTTCGTACATAAGGGTTTATGTTAATGATTTGCCAAAGTAGAAGCGTACTGAACTTCAAAAAAGAGAGTTACTCTTGCCATTCGTTTACGCTCTCGTTGCTTACGAGAATCAAAATGGCGGTATAATTCAAACATTGTTCGCTCCAGGGCCAGACTGGACAGGCGGGATACCGGGCCCACTTCGTATGGTCATGTTAAATATCTATCTAATAATCGAATGAAATAACATCAAATTCGTAAATTATTGATAATATCGTCGAGTAAAGGAACATTTTTATTAAAAGACGCAATCTGTTAAAAACTTGCATTCCACACCAGTTCTGCTCCCCCCTTGGCCCACCACGGCGGGCTACCAAAAAACAATCGCACAAATTTCTGGTACGTAAAATATTCTTGCTAAATATTTTTTTTAGAATAATTTGGGTCGTTAATGTCAAATATAATCATTTATTTTTCCTTTATATTGCAAGGAGCATTCAAATATAAACCGATATACCTATTGCTGTAACTTTTTATTTAAGGGAGTTCTCCAACGGCCGCTTTAGATGCGTTACAAGTCTCCACAAAATTCGCTTTTCCATTGAAAGTATAAGAGCTAGACACTTAAAACAACTGAAATAATTAGGAAGGCTAGTTGTAAAGTCGTCTTAAAACATTTTGAAGCTAAAAACATAAAAAATGAGTAGAAAACGAAACAATTTTCTCATGTTGCGTTTCTGGTCTTGCCATAAATCTTTCAATAATAATATTTATTTTCGTATAAAAACTATATATTTATAAACTAAAGATACGTATCTAGAGCACACTTGTGCCACTTTTTGCAAATAATAGATGGTACGTTTACCTTGTCCCTTCAAAGTTCGCCTAAAATTGTTTCGTTTTCTATTCATTTTCTATATTTTTGGCTTCAAAATTACACAAATTGTCTCAAGGCGATTATACAACTAGCCTTCCTAATTATTTCAGTTGATTTTAAGTAGGTATATGTACTTACTGATGGGGAAGATTTTTTGAAATCCATTGTGACCGGTGATGAGACATGGGGAAATGAACCGACAATCACAACAATGGATGCACGCAAATTCTCCAAACAAAAAATTTAAACAAACGTTCAACAACCGTATAATGTTCTGGTAACTGTTTTTTGGGACCAAAAAGGTGTGTTGCTTGTGGAGTTACCGCGCATTCTTATTGTAACACTTTGCGACGCTTACGGAGAGCTCTTCAAAACACAAGAAGAGGCAAGCTGACTTCTGGAATTGATCTGATCCATGACAATGCTCGTCCTCACAGTGCTCGTGTAACCCCAATTTAAACGGGACATTTTCTAACACCCACCATATATTCCCGACTTAGCGCCGAGTGACTTCCATCTTTTCCCTGAATTGAAGAAGTGGTAATGTTTGGTAATAAAATCTTCTTATATTCACTCGTCTTTCCTTTATAGCCAATCGGAGGTTAAAAAAACAGCCCTCGTATTAATGTACGTTTGTTTTATTGAGATATGGTATAGTACGAAATAAAGTAACGATATGTGGGTACATTTTTCCCGGTAGACCCTAACAAAGCAGTCCGGCCCTGGTTCGCTCGTATTAAAAGTTCAAGGCATCTTAAGTAGATGGGGCTATTCCAACGTGAAGTTGCAACATTTTAAAATTTCAAAAGCGCCAATCATATAAATCTGCTGTCGGCGCAAAAAATATTTTGCACTCGAGTTTGAAGCTGAATAAAAAAATAACCATTGGGTCGATTCGAATGGATTTGGTGGCAAATTAAAGCCTGCTTATTTCTACGTTGTTTAGGTGTAACAACTTTGTTATTTAATACACTTTAAGGACCGAACGATGCAAAGTGGGGGTTTGCGAAGCCATAGCAAAAAATCTACTGACTGAAATAGTACGAAATTTAGTATGTTGTAAATTCAACGACTGTTAATTAATACGATTGTCAAAATTTGATTTTTGTCGACGCTAGAGACAATTTTGTAGCACATTGCATTTCTCGGGATTAGTAGGTCGCAGGAGCATTAGACTTGCACGAACGTCTTCATTGTACTATCAATAATAAAATGAGGGTCATTTAAAAACCAAAATCTTGTCATGTTTTTGGAATAGAATTTTTAATTAATTGCAGTTTTTACATCACCGCTTCCATATTTGGAAGTTCGGTAAACGGGATGGTGCATTAATTGGGGGAGGGGTCTAATATCATATTAATTATAAATAGTTGGCCGATCCGGGAGATTGTCTTCCGGAAAAATTTGTTTTTTTGAGTTTATGGGTAACGCAAATCTTGTCGTAGTTGAAAAAGTCAACGTTTCACCCACTTTCGTAAGGGGCTTCATCAGGACAAGAAAATAAACAAAATATAAAAACTTACCAAATGCACCAAGGGGAACAACACAAACTACCAGCGTGTGCAGTTCAGTGTAGTGGTGTGCGTTCTTCCCACTGGTGAATTTGCTAAGAGTTGTTATATTTTATTTTTGTTGTTTATATTGTTTCTTTTCTTGTCCTGATGTAGCCCCTTACGAAAGTGGGTGAAACGTTGACTTTCTCAACTATGACACGGTCCTACCCCTGAAATCGTCTTACCAACTCTGGCCGTGGAAGCTTCCGCTCTGAGAACGCAAATCTTCCCCTTGTATCTGGGCTGCCCCAGATGTCATCACAGGTAGCAGTTCTCAAATATACTGAGACGTCCCGATTCACATTATTGAAAAATCGGGATAAAGATTGAAAAGAAAGGATTGTCCCGGCAAAATCGGGACGTCTGGTCACCTTACCGCTTCCGCAACGTCAGCGAATCTACGACAGCGTCTGTCTTCTGAGTCCCTTAGCATGTTACTGACCGTGCAGTAGACGTGGGTGTGTGCGTGTATATTTGATTTTATCATTTTCTCTAGAGGAAGAGCAACAATCTAATCTAATGGATTCAGAAGGTAAACACGCTGTTCGTTGTCGAAGCGCTGTGATGAAACACTGCAATTACTTAATTAAAAATTCTCTACTACGTTTTAGGCATTTTGACCAACTACTCAAAATAATCACTATTTTGTGACAAATTGCTGTAAACAGAAGTTAAACTAAAACGGAAACATTTGCTTACACCAATAATAATAATTAACTTTATTCAACTAAAGTTGCAACCGATTTTAGACTTGAAAACGATTCTTTTTGTTTTTTTGATTGTATAAAAGATAAAAAATAGACAATAATTCGTTTGCTTTCATTATCTTTTTATGAATGAAACAATTTAAATTGCAATGCGCACACGCAGCGACATCTACAAAGTAAAGTGTGCGTAAGATGGAAATTCCCCAGCCTTAACGTTCAGATGTTCTCCACCGCTGTAGATTTTACGAATTTCTTTCTAAAAAGGCAATATTAATGCAATTTTCTCGAAAAAATAACACCCCCAAAATAACACATTTGCCAATAACGTCGTGTTTTGGGAATTTTCGGTAAGTGGAATCTATTCCCGTGGATGAATTGGTTCGTTTTTCCAGACTATATTACCCTAATATAGCTTCACAGAACGTTGGTTATTGAACGAGTTCATAAATCAAATACCGGAACAGTATCATCCTAATAGTACCCCGCTCCTTTGACCATTCCTAGATAAACCATTTTCTGGCCCAATGACATGTGTAATGATGGAAGAATGAAATACGGACCTTTGTAATTTTCGCTACCAGCGAAGTGTGGAATGGACTAATTTGTGATTTTGTTCTGGTCCAGGACACTACATTTAAAAGCCTTTTTCGACATACTTTCTTCACTGTCGTCTAGCAGACATAACGTCCAGAAAGATATATTATGCGCTTTCCAACCTAATTTCTTACACGTGGGCATAATCGATATTGAAAAATGACAATGTGCTCAAAAAACAAACTTATTGCTGACCAAAACTTGGGCTGGAATGTGATTTAGTCTCAAAAATGTCAACGTGAACATATTTTCTTTCCAAAAAAAAAACAAACAAAATAACAGTGATTGATGATCTTGTAAAATATAATTAAAAACTGATGTAATCTTGCCAAAAACGGTATGGAATTAATGAGTTCACTAAATACTCTTTAATTGAGTATGAAAGTATAAAGTTTCGTCTTGTCTACTTTCTTATATGAACCCACTTAAAATAGTGTTCTAAGCGAGACAGGAAGACAATTTTATTTATTTATTTGCCTATTTTTTGAAACAACTCGTTAATTACAACTTTTAATGACTGTATAGGCAATAAATATCTTGTGTAGTTACCTTAAAAAAAGGACAGCAAACTTTTTGGGTTACAGTTTTTATACGCACAATGATTTTGCTCTAGAAAGAAAGTGCAAACTGAAACTACAAATTAAGGCGACTAAAAGCGGCTCAAAGAAACGAGATATCTATATCATCCAGTATACATGGCCATAGGTACTTTAAAATAGTAGAGTTCTTAATTATAGATAAGTCATAGAATTTTGCACTTAGCGAAATTTGAAATTACATACGTTGATGTTGTACCTTCTTGTTCCTCAGTGAAATACATAAATGGCGTTGAATTGGCGCCAAATATCTCACATTAATCTTCAATGAATAAAGTATCGGTTAATTATCAAGAATCCAAAGCTCTATTGATTGGTCATACTTTATAAATGCATAACAATTATTTTTTGTGACACACTTCTGAAATTTTGTACGTCGAATAAATGTATAAACCATGAAGCATCCGTTTATTCACCCAAGACAAGATAAAACGTGGGAAAATAATGAAGTTGTGAATAATATCATTTAACACCACCTTAACCTGCTACCGATTAGACAAAAATGCATTAAGTATCAAGCTCAAGTACCTTCATCTAACTAACACAGCAGCCTTAACATTAAACTCTCTTTTTTTTCGATATTAGGGTGGCTTATTAAAACAGGGTTACTTCAGGTTGAGGACCCCTTGAACTCTTTACTTTTGTTACTAAACGCAATATTGTCAAAAGTTAAGTGTTTAGGATCCCCCCTTTTTTTCAGCGTAAATCGGGCGTAAATTGAAATCTCGTTAACGTCACAAACGTTTCAATGTGCAGGTACCTAATATCTCTATCATTAAATTAAGGAGGATTTCGTATAACTAGAAAATAAATCACAATCAGAAGTACCTACATGTAAGTGTAGGGAGGATAATCTTATCGCGACACAAAAGGACAGCGTGGAAAACTCGCGTGTGATGGTAGGATTGCATGTTAGAATGTTAAGCTTTGTAAGCGCTTACTAGGATTACTTTTCTGCATTGTATTGGACGTTTCAAGCCCTTCTGACATCCTGACGTGTCTTTATATTTTTATGAGAATTTGTCTATATATGAAAATTGTATAAAGCTCGAAAAGGGACAAAGCCGAAACTGATGAAAAGAGAGCGTCGGTTTCCGAGGTTAAGATTATCAAAGGGAATCTTTAAATATTCTTTGCAATAAACAAAAGTAAATAATCCGCCTCTTTGTCAGTTTACGTGTTTCCGGTGTAAACGCATCCTTAGGAGGCACCTGCCATGACGGCTCACTGTGATCTCTACACAGATCTAGACAGATACGATAAACGTGTACCATTCAGATAAACGACGATTTAGATGATGATCGTATTATTTTTCACATTCTCCGTTTGTCTTCAATCGTTCAATGGACATCCTGTGCTTTGAAGGAGGAACAAATCATAAGCAAACAAGTAATCACTAGTTAGAAGAGCAATGAGCAAATTGGCAATGGCATCGACTATAATTTATGTTCAATTGTTTGTTAAATGTAAAACATTGTTGATATTAAATGTATTTATTAACAATTAATGACATTATCTTTGTATACTTCTGTGTATTTCTTGCCAATTAAGGTGGGATTGTTGATACTTTTGACACGATCCGGTACCAGCACTTAACATGACCATTTCTGTTGTAATTTTTAATTAATTCATAATAAATTAAGTAATCACTTGATAAATTTATACTGCTTAAGCTATAAGCTATCTTAATTAATAGTACTAATTGTACAGTTTCATTTTTATGGCATTCATTGAGTGAATCACCTAACTTTATAGTGTAAAACGTAAATCACGAGAATCGTAAACTCAAACTTCATTATCGTGTTATATGTGGTTCTGTGTGACAAGTACTACGGGTACTCACTAGACCGCAAAAAATATTTCAAAAATAGAAGATTTTATGCCAGGTTTAAAAATCAAATAATAACAACAACTTTTCGTGGTGTTATACTAGTATATTCAGAAAATTCTCAAAATTAAATAAACATTTTACCTGTCAAATTTGGAAATTGCTATCGGGCGCCGTGCTCAAATTATTCCACAGAACACTATAAGATCATTTTGTGTTCAAGCACACGTGGAATTTAAAATACCAAAAAATATTTCACACACTTAAAAAATGTACCTAAAGGAAATATTTCAAAAATTCAACTACTTTGCAAAATCTTTAAATATCAATCCTGGCCAGTATTAACAGTGGTTATTTTGAAAATCACCATATCTCCGCTTATTTTTTAGAAAGAGAATTAAAAAATATCAGAAAATATTAAACACATTCTGAGTATTTTTCTAAAGCTTAGATACCAAAATATAGGGTTCTGCTAGGTTTTTAAAAAATAAATACGTATATCTTACGTATTTTTTTTTAAGAGAAGCTCAAAATCTTTAAAGCATTCGGTGGGTGATATTTGTTTTAAAAAATCGATATGAAAAACATTATTTTAAAAATGGAAGAAGACCATTGTTTTACTGGGTATTAATATTATGAAGGTATTTCTGTTAAAAATCGACAGTTCGTTGCTTACAAATCTTTTTTTACGGTACGTCGAGATAATTTCGAAAAAACAAAGAATATCTAAATAATGCATTTTTCAGTTTTTTACAAAGTTTTTGGTAAAATTTGTTCCATTCTTTTACTAGATATTATGAAGGTATTTCTGTTAAAAATCGATAGTTCGTTGCTTACAAATCATTTTTTACAGTACGTCAAGATATTTTCGAAAAAACAAGAATATCATCATAACGCATTTTTCGATTTTTTACAAAGTTTTTGGTAAAATTTGTTTGAAGTTGGTTTAATATTCATTCCATTTCATGAAGTTTTACAAGAAATGCGAACAAACCTTCCTCTATCCATTGACACTTTTTTTGTGTTTATACAAGAATGTTTTATTTGAATTTTATGTATCTATACATCGAAACCCCCATGCAATTATTTTCAATTTCAACCGGCGCGCCATTAAGACCACAAGTTCTTTACGGAATAAAATCATTTTCTATTACACGTCTCCATAACAACACCAGAAAATATCTATAGCCTCATAGTAGTATTTATATTGATACAATTATTGAAAAGGGTGGTAATTTTCGCGTCCCCAAGAATTGTCACTCTGAGCCCAAGAATTATTATTTGTACCCCAAAAATTATTTTTTCGTCCCCAGCTTTTTAATTACTTTGCTCCCAAGATTTCTGATGCCAAGAATTATTACATTAGCCCCCAAAATTATTATTTTAACCCACAGAATCATTCTTTTGGCCACAAGATTTTATTCATTTTACCCCATGATTTTATTCATATTATTCAATTGAAAAAATATATACTAAACCTACCTCTAACCTAAGCGCCTGAGTGGCAATATACGTTTAGGGTGGAATTTTTTTTACTTTCAAATACTTCTATAAAATAAGTAAATAAATAAAATCTTAGGTGTAGGGGTCGAGCCGACAAATAAAACAATTAATGCACACAAAATCTTTTATAAAAACCTTCATAAAACATGTCTCTCAAAACCATAGATCCATCCCCCCAAAAACTCCAGTCACAAAACATTGAAATGAAAAAGTAACTAAATCCCGTACCAACTGTCAGTTAAGGCCTACATAGGGTAAAATAAAAAAAATCTTGGGGTGAAATGAATAAAACCTTGGGGTAAAATGAATAAAATAATGGTGTAAAATGAATAAAATCTTGGGGCCAAAAGAATAATTATGTATAGGCTAAATTAATAATTTTGGGGGCTAATATAACAATTCTTGGGAACAAAAATCTTGGGACCAAAATAATTAAAAAGCTAGGGTAGAAATAATAATTCTTGGGGTGAGAATCACAATTCCTAGGATGCACAAAATAATATCTCTATTGAAAATTGAACAAAGACGTGTAAAGCAAATCATGTTTATGTTCGAATTTAGTAGTAAATGGTATTTTACAGTAGTAGAGCCATCAATGTGCAGAGAATGTGTTCGAAAATCTTCAGGAAGGATAATATGAGTTTCTCAGTTTTGTTTGGGATGGGCAAATGACATTAACGAATGGGCAAACGAAAGCAATAAGTGGGAAACCGAAAAGAATGAATGGGTAAACAATTAGAGTCATTATTGTGCAGAAAATTTGGTCGGAAACCCTCAGAACGAATAATATGAGTTTTTTGAGTTTTGTTTGTTAATTATTCCATTCTTCTGGGTGGGAAATCGACATTAACGTATGGGTGAACGAAAACAATGAGTGGGAAAAGGAAGGGAATGAGTGGGCAAACAATTAGGATCATCAATGTGCAGAAAATGTGGTCGGAAATCCTCAGAACGAATAATATTTTTATTTTTATTTTTAACACTTGGTTCCATCTGTCACTTTTTTTAAGTTGCCAGTGTAGTTTGTCTTTACACCAGTGAGTAATTTTCAAAAATTGTCTACATCTCAGCTGAAAAGTACTATTGAAGAAGAGATATTGATGTCCTTTTGACTTTACTTTAAAAATCGAAAAATCCTTACTTAAGATTTAAACTGTGAACAAGGGAACGTTAAACTTCTAGACATGCAACCCATTTTCAATTCGAATAGTTTAAATACGAAAGGAAAACATCCAACACGAGAATCTGCAACTCAAAATTCTCAAGGTAGCAACTGACTTTGTACTGCTGGCTTTCCAGAGTGTAAAAACCATCAAAATAAAACCCTAAAATTTGGAATTGCCTAGATTTGCCCATATAATATCTACTAATCATCAATGCTTCAATTTTAAAAATTCCATCTTTGTTAAATTAAAAATTCAGTCTCAAGTATAAATTGCGATTGAGTTTGGGGGACAGGTATTCAATTTTGAGCTGATACTCAAACTTTATAATCCGAAATTAAGCTGGTATTCTAATTTTCACATTATTGACATCTATGGGAGAGGAAAAAAATGTTAGCGGGAGGTGTAATAGATGCTTGCGTATAAATGAACTTTCAGGTTAACCAAGATGGCGACTTCCGTCGCACATTTAATACATATTATATTGGTATCGCAATTCATCCTCCATAGTATCCCAATTCGTTGCATCTATGCTACTTTGTTGTACTGCCAAAAAGGTTCGCAACTTCAATTCTCAAATTTTCTGAAGAGATTAATGATTACCTTATTATCAAAAAAGTTCTGCTGAAAGTCCTTTAGGAAGTTTATGGTGTATCTGCTTAAGACCTTAAGATAGGTACTTGTGAGACAATGAACTTACAGGTTAACCGTGCAAGGATTGTTGAAAGTCAACGCGTGTTAAGCTCAAAAAGAACTTGTAGAAAAACTAAACGTTGCTCAATAGACAATTTCTGATCGTTTAAAAGAAACGAGAAAGATTTGGAAGGAATCATCAACTGGGCGGAAAACATGTCAATGAAATTTCCGTCATGAAATTTTTTTGAGAATACCAAACACACTAAGTCGACCATCAATATCGATTATCGATTACCTTTTATAAAGCACCGTTTAGGTTTCTGTGAAAATTATCATATTTTCTTTGAATACAGAATTCGAATTATTATTAACTGGTACACGGATCATTAGGATGTTACAAGAAGACAAAAGCTCGATAGTTTTTTGGTTTTTCTGCGTTTGATTTTTTTTTGTAAAAACAAATTCGAATTTTTACTTACGATCGCTTATTGACTTATTTCACCCTTGTCCAACGTACTTTTGTTTTCGATGAAGAAATGGTCTGCTATTCTCTTAAAAATAGAGAATTCACAGTTGAAAACAGACCGAAGTGTCCGAAGTCACAATTTTGTATATAACTTAAGTAATTTCCTCGAATGTAATAAATCTCGCTAAGAAATATACTTCATATCAAATACGATAAAGAAGGGGGTACAAAAGAGGTAAAACAAAGCGGAAATATTCCAATTTAAAGAGTGAGAACTAAGGGAAGAAATGTCAACGTCACAAATTAACTAAATAAGTTATGTGTACGGTGACCGAAAAGTTGACAAATGAATTGTTTTAAGTCAAGATTTTTTTAACGGTTGCCTCTCAATCTTCTTAATAAACAAAAGAGATTTAAAAAATCGAGAGTGGCTTTTGAAAAACCGTTCTGCCCTTCTAACGCACAAGCACAATCTTTGTTTAAAGAACGTCTCAAATGCTCTTTATACTGAAATATTTATTGTATTTCGCAGCTGTTCAGATGAAAATCTATTTAAAAGTCAGATAGGATTTGCTTTGTTTAACTAATTGATAACAATTAACAATAAAATCTACATAGAGAGATTTGTGGTTCTCTCTAGATGATGTTTGGTAGAAAAAATGTTTCAGGCCGTAATTGATGTGTTTATGGTTTAAAATGATTAGTTGTGCTGCTCGTAAACCGTTTTCTTATCATTTGTGTATTGTGTGATACAAGAAAAAATGGTTCTAGGTACTTTGTGGAAATTTGTTTTAAATCTGAGAGTTGGTCGATGGTAATAATGGCACAATGGAATTGTAATTGCGAAAAGTAAAAAAAAAATCCTTTCATACGTGGTATGTAAACAGTGTCAAGTCGCGATTAGTTACACGGCACAGGTGTGCGACGCTTGGTAACCGGATACTTGTCATACCTAACAATATTAACATGCATGATCCCATGCATATGTGCCTACTAGAAATGAATGTATTTTCTCAATTTTCTTTTACGGTTTCCCATATATTTTCAATGCTTACTCATTTGAACGTCTGTGTGCCACCCAGAAGCACTATGATGTATTCATAGCTTTATCATCGATGAAATGTGTCTAAAATCTTACACCTAAATAGTAAATAGGTATAACGATTAATGTCTAATTTCAAATGGCCGCGAAATTTTACTACAGTTCAGGTTTCCTAGAAACCCCCAGCTCATAATTGGGTTAATTCACATAATTTTTTTATACGCTTAATAAATGCAAAGATGTCAAATGTCTTCGATATTGCAAAAATAAGCGGCGTTAGAATAATTTAAACAGCTTTTTTTCAAATTTTAAATCGCGAAGCGTCGAAACTGCACGACAACTCAGCGACAGGTGCCGACTACGGCATGACGTCATATACTGGTGTTTCAGCTAAACTGGTATTTACGAATGATTGTTTGGCGATCATGGAGCCGTCGAAAAGGTGTTACAAGTGGTGTTTTGTGCCTATGTGCACTAATACGACTTTTACAACACCTGAAAAGACATTTTTGACAATGCCTCGAGACGTAAAAATTCGAAAAATGTGGTTCAAAGCAGCTAGAAGAGATTATTCTAAAATAACTTCTTCGGATTTCTACTGCTGCGAGAATCACTTTGATGTAAGATGTAGTTACTTACTAAGCAAACCTAAATGTTTAAGTAATTGACAAAAATAAATATACATGAGACGTGGTAAACGAGTAAAGTAATGCAATATGCAAAATATCTGCGTAGTAAGAGTCTGTCAAGCAAACGAATTTCACATTGTTAGGTTTTATTCAAGCTTTTGCTCCACGAATTTCTGCAGTATTAAATCGATCATCCTTCTTTAAGAACTCGGCCAACATAAAAACATCTACTCGAGGAAGATTATCCGACATAGCTTTCAAATAACCTGCATCCACCATCGTAAGAATCAGTTTCAAAAACGCAACGATAGCCGACTGACAGTGGGCGTTTCCCAGTACGTGACGTCACTATCTGTTTAAAACTGATTTAGCGCGAACGCTCATGTTTGAACACTTCAATTCTTTTTTTCTCGGAAATGGTACGTTTTATTTAACTTTTTTGAACTGCAATAGTTTACAAACACGATTCAAAAGCAGAATCTTATGTTTATTTTGAAATTTATTTTTATGAACTAACCCAATTCATGCAGTCTCTAGATTCCTTGAGAAATTACAAACATAGTGGATTAAAATTATACAGCTCCGCTGTACGGCGGATTAAAGCAAAAGTTGAATCAACACATAAATTCTTAGCGTTTTATTAAATCCGAAATTATACAGGGTGGCCCAAGGCTGTGTGAGTAGGCCATAACTTTTTTGATATTCATGATATCGACATGCGGTTTTCAGTGCCAAAAATATTTTGATTATATAAAGAATGTTCCTATACAGAGTGGTAAACTAAAGTTATATTTTTTTAGTGGGACACCTTGTATATTTCAACATTATTAGTTTTTACATGAAAAAATAATGGCACTTTGTATAGGAGTATAGGTCACTACGGGTCTAGCTCTCTTCGTTTCGGCGTTATTCAACGTTTTGTTCCAAAAAAGGCTAGTGTAATAATCTACATTGTTACTGTTGCACATGTTTGACCGACACTAAAATGAATTTCACACATCAAGAATTAATGAATAAGTATGGTTTACTGTATTAGTGAGGCCGATCGAAATTTTTATTGGCCATCAAACCATCAAAAATCTCTCGATGCGAGAGTACCACGAGTCATTTCTTTTCAAAATCTTAGAAACCGATTTGAAGAATCTGGCAGCATTAAATATGGAAAGAAGGAGATATTGGGAGGGAGAATTGATGAAGAAACTTAAGTGGATGTTTTACTCGCGTTGCAGAAATCTAAATTAACTCTCATATTATCACTTACGATATTCGCTGACAGCAACCTACTTGCAAAAATCAACAACTTCTTCATAATTACAATAGTTTTTCCGGAAAATCTCAGTAACTATTCAGAATTGACCATACAAATTGCATATCAGAGGAAAGCTTATAAAAAACTTAATCGACTCGTGAACAGAAATACAGGATGTTCCATTTATAAAAAAAAGTTATTCGACTTTTTGCGTTTCAGCACACCCATGGACCAAAAGTCGACTATTTATTAAAATTCCAAGTTATTCTAAAATTTTCTGTGGCAAGTTTGTCTAAAAACATCCATGGCCTACTGGACAGTGATCCATCAAATATGAGCCTTTTTCTAACAAAACGTTGAATAACGCCGAAACGGGGAGAGTTACACCAGTGACCTATTCAAAGTGCCATTATTTTTTCATGTAAAAACTAATAATGTAGAAATATGCAGGGTGTCCCATTTAAAAAACATAACTTTAGTTTACTACCCTGTAGAGGAACATTCTTTATGTATAAGTGTGCTTACTTGGCGGTGAAAACCGTATATCGATATCTTGAATAGCACTAATTACACAGCTCTGGGTCACCCTGTATAATATATGTAATTGTATCCTCTTTGGAGCCTTCCGTGCACCCATTTCCTCCATAAATTTCCATCTTTGGATTACACTACCGCCTTGTTCCAAGTTAAGTCTCAATTATTTCGCCTATTACACAATTCCAGCCCTTTCTTGGCCAGTCTCCCCTTTTTTCCCACGTGTTCTAGCTCTCCATACTTTCTTTGTTTGCCGTGGCTCTGGTAATCCGTTTAAGTACCTCCACCATCTTATTTTGGGCACTTTCGATATAGTCAGCGGTGTAAATCTGTAGTTGTCTTTATTTGTATTCCTCATTTTATGTATTCTTCTATGTCATTATATCAATTTTCAAGTTAAACCTTCTACTATGTTCGACCATTGTTGCTAAAGATTTAACGCTCCCTATTTGCTGTAGTTGTTGGCTTCTCTCGGTACATAATTAACTTCCCAGATAGGTTCACTAGCTCTGCTGGCAGCCTTCTAGCGGAGTCGCTGGGTAGTGAAGTTAAGCAATACAAAACAGTTGTACTTCTATGAAATGGCCGACGCGACGTTTCGATTAGTACCAGGCTAATCTTTATCTAGGCTTCAGAAGAATTAGTGTATATGCAGCCTAGATAAAAATTAGCCTGGTACTAATCGAAATGTCGGCCATTTCATAGAAGTACAACTGTTTTGTATTGCTTAACTTCACTACCCAGCGACTCCGCTAGAAGGCTGCCAGCAGAGCCGGTGAACCTATTTGGGAAATTCATATTATCGGAGTATACCCGCCTACATAATTAACGTTATTCTGTACCGATAATTCCTCAGCCGTCCTGGCATAATGGCATGAAGCGAGATTTCTGAATATCCAATAAAAAATAGGAGTTTCCATTTAAAGTCACAGAATCGGACGTCTCCGTTCAAACCATCAAACTTTTATTCGGCAACTTTTTTTTGTCAGATGTACTTACTCATTTCGAGAAATTCCCCAGGTAAGATTAAAATGGGACACCTAAAGTCACTAGATATCTAAAGTACCGCAACGTTCGCCATTTTGGGGTTAAAATTTTGGCGGCAATTTCAAATATTGAAGACCTAGTCACTAGAAAATTTAATGACTGTATGAAGTGTTTGATAAAAACTAAACTAACATTAGATACTTATCAATATATTTCTTAAAAATTATTTGCCATTGTTATTAAAAGGTAGGTACAGTTTAATTGACAGATAAAAAATTTGGAACTTTGCCAAACGAACCTAAATACGTTTTTACAATTGACAGCTAATTTTGTCGTGTTAATACTTCATTTAGAATCGTTATTTAAATCACAGAAAAGGATAACTAAAAATACAGCAAGTAGTGTGTAAGAATAAGAAGACGAGCCTGTCTATGGGAAAACTACAAGTTTATGATGTTTTTCAAATTGCCGCGTTTCAAACCAAGTGTCAAACGTCAAACTTAGTAATAGTAAAATTTTAGACCAATGGTCTAAGAGTAAAATACTAATTTTCATCGTATGTCAAGCACAGATGTCATTTTTCCGCCATTTTGGGGTTAAAATTAGCTTTCTCTCTCTAACTCATTGGAACATAAGGTTGCGGTACTTTAGAATATTTAGTCACTTTAGGGACACCCCGTTTGCAGCGTCACCTGTTGCAAATAAGAAAAGGTTTCCGAATAAAACCTACATCGTTTTTTACAGTCTTTCCAAATCTCTAATAAAAAATAGGGGTTCCCACTTAATATTCTTAAGTTGAACCCCTTCCCCTCTAGGGGGGAGGAGCATTTAGTCAGAATCCGATTCGGCACACTTTTTGTTAAGGTGCATTTTTTTTGAGATATTCAAGAACATAATGTTAAATGGGACACCCTGTTATGATACCTACGCCTCAGAGCTCTGCAACATCCCAAATATTCTTTTGGTACACTTCACTCTTTTTCAAATCTGTCTTGAGCGCTTTCGAAGAATCTATTAACTCCGTTTTGTGTTAAATTTCGGAAACGTAGAGCAAGACATACTCTCTTCATTGCTCTGCAACTGGTTACCTGACTATTTATTATTTTTTGAGGGTGTTTACGATTGAGATCCATATCCCAACACTGCAAATACCAAAAACCACATTAATGGGTTATCAAATCGGGAGCGTTTCGGCAGCAAAATGTTTATCATCAGCGAACAACTCCAGCTCCAACTTCCACTGAGATCCATACGCCAAGATGCACACATTGATTTTTATACCTAGTATTTTGTGTGCATTTGCTTTCTATTTCTTTACCTTTTTGAAGTTGTTGTCTATACCTATATAACCTATGTGTTTATGTCCTTTATTTTGCTATCCCAAATGATCGATTATGTATATAGCTGGGACGCTAAGGTTGATTTTAGTTACAAGTTGGAAGAAATCGTGAAACTTCCCATATAGTCACATTAGGCCCCACTTATTAATATTAGAAGCGGCCCCATGAAGAAAAACTTGGATCATGGCTAATAAACGAGGTCAAAGGTCATATTTGCAATAAAGCGTGATTTCTCCTATAAATCAAATGTAAATCATTTTTATTCGTACGTTTATTGATAGATAATGACAATTATGGTCTATGGATGTATCTATGGATTGTCCTCGGTTATGTTACTGTTCACATCGGTTTTAGTATTGCAGATATCGGTACAGGCGCAGAGATGTGTGCATGGGAGCTTAGCTCGATAACATTTACATCTGTTATTGGAACACCCTTTTTTTTTACGTTTAGAATTCGAAGGACACTTGAGCACTTCAATTTTGTCTGACTGACATATAATGCAAAGATCCCAGTTTAGATTTTCAGTTAAACTATTGATTTACGCTTTCGTTTCTTCTTTCTTCCTCCCTCATTCATAGCCCAGTAAAATAAGACGAAATTTAACGATTTGGATGAAATAATGGTTACAGCTTTGAAAATTTGGGAACAGGCATGTTTTGTACTCCCTTTGAAGTGTTCAAAAGTCCCCACCCCTACCCCTCTTCCGAGAGAAATGGGGAGCGAAAGTGTCAAAAAAACAGGTTTTCGTAAGTAACTGAAAAGTATCAATTTTATCAAAAACAAAAACGTTAAGAAAATTGTAGCTGACAAAATTCCGCACATTTTCATGTTTTATTTTTGTCTCTATGACCAATAGGAGCCGAGATAGATTTTTTTAAAATGTCGACTGTTTTGCGGCGAAACGATAACACGTGCGCGCATCGCGCGTATTTCGCTTATATCTCGAGAATGGCCATTCGTATCGCAAAATGCTTCAAATAAACGTTGTAGAGAATTTAATTACGAATACTGTTCTTTTTTAAACATTTCCATACGATTAATATTAACAGAGATATAATCATTTAAACCTTTTTCTAAGACTCAATCGCTGCTTGTTTTGCATAATAAAATCAATAATAAGTCGAAAACTATTGATTCTACGTACTTAGTGTATATAATGAAAGTTGTAGAGAATTAAATTTTGAATCTATGTGTATACACGAAATATCATTTTGGTAATCTTTATAAGGCGAATTTTATTATGCAATTATGCAAAACGAGCAGCGATTGTGTCTTAGAAAAAGGTTTAAATGATTATATATCTGTCAATATTAATCCTATGGAAATGTTTAAAAAGGAA
The DNA here is from genome assembly GCA_036250285.1 of Pyrocoelia pectoralis. Taxonomy (NCBI): domain Eukaryota; kingdom Metazoa; phylum Arthropoda; class Insecta; order Coleoptera; family Lampyridae; genus Pyrocoelia; species Pyrocoelia pectoralis. Next base: position 31,418,993 of record CM070080.1, read on the forward strand.
AAGTATTCGTAATTAAATTCTCTACAACTTTTATTTGAAGCATTTTGCGATACGAATGGCCATTCTCGAGATATAAGCGAAATACGCGCGATGCGCGCAACTGTTACCGTTTTGCCGCAAAACAGTCGACATTTTAAAAAAATCTATCTCGGCTCCTATTGGTCGTAGAGACAAACATAAAACAGGAAAATGTGCGGAATTTTGTCAGCTACAATTTTCTTAACGTTTTTGTTTTTGATTAAATTAATACTTTTCAGTTATTTACGAAAACCTGTTTTTTGACACTTTTTCTCCCCCCCCCCATTTCTCTCGGAGGGGGGGGGGGGGGTAGGGGTGAGGACTTTTGAACACTTCAAAGGGAGCACAAAACAAGCCTGTTCCAAAATTTTCAAAGCTGTAACCATTATTTCATCCAAATTTTCTCATTTTACTGGGCTATCTTATTCAAAGCCACATTACTTACTGGCGAGGATGGATCATCGATGTTTATTTCAACTGTGTTCATATTCGCCATAATTCTTGCCACTTAAATTGAAATCGATGACAAATGATACGATGCGATTGTTTATGTTAAGCGAAGTGAAGCGTCAGCGTTCGTTTCAAACTTTTTAACTCGCGCTGTAACAAGTGTAAAATAAGGCGATTGCCCCATTTATTAGATGGTATAGGTAAAAAGTGACGAGTGTAGAAATAACAAAGACATTGTTGTTAACTAAATAACATGCTGTCAGTAATATGATACTATTTTTAAGATATTATTTTCTTACACAAGTTACCCCTTGTGGAGTGAAAAAAATACTTCACTTTAAACTATAATTACTGGCTAATTAATGTTGCATTTTTGTGGGGCCACTTTAATAACTGGCCAGAATGTCCTAGAGAATGATTTTGCCAAGTTTCAACTTTTCTTCCCTTCTGTAACTATCAGGGTTATTTTACAAACCTAGCGTCTCAGCTAATAGGACCATAATTCTTGTTTTGTTTAAATTTATTTTGAATCCTGTTTCCATATGGTTAAGGAATATGGATCAAATTACTCTTCTTTCTAAGTGGGATCTGTGTTGTGATTTTGTATAGTTAGAATCATGATGTTGCGTTTTTCAAAAGGTTTTTTGTTTTATTGTTTGCTCTTCTTTTATTCGTAGTATTAGGTACTGAATGTTCAATCGAACCGACGACTTTCTCATAATCTACAAATGCCATCTAATGAACTATTCACACGTAAGGAATAAAATTCAGAAGATTATTCTTCAAAAACGTAAGAAAAGTCAGTTGGTTTATAAGTAAAAAACATTTTTTTTATATATGGGTCACAGTAAAGCCATTCGGGCCTACTCACCTAGGTCCAATGTATATAAAAGGAGGTTGTCTTTCAATTAGCACATTGATGGTAAGTAGATCATCTTTTGCTGTCAATCGACAGTTATTTGACAACTTTCAACTTTATCGCCAAAAAATCAAAACCCCTTAGGAATAAGTAATACAAAGTGGTACCTATTGAAAGTTCGTAGACAAAACTGTAATAAACTATAGTGTATTCCATTAAAAAACGATAAGAAAAATGATATTGGGCAAAATGAGCTACCCTATATACGTATGTCGAGAAAAGGATGTAGAAGTTAAAACTATAGACACAATGAAAAAACAAATCCCAAAATTTCACTCCGAAGAGAGGGTAACAGCAACCTACTCATTTTATGCAAAAATGTCAATAACTCAGGTATCTTCCACCCCCAGATGGTGGGAAGGCCCTGTACAGATGAGCAAGTAAAAATAACATTGGGAAAAATGAACTACTCTATAGGCGTATGTCGAGAAAAGGATGTAGAAGTTAAAACTATGGACACAATGGAAAAACAAATCCCAAAATTTCACTCCGAAGAGAAGGTAACAGCAACCTCCTCATTTTATGCAAAAGTGTCGATAACTCAGGAATCTTCCACCCCCAGATGGTGGGGAGACCCTGTATAGATGAGCAAGTAAAAATGACATTGGGCAAAATGAACTACCCTATACGCGTATGTCGAGAAAAAGATGTAGAAGTTAAAACTATAGACACAATGGAAAAACAAATCCCAAAATTTCACTCCGAAGAGAAGGGAACAGCAACCTCCTCATTTTATGCAAAAGTGTCGATAACTCAGGAATCTTCCACCCCCAGATGGTGGGGAGACCCTGTCTATACAGGTCTATACAGCTCATCTATATGAGCAAGTAAAAATGACATTGGGCAAAATGAACTACAGTATACGCGTATGTCGAGAAAAGGAAGTAGAAGTTAAAACTATAGACACAATGGAAAAACAAATCCCAAAATTTCACTCCGAAGAGAGGGTAACAGCAACCTACTCATTTTATGCAAAAGTATCAATAATTCAGGAATCTTCCACCCCCAGATGGTGGAGAGACCCTGTATAGATGAGCAAGTACTTCAACATCTAGACAACTTACAATGCAATAAAACAGGGAGGTGTGGATACTTGAACACGATGAAAGAGAAATATGAAATGCTAAGAAATATTATGTATAGCAAAAAAACGTAATCTCCCTGATTGGTTTTGGTGTAGTTCGATTTCAGAGGAGCGGTACAAAAGACAATTCCCTACGAGTGTCCACTTTCATTTTGATATTAATGGATCAACGTCGTAATAACCAAAAGAAGTTTCGTTCAACTCAAAGGATTTCTATTGGAAGAGAAACTATTATTATAAACACTTCAATTCCAACACAAAGGCAATATTTTCGTATTCATCTTTTATTAGATATTATTTTGATCAGTTGCCAAAAGATAAAGCAATTTAAATAATCATAGAAACGTAAAAATGAAAATAACCAATAAAATTTTAATGTCTCTGATTAATGTGCACAATTTTAATTAGAATATTAGTGATATCAATTTAATCTGTGTTACTGTAATGACTAAACAGGCTCTTTGATGACTGACTGTTATTACTTCTGCGAAGTTATGATTGTACTGTAGCCAGTTTCATAACAGTTGCCAATAATAGAAATACCTTTACAATGTGCCAGATTTTTTTGATTATCAAATGAATACTACAAAGTATTTAATCGATTTTCCATTAAAGGCGTAGTCATTTTAAAATACCTATGTATTTATCAATAGAAAAACATCGACGCGGAAAAAGCGGAAACAAAATATTTCAGGTATTATTTTAACCACATAACTAACAACTCAAAATGTGAATAAGGTCCTACCCTCACTGTAATTCTACAAGTTAGGATCCTTACATGGGACTAGATCATTGATGTTACGAATAAGTTTCATTGGAGCTTTCAGAGAGAAGGCAGGTTACTATCATGAATGACTTTCATTTAAGATTTGAATAAAATTATCATTTTCCGTTGAACGAATTAAATTAAGATACGTTCACTTACCCCAATGGACGTAATGAATACGCTCACGAAAACTACTAACAGACTTCAAATTGGAAACAATAAAAATTACCGTTAATAATAATGAATCACGCATATTAATTAGTCCAATACATTTGCAACAAAACCTATTAAACGTATTAATTCTTCCGAGAATGATTTAATTACAGGTGTTCGAATGATATCGATTTTATATGTGTACGTACACCAAATGTACCTCGCGTGACGGGACTAACTGGAAAAATATTTGTCTTATCTTAGGGTAATTAACGCATAATATTCAAATTATTTTTTAGTGGTGTATGTTCTTTTATTAACCGTTAATTTTCGGAGGGAGGTTGCTGAACCCTACTCATAAAGAGGCGCCATTTTAGCTGGGTCATTAGACTAGGTTTTGGGAAATTTTGTTGTATTGTCCAAACCTTGTATGCAAATTATGTAGATATCCCACAAGGTGGAAGATATTTAGTATCCTAGCTATAAACAGTAAACACGTGCGATGGTCTTATAGTTGAAGCTTTCAGATACGAGACTAATTCTTGCAGGAAAATGTTAGTTAGGGCCTTTTGTTAGGAAAGGCGGCTCAAAAACGATATTGTCCAAAACTGTGAGTAATTATAATGGTAACATTTATATAAATCTGTATTCCCTTACAAATCTATACTGAAATGTGCTTAATTGTGCTGAAATAATGATCTCAGATAAGAGAAGTACCTACCTGTAATAATAAAAATAAATAACATCACTAATTATTTTTTTAAATTTAATCCAACGCGTTTCGACACTATGTGGTTAAAAAATAAAGAATTAGTGCAGGAATTACTTGTATTTATTATTACAATTATTAGTTATGAGAGTTATGAATATACCCAGTGTTCGATAATGTAGTACCTGTGTATCAACATTAAAAAGCATTACTCTGTATGACCAACCAATCGCGAAAATCGCACACGACCGCAAGAAATATAGCAAGTTGATTTATGAATTTCTTAATTTTCAGAAAATCATCACGTGATGATGAGATTCACGGACTTGGCTTGAACTTTTAAAGCTTGAGCCATGGCCCCCACAAGGTGGGGACAGACAGGGTCATTTGTCCCGGGGCCCGTGATCGGAAGGGGCCCGGCGCGGCGTAGAGTAGGACACGATTTTTTCACTAGTTGTTGAAACGAGGAAAAAATTATTTATTCACTTCTATAACTACTAATGCATTTTTTATGAAAGAATTTACTAATTATTAACCCCGAATAATTCAGCAGAACTTCAGTAGGTAACTTAAATGTTGCTGGTGGGAATTTCTTAGAAATTTTAGAATTGATTGGAAAGTATGATGAAGTGACACGACATCTCACCAAAGTTCAGCAGAATCAGGTGGAAGGTAGAGGTATGAAAGGTCATGCACATTATTTGTCATGGTATTATCAGAGCGAGTTGATTGGTCTTTGTGCAGACAACGTTCTCAAAGCAATACTTGATCAAAGAAAAGAAGCAATTTTCTACGGAATTATAGTAGATGCCACATATCTCACAATGAACAAAACGTTCTAATTCTCATATATGTGTTCCAAAATCCAGAAACACACAAATTCGAAATACATGAACGTTTCATTGAGTTCATGAGCTTCACTGGGAAAACAGGAGAAAAAATAACTGAAGAAATAGTTATAACTCTGGAAAAAAACAATATACTTCTCCAAGATTTTTTTATTTTATTCTTAATTACATTAGAGATTAGGCCAGAAAATATAACATTGAAATGATTTAAGCTTTGGTTTCAGCTTTTGCGGGAAGATTGTGCGCGATCATTGTCAAAATTGGTCAATAATAACGTTAACAACTAAACAATATAGCCCAAATTTTAAAAAATCCTCCACGTCGGAGATCGCCCCCCCCCCCCCCAAACAAGTTAAAATATTCTCTGGGGGTCCGCGAAAAGTCGTGACCCCGAGGCCCGGTTCGGGATGGGGGGACCATGAGCTTGACTTACAATCAAATCAAGCCTACAAAAAAACAAGTCAAGCTTATTTGTGGAGTTTCCAAGTCAAACTTTTTCCAAGCTTTCAAGCTTATACTTCTAAGCATTTTTTTACTATTCCATGGAACATAATTCTTAGAAGATCCAGCTGATGATTTTGCATTCTACCATAAAATATATTCATTCGGTATAAACGAAGTACCTACGTGTAATTCAGGGTATACTTGAGATAGTCTGTGCTCTACTCAAACAAAATATACCATTAGTATGTTGATTAGATTTAGTAAGAAAAGAATATTTTAAAATTTGATCTTTCAAAAGAAAAATATTTTTTCAGACAATTTTAAGCTGTTTTGTTTTTAAATGCTTGTTTTTTCTTAAAAAAGGTAACAAATTGAAAAAAAAATTAAACAAAAAGACAAGAAAAAATGAATATTACGTGAAAGTTAATTTCAAATTAATAAAAAAAAAATGAACACAAATTTCTTCTTAATTTCCCTTTCAGCAATAACGAGTATGTCCTCAGTGGGCTTCAATGACAGCTTGGCAGCGTCTTTGCATGCTGGTTGTGATATCATTAAAGTTTTCTTGCGGAATCTGTTGTCAGAGTTGTGGAAGAAAATTTCTCAATTGTTCCATTGTTTGTGGTTGGGGATTATGATGATCCAAAGCTCTCTGCACTGCAACTGATCCCAAGCATGTTCTATCGGATTTAAATCAGGCGATAGAGCAGGTAAAGGTAAGTGAGGAATTCCATTGGTTTCAATTGCACCCATAACTGCCATGGATCGGTGTGGACGAGCGTTATCGTCGAAAAAAAGGAAACCAGGACCCACAGCAGCATGAAACTCTGACACAATGTTGTTGATCACCTGATTCAAGTATACTTCTGAATTCATGTTTCCCGGAATAACCAGCAAGTCGATACGGCCATTATAACAAATGCCTCTCCACTGCGTCCTTTGAAAAGGTGAACTTCTTGTACTGATCGCCGATGTCTTGGCACCAAAGGTTGTGTCCAGACACGCGTTCGACGACCATCCGAAAAACGACCATATCTCGATTCATCAGTGGACAGTGCCAACTTCCACTCTTCTGTCCAATTGACACGCTCTCTTGCCCATTCTAATCTTAGTCGCCTATGTTCTCCAGTACACCTCTAAAAAGTCGTCTAGAACGTAAATTGACATCCCATAAACTCCTTCTGACAGTTTATGGTTTTCCAGATTGATACGGTATTTCGAAACCTTCCAAACGTGTTCCCATTTGCCTTTGGGACCCATTTTTCTTCAGAATGCTCTTCAGAATCTGGTGTGCTTTCTACTTAAGAAAACTACTATGCATTTCACCTTCTATCAGGTTTTTCTGACTTATAAGTTATAGTATCGAAAATCTATCTATTTTAGAACCCAACGGACTTTGTGTCATTATTTTAGAAGCATTCGCGGTAGATTCCAGAAAAAAGCTGCAACAAGCCCGTAATAGTGCGTAACTTGTAGGTACGTGTTCTCTAAGATCATGCGTATTAAAAACAGTTGCTAAGGGACATACCCATATGCCATAGGCATTAAGCAGTACCACGACGCGCCCCAGCGGCAAGAACTCTCTGCCAAAAATTAATTTCACCAACTCATTCGATGTAAAAGCAAGCGCTGGTAAAGACGATACCAAACAGATAACTCCATGGCCTTTTAGCTGAACGCTTTCAACAAGGATTGTAAGAGTTTTTTTATAGCGATTTATACCTAACTAAGGATAAACTTAGATCCGTCAAAACAGGAGCGAAGAGAAGCTCGTTGGTTGTTCAGCTTCGATGAAGGCAAAGTCAGTTTCATCATCTGGTAATGGTAAGAGACGTTAGCGGAATACCTTTCGCTTTATCCTTGGAAAATGATTGAATTTTACTAGGCCATACTATACATACCTATGCAAGCTTTCTAGACAAATTGGATAAAAATACTAAAACAAAAGACTGAATTATAAAAAAAACGAAATTGTAACTGTAAAGGACCTCAAGACATACGAAGGGGCACCTGTAATAGGTTCTTATTAGGTACAACAAAGAGATAGAATTTTTGGAAAAACGTCAGACCCAGTGTTTTTCTTGAGGAGATTATTAAATGAAAAATATTTTTATTATGAAGTGTAAATATGTTCCGCCATTTTCATTTCAAGAAGTTATCCTCGTACAGACCTTTTATAGGTACTGAATCACTGATTTTTATTTAAATTCATTCTTTTTAAGCTGATTAGCGCACAAACAACTTATAACTGAATCTTGCCAGGATAAATAAAGGTAGGTACATACCTACATATCCTGTAAATTATGGAATAGGCAGTGACTGATTCCTACTAAAATGCTGCATGGCTCTAAGACAGAAAATAAAGCTCCAAAGAAGAAATAGTTTTGTTTACTCTATCGAATTTTGTGGTATCGTCCCGTAAAACTAATAATAAAATGCCATTCAATCTTTGATTTGAGCAACAAAATAGTTATTTTTCTACCAACGTTAAAAAATGACAAGGTTTGCGCATTGATAACAATACGCGAACCGCGAAGTGACCCTTTTTTTCACTTTCCTACGTTACCATGACACCGTGCGCGAAATAGAAACGTCGTGCGCGAAATACTTACTTCGCGCGCTGCATGTAAACTATATGAGAATTTTGTATTTTAACGTTAAAATAATTGTCAACTTTTTCACGTTTGTAGAAAAAATTTTGTTTGCAACTCGTGCGCGAAATACTTTGGCGATTGAGAACTGATTTACTTTATAGTCGACAAATAGTCAAAATCACCAAAGTGGCATTTCGCGCACTAGATACAAAAAGAACTATTACACGCAGTGCGCGAAGTAAGTATTTCGCGCACGGCGTCATCATTTCGCGCACGGTGTCCTGATAACGTAGAAAAGTGAAAAAAAGGGTCACTTCACGTATTGTTATCAATGCGCAATCCTGGTCATTTTTTGACGTTTGTAGAAAAAGATTATTTATTAGATCGGTACGTATGGGCGCAAAAATATTTTCAAAATCTTAGAGTTAAAAAACCATAAATGATTTATTAGACACAATTTGTTGGTACTAATTATAAAATATTCTTACAGATCAATAGACAATGAAACTAAAACTAAAAAAGGTGTAAAGGTATGATAGAGAAGCACACAAATTTTGAAGATTTGCTAAAAGTAGGTACCAAGTACCTATAACGCATTTTAAAATTCAAAAGACGCCTTTTTCAGTAAAACGGCTTTTCGATATAGGTAGGTGTTAAATTCAACTATAACTGTTTCTGATGGGTTTTTTTACATGTGCATTATTTTGAAATTTTTGAAATATTTTTGAAATATACCTACCTACCTAGATATTTTTCACACATTTGGTTGCATTCGTTCACAATCAGAGAACTCAGTTTCCTATACTCTTAATAATTTAACCTATGTCCTAGAGCTCAACTGACTGATGTGTGCCCTTGCGACATAGTCGTTTTCACAAATGAGCTGATCGTGTCCAAATTGAAAACCAGCCGAGTCTCAAAATTGGAGCTGAGATATCTTATGCGTTTAACGCTTGGTTTTAATTTTATACTACGATTAAGTACTTACAAAAATCTACAAATAAATTACTTCGAAATTTGAAAATGATTCACGACTGAATGTTGACCCCTCGTATTGTACGATTTGCATTCATCGTAGAATTTAGTAATAGCGCAATTCCTTTAATTTTGCGCGTTGATTTACACATATGACCTAAACAACGTCCAATAATTACAACAAATGTTACAAATCGGTTACGTGTCTATAAACTAAAATCGTTTTCTTCACTCTCTTCTTAGGAATGAATATGAATAACAGTTTACGGTAATCGACGCACTTTGCTAATTTACACATGTGATTAAGTATACAATTGGGCCGTTGATTGAAGAAAAATTCTTCCATCAACGATTGGGCGCTAAAATTGTAGAGATTTATAGCTTTATGCAAGCTGCAAGATGAAAATTTGCTGCAAATTTTACTAATAAAATTGTCGAGTTAAAAGTTTTCAGCGTTGCATTTACTTCGATAATGGTTGCATATTCTACAAAAGCTAATGTATATTTTAAAGGTTTACGATATTTGCGATAAGTCGTTTTTTGTTTATATTAGCATAATGTCTTATCAAATTAGGTGAAATTTATAACTAAAAAGCTTAATTTAGACTTCCTCTAGTGCGGTGTGATTGACTTTTTTGTGGTGGGCATTCGATCTTTAGGTGCAAGCAAATAATACTTATTAAAAACCTATAAGTAGACTATTATTCGCGTCTGATTACATTTCGGCAATTTGATAAGAACAGCTGATATTTGTTTAAGTACTAAAAGATGGCGGTTTAGATTTGATTATGTAGTATTATCAAAGTGTGCATAAAGTGTTCAAATTAACATCTTAAAGGCATTTTGGATGAATACAATAAAGAAGGAAACAATTTCTCAAACGGGATGCCACAATGGTTAGATTAGCATTTACAAACGTGTCAATTCTTATCAAACGAAATTGTTACTAATTAGTACCGGTATTTTTAAATTGATCATATATACATTTATCGCAACACATTCTCGGCTAATTATACCTACAGTTTAAGTATACTATATTTTAAAGTAAACTTTAACGAATAATTGGTTTGCATGATTGGCGACAGTCAAATTATTACCAATTACTTCCGCAAACATTAGCTGGATGAATTAAGCCTTCGTCCGATACCGATTTTGAAATTATGCAAATTTAACGAGCGCATGCATCGGTTTTTTTTTGCGTTAGATTTGATTGGTTGGAAGGGTATTTAACAATTACTGTTATTAAAGCGATTTTGTGCCAAAAAGCATTGATAAAAGCCCTACCTTGAGCCGTGACTCTTCTTGCAACCGATTTGGATCGCATCGTAAACTCAAAAACTTTGGGATGTAACCACTATTGGCTCAAAACTCGCCTTCATATCCTGATGGGAACACTAACCGAAGCGAAGTCAAGACGGCTGTGGACGGAGACAATGAGAAGCGCGATCGTCTTTTTTCATGCACATTCAGACCAATCACAAGCCACCATTCGCTGTCATGTTTTATCACTTCTTCGAGGCGACTGTGCTGTAATTTTTGATTTGAATCGCGGTTTTGTTACCGATATTATCATACACCTACGCGCTGTATTGTTCTCGATTTATCTAACTTTGCCTTATATAACGCTATCTCGTTTGTACGCATATAAATTCGAATTGGGATGCTACGTACGTCTCTTGGTTGGCGCAATTGTTTGCGCATTGCTCCGCCTCGCGAGATGCCCCGCCAGTGGTGGCGAGATAAGAGCATCACGGTCGATACTCCGGGATATTCCGGGTATTCTCCCGGACTCTCATCCCGGATTCCAACCTCGAGGCTGTGTACACACCAACCGAGCGGATTTTGATGCATACAAAATGTGCCGGTACGCTTCGTTACTATTTCGTTCTGTTTGTTTTCGCCCCCTCGTAACCCCAAAAGCCTCTGCAATGTTTGCGGTTCAACTGGAGTTAATTGTTTCGCATTTAAATTAACCATCTTCCTCTTAACAAGTTTTAATTGTAAACCGATGTAGTCTCAACTATCAACCTTTGAATGGTACCTGAGTTTCCTTTGTTCTTACTACCGGTCGTTAGCATAATTTACCTATTAAGCGTCGATCGATGAAGATGAATGTGACTATCCGTATAATTTTAAAAAATAAAAGGAGATTGTATAATCGCGATATCGGCGAAGGAGTTCATGTCGGAATTGTCACGGCAAAGGGCGTGGATGGCGGTCATCAGTCATAACGGCGTATCTGCCCCATTGCGTGACCCTCACCTCACCCCCCCATCTTGGCGCGCTCGGATCTCAAATTATACATTGTTTATGGGTCAACTGTTATTTGTCATATGTCCGTGATTTTATGTACGTTACATTTTTAATTACTTTACCTTTTCTTTCGTTTTGAATTGATAAGATCCCCAAGAAAAAAAATGTTATCAGTAATTTAATTAACTTTCTCGCAAAAACTGTTTTTATTACGTTTCGTCGAAGAGTTAATTCACACTTTAAAATTCGTAACGAAATTACATACCTTGTTAGAAAAGGGGAAACTATTTTGCATATTCGCGTTGTATATACTTATTCACAACAGGTTGGTATTTCAACGGCAGTGGGTATAAAAGTGTTCAATTGACAAATGAAAACTTTATATGAACGCTTTCAAGATCTTTTTTGGAAAATCGAAAAATTTATAGAAAAGGAAGTTATGCATAAGTAGGGAAAGCTCACCGGGATTGGAACACTTTTCTGTTATTTTACAGTAATGAGGCCATAAGTTTGTGCGAACACATCCTTATTGATAATTTAACATCTCTTCTGTAAAACATCAAGCTCATCTTTCAGTTCTATTAAATCTGGAAGAAAAGAAAACAAATGCCACGATTGGATCGGCAAGTCTTTCGTAATAAACCAATAAGTACCTAAGTAGCTAAAAAAGAGCTTTAACCCTTCTAAATGAAGGCAGTACCTAATATGAGCGAAATTAAAATTTTCGCAATGGGCGTAAGTACCTACCTACCCATTTTTCCCTTCTGTAAAACATCAAGTTCATCTTTCAGTTCTATTAAATCTGGAAGAAAAGAAAACAAATGCCACGATTGGATCGGCAAGTCTTTCGTAATAAACCAATGAAGTACCTAAGTAGCTAAAAAAGAGCTTTAACCCTTCTAAATGAAGGCAGTACCTAATATGAGCGAAATTAAAATTTTCGCAATAGGCGTAAGTACCTACCTACCCATTTTTCTCTTCTGTAAAACATCAAGTTCATCTTTCAGTTCTATTAAATCTGGAAGAAAAGAAAACAAATGCCACGATTGGATCGGCAAGTCTTTCGTAATAAACCAATAAAGTACCTAAGTAGCTAAAAAAGAGCTTTAACCCTTCTAAATGAAGGCAGTAAGTACCTAATATGAGCGAAATTAAAATTTTCGCAATGGGCATAAGTACCTACCTACCCATTTTTCTCAAATTTGGTTCATCATATTCAAGATTTTTCTTTTTTACATAAAATGCGACACCATCTATCGGATGCGGGAATTTTTCTTTTCGCTTCCTTTGCCTCCAGTTCGTCCTGGATCCACGGTTCAAACGTAAACGTTGTGTTTCGATTCTGGAGTTATGTACCTACCTACCTCCAAATTGTTGTCATCCTTATTTCACTGATGACTTGCAGGGGCGGATGGGCAAATAAAATTTTACCGGGAGAATAAACGTCGGCGGCCCAAAATGAACATATTATATTATATAGGGTGTCCAAATCCAAAAACAAAAAAAGATCACAGTTATTTTTCCATGACTATTTGATCAAAAATTAACAGTTTTATCGCCTTCATGGCACTCTGGATAGAAAATTAAGAATGAAAAATATTTAGAGGTTATGTGTCGGAAAGTGGCAAATGGGTTGTCATTGTAGCTATTTTCTATTCAAGTGAGCAAAAATATACCGGGTGTCCCATTTTAAATAACAAAGTAAAGGTCATTTTTGATCAAACCGAAAGAACAATTGCATATGTCAAAAAATGCACATTTATGTCGCGTATGTACGTGGCGAATTTCAATTATTTATCTTTAAAAACAAGAAAGTTATAGGGGCCACATGCTAGGGATAGGACACTGTGTCCAAGATAAGGAGGACCACTGTGGGGATTTCGGAAACGGTAAGAGATAGAGTTTCGGTTAAATAGGAGAAAAGTTGGGCAATTTTGAGTTTAGTAAAATGACATTTTTAAACTGACGAAATTCCGAACCGTTCCGAAGTTATGCAACAAAAAGCGAATTTTCAGGATGTCGTGTTTGCCAAATTGTTACTATGTCGACTATGTCGTTGATGTTAAATAAAAAGTAAAAGAAGCTCCTACAGGTACATTTTAACAAACTGTAACATGGCATACTGCAAAATGGAACGTGACGTTTCGTTTTCAAGTAACCATCATCAATCTTGTTTTTTTAAATACGGTCTTGATTTTTTTATACATAATATTAGGAGAGCTTTTTATTCTGCATTCAAGCATGTACCACACTTTATGGTTTAATTGCGATTGTGTTAAGAACGTCAATTAAGCCAACGTATCTACATCGTATCAGGTTCATTAAAATTACCACAAATTTTACTGAGCGCTGTTTCCTTTGACCACCAGCGAGTTTCTCCTATCAACTGGAATTTCTTTGATCTAGAATTGTTGTCAATGTCCAACCAGTAACCCATGCGTTGATGAGATTCTTTAAAAAATGCTGCTATACAATTCAGTAATGAAGAAAACAATTATGCCTTATTGTGGGATTTGCAAATGTCTGCATTTTCCTGGAATTACTGTACATATTATCTGTATGGTTCATGGTCGACTGGTCGAGGTAAAATGCCACGTCGAAACGAGAGCGCTAGATTAATGCTGTTTGCAGTAATGCGATCTAAAAATTGATACATTTTGTAATTTGTAGTCATACAAATTTCTTTTGTGGCAGCAGTCGTCTGTTTGTTAGGTGCAATCATAAGGGCTTACGCACACTACCGGCACTGGGTGTTTTTCAACCGGATCCGGCCCCATCCATTGACGCACAGGGCACACCGGGCTTACTGCGGTCAAGCGGGTTCGGGGCGTACCCGGTCAAAAAACACCCGCTAGTGTGTGTGAGCCCTTAACCCGCGCCCCGCGCCACGGTATCGATATTTTTACATAGCTATATAAAAATTATGTCTGCAAAATCAAGCGTTTTGGTCAGGGGTGGCCCAAACCCACAAATCGACGACGGCCCACCGGGAAAATTCCCGGTGTCCCGGTGGGCCCATCCGCCCCTGATGACTTGTACCTACCTAACGGTTAAAATTTCGACAGTGGAAAATTCACGTTTATACCAATGAGATTCCTGTTCAATGACCATGTTCTTGTACTTTTAACACCATTTGTAACATTTACTGTATGATCGCAGCACATCATAATGTAACATACTGTAGTGCTTGGATAATTTCGCAATTGATTTCAATTTCTTGAATACAGAATGTTTCCAAAAGCTTAATTGAATTTGAAACGTCTAATGAATGAAACTTATATGCAATGTGTAATTCCTCCTCGCGTGATCAGGATCCAGCTTGATTATTAGATACTATATGGCAGGTGCGTGACCGTCTAAAGCTAAACAAATCAGAATTGTTCTATCTTTTTTAGAGTTAACTGTCTCGGCCTGATTCTCACTGGCGGAATTAACGAACTTGCAAATCACGCGGCGCACTACAAGGCCCTCGCCAAATGAAGCCCTCCAAAAAATAAAATTAATGATAAGAAATAAATAAATAAGTAAATAAGGCAAAAAATAAGAGGAAATAAAATAAATAACACTAACAAATTAGTTCAAGAAGGTTATCATATCAACATAAAAAATATTTACCTACCACCTAAATAATGTGGTCCTCCCAACTTTTCCACGACGAGGCCCTGGACCTTCAATACGCCACTGCGCAATTTTTTGGAATTTCTAAAAAACTGCAACGCCTTCTATTAATGGACGGTTTAAAATATTTTCCGAGTAATAAATTGCGCCCCACGGATGAAATAGTGATTGTGGTACTCGTCAGATTTGAGGAGCCAATAGGCAAGGAGGGATCGTCAAGAGTGAGGCATTCGCTCATCTCCGACGAAAACTTCAGCATGGCAACTAAAAGGATAACCAACAGTTGTTCCTACTAAACTGTTTAAAATTATAATCCCCACTCTTTACGACTTGGTGAATAATTCCAGTAAACTAAAGCTGAATGGGATCGTGTATTATGCAGACGGCCCCAAAACCAGTAAGGGCGCCGGCTTTGGAAGAGTGTACGAAAGCAATGAACGGGGTTGTAGCATTTCATTTCTGATGTAAGCCTGGGGCAAAAAGAGATAGAAAAATGTGTCCTATATAGTATATAGGAAGGATGAACAACAATAGTCGTGTAAGCTACTAGAGGACTTTTACGATATACAGTGCAAAATACATGATGTTTTGTGCTAAATAACGTCTTCTTTGCACCAAACCTAAGTAAGAAATTATTTTCCGTTACTAGTAATAACTGAGAATGATGGTGAAGTGGTTTTTGATAAATGTGGAGTCAAAAAGAAAATAAACGTCGTGTATTATAAGGAAAAAAGGACGAGACCAATGGTTTATACATAAGTAGACTTAGATTGAAGGGATCTCAATGTCAAAAATTTTGAAACGAACGTCTATTAACCTGATGAAAGGTTAAGAATGATGTGTCCTGCTTATAAGAGAATTTGTTTATAGAGCAGAAGCGAAGTTGAACTTAAAAATCAAGCCGAATACGTTGTGACAATGATGGCGAGTATAGCACCAATGCCTTGAAGGAATGGACAAAACAAAATATAATCGAAATGGAGTATATACTTCAACTCAATGGAAAGGCTTAATAGAATTCTTCTCAACAAGCTTAGGGCTTTGTTAATTGACTCAATGCTCGACAATGAAATGTGGAGAGAAGCATTGTTCGTAGAGGTATATTTACTCAACAAAAGTCCAACCGCTGGTCTGTCAAGAACTCCTGCGCCGAATAGTGGTTTCAACGTAGACCAGATTTGTCAAAATTAAAAGAATTTGGTTCAGCAGCACATGCTAAAAATTTAAATATTAAAAAGAAACTAGATGATAGTAGTTTCAAATATATATTCAGGATTCTCTCGCGATGTGATTTTTAACTCTGTAATGAAAGAAACTGCATATCTATATGAGAGGCTAGAATACAGTGATAGTGAAGAAATAGAAGAAAATTTGAAGGTACAAGATGAATTTTTTGATAATGAATAAGTAAACTAAGGTGAAATTCAAAAATACCAAAATATAGGTGATGATGAAACAAAGAAGTTGTGTCAACAAAAGAGAAGAACAACCTGTAAATGAAGATATATGAACAAGAAGTGGAAGAGTTAGCAAACGACCAGACTATTTGCAGAAATTTATAAGTTGACTTACGAAGAAGCACTGAAAAGTGATAATAGAAAGGCGCTGCGGAGACGGGGGGGATAACATTTGTCCCCTCCACCATTTTTTGCTTATACTTTAAGAAAACTTGCGGTTACAATGTTATAGATTTACAAATTATTGAGGGAAATCAGTGTTAATAGACTGGATATGTACATTCACTTTCACAACACTCAGAAAATCGACCTACAGAAATACATCAACCGTCACCCCTGTCTTTCGAGATCATCCAAAATGAGAAATGTTTGTGTGGAGGAATTTAGCGTGAATTGCATTCAGACGAGTTCGGGAACCACAGCGTAGTGGAAGCAGTATTGGTAATGGTTGCAATTTCACCACAGTGTGGAAAAGTAGAACCGTTCCGGATAATCTCCTTCAAAAGCTTTTCGGAACCATGAGAAGTACTGAAATCGAAGTAATTGCAGTGGGGGGGCTACGTATTAAACTACATCATATTTCCTGTCGCAGAGTAATCCTCGTAAATGCCTATCGCTGAGCGTAAAAGGCATTTCGCACTTTCCCTAACTTCCGAAACCTCAGCATACCACCTGTTCCTCGTGGTTTAGATGAGGACCTCATTTCGTAACCTACGAAAATATGGAAGCAATTCATTTTGGAAAAAAATGAAGCTGCTGAAAACACGGAAAATTAAATTGATGCAGAATGCAGATATAATCTAGAAAAAACCCTCGGCTCCCAATAAACCGCGGTTATTAAGACCATTGTAATTGTTGTATAGTTTTTTTGCTGTAAAAAACACATGGAAACTCTCACGGAATGTGGTTTTTAAGTAGGCGAGTTCTCCTTTTCTGGATTCATCATCGGTCTGATTGCTAGAGATTTGATGACAGCATTTAGTTAACTTGGATGATGATGAGAAGAAGCATTTAAGTAGCAATTAGAATGGATCGGTTTTCTGTATAACCTTTTGTTATTAATTTATCTAGAAAATACCGTTCATTGTTATTGTTGGTTTCGGTTTTCATCGTGAATTTGATATTTCAATGGATACTGTTCAGCTGTTGTAAAAAGCCATCTAATGTGTGTGAATCGTGTGGCCAAATAACGGAAGTATCGTGGACATATCGATACCAGCATTTGAGGACTTTAATTTCAAATTCTTCCATACAAATGCTTTTGATTGCTGGAGAGAGTGGAGAACCCACTGGAGGATCACCTTCAATTTGTTTGTAAAATTGACCATTATATGTATGTGAAATATTTTTTTTTGAGTGGGCGAGGCTTCAGCCAAGGCTGTTCTACCAACCTAACTCACTACAGACTTACAAAAACTTCCATGTCCTTACCCGGATTCGAACCAATGCTCTATTAATGTTATTAAACTATGTACCTATTGTTAATTTCATGTTTGTCTTCTAAAATCTTCATGGTTTCTTGAATTGGAACTTTGGTAAACAAGAAAACAACGTCAAAACGAATAAACATGTCACTTCAGTTTGTTTCATCAAAAAAGTCAAATGAGTTAATATAAGAATTATCACCTTCACATATTGGTGGGAGATTTTTGGCTAGATATCCTGCAAGCATGGGCGCCCATAAGAAGGGGTAAGAGGGGACAGTTGCCCCCTCCCCTGTACTCGGACTCTAAGCAGTAATAATTTCTTAAATAACGAAACTTTTAATTTAAAGAAAACTATTTGTTCAATCTTCCCCAAGTTGCCTCCTCCCCTGGAAATTACTGTATGGGCGCCCATGCCTGCAAGTTTATAGGTGGGTGAGTTATAAGCACTTACCATAATTCTAAATGAATGACCAGTTGTTGCCTTTATGAATCTTTCATTATCTTAAATGGTTCTTTTGAGCTTTTGTTTTGCTTAGGAAGGGGTTAAGATTTTTTACAGATTAAAAAGCTTTTGACACCAAATGATCAACTTTTGCCTCAAGATCCCACAAATTTTTGTCGATTTTTAAAAAATGTCCCGCGCCTAAGAGAATACAGTTTTTAGATTAATGATTCAAAAGGAATTTACGCTACTTAAATTTCTTTATTTGAAAGTGAACATAAGGAGTACTATAAATGAAACAGGTATTTACATTTCTGAATTACTATTTACAAACTTTGTGTTCTGATATTTATCGGTTTTACATGTAGGTACTATGTATCTCTTCCATCAGCTTGACAGCTCGCTCGGCGACTATATTTGAACGAGGCACGACAAGCACAGATTGTTCGTTGACCCAGTGATTGGAAAAACACCGTAAAACCTTAGGACAATTCAATTTGGAGGTAGCACCATGAACCTCATCATATATGTCCTGTGAATAGTGTTGATTTGAAAACCAAGCCTTTGCCCATGTGTACCTGCACTGAAGTTACAAGGCACTTTGAGTTACGCTCTCCATTTTGAAATGAGGAAAAACGCAATGAGTGCAAAAATAGCCCTTGAATTCCACCTGGCACCTTGAAGGGTAGCTTCTACCATTTCAATTGAGGCCACTTTTTCTCCTGTTGAGTTTGACATAGCTCAAAAAGGAATCTGAAGTCATCTCGCCATCCCAAGTTTTTGCATTTAGGTATCACCATAATACCTTTGTTTCAATTGCTCATAGCCTTCCACCTGTATTGACTGCTGTAGTATCGGAAATTACCATTTTGACATTTCTCCATGCATTATAGGTACTTATCTAGCAGGGCTTTCAGTGGAATAAAGATGGATTCAGTTGATCCGCTTACACACCCAAAAATGCCAAGATTGAGAGTTCTTGCGGAGTTCTTTACTATTAATTCTCTTTCCATCAAAATGTAAGCAGAATTCCTCTTCACCAAGTCGGTTTTTAACTGTTACTGTATACTTGACCCCTCGACGCCAAATGCCTGATTGATTCAAAGAACATACATATTATTATTATTTATACTAGGGTATGGTCCCAATAGGTTCTCGCACTGCGATCTTTTGGTCTATTGTGCAACCCCTGCATGTCGAGCTTTCGGTCAATCTCATGTTGTGCAGGTGTTTGTTCAAGCGACAGTGGTTCGTGGCCATTTCTGTCGCAAGTTTTATCTTCGTCCTGCTTAACTTAAAGATGGACGTAGCTAGGTCCACGTTGGGGGTTTCCAGGAAGATTTTGGAATGACTCTGTCCTGGGATTTTCGACCAATGTCTGCAATGCTCTTTCGTGAGTATTGCCTGAATGTTATAAGTAATCCCAGAAGCCGGTTCGGGTGCTATAAATGGTTTTGCGCTTGCCATTCTCGCAAGAAGAACATACACAATTGTTAAATTAAAAATGAGCAAATTAAGAGTGCCCAAATTCCCCCATGTTAAGTAAGTTGAGTGCGGGAGGTTTTTTTTCACAACTGAACAAATTAAATGTCATTTGTGGGATCTATTAGGCAACATCAGGAATTTTAATATTTTGAAAAAAGTTCGATTCGGGGGCGGGTGGGTGCATTTTCTAGAATGTGGACTATTTCTAAGCAAATTTCGTGCGTTGTATACCTAAGTGCTATTTCCACATTGGTAACGACATCTTTAGTTGAAATGATGCCAGAGGTAATCGCATAATTAAAACCTTTTTCTAAAGTCTCCATCATATCTTTAAATTAGGTACTTAAATTGTGAACTGTTCGAAGAGTTTTTGTGTTGCTAATAAAGTTCTTATAAAATATAAAAAATATATTACATTGATGTTTTATAATCCGAATAATACGAATGGTTGGATTGGCACATATTCAAATATGCAAATAGTCAATTATTCGACTATTCGAATAATTCGAATCGTCGATCCCACCCCTATACTGAGACTGAGATATACATATGTATAACGAAAACAAATGGTTCACGTACCTAAATGTAATAGTGAAAATTGTATCAGCATTAATAAGCAAAAATGTGTAGAGAATGTCAGGAAAAATAAGAGAAGAAGAAAAAGTAATTAGAGTACAACCCTATAAAAATGAGATGTGTGGATCGAAGAAAAACCCATATTCTACACTGCTGTAACAAGTTAAAACACACATTTAATGAAATTAATATCAGTGGCGGTATACAATGTTGCGATGCAATTAAAAATTTTATAACTCTTTCTTCATACATCTACACTCGTTTCGCATTCCACCTTTTATATACAGTCTTTTACATATAATTAATCTGACCCAGAAATATAATCTTTATAGTATTAAAACATTTGTGTAATAAAAAATATACGTGCATGAATGAATTATACGCCACAAGACACGTCAATTTTTCCGTATTTTCCATTGTTGTGCCTATACATTTTAAGCACACTGTATCTTTGAATAAACATTGATTAATTTTTTTATAGTGTTCCCTGCTTTATACATAAATTGCACGAAATTGATGTTTAAAATACCAACATCAATAATATAGAGGAGATTGCGGCTGTGGTGGCACGTGTAAGTAGACTGTAATAATAAGAAGCAAGTGCACCTATATTTAGACACAAAGGCATGTCTAAAATTCAATCTCAGAAGTCGATGTCGTGAAGTCTGCTACGGTCTGCTTTGACGATCAGGGGTTGAGCACGTACCCAATTTATAGCGGGCACAACCGCTGTCCGCAACAACCAAATAACAAACATTTTTGCTACTTTCATTTCCCTTTTGCACATTTCTTTCTCTTTAACTTAAATGACAAGAACTTTTTTGTTTCTTTTATATTCTATCGAAATGAAAGTAGTATAACTTTTGATTTCCTTTTTTACGAGCAGGTCAAATTTTAATAACGGTCTTATATGCTCGATGGTAGTAGTTTAGGTACATTGAACCGTTCCTTTTCTGCCATTGTTTGAGAGAGTTTAACTAATTCGCTTTTGATGTTAATTGAAGAATCATCGGATATTTATGTCCTTTTAAGAAAGAAGTTCTTGTCCAATAATGAACTTTGTAACATTCATTGTGCGGGCTCGTCTCTGCTAGTCTCACGTTTCACCCTTTCGTTTTGTTTTGGTGACTCTTTCTTCTACATGACAATTGCTTTCTACCAATTCGTTTCACGGCACATTATAAAATAGTAGATATGATCGTGTTAATGTTACCGCGAAGTTTATATGCCGTGATGTATGCATACCATTGTCACTGTCCCATTATAAAAATGTGCAATTGTAAGTAGTAACATTATGCGCTGCAATATCTACAGGGTGATTCGGGAGGAAATGGAAGTATTTCAAAGACATGTCCAGGAAGCTAAAATAAGCTCATATGTTCAAATCCGATTTTCATTTGTTTCAGAGATAATTAGGTTTTTCTTTTTTATAGAGTTAATCAAGTTAAATTTGACAACGTTGTCCTATTTGCCAATTTGAAACAAAATATTAATATTAATTAATGTCATAAAAAGTGACAGTTGTAGTTGTTTTACAAGATTACAATAATGCCTCATATTTTCAGTCATAGAGAATATGCAGATATGATGCTTGTCTATGGATTTTGTAATAGCAATTCTGTTCATTCCGTAGAAGAGTATCGACGTCGTTTTCCGAATAGAAGAATTCCTAATAGGCAAGTGTTTCAAAATGTTTTTAGACGTGCTAGCGAAACTGGAATGTTCCCAAGTGCACTTATTGCTCCTGAAAAACTTGATTAACTTTATAAAACGAAAAACCTAATTATGAATCTGAAACAAATGAAAATCGGATTTGAACATATGAGCTTATTATGCTTATTTTAGCTTCCTGGACATGTCTTTGAAATACTTCCATTTCCTCCCGAATCACCCTGTATTTCTGTAGTGTTGAACAGTGTAAAGTTGGCCCCTCTAATTTTGAAATTTATAATTCTTTTATTTGCAGTCGATTTGCAATTTGTGGGTTTCTAATGTTCATAATAATTAACCATTGTATCACAATGGTGTGAAGTTACCTAAAATTTACAATTATTTTATTCCATTCCAACAATTTGGTGGTCGTTTATAGACGTTTGTTGGCTATTTTTTAACGTTTATCAGTTTTTGATATGTAGGTACCTGCAAGGGTATCGTAGAACTTTTTTGTTTTCAATCATTTTTGTTGGTCGCTTTTAGATGATTGTTGCTTACTTCAGTTTTCAGTATTTATAATAAGTAAAAATTATTGAAACGTGAAGTTAGCTCCAGTGCTCGAATTGGGGAGGGCGATGCGGGGGGATGGAACACCTTCCCCTGTTTTTAAAGTACACAAGCGTACCCCTGCTTTTTGGTGACGCGGGACTTGGGAGAACGCTGTTCGAATTTGACGGGGGGATTCCGTATACCTATCTCATATTTTTCTCCCTCGTGCAAAATTTTTATTGCTTAGCACGTGTACAGAAACGAAAATGCAAACGGAATTTTTTTCATATCTAATATCAAATATTGCTTAGGTATTAATTTTAATTGGCAAAAAACTTGGCAACCCTAGATGGATTGATCAAAATGAGCAAAAATAACAATCTAACTGAACCCTAGCGCTAAATCTGCGAAAAATAGCTAAGTATAGCTAGAATGGGCAATTTGGAATGTTAGGTCCTCCCTTTTGGAAAAACTGTTGGGGGGGGGGGGGGGGGTAGCATCGCCCTGGACCGCAAGTCTGGAACAGCACTTACCCCTAATACCGCCACCCTCTTTATTTCCCAATTCGACCACTGGTCAGCTCTTTCAGCACTTTCAAAGTGTATAGCTACAGTTTTTAGTTTGAATGGTTTGTCGGTTGTTTGTAAGTATTTTTGTCGGCTATTTTTTAAAGTTTGTCAGTTTTTAATAGGTAGATATGTATAAAGTTGTTATAGAATATTCAAATTTTTCATTTTTTTGCTTTCCATCATTTGTTGGTCGCTTTTAGATGACTGTTAGTTACTTCGGTCTTCAATATTTATGATAGATACCTAATTAAATTGAACCGGACATCCAACTTTCAAAATCTACAATTATTTGGCTTGTTGGTTGTTTTGTAGGTGTTTGACGGCTATTTTTGTAATAATTCAGTAGCTTAGGCATATTTGTAACCATTATATGGTTGGGTATTTACACCCATTGTCTCTATTTCGCATTCATCTATTTTGTAGCACCGTTTGTTGGCTATTTCAAAAAATTGTTTGTTTTCCATATTAATAAGAAATACGGACCGTTAATTGGCTTGTTTTAGTTTACAGCTTATTGAATCTTTAAGTTCGCATCCTTGTTAATCTATTATTAACTTATTATAAGTACGTATATCAATAGCAGTATTTGCACAAAATAAATTTGTAAATGTAATAACCTTATGCGCAGTTTATTTTAGAATCACTTTACCCAAAAAATAAAAAATAGTCAAATCAGCTTTCATTTTCCCTTTTTTATCGTTTGATTGACATTGATACTAATAATAGGTAATATCAATATCATTAAGCTCACAAAGGATCTGAAATTACAAATACTAATAAAACGTATAAAAACGGCTGCAACTTCTTAAATTCTTTGCCTGGACTAGTAGACTTACAGATAAGATTGCTAACTGTACTAAATTGGATCCATGTTCCAACATTGGTTCAGCAAGTGTTATTTTATAAACCATAGTGGTGGCCAACAAATACCCATACAACAAAAATAGGAGGTTGTACTACTAACAACAAGCATGGGCGCCGCTACTAAAGGGCAAGGGAGGGCCCGGCCCCCCCCCTGGAATTTCATAAAACGCGTAAATCCATTTTAGAAAATGTTAAAAGCTCACAATATAACCACTTTTGGAATATATAATGTTCTATCCCATCGGTGACTCTGCGTAGCCTATTGAGTTACTAATTTAAAAATAGGTAAAAATTTTCAAGCATTCTAATTTCTATTTGAAAAAATGTAAGGCCCCCCCCCTAACAAATTTTCTTCCGGCGCCCCTGACAACAAGGAATGCACGCAACAGGTGACTGTTTTTCTTTCTAGCACTGCCATCTTTACATATGGGTCCGTTATATATGAGTCTAGGGCCCCCAGGACAGATTTTATTTAGCTTTGACTTTTTAAAATGCTAATAATTTCATATTTATCTATAAAGGAAACTTTTATTTATTTAAAAAAAACATGAAATATAAGCAATCAGATTAAGAAATTTTGCAATAATTTTCCTTAATTTAAACAATGGCAATCCACCTAATCACTACCCTTGTGTATAGTGACGGTGCGGGGGGGGGGGGGGGTGACAAGTAGGCTTTTGCCAACTTTTCGAACAAAAAAGGCGCCGAAATTTACGACCAAAATTAGCAAAGATTGAAAGATGATTCAACAATCCAAAAAAAAGTGTAAGTGTTTGTAAATATGTCAAGTTATATTTCACTTGCTTTAATTACTCCACATCAGTTATGTGGAATAAATTTTTAAATTTTAATAAAGTGGCTGAAAAACTGTTAGAAGGATTGATTAATCTCAGACTGAAAGAATCCGACTATGTTCTTAATGCAGCTGCCAAAATCTAGACTAGGAGCCTATACGTTCCCTGATATGACAACTCGTCAACGCAGAAGAATCAGAAGAGAGGATTAGGTATATGAGGCAAGTACAAGTAATCAACAAACAATTTTTTTTTCGAGGAATTTTCTAAATTGAGTGAAGACGAGTTGAAATGCAAAATGGACAGATTGCTATGGAGTATCCATATGACCATAATGGAGATAGCTGCTGCATCAAATGAAAAACTTATTCACAATTTTCAATTGCATCTAGTTTATTCCAATTTCGACATTGCCATTCCCATTTTTTTAACTATTGCGTCATCATCGACGAATTTGCTCCTTTACACAGTCGTAAAATTCCTTTGTTATCTTTCTTTTTTTCTTAATGTTTTGCTATGTTCTGTATATTATTTATATAAAATAATACTAATAGGTATCTAACTATTTCCATGAAGGAGCTCCCTCCCCAAAAGCGCCTAATCTGGCGGTTGCTGTCACTGTTCTCGTCCTTGCTTTAAATATTAACAGGTGATTGAAAAACTACCGAAACTAAGTTCATTTTTCAAATTTGAAGCAGATGCTCCTGTAAATAGCCAACAAAATGGTCCACACTCAAATTTATTAAAGCAAGATAAAAAGAACAAGGGAAAAACTTCGTTCAAGAACAAATGCCAGTTCCGCCAGTTCTAACAGAAATCTTTGTACAAGATCCTGGCGATTATTTTGATGAATCGAATACGGGTTCACAGAGGATAGAGTTTTTCCAAAATGAAAATTGTAACTTCTCGGAAACTGCCAGAAGTGGCATAGACAGACCCGTGGTCAGGATTTGGGGAGGGGATTTCCTTTATCAGGCCTGTATCCAGAACCTTTTTAAAGGGAGGGCACTTAACAATGAAATACGGATTATTTGGAGTTTAGAACAATCAACATTTGAGTCGCCTATTTCCAAAACTGGGTAAATCCATTTTTTGCTTTTTTCAGGAGAGACAAAAAACCACAGGACAGTCTCGGAGTAAAATTTCAAAAATGTGGCTGGATCAAAAAATCTCAAAAAATACGTTCATCGAATAACATTAAGCACAAAAAAAATAATTTTAAACTACTGCCTGTATTAACAAAATTTCAATGGGTTTACCCGGATTTGGAAGTAAACCAGTATTTAATGTTGTTTCTCCTTACAATAAAGTTATTACAAAGTATAACACTATGGCAACTTTAATTGTATTTTTATTTCAAAACATAAACATTACAAAAAAAACACGTTTTTCAGCACAATAACAGAGAACTGCATTTATTATGATTGTACGCGTACGGATTAAGGATTTAGGCGTTTTTGTTTGCGTAGTCATTTTCAAAGTTGTGATTCTACTTGGATTTAGCCGAGTTTGCTCAATTATTGTTGATTAATGGATTTAGACCGTTTTGAAATAAAATTCACGAGGTACTTGGCCGGTTTTGTAAGTTAAGCTCATTTTTATCCCCCTTTTAGACAGGCTTTGGGCTATTTTGGAACTTCCTTTTTGCGAGCAATCGACAGATACGCTTATTAGCTATAAGATGGCACTTCTAACTCATTATGCTTAAAAATGGATTTACCCGGTTTTGGAAATAGGGGACTCATTTAGGTACATTTAGATACAACTAAATTCGTTAGAATTTCGTGGGGCGGTTCAAAGGTGCATTTTTCATTATTGTACCATGTGTTGGGCATCCTGTAAATTTGATGGGTTTTTATGCTCTGTATGGGCGTTACATCGGGATTAGTAAGATAGTATGATATCAATTGTCGAAGACACCAACCATTAACTATCAGAATCTAGAAATGAAGCTCTTAGTCTCGGTATCTAAAAAACTTGAAAATGTTCTTTCAACAGAGACATGGGAGTAACATAAAGGAAAGGGCACATAAAACAAGTCTTAGCCTTTACAAATATCTACACCCTGACCATGGATGTCGTTATAAAATTGTTTACTTTCCTTACTGACTTCCTTGATAACGCGATAAATTTTTGACGGACTGCAGCGGAAAGTAGTACATTTATTTCTCAAAGAAAAATTTAAAACAGAATTTCCTAACATTGATATTTTACGTCTTTTTCAAAAATTAACTGCTACCCTAAGTAAAAAATTAATGATTTTATCCATAAAACATTTAAAAAAGAAGCAGTTATGTAAATGTAAATATTTTTATTTATTTCGTATGATTTATTTTTTTGTTTAGAGGTATTTATAAGTTGCCTTTTTTCCAGCTATTGCTTAATAAATACCTATGTTTGATTATTATCTTTTCGAAGGTTTTTTGTTCTAACTTATTTTCAAACTAAAACTGACTCAAAATTTGTCCTAAAGAATTGTCTGCTGATGCGATATTTTCAACATTCAAAAATCTAATAAGAGGGCACAACACTACAAACACCGAAAACCACAATAATTGAAGAACTGGAGCTCTTGTCTCCGTTCCAGTTCTTCCACTAGGTAATGAGAGTGGCCTCTAGGACAAAAAATGCCAGGGGCCTTGCTCGGTAAACAATAAAATAGGTAGATAATAACTAAAGCTAGGATAGTTACCTAGGCAAAATGCCTTTTTTTATAAATGGAGAAACTTAAGGTAGGCCCTATTTAAAATCCGTTTTAGAGTATGCACTTTCCAAAAATGCAAACTTTATTTTGCATTTTATTGCCTTTTTTGGTTTCTTTTAGTTTTTTTGCCTTTTTTACCTAATTTTTTGATATTTTTGCCTATTCCTAATAACTAATGCATCAAGTTAATGAGAAAATTCTCAAAGAAAACTCGAAACCTTCTCCATGGATGATTTATTATTAAATTAGCTTAAATTAATTAAACGTAGCGACATATTTCGATGATTCAGAGATTACCATCATCAGGGTAATTACTAAAATAAAACATTTTCTCATTAACCTCATCGAGTTACCCAGTTACCCCATTTTGAGTTAATCATTCAACTACAACGAATTATGGACCTCAATATTCTAATGCATCAAGTTTAGTCCTCATAAAATTATTCACGCTAAGAAGTGTTTTAAATTGTTAATCACTGTGTTTTAAACACAATGCACCAAATACTAGAGATCTCATTAAAAAAATACTGGAGCTGGAGAGCAAAGAATCCGGGTACAGCTAAGTTTTTCCTTTGTCAACTGCGGTGTTCAAATATTTGGATTTAGGTAAATTATAAAATTTTGCCAAGACTGCATCCAGCATCCAATAAATGAGCGATAATTTTCTAACATTAATAAACCGTGTTTGTAATGTGCAATAGGATATTAAGATTTTGGTCTGTGTCGGGCTCTCGTTTTGTGAAGCGAAACGGTCACAATCGACTACATCGAAGGAGTGTAATGTACTTAATCAGAATTGTGGCACAGATGAGTGTCCAGATTATTGAACACTACCATAACTTCAGCGTCTTGGAAAGACTTTGATACATATTGGATGTTCATCTTATTCGTTAATATGGTCTCGTGTTTTTCCTATTATGTTCCTTCATGGTTAATTGAACAATAGATGCAGAAAATATATATGCAAATGCAATTTTAAATGGTAAATGGAAAAGTATCTGCATGGCATGTGTAAAAAACTGACGCACCCTTACTGTGGTGAGATTGTATAAGCGCTTAATATGACACGTGTCATAATTCACATAGTTGTAAAAAAAAATCAAAGGTGAGTAGCTTACCAACTTCGTGATTATGATTTTAGATATCGGTATACGTTATCAACGGACCACGCATTAACTCCACTGTCCACTCACTCAGATATGAAGGGGTAGATTATAACGATAAATATGCCCTACCGTGCATCATATTTTTGTCGTGTCGTGATTTTTAACCGCTTTAATTTACATAACAGATTACGAGCAAATGTATTCCTTAATTTAAATTAGCCTTAAGGGTGAATTTCCCCGGTTATAACTGGGTCAACATAAAGTCGATCGTAGCATGACATTTTTATTGTCTATGAATATTATACGAGAACGTTTGACGTGCGGACTCGCTCGCCTAATTAACTTTTCCACTTGTAATAATGACGAAATAAAAAAAAAGCTACGTTATTCTTGTATCTTTATTGTTTACATGATAACGCGTTTATTTTATAATGCCTATTTTTTCTACTAAACATGAAAGAAAAGATGTGGAAGCCTTTAAAAATGTTCAAATGGCAAATATATAAAATGTTCGTGACATAAACAAAGCTCTTTCGTTCTTAAAGCTTCTGTCGGTTTGCGTTAGCTGCCTAGCTGCCTGCCTGCTTTGGCTCTCTTATCTAAAAGCTCACGAACGTTTTAGGTGACCTCGTGCATGGAAATGTCATATTTATATACTCGTAAAGATACCATACAAATTCTTTACCATTTTGTAATTTATTAACGCCAATACGAATTCGTTTTTAAACCTATGCAAATTACACCTATTCTGCAAAATGCACAGTTGGCAAATGTACTGTAAACAATATTAGAAAATATCCTGTTTTGATTATTGTATTCGCACGTTCTCATATATAGGAACTTTTCCTATACAATTGTTGTAAAGCTGATTTGAAAAAATATGGTTCAAGTGTCGGTTGCTACATTTTTTCAACAAAGACAATTTTGTACCAAAAACATCGCGAGCCAATTAAAAATAAACATTGTAAAGAGAAATGGAATGAAATGAACTTGTATTAGAAAGGAGAACTAAGTAGGTACGTATACTTATCAAGTTTAAACACAGTGTAACACTTAAATTTAATGCCAAATTGTGGTGCGCTAAAAAAGTGCATTTTCAAATTACCTAATAATTTTGAATGATATAAGTACTGCAGAAAATAAGGTAAAACTTCTACTTTGATGGAGACTATGTATAGCATTACGGTGGTCTTTTATCGTACCTAATTTTATAAATTTTAACATATTCAGGTACCTATTATAAATTTTATTTCTGACAGTGATATTATAAGCTTATATTGTCATAGTTACGATACCAATAAAGAGTGTCATAACTCCCTTGGGATATAAAGACGCTATAATTCCCTCTACGGCTCTTTTATGAACCAGTAACCTAGCAACAACCAAAACTGCAATCGTGATACCTGAATCAAATATACCGGAAATGAACAAATTTTATTAAACTCGGTCAGAAATAAAATTATCTATGCATCACGGGAATTAATAGGTCTCAATTACCTCGGGTAATTGCTGTCCCTCGGGCGCAAGGCCCTCGGGACGCAAACTTTACCCTCGGTAATTAAGACCCTTATAATTCCCTTGATACATAAATAACTATTATAAAACCAGCTGAAAATGCGTTCAACGATGCTTTTCATAATTATCGCTCATCACTCTAAAAATTTGCTAATCAACACTGTCGTGTAAAACAGTACCTACACCTACTTATAGTAAATAGTTATTTTTGTATCTAGTGCACGAAATGCCACTTTGGTGATCGAGAACTGATTTATTTAACAAGGCACAGCCGAGTTCAAAAAATAGTCGAGATCAACAAAGCATTTCGCGCACGAGATGCAAACAAAATTTTTTCCACAAACGTGAAGAAGTTGACAATTATTTTAACGTTAAAATACAAAACTCTCATCTAGCTTGCATGCAGTGCGCGAAGTACTTACTTTGCGCACGGCGTCATCATTTCGCGCACGCTGTCATGGTAACGTAAGAAAGTGAAAAAAAGGGTCACTTCGCGTATTGTTATTGATGCGTAAACCTTGTCATTTTTTGACGTTTGTAGAAAAAAATATATTTTCCTTATTGGACTGCAACGCATTCCCCAGAAAGTCGTTTAGAATATCAAAAAGTGGTTCATTTTTACGTTTTTAAAATCTACCGAAATTCTGAATTCAATTCGCTGTGTCAGTCATTTGTGGATATTTTGATCTGAGAATTTTCAGATGGTGCAGGTTTCAAATTTTCAATGAGTACCGCGATTTTTTAAACCATTTCATTGGCTTTTGGGAGTTTTTCTTTCAGATAGAATGAATTTTCTCCAAACTTACCTTTGTGGAACTCCATAATTAATTGTAATAATAAATTCTACTAATTTTTTATTTTAAATGTAACCCGACGGATTTCGACACTATATGTTATTGTCAAGGGTATGGTTAACAGATGGTGATAGCTTAAAATTAAACAAGAGTTACAATAAGATAAGATACAACGTTAAGGAATTCTTTGGTACCTATACCTACATATTTATTCTCATCAGAAATGCAAGGAAGGATAACATTCAGTTAACCTGAAGTTCAACTAGCAAGATTAATAAGAATAAATTGTGCGTATATCAGTGCAGTGCTGTGAAAGATGTTGCACCTGGTTTTATATGGTCTAAGCGTCTACGGTCGATTTGCTCATTTATTACCTACAATTTGCATATTTGGTACGACCGACTTTGATATTCACACGAACAGGAAACTACCCAATCTTTAGTCCCT
The DNA here is from genome assembly GCA_036250285.1 of Pyrocoelia pectoralis. NCBI lineage: Eukaryota > Metazoa > Arthropoda > Insecta > Coleoptera > Lampyridae > Pyrocoelia > Pyrocoelia pectoralis. Next base: position 31,450,206 of record CM070080.1, read on the forward strand.
ATTCTTTAAGACCTACCTTGCACCTTACAAGACGGTACCCGTAGATGGTGCATAACTGCCAAACATCCTCCACTGCATCTAATTTTGCAAAAATCTACTGCGTAAGATTCATTTCGCAGGACCGGTACCTGCAACCTACGTAGCACCATTCCTACGGAAGACTTTCTTTCCTTTTCGGGCGCTCGTTGGTCTTAGATGAGTGGCAGCGGTTTTAGTATGCTCCTGAAGAAGGACGCAACACCAATCTTGGCTTTTCAAAAATCACGTACCGTGACGTGAGCGAGTACGTATCCGTATCCGTACATCGTACCGTAAGCGCTTCTGATGATACTTTTCTCGCTTATCGCTTGGTGTAAGTACGAGCTCCTCTGCTCTGTTAGTGAGAGTCGTCCCTTACCCTGATTCCCCTCCAGACTATTCTAGATCTCGTACCAATATTAACGACCTAAGTGTGTTTACTTCTTTACTTTTACTTATAGGTATTTATACCCTGATTATGAAATTTCACCTAAAGTGAAACATTGACAGTAGAACTATGAACTGTCTATTGTACTTTTCACACCGAGAATTCAATATAAATTGTACCTAATAAAAATAAAAAGCATTGTTTATTACAAGATTATTGTTTATAAATAACGTTAAAATAAAGTTAGATCCGAGCGGGGCATTTTAGTTGAGGCCACACCTGATTCCTGACCGACCCAGTCATGCTACATAAGGCTCGATACTGAATTCTCAGCGTGAAAAGTACAATAGTAAAAAAATTCCACATCAGATAATTCCTTAAAAATGCCCACATGAGAGGCAAAGAAAGGAATTTGAGACACATTTCCACAACAGTGGAACGGGATAAGGAGAGAAGATGTATTTTCACCCGCATCCCTTGCAAAAATGATAATACAGAACTTTCTCTACAGCACCTGTTGTTTTTCAATCATGGCCGACAGAAGGTTTTCTTGAAACTGAACAACAATTTAGGTACTTACTTATACAAAGATTCGAATTTTCTCACTATCACTAGGTATATTCGTAAAATTTCAACTTTTTTATTGTTCAGTCATCGACGCCTTAGAAATTGAGAAATTTCACTATGGTCGTGGGCTCCACACAGTGGTGAATCGCGTGAAAGTCGACCAAAATCGGTTATGATACCAAAAAACGTCGGTGTTGTGTGCAACATGATTGTAGGAGATCGGCATATGACGTACCGCGAGATAGAGGCAACCCTTGCCATATTACAGAGTGCAATACCTACGTTTGATTTTGCATCAATACATAACTGTTAGAAAGATCTATTTCCCATGGATTCCGCATAATTTGACCGAAGCTTAAAAACAGACTCGTGTTACCTAATTGGAAATGCTTAAGAAATTTGACGGAGAAGCTCCAACATCCGTCTACGACATCCTTACAGTTGAAATACTCGTATGAATAGGAAACTAAGCAACAATCTACTTTTGGATGTTCCAAGATAACCGAATCCCACAAAAGTTCACGAAAGACTTCCAAGGAAGTGATCGCTTGTTTCTTCGAAGGTCCTGGACATGTCGCAACCACTCCTTTAGAGCTAGGATCGAAGAACACTTAACGCTGAATGGTATATGACAATTTCTTTTCTAGAAGTCATCGATGAAATTAGGAAAAACAACCAAAAACGTCGTATCATTCTTCATCATGACAATACCAGCTCTACCACAGCACATCGAATAGTTCATTATTTAAAAAAAAAACTACTTAAAAATGCTCCTCGTAATAGAACGTTTCATCAATAGCTAGACTACAGGTTAATGGGAATAGTAGAATTGTTTGGTTCTAAACTCACCTACCTGAAGTTGGGAGTAGGTTGATTCGAATGTCTTATAAGAACTACGAATTATTTATTCGAACAATGCTGGCGAAGTCTGATTTACCATTGGATGAGAATTATCTACGTGTCTCAGAGGGATTGCAATTACCTACCATAAATAACCAACTGGTTGTAGTCAAAAATGATCTCGCATCCCGTTGGCGTCAGCCATCTTCAAACTTTAACGAATCTTGGATTATTACAAAAGAATGAAGACAATCATCAAGGACAGTAGGTATATCGTTCTGGAGTTGGTATAATGCGAGCAAAGAAAAGTAATGTTTCAGTTGATGGAAACGTTGCGTCCATAGGTGCAGATAGATCATTTATTTGCTAAAGATCTGCGTAATGCGCGTGGGATACATTTTCAAAATGCCTAAACACAACTAAATGTTATAAAAAGGGTTGTTTTAACTGTCTGTTAATTCGTTTCAACCGACGAGATATGGACCTTTACCTACATCGATTTATTTATCCATTACAGATTCCATGGAAAATTGGAAACGCCACTAATTTTGTGTTAGGGGTTAACGTGTTTTCGTCAGCTGAATTAAAATCTTTAGCTTTAAACCCACCTACCGGAAGTTGGTGAGATAGTTAAAACTTTTTCGTCTTCCCAGAAGTGCGAAATATTTACCTACTTCGTAGAATGCTGGGTTGATCCCATTCATACATTGAATAAACTTCGTACCTACGTGTCTGGCAGAGTTTTCAGGTAGTAGTCAGCGAATATGGTGATGTACCTATCCGCATTGTTTTGACGCCAAACATGTTAATTTGTCAGCTTTCAAATGGTTATCTTCCGGGAAACTAGACAAGTTTGATGATTTCTGGGTTACCTACTATACAAAACAATGAAGGACTCTCGGCAAAAATTCAGAATTGATTCCTGGAAATGACAAAAAGGGTCGGGTACCTACTCATCTGCTGAAGATTTCACTGAAAGATCATCACTTAAAAAATATAAATTATTGGAAAAATGATGCGTAATGGTTGTCCTATAAACATACCTAGGGGAGAGGAGCGTGAGTTGGTACACTTTTACTTTGATATTTTTTAAAAAGGTCAGATTAAGCATTGAAAATAGTTATTTATGTATCAAGTACGCAAAATGATGTTTTAGTGGATGAGTCGAGTTTGTCGGACGAGGCGAAGCCGAGTCCGAAAACTTAGACGAATCCACTAAAACATCATTTTGCGTACTTGATACATACAACATTTTTTTGCATGAATTCTCTAAATTATCAAATTAATTTCATAAAAATTTAATTTGGTACGTACAGAACAGTTGTAAACGTCATATTTAGCCTTGACATAGTTGTTATAGCAACAACAAGTAAATTCGTAAAAAGTCAAAATAAAGATATCGTAAATACGTCAAAACGAATGAAAATCCAGCATTAAGGTTGTCATAGCGACTTTAGCGTACTTGTCCTTTAAAGATGTATTTTGCGGATTGTTTTCAGTCCGCAAAATGGTTACTTTGGAGACAGAATACAAAAAAAAAGATTGTTTAGGAACGACTTTGTAGACTATTTATTAAGTAAAAACATAAAAGTTGTACAAAAATAATCTAAATTATTAATAATGGGTTGAACAAAAACATTGTAAATGTCCCGTCTTTGGTATGGGATATCTTAAGATGGGACAACGAGGATACTGGGATGGGGCGGTACCTTAGGCACCAAGATCATCACAGGACAGAGAAGTAAAATGTAAATCATCCAAAAATCCACACGTTTCATGAGCCCATAATGAACAATGAACACATTTGTACCAGTCTTCTGCGGAATTTTGATAGTCCTGTTGACAAACAATGCATAATTAATCACGTCCAGACTTTTAGTGTGCGAGACATACCCATCAAGAATAATAAGAAAAGAACAGGTCTAGTCTGTTCGCAAATATACTGTAGGTATTTTAAAAAAACTTCACCATTCATCCACCCTTTCTCCTGGACAAAGGCCGCACTGACGCATGATCCATTAATTCGGGTTTAAGTCGTTTTCTGGGAAAGATGAAGGCCGGTGCCAAATAATTTCCTGTAGCATTCATGCTACACACCATTGCAATATTCTTTTTTTCCTCTGTTTGCACTAGTTAAACCCCCTATTTGGCGCTTTCCTTTTTTAGCCAAAACTTTTGCAAGCTTTTGAACGGTGCTCATACCACTTTCGTCAATATTCCACATTCTGTCAGGGGTTAGTTTATATTTATTATACACGTTGTCCAAATTTTGGAAAAAATGTTTAACTTGTGGCCTTTTGAAACAAGATGCCCTTGGAAAGGAAGTTACTTCAGGTGTTCTAAGGGTTATGTTAGGATGCCTTGATAGAAAGTATACAACCTGTTTACGTTTAGGTACCTACATGTTTTTCTTAACGGCAAAATCATACGCAAGTTTACGAAGATCGAAATAACTAATGCCAAGAAGCGAGATTCTATGTCCAACACATAATTATTAACGTTTTATTATTATGTAGGAGTTTAGCCATTGGGGTATATTTGTTGTAGATTGGTGGAAGAAAAATGTTTAGGCTAATAGTTTTGGTTGATTTATTATGTTATGACGTTTCGCCTAACATGGTAGGCTTATTCATATAAATAAGTAGGATTGACATCTGTAAATACAGGTTATTTTAACACATTGATCACATAAATATTAAAAAATTTTTAAAAAAATGAAATACAATTGAATATGATGGGTGAATACATGTTTTTATTTTTTTGTTAGTAAGTGGTATTTGGTTAATTAGTAATGGTGAGTGCCAGTAGCGGATAAGGCAGGCAATTTGGACTCTTACCTTTTTTAAATATTTTTGGTTTTTGGTAACCATTTTGAATTGCGTCGTTCTGGTATAATGTGAATACGTTATGGAAATTTGTAATATGGGTTGAGGGTATTTAGCACCTCTTTCCTTTATGTTGACACTTTTTGGTAAAAGCTGATTCATAAAACGAATCTTTTTTATATTTTTATTATATTTGTAGCTGCTTTGGTGTTAACAATAATTTTTAATGATGGCTGTCAGCTGATTATATTTGTAAAGCGGAAGGAAATTTATGCGCAGACGTTAAGTGAACCATCTAGTGATATGAAGGGTGAATTAAATGGGAAACAAGTATTGATATGCAACTGGAAGAAAGTAAATTGAATTTTATTTAATTAGTTGGAAGTACATGTTACTTAAATTTTGGATATCGCTTCGGTAATTGATAGAGTTGTTATGACGTTTTATTTCGATCATTTCTAGTAATAATCGTTTATATAGATTTTGCTCGTGTTGTAGGATTATTGGTTTATCAAAGTTGAAGCTGTGGAGATGGTCTAAGGCGTGTTCTGTTAACGCAGTCTTGGGGTTGTGTATTGATTCAATTTGTTTTTTAATGGTGTTCTTATGTTGCATCACTCTGTTTTTTAAATATTGTTTGGTCTGGCCAATGTAACAGGCCGCACAGTCGTTGCAGTTAATTAGGTATACTATGTTAGATTTTTGGGTTAAGGGTGTCATATCTTTTAAGTTTGTATAGATTGTTGTTTTGAGTGTGTTTAAATTTTTGAATGTGGGTGTAAAATTATGGTGTTTTAATATTATGTTTAATTTTTCAGAAAGGTGTGCTACGTATGGTAAAGAGATGTAGGGTTTGGGTGGGTTTGTGATGTTTATGTTGAATTCGGGACCCAGACAGTTTGGTTGTAACTCATCAATGTCGTATTGGTGTTGATAATTTGGGGCCCGAATTGTTTTTAAACGTTTTTTGATGTAGTGTGTGATAAAGTGTAATGGGTAATTGTTGTTTTTTAAAATTGTGTGTATTAGGTTTAAATTTGAATTGTGAAATTCTGGGGATGAGAGTTTTATTGCGCGGTCTACGAGTCCATATATGATGGACTTTTTGTGACTAAGTGGTGAGAACGAATGGAAATTTGTGTATCTGTCTGTTTTGGTGGGTTTTCTGTACCAATTAGTTTTAATAGCACCTTCTGGTGTGTGTATGAGTGTGAGGTACAGAAAACCCACCAAAACAGACAGATACACAAATTTCCATTCGTTCTCACCACTTAGTCACAAAAAGTCCATCATATATGGACTCGTAGACCGCGCAATAAAACTCTCATCCCCAGAATTTCACAATTCAAATTTAAACCTAATACACACAATTTTAAAAAACAACAATTACCCATTACACTTTATCACACACTACATCAAAAAACGTTTAAAAACAATTCGGGCCCCAAATTATCAACACCAATACGACATTGATGAGTTACAACCAAACTGTCTGGGTCCCGAATTCAACATAAACATCACAAACCCACCCAAACCCTACATCTCTTTACCATACGTAGCACACCTTTCTGAAAAATTAAACATAATATTAAAACACCATAATTTTACACCCACATTCAAAAATTTAAACACACTCAAAACAACAATCTATACAAACTTAAAAGATATGACACCCTTAACCCAAAAATCTAACATAGTATACCTAATTAACTGCAACGACTGTGCGGCCTGTTACATTGGCCAGACCAAACAATATTTAAAAAACAGAGTGATGCAACATAAGAACACCATTAAAAAACAAATTGAATCAATACACAACCCCAAGACTGCGTTAACAGAACACGCCTTAGACCATCTCCACAGCTTCAACTTTGATAAACCAATAATCCTACAACACGAGCAAAATCTATATAAACGATTATTACTAGAAATGATCGAAATAAAACGTCATAACAACTCTATCAATTACCGAAGCGATATCCAAAATTTAAGTAACATGTACTTCCAACTAATTAAATAAAATTCAATTTACTTTCTTCCAGTTGCATATCAATACTTGTTTCCCATTTAATTCACCCTTCATATCACTAGATGGTTCACTTAACGTCTGCGCATAAATTTCCTTCCGCTTTACAAATATAATCAGCTGACAGCCATCATTAAAAATTATTGTTAACACCAAAGCAGCTACAAATATAATAAAAATATAAAAAAAGATTCGTTTTATGAATCAGCTTTTACCAAAAAGTGTCAACATAAAGGAAAGAGGTGCTAAATACCCTCAACCCATATTACAAATTTCCATAACGTATTCACATTATACCAGAACGACGCAATTCAAAATGGTTACCAAAAACCAAAAATATTTAAAAAAGGTAAGAGTCCAAATTGCCTGCCTTATCCGCTACTGGCACTCACCATTACTAATTAACCAAATACCACTTACTAACAAAAAAATAAAAACATGTATTCGCCCATCATATTCAATTGTATTTCATTTTTTTAAAATTTTTTTAATATTTATGTGATCAATGTGTTAAAATAACCTGTATTTACAGATGTCAATCCTACTTATTTATATGAATAAGCCTACCATGTTAGGCGAAACGTCATAACATAATAAATCAACCAAAACTATTAGCCTAAACATTTTTCTTCCACCAATCTACAATAATTATTAACAATTTCGTTTTCATCGGCTTCTGAAAATATGGGCTTCTTTTAGAACTTTGCTAGATTCTGAAATTCGTCGTTCTAATGTGCTTTTGGGCACAATTATATATTTCAGATGCTTTTCGTATCGTGAACTCCTTTGATTTAACTTTATTTATGGCTGTTTTTATATCTTCAATACCCCACTTGCCCCTCGCAGTTTTTCTGACGTATTTATACCTATTTTGATAAATTTGGAGGCATCTAAAGAAGAAACAGAAATCAGAACATTTGTTTGAATTTGAAGTAAGTACCCAAGATTGGACATGTCCCGTCTTTGGAAACGCAAGTCCCATCTTGGGTAAGCATACGTTTCTATGTTTACACGTGTGTTGGAACAATTTGAAACAACTTTAAGGGTTAAATAATGCACACAATTACCCAGCAATAGTCATAGTTATATGTGCTGTACATACCTAAGTAAATATAATAATTTCTTACTTTTTTCATAACAAAATTGGAATGTCCCATCTTAGGATACCGTCCCAACTGGGGGTTACTCTCCCCTACTTATGTCAAATTTACCCATTCGTCGGTAGATCTTAAATGAGATTCATACCTATGTATAGATTCATCTATACGCACTTCTCGCATATTGTAGGTATTACCTATGTTTTGTTTCTTCCTGAAGTTTAATTTTTAGGAGAACAGTAGGCGTGTGAAAATATGCGTATTGATGGTGCGTAAACTACCACACGTAGGTAGGTAGGTACCTATATTAAATACTTTACTAAAGGAACCTAAAACGGTTCAATATTTTGCACCAGATTAAAACAATGACTAACTCTTAAAGATGGATGCTTAAGACTAAGAGTCTAATTGCCACGCATTCCATGTAGACTAAGACTAGGTCATTTCCGTAGGTAACATTTGTCTCGAACACGTACCTTACTTACCTATAGATACCAAAGAGTACCTAGGTATAATAGTAGGTACTACCTAGATATGCTCTCCGTTTCATATGCGTGTGTATAGAGGAAAAGATACGTGAGATATTCAATCTGATTTGATAACAATTTACCTGAATTTTGAACTTGCACCAATATTTAGGTATATTAGATACGTAGGTATACCTACCACATTTCATTAACATCTCAGAGAGGAAATGAGTAGGTAGGTACAGGCACCATTCTTAATTCATCTAATACCTAGGTACGTCGCATAAGTTTCAAGTGAAAATGACAATTCAATTTTCGTTCAAAATTGTAAACATCGTAGTTTTCAAGGTAGATAATCGAAGGGAATTTCTTATTTATAAAATCCCTATCGTTGTGATAATTGATCACAATTGCCATAATATCGTATTTCAACGTCGTATATTTAAGAATTGAATATGAAATTTGAATATAAATAATTAACATTAGAGAGTTCCATTCCGATAGGGGTTTGTTTGATGGCGAGTAGGAGGACGTGTAAGTGGATAAGTGGTTAAAATGCAATGCGCGCTTCGATGAATCTCGCTCATGTCTACAGAAGAAAAAACATCCGTCCACTCTAATAAAGAAATGGGAATTACGAAAATTACGACGAAAACAGAGTTGGACCACTATACATAGGGATTGAAATATAGGAGAGCATATTTTTAATGTCATGTTTTATGGTTGGGGAGTTATGATGTCAAAAGGTTGCGTTTTATAACCAATCTCGTCGTCTGCTGTACAAATTTTGTGCCATTTTTGTTCCTTTCTTATAAAAGCTAAACTAGCTCGAACGTTTAATATATCTTTAGGGATAACCAAAAACTAAATAATAGTATTATTGACAACACAAACGGAGTTACGCACCGATCGTTATAATCATTTTTATAATTCATTGATGGTTCTTTAATTCCTAAATAAACAGGATAAGTGTCTTATTTGTCAGCCCAAACGATAGGTAATTATCCTTACAGCATAATGATACCCTTTTTATACTATTTGTCGTTCGTTTATTTAGTACAAACTCAAGGTCTTCGACGATTATTACTTTCCACTTTGTTTTAGTCGTGGGCACCCTTAATTACACTTTTGTAATGTTAAAGGATAACATTGACGCGCATGTGTTATACATGAATATAGAGAGACGAGCGTGATTCGTTGATAGAGAGATACACGGAATTGTGGGGATGAGCATAGATAGCAGCGCATCCGGAACGCCTTCTCCCAAATAAAATGGCGTTTTCGGAGCTTTTCTGATCATCTTCCCAAAACATACGCCTACTAAAACTGTGGGATATAAACTTAGAGAGAACATCTGTTTCAGGGATACGCAACATTTCTAAATTCGCTTCTCTCCATTGATCTTTAATATTCTGTGCTTCGAGAGGATGTACGCTCAATTTCTCACTAATTTACTATGTCTTGATTTATTATGCCGACTTTCATCTCGTAAACCGCGTTACAAAATATCACCTTACATGATGTAAGTATAAAACTAGAAAGGTTAATATAAAAAGTTTTTCTTTTAATGCACGTCTTTATATCTGGTTGTTGCGGCCATAACCAGCGGGCATATTAAACTTTTCGGGATGTCTGCAGACTATTTTATAGGTTTTCAGCAGATGGTGCAACTCTATTGCGGTCATAAATTTACCAACTTTCCACCAGGATATACGTCTAAACTGTTACACCCTTTCAGGTTCTGTTTTATATGAAATATCGACAACATCGCATACAACTTCTACGATATATGAAAAACTTTTTCCAAGCACACACATATAATATAAGTTCCCTTTACGATAACTTTGTGTTTTCTTGACCTTTTCCAGTTTTCCCGCTGGGAGGATCCGGGAGATGAGGCCTCCAACTCTTCTCTCACCCGTTACCGTAGCAACCGCTCGTTCAGACTTCTGACGTCAGAGCCGCATCCGCTAGCAACATCGATTTCAGCTTTTTGTATTTTTGTATAACAGATAAGAAGATAAAAGGTGAACGTTTATAGTTTAACGAGCCATTTAAAGCGAACCTATTTGTCGTCCATTCTAATTTGGTCGAAGTTGTAATATAGATTCCGATTCGTTACGATATACGCACGTGTAGGAGTAGATAAATACTTCGGGTGGTATAGGCAATTAAAATTTAAAAATATTCCAGATCTGCGAACTTAAATTAAAGCCGATGTATTTTATTTTGCTGTAAAGCCGGTAGGTAGGTATAAGTAGAAAGAATACCTAAGTAAATCCTCGCCAGGAGTGTTTACCTCTACGTCATTAATGTGTGAATTTAGCTATCCAATTTATTAATACTGTCTTCTCATATAAAACAGTGAATTCAATAAGGATGATGAACATTCGTAGTGCATTTGACGAAATCGACATACGGTATTGGATTAAGCAAATGTTATAGAAAGAATAAACCTATAAACGCGAATTTAATTTCTTTTATATGCATAAGAATTTAATTCTCATTTGACTAATATAGTATAATTTTGATTCATGTTTTTCATATTACACCATATGATTGTATGTGATGACGTAGCGGTAAACACTCCTGGCGAGGATTTTACCTTCAGCACTTTCTCGCGAGTCCGTATATAGTCTAAACAAGAGCTGGAGGTTTAATTATGCGACGCTTGTGGCCAGTGGCGCCGACTTCGTGGGGGCAGCGGGGCGCGTGCCCCCATGTAGGCAGATTGCGTGGGGCATGGCCCCCATCCACTTCACTGGCACGTGAACATGACTATGAACAAAATTGGGATTTGGGAAAGTGAGGCACATTAATTTTATACGTAAAAATGTTAGGAATAGGTCTATATCTATCTGTTTCACGCCATGAAAGTGAGATTTAAAAATTTTCAGAAATATCAGATCAGGACCGATCCAGAAGTAAATAATTCTGTATGTTTATGATGCAGATGTATAATTATGTTATGACTGGCTCAGTTTACCTGTTTGTATAGTGTATAGTGTATGCAGATTTATATCAAAATTACGTGACTATACACGATACCACGATACGTGACAATACTGACCGGAAAAAATGTTTTGTTTAGTCTTTTCCTAGGCTGTCGCTGTTAGCGTGTTAGCATATCAGTTATTTCGTTAAATCATCATTCACAACATAGAATAGATGGTAATATTTCGTATGTCGTACTCTATTACAAACAAAGAAATACATTGTATGCAATTTAGATGTTTTTCCAAAATGTTGTCTTCTATGAATAAAAATGAAACTGCAATAAAGTAGTTTTTTTATTTTGATATTTCAAAAATACCTACACCGTTGCTCCTTATGATTTTAAAAGATGAGCTTTTCCTGTAGTGCTGCTGCCCCTTGCCCCCATGTAGATCTTAAAAACCCGGCGCCACTGCTTGTGGCTAAAATGACGTAGATAGGTTATCTTTTCAACCACTAAAAACTTTTATACTCTACCTACTTACCTATGACATTTTGCCATAATACGAGGGGGGTTCGATGTTCCCGAAGCTGAAATAGTAGAAACCACTGTTGCATTATGTAGTACCTACCTATACAGGGTGATTCACGACTATTCCCTCGGTCTCTTGTGCCTAAAGGGTACAAGATATCAGCTTCATTTTTTGGTGGCATATGTAAATTCATAACGACTATTTTTTAAAATTATTTTCACTTATACAGGATAGGATGCTTCACAAAATTGTAATATATCAAAGTTAGGTTTTTTTAAACGCAACCCCCTGTATTTTATTACATTTTTATATTATACGTTAAAAACTAAGGTAACTTTATTAAACGTTCCTATCGCTTACCAATTTTGAGAAAATTGTGATTTTAAGAAAAATATTCAATTTAAACAACCCCTAATAACACGGAAACCACTTACTTTTAGTAACGCAAATTTATATCGATTTATCTTGACCTTTAAGGCTTTTATTTGCACTACGTAGGATTTCGATTTTTTGTACAGGGTGTTTAGAAAAAGGCTTCATATTTTATATTTTTCAAACATCAAAAACTCACTTAACTTAAATGGAACACCCTATATGTTTTTATTCTATGTTGAATAACTTTTCATTTTCTATCAAAAACTCTGAGTAATTGATATGTCTAAAATCAACGATTAAAAAGTTAAGATTTTTCTCTAAAATTTGTATGGAAATGGTTTTGTTTTCATTCTAGTAGGCCATGATTTGTTTTATTGTAGTTGATATAATTAGATAGGGGATCATAACTTAATTAAAAATGAAATTCATAACAGGAAGTAATCATTTATGGAAAAAAATGGTATAGTAAATGCTCAATATGATGACCATTTTCTTCTATGCACAACCGCACCCGATTTTCAAAAGATCTAACGTTTCTCAGGATATCTGGTGCTATAGTAGCAAACGCATCCTTTATTGTAATCTTTATGTCATCAGCAGTGGTAGGTGAAGTGTTGTGGACCCCTCCTTCCAATGCATTTATTGAGGAATTGTCTATCTAAATATTTTTGAAAAAAACATAAACACCATTCTTATCACATTCAACTTCACCAAAATTTATATGGACGAGGCTTTCAACGAAGGTTGAATTTTTGTTTATGGAGTCTCGAAAAAGTTGGAGAAGATGAATTCTTTAAATATGTTTTATTTACCGACGAATCCACTTTCCACAGCATAACGGCTTGGTAAAACGGCATACCTTTCATTACTAAATCGTCACCTGTGTCGCACTATTGACTGCCAAAACCGGTGGAGCCTCAGTGTATTTGGGAGAATTTTGATTTTTTGATGGAAACTTGAACGGAGTAAAATTTTTACGGATTTTAGAACACTTTTTCGAGTCTTCTTGATGAAGTTTGTTTAGATATTATTATTATTATTATTATCATTAAAAATTTAGTTTACAACACTCTACCTACCACTGCTGATGACATGAAGATTGGAATAAAGGATGCGTTTGCTACTATAACACCATAACGTTAGAAGATCTCTTGAAAACGAGTGCGGTTATGCATAGGAAAAAATGGCATTTACTACAGTATTTTTTCCATTGCTTTAATTTCATTTTTAATTAAGTTTATAAATTTGCGTTAATAAAAGTAAGTGATTTCCGTGTTATTAGGGGTTGTTTAAATTGAATATTTTTCTTAAAATCACAATTTTCTCAAAATTGGTAAGCGATAGGTATAGGGAACGTTTAATAAAGTTACCTTAGTTTTTAACGTATAATATAAAAATGTAATAAAATACAGGGGGTTGCATTTAAAAAAACCTAACTTTGATATATTACAATTTTGTGAAGCATCCTGTATAAGTGAAAATAATTTTAAAAAATAGTCGTTATCAATTTACATAAATGTCACCAAAAAATGAAGCTGATATCTTGTACCCTTTAGGCACAAGAGACCGAGGGAATAGTCGTGAATCACCCTGTATATTTAGACTACCTGGAAGCCTTGTCATTACCATTGGCTTGACTATTCTTCAATAATATTGTCATGTGCTTGTCATCTCCAAGAAAACAGTTCATATGCACAAGTTGCCAGGGGCGTAGCCAGCTTAACTCGCGCCCGGGCCACAATACCTTTTTAGCCCCCCCTCCCTCATTCGAAAACCATATAATATTATATGTATTATGTAAAATATACTCGCAAATTAATAAATAAATAAAGTACAATAAATAATCATAGGCTCAAGGTAGGCTTTAAATTTGAGAACAAAAATGTGGCTTGTCTGTCAGTCACAGTCAGTCAGTCGGTCAGTGAGTTAGAGATTTATTAAGTAGATAGTTTAAAACACAGCAATTTTTTGTTTTGCAGACCATTTGGCGCCCCTTTGTGAGTAGTGCCCGGGGCACGATGCCCCCTTTGCCCCCCCCCTCGCTACGCCACTGCAAGTTGCGCAACGCATTGTAATCAAATGTCTCTCAAAGACATGCCAAGATGTGAATTAAAGTGAAATCTTCAGAAGAGTCTCTGTACAGTGTGAAAAAACATCCTTTCAAAGACTGAAGTATTTTCCTGGTGGAAATAATTTCACGAAAGGCGAGGACGTGTACAAAACTGAGCATCAATGTTGTCAGGGTATGAGTAGATGTGTCCGTGCAATTCATCAGTACAGTTCGGCGAATTGACTTGATTCCCAATAATCGACGGATGTCTATACCTACCTAAGTACGAGAAATAGCTAGATCTCTTGAGATAAGTATGTGGGGACGGAGCAGGATGTTTGGGCGTCGGCGGTTGGACGCCGGCGATTGGGCGACGGCGTTTGGACGCCAGGCTTTTGGGCGCCGGGCGTTTGGGCGCCGGGGGTTTCGGTGCCGTAATTATGTTATGCAAGAAAATTTTACCAGCGCACTTTCAAAACGCTACTTTACATCGGGACAGGACTTTTGAAACTAGAACGAATGCTAACCTAAGCGTAAACCTAAGCGTAGATTGATGCGAGGTTAAAGGTAGGTTTAGTATATTATTTTTTTTCAATTGAAACAAAAACGGGAATGTAAAACTAAAGACTTGGCGCCCAAACGTCCGGCGCCCAAACGCCCGGCGCCGAAACTCCTGGTGCCCAAACGCTGTCGCCCAATCGCCGGCGCCCAATCGTCGGCGCCCAATCGCCGGCGCCCAAATGTCGCGTACCGATGTGGGGAAGTGTCGAACACGCCATTGTTATGTTCCGTAAAGTTTGTGCAAGGTGCGTTCCAAAACTCCTTACCTACGCTCAAAAGTAAAGGCAGATTGAGGTGTCAACTACAGCGCTTTTTCTTCGTTATGAACGTGAAAGAAAAGCATTCATGAAGCGTATAGTAACGTGTGATAAAACCTGGATTCACCACTTTGTTCCTGAATCCACGAGGTCAGGTATGAACTGGTGATATCCCAAAACTTACTCTTCAAAAAATTATAATGGAACGTTCAAGGTCTTATTGTGGTTGATTTTTTAAGGAAAAGACACACTAGTACAAACCTCTCTGTTTTATCATTTTAAGCTGGGCGAATTGATGCTCAATGCCATTCCTATACCATAGACATGAGACATCTGCTAACTCCTTTAAGTAATACAAACTGAGCTCCACTGTAAAAAAATTCTCTTTGGTAATCCTTCTTACCATTTGTTTCATACTGACGTCACGTCATAATGCCATAAATCTTATTTTGACATGGCTTGTCATCAGTACCAGATATGGTCCTTGATACTGATGGCAACCCTTTTGAAAGTATTGCTCCAAAAACTGGTGACCTCATCATTTTCACCGTTGTGTTTCTTCTTGTGGCTTCTTGAACTAATTCTTTATCAACTTAGGTGAAGCTTCTTGATCCCATGATTCCTTTTCAGTCTCGCTATATCTGGCATGAGGTAATGTTTTGGAACCATTACTCAACCGGCTTTTTGACTCATCTCGATACTTGAGAAACAATGCCCCTCCGATTCTATTAGATGAAGCTGACAATTTCATGCTTGAATTTCAGAAACTGCATACAATTGAATGTTCAACTTTATATGCTGATCCACATTGGTGCCTGGGAATTAGGTACATCGTCCAAGTATAATGCATGCTGGTACATTCTGGATTCTGGATTACGATGGGAGGGTGGTCAGAAGTCCACGCGCACTTAGGCCACCTATTCGGGCCCTTTGTGCTGCCCCCCTGATTAGAGTCGTTCCACCTCGCAGCATTACTCAAGCCACCCCACACGTGAGATAAACCTGAGGATGCTGGACGGGGAAGCGGCTTTAATCTTTGCCATGTCCGGCCAGAAGTCCCCCAACATGGATCGTCTTAATTCGACAAGTACGGGGCACTCACAAAGTATGTGTTGCGCCGTCTCATCTTCTGTGTAGCATTCTCTGCAGGATGGTGATTCAACCAAGCTCATGCGGTGCATGTGCTTGTTAAGTTTACAGTACCCAGAAAGTATGCCCACAAGTAGCCGCAGGTTCCTTCTGGATAGCCCTGTGCAAAAACACGCCAGGCTACGAGATGGTCCTCTGAAGGCCTCTCTCGCGTGACGGCACTCTGACATCAAGTTCCACCTAACCCTAGGCTGGGCTTGGGTGTCTTGAGTTATGAAGTTGATACTGTAAGTGGAAGAGCCGGCTCTGGACCATAAAACAGTTGTTTTGAGGCCAGTCGGGCTAACTTATCGGCTTTTTCATTGCCTGTTGTTCCAGCATGCCCTTTAACCCATTCAAGTTGCTCCAGTATTTGGTGACACTCGGAAACCAGTCTGGAGGTGATTTTGTGTTGACCTAGTGTCTGCAGAGCGGATCTGCTGTCACTAGAAATTCTGGTACATTTCAGGAGCACTTTCTATGCAGAATGATAACTTCTGATACACAAATAATCCAAATGCAGTATTTGCGATCATCCACCTTCTTGATTCTTCAACCAGTTGCTGAGTTGGAACTGAATATGCATCCGAAAAATCTGTTTTTGTAAAATCCTTGCCCTTTTGAGCTTGGATATCGGTGTATTTCCATTTGTAGATTCACTGCCACTTTGTAGTCTCTACCACAAATTCTTATTGGCGTATTAGCTTTAGTATGCATGTAATTGGAGTAATCCGTAGACTAGTCTATAGAATAGGCTCCGATATTTTTCTTTGGTCAGCCTTTCAATTGCCAAGCTGGAGAAAAGACTCCTGGCAGTTCTTTTCCCAATCTCCCCTCCATTGAATATCTTCAATGTTCAATTTTAATTAAAGCCATCTGGTGATCTCAGCAATTTTTATGCATCCATGGTTATGTTATCAGTATTCAGTGGAAATTTAATTGAGCAGCTGATTGGTTTCAGTTATATGTACATTGTTCTTCCATTGATTTTTTCAGCTAATGAAACTTGATTTGCTTCATTCTCTTTCTTCTTAGACCATAACGTTGTCGCTTCTTGGTAATGTAATGGATACGTTTGTTTCACCAAAGGTAGATGATATGGATATGTGATCAATCTTTTGCCAAATATATGCTCGTTGCATCATATATGAATTTGCAGTTCATCATTAAACATGTGCCCTATCATTCCTTTGATCTTTCGAACGCTAGAAAAGCTTGTACATTCTTTGATTGTGTGACTTCGTTTTATCAGATTTTCTCTGGATACCTTATTTATCAACCAACCCCATAACTTTCAATTCCAGTTCCTTGCATCCGTTTTTTTTATTTGAGAGCCGTCCAATACACGAAATCTGTTTTTAATTGTACTCAACATCCTGTTGCATTAGGAACATTCTGTCTTTATCCGCAATTTTCTACAGACATTATCTTCAATGAAAACATGAAAACCACTTTCTAGATTACCTAAGCTGGGGGTGTTGTTTGGGAAAACTCCTGAAACACGCCACCTTTGACCTTTTCAACGGTACATTTTGATGTCATATTTGACCATGTCAGGTGAACCCCCTAGCCCTAACAAGCCCCAACAAAAATAAAAATTACGGTAAGGTGGTCGAGTGACCCCTCATTTTAAAGGTCTCTTAATTCTCTATGTGAGTGCATGATTGTTTTTAGGTTTATAAAACCAACATGCATAGGTATAATGATACAAATTCTGCTCGAAACGTGTCCTTACATTTTTGAGGACCTGTGGCGTAATTTGGCGGCTTTCTTCAATAAGGCGTCGACGCAACTTTTCTAGAGTGCCTGGTTCCCTTGCGTAAATTTTACTAACAAATTGAATAAAACTTACTTCAGCCATGCTGTCGCATAAAGAGTTGAAAGACGCTTCAAATGAGTGGTTGCTCGACCCCTTTGCCTATTTAAGTTCTTGAGTTAGGGGTTGCTGGGGCTAGGGGGTTGATGTATTAATGTCAACTTTGACATCAAAAGTTGTGCCCCAAAAATCAAGAATCGACGTGTCCGAGCGTTTTTTTAGGAAACCGGTCTCCCAAAACAGGCGCGTTTCCTTTTCAATGGCCCACCCTGTATTATAGTTTCAGTATACAAACAAAAATATGAATGACAACAACGAACTGTCTAATCAAACATTAGAATTTAACAGCCGTAGCAACCATAAATGTGGATTAATCACAGGCATAGGTACGCGATTCGCCATCTACAATAGCTATGGTGATTTTGGTACCGAGGAATCATGTTACGAATGAAGCAAGAGAAGAGAAGAAGATTAACATATCCTTCGGAATTGACAGTACAGCGACGTTCCAAAAATTCAATATGTACAATGGCTCTTCGCAATCCCAGAGAAAACTGTTATCATGACTACTCCGATAGATGGGACTGCTTTGAATTTTTCCGGTAGTGGCGAACCTGTACTCCATGGACATGGGGTCATAATCATGTCTCCGAACACCATTCTGTGGTGAAAAGTATCATCTTCTGCCTCATATCGAGTCAAGGGTTGTTCGAAAATTTGTTTTTGATGAGCTTTCATTTTATCGTTAAGCATTCGGGGCACCCAACGTGCGCACATTCTTCTGCACTTTACCACATTGCGGATAATGTAATGTACCTATTCCTTCTTGTGAAATACCCACTGCGCTTCTCTTTTCACAGTCTTACCCACCTATTGACTCCTACAATAGGTACTCTTATGTACTAAAAGTAAATGACAAACCATTTTCATTATAAAAGTTATATCCATGGAGACACTAGTCTCGGACGGCCTCGTGTACATCATCACCGTCCACTCGTGAGTGCGTATTGAGTGTGGGGTGATATTATAAAGAAGTATAAATGAACAATTAATTAGAGAGAGAGTTGCAAGAATCAAAACTGAGAGTAAATATAACATCTCATCCACACGATGGTAATTGCAGTGAAACAGAAGTGAGGAGAAGAAGCGGTTGAAGCAAAATGTTCATTTAAGTAAATGGGTCAAGTTCACCCCAAAGCAGCGATCAGTTATTCAACGACAGATGTGCATAGTATGATTTGCAAGTATTAAGATCGAAATGCGATGTTTAAAAGGTGGCATAAGTGTACCTACTTATTACAGAATATCTATACTACGTATAGGTAGGTACTGATAAAAGGAGGTGCCTAATCCTTAAAATAGTAATCGTCGTGTACAGAGAAAGGGATGGATAAATTTAATATTGCGTTACGAAACGTTAGTATTATACCAAAATCATTAATCACAAACTTCCCTAACCGAGTGCGAAGTGAATTTAGCAAATTTAACTTGGAGTGGAATAATTGTTTTCAGTTGTCGTGACAGGATCATTACACGCAACAGTCCAATCAGAAATTTAATATCATTGCAATTTCTATGACTTTTTTAAGTGAACACGATGACGTTATTTTGATTACGTTTAGGTATAATATATTTGTCGAAAAAAATAATGCGGACCTTTAGTTGGGATATATGAATAATAAAGTATTTCCCTAAAAAATTAATGCTTAAAAGAAAATTAACGAGTTGGAAAAAGCAAGGACATTGCGTGATGATTTAACTAAGGTTGATGTTAGGTTCCTTGCCTGTTCGCTTCTGATTGATCTAATTGCTCGTTTAAACATATTTCATATTGGACACAATCTATATCGTGTCATTTATTATAACCCATAAAAATGGGCAGTAAATTTTTTTTTAACCTACTTAAATAAATTTCCAATTTCAAAAACGAAATTTTCCATTTTTCTTTAGAGGTACAAGATAAGACATAATGGAATGGTAAACAGTCATATAATATAATGAAGAAAGCCTTTTTTTATTATATATGTACATTAAGCGTAATGCGGAAGTGCGTGATTCGCGACACACGGACAACTCTAATCTTCCGGTAGTCGCGTGAGTCCTCTTGTCGATATTCTATGTAATCTTTTTGTATATCTATGACTATGACTATATAAGTAGTAGACGTCACTGATTGCACTTAATAAGTTTTATTATCACACACAAAAAAGTTGATGACAAAAACAAAGAGCATTCATATTAAGTACCTCAACATTCATTTCACTTTCGATAATCCTTCAGGATAAACAAAATGTGAGGATTTCCTTAAATTCCTTAAAAATCAATTATCTATTCTTAGTTCGTTTATCCTTTAATGAGTTTCATAAAACCGATTTGATTCGAAGTTAAATAATTTTAATTACGTACCTATACTATTATTATTTTCCAATTGGAAAGCATAACGGCTGCTAAAGTTTAGCACATTTCCAAATTTTGGAATGCGGCCTAAATAGACCTGTTATGAACTGCACTGGGTCGGCGGAGCACAAAAAATGTTGAAAAATTAGTTCTTATCTTTTGAAATACTTACATTCAAGTATTAAGAACGCGGGTATATTTTTTGCACTCAAACAAGACCAATGCAAATATCAAAAATATCGTTAGTTTAACCGTAGCTTTCATATGTATATATTATATTGTGGTTGTGTTCATCTTGTGATTTGTTATTTTTTCTTCTTGGAGATTATCAAATTTTAGAACGTTTCGAAGGTTCTCTTCCATGCATCTCTATGGATACTGGCATCGCATAACCGACATGCATTTGATGTAACGAATTGGAAGGGTAAGTAAGGATAATTATAATACTAATTCTTACCTATATGCGACGAAAGTTGTCATCTTGATGAACCTAATTTGTAATGTACTTGGGACGTGAAATTGTATAAATCTGTTTACATTTTTATATTCTTGTTTTTATCAGTAGGTAAAAGTTGAAGATAAGTAGGTACTAGGTAGTAGGTATACCTACTTTTTAAGTTGCTCAAGAAAAAGAAAGCATTGTTACCGCCATTTTTCTAAACATTCTCTTGCTTTCACAATTTCAACTGCAATGCTGCTTTGATTTCGTCTTATATCTTCGATTTCATCTATGGGACCCACGTCAGCGGACCCCCGACATAGTAATTAATAAAATTCAACAAATGGATTAGATTGCAATTTGTTTATACTTCAATATTCCTCTTATTTATAAATGAACACTATTTTGTAGCTGTAATTAATTGAATGGCTTGATGCGGAAAAATTTATTTAAACAGCTAAAATTTTTTAACTTTCTGGTAGTTGTAGCTACCAAGATATAGGTTTTCAAAGTTAACGTTTCACCCTTTAGATAGGGCTTAATCATAACTAGCACATATTCTATATTCTGATTCCTTATTCAAAAACCGGGATGATGATGAGATGAAAATGGGAGGGAAATTTACCCTCCTTAACTTAAGTTTAACATTTTTATTGATTTGGTCAACTCACAATCAGAAAAATTAAGATAATACTTAATTGTAGAACGTGGTTGCGTTATGACAAACTAAGAATATCAATAAAAATGTTAAACTTAAGTTAAGGAGGGTAAATTTCCCTCCCTTTTTCATCTCATCATCATCCCGGTTTTTGAATAAGGAATCAGAATATGTACCAGTTATGATTAAGCCCTATCTAAAGGGTGAAACGTTAACTTTGAAAAACCTATATCTTGGTAGCTACAACTACCAGAAAGTTTAAAAATTTTAGCTGTATAAATAAATTTTTCCGCATCAAGCCATTCCTCTTATTGGTCATTTGCTAACGAATTATTAAAAATTAAGGGGGGGGGGGGGGCAGACACGTTGGGTGTACATGAGAATCACCTCGACTTGGTACGGGTAGAAGGAAGAGGACTACGTACATTGGATTGTTCTTTTTTTATTCTATTCCCGCTTGTTCATATACTGTTATCACTTGCCACCAAATAAAAGTGGTGAACGTGCTCAGCACTGTGGTAAATCCACCACCATTCTTAGCTCTCATAACACTGCCACTGACACCATCATAATATAATTAGTCATAGTGGTCAAATTGGAAATGAGAAAAAAGGGTCTACTCACATTTTAAGTGCGAGACAACGAAACCAGGCCTTCGGGGAGTGCTCTACACTCCCCTGTGAAGAAGACCTCCCTCCCGCTGGAAAATTCTCCTAGTGACAAATTTACCATTTTATTCATGATAATAATACCAGAGGCTGACAAAATTGTTGATAGGATGGTGCAGATTTTAGAATGTCGCGGCCCCAAGAATTGTCACTCTAAGCCCAAGAATTATTATTTTTACCCCACGAATTTTTTTCGACCCCAGCTTCTTAATTATTTTGACCCCAAGATTTCTGATTCCAAGAATTATTATATTAGCCCCCAAAATTATTATTTTAACCCACAGAATCATTCTTTTGGCCACAAGATTTTATTCATTTTACCCCATAATTTTATTCAATTGAAAAAGAATATACTAAACCTACCTCTAACCTAAGAGCCTGAGTGGCGATATACTTTTAGGGTGGCATTTTTTTTTAGTTTCAAATACTTCTATAAAATAAGTAAATAAATAAAATCTTGGGGTAAAATAAAAAAATCTTGGGGTGAAATGAATAAAATCTTGGGGTGGAAGGAATAAAATCTTGGGATAAAATGAATAAAATCTTGGGGCCAAAAGAATAATTATGTGGGCTAAATTAATAATTTTAGGGGCTAATATAATAATTCTTGGGAACAAAAATCTTGGGACCAAAATAATTAAAAAGCTAAGATAAAAAAAATAATAATTTTTGGGGTGAGAATGACAATTCCTAGAATGCGCAAAATAATATCTCTTTTAGGATCATATATCGATAACTTAGGACCACGAGGAACAAGGAACAAAACACCAGGGCAGAAACCATCAAACCAAGTCAATTTTTCCGTAGTTTAAGTGTCACTGAAAAGTAGACTAATATACTCTTTGCTCTAACTCATCGACTAGTGCGACATTGAATAGTGATTTATTTTTTAGAATCACATATTTTAAAACAGGGGAAATTTTTAAATGATTTAGTTCACTCTCATGTTCCAGGTTGCAACGAAAACCTACATATAATTTCTTGGTTAAGGTTCATAACCATAACCTTATAAATGATAAAATAAAATGTTTAAAGGATTTAGTCATATCAAGAATTCTAAAAACTTTTGACTGCATAGATGATTCTGAAGCATAACTACGCTCGACACTTGAACCCTCTGCTAATATAGAAACCTGTGGCAACTTCTATTGAAATTAATCAAAACTAAATTCAACGTTATTATTACGTAATAGTACATTAAAACAATAAAATTTAGGCACCTTAATTTACAGGGTTCTGTATTTTTGTGATTGAAAGTGGCTACTGAGTTCGGCGATCCTAAGGGCTGCTTGACCTGAGATCGAATAGTCACCGTACATGGTAATAGAAACACAACGTTAGAGGAAAGAATTTTCCGTAAAATAAATCTAACATTAAAAACATTATAATCTATTAAATATTGTACAGCAAGCGAAATAAAGTGAAGGGTAAGCACAACTACTGCAAAAAGGGGCTGCAAGTGGATTTTGTGAGGAAGGAAATTTATAGTTACAGCAAAACCAAAAATTCAAGCGACAATCCGATCAAAATTGTCCAAAGGGCATTTGTCCTGCAAACTGGAAAACCTGAATGAAAGAAAATACAAGAAGTAAGAAATGAAAATGAATTTTCAGGAAGAATGATACTTATCAAACCACCAAATTGCTGGTCAGAAGAAAATATCTCATTCTTGATTTTTTGTAATAAATATGCTTATCATCTTAGCGCCGATGGCGAGTTGAATGATAGGTTATTAGCTGTTCAAAGAACAGAACCATTATTATTATTACAGGAAAAATTCGACATTTTGAGTTACAAATTGTCTAGGAGAGATTAGAGAAGATACGATATCGCAATCATACGAGAAGAAATGATAATCTCCAAAGAGAATCCTCTTGAACGATCTTTGGTTTTCAAACGCTGGACACTGTCCAACTCTGTCTGTTTGTTTTTCAACTACTATATAAATGTGTAGATTGTGTTATGAAGAAGAGTCCATCTTGTACAAAATTATGTTTGAAAACCCTCACCCCGATATCTATACTGTATCTCTGGAATGGAAACCGTTCTCACATTACTTTTACCTGGCATAACCTTCCCCGTCGTTTCGACTTTTTCCACGTAGTCTTTTTACTTTAGTTTTACACCTTTCCTCTCGGCCTCAATATGCCACGGTCTTTTACAGAGTTGTACTCTCGTCCATCTGTCGGGACGTGCGCACGACAACTTTTTTAGAAGTACCCATCAATTTGGTACGGGTTCTTTCTAAAGAAAGAGCTCTATTGATTCTCAGGTCCCAGGTCATCAGGGACAAAAGTTGCAAGTGTTCGTGTGGATTGAGAACGATAGAAAACAGACTGGTAAAATTTTTGACTTAGGTATAACTAATTCGCCCTAGATCACATATCGACTTTGGATTTTTGCTACAATATAAAAATTATTGAGCAAGTACCCAAAATCGTTATTTATTTAAAATAGCAGCAATTTAGTTAAAAATGTCCAAACGCATTGCATCGTTGTCCAACAAACGAATTTCGTGCATTTTAGGCTACCATATAATTTTTTGACAGATTTTTCAAAATAAGTGAGCGTAGCACTGAGAATCATTAACATATTGACGATAAATTTCCACTCTCTTTACTTTAGATCAGGAATTTGGGAAGACTTGCTTACGTGACCTCACCACCGCATTTTTGATCTCCCCAAGGTTTTTACTTGCCCATCTGGAGCAGATAAATGAAATGAAGTGCATCTTGGAGCGGAAGATGCCTAAAAACAAAGCTCTCAAACTAGACGAAATTCAGGGAAGTACATTGCCGGAGTCAGTTAAAAGACTGACAAATTAATAACAATCCTAAAATCCCGTAAAAAGGATCTCACAGATGGAGAAGCTCTTATAAACCCTGAGAGAGTACTTCTCCAAATGTCTAGACTTTAGAAGGAACGCCGACAGGTATATGTTGACAATCTTCGTCAACATCGCTAGGACATTCAATAACGTATGGTGGTTATATATCATAAATATGCTGTCATCGTTAACCGAGTGTCGCGCGTAGGTATATCCTAAATCCTATGCCCTTCGAGAGCATCAAAGTTTTCTATTACAATAACAATAACAAAGAGTTGTCCACAATGCTCAAGGCTCTCTTCTTAGACCCTTGTTATGGAATATTATTGTAGACTTTCTCCTTGGATAAGAACTTCTCCCTAATAATAAAACATCAGTGGTTCACAATTCTCTAATTCTTTACAAACACTTCCTTGATTATTTAATTTTTTTACCATTCTTATTTACCTACAGCTAAATTATTTCCTGTAACTATAATACAGTGTGTTACAATTCTCTTAACCATCGAATCTTGTTCATTATAATAGCCACTATTTTGACAGAACTAAAACCGATATAAGATGAAGATGTAATTAACGATGATTATTATCTAATATGGATTATCTTTTTAGGAAAATTTATGATAAATCTTCATAAAAACAACGAGTAGGTACCTACGTAACTGTGTTCTGTGTAGGAAACTTACCAAAACTGTATACCTACTTTTTGTTCCTAATTCTGTTTTGGATCTTTCTAAAACGGTTACATTTACTATAAAAAAAATACCCAACTACTATCGGAGTAAAAATGCAAGGCCTCTGACTTTAGAAGCTTCTATCTCAGTAATTAGCAATCATAATTTAATGAAATAAAGTGCATTTAAAAGATCATTTATTCCTACAAAAAGGTGTACAGTTTTAGATTTTTGCAACACATCGTTAATTTTCTGTATTAATTTATGTGCGAAAAAGCGCTAATTATGACTCAAATCGCACAAGCGCTCGACTTTAAAAATTAATTACGGCTATATTATTGAAACTGAGTGGTAGATACTTATATATTTGAAAAATGTATACTTTTTTGTCAATGTGAGATGCTTTTGAGGCCAATTGGTTTATTAGTCTTAAAGCTATAATGAAAAAACGATATCTTATGTAACTGAGTACCTGATAGTTCGATATTAATAATATTGATAGTAACATAACAAGGTTAAAGCAATTATATTGTGGTCTAACACGATTCACAAAAATAATGCCATGTATACATGTTTTGTTTAAAAGAAATTTGGAAAAAGGATGGATGGTTGGATTTGCGGGGCGAAGTGCGGTATGAGCTGGACGATGGTGTCGTACATTATTGCTATGAAGCGCATGGTTTTGTACAATGCTAAAGAATAATCACATTGTTGTGGTTTGCCGCTCACGATTTACGATGTTGTAGATTACCTCTCGCAGGAATATGTGCGTCTTTCTTTCGCGATAATTATAACATCTATGTACTTTGGTTTACAAGAAAACAAATTTTGTTTTCAATAAAGCAATAATGCAGCCCGATTTGAGTAATACAAATTTAGCATTTAAAACAAGAATTTTTCTTTAGTTACCGTATATTGCAAAATAATCAAATTTTCGATTAGGGCTTATAAAACCAGTTAATTATATGAATAATCAATATTTATTGACTGTCGACTTTTGAGAAGTATGTGTGCTACAACATTTGTAAATTTGGTAACAATTTATGAAACAATAACAATTTTATGATAAGTTAAAACTGACCGTCAGCCAGGAAAATACTAAATACAGCGTTTTTATTGCTGTTAATTAAAATAAAAGTTAAACAACTGATTCTATCAATTTGATTTTTACACAAGTTAAACATATATAAATGACTAATGTACTGCCCAAAAATGAAGAAATTTCACCCCTCAGTTTTTTCGTTATGACCACTTAAAGTCAGAGGCCTTGCATTTTTACTCCGATAGTAGAGAAAGAAATTTTAGAAAATTGTGTAAGTATAAAATATTTATTTTCATTCAAGCTTCCACGAAGTATTTTATTTGTAACAATATTCATTTTTGGTTTATTCGTGTTTTTTTATTTTCAACGTACAAAGTTTCGAAGAACTTTTTTTCCTTACAAATAAAATATTTATTTTCTACACCCTCTCTGTTTTTGTAGCCACGTTTCTATTACATAAGATACATAAAAACGGTGTTTTTGTTTGTACAAATTGTCGAATTAGGTGTAATTTATCAATATTTGGTAAACAAAGGGATTACTATGTACATATTAGAGTTCCATCATTGACATTAGGTGTATTATTTTATCATTCAGTAGGTGAGTTTCCTTTTACAAAACTATTATAGGCATCGATTTGGCCTCTATTACTTCCTTTTTCCTGTCAATAAGATACGAGCATATTTGCTTTATAATTTTTGTAATTGAACAAATGAAACATTTGTAGGTACTATCCTATTATATATCTACTCGTTGGTACTATTTATCCATATATAGTTCATAGTGGCACAAATTAGTGCATGTTTGATCTTTGATTACAGTACCTAATAACATTAGTACGACTTATAAAAATATTATACCTATAATTTTCTATTTGCACCTTGCACCTAGAAAGCTAAAGCTACTGGTATAAAAATAATGAACATAACGTCTATTTTGAGTATTTCTACAAAAAAAATCACATCCAGATACCGTTTCTGCCATCTAGTTTAAAATTTAGTCACTAAAATGAACTATACAATAGTTTTAAAAGGAATTTGTACACGCACAAAAGTTTATAATATAGGTGAACAATAACAGATGGCGCTAAGTGTACTAATGAATTCAACATTTTGAATAATATATTCTCATTGTTTTTGTAGTGTTCTGTGGTTTTAGTATTACCGTATTACAGCACTTATGCAGCTAATCGTATTCTTCTTCAGATATTTTTTAAAGTTGATATGAATGCGATTTCCCTCTAATCAATTTTTATATCTGGCCCCCCTTCCAAAATACTGTCTACTTTTCGCTTTGCAGTCCGTACAATTTTTTCGAAAGATAAGAAATGCAGTAATTAAGGGGTCGTGATGACAGTAGGTATCAGTGGCTTATTAAATTTTTTGAAAGTGGATATGCTTCGTTCCTGATGAAAACAAAAGGAAACAAATGATAACTGCTTAGAGATATTTTTCGAAATTGTGGGATGCCTAACACACTCCCAAGAAATGATTTCCCAAAATTTGATTCATGGATAGATAGATAGATAGCCCTTTATTTTGTTATAATAAAAATCGAAACAAAAGAATTCTTATTAACTACTTAATTAACAACGTAATTTCAATTTAAAAAAAAACAAACCAAAAAAAAACATAACTTTCTCCTCAACTGACCCTAAATCTATTCCTGGCTCTTTGGCATCAGCTTATCTCTTCTCTCCATCACCCCCTTCATCCACCCCACTCCCAACCCGTTCCCACCTAAGATCACCTTTATTCCTCTCCCCTCTTCTCTCAGCTCTTCACACTCCCTCATCAAATGCCACACACTCTCTCGTCCCTTACCGCACATTCTACACACCTTTCTCTCGTCCTCCCACCAGTATCTATTCTCGTTCTCTTCATTTCCACATCTAAACCTCGCCACCATCTTCTTCTCCTTCATCTCCATTTCTCCCATCAGATACTCGGCCTTTCCTTCTTCCATAATTTCCTGATATCCGCCATTATATCGTCTATTACATATTCTCGCTCTCCTTTCCTGAGCTTCCACATCTTTATCCCTTCTTACCAACTCATCCACCATATCTCTTCCCTCCTCTCTTCTCCCTTCTATCTCTTCCCTCGCATAACCCACTCTCTCATAGAACCGTCTTCTCTCTTCCTGCCCATACCTTATCCGTTTTTTGCCCCCTCTCTCATGCACTCCTTTACTCCAACAATATCTTCCCGCTTTCTGATCATCTCCTCATATTTCACCGCCCTCTCACCTGCCCTTATCCTTATTTTCTCTAATTTTACCTCTTCCGCTACGATATACCCTGGTGTCTCCCTGTCCAACCCTAATGTCCACCTCCAGTACTTCTCCTGAATTCTTTTTATTTCTTCCCAGTCCTTCCACCCCCATATCTCCGCCCCATACCCCATCACACTCTTTACCAACTTGTCAAACAACCATCTTCTCTTCTCCATATCCTTCCCAAACACTCTTTCCCCCAAACCCCACACTTTCCCCACTATTCCATTACCCTTTTTCGCCAATTCCCTCACATGTGCCCCATCTTTATTGTCATACCGCACTACATACCCTAGGTATTTCCACTCCTGTACACTCTGTAATTCCTCATCACCCCACCACCACTTTTGCTTTATACCCCTCCCCCGTTTCTTCTGACAAATCATTATTTTAGTCTTTTTCACATTTGCTTCTAAATTCTTCCCCTCTAAATATCTCTTCATTACCCCAATTAACCCCCTCATCTCTTCCTCTCTGTCTGCCATCACTACCACATCGTCCGCATACGCTAGCACCCACACCTTTATCCTTCCTATCACCACTCCACCCCTTTGATGTCCCCGCAACACCTCCTCCAAATCTCCAATATATAGAGAAAATAGGCTCGGGCTCAACGGACATCCCTGTCTCAACCCTTTCTGCGTCCAAAATCTTTCTCCTTTTTCCTCCCTCACTCTCTTCACGCACCTTGTTTCCTCGTACACCTCTTCCATCGCTCTCACCAAGCCCTCACTTATGTCGGCTTTCCTCAGTACCTCCCACAGCCTTTTCCTATTCACATTATCGAATGCAGCTTTGATGTCCAGGAACATCACATACATCTTCCCCCCTTTCCTTTCCAGCACCCTATTTACCACTTGCTTCATCACATATATATTATCCACCGTCCGCCTTCCCTCCCTGAAACCCGCCTGCCAGTCCTTCACTAACCCCTTTTCTTCTATTTCCTTCTTAAGTCTCCCTCTTAATATCTCGGCATAAATCTTATACCCAGTGTTGGTTATGCTCACTCCCCTATAATTTCCCACTTTGTTCCTTTCCCCTCCCTTGTATACCGGAAGTACCCTTGCATCCCTCCACTGCTCCGGGAATTTGATTCATGGAAAACTACACTATCACTATTTCGATCAAAGTACCCAACATAGACAGCTATAAACCTCGCATAATGCCGTCACTAAATAGGTTCATGAATGAAGAGGAAGAAGAACATAGCAGAGCTACGTCTGTTACGGATAGCTATTATCAGTTCACTACTGCATGAAACATACCGGCGGCGGCGCCACCAAGTAGCAGAGAGTTTACAAACTTCATAACATACACCAATAATGGGTTCAATAATTGTGATTTTGAAAACCATTGAAATAATGTCATATATGTTTAAATACAAACTCGCCGGAGTTTAATTAATAACCGCTCTTCTGGTGTCTCCAATGTGTCCTTTTTTCCAAATTCTGTCCGATATTAGTGATATGCGTTTCTGGCGTAGGATTTACTTTCATACGCAATATTCTGCGCTTTTGGTCTATCAATTATTATTGCACCACATCTTTGAACCATATATATGTAAAGACTGGTTTAATCATCCTAATGTAAATCCAGTGGGTCAGCCCACAGAGGGTCTATATCTAAAAACGCCCCTGACATCGCCCGATAGTTACTGATGAAGGATTTGATTGTGCGTATGGATTTCGCCCAGGTTTTGATGTGAATACGACTATCGTTTCTCCATGCCAAATGTATGTATCCCAGGACAATGCTCTTAGTATCGTAAATGTGTGGAAGTTAACAGGTAAAAGACTTGTTGTAGTAAAGTAGGGAAAAATGAATACATCCTTTGAAATTCTTCACTGTCCACATAGTTTTAATTAGGTTAACCAATCGAGTCTTTGATCTCGGAAATTGAAAAAAAAACTCCAAGGTATCCTTCACGGTATCTGCATAATCACCCTCCGTTTATTGCAAGGAACCGTTAATATTACCTCTGTTCCTCTCTGTAAAGATCTTTGGAGTCTGGCACCTTCTGGAATTTGCTCAATTTCCCACCAGTACCTCCTCAGGAGTCTTCGTTTTGCCTTAATAATGGTCTTATTGTATTCGGTGATTGTAGTTTGTTATGGACACTACTCCCAAGTGCTTTTTTCATTATTAAAAACTTTATGGTCTGTACACGCAATTGGGCATTGTTCTCGAGGTTCTCCTCTCTTTCGTGGGACAGCTCACAGCTTGCGTTAATAGATACACGAAGGTTTACTTTCATGATCTTTAGTTTCGTCAAATCTTTGTACCTATCACATGTTGATATGTTGCTGTTTCACAGCGGAACTTCCGGCAGCAATTTCTTACTAACTTGCCCCTAATAACATATTTTTCATATCAATACGGCTAATTTTAGGTATAATAAACCGTCCTTCTGGAATCTAGAGGTATTTTATCACTTCACGAAACACACTCTTTTCCATATTTTTTCAACCAAACCATAGAAGCTTAAAAACTTTCCTATTACAGCAGCCACTTGCCAGGCCAATACTTTTAGCCATGGAGTGCTACCTACATAGTCTCTACTTTCTACTACCTACATCATTGAAGTACGTAGCTATGTTAGATGTTTTGGTAAGTTTGATATGCGTTCGTGAAGGCCGACCAGGTTCTGATTTCAAAAAAAGAAAACAATGCTGTGCGCAACATGATTGTAGAAAATCAGCATGCGACGTCCGTTCGATTTTGAATCAACAATTAGTTGTCAAAAAGATCTGAAGCTTAAAAAGAGGCTCGTGTTAGGCAATGCTTTTTTTTATCGAATGTCAGACCAAGAACACGTGAACATCGATTTTCATCCCTTCAAAAATCTGTCGAAACCTTTGAATACCATGTTTCTGAGATTCCAAATTCAGAGTGAATAAATGAGAATATTTCCTATTCCCAGTTTTCGAAACTACTGAAAAGGTGACCCCAGTATTAGGGTGCTACCACACCATCGGTGTTGCGTTGCGTTAACTGTCTGCATCTCCATCCCCAAAAGTTAAAAAGCTGTCTTAGCCCAAATCTGCTTGCAAACAAATTCTCCGTTTCTTCATGCCGATTTTGGATAGATCTCATAATTAGATCTTCATCGATTTTTCTTCTTTGTAAGGACTGTGAAATTTTTCTTCATCTCATGTACTTTCCTTCTTACTTTTAGGGCTTTTTCTGATTTTCTTCTGAGTATAAGCGTCTGGTCTGGACAAACAGCAATACCCTAGAGCTTGTATGGGTTATAGGGCATGCTGGAACAATAGGCGATGAAAAAACCGATAAGTTAGTTAAAACAACCGTTTTATGGTCCAGAGCCACTTAAAGTATCAACTGTAAACAATTGAATAACCCAAGACACCCAAGCCCAGCACAAGGCTAGGTGGAACTTCATGTCAAACTGCCGGCACGCAAGGGAAGCCTTCAGAGGGCCATCTCGTAGTCTGACGCGTTTTTGCACAGGGCTATCTAGAAAGAACCTGCGGCTACTAGTGGGCATACTTTCTGGTCCCTGTAAACTTAACAAGCACATACACAGCATGGGCTTGATCGATTCACCATCCTGTAGAGGATGCTACGCAGACGACGAGACGGCATACCACATACTTTGTCAGTATCCCGTATTCATCGAATTAAGACGATCCATGTTGGGGGAACCCTGGCCAGACATGGCTACGATCAGAGCCGTTTCCCGGTCTAGCGTCCTCAGGTTTGTCTCACGCCTGGGGTGGCTTGAATGACGTTGCGGGGTCAGACGGCTCTGATCAGGGAGGTAACACAAATGTCCCAAATAGGTGGCCCAAGCGCACGTGGACTGCGGACCACCCTCCCATCGTAATCCACATCCAGAAGCGTCTGATCTCGAATTTATTTATTTAACTTTATTTCCATATCAAATCATATCATCCATTGAGAACAGAACAAAAAGAAAAAGACAAAAACTAGCTAAAAACAAGAACGGAAAGATGGATATGGAAACGCGATGACGACGTTCAGAATGTCTCCTTGAAAAGTTCTGTTCTTCCACGTTACCGCATAAGAGAACATGAAATGAAAATACAAAGCAATAAGTTACAAGGGTTTTGTGTGCCCTCCTTATTTCTGTGCTGGGGCGTTTGTCATTTTCACTTTGCCTCTGTTAGCTCTTCTTCAGATACCTATTTGTTCTGATGGCATTCGCTGTTCTCGTATTGTTTGATGTCCAGCTTCGTTCTGTTGGATCCTGGTTGTCAGTTTTCTCTCAAACTTGCCTCCATGATTTGTCCTTACTTTCCTTTATTTGTTATTTGACAGGTGTCCTTCGCATAATTTTCTTGGTTTTTGTTTGTTTTTGTTCGATATTTTCCTCTTTTATTACCTTTTCTGTTTCCGCTGTTCACATGCCGTTCTTCTCCTATCTTCATTGCTTACTTTTATTACCCCACATTTTTCTCTTCTTGCCATTACTAGACTATAGTGTATATACTCTACTGGCGGCTACGCTGTTGTTATTTTCCTTAGTCTCTCTTATATAGTGATCATTACCAGTTTCCGCTTTTCTTTTGACCATATCTTTAACTAATTTCTATATAGTCCTAAGTGAATTACAAAATAGCCTTTTCTCCCTTAATCCTTTCTTTCTTTGTATGTATTATCATTTTTTACGTATTGTATAAAATTTGAATTTACATACAACCGTTGAATGATAAGTTATCATTCAACGATACAACATTTCTATTCAAATTACGAAAATTCTGCCCTCTTTCAGTAAGAATGAAAAACGTTCACGAAACATTCCTACTATACCAATTAAGCAATAGCACGTGATAGCGAATGAAGCGCCACAACGAAAACATCGACTTACCTTGAACTACAATGATAATCATTGATGTGAAAACCATTTAATTGCTCTCGTTTTTTTGTTTGTTTAAATATTAAATTAACGTCAGTGTTCAATTTGAGTGTGTGTTATTTAAGAGGTGAGTCTTTTTCTTTTACTTCTTATAAATTTAAAGAGGAATCTCATGTTACATGCACCAAAATCTATTTTTATTTTTGAAGTGAAGGATATTAAAGTTACTTTTCCAATTGAGAAAATTGCTATTTTTCATCTGAAACTATGTTTATGTAATAGTTTTTAAAGTGTTTATTGGTACACCGGTTAAATGAACGTGAATGTGAGTGGAAAATCTTCGAGGGGGTAAACAGTGATGGTTTCGGCCATATTTTTCATTTTTTCCAAAATAACGTAAACAGCAGTAAGTGCTTATTACTGATTCTTTTGTTGTGAAGGTAAAGTGAAGAACAAAAAAGTGTATTAAAGCTGAGGTCGTTGTTCCTTGATTGTTTGTAAATTAGAGGTTAGGACCCCCTCTATAATGTACCTAAAAGTTCATAGTAATTTTCATTTACAATCTTTAGTTAATCTATTATTGATACTTTACCAATAATTATTATCATTGAGTGTAACCTTGTATGTTCAATGTTTTTAAATAATCTGACCTTTCGAGAATTATGAAAAATATTTGTGCTCACAAAGTACGTAAGATTTCGTTACTGATGCTTAAAATATGTAAAAATGTTCATTGTTTTCTAAGCTTTTACCTATCAAAAATCAGGATTTGTTTATATTTTGGTGAAGGCCGTTTATCGGATTTATTTTTGGGACGAGAGACTTAACGCTAATAATAATACCTACTCCATCGTCTATTAAGTCATACCTATTTGTTTCTAATTTAATGAAAGTAGACAGACATAAAAAACTGAAAAGTTTCATATTTCCTGTACGACATTGAATAATTAACCGCAATACCACAGTTTTTTTTCTTATTAATTAACAATATAAAGTCATACGAGTAAAGCTTGACGGTTTTTTAAATTTTACCTAAGTACCTTACTTACGTAATTGATTGATATCACCAATTTGTTTTAATGCAAAAATCTTCATTCGAGTAGTTAATTTCCATCCTCTGTCCCTAATCATTTACTAAGACACTTTCGAAAGTGTTTTACCTTATGCCAAATTAACTATGTAGTGTAGCCTGTAGGTATGTCTCTATGTGAACATGATGTAATTTGAAACAATTGTTATTCATGTACTTAGTAAGGTAAATAAATTATCTGCAAACCTCTCATTAAATTAATGAGGTTTTAATGAAACATATTGGCAATGAAATATAGACAATTCACCAAAGACAAGGCTGTTAAAAAGTTAAAATCAGACAATGTTATACAGGGTTTTTCAACGAAAAGGAGCCACCCTTTATAACTTCTAACAGAATCAAAATTTGAAAAATCGGCGATACCCGTCTATAATAATATCGAGGGGGACACTTTTTGACATAAGTTTGAGATTTCATACCTTAACCCCCTGGGTCCCACAAACATACCCTTAATTTTTTTAAATGGCAACATGGGTCATGTGATACGTCATTTGAAAGGTCTTTTGATATCTTGCATTACTGCGTTTAAAATTTTAAAATCGTTCAATTCGTTTGTGAGATATTTTAATTTAAAGTTTTAGAGAACTGATATAATTTGTCGTTATAATAATGCAATATAAAAGTATTACTGACTTTTTAATTTATTTTAAGTTTTATTTCCATGTAAATAAAAAAAAGTTTAATACAATGAATTTCGTATCAATTTATCTTGACTATAAAAGCAAAAAAATAAATAAAAAACAACCATTTTGAAGAAAATTATATCAGTTCTCTAAAACTTTAAATTAAAATATCTCACAAACGAATTGAACGATTTTAAAATTTTAAACGCAGTAATGCAAGATATCAAAAGACCTTTCAAATGACGTATCACATGACCCATGTTGCCATTTAAAAAAATTAAGGGTATGTTTGTGGGACCCAGGGGGTTAAGGTATGAAATCTCAAACTTATGTCAAAAAGTGTCCCCCTCGATATTATTATAGACGGGTATCGCCGATTTTTCAAATTTTGATTCTGTTAGAAGTTATAAAGGGTGGCTCCTTTTCGTTGAAAAACCCTGTATGTTAGAATGTTACGCATAGGATACTGTCTATTGGTATTGAAGGGTTGTGCACCTAATGGCTTGGTGATGTCTTTTCCTGCTTAAACAGTAGGTAAGTACATCATAGAAAATAAAGATTCTTCTTTTACCAGAAATCTTTTAGACCCAACTACAAATTCAAGGAATACCTTTTACATCCCAATTTGTATAGCTTTTGTTTAGGTATATGCACAAAAGATTCAGTCTCAAACACTTTTAGTGTTTTAATCTCATACGGTCTCATCTGTCTAAATCTCCAATGGTGAATTGTTTTTTTCCCCACTATAGGGCCAGTTAGGAAAAATCGAGGGGGTGGTCACATGAAAATGAAGCAGAAACGTGGGAAAATTAGTAGAAATGTGCGACTTGTTGCACAAATGTGTATCATGAAAATGTGAGATTTTGCTAGATCCTGGAAATATCAGAAATATTATAAAGGTGTGTCTGCTCCTGGTTCTTTGGTACTATCGGGCCTAGTACGAAAATGGACTCATCCATCACAAAATTCGTCTCCAGTCAAATTAACCCCACAACGATTACATTCTTTACATAGGGATAGGGTTTGTTCTGATGGTCTAGGATGGTACTATCTGGTTCCTGGGCAAGGCACTGCCCTCGGCACTGCTGCCTCTGTTGTTACAAAAAAGTTCGCTCACTAAACGACCAGTCGAAGTTCCTTCTCCATTAAAACTAAATGTGCAACAGTGCAACCCTTAATATCTGCTCGAAATACATAGCCTTTGGATGCTACTTTATTAATAGAAAACAATAACAAATTTTGAGTTGCATCTGGAACAGTAACATTTGGAGTAAAATATCTGTAATTTCATTTCTTTGACTTTTGTTTTTCTTCCATCTGCCTCTACTTCCTTTTCCTGCTCTACCGTAAAGTAATCATCTAAACATAATATTTTCCACTACCAGTAGATCCCCTAAAAATTATTACAATTCGGGAGGGCCTGTTAATATCTACGCTAATTGTTTGTTACAGTTTGTTAATATTTATCAATGCAATTCAATTTGAATTGGGACAGATAAAAAAAAAGTTATAGTAGATAGTTTAAGGATTTCATAAATGTTTTATTTTCAAAAATCGATCGAGTGGTTTTCAAAATGTCTTATTTTGAACTTTTTGATCGGTCGCCATTTTATTATTTGATAAAATAGAAAATAATTGTACCTATCTACAAATGTTTTAGAGAACCGAAAGCAAATGCTGCAAGTTTTTGTATTTTTTAAATATTCGTTAAAATATGGGAGTAATGAGGATTTTTCGAAAAAAAAAACGCAACTATTACTTTGAACTGGGGCTCCAAAACAAAAATTTGAACTAAGAAAAGTTACTTGTTCTAACTGCCGTTTTCGGGTGTTACAACTTTCGATTAGTATTAACACCCTGCATAATAAGTCTGTTATATACAACGTGCCCAAGATAAGGATGAACAACATGGGGATCTTGAAAACGGTAAGAGATACGAAGGTGATTAAATTAGGGAAAAGTTGTATAATGTAGGGTATGTTCAAATGTAGTTTGCAATCGTTCATCATTGTTTATCGTTTCCGAGAATTAAAACAAAATGATTTAATGAATTGAAGTTGTTAAATTTGTACATAAAAAATATTTTCAAATACATACTAATATTAATCTGAATTTTTCTCAAAAATTAACTTCAATGTGTAATACAGGGTGTTTCGTTGCGTGCGGCGATATAAAAAAATAAAGTTGATGATGGTTTCTCGGAGACTAAGCGTCGAATAAAAAATTTGAAAACGCCATTTAATAGAATTCAAAAAGTGACAATGAAGTTTTTAAAAATCTTTTAAAATAAATGAAGAAATTACGAAAATTACCCCAAAATCGCATTTTGTTTTAAATCTCGGAAACGATGAACAATAATGAATTTTTGCAAACTACATGTGAACATGCCCTAAATTGTCTATACAACTTTTCTCTAATTTATCCGCCTTCGTATCTCTCACCATTTTCAAGATCCCCATGCTGTTCATCCTTGTCTTGGGCACGTAGTATAGGTATGTATAGGTGATATACACTGTGTCCGTAAAGTATGGAACAAATTCATTTTTAGCTAAACAGACCATTTTAAGAAATAATCCTGAAACACGTCGATTTTTGATTTTAATTTACCGTATTTTAAAATAATAATCTAATATACAGGGTGAATTTCTTTCGAGTAATGACGTCACCGCCATTTTTTTAAATGGAACATCCCCATTTTTACTC
Source organism: Pyrocoelia pectoralis (assembly GCA_036250285.1). Classification (NCBI taxonomy): domain Eukaryota; kingdom Metazoa; phylum Arthropoda; class Insecta; order Coleoptera; family Lampyridae; genus Pyrocoelia; species Pyrocoelia pectoralis. The sequence goes on from CM070080.1 coordinate 31,488,322, forward strand.
TAGCTGAGCTGATTCCAAAAATGTATCACATGTTGATTCCAATTGGTACAGGGCGGACAAAAATAAATAGTTTTGTGTACCAAACATGTTTGGAAACAGCTCATTTTTATTCTAAAAATGTAACAAACTACAGGGTGTTACCTTTAAACCAATTACCGCTAGACAACAAGTATTTTTGATAATATTGTTAATTTAACTAATAAAGAATGTTATGTGTTACTTGTGCACACACAAAACTATTGTATTTTTGTCCACCCTGTACCAATTGGAATCAACATGTGATACATTTTTGGAATCAGCTCAGCTAGAGTAATCCGAAAATTGAAACAAAATGGGGATGTTCCATTAAAAAAAAATGGCGGTGACGTCATTACTCGAAAGAAATTCACCCTGTATATTAGATTATTATTTTAAAATACGGTAAATTAAAATCAAAAATCGACGTGTTTTAGGATTATTTCTTAAAATGGTCTGTTTAGCTAAAAATGAATTTGTTCCATACTTTACGGACACAGTGTATAGGTGGAGTTAGTACATATTATATTAAATGATTGAACATTAGATTTTGCAGCGGTACTTTGTAGTTGTGGTGTTATTGTTATCAGTATTGTTTTGTTTATCGCTCCCAACATTATCACTTTCACTGTTTACTGCTTTATGAAAATTGTCTTCATTCTAAAAATCAGCATGATCACCTTTAGAAAAAGATCTGTAGATTTCTGTTCATCAAAATGATTAGTCCTTGTCACCTTTTCTTTTTCTTGTTGAATAAATGAATACCCACACATCTCTATCAAAACCACGGCGATTTTTATCGCTACGGTATTCTTTAACATGTCTTTCTTTCTCCTCATAAACGATGTTCTCATCATGTGACTTTTTCCTGACCTATACCAAAAATCAGGATATTTCTCAACCATCTCAGAAAGCTACCGTAAAGTGGGGTGAAGTCGGACAGTAGGTGTGAAGACGGACACTCGGCCCATTTCGTCGTTTTCGTCAAGGCCACGCATTTCGGTGAGGGAAAGTTGAGATATATTAGATGCAACGGGTTAGTGCAAGTCTAATATTGGTGTAGTGTGAGACGTTGTACGAAAAACATCGCTTTCGTAGCAGGCAGGTACGTATTTATAGAATTAACAGTTTTGCTCTATTTTGCAAACTCCAAAAAGAAACTCTTGCACAAAAGAAACGGTTAGAACTAATAAAATGAAACAAATTGTGAATTATTTAGTATTTAATCAGCAACGAATTCCCATAAAATAAAACTTCTTTCAAAAATTTCACGTTGGGTAAATTTGAAAAAGTTTAAAAATGACCTTTTGTAGGGGTGAAGGCGGACACCATGGGACGAGACTATCAGAGAAAAATCGGCAGTTCATTCATGAATTACACAAAAGACAATTTACGTAAGGCCTTGGACGATGTAAAAAACGGTCGCAAAAGCTTGAGAAGGGCGGCTGAGTGCTACCAAATTCCAAAGTCAACATTATATGACAAAATAAAAGCCCACAAAACAAAAAAACATGGAGGACAAACGATCCTTTCTCCGACAGATGAAGAAAAGCTGGTCAACGGAATAACTACTTTGTCTGAATGGGGTTTTCCACTCACTCGAAGCGATATAAGAGTTTTAGTAAAAAAATTTCTTGATAGAAAAGGAGTGAAGGTTGCGAAATTTAAGGATAATTATCCAGGAATCGAATGGTTTTATAAATTTGTAAAGCGACATAAAAACATATTAACTGAACGACTTGCTCAAAATATAAAAAGAGTACGGGCAGGTATAACAAAAGAGACTATAACGGACTATTTTGAAAATCTAAGAGGAATAATTGAGAATGTCCCAGCGTGCAACATCGTAAACTACGATGAAAGCAATTTAACAGACGACCCAGGAAGAAGCAAAGTTCTATGTCGTCGTGGATCGAAACGGGTTGAAAGAATAATGGATTCAAGTAAATCGAGCATCTCCATCATGATGGCTATAAGTGCATCTGGGGCTTTATTACCCCCATATGTAGTGTATAAATCAGTGCATTTATATCCAACATGGGTTGAAGGAGGGCCAATTGGAACAGTCTACAATCGGACCAAATCTGGGTGGTTCGATGGACCAACATTCGATGATTGGTTTGATCGGATACTTCTGCCACATTTTAAAACATTACGAGGCAAAAAAGTCCTCATTGGAGACAATTTAGCCTCCCATATCTCGCTACATGTCCTTCAGTCCTGTGAAGACAACGATATACATTTTGTACTGTTACCACCCAATGCCACTCATTTACTTCAACCTCTAGACGTGTCATTTTTCGCACCTTTCAAAAAGTCTTGGAGATCTATATTGACCGATTGGAAATTCAAAAACCGAGGTTGTATAAGTAAATCAGAGTTCCCTAGGCTTCTACAACAAGCACTTGAAAAAGTGGGAAACATAGAAAATAACATAAAATCGGGATTCAAAAGTTGTGGAATTTTTCCACTATGCCCAGAAACTGTTCTGAAGAAAATCCCTGATAAGGAAGCGGAAAACGTCGTTGACCAGGAGACTAATCAACACTGGATCAATACACTTAAGGAATTTCTGCAGGACAGCAGAGTCACTACCACTAGTTCTGCAACCACAAAAAGAGGTAAAAAGGTTGAAGTGGCTCCAGGTAAAGGAATATCCTTGAAGGATCTCGCTGGAAGGTCACAAAGCCTAAGCGAATGTCGAATAGAAAATTCTGATGAATCGGATGAATCAATTGATGTAGAGTATGAGGACGAATCAAGTGATCAATGCGACAATACATCAGATGAAAACGAAGCAAATCCCACAGACTGTGATAACGACAACCAAATAAGTGATATCGACGAGACTGATGATAGAATAGACAATGTAGAAGTAGGAAACTATCTTTTGGTACGATTCACTTGTCCAAATAACACTTCTGTTAAATATTATGTCGGATGTGTAACGGACATTATCATTGAAAACAACAATGTCTTCTTAGTGAATTTTTTACGAAAGCAGAGTTCGGCAAAGATGGGTTATTATTTTACATATCCCGTTGTACGAGATGAATCTGTTATTGACCAGCATCAAGTAGTTACAATTTTAACTAAAGTAATAGATCTGCGCCGCCAAAAATTCCAGTTTCCACAAATTCCAAAGAATATTAAAGTAGAATAAGAGTCAACTTGTTTTCTTTTTATTTGTTTTTTATAAGAATATATTTTTTATTTAAAGCTTTAGTTTTCAATAAAAATGTTAAGGAACAAATATTCCTATTTATTTTCTTTTTTAATAAGAAGATATATATTTTTGTATTTTTTGTTACCTACAATAAAAACGTTATTACGGAATAATCGTTTTCTTTATTTGTTCGATACAGAATTAGGTACCTACCTGTTTTTTCATATATAAATGTGTTTTTTTTTTCAATTTGTACTGTCCGCCTTCACATCACATGCAGGTCAAACACGATTCTAGACCAAAACAACGTATGTCCGTCTTCAACCCACACATAGGTGTGAAGGCGGACACTTTTTACCAAAAAAAAAGTGGTATTTAGGGTAACGTTTTAGCGAAAATTTTTTCAGTACCTTATTTCAGATGCCTCAAAGATTCTAAATTATTTTTTTCGGAATTTTGCAGTCCAGTTTTCAGAAATTATGAACAAAAATACTCGCAAATTGTCCGCCTTCACCCCAGATTACGGTACTTGGCTGTGGAATTTTGTGTATAGCTTTATGATCGTAATCAAATGCGATACATTTCGAAGATAATTTCAAATTCATCTGATTGTATTACAAGTTTTCCACATTCCGTCAAATTCACTATGACCACTTTGTGCCTGGAGTTTTTCAGGTACTGGACCATTTGGAGTTATGGAATTTGGATGTTCAAATTGTAACTCAGCATTCACATTCGAACTAAGTCTCCATCATTGTTCTGTTGTAATATCACCTTGGCCCAAGGCAGAGGACCTTGGGTTATTACAAAAACCGGATGCCATGGTATAAGGAATTTCAAAAAGTTTGTTACTAAGTAATCTTTGTTAAAGGTTATGTGAGTCCCCACTTTGGTATCAACTGACTGATTTGTAGCGCTCGTTGTACTATTACATACGAAACTGTATTTTTTATTGGACACATTCAAGGCCACCTAAAACACACATTTCGATGCAACTCTTTACTAAACTTCTCTGGGCAAGCAGCCAACAAATCCACACGTTTGTGACAAAAAATGCTTCCTTTTGTTACTTAATGGTTCTCAATTTTTGTACTAAATTTTGTAGGGTGCAATGGTAACTGCTCCATAACCTTTGCAATTTTAAGTTTGGAAAAATACTGTGTCGCGGTTCCATCTAAAATATTCTTCCAACTGTTGGCCTAACTGAATGTTCACTAATTTGCTCGAAACCTGAGACCAAACTATCCCATTTCTCTTTAGCACTGTTGCAAGTCATGACCAAAGTTGATGTCTCATGGTCTAGAGAATCGTCATTTGTTAAAAATGGAAGGTGGAGGAGCTGCAGACACATGGTTAGTACGTAGGTGATTTGACGAAACATGAGACTCTACTACTAGCGTCATCTAGAAGATTAAATGACCATTGCTTTCGAATGAACAGTTCTTTTTTATGATAGCAGTTGAATAACAGGGCACTACATTTACTTTTAATATATCTACCGTTTTCTATGACCTGGGTCTTGTTTCGTGTGTTATTTCTGTCACAACAAATGTCAAAGCAAACAGCTGTTCCCTCACGTGAGAGGCTGACATTTGTTTTGGCAGAAATATTACCCAAAACGAAATCAAATCTTTCAAACCAATTGATATTTTGACTAAATTCCCAGCATAGTTTGGTGATGGTGCTCTGCCCAGAGCTATGGAAATTCATATAGATACTATGACACCGTGCCGATTGATTATCATGTAGAAATATAATCAATAATGACCCATATCCAAACTATCCTTTGATATAGTTTTTGACTGAGAATTTTTCGTAAGTTCATTTCTTGACTAATGGGAATAAGAAAAGGAGAACTATCAAGCCGTTGGCGTTGCTCCTAAACCTTGGAAATCACGTCACATCTTGACGATATTAATTGCCAGATCGTAACATTGCTATGATATTAAATAAATTTGGGTTTTCTGGAAATATCTCTCGATAGTGGAACTTTGCACAAGAAATGAGTTTCATAAAGTATAGAGCTTAAAAAATACGTAAGTAATTTTGAAATTAAAAAAAACACTCATTTTCAAATTACGTTTTTGGATCTCCTATCTGGTCTATAGCGGCATATGTATATATCATTTTTGTAGAGAATTTGATGGAGAACAACTTTTACTTGAAACTTTTTCCTCTAAAGTTCCACTATCGAGAGATATTTCCAGAAAACCGAATTTTAGAGGGTTGAAACCCCTATAAGGGGTGTCCGCAAGGAGTGGACACCGTGTCCCACATCTAGAATTATTAGATGGAGTCTTGAAAGGAACTGTACCAAATCTCATACTTGTATCACAAAATGCACAGTACCGGTCCTTAACCGCCGCACTATAATTGATTATATCGCATCACATCTCGATCATGTTTGTGAAAAACACGTGCTTAAATTTTTCTTCTTTGACGCATTCTTAGCAACGTGAAATATGTATAGGCACAGATGTATACCTTGTGTCCCACGCTAGGGGTACCCCATGGGATTTAACATGGGAAAATTGAAATTATTTTTTTCCTGCTTCCCAAATTAAAAAATCGCAAAAATTTTGACGCAGATTTATAAGTGGCACTTAAAACGTTTCTAAAAACAATTTTTTGATTACAATTTGATAATTAATAAATTAATTACAGGCATTTGAAATTCGAAATGTTGAAGGTTTTTCGCGCATGCGATTCAGATCGGCCATTCTTCGGTTTTTAAAGCAATATGGATGCTAAAATTAAATTGTAGCCGAAGATAGCCGATCTGAATCGCATGCGCGAAAAACCTTCAACATTTCGAATTTCAAATGCGTGTAATTAATTTATTAATTATCAAATTGTAATCAAAAAATTGTTTTTAGAAACGTTTCAAGTGTCACTTTAAATCTGTGTCAAAATTTTTGCGATTTTTTAATTTGGGAAGCAGGAAAAAAATAATTTCAATTTTCCCATGTTAAATCCCATGGGGTACCCCTAGCGTGGGACACAAGGTATATCTGTGGTATAGGTTTCGGTTGGACAGACGTCCAATTTTTCGGTGTTCAGAATTCCCATTTATTAACTAGTGTATAAAAAGTGTCAACCCGAACATTTGTAACAAATAACTCTCTTAATGCTTGTCGATTTTCAATTGTATTGCTCAACGAAAATTTAGTCAGAATTCCCATTCTTCGTTTTTTATTTTAATTGTAATACTTACGTTCCAGAAACCGTTTTTCAAAAATTATATTGAAAATCTAGTAATTATGAGCAGTCGTCAATCAATCTTTTCTTTTCTGAAATTTGGCTTGGAGTAATTGCATGGTGGTGGTGGTGGTATTAAAAGAAGTTTTCAGCTTGTAAAAGTGTTTCAGTCAACAATCTTTTTAACAACGGTGTTAAGGTCATTGTTTGGAAAATTACCTATCACAATTGTTTTGATTCTGAAGTTTTTTTGCATGATAATTGGCGAATTATAGAGTTCACGTGGTGTGTAATGATTTTACACTTTACTATTCAGTATGTACATATTCAGCAGTTTAGCGGTGACGTACTTACTTACTTTTATTAGAAAAATAAATTATTTCGCCATTTAAAACAAAAGAAGGTTGATTACCCTTGTTTTTAGTCTTTTTTTAAGTTAAATTATCTTGACTAGAATATTAGGAGTTGAGATTCGATTCAAATTAAGCAAATCGCAAAACGAAGACGCGAAGTTAAAGCTGTTTTCTAAACATTTTTTATATTTCTATGTAAGCTGTCTTCATTTTTCACGTCACTATAGTACATTTACATTTCTAAAATTTGTTAGACAATGCATTACATTTTGTTAGTGAAAGAAATTGATGGAATTTTGACAGCTGTATGCATTGCTATGAAGGTGGTTCGAACCAGGCTATCTTTTTGAGGGAATTGATTAATTTTTCGCTTTGATTGCAAATTTCAAAAATTGTGGCCATGATTTTGTTGCCAAATATCTGATAACACTGATTTTGATTTTCTTTTTCATATACTATGGTCCGAATTTCGAGAACCATGTTTTCCATGACCTTGCACGACAGCATTTCTCACTACTCTTGGTCCTCCACGTTTAGGAACGTTCCGGACGTATTTAAGGAAATCGTTTCAAAAATTCATTAATATACTTTCTCGCGCCTTTGCTTCCTTTGTTTAATGACAGTTTCGTGTACATGTAACTAAACCAATTAAGCAACGAATTTGCTTTTCACCTATCACGGTTTGCGATTGTTTTTCTTCGTTAATTAATTATACCTGCAGGCCATCACTTGCTCTTCAGGAAGAGTCCTAGGCAATGGCTTGTGTCTTAAGTTCCGGTAAGTTGGCTCGAGACACGTCGTTTTTAAGTTGACATATTTATTCATCTTTTCCAAATATTTGCTCTAAATACCGGGTGTTTGTTCCTTTGTTATGTGAAATATTATAATCGTCCCTCAAGGAATGCAATTAAGGAAACAATACAGACAGACCTTGAAGTGAACCGACGTTCATTCCTGAAAACGGCCATAATTTTAAATGTGTTTTTTAATCATTGAATAATATTTTTAATGAAGATTTTTATAATGACAAATTCCTATATGTATATGGCGCCCAAAATAAAAAGTATAAAATCTAGAAAGTGTAGAATTTGCTTCTAATGATAAATAAATAATTAAAACAGCTTTTACAGATATTGAAAATTATTAGTTGGTGTTGAAGAAGAGGATCAGCTAATTATCGAGGCTGGAGCTTATAATATAAGCGCCATTGTTTTATTATACAAATTACATGAAAAAATTGGTGAATTACAAATCTTACAAATCTGACGTTTCGCTCCTTCTAAGAGGGCTTATTCATAGAGTAACTTTATTAGTTTGCTGCTTGTAGAGATGAATTTTTTAATGAAGTTTGCGCTGTGTTACAACATCACCCACCTCCTCAAACACATCACTAATAAATATGGACAACACAGCGCAAACTTCATTAAAAAATTCATCTCTACAAGCAGCAAACTAATAAAGTTACTCTATGAATAAGCCCTCTTAGAAGGAGCGAAACGTCAGATTTGTAAGATTTGTAATTCACCAATTTTTTCATGTAATTTGTATAATAAAACAATGGCGCTTATATTATAAGCTCCAGCCTCGATAATTAGCTGATCCTCTTCTTCAACACCAACTACTAGTTAAAAATCCAACAGCTAAAAATACTACGTATTATCGTCATTGAAAATTATATTCTTTTAATTTATTACCGAATTATGTGAGCGTGATTGTTAAAGAAATCTTTTCTTTGCGCGTGAACCCTTGAATTATAATCTTTCATTAGGTTTTTTTTTTTTTTAATTTTTATTTGTAATTCTTTGGATGATTTTGTGATTTGTGTTTCTGAATTTGTGGAATTGTGGATAAAATGTAGCAACGCGGCACAGATCCCATAGTATTCTTGTACGCATTTAATGAAAAAGGAAATATACAGAGTGATGATAAGTTCCGAATAAAAGGTATAATTTTGTCATATGTCCTTTTTAAATCAATTACTTATGTTTTTTGTTTTTGAATGATGATGATGAACTAAGTAATGCAGAACTGCGGAATCACTCAGTAGAGTCCTTTGATACGGTTCATTTTTTGTACGAAAAATTATAAATTTTTTTTCTTTTGAATATTTTCTTCTTTGTTTAGTATCACACATTCGTTTCGGTCTAGTTAATTATTTGAATGGATTGTGTAAGCAAGTATTTTTTTCGCGAATTTTTTATATTTAAAAATCTACCTATTGTTTATCCATCTGGTAAACTATTCTGCGGGTAATTGACCTAGGAACCTCGCACTTTTAGCAATAGGTACATAGCCTACACCGTGCATGCGAGAAGAAGAGCCTCTCCCACAAATTATCTCGTGGAGGGCTGTTTTGACAATTGAAACGTTGAAAGCAATAAATTAATGAACACATCAAACCTTCCCCATACTTATTTATTTTAAATTATTGAAAACGGCTGTTAGACGAGTTTCGACCTATTGATCATCCTCAGACTTAATCGAAGAAAAATTATGAGTTGATGATTAAAGCTTGAGATATCCAATCCAGTCAAGTCATTGTAGCTTTGCCTCTGTCCTCGAGGTACGCACTAGCAAATCTCTTGTCGAGTCTATTACTTCGGTTCTGGAAGTAATACTTCATTTGTTAATGTTGATTTTCGATTCCCTCTTTTAGAGCTTATTATTAATTTTATTTCAAAAATGTGTATTACGACCACGATGTTCGACACTTTTTTATGCTGTTACGGTAGATTGGTGAGTTATCGACAATAATATGCATGGTTATGAGTTATGACGATGTATTTATTGACTCATTAACATAGTACAGAACCAAAAAAAACGTGCCTAAACCAGGCGCCGCGCCGCGCCGGTACGAAACTATTTATAAATGATTCTAACCAAAACCACAAGGCTTTACTCAGTTTAAGCACTAAATCAATATTTAATGTCACCTGCGCTGGGTTTTCCTACACTGAAAACAAGTTTTGGTGATTGCTGCAATTTTTAACATGTAAATGTTACAATTTTAATTGTTACAATCACATTAAACATATGGCCATTTCCAATTAGTGATCTTGGCCTTCCTATTACTACTTTTGCCGTGTATTGTACTTCAGAGAGGGTGATATAGAGTGTCTTTATCTTTGGTGTTGTGTCCTGCGCATTTCATCTGTAAACATGTAATCCGTTAGCTCTAGTCTAATATGGTGTCTTCAATAAACTAAAATACATAAATGTGGGGGGACGGTTGGGGTATTAATTAATTACTTTCATCTTTGTCATATTTTTCACCCCCATTTTGAGATTTAACCTAAAACCAATGGATTTCACGAATCATGAAACGATAGGAACCTCTATACTCACTGACTAAGAAAATTTTGGTGACAGTAATGTCCAAAGTCTTAATTTATACATAAATTTCTGTGGGAAAACCTCGGGGAAAATAATCCAACGGTTTTAGGCGATGACGCATAAGTAAATTTCATGGTTGGGAATCCTTCTGATAACTCGCTTCATCCTTTCGTTCTAACATGGTAATAGAACCACAATTTTTGTTTCCAAAATTTCTTTGTTGTTTCAAAAACAGTTTTTTGTGATTAGCTTTTAGTAACATTCGTAAGAATTAAAATTCAAGTTACATGGTCTTGAACTAATCCTTGGGAAATTTTCCTACGGGAAACTTTTCAATTTCTGTGCCACATTGAGTATGTGTTTCGAAAAAATACGCTTAGGCTCCGCAAGCCATGTGCACAATTTGTATTTGTATTGATTGTTTGATGGTGCTATAATTGAGGGTGCCCTAAGATCATCAATTAACCTGTCCAAATCGTGTTTTATTATTATCACTATAATACGTCATAGGTACCTAACTAATTTGAATTGAATTGAACACTTGCCATTAAAAAGCAATATATTTGTTAATGTTCATGATTTGCATTTGCAAAGTGCACGAAAAATTACACGTAATTTCTGAATACATTCCACGTGCTGTATTTGCCCCACCTTCCTCTTTAAGTGATCGATGTCCTCAAAGCATAACCCCGTGCACTCGAAAAACATATAAGGAAAAAACAGTTTTATTTAAACGCAAATTAAACAATTCAACTGCTTTTTTTGTGTTCTTTAGTAATTTAATGCAATCTTCCTGTGCATAAACCTAAATATAATTTTCTCCACTTTGTGTGTCGCTTTAATTAAAATCTATTCTTAAAGACGTTAACCCGATTTTCTTACTATGTATAATAAAATTTTATAGCTTCACCTCTGTACTTACATAATATCGCTCGATAAGTTCCTCCATAAGGGTTAAAGTTGATTGTTTTTCATTGATAAGAATGAAATTTGGTATTCAAATTAAATCAAAAACGTATATATGTATAATTTCAAGGAAAATTGGTGATAACGCTTAATAAATTGTATATACAAAAGAAATTTCAGTGGATGAAGGTAAATACGTGCACTTGCTCGAGTTTACGTTAATTAAATAACTGCAGCTATTTATGTTTTCATGCACGAAGTGCATTTCTACAACACGTAAATGCTCGTACAATCAACGATTTTAACATGAATGTGTTCGAACTAATTTTCTAACAATGTTTGATTTAAAATTATGTACCTATGGTCAATAATGTACTAATTACGTACTCAGGTCGATTTTAAAAGAACGATACGAAATGAAAATATAGAGTGGTGACTCGGACAACGCACCATAGGAATTTCCTATGTGTATTATGCAAAAACTACACTCTTCTGACACTGTGGACATTATAGTAAATTCGTGTGTAGTTCATTTGAAATTTGCTCATCCTGTATAATATGGAAGCATGGAAGGTAAAGAACCTGGAAAGGTTTAGTTCACATTTATACTGCTGTGGTGTATTCAGTACATAATATTATAGTAATGGAGAAGGGACACGTTGTCCACAACCTCATAAAAAGAAAGTTTTGATGATCTAGAAAGGCATCACTCGATGCTGCTCATCTAATCTAACATATTCGAAAATGTCCGTTGACATTATTTCATACCCGTTTATCGCAATAAGGTGGAGCACCGTCTTGCTGTAAAAATCTGATTTGTCTTATCGAAACTGAGGCAGTAACTTTGTCCCTAGATAGAAAAATAAGGGCTTCATGAAATTGTGCCGATTATTTTCAAATTTTGCACTGATTATTATTTTTTAATTTTGAATAGTTTTTCTTAATAAATTTTTGCTCTATGATACACAAAAAGGTACTTTACCTGCAAAGAAGATAGTTTTTGTTCCACGATTAAGGCGACTTTGAATTAAAAAAATTAAAAATATGATGAAAATTCATTTCCAAGGAAGCAGGGCAGAATCTAAAAAAATCGTTTGAATTCCAAAATTTTTGGTCATTTACACCTATATTGAACTTAATCCGTGGAGACACTGTATGAAATCCATTTGTATGTTATTTTTTTTTTCTTACATACTTACTTAATGTAATATTTTCCGCGAACATTATTATCTTATTTATGTTATAGATAGGGTAAACTTAATACTTAAAAACGTTTTTTGAATTGAAATCATTTTGTTCTGGAAATAAATGAAACGTGTGATGGATTAAATTGATTAAATTTCTTTAAAATGCAATATAATATTATTCTTATGGAATTTTACCCGATTTAGATCTTGAGATTTCTATTTCTATTCTTTGTAAGTGAGGAATTGTCAAATGGAAAATTATAATCTTTGCGTAGGTATCCCAAAATTTTTTGAGGAAGATATGTAATGTGATAGCAGAAAATCAGAAAAAACTTGGAAGCCTTCTGTAATGCTGATGGATAAATATTCATTATTTTTATGATTATTTATTAAATATTCGAAGGTTAAATATTCATATTTTGCAATCCTAATATTGGAAGTCGATTAAATTATGTAAAATTTTACTGTCTACTCTAAAATTTATAAATAAATATTAAATAACGTCGAAATTTATAATTTTAGGTATAGGTTACAGACATTATTTTCATCCATAGAAGTTTTCGCATTGTAGTTCCCTAGACGCTCGATATTACGTCAAGGAAATTATTTTTTCCATTTAGTTGACCAGAGCGTTACTACTTAGTATATTTCAATGAATTTTTTTCTTGAAAATATTTAAAATGTTAAGAAGATTTCGTGATAAAACACACTGGTTAACGCAATTTCTTCTCAATATTTTATTTTTGTTGCAATGATTTTCAAAGTAAACTTTTCAAAACTGCGCAACTTTTGTCGATAATTTCTGAATTTATTAGTGTTGCCTTCAGTATCACAACTTCCATTCGTCATTTTCTAATCTAAGTGTAATTAACAATCATCAATACCCATCTACAAGGTGCCTAGAATTTTCCGCCAGCGTACCTCAGACTTGAACGTTTAGTTTATATCTCGATGTAAATTATTTGAAAACCGTACTATATTGTTGAATTTCTACTAGAATATTGTTTACGATTAGTAATAATAACGTCAAGGCATTTGATTAGTTTCTCTTTTATATACAGGGCCAACCGCAGTGAGTAAATTATAAACGTAACCTTTTTAACGACATATATCTATCTTTATATATTGTAAATGTTTATTTATACGGCAAATACCTCTAAATAATTTATACAATTCAAGCTCATCTAACTTCCTTCTTTGTAACTTACAAGGAGAGACACGCGGTAAGGACACCTTCCTTTAAGTGCAATGGGATAATGATTTCTCAATATTTACTTTCTCCTGGAATTTCGACCTGAATACATTCTACATTATTTAAATTTCGAGATTCTTTCCATTTTTAATTTTTAATTTATGCTACTTGGACATTTCGATAGCTCAAAGAGATTGTAACCCATGATCAAAGTACGTATTCTACTCTGTAAAATTGTATAAGCAACTTGGAAGACGTCGTCGCTAAGCTAAGTATGTATCTAGATATGGAAAACTGCAAGATGGTAATGCACCATGGAACGCCTTTCATACATATATACATCACGTATGCAAATGTTTATATTGTTCAATAAATTTAGTGTTCATGTAAAAACTGAAGTGCATTTCTATTATCATTCCGTAACTTAAAGGAGTTTTACATGAAAAACGCCAATACGTCTACCCAATTTGCGCATCGAAATTCAATTTCTGTCGTTGGCGCTTTGCACGTTTCGGTAAACGTGAGAAAGGCTATATTAATACTATAAAAATAATAGTTTGACGTATCCATAATTTGAACAAACATAACTGGCGAGTTTGAAATTAATAGCGAACCTTCTTGTCTCAAAACTTCCAAATACTAGGTACCTATACTATTTTCTCTACACCTTGATCTGATGGTATTCATAGTACCTACCATCGTTTTGTTACTATCGCTCATGGTTAAATTCGGATATGGACCTCTTTTCAAAAGTATCGTATTTTTTGTTGAGTTTAGATTAATTTGTATGTCAACATTTTGTTTTGCAAATTTTTAATTACGCAAAGAATCATGTTTATGCACAATAACCTTAATTCAAGTATCACTTCGTATCTACTTTCAATATAGTATTGAGACATATACAAGAGCCTAGACACAATATTCATTAGAATGGGTGACTGTTTTCTACGGATAGGTACATAAAAGAAACAGGATTTGTATTCCCTTCTGTGTCGTGTAATAATTCGTCATCCCCATCGTAGAAATAATCCTTATTCAGTGATCTCTCCTTTCCCTCTCATCTCCTACTCCATTCTTTTGGCTAGGAAACTCACGAATGGTGTTGTATTCGAAGCACCCGCACTCTTTTATTTCGTAACTGTCTATAGTAATTCGTTATGAGAAGGCACAACAATTTTGGAACGATCTATGTAAAATTCCATAGATATCGCTAGGTATAAAAATGTTGTCTTGGCCTCTTTAACCGGTAGTATATTTAGCACATTTAGCATGGACATAGTATTGTTTGCAATAGAATCTTGGTGTCCAATAAAGATATAGCCGTCTTTCCCGTAGCAGTTGAGATGGACGACTGATAATTTTCTGGTATTGGTGACCATAGTATATTTTATTTGATTTACTACGTAGTTATAAAAAATTTAAATCGTAATAATCACACTTAACATACCATTTTAAGGCTACCTATCAAAAAATGTCGCTCTATTGATGGTAATCCCATAACTTACGATACTCCTTGAAAAATCCTAATATGAAAATAAGAATTAGTAAATTAGCATCTGGCCGTATGTTGAATGAATTTATAATTTATAAGATAATCTGAAAGTGCATCTATCTATTGCTCGCACAACTTGGCAGATTATGTCCTCACTGACAAACGATCCCAAAGGTGTCGCTGCACTGAAATCATATGAAAAGGGGAAACTGTCTCATTGTTAATTAATTAAACAAAAGCAACGTTGCATCCTTGAAAAGTTTTGCTGTAACCTTACCTCCATTTGTAACGTTGTACAGTGGAGCACCACGATACACGAATGTAGTTGAGGTCGATCACATTGGAGAAGTTGGAGAAGGAATCGCGATGCTTTTAATCCACTTCTATCACTTGGAACGGTATGTCTCTGACTTTCTTTGTGTTGAAATAGGGCTTACAATACTGGAAGAAATTTTGAATACCGGTTTTCGGTATTCAATAAAGTGAATCCCGAGATCCCGGTATTAATACCGGTATTGACTTTTTTACTGCAGAAACTATAAAAACAAAAATAAAAAACGCATAGCTTAAAAATTCAAAGTTCAAAATTCCAAATTCAAAGTATTCAAGTTATTCAAAGATGTAAATATAAAATGTAAATTAAATAAATCAACATAAAATTCAAAAATTTCGTATTCAAAATATAAATTTGAAATAAAAAATTGCAACTCAAAATATTCAATCAATCAATATTTATTATTTGTATATTTTTATTAGGAATACAATAAATATTGATTGATTGAACTCAAAGTACCTATTAATGCTAATGAATCCTGAGTACCTGTTGGGGGATATGGGACTGAAGGAAAAAAGAACTGTGGCGAAATTTAGGTGCGGGAATGAGGAGAATGAAAATAGATATTGGTGGGAGGACGAGAAATGGGTTTGTAGAATGTGCAGAGAAGGGAGGGAAAGTGTGTGTCATAAGATGAAGGTGTGAGGAGCTGAAAGAGAGAAAGGTGATTCTGGGAGAGAAGGGGGTAGGAGTGGGGTGGATGAAGGAGGTGTTAGAGAGGAGGGAAAGGGTGAAACGTAGGGGGCAGGAGTAAAGACAGTTTTGGAGTATGTAGTAATTTTTTTAGTGGTAGGTTTGGACTATTTTTACTGTTTTTTATGTATAGGTATGTTATGTTAGGTTATTATGTTTAGTTTGTGGTTATGGAGCGGGGATTAGAATCATATTTGTATATTTTTATTAGGAATACAATAAATATTGATTGATTGATTGATTGAATCCTAAATTATAATTTCAAAATTCAAATTTCAAAATTCGAAACGCAAAATATTAACTTACTGCTACTTAAAGTTAAAAAGTCTAAATTAAATGCCAAAATTGAAATTGGAAATAATAAACTCGTAATTATAATTTTGTAAATCAATAGTTCAAAAATTAAAACGTAATAAAGAAAAATTGGCAGTGCCATTTGAAAAATTAAGTTACCGTTTATAGAAATTTTATCAATTGGCGTAGTAATTTCTCCGAACACAAGAAGATTTCGGATTTAACCGTCTGGTTTACGCTAGTACATTTCATGTTTTAATAATATCGCATCGTCACGGCCTTCTAAGCTTTGTGATCCTTGCGATATTCAATTTTTTGGATACATGCGGCCACACGATTCGTTAAGTACCTACTATCTGTGACACATAAAGTCGCACTAGAATTGACCAAAGAATATACAGGGGGTTCCATTAAAAAAATGCACTTTGTATAAACTTTGCGATTCAAGTGAAAATATTTTAGATTAGTAGCCTTACCATATCCCATGAACGATATGGTCGTTAATAAACCCACAGTGTTCCATCCACACACTATTGGCCCACTCTGTATACATACAATATTTTGCACTAGTTATACTTAAATATCATTAATCCAAAATATTTTCTACTAAAATAAAATTAAATTAATACCAAAATACCGGTTTTTAATACTGCATCAATTTTTTCCGGGATCCCAGTTTTCGAAATTCCGGTATTGTAAGCCCTATTTTGAAGCTAAGAAGGGTTTTTTGGATTATTTGAACATATGACGGTTCTTTTCCAGGGGAACTGAGTAATTTACGTTGACCGCTGTTTCACGTTGTACAACTGTTTTGATCTCTATTTGACTATTTGATATCAAATTCTTATAGATTCCACGTTCTGCAAATCCGTAATATCTTGACGTCTGTGCAACAACTTGTAATCCCTATGGTACACGTTAGTAGTCGAGATGGTCTGAATCGGCTAGAATTTCAATAGCAACAGAGCGGTCACCAACATCAGTTATCCAAATCATTTTTTTTGTCAATTTCTCCAACCACTGTTTCTGAGAGTGTAATGTTTGTGTATATCTCGTCTTCATCACGAACATTTTGCACCGAAAGTCATCTCCGCGATCCTGAATAACAAGTCGTACAATGCGTATACAGAATTGGTTGTGTCCTATCGTTTACAGGTCCAGTCCGTGTACAGAATAGCTATTTATGATATGAGTGTTAAAAGTACTATTTTATTTTCTGAGTGAAAAGTTTGCGAAACGAGCGAAGCGAGTGGAGCAATTTCACGAACAAAATAAAAGTTACTTTTAACACAAATATTATACAAAGTTTTTTGTATAACTGTTCTATTTTGATAATAAAATAGAAAAATTAATACATACATGCAACTGTCATTTTGACGTCTCTTGTCAGTTAATTATTTTTTGACGTTTCAACAATTATTACCGCATTTTGAGGTTAAGTGGGCGTGTTACGTGACGCCGTATTACCTTAGTAACAAAGAAAACAAATATTGGTTACAGCTCTACTAGTGGGTAGTTTTACAATAGCTATTTATACAACTAGAGGTAAAAGCGATACTTTTTATCACCAGACGTGAAAATTGTTCATCGAGGCGAAGGCGAGATGAACAACACGTCGTGTGATAAAAAGGCGCTTTTACCTCGTGTTTTATACAAGATTTTTTCGCATTTTGTTGCAAAATGAGTGAACAACGAACAAAATTTTTCCCGTATAAATTGCTGATGAGTCGTATCTAGACATCCAGAAGATCCGTTTCTATGGCAATTTATTTCAATAGCAATCTAGAAATTCAGAAAATCCGTTGCTATGTAAATTTATTTCGATAACAACGAATTCTTTGACAGTTTTGAAGGTTTTCGAATCAAATTTGCTATTTCTTGAAATGAGTTCTTCCGAAGATTCAGATATTGAAAACGATCCAAATGCAGATAAGTAGATACATGTTTGTAATAAATAGAGGTTTTTTGCTGTTCTTTGTCTTATTTCTCCACAATAAATGTCATTTTACAACCAGTTACAAAAAGTAAAAGCATTTTATCACTTGTTACAAAAAGTAAAAGCAATTTATCACTTGTTACAAAAAGATTGACTTTTCAAAACTACAATGACATTCAAAAAGTTGACATTTTGCAATGAAATGCGAAAAATATTTTTAAGGTAGTTCCTCCGCGGAACGATTTGCGACAGAATTTGTTCAAACTTGGCGTATACGTTATTAAATACGTTATCCAAACATTTGTGGAGTTTAAATGAGGTTTACCGTCCCTAAGTCGAGATATTTACACTTAAAATTGGCATAATTGACATATAACCCATATACAAAAAAACACCGCCCACGTAGCACATATCTTTCAAAGGCGCCCCAAAGACATTCTAAGGACTTCTATATGTCGACATAAGTCCCCAGGACATCCGAAAGACATTCTAAGAACTTCTAAATGTCCGCATAAGGCCACAGAACATCCCTTGCAGATCTCGTGTTATGTGGGCACTGACACATTATCAATTGTTCTGTCAAAACTAAATGTCAGAATTTAATGAAAAACTAAAGAATGCTAGAGAGGGATTATACGAATATTGTGAAAACATTTGAGAATTGTTTACCGTCTACTTTGAAGATATAGCCTTGAGAAACATGACGTTTTTGGTATTATTAGATATGTTTAGGCAAGCGAATGATTGTATACGCAATCTATTCCATGACAACGCGGACAGTCCAAACAAAAAGTGTACTTCCACTGGCGTGACAAAAATGGTTAATAATAGAAGTTACTATGGTTACATGGGACGAAACTTTTGGTTGAGATTGTCGCGGAGGAACTACCTTAACACCAGTGTTAATAGTATATTAAAGTGTAAGTGGATAAACAGGTCTTTAAAACACGCGCGAGTTTTCAAGCACGACGGCGCAGCCGAGTGCTTGAAATAGAGCAAGTGTTTTAAAGACCATTTATCCACGAATACTTTACCCTATTTTTTTTATTGGTTCACTTTGAAATCTGGTATTAAAATGCAAATAAGAACTAATAATGTGAAATGGTTGAATTCGTATGTGAAATCAGTATACCTTTCGTTGTCATGGAAATGAGAAAAATGGAAATTAATTTGCATTTTATTTGACGTAACAAAGTACTCCTGTCAGATCAATAACCAATAGAATTCGCGTTTTTCAAATTGGTGATGCAATCTGTCATTTTATTTGACGTAACAAATTACTCCTGTCAGATCAATAACCAATAGAATTCCCGTTTTTCAAATTTTTTGATGTTGGCATAGCAATTTTAAAACACGCGCGTTTAAAAAGTGCGATATAAACACGCTGGGGCGTTGTTTAAAAGGCTGAAATACGATACCAATTAAAAAAAGTATTTTTTGTATTCTGTCTCCAAAGTAACCATTTTGCGGACTGAAAACAATCCGCAAAATACATCTTTAAAGGACAAGTACGCTAAAGTCGCTATGACAACCTTAATGCTGGATTTTCATTCGTTTTGACGTATTTACGATATCTTTATTTTGACCTTGGAGAAAGATTTTGACTTTTTACGAATTTACTTGTTGTTGCTATAACAACTATGTCAAAGCTAAATATGACGTTTACAACTGTTCTGTACGTACCAAATTAAATTTTTATGAAATTAATTTGATAATTTAGAGAATTCATGCAAAAAAATGTTGTATGCATCACGTACGCAAAACGTTTTAGTGGATTCGTCTAAGTTTTCGGACTCGGCTTCGCCTCGTCCGACAAACTCGACTCGTCCACTAAAACATCATTTTGCGTACTTGATACATAAATAACTATTTTAACACGCTACTCTGTAAACGTCATCTTTTAACACTCTTGACAGCCGTTAAAACTGTCACTTTTAATGGCAGTTGTACAAAAAAATATTTTTGTACCATGTTTCTTATATGGAAATGTTTAGAAAGGTGTGTATGCCACTGTCTTACTACTAAAGGGAAAGTATTAACTGTGGACTACTACTTATGCGATGCGTCTATTAAATTACTATAGTGGGGGTGGATCCCACCGTTTTATCAGCTCAGTGTTATCACTGTGTTTCTGTCGAAGTAGGCTCAAAACTATCCAGAATTAAAAGTTTTTAAATTTTTCCCCAAATTTGTATCATTGCGTCATAAATAAATTAAACAATTGGTTTATTTAAGATAAATCCGTCAGTTTTCATTTTCTGTCTCTGTTCTGCTCTAGTTTTGCTAATATAATTAGTAACAGTGTTCTATGGCATGCAATGCCACGTGTGGTAGTTAAGGCTCCTAAGGAGAGCTCTGTAGTGGATATTGGTAAAATGGCCATTTTGGACGTAATCATCTAATAAAAAAAGGAAAACTACGCATAGGGCAAATTCTATGTAGAATAGTGATCAATTAATGTAAACCTTCTGGTTTCAAATGAAATATTTAAGTTACAATCTTGGTCGAAAGTTCTGAAGGAGAGGTACTGCATTTACGCAACTTTCGACCAAGATATTGTAACTTAAATATTTAATTTGAAACCAGAATGTTTACATTAATTGATCACTATTCTACATAGAATTTGATCTATGCATAGTTTTTTTAATTTTTGTTACATGATTACATCCAAAATGGCCATTTTATGACCATTTTAGCAATATGAATTGCAGAGCTTTCCTTAGGAAAAGTATGTAGTGAAGTAGTAAGAAAGTACCTACCGTATATATTGAGATAATTCAGTTCAAACTTCAACAGATTGAATGAATCTAGTGAAAATTACACCAATTAAGAAATAGTGACATGTAAATTAATTTAAAAGGAGAGGTACAGTTACAATTTTTAAATTTCAAATTTTTATATCATTTTACAACTGTTTTAGTTGGTTTGGCCTTAAAAGGTGACCATTTTGAACCATGTGCTACCTTGGCATTAGTTTTATTCATTTGAATTGCTGCTATTTCCCAGATACCGCTGGAAACTAGAAGCCGGTATAAAACATTATCTTTTATGGTTAACAAAAATGTTGCATTTTTTAATTGAACAACCACTTGTTTATTCAGTTAACCCGTGTACTTAAAACTCGTTTTATTTCCGCATTAGATGCACAAATTTGCCTGTACTTATACTCTTTCGGAACGGAGATTATCTATCAGTTATTCAGTTTCCTTTTTTCAATTTGCATCAAGTTGAAATTAGTACGCCAAAAATTTATTATTCCCAAAAGTAAACCGCGCGACACCTTGCATAGAAGACAAGGTTGATGTAGAGACCCGTTTAATTTAAACAATCTTGAATTAATGAACTAATGTAACGCATGCGTTCTTGAAATGTTTTTGTCAGGTACGATTTAAACTTGTCACATCTTTAGTAATCCAAACGACTTCTTGTCAAAATCAGCTGGTCGTATTTAAATATAGTGTGTTCAGTTTAAGTGCGTTATTTAGTTTTCGTTCAAGTGTTTTTTTCTTTGCTCGGTAAGCCAACACGACAATGAAATCTTGTGGCGTAGTTTTATATACAATATATTATATTTGCAGTAGAATTAATGAAAAAATTATAAAATAATTTTAATGTCAACGCGAGACTGATAACCTCTTCATTTATAATTTACAATTTATGAAGTGTGATTTGGGGCACATTTTAGGTGTTAATTTTAATAGTAATTTGACCTAAATTTTATAGGGTAACCTTTGCATAGTAAAATTAATTATATTGCGAAAAATAGAATTTTAATGTGGTGTAACAGTTTTTCTATAGGTTTTTGTTTAATTTGGGGAAATTACCGCGTCGTGTGGGTGAAATCATCTGTGCACTGTTTACTCACATTTCTAAAATTAAAACTAAAGGTTTTTGTGTGAAAGTTTCATAATTTTTAAAATAACTAGTTTTGTGTAGTAATCGGTATAAGCAAATTAAAATTTCGACACTATTTCAATTTTTAACAGTGAAATTATAACATAGTTAAACTCAATTCCATTGTGAAATTAAGCTGTTTCACGTTGCGCGATT
The DNA here is from genome assembly GCA_036250285.1 of Pyrocoelia pectoralis. NCBI lineage: Eukaryota > Metazoa > Arthropoda > Insecta > Coleoptera > Lampyridae > Pyrocoelia > Pyrocoelia pectoralis. Next base: position 31,510,471 of record CM070080.1, read on the forward strand.
TAAGCCTTATTTTCTATTTCGTAGATCGTATATTTTCTTTCGCAAATCTGACGAATTGTAAAGGGCACGTTTGAAAATGATAAATGTCACTTTTGCATTCGAAAATTCTGCCATAAAATGTTTAACGAAACTAATAAAAAAATAAATATGTATAAACGAACAGCAAATAAGATACTACTTAGTAGCAATGCGATATGTACTGTTAATGGAACGTGTACAGAATGACCTTTACAAAAATAACATGCATGAATACACCCTTAAAAAATCTGATGGAAACCAACTGGGAATTGACACAGATGCTTAAGAGGACCACCTTTTAAGTATTTACAAGAACTAGGAAAGAAAGAATGGAATTAACTGTGTTTTTGCTTTTCACAATATTCACCATTAAGTTTTATACACTTGTAACTGTAAGTACACATTGTGTTCAATTCAATTATGGACACCTTTTTTCCACTTTGAAGTTTGTGTCTGAAAAATCTCGAAGGCTTCAAGCCTTTAATATTTTTTGTTTGACACTTGAGAACAAAAAAAAGTCTTTAGGCGATAAATCTGGTGAATACAGATTTGTAACGATTTTCGGTCACATTGGATAAGCATTTGCTTGTACCAAATAACACGAGCCTGTTTTTGAGCTTCAGTCAAATTCGGTGGTGTAAATAAAGGGGGTGATCAGGGTGATCAATCACTCTCCATAGGATAATAATAATTCGAAAAAATTCTGGCAAGTTGCCCTCGTATTCACACTTTTTTCAAAAAATAAATATAGCACAATATTGCTGAATTCAGAAAAAATACTCTTAAACTACATAAAAAAATGAGTGCCGCCATTTTAGCTTATACCGGAAGTGACCTTATCAAAGGTAATACTAGTATTTTCGGCCTTGGTCCGAATGCAATCGATTGGCGAAAACCGCATTTCGATAACTTTAATAGTTTCTGAGTATCGAGCGCTGCAGTTATTTTTTAACAATTATTTTTTTTTACACTATGTATTTTCAAAAAATAAGTATGAATTCAGAAAAAAATACTCTTTCAAACTACATTAAAAAAACTGCAACTTTATCTTATAAAAAAATGAGTGCCGCCATTTTAGCTTATACCGGAAGTGACATCACCAAAGGTAATATTAGCATTTTCGGCCTTGGCCCGAATGCAATCGATTGGCGAAAACCGCATGTCGATAACTTTAATAGTTTTTGAGTTTAGAGCGTTGCAAGAAATGTATACGGACAGACTACAGACAGACGGAATTTTTTTTTCATATTTTGAATCTACATATTCAGAAACGCAAGATACATATGTAAAAATTTGCATAGGTCAATTTTTTTTGGAACACTCCCTTTTACTTCGTACTCGGGAAGTAAAAAGAATACTAATTGTACCAAAATAAACTCTAAAACTTTTAAAATACCGTAGTTTTTAGCTAAGGTAGTAAAGGGGCTAAAATCACGTCTTTAAGAGTAAAAATTTTCCGAGCCCCCCGTTCCCCTCGTCCCTTCAGAGTTTTGCAGAGGTGATATTTCATACCCCCGGTGGCGTCAAATTCATCACACCCCAATTTCAAATCCTACTTACGCCACTGCTCAAATTATGTTGAATCCATCGGGATCCGATCTTTGTGGCAACTAAATTGTTGATGGAAAGTCAAATGTATTGCACCCTAGGGATATTACTGATCACAACGAAATTCTGCCAACAATTATAAACAGTCGGTTCTGATGTTGCTTTATTACCAAAAATTGAACAAAGCGCATTGTTGAGGTAGGCCTTTATGAAAACCTTCGTAAGTAATCTCCATTTTTTTACAAAATTACTTGCTTCAAACCATCACTATCAACAAACTACTTGCCGCTAATTTAACAATAAAAATGTTGAAATTTTATGAATATAAAAGGTCAAGAGACATTTCTTATTCAGATGTTCCTTGTTTACAACCGAAAAATATTTTCAGGCCCGCACTGCTCTCGGTTTCGTCGTACTCGATTATTTTAAATGGAGCACCCTATAGATTTTTATATTTTTGAAATCCATATTCGATTCTAGACCAAGTTTGTTCAGCCTTTCACCTACTTAAGTCAACTCATTTAGGAGAAAATAAATGTTTTTTAAAAATTGTCGCCGAAATCAACAATCAGTAAAAAAATAATAACTATTATCATAAACAAAAGAGTGTTTTATTTCTCGATATGTTGATTTTGAACGAAAGTTGCAAAAGGGACGTACTGAATTTTTTCTAACGACCACAGAAGAACCGCCAAAAGTCGAATATTTTAAATAGAACACCCTGTATATTTTTTCACGAATGAACTGCTTTTTAAGTTAGCTTTAATTTTTGTTAAATATGTCCTATATCTAAAGGTAATAGTTTCCGAGATAATAACCTTATTTTATTTTGTTTTATCGCCCAATTCTGGCAATAAAATTAAAGGAAGCGACTAACAATAATACTATTTGTATCAGATATGTGTATTTTTGCTTGTTACGTCGAATAAGTTAATTTGAACCCTGTTTAATTTTGCCTAAAATGCCTAAAATACCAAAAACTCCGAAGATTACCGACAACCGACCATTGGCAGAGATTTATTGTAGGCCGGATGTACTTAAATGTTTTGTTCAGAAATGTGAAACCCACTTCCAAGCGCGCTGGTTGGTGGTTCTTCCACACAGCAGGCGAACGTGCGGACGAGAATGACTGTTTTGTTGTTTTTTGCAAGTAAGAGGTCTGTTTAAAAAATAACATTTTGAATTATGGCCCAACGGAGATATTTAGTGATACGCGTTCCGCATAATCTTTGTAACCACATGTCTGGATTCTGGATTGTTGGTGTACCGTGTTCGTGATATTGTTGCTTGAATTAAACGTGTTTCAGTGTGAGTGGAGAGTTTCAAATGTATGATTTTTCTTCTTCTTACTTCAAGTACCTTTTCGTTAACATCTTCACCAACTATTGGATCATCTTCCATTTCAAGAACATTTTTAGATTTTTTTCTACATTGTGAGTAGTAATCATGGAACTTGATTGATTGTTCTTTTCTTCAGAACTTAAGTAATCAAACTTGCTCTAATTTTTGGTTTGGTTTTCTTCTAGAACGATATCGAGCGTAACATGTGAGTTTCACCAAGAACTCATTTGCTTTATGGTTTTCTACTCCTTTTTGGAGTTTTTGGCACTTCCTCAATATTTTATTAATTGGTCTTGTTCTCATCATGGTGTTCGTATTCTCATGGGGTACTTAGAAAGTGTACAGAATTCTAATCCGTTCCACAAATCTTTTCGAGCTGTTTATTCAGCAAGATTTCTTCCATTAAAGGTCATTTTTATGCTAATTATCGACGACCTTTGATTTCCATGAATTCGATGAAGTCAATAATGTATTTTCATACTGGAATTTACGGTCACTAATGTATTAAATTCCATTGTATACAAAAATGAAAATTTATTCATTCCTATTAGAACCCATTTAATTTTTCATTAAAATTACACCTTTTTCAGAGATAATTTTCTCGCTGTGTCGCGCTCAAAAAGCTAAAAACGTTTTTAGTATCTTTAGATAGTTAACAATTTATCACTTTATCATCAAACACTAGCACTAGGAAAAAAGTGACATAGAATCGGCTCGAATGGAATTTCAGTGTCTAAAATTTTAATATCCTAAAATGTTTTGCGCAATTTTTGTATAGTTCATACAATCATTATACTACTATCTTACTTGCTAAAAATAACAAAGTTTTACGTAAACAAAACAATAAATATCGCAATGAATCAGTCATTCGTATTTTAAGTGTAATTTGTCAATGACGAATTCGCTCAATTACGGTAGGTATTTATTTTGGTTCGATCAAGTTCATTGATATGTATTGATAAATCTTATCTTTTCTTAGATGGGATTAAAACTTTGATCATATGGCGCTGCGTCGTTAATTATAGCTTATGTGTACTTGGAGCTGCCAAAACCAACTACCGTAAGTCGTGACCATCATTATATTGTCAACGTTAACAGTTCTAACTTTAGACATTATTGGGTATTAAATGTTATTTGTGACTGTATTGTTTACCTTTGACTCTTTAAAGCATTTCATTTGCAAAAGCGAAATACGCCGAAACGTTAATGGATGCCTCATTTCTACGAACGTTGCTCTAAATGTTGTTGGTTTTCTTTTGACGATAAGTAAGTATATAATTTGTGTTGTTTTTGGGGAAAAATGTCGCAGGATTATTCAACAAAATACGAAAAATAATTTTACAACATGAACACTATTTAAATATAGAATATATAAATAATACCGAACCATGGTTCTCAATAGCACGTAATTTGGTGTTGACTTGTCTCATCTTTCGTTGGACGATCTCTCGATACCTAATTAACGTTATCCTATTCCAACCTCTCCTGAGTTCTGGCATAATGGTACGAAGCAAGGTGAGGATAAAATATTATATCGTCGCGTCGTTCTGATGAATAGTATTAACAAAATTAAACAGTTTCGGTAAGCATCTTTGGCATTCGCGGCTTCTCCTCAATGGGAAGAGGGGGAGGTTTATTTACCCCCCCCCCCTCCACCACACCGTCACTTCACCCCTACGGCCCATAACTTAGAATGGGAGAACGCAACCATTTTAGATTTTAACAACTGTTCAATTATTCCACGATTGAAGAAGTTAAGTTTTGTTAATTTTCTTTGCCTTTGATGGAAAATAGAAAAAAAAATTTGAAATACTTTGATTTCACGAGTAAAGAACACATTGAGATTCGAGATACATTTAAATCTAAAATGGTTGCGTTCTCCTATCCTAGGTTATGGGCTGTAGGGGTGAAGTGAAGGTTTGGGGGGGAGGGGGGGGGTAAATAAAGTTCCCCTTCTTCCCTTTTACAAAGCATTAACATTTTTGATTGTCACTTAACAAAACTGACAACAAATTTTGCATATGTAATCGGAAAACTTCTTTCGGCGATCATAGCGCCATCTGTCACAAATTTCAAAAAATGTTTCAAACAAAAAGTTCCTATTTTTAACGCAGAATTCAAATCTGCATAATAAACTAGGGGGTACTATTTAAGATTACGAAGTTACCCCCTCTCCATCCACCGGGGATGGGAGTGGGGACATCCTATATTATCAAACAATAGAGCCTTAAAAAAATTTTTAGACGTATTTTTTCCTTTTTCAATGCGTTTTGTATTTCGCGAGATATTTGGGGAGTACGGGTGGTCTGAAACACCCGGTATTTGAAAATGACAAAGTATGATAATGTTGACGTAAAAACCAATAGATAGCAGTAATTATACATACGTGCCAAGATTAGTATTGGAAAATGTTTACTTTAGTTGCTTGTTCTAACAGTAAATTTTAGTGAATATGTGAACTATTTGCATGAAACATACGGTGAGCCCATTATTGCTAAATAACTCCTTAGTTGTTGAAAATATTACTTTTACAGTACTTACACATTAAATTCAAAGGTCATTAAATATTAAATGTTTGTTCTTCAAGTGAGTAGCCTTGGTAACACTGTTCACTTGCATCTCTAAGGAGGAAAATGTAACTTTCTGTACTGGTTTCATTCAAATAAATCCGCGAATTTATTAATTTCTCGTACTGTTAAGGCCCCAGGGGACGTGGAGATTCGCAAGGAAAATTGTTTACAACATTTTCACGCTTCACCTTTTTTCGGGAAATTTCTCACGTTACTATAGACAATTTTAATATGAATGTCGCAATTGTACCGTATTTTTGCAAGGTGAAACGCATATTATAATATTTAACGTAAACATCGTAAAGTAGTATTTTTTTTTCTTATTTGCGTACACAATATTTTGTTCAATCTTCCTTTGGTTTGTCGAAATATTCCGTATTTCCTAATTTTGTAAATGAACCTAATTAAAATGTTTGCCAATCCTTTCATAATCGTCCAGAAACGTGAGAGTTTTAGGTGGAAAGTTCTGAAAATTGTATCTGCTTAGCTTTTAAGACGTCAATGGTGAATTTGAACTTCGTCCGCAACCATTTTGACTGAGGAACTTTTTTTTTAAATAACAAATTTTTGATGACCTATTCTCAGTTTTTGTTTGCATAACTATTGGTGGATTGAATTAGGTTGATATTTTAAGAAATGAGGAACGTTACTATGTTGAACAAAAATTCATCTTATTCTAAAGCTGTCGAAGTGGTTTCACATCCACTGAGCACTAACAGATCGATGTCTTCACTCATTCGCACAACAGAATCATGTTCTAACGCCGAAGTACATAATATGTCGGAAGCTTCTTCAGTCTGTTCGCAACTGACAAGGCTGGATACAGATTTGGTCATATTTTAATTATTCATTTCATTTTTCCCCATGAATGGAATTGTTACTGATATTCGTTCACACTCGAAGAACGTCACAGTCACTTAAACCCAAAAAACGTGAAGGTACGAAAAATCATCTTTCCTTCAAAACCTTTCACCTTCTTTATAGTCTAGCTGCGGACTACCGAGGTTAACATTTTTGTTGATGTCGATTAACGATAATACTGGTAAGGGTTGTATTTAAAATCCAAAATGAAAGTACCTATTTACTATGTGAGATGTACTCGGCACAATTATATCTAAAACTGAAAATATTAAAACCAGTTAAAAAACTATGAATATTTCATCTTATGATAATTAAATTCAAATTACCTTATATGTATTAATATTAATGTTTAACAAACTTAGGCACTGTAAACATTCTTCAGTGTCGTTGGTTGTCTAACTTCACTTAATTTTTTATCACGAACAATGTGTGTTTTTTTGAAAGATTTATGAATGGAAACGACTTTGTAGGTGGTAATTTAGGGCGTTACGTCGTGTACGGTTTTTATAGACCATTATGTTAATAATAAATCAATATTTACAATTCATTTTGACACAATGAGCCATTTGAAGGCTATCTGGTGTAGTAATAAGTGTATATGGGTTTCCACATTTATGAAGTTACTAAAATTTTATTTCATGTATGTAGTTGCAAAATAATTTCAAAAGATGTAAAAGAACCACAAGTATTTAACTTCAAGTACAAGTAGTTTATTGGTGTAGATAAATTTGGCTTGTGACAGAGATTCGAACCTAAGACTTCTACCTCGCTGCGGTAATGCCCTAATGGCCTAATCAACTCAGCTATAACAAGCCTCCAATTGTTGTAAGGTTGGGGGGGGGGGGGGGGTTCAAGAACTTTTTTCGATTCAATATTAACCCTGATTTCTATCGCGTTGAAGGCCTCCAAAGCTCTCTTACGTCTGCTCAGTTTGGTGTTCTTCTTAGGCACCTTTCTTTCACCTGCACGCACCGATCCTGGTTTACGTTGGCCCATTCCACTGAAGAAATCTCTACGAATTTGTTTGATGAATTCCGAAATTTTCGAATAATGAGAGCAATTTACGAGGAAATTTAGCCTGAAGTAAAGAGTTGTGATGGAACGACAATTTTTCCTGCTAGTACGCCAAAAGTTCACTCGCCATTGGAAAAGACTCGGACTTCATTTTTTGGACAACTCGCTGTGACCACTGTATTGGTCGGATTTTTGACTTTTATATCTGAAAATGACCCCAATGAACCCTCACGGCTGTTATGCCTATCGATATCGCATTGAGGTATGCTATTTCTATTGTAATTTTGAAAGAATCGCAAAATCTCGCAAGAAAACAGTATCTGTCACTTTGATACATCCTAGACAGCTTGAAACATTATACTTTTTGCTAAAACTAGGCATATTAGCCGTAGCATGTTCTTACAGTCATTTTAAGACATAAACCTCCATGATCGGAGCAAAACTATGGCCAGAGCGAGTTGTCCAGAAATGCATGCCAAAGTTCAATTTTAACATGGCGTTTAATGGGAGTGTGATTATGAAATTTTGGTTACTTAGGACAATTGAACCCCTCCTTAAACATGCTGTGACATTTAGATATTTGTTTGTAGCCCCATAATTTAAAAATATTCTAGAGCGTTTTCCCATGGGTGATACGAAATTAGAGCATAGGAGGGAGCGTCATAACCCTTTTGACGAAAGGTTATGATCTAAACAATTTCGTTGGAGAATCGATCTAGAATGATCCGAAATGTGTCCGAGCCGTAGAAACAAGACCAGATGAAACTGTGAAACTGGTGGAAGACATCCGAAGCAACAGTCTTAAGGATTTTGCATGATAATTTAGGCGCGAAAGGGTGTGAGCACAACAGATTTCCAAGCAGCTGACACTTGAACAGAAATCGTTTGTCCACAACATTTGAATGGTTTGGAGAAGATGAAGACTTTCTGTTGCGCATTGTGGAAACGAAACTTGGGTGCACCATTTTGGCCCTCCCGCTAAGCAGAGGACGCTGACGGAATACTGTTGATTGAATATATGGAAAAGGACACAACAGTACATGAAGAAGCCTATGGAAACACCATTAAAAATTTAAAGAAGGCTGTGATGAAGAAAAGACGGGATTCGTGAAAGCAAAGAACGTTGCTGCTACATAAAAATCGCCGGGTGCATAAAGCACCCAAAGTGCAGCAGATTGTAGGTTCTTAAAGTTGCGGCATCCACCTTATAGCCCCGTGCAACTTCTTTCTGTTCAAACATCTCAGAGGAAGAAGATTTTCTTCCGATCATGAAGTGGAAAGTAGTATTTTGCAACCATATAGTGTTGAACAGCAAAAGTTTCACTCGTTTATAGAGAATACGTAGTGGTGAAATAGGTACGCAGAGTAAATATGGTCCATCCCTTCGTTCTTTCAATGAATGTGTTCTCTACCTTCAAATTAAATGGTGTGGAGGAAGAAGATTAACTTTTGCTGCAGAGGATAGCGTTTTACCAAAAAATATACTTGATAGAGTAATCGCCAAAACGGTAGACACTTGCGCAGAAACCAAATGATAACTTGAAAAAAGATAGAATAATGATAGGACTGAGAAGCAGACATTACAGTGCGTTCTACAAACATTTACCATTCCGTTTCGCGACATGCATCGTGACTAATGTAATTTGTTTTATTTCATCCTGTGTCACATTCTTTGATTTTCCGCACTCATTTCAGTCCGGAAAATGAAACTTTACAGTATTAACGAATATCAACCAATTACACAATTGCTGGAAACCGTTGCTAACAAAATGAAACCGTTGCTAACAAAATTGTAATTCACAGACTTAATGATTGTTGTGACATTTAAAATTTTTTTTAGTTTTTTCAAACAAAATTGCTCACAGGATGAAATAAAACGTTATACGATATACGTCCGGTAAATATTTCCACAATACTCGTTTCGAAATTCTTGACTCGGCTCCTTCGTCGCCTCGTCCAGAAACATCTCACTCGTTACTGTAAAATCTTATTTCCCGGACTTATAACGTAATAGTAGTTTACGTAACAAGTCCCGAAAGTGATCTTTTACTGGACAAGTAGGCAAATTAGGCGAGTCCTGCAAGCCTGCGAGTCCAGTAAAATCACTTTTGGGACTTATTACGTACAATATTTTTTTAAAAATCGGCCAGAAACGGGCTGAACAATTGACCGTTCTAGGCCGGAAAGTAAAAATGAGTCCGGTAAAACCTTTTGCCGGACTATCACAATAACTTTCTGGCTCGGTCCGACAAAATGACATTTTCTGGCCTAAAAATAAACCGGAAAGTACTACTTTCTGGCCGATTTTAAAAAAATAACTATACTTGACTTTTCAACGATGTCACAATGAAAATCTAACATAACCTCATATGTAACAATTCGCGGTTAAAAGAAAAGAGATGTTTTGAAGAAACGATATTTTTACAATGATTGTTAATACTCTTTTGACGTCACTTACTTTGCGCAGCTTGATGTCTTCCGTTTTGGCGATTACTCTAGTCTTTTCTGCCACTTTATTTAAGTATGTTTTCAAGATAAAATAGGCCACTTGGGTTGGGTGCGAAACCTTTCAGGACCAGTTTATCACATTGAGGAACAGTATCTTAAATTCCATTCGGTATTTTCGGTATTTTTTTTTGTCTCTACTGACTTCTGTGTTGTCAACCAACTTCAAAAAGTTGGTTACTAAATTCGTCCGGATGTCTGTGTGTGCGGGTGTGTGTGTGTGTCTGTGTGTCTGTGCGTTGGTCGATATTACAGGGTTTAGAAAGCTGAAAGTGGTGTCATCTTATAGGAAATTCTTCACTGATTCCAAATCGCTGGTAAATTTTTTGATCGGATCACCCGTTCGCCGTCGGGACGCCATTAAAGTCAAAATATACACCCTTTAATATCTCGACAACACGTCCAATTACAAAAAGAAAAAACTACGTTTCCTTTATTGGTTGAAACCTATTGAGTCATGATACGTAAACATCACCCTCACCCCTCCTGTGGGGTGGAGCGGGGGTGAGTTTTCAAAACTTAAATGGGAACACCTATTTTTTATTACTTTTGGATTCTCCATAAAAAACGATACTCAAATTGCAAATTTCACCCCCAACTGTAACCCCTTTTTTGGGGGTGGAAAGGGGCAAAATTGCACATCCGCAGAAAAACAATCTTTTTTTTTACTTTTTTTTCCTCTAACATTTTTTCGTGATTTACAAATTGTCCGTCACCCTCTCCATTCCCATCTCTCTTAAGGGTGGGAAGAAAAACAATGACTCATTTGTGCAGAATCCGGCGTGGTTGTGTGTGAGGTGGGGAGGGGGGTAGTTATATACATATACAGGGTGAATGAGACCACCCGTATCAGGCTTTTATTTAAAGAACGGTGAGTCGTAGAGAGGTGGGGTAAAAAAAGTGATTATAAAAGCCATAATAAAGAATCGAATGGTGATATCATTATTTCTCGGACAAGTCAGCATTCCTCCAGAAGGCCCCCAACTCCAAAATTTTAAATGGCACCATAAGTCCAAAAAGGTATTTTTTGAAAGATTGTTAAAAAAGAAGAAAGTTTTATAGGAAAAATTATTTTATTACTGCCACCCCTTTTAAGTTATATTCGACTAAAGTTGTTAAATTTGAAATTCATTGTTAACAAGAAACATTGAAAAGTCGACTTTTAAAATCTAGTTACCAATGTTACATGTGTTCAAAATATCTTCCATTTACTGCTAAGCACTGTTGAGCTCTTCTAGGTACATGGTACACTATCAGTGGCTCTAATAAGTACTTATTGAAAGGGAAGAACACATGTAACATTGGTAACTCGATTTTAAAAGTCGACTTTTCAATGTTTCTTGTTAACAATGAATTTCAAATTTAACAACTTTAGTCGAATATAACTTAAAAGGGGTGGCAGTAATAAAATAATTTTTCCTATAAAACTTTCTTCTTTTTTAACAATCTTTCAAAAAATACCTTTTTGGACTTATGATGCCATTTAAAATTTTGGAGTTGGGGGCCTTCTGGAGGAATGCTGACTTGTCCGAGAAATAATGATATCACCATTCGATTCTTTATTATCGCTTTTATAATCCATTTTTTTACCCTACCTCTCTACGACTCACCGTTCTTTAAATAACAGACTGATACGGGTGGTCTCATTCACCCTGTATATTGTATATAGTATATGCCATAATTAGTTACAGATTTGAAGTTGGTTGAAATTAAAATTCTATAAGAATTTGCGCCTTTTGATACTTGTTTGATTCTGTGACCAGTTTTGATGAAATCCACATGACCGATTTATTGCTATGAAAATGTTCTTGTTGTTTTCAGATTGAATGGTTTTTGTATGCTTGAACTAATGTATAGATTTTTCAAATATTTTTTTGAATTGTTGGGGTTACTTACAGGAATTTCCTTTAGGTACCTCTGTTATTAGTAGCGTACCTATATTTTGGCCTCCACCTATTCAGCAATTTGATTAATGTGTCCCGGTATTAAGTGTGCATGAAACATAATCTGACTCTTAATTGCTCATCTTCAAAGAAACGACAATCGGACTATTTTCCGTATGTTGTTCCTTCCTAATTATTTTCATTCAATTAGATTTGCCTGTATATGCAAATATCGATTACGTGTACGTTACGACATGAAGAATTGGTCCATACAAACGCTATTGAAAAGTAGCCGTCCTTCATATGAAATATTTTAATAAATAATTAATTAATTAATATTATACTAATGTCGTTCTTCGAGAAACATTGTTTTGACTATCACTGTAAGCAACGCACACGCACTTTGAAAATAGCGGAAAAATGAGGATTTTCCCTTGACACTATCTATAATTAACTAATATTGTCGAAAGGTATGAAAAGTAAAATATTAATCATCACTAAATTGCGAAGAGGAATCGTTGAACCTTCAAGTATAAAAACAATGTTGGCACGTGTCGATTTTTTGTTTGGAGATATGACATACAATTTTTTATTGAAAACTCGCAAACTGGTAGTTAAATGTCAATAATTATGACGTAAACAAATACGTGCTTCCTCTTAAAAAAAAGGAAGAATAATATCGCATATCATCATCATCGGTATGTGAGTATTAACTTTCGTTAGTTCTTTACTTCTGCACGAACTTGTCTTTCGTGATTAGAGGGCTAAATGCAACAAGTACCTACCACATAAAAAGCAATCGATGAATAAGGTTTCGTGTGCCTTATTCTTCGATTATTGAATGAATTTCACCAAGCCAAATAAATAAGATGTACGATTGGTCTTAAACGAGACCCTCACAGATGAAGTGTAAAGATGTTCTGAAAATCCAGTAGTATATGAACAGAACTACCCAAGATGTCTAAGATGTAGTAGGCCATCGGTACCAATTCAATTTTGGTAAAAGACATGGTTCTACCACACAATATCTTAAGGAAATGCTCCAGTTTTAAGAACAAGAGCTCCGAATTTTTATTGAATACTGAGCGCATTTTTGAGCAACCCTGTGAATGTATAATCAAACTCCTTTGAACTGTTATGAGATGTCTTTTGTTATTTCAGTTGGCCAAAAGTGTCTTCCATACTTCATCTGAGCTAATTCTAAAAACTTACCTTACTTGTGGGAGGAAACTAGATTTTGATAAAGAAATGATATCAAAACTCTTTCCATTTCTTCCATTTCTTCTTTCCGGTTTATAAAACGTTGATTGGCGGCGTTAATTTTCTTCAAACTTACTCTGTTTTCTAATTTTTTAAATATTTAATTAGCGTTCTTCTAGTTCAGTGTAGTACTACTCAATACTAAAAGTTTCGTACCAAAATGTAGCCACTATCAGATACGGAGTCTGGTGACGAGTCGCACCTGATATTTTCTACATATCCTGTTGGATTACTTCATATAAATTATCATCCATATTATTTTTGTGTGATTATATCTTTTACTGATAAAAAAAGTCATCTTTACTTTACCGTTTTATAACTTTTCCATTTATCAGATTTTGTTTTAATTCCAAATAAAAACCTTCATTGTTGGGGTGTATAAGATTGCAATGAGGCTACAAAAGTGTCATTAAAATATTGAAAATACGTTAACTCTTCTTCCTGAACGTTATTTAATATTTGGGGGCCGCCTATCACCCTTTTGGGTCGCCTACTCGAGGTATCCGGAGAATTTCATCCTTTTGAGTTACGAGGGTAATCCACAATCTAACCTCCGTTTATGTGTAGCGCGGTAAGTAGTGTGACTCACCATTCCAACACCAGTGTGCGCAGTGATTCTTTACGCTTCGAGCTGTGCAAGGAAGAGTATCGTACGGTCACGCGTTGTCAAATTCTAAGCTGAAAACATGAGTGCCGTAATAGAAAATCCCGCCAAGTGTGAAGTGTGTAGCGTAATAAGATTTCTTTGTGCGAAAAATCACTCAGCAGCTGAAACTCATCGTGAATTGTGTGCGGTGTATGACCGAAACATTATGAGTGACAGTGTAGTCCGTCAATGGGTACGTTTTTTTGAAAATGGAAGAACTAACGTCCACGATGAAGCCAAGAGCGGCCATCTCTTGTCGGTGATGATGATGACTTACTGAACAGAGTGAATGGAACAATTCGTGTAGTCCATCGCTTCACAATCTCGGAACTTTCCGATCATTTCCCTGAAATTTCTAGGAGTCTTCACAAGTTAGTGACAGAAAAATTAGACTATCGCAAGTTTTGTGCACGTTCGGTACCAAAACTTCTTACCGACGACCACAAAATCAAAAGGATGAGTTCTGCCATAGACTTTCAATCTCGGTAAGACGGTGAAGGAGAAGAATTTTTGAAGAGAATCGTTACTGGAAATGAGACTTGGGTAGCCTATGTGAATGTAGAGACAAAACAACAGTCAATGCAATGGAGTCATACAGATTCTCCAAAGCCAAAGAAAGCCGGTCAAACTTTCTCTGCGAGGAAAATTATGGCTACGGTGTTTTATGCTAAGGGCATCTTGCTCTTGGATTTTACGACAATGCTCGCCCTCCTGAATTTTTGAGCAACTTCAAATGGGACGTTTTTGATCACCCCCCTAACAGTCCGGACTTGGCTCCCAGTGATTACCACCTGTTCCCACACATGAAGCGGTGGCTTGCATCTCAGCGTTTTGCCAATGACGAAGAGCTTCAAAATGCCGTGACAGGTTGGTTATGTTCGCAGGTGGCAAATTTTTATGCAGAGGGAATTTCAAAAACTGATAAAAGATATGACAAATGCTTGAATTTGTTTGGAGATTATGTCGAAAAGTAGAGAAAAGTTGTAGTTTTAAGATGCATAATACAATTTTTGCAATTCAGTTACGAAATGTCACAATTTTGACAGTCATTTCAGTGACAAAATGTTGTTCATTTCATTTCATTTTTAAATTCATTGTTGTGATGGTTTACGATGTGTTGAATCACTCGGTACGCCCGTGATTCAACTTCACATCTAGTGCAAAAAACACGTTCATTTTGCAACTTGTTATATAATAGCTATAATAACGCTCGTGATTCAACACATCGTGTGCAAAAAAGACGGAGTTTTGCAACGTGTTTATATACAAGATTTTTTGCAATTCAGTAAAATTCATCTTCATTTTGAATTTATTTGACTTGGTAATTACTTGACGTCGGATCCTTGTTTGTTGCTAAGGAAATAAACCATCACAACAATGAAATCTCATTTTGTCACTCAGTGACAAAATAAATAACATTTTGTCACTGAAATGGGCGACAAAATGATGACATTTCGTAACTGAATTGCAAAATAGCTAATTTTGTATCTCAACTGGTTTTATTTTTATTTCAAAACGGAGCGGAGGTTAGATTGTGGATTACCCTCGTATTATCTGAAATTTTGCACAACTCGCTGTATATTTTAGATACCTAATATGCGTGTTCTGTCCACTTAACTGCATTAACACTGGATATGAAAGGCGAGATTCTAAAGTGAGATGGGTGGGCTCTCTCAAGTCACCCCTCACGTAAAATATACTTGATATACTTGAAGATGCGGATAAGGGAAGCGGCTCTAAAATCGTTAACTGTGCCTGCCAAGGATTCCGCCAGCATAGATCTTCTCAGTTGGAAAAGTGCAGGACGCACAAATAATATAGTGCACCGCGTCTCGTCGTCTGTACGGTATTGTCTGCAAGATGGCGATTCGTCTAAGCCCATACTGTGCATGCTCTTGTTTAGTTTACAGTACTCTCCGTTTCTTTCCATAGCTATTTGGTGGAAACGCGTCGCCCTACGTGATGGTCCCGCATGGCGACACTCTAACATCACGTTCTTCCACCTTGTACCGAGCTTTGATGTCTTGAGGTATTAGGCCGCTTACAGTTGGTAGGATTATTCTATTCTTTGGAGTAAATACCAGTGCTTGTTTCGTCCGTTGTTTTCGATCCATCCGTGGAGATGAATATATCCCGCATAGATAATTGTGGTAGTTCTCTCATAAATTGAGGAACGGGAAAGCCCGATTCTCTTCAGGATAGCTTAATTGCCTCCTCTACGTCTATTAATCATCAGTTCTTTGGTTTTCAGGTTGTGATCATCGCCTGCCCTTGCACCTGACTTTCCAATCGAGGCAGACTCGAAAGAGGTTGTAGGGGTTGTTGGCATTGCGCCCGTGCACGTAAGTTTTTTTGTGAAGAACCTGGCACCTGGGCCAACAAAACGTACTATCGATCTTTTCGTTACAGTCTACAGCCGGATTGGCTGCGATCCAGCGGTGACATTGGCAGAGAACCCCATTTATTTTTTCCATTTTGGCTTGGTTCAGTTTGTTGTTAACCGAACCGTAATACTTAGATACCCTGTTCCAGTGCTCTTCGAATGAACTCAGAAAGAAGATCGATTTGTCCTGTAGGTCAGCAAGGACTCGAAAAAACTCAGGGAAGTTTTTCTCCAAAAAGGAGATAGGTACTCACTGAGGCCAGACCCAGATTAGTCAGGGTTCACCGCCCCTAAGTATCTCTAAGCTATGAATACTTTGTCCAAAATCTTTTCTGTTGGCAAAGCAAAAAGTGAGAGGCTGAACAAATCATTGTCATCTTTTAAATTCGACTTTTTTGCCGAGCCAATGTGTTTGGCACCTTCGTGTCATTAGTACGCTATACTGTTTTTCGCACTTTCGACTTTGAATGTAAATATGTATATTGTATAGTACTCGAAGCGTGTAGATTATCCCATTTGTATTATCTCTAGAAAGTGCATCGACCTTGTAGTGGTGATCTTGTTCGCGTTTAAAGTGACGTAAATGTTGCAATGATGATGAGCAGTAAACGTAGAAAGACGTGCAGTGCTCGTCGTTTTACATTCATAATAATTTTTGCGAACGTTCGTACGCAATCTAGTTCATTCAAACCTTGCCTAAATTTAGCAACAAACGTTCGTCCTTCGCCGCTCATTTTTGAACATAATCAGCATGTTAATATTTGTCATCCTTGATGTGTCGTTCGCAATTTTCTCTCGAATATTTTTTCTTCTAAAACCTAAATATTTTTCTCCCCAAACCACGCGAGCACGATGTCTTTTTTTCATTGTAAATACTTCTCGTAAAAGTCGAGGTGTGTTTTTAAACCTTGGATGTATAAATTCAACAACGTGACATACTGACCTATCTTCATTTCAAACCTTGGAAAAAATATAAAATTCCGACAAGGTTACCCTTTCTTTTATTTGTATTTATAATCATGCGCGAAATTTTAAAAACCTTGTATTTATCCGTAATCTAAAGTAGGGAGATTATTAGCACGTGGATTATTTAATTGCACATTTTCAAGTTCAATTAATTCAATTACGCAGATGATGAAGCGCACCACGCGGCCACATCTCAAAGTTACGTAAGAACTGCAATTGCAGGCCGTACTTTGGGTTAAATCGATAGATGGCGCTTGCGTATATTTTCACATTGTCAACTAATTTATTTTTATTACTAATTATCCAGTTTGGTTAGATAAATCTTATCAGAGTTAGTTATTATACTTGTGGTTATCCTTTTTTATTCCGAAATTGCGTAATTCGCCTAGTAAATAAGCGAATTGATCCATACGATCGGTTGTCTAAATAATATTTTAAAAAAAGAAAATCGTGATAAACCATTACGATGTATATCATCTCCACCCTCTTCTCTATCCTTGCAAATACTTTATATCGATTTGTCGGTATCTGAATGAACGCGAACCCTCGTAATCGAGAGCTGATGTTTCAGGGCGCTCTTTAAAATTTTAGGGGGTTTCGTTTTTTTGGAATTATCAATTTTTCGTATTGGGTTGCGTTAATTTCGATTTCGTGAACTTTCCCCTTTAAATAAATCCGTAAATCACGCTTTGAAATGTGATTCTACAGTGAGTACGATAAAAAAATATATATTAACTCTTTGTGAAACGTGGATCCTTTTACGTATTTTTCCCAATTTTCCTTTTTTATTTTTGCATGTTTTATCTACCGGTAGTGGAGTCCGTTTTTTTTTGGTTCCTTTTCTATGATGTTCAAAGGAAGGAAGTGATCTATTATTTCTATTGCTCTATCTGTGTTCTTTAAAGAAAACGGTTGATAGTGTCAATAACGCAATTGGTCTGATTGCGGTATACTTGGTTTAAAAAAATGGGGACAGTTCCTCTTACCAAATATGCTATAAATAGAAAATTTAATTTTCAGCAAAAGTTCTAACAGGCTCTTCGTGCATTCAAATGGGATTATTTAATAAACTTAAACACACTCACACATGTGCTATGTATAGCCAGGACCAGATAAACTCACGTGTGGTAGAGGAATGTATTACAATAAAGAAGATGTACCTATTCACGATAATTTTTTTACTTTAAATTAAGGATCACCTAAATCTAAACGATCACATTTGTACATGACAAGTCACAGTTGAGTTTATCTGGCCTCTACTACATTTCCAGTTTCCAGCTTAGTATACAGGGTTATTAAAAAGTATGGAGACGGCGATTTATTGTCGTTAATATTCATTTTAGGAAAAATTGGTCAATACAAAAGTTGTTTATGTAATTTTTATCTATACTTGGGAATACTTCAATTTTTGTGATCTGCAATTGTTTCTGAGTTACCCCGTTCCGCATAATTTTTTTAAATGAGAACATATTACTTTTACCTCACCATTCGATAGAGCATTTTTTTTCTCTTTAAAACAGCACTAAAGAAAATTTTTTTAAAAAATTTAAAATGTTATTACGCCGATTCAAGTATTTACATCAAGTAGGTACGTGGTTTTATAAATCGACTGAGCCATTGTCAAATGACAAATGGGGGACAATTTGAACACTTACTTTAAATTACTTAGTTATTAATTGAAGAGTGGAAGTAACAAAGGGGGTAAGTGCCATTTTTTGAAAATTTGGGTTATTGCTATAGAAATGTGCTATAATGTGCCATAGCACATTTCTATAGCAATAACTCAAATTTGCAAAAAAATGGCACTCACCCCCTTTGTTACTTCCACTCTTCAATTTGCTTTTAGTGATAAGATTTTGATTCATAACTTTTTTTTGTCTTCCATATACCATATACCTACTTCATGTAAATACTTGACGGCGTATTTTTGAAAAAATAAATTTTCTTTAGTGCTGTTTTAAAGAGAGAAAAATGCTCTATCGAATGGTGAGGTAAAAGTAATATGTTCTCATTTAAAAAAATTATGCGGAACGGGGTAACTCAGAAACAATTGCAGATCACAAAAATTGAAGTATTCCCAAGTATAGATAAAAATTACATAAACAACTTTTGTATTGAACAATTTTTCCTAAAATGAATATTAACGACAATAAATCGCCGTCTCCATACTTTTTAATAACCCTGTATATGACTTGCGTAATATGAAAGTGCGGGGATGGTTCTTTATTCATGT
This sequence comes from Pyrocoelia pectoralis, assembly GCA_036250285.1. Taxonomy (NCBI): domain Eukaryota; kingdom Metazoa; phylum Arthropoda; class Insecta; order Coleoptera; family Lampyridae; genus Pyrocoelia; species Pyrocoelia pectoralis. Next base: position 31,529,699 of record CM070080.1, read on the forward strand.
TAATGTCTATATTTGGTCCAAAAAACCAACATTAAACCGACAAGACAAATAGCCAAAATAAGTACGTTTTCTAGGGTTGTTCTTCTACGAATAGTCGTTTTCTCTGGGCAGATTTGTTTGATTTACTACAATATCGTTGCTTTCAAAATTCTAAATATTATAGTTCATTTTAATTTACTAGCAGTGGCAAATAGTCAGTCGGGATCAGAGTTTAACGTCTGTGTATTAGATTTAGGGGCGGAGAAAATTTTGTTTACAGTTTAAAATGTTTATATTTTATTGTTTGTTATATTTTAAATAATTAACAGAAATGACTTTCTATATTCAAAACTTCAAAGCTTAAATTTTTTTGTACAGCCCGTTTACAATTTTGGAAAATTTTAAATCCGTCAAGATTCTTGTAAAAATAAATAAATTTCTCTTGAAATTAATAATTAACAGAATTACGTATTTCAATTACAAGGTAGAGGTTTAATCCTTAAAAACTTGCGAATGGTTTAAAAATGTTTCAGTTTAGAGGCGTTGTTGTATGTTTAGAATATTTATTAACAGTCAATTTAAAATAACTGACGCTTTAGAGATTATGGAGCCACCCTGTATAAGTGACAGTGACTATACGAAAAACTTTTTACCGGATATATTTTCAACCTTGGCAAGCATTTCTTTGCACCGATAACAATACTTTTTGATTTCATTACCTGATTACCTTTGAGTGGCAGCACCTTCGTTGTCAGATCGCCCCTTTCAGAGATTCTAAAGCCAGAGAACGTCGTTTCTTATATTTTTATTTGAGATAATCCCCCCACAGAGAGAAAACGTAGGAAATATTTCTTTCAGAAATAATTGGAAGCTCGATTGGAAGCGACAAAATGCATGAGTTGTTACACCTTCTTGCTGAAACCACACATTATTAGCATCATATGATCATTGTAAATTTAGATCAATTAAGACTGGAAAAAATTCTGCACCATTGCACAATACGATCACTGTTGACCAGTGACAACGTCCTCTTCGAAAACGTATGGACCTATCACACCAAAAGATAAAAGCACAAAAAACGGCACACCACTCTGTTACTTTTAGGTCATCTGCAGCTCGTTGGCGAAGTTATTCTCATACCAACGTAGGAAATCTTGCTTGTGTACTTTGCTAGAGAGGTGGAAATGTGCTTGATCGGAAAAAAACACATCTGTGACGCGAACGTTTGTATGTATTTTGTGCAATTGCAACTTTCTACAGGGATGCCTTCATGCTGCTCCGTGTTTACGTGCAAGACGCTGGCTCTTCAATAATAAATGTACATACTCACTGTTCTGGCGACCAAACCATGATATACACTGAAATTCAACGACATCCTTTCTCTTGAAGCTACGCCCTGACCAAATCGAAGAGTTTTTCCTGCTGCACTGTTTATGTAGTTTTTGTATATTCGATCTCCATCTTTTTCACAGCGTCCGCCTTTACTTTAGCTATTAAGGTCGTAGTGTTTGCTTTTCTCGTAATTTTTCAATGAAAAAGTTGTCCATTTAAATTGGGAAAACCGGCCTAAGACTGTTGTACGGGAAGGCTAAAAATTACCAAACGCGATGGCAAATCGGTTAATACGTTTATGTTCACGATCATTGAACAACATTCTATGCGGTCACATAAGTTTCTCAAACGTCAACCAATGTTTTTTACCATCTGTATTAAGTTAACAAATAGCTTTTTTATGAAAATTCACTCTTTTTACTAAATTGATATTTTGGACTTGCATCTTCCTAGGAAGCAAACGACTAAGAAATTATGGAAAAAATCTAAGAAATTATGGGAAAAATATCAATCACTTAAAGATCTTTTTCCAGTTTGGAACGATATTTAAAGTTACGGAAGGCATCTACTAAAATATTAATTTGTTTTCTGGAAAACGAATGCAAACTATTTTGAATAAATGGGATTTGTGGATTTTGTTACTCCAGAATAATTTGGAGTAAATTGAATCGAATACGCTGGTCATGGTGGATGTAATTATTTTATGTTGTTTTAATGCTTAATGGTGTTTAAATATTAAATGCCTTGTGCGGTATGATGACAAAAAAAATGATTGTCAGCCATTAACAAAATTTCTAAGAGGAATAATCATACGATTTGCAGATCAAACCAACTACCATTGACTAAATTATCATTCATTAAACACTTTTCTGGGACAAAATGGTGTATTTTTAGAGATTTCAATATAACTACTCGTTATGGATAACGCTGTATAATTTATATGACAAGATACCTACCCTCTACGGATCTTTCCAGTAATCATTCAATTGCAAGTGAAAATCGCGGCACCATCGCCCGTGGGATATCTCTGGGTCTAGTACGATGCCTGTATCTTACTCCTTGGATATCTTTATAATTGATATAATTGATCAATGTAGGAGATTTAGACTTATAATTATTGAATAAAATTTGGTAATGACATTGTTCAGATTGAAAAATTATTCAGGAAAATTTATTAGCCAGTCCTGATATCTCAAAAACAGTTGAAGGTAGGTATAAATCTAATACAGTGTAATCGATTGTATAATCCAAAAATGCAATAATATGCAGGGTGTTCCATTTAAAATAAGACGATGAATAGCGATTTCCGGTCATTTCGGAAGTTGTTCAACATCGACAATATTTTAGAACAAAACAAGGCTATGGGTTATCCTTAACCTGAAAGTTTCAAATTCATAAGTAGTAAGGGACCCAAAAAACTTGTAATGAACGGGTTCCGTGAAATACCCTGTATAATGTCGGTTACTATGATAAATGGGACACTGCTTGAATCTTTTACATCTACTTTTTTCTTACACACTTTTAAGGATAATGGATGGGCAAAAGAATGATCAAAATTTTCTGCTTCCAAAAAAAATTATTATACCTACGTTAACGTCAATACGATTTAAATAATGCGTCTCGCACAGTGAAAAGAAATCGCTAGTTAAACTGAAAGTATTGCCTCCCTAAATATCTGAGAAATTCAACGGAAGGAAAGAGGCCATTTTTTAGGTGCTAAGCCACGCATTTCACGCAATCGACCAAACTGTCAAATCCTTTTCTTTGTTTTGGGAAGACATTTAAGGATTTGCAAATTTTGTCGATTGCGTGAAATGCGTGGCTTAGCACCTAAAAAATGGCCTCTTTCCTTCCGTTTATCAATTTATCAAATAAAATTCATGATTTAAAGATTCTTGAAAAATTCCTAGGTCTGCCCATCATTTCGGCATCGAAGGTTCATAATTTAACATTTTCGGAACTAAACTTCAACAAAGAAGCAAAAGCTTCGAGCTCTTTTCAAGCACAAGACAAGTTAATTTTTGCACATTTACGGTCTTTGTGGTCTGAATTTTAAATAAAGAAATTTAGTTTAAAAATTTTAATGGCTCAAAGCTGCACGCCTGTACAATAATTGAAATTGTTATTTAGGCCCTCGGTACTGAGCCAAAAATACAACTGTAACAAGTTGCAAGAACAACTTCTCTTTAACTATTAAAAGGAATTCATTTCGGTGCACTCTTGACGTCTTGGTGATTGAACAACATAGTCATCAATCACATTCCGTTTCAGCTGAAGAGGACAAAATCCTTGCTGGAGATTAAGTTCTGATTTCAGATTGTGTAGTTGACTTTTGATTCATTGGGTTTTCCATAAAGTAGGATCAGTAAAATTTCAGTTCAGTAGCTTGTGTTGAGAAGCAGTGTTCTGTTTTCCGAGAAGATTAGCTAAAGTTATGCCTAGCCTAATATTTTGGAAAACTTGCGGAAGTAGGTGAACAACTACAATTTGTGGACATTGGACACTTAATTTAAAAACGACATTGATGAGATATCTGGAATACTGTGGTAAGGTGTGGTTTTTTTTTATTCAGTTGTAAATTCCTATAAGGTACACGGCGTTCCCGTTTACTTGCAAAAAATATGAAATTGCCCCGTGCAGTATGATTATTTTAATAACCTGACCGTCTTTGTGTTTTGTGGTCTATGACTGCGTAACCCTGAAATGGTCGTTACCTTCTCGCTCCATTATTTGACCTTTGTTGCTTGTATTTAGTGAAAGGAAGATATTTACTTTCAATTTTGAAAATCATCCAATTTTTTTTGCTATTTGTGTAATATTTCCATCTTTGGTGTTGTGTTAATGTTACTAACCGGGGATGGTCTTCGGTCGTTGTTGAATAGAGAAAAAGGTGAGTTTTAATGACTTCACTTGCAACTAAGTAAGCGTAACTGAGATGGTGTGTTGTTACATCAAATGAAACAAAATTGTCCGTCCTTCAACTCATCTTTCTTATAGCCAATGTACAGCGCGTTCCAAAAACGTCGATTCTCAAATATAGTCTCTTCAAAAAGTGTTGTTTAAATAGATCAGTTGTTTTCTTGACGTTTATTTCTTACAATTTTCTCGCTTATTGTACTGGTCGACTAGTTGCACGATGACCGCTGCCAAGGTTGGTATACCTGTGTTTGTTATGTGCCTCGGGTGCGTCTGACTTCAGTCTGCTACCTTCCATTCCGCTATTAAGTATTGTTGGATAAAGAATAATTCAGGAAGTGCCACAAATTTCTTTTACCTTTGTATTTGGGGGAACGTAAATTTTTACCTAGATTTCTCCGTTTTAAAAGTTATATTGTCGTCGACCGGGGCTACACACATACATCTAACTACCTGATCTCAGGTGGTTCTGTATCATTAGGTAACCTTTCTTGACGAGGTAAAAATTTTTAAAGTAGAAAATAGGACGAGACCCCGTCCTAAAAGGAAAAAGATTTTAGAAGAGGGTCGTCTGCGATATTCACCCAGCCATATTAACAGATGTCTCGCTTTCGTACAAAGAATATTTTGTTATCCCTGTTTGCTCTTTTCCTTTCCTCAGGTATAAGGAAATTTTCGTTATTTTTATTACTATAAATTTACACTTTTTATATTGATCACGACGTCGACCTTGGCAAGTTTATCGACTTTACTACTTTCAAAAACAGCTGACAATCCTACTTTATTTTCTTAGATCATTCTTATGGCAGGTATTTTTACCACAAACGTTTTTTGCATTTTTATGTACCAACGTACTTCCAATACAACGAATTTGGCGTTAATTAATTTCCAACAAAGCTGCACTTTCAATTACTCGATGACTCATTACGATAAATAAACAAAGGTAAATTTTAAGGTCACAACAAAATTATGCCTTCAAAGTTACTGTACGCATCATTTTTTTTGTATTTATTAAATTATTTACCTCCGATACAGAAAATCGATCCCTTTATGAATGGCCTATGTATGGGGTGGCAGATGAATCAGAAACAGTGTAGGGGGAATTTGATGAGTAAATAGATAGGGGTCAACCACCTCATTAATGCTGCATTGTAGTTGTACATTAATTTCCTACATCACATCATGCATTACTTCCCAAAATAAAGAATTTTTCGAATACAGGGTGTACATTGAGAAACTTACACAATACTGTAATTTGTTTTAATATAATTCAATCGAACTTCTCAGTTTATCCAGGAAACTTCGATGTTCCTTCAAATATAGACATGCCTTTAATTTGATTGATAAGTTTTGGTGAAATCCTATTTTCAAATAGGGTGGCCACATCTTTTATATCGTTACCTTTTTTTCTTGTTTGGAAACTTTCTTGAAATTAAACAAAGCATTTGGTGACCTTCCAAAATTTTTCCACTTCTGCCATACTCATCGTTGGTGAAGAGATCAATTCGCGGAGTAAACCGAGCCAGTTTGACTACATTAACAATTATTTTTATAAGATAAAAATTGATAAAAGAATAAGGAAATTGTATTTGAATAATTCCTGTTTAAGGTGAGCCTCGTTTCCAAAAATTCCTGCCTTGCCCTTTGATTCTTCCAATGCTTTAAAATCAAATGTAGCACATTCTTCTATTGTTTTTAAACCCACTTGACTTCGTTAAGGAATTTTCTCTCACGAATCCTGTAACTAATTCAGAGTCCATCAATTTTCGTTACATTGATCGTGAAAGTAAGATTACTTGATTTTATTTCTTGGAATTTTGTCCCCATTTGATAATTTTCTTAAGTGTACCTATGAATTTGGTAAGATGGCAAAAATATCATTTTTCCAGTTTCCTTTCGTCGAAATTTCCAGTTTCTACAACAGTAATGGGTTTCTTGTTCTGGTTAACGTTATTCTTCATCTTGACTTAGATAGATTTTGCGGTTTTAGCTTCTTTCATCTTTGTCACAAAGTGGTGTCTTCAACAGGACAATCTACAATTTTTTAGGTAGTAGTGGTCTCTTTCTTCCCAGAACCAAGGAAAATAGCAAATTACAAATGATATTGTTATTACTCCAAATTTAATTAATTAATAATGGTCGAGTTTTTAGAAAATCTAACCATGGTATATGGGTCAAATTGTCGGTGCGGCAAGAACTACGCTCCTTAGCCGCCAATTGTTACCCCAAAGTTGACTCCCAAGTACTGATCATTTCACGAAGGCTGAATGGATTCCGAGGGGGAAAGATTCCAAAGCTATTCTGGCGGGATCTTGACATCTATCGCTCTAGAGTCTAGACCACTGGACCACTACTCCAGATTTGATTTACAATGATAAAAAAGGACTACATTTTCACTTATTGTACTGGCATATCTTACTGAATCCAGTCCAAAGAGGAGTCTCACTTGTTTTGCTTTATTTACTTAGTTCCAATTATTTTGCAGTTTGTTTAGTACTAAGAAACACAAAACAATATTTTCTCACGCTTACTTTTACATAAATATTTCTTTTATTGATGTCCTATTTTAGCCTTTTAAACCACGCCCCAGCGCGTTTAAATCGCACTTTCAAAAACGCGCGTGTTTTAAAGTTGCTATGGCAACATCACCAATTTGAAAAACGTGAATTCTATTGGTTATTGATCTGACAGGAGTACGTTGTTACGTCAAATAAAATATTAGGTAGGTACTAACAAATTCAAAACCTTTATTCAAACATTATTTAACATAATACATTATAGATATTAGAATGCAGTTTTAAGCATTTCGGTGACAACAATCAATGTTGGATGACAGATTGCAAATTAATTTCCGTTTTTCTCATTTCCATGACAACGAAAGGTATACTGATTTCACATTACCAATTCAAGCATTTCACAATATTAGTTCTTATTTCCATTTTAATACCAGTATTTATGATTTCAAAGTGAACCAATAAAAAAAATAGCATAAAGTATTCGTGGATATTTCAAGCACGTTGTGCTTGAAAACTCGCGCGTGTATTTAAGACCTGTTTATCCACTTATACTTTAATATGCTATTTTATATCTATCATACGAGAAAAAGTCTGTAATTCAGTTGTATACTCAGATAACATATGAGCGGAAATAAATATGGAGGATGATTGAATCATTCCATTGATTTGATGGCGAAATAGGATGAAATTTTATGAGAGAGGTTTTGTAAACCTTCAGCGTAGAATTCTTTCGACTGATGAAATGGCATCTGACTTCACAGCATCATCAACATCTATAAACCGCCCTTCAGAGAAGCGTTGTTTAAGTATTTAAAGAGCAGCAGGAGGGTTTCACGACATTGCAGTACGTGTTGATTATCCAGGTCAGCGTTCCTTTTCTTCAGCCTCATAGCGTATGATTTGTTTCAGTTCATGTGTGTTCCATGTTCCATTGAGCACACGCCTTGAGAAACCTATTTGTGGTTCATTATATTGTATTACAAACTATTGTGGAGGCTGCGATCTATGAATTCGTAACAGGTCATCGATGTATTGCAATCTCCACCTTTGAATCATCGTGTTGTTCGTCTGTAACAGTCGCTCGACCTCCTTAAATTTCTGCATCTAATTATTGGCAGTTTATCTCGAAAAGGTGTGATCAAGATAAATTGGCAATAGTTTTCTGTGGTCGTTCTTCGCTTGTTCGCCCACCAAAATCGTACAGTTCACTTCTTCCCCCTTGCGTATGCTTACAGTTATCGCAACATAACTTTCTTCATTGTTAGAATGTGTAGTATAATTAATTCTAGTTTATACAAATCTACTCATAGTATAACTTCGTCGCGTCGTAAGCAATGCACTTTGGTACTATAAATCCATGGCCAGAATCCGCCGCGGTATAAAGCCAATACTTTCATCAATATCGACTTGAACTAAATGGTCCTATACATCAGACATAATATTTCTTGTAATTTTAGAAATACTTAACAAATTGTGCTACATACATATACCATACCATACGTTCATCCGCACATGGTAAAGTAGACACTAGACCAACATGTGTTTTCTTTGAGAACGCTGTAGATTTTAATTTGCGAGGAACCTCACACTAAATAATCAGCGGAAGAAATTCAATTGCAATAACCCAGACAGAGCTTCAAAAGATAAGAGTAAGAAACAAAAATATCGAGAAAGGTGAAGAGCTTATCCAGCAAAGAAACGAACAAAATGGTCCCTGAGAAAAAGTTAAATAACTAGAAATAATAAAAGTTGCAAACAAAGCCGTCAAGTTGTTGAAGACTTTTATGAAGAACGTTGCTTTAACCCACTGATTGATAGAAGCAAACCGTTGGTTTTGCGAACTATATTTCGACGGCGACCTAGGCAAAATCGACTCGGTGCTCAACTGATTAACAAATAACAAAAGCGGTCGTGCTACCAATAAATAAAACTAAAATAAAGATTATGTCAAACTCAGCTTTTGGCGAACAATCGCATTGCAAAACAGGCACAGTTCAGAAATATAGATTTTGGATACCACCCAACATTCGTTAGAAATAACTTGTCGTAACTGATGGATCCGAAGCACTAAAATGCAGTATAAGAACACCGTACAATACTCATAAAAACGATGATACAAGGTAATTGTGCAAAAGCTCAAATGGAGATTTGCAGGAAAGAATGATGGAATAGAGGCACCCAGAAAACGCATCTCGTGTTTCTACTTTTTTTATTATGAACATCGTTTCTTCATCTCCATCAACTATGGTATTTTTCTTCTTCGTCTTCTCAGTTTAAGTTTGTTCTTGTTCGCTTTTACCTAGAGACAAAAGGAAAAAAGAATTACATCTAAACTCATTATAACAGTATTAAAAAACGATTACAAATAAACAACGTTAACGTGAATCAATCTGATTTGATCTTGGCGTAAAAATAACGTAGCCATTTTATCGGATCAACTTCTTAGAAGAAAAAGAAAGACACACACTCACGCATTGGTTTTTTTTTTAGTTAACGGCTTTAATTTCAATTGAAAATGTGTCGTAATATTTAAATTTTCAAATGCTAAAATATTAAAATCATGGGCATCCTTAGATCCAGTTTTATATTTGTCAAAAACATTTTTAGGTTTTATAATCTCAAAATCTTAAAATGTTGAAATTTTGGGTATCCAATTGTTGAAATCGTGTTATTTCAACGTGCCATTAGTTAAATTAGTACACGCAATGTATTGCCTTCTCAATGCTTTTAAATTTTAATTGAATTACTGGTTTATTGCACGTAAAGTTGCCATTTTGTCGACATCATAATATTATATGTTTAGTGCTACTGTCCCTTAATTGTTCTCTGTCTAGTTATTTCATAAACGGTAGACAAGTTGTGCACACGCAGATTCAGTACCACCTGGTACAATTATTGTATCTTGTATCAACTACTTTTTTGAACAATCATAAAGTGCTTCATATTTATTTATAATCTATTGAAGAATTTGTTGTACTGGTTCTCTTTTTCCGGAGAAGATAGTAGGGAATGCCATTTCCAAATCTTTGCCATTTGGACTAGGTCAGTAATTATGAAACATTGGATATAAATTTTGTGTTATTATAGTTGAATCGCGTTGTGCTCACTGTTTGTTTGTTAAAAAATAATGTTTTTATTCCAATCTAATTAAAACAGTGATTATTTGGTGAAATCTATTGATTCTCTGTATAAAGCTCAAAAAGAGGGTTGCGGGAACATTCGAAGAAATAAGACACAACACTTTCCCCTTGATTCGTTTATTTATTCAGTATTGTTAATACTGACTGTACATGGACATGTATTAAAAAAGGTCAATCGTGGCGAGGGGGAAAAATTAGATTATCACAGTGGGTAACATTAAAAATTTAAAAATTTTAAAAATATCACATGATCCTATCATCAGTTAAATGTAATTGCACAATTTAATGTATTTTCACCATCGCCATGTAAAACAAGATGCCACATTTTCAAAATCTTTCAATTTTTAATATATGTACGTAGTTAGATTTATAGACATAACTTCTTAGTTATAGGCTATTGTCATTGTCAAGAGGATTTTATTGCATAATAATCCATAATCGTGTTCGCGATGGTGGCTCTTTGGAATCTGTATGATCCCAAGCAAGCAGTGGTCATAGGTACTGCTTTTTGTTGGATAGATGTATGACTTTTTGGTAGTACGCTATTATCACTTTTTCGAATAATTGCTAATCTCATTTCAATCGGCACCAATCAAAGCTTCTAACTATAATAATAACAACAAAATTACCCATACCATCGCACTCAATTTAAAACACACTGTGTATGGCACCCATGGTGATACATTAACTGAATTGGTTGTCTCTAATTTTTTTAATTCTGCGAAGCGTCTTGCTTCAAAAAAGTTATTAATTCTGATAGTGGCAGCATCATTGGCAAGTCACCCATATTCCTCGGAATTAAAATAAAACACCGCAATAATTGACTTTTATGCAACCGAACCAAGGTAGTGCGCACTTGAATTTTGTTCAAGTGAAAAGATTAACATCTTAACGATGTTTTGGAATAGAACGAATTCATTAAAAACGTTCGGTTCTCTTTTGTTTTAAACTGGCCTTTAAATTTACATTAAAATAGGTAAAGCGTCGTCTACAAATCTCGAAAATGTCACATTTAAGTAATTTAATAACCTTTAAAAGAGGAATTTTCAGCCGTCCTGGTCCTGTTTTAGTAGGTATGATTTTCTGTAATTCGTTTTTGAATATGTATGACAAATACCCAGAGGAGGATTTTTGGGTTTATATTTGTGCAACCCTATTTACTGTTTCGTTAAAATATAAGTATGTGAAGGTTATTCCTTTTATCACAGAACCATAACGTTTGCATATTGAATAGAATAAAAAACGTTAAAAATCGATCGAGTGTGCTTAACAACAAATTTGCATACATATGGTTTAGAATTATTTAAGGCTGGGGAGGGGTGATTGTCAAAATGGTATTGAAAGTGAGATGTGTAAAACAACACATTTTTTTACTTATACTTCGAAGGGATTAATGTTTCTTTTTTTTGTTTCAGGAACATGGGCACGTTTAGTGGAAAGGCCGAAATAGTGCAGGGTAAGTTTGAATATTGTAATCACATTGTTCAACCCTTTCGAAAAGAATTGATTTGTGTAAATTAGAAATTATTTGCAGCGGTCCCTTTTTATCCACCCCAACTTTAGATACACGCGACAAGCTGCCCACTAAAATATTACCGATAAACGCAATGAATTTATTAACACAACGGATTTGGCCATTAGTAGGTAGTGGAGATTCGCTTTCTGTTTTACGCTAATTTGTTTTAAGGTTATTTTATTTAAAATAAAAATTGAAATTGTGAAATGAAAATGCATGTCGGCTACACGTGTGTACTACTGTCGATACTTTTTTCCGAGGGTGCAGTAACCCCTGAATCACCCCCATCGTACTGTACAGTTGATTGCAAATTATACGTATTCAGTTTTTAAAATCGTACGCAATTTGACCGTTCGAGAGCTGCTGTCGGTTACCTTTTTTTTATGTCATTGTGGTTAAAGGAAAAATCTCACGCAAATGTTATTTTAAACGTCAGTATTATTAAGTATGACCCTGTAATGACATATGGTATTGTTGATTGCAGTTAGGTAATGCGTTGTATTGTAAATTACTCCGCGTGGGAGCTCGAGAAGGTTGTTTTGGCAAAAAAAACTTTTCCAATGAGCTTAAACCCCATATTGTACGCGCGTTTGTCTTTTATTTTATATTATTTTCATTGTATATGTCGGAATGTGGACGTATTTGCAAAAGTTAGTATAAGTTACAGTTACCCAACGATTTTAAAGATACGAAATTTCTGAAAAAGCTTGCTCGGCTGAAAAGGACTCGCGGCGTTGCTATGGAAAAACCACCCTTAAATACTACGGCCTCAAGAAGCGTTGTTGCAGGAAAATATTGGGATCAATACCGTATACTATTGGTTTTAGTCATTATAGAGTCGCAGCCAATAGTGTGGCGGCTTACATACCCTTGTACGAGTCGAGACGAGCTACGACATCCCCTCAACGTATACTCCTGAAACTTCCATCCGATCTGTAACACCTAATACGCCCCAAACGCACACGAAGATTTAATTTTAAAGTTAATCGCGTACTCATTAATATTTTATTATTGTCGTTTTTATTTGAATATCTACTTAGATATAAATAAATCGTCGGTTTTGAAAAGTTAGCGGCGAAAATGTGCGATGTTATTCGTAGATTATGTTGGTGAGGGTTGAATGAGCCAATGGAGTTTCCGTACTTCGCAGGAGCGCAGCCAAGATTTGGCCGTCGTATCCTCAGTGCTGGTCGGCAGCGGTCATGATAACTACTCCACTGTTTGGCGTCTGTTGGCTGCCTAATAATTTCAGTGTGCTTAGTGTTCATAATAAGTTATTGGGACAATTAGTGTGGAACAATCAGTGTTTTTTAACTTTTGGACACGTGCAATCGGCTCCGTATGTCGGATTTTGGAATAGTATCGCTATTTTCCAGCCCTCTCATTCATTTACGATGGAAACTAGGTATTATATTTATGTCATTTCAATTTAATTTTACCCGAAAATTATCAGCTGGTTTTCCCGTGCCCACAATATTATAATATAGAACGCTTGTTTTTTTTTCAATTATTTTACGGTTTAAGTGGAAAGCGAACTGGGCGTTGTACGACTTCCAAAATCTATAAGTTTCTTTTATTTCCTCTTTTGTTATTTATGCTCATTTAGCGTGAAGACGAAATTTTTTTGACCCTGAATATTTAAACAAAGAAAGAAATAACTTCCTTTGTCGTGGCTTTTTATTGCTAATATAATAGTGATTTCATTCAAATTCATACCACGTACTGTGTACTTATTTTTATATAGTATTAATTCCACCATAAGGACACTAGAGACGGTATGGGGAAATAAAGTAGAGAGATCAGGGAGAACAAATAATTATAATTTAATGTTGTCGTTTGCCCTGATGAGATATCATTTTATAAATGATAATTATTTTAAGTTGATTTATTGATTCGTTACGTACAAAAAAAATTAACGATACAAGGCGTAAACCTTCATTATACTGCGTGTTCGCCTATGTGTAAAAGTTAAAATTTCAACTTTTCTCCTTCACTTCCCACGCTCTCCAGTAAAAGGAAGTTGAGCCTTTCAAAATAACAGCACTACAACTTTCAAATGTTACAATTTAGTCGTAAAACAATTTTTCGAAAAAAAAAAGGGGGAGACCTTGACTGAGGTCTTCAACTTTTGTACTTTCGTTTAATGTAAAAGTCAAAGATTTGCGCAGAAACGTTTTAGGAATCAATTTTAATTTTTAAATAGGTTGATTTGCGAAAAAAAACAAAACCAAAAAAAAATGTTGCGTGATTGAAACGTCTGGTAGTAGCAATAGTTCACCTTGAAGTTCATCGTCTCACGATTCTTACGGAGTTATGAACATTTTTGTTGTGTATGTACGACGGCAGGGTTCCGTTTACAATTGAATGAAAAAATATTTTTGGCAAGGTTCACATCGGGGTGACTCACGAAGAATAACCATGAAGGTTAACGCTGGCAACTTTCCGGTGAGAAATGTCAGTGTGTAAACCAGTGACTTTTCCACCTTTCTTCAATATTTCGAACATTCTTAATTTGTTTTGTTTTTCTAGTATATCCAGGGTTACGTGAACATAGGGTTTCCAAGATAATAATTAGTTGTGCTAATATTGTTATTACGGTAATTGTATAAGTCATAACAAACAATTCACTTAAATCCTGTGTGTAATTTAACCTTTCTATATACGTTGGTGCGGAACCCATTGTGATAGCATGATGTTACAATTTTTGATTCGTGGAAACAATTCATCTTCTGCCTCACAGAAACTGGGTTTTCATTTTTCCGTCACGGTCACGACCCTTTTTAATCTCTGCGTATTAAAAAAAATTCGAAATTCTATCGATGTTTCTGATTCTTATAATCCAATTTTTAATCGCGGATCAGCAAATCCTTGGCATCCGCCTGGAGATTTCCTCCGTGTCGAAAACTTACCTCGTGTTCTGATAATGGGAAATCTAACAGATCTTAAAATGAAAATTACTCCCCACAAAACACATCATTTGTTTTGCATCTTAAATGATATTTACTCAGTACGTAGCACAGCAATACAGAATGTGTCTTTATTTACAAATTCAGAGTTTTGGTTTATGCCTCGGTTTATGCTAATTGCAAAATTTCTGATTTTAATTCATTTTTGAACCATATTATCCGCAGTGCCAAGTATTACTTTGACAAAAACACGATTTGAAAATACGAAAAAGTTGGTTGGAAGTTACCGCAAACAAAGGAGTGATTTGGTACTTTCTGGTGATTATTGTATACTTTAGGATCGCCATCCTCTGAGCAAGGTCTAAACGTTATTTTTGAACAACGAATGTTTCAGACTAAAATGTAAGTCTCCATTTCTTCATAACATCCTCACACTAAAGCGATTCGCTTTTCAGTTTTCCCAACTGCTAACTATAAAATCTACGAACATTGTGACATATTACGGCATGGTCGGTTACTCAAACCATTATTTTAGGATGTCGCCAATCATATATTTTGAAAATGTTGAACCGTTTTCCTCTTATTAAGGTTACATAATAAACCCTTTTCGTCCCAGCTTGACCAATCACAAATCGTTCGTGATTTATTCTTGGATTTTAGCTTCTTCTCTGGGAGAGGGGTCCAAAGGTAAAAGTTGGCACTTTGGTGACACTACCATCTGTTGAAGATACTCGCTGAGTGAACGTTTCTTGTACAATAATTCGATAACCTCCTGAGGTAACATAGTAGCGTAGTTAAAAGAAAATGTTGTTCATGCCAATATTTTCCTAACTGGTGTTCAGTTATGGTATACCAATTTGAATATCGTAACGCACGAGAACAACACGAAACAAAGCAGTAACTTTTCCAAAAACGTCTGTTTCGTCGGATTACTACCTACGTCTTAGGTAAGTGGTACACTTAATAGTTAAATTGGTTCCAGAAGGCCAGATCTTAACAATTAAAAAAACAGGTATTATTGGTTGCTTCGTAAGAAATTTTATTGGGTAATCAAGTAGCTGACAATTCAAAATTACTTGCACGATTTATACATTTATTGTGCTCAAGGTTCATAGTAAAAAAAACTATACAAACGTAAATAAACTATTCAAGGTTTTAGAAAGACCAACACACAATCTTCAAAGGCATTAATTTTCAATTTTTTGAAATAGTACGAAATCTTCGGCTTTCCTTCAAAAATCTCATCTTCTCCTTCTGGTTTCTTCCTCTTACGTTAGGTCTTTTGGTCTATATCTTTAGTCGATTCCATTTTCTTAGGAGCCTGATATTTTATTGATTTTTGAGTTCCTTCCCTGTGGCCCACTTGGCCACTTATTATGGGAATGTGTTGATTCCAATTTCTTTTTCTCTCCCATCCTCATTTTGCGATGTCTGATGTCCTTTGCAAGCCAAAACAAAGTCAGTTATCAATTGCGAAATATTACATATGGATACCGTAGCCAAGTTTGGGAGAGCTGAATATTTGCTAACCTTGACCATCTCTGGCGAGGATTATAAAAAATTTAAACTGCAAACCTGCAATAACTATTTCGTAGAATTTAGTACTTCATCGTGGTCAAAGTACCGAATACCCAAATGAACATCACCAGAATATAAGACTATCACAAACAACATTTTGTTCAATCTTCTAACGTTTGGTTTTATCAATTTCATGTTTAAATAAGTCAACCGGAAATGTATCCGTTGGGCGTTGGTCACTTGAAAAAAACACATATAGAAACGATATCCATGAATGGAGGGAATAGAGCTCTCGACTACCCCATACCCTCTCGCGTACGACAGTACCTGTGGGAGAAATACGGTACTGAACTGAAAAACTTTCGTTTTCTAAGAGCGTTCTGCTCGAATACGCGGCGATGTTAGCCCCTTAAAACGCTTTCCGTAAGCATTTTGAAGAGCTTGGTGCGGCTATCTAATTGTCAAAGACCTTTATTCCTTTTTTTCGAAATTACAGCAAAATATCAACCAGATATGATAAAACGTGAACAACTACTTTAAAACGTCCAACAAAGTATGGTAGATAGACTCATCGAAAGGAGAATAGCCCACGTGATCCTACAAGAACTATTTTGTAAGCCTTCTTGAATATGGCATAACATGCACTGGTGTGACAAAATTTTGGAAATCGATTTTCCAGAAATGTTGGGATCAGGGCATGCCGGTTTCAACTTCTTGCACACAATTAGGCAAATTTTCAAAATAAGTAATTTGTATTTATTCATATCTCTGAAGTACTTGAAATCCCAATCATATCATTGATACGAGGTCGAAAGGCAGAATTAACAAATGAAACCATACACAAGTTGTTGCATTTCAAGACCGAACTTGGTAATGTTATCCAAATAAGGGTGCCAAACCCAAATTTGTATTTATTTGAAATCCCATTTTCGAAATAATTAGGTGTTGTCAAATTTTCCTTCTACAGTGTAAAAAAAGTAGCTTTTGGCACATTTTCTGACAACGAAAACAGGTTTTATCACTATGGGAAAAATCCTATTAAGTATGTGTTAAACCTACGGGTGAAATTTCAAGTTATTTTCAGAAATATATCGTACCGTTTACGAGGTTCGATAGAAAATTAATGAGACATTTTTTCTTTAGCAAACTTTTGTTTTTCTCAAAACAACAATTTTATTCCCTTCAAAGTAGTTCCCTTGGGCAGCTACACATCAACCGAGTCGTTGTTTCCATTTTTGGTAGAGGTCGTCTACTAGCGGTTGGCGAGACTACTGACTGATGGGACCCCAAATACTCATTCTTAAGCTTCTTAGGATAATTGATTGACATTAACGTAAAAGTGCAAGTTGGGGAAATTCAGTGGCGTCTAAGTGATTACATCAAATTTTTAAATTAACAGGTTTTTTAATTTTTATTAGATGCTATTATACAGTGTGTCCACGGATTGACTTCACTATAGGTGTAAATGACTAAAATTTTTGGAATTTCAAAACGATTTTTTCAGATTCTGCCCTGCTTCATTGGAAATGAATTTTCATCATATTTTTAATTTTTTTAATTCAAAGCCGCCTTGATCGTGGAACAAAAACTATTTTCTTTGCAGGTAAAGTACCTTTTTTATGTGTCATAGAGCAAAATTTTATTAAGAAAAACTGTTCAGAATCAAAAAATAATAATCAGTGCAAAATTTGAAAATAATCGGCACAATTTCATAAAACCGTTATTTTTATTTATTAAGACAACTATCATCGATTAAATCGGAATCTATGCATACAACATTTCAAACATTACATTCTCATTTGTTTACAAACAATACCGATTGTCATTTTATGGTCAGTTTTTCAATTCTGAACAGCTTTTCTTAATAAAATTTTGCTCTATGATACACAAAAAAGGTACTTTACCTGCAAAGAAAATAGTTTTTGTTCCACGATCAAGGCGGCTTTGAATTAAAAAAATTAAAAATATGATGAAAATTCATTTCCAATGAAGCAGGGCAGAATCTGAAAAAATCGTTTTGAAATTCCAAAATTTTTGGTCATTTACACCTATAGTGAAGTCAATCCGTGGACACACTGTACAAACTACTACATACATAGATAAGGGCAACTAATGAACATTTACTGTTTTCATGTTAATCACTGTCATTATAATATTCGTCATCACTTTCACTGGTGTAATCACTGTGACGCCACTGGATTTCCACAACTTGCACTTTTACGTTAATATCAATTATCCTAAGAAGCTTAAGAACGTGTATTTAGGGTCGCAACAGCCAGGTAGTCTCGCCAACCGCTAGTAGACGACCTCTAGCAGAGCTTGAGGGCCTCAATCGGTATAGTTTTCAGCATGTCTGGTGGCAATGTTCGAAAGTTGCTGGGATACCAAGAGCTTTGGCGGACCAGATCATATCATTTTGACGATTGTGCGCTTGTTCCACGGTGAACAACTACTCGTCCGTGAAACGAATTTATTTCTATCGCTGTTTTTTAGCCCCTATCTCAAGTTGGCTTCATTTTTGAAATCGTACGCGCTTGTTATCGTTCAGTAGGAGCTGTACTTATGCCTCTTAGAATGTTTGAGCTCCAGCTTCTAGGAATTTATCGCACTGATCAATCACTAACACCAATCTCGCAAGAGATTTTTCTCATAGAGATGCTCTGGTTTCACTGCACACGCTTCCAAATGATCTGCCGGTTGTCGGCTGTGTTTAAAGTGCGCTTCCTTCTTTGGCCTCTGGCGGTTGCCTTCATGACCAAGTTCCGTGAATCTGCTCATCTTGTTGGACACAGTTTGCTAAGGCACATTAAGCAGACGAACAATTGGCGTTTCCGGAAATAGAAACACGTTTAAAATAAATTTAAAGTAAATAAACATTATCACCTTTATAGGCATTTTATAAACATGTACTGCATTTAGGCGAACACTGGTTTATTTCTGGACCCACCATGCACAAAGGACATGGACCAGAGACTCCCAATTTTTTTCGGTTTGCGGCTCCCTAAATAATCGGATTTTTTCCGCGGCGCCCTTAATACATCAAATTTTTTTCTAAATTTTTGACTTTCTGGAAAAATTTGAAAACTTTCCTTTTTAAAAACGATTAATAAAGCATGTGTGGGGAAAGAATACAATGAAAGGCTCGAAAGTTGCTAAATTCTTGGAATTTTGTCAGCAGCGCATACATGATTGTTGGCGCAAAAATTCGAGAATTGGAAATTCCAAGAAAATTGCCGAATTGTTTAATTGAATATTTTGCGGCGCTCTGACGGCAGCGTGGCTCCCTGGAGATCCGCGGCACACACTTTGGGAATCACTGGCATAGACACTGGAGGCGCTTATATGATTTTTTAAGAAATGTAATTTGCGTTACATGAAGTTATATTTTTAAAAAATCATCATCGATCATGAAAATTGACTCCAGTGTTCACGCCCTCTGTGTGTGGTGGCCTAGAAATAAACCACTGTTGGCCTACTTGTAATACATAGGTATACAAGGGATATACCTAGTTACCATAAAAAATTACCTAAAATAATACGAATAACGTGTACATTGTAAATAATACCATTTTACCATTTTTATGTACTCTCTTAAGGAAAAACAGTGTTGTAGGTAAATGTTTCACTTTGTAATTTCTTGTTTCATTATGAAACCGAATTAGGCGAATTACTACATGGCATAAAATACATAGAAAACTTTTGTGCATTAATATTGCCGAAACATCGACCCAATACGTGATGGACCGAAAAAGCTGGGGGTTTTTCTGATTTTGGATCAAACGTTAGATCTTCAGAAAGACAGACTATCAGAAGTCTGATGTTCAGTGACTGATGTGTGTAAACTACACTTACTTCTCAGTGACTTTTACATACAACATAAGCCAAATAAACATTCGGGTATCGAGAGTATTTTGTCTCACGAATGTATTGTATGTCGGAATCATTATTCATGGCCCCAAGAAGACTTGTTGCAAAGTTTCTTTACGCTATTCCATTCTTCAGAGTCAGTATGGCTATGATAAGACTGTGCAATCCTTCTTGTCGACGTTGCAAGTTCTCGGCAACAAACGATCAAACATTCAAAAATATCGTTAAATAAAGGAAACGGTATTTTAGTAAGTGATTAGTAGGTACTTGTTAAGCGCTCAGGAATACAAAAGCAAGATTTATTTATGATTAACAGATGTAAACTCATCTACAAACAGTTTTGTGCTGAAATATGGCTACATCGCTTTCCATTAAAGCCCATACTGACTCTGAAGTATGGAATACAGTATAGAGAGTAACGAAAAGAGGAGAAAGCAAACAACCTCAGCCTCGCCCTTAAAATACGTTTTGGCTACTCTGCACACTACCTATACCTATATAGCTTTAGTATTTTGTTAATTGTGACCCCGAAATACATAACTAACCTTAAAAATTGGGTTAGGTCACTTGTAAAAATGTCATTACATGGAATTCACCTCCTTTCATAATTGCTAGAAATATTAGTTAAAATCGAACTTTTGGCAAAGTTTTGACCGAATTTCTGTAGACACGCTTCCAATTAGTTCTAAAATAGATCGGTTCCCCAAATACCTAAACGTGAAAATTTTTATTACCGCACAGTGACCCCATTAGAGAAATTTTATAATTTTAGGAAGAGGCTTATGTAAAGTGTATGAAAATAATATGCAGTAAAGTTTAAACTTATAAAAAAAGTTTATGCCTCCTTTGAAATGTTTGTGGGAAGCAATTCTAAAAATATACGTACAAAAACGAGGTGAATCTCCTCAATTTGTCTTACACGCATAAACGTTAGGGAAAAAACGTAGGTATTAAAATTGAAAAAATAATAAATCGGAAATAGACAGGATTCCGGTGGTGCAGAATCCGCTTAAAAGAAATCATGTCCCCTACTAGTCTAGCTACATTGGTCCTACAGAAAGCCAGAATAGTAGTTCGTATGTTTTTTTAAACGAATTCCCCTGCCTATGTTTGTAATTCGGTTGGTTGTCCTTTCTTTGTCTGTAGGTCTGGTTGGGGCCTTACAATAAAAAGAAAAAAAAAAGCAATAACGTCTCTCCTTTTAAAAACATTGCTTCATTTTATTTGCGGTGGAGTCTGCCATTTTGTTTTTCTTTAGTAATTTCGAAGATTGAAGGTTAAGAATATACGTATTCCGATACTTAATTATCCTGTATATCACAGCGAATGATTTAAAACAATCGTGAGCGTATTTACAAATTGCATTGTGCATTGTTTCTGCTGTGTAATTTGATTGAACCCTTCAAGATGATTGCAATTACCTACAACCTCTCTTCATAGTACCTACTGCTTCATTCGCAGTTTCACTATTTAAAAAAAACCAAACTTTCGGTTTCTTTTGCTTTTACTTTCTCCAAATCGTTTATTTATAAAGATTATACAATAAGGTGAAAGTAATATTTGCTCCATTTACTTATCAAAAATTTATTAATAATAATTCAAAGCGAAATTCTAAACTTTCTTGTTTGTTCGAAGCAACAAAGACATACTCAAGGATAACCATTCTATCTATTACCAAACACGAAAAATGCTATTTTCGCTTTAATTCAATAACATATGTAAGACCGGCACATCCCACTTAAGCTACTATATTTGGCAACTGATTTAGTAAAGATTTCTATTATAAACAGCGGCAAATGGACCGACATTTTTCTAAATGCGTTTTTGGAGGTGAGTGTTCCTCCCATATATTGATCGAAAAGAGTAATGGCTCCTTTTTTTTTCTTATTATATTATACGCAATTTCTTTTAGTAACTCCAGGTGAATCGCGTTCCAACATAACCAATTTACAAGGAAGTGGAATGTTAAAATCATTCGACAGAAATTTAGCGTTTATTGACCAATAAAAATTTTTTTTACTCGTTATGTGATTAAATGTGACATGTATTACCATGGCGACGGCAATTTATTTTTAATTAAATTTAGGAAACACCGTACTTCGTTGAAAGATCTGATAAAAATTTTTACGCGTTATGTAAGCACGAAAATTGCATCTCGTTTAGGTACTATTTTGAATGGCTTCGCCGCAAACATTAATTTTACTTTAGGTTTTGATGGATCGATTTAAGCCCTTATTCCTGTCTCCTGTTTTTAGGAAAGCGTAGGTGTGCGAATGTGATTCATTCATTATTTGACTAATTTAAATGGAGGCGGTGTAGCAGTTTCCTTTTTGAATACTATGAGCGATTTGACGTAATTGTAAACAATTTTTACTAAGATTCGCATAATATTTATTTAGAATGTAGCCTCAAAACATTATATTTCGTTGGAAACCTTCGCGTGAATGAAATAATTAAATTACAGTAGCCGGTACATGTTTATTGGAACTTTTCTTATCAGATAACTTAAGTTTTGTTGAATAATCTAGCGTTTTGATTGCTATGACTTGCAATTTTGGCCCTTTCATCAAATCCAAAGTTTCGTACAGCAATTTCTGAGAATTTTTTTCCGTACTGTCGAAATGTTTCAAGTTAACATTTGATTATCCTCGCTATATTTTTCAATCTAGTTAAGGGATGGCCGTATAATAAATATTGTATAATATGCAATAAATTAGGATGGATTCTAATTGAAATGGCGAGACCCAAATGAGGTTTCCGAATATGGCCTAACGATGTTTTTTGAAATAAATTAAAAATCAAATTTAAGGGTATAAACACAAAAGCTGTGCAGTTTACATTTTTTATATCAAACGTCAAAACGTTGTATAGTTACATCACAAATTAGGTTCACCAAGATGATAACTTCTTTCGCATCAAGAGGGCGAATTTGGGCCTCAAAACCCACCTCGAAGTTACGATATCATATTTTTCTACGATTTTAAATACTTTCATAGCTTGAGGAAAAAGATACCTGGAACTGTAAGTAGAAAGTACTAATTGGTTCTATCCTTTTTAGAAGATTCTGGAGTAAATAGCAAAATAGAAGGCTTACTCCACTATTGACGTCGGAGAATTGAGAATTGCCTTGAGTTCTCAATTGAGGACGAAAAAAAAAACACGCAATCTTCCCCATGTATCTTTTAATATAATGATGAATGAATTGATCAAAATTACAGGCGACTAGTTTCGATACATAGTATCATCTTCAGGCTTACTACGATACATAATTATACATAATGTACGAGGGATACTCAAAAATTAAAGAAGAGTGTTTTGATTGCTGTTTAATACTTCGTTAAGCGAATTAGTAGAGTTTTTGTTAAAATGTGCAAGGATTTCCATGTTTTCTAAAAGATGAAACCGGATGCCTTTGTCGCAAACGTGTAATATTTGGTAATTGATATTGGGGTTAAAACAATGGCCAGAATTAAGATTATGGTTGGCGAAAGAGGACTTGGAGTATAAGTTGTTGTGTTTGATGCAAGAATAATGTTCAGCTATTCTATTTTTAAATTTTCTACCAGTTTGGTCTATATAATAGGCGTTACAAGTGTTGCAGATGAGCTTATATACACCGGATTTGTCCAGTGAATCAATTCTGTCTTTTGTGTGGACTAGGAGACTGTTTAACTTAGATTTTGAATTGAAAGAAATGTGTATGTCTAATTTTTTGAATAATTTTTTTTAAAAAAGCTGGTGGGGGTCCGATAAAAGAAAGAGAAAGTACCTCAACTGAGGGGGGGGGGTCGCTTTTCAGTTGTAGAGTAGTACGGTTTTTTCGATGGAGGAGAAATTATGAATCAATTTTGTGGGGTAACCATTACATGAAGCGAGGTGGTAAATTAAGTCAAGTTCAGTTTTGAAATTCTGGGGGTTAAGTGGAAGATGTAAAAGCCTGTTGAAGTAGAAACGGAACGCAGCTAATTTGTGCGAAAGGGGGTGGAAGGAATGGAAAGGTATGACGTGGTCCGTGGTGGTAGGTTTTCTATACAGGGTCCTGCACCTAACCTCCCGTCTTCTATAGCTCAGTTATTAATTAAGTTAGGTTTTTGATATTTTGCAGACGTTTCCTGTACCTCAGATTATATTTGAGGAAAATATTTTTGATTATTCAGGGTGTCCCAACAAAGTGTGACGCCATAATGATATATTTTTTTAAATTACATGCTTTAATTTTTTTTACTTATTTGGTCGTCTTTTATGCTTGCCTACATATTCCTAAAATTCTATTGAAATCGGTTTGATGAAACCAGAGAAAAAAAATAAAAACGAAAAAATGTCGGTTTTGCATCACTGGTTTTAAAAATTAATAAAAAATGCAAATAGTACCTGGTTAATGAAATTTTACGACACGCTCATTAAATAAAGTCTAGTAGTCTCGTTTACCAAGTTTCATTGATCCAAATTATACAGGGGGATCAAAATCTAGTGTCAAACTTCTCAAACTTTAAAGCACTTTATCTTTCTTATTTTAAATTGCAACCCCTACATATTTTGATGTCATTCGATGCGGAATTAAAAAACAAAATTTTTTTCTAATACATCTCTATGGCAATTCCTAACATTGTAAAAGTTATTCAAGAAAAAGTCATTTTATCAATTAATTATTGCATTAGCCATTTTAATTGATAAAAATCGAAGGCGCCGTTGAAAAACAATTTGTGGGGGGGTTATTGGTGAACATGTTATTGGTCCTCACTTTTTTAACGGACATTTGAATGGACCAATATGGATCTGGATTTTTTTTTAAATCAATTGCCAAATTTATTTCAAAATTTACCAATAGCTGTGAGAAATGGAATGTGGCTGCAACACGATGGAGCTCCAGCACACTATTCATTAGAAATCAGGGATCATCTTAACACAGCCTTCCCCAATCAGTGGATTAGAAGAGGAGGATCAATTGCTTGGCCTCCTCGATCACCCGACTTAATTAAATTAGATTTCTTTTTGCGGTGTTACGTTAAGGAAATCGTTTATCGCACCAGAAAACATGCAGCAAAGAATCCTGAACGCATTTCAAAGCATTACACACGACCTATTAAAAAGATTGACAACATCATTTCATACTCGTCTTCGTTTGTGCCTTGAAGGAAACGGAAGACATATCGAACGTAAATTCTAGTAGGTAACCTTAAGACTTTAGAGATAATTGTGATCATAAAACATGGTATGTTAATAAATTGTCTTTCAAAGGCGCCTTCGATTTTTATCAATTAAAATGGCTATTGCAATAATTGATAAAATGACTTTTTCTTGAATAACTTTTACAATATTAGGAATTGCCATAGAGATGTATTAGAAAAAAATGTTTGTTTTTCAATTCCGGATCGAATGACATCAAAATATGTAGGGGTTGCAATTTAAAATAAGAAAGATAAAGTGCTTTAAAGTTTGAGAAGTTTGACACTAGATTTTGATCACCCTGTATAATTTGGATCAATGAAAGTTGGTAAACGAGACTACTAGACTTTATTTAATGAGCGTGTCGTAAAATTTCATTAACCAGGTACTATTTGCGTTTTTTATTAATTTTTAAAACCAGTGATGCAAAACCGACATTTTTTCGTTTTTATTTTATTTCTCTGGTTTCATCCAACCGATTTCAATAGAATTTTAGGAATATGTAGGCGAGCATAAAAGACGACCAAATAAGTAAAAAAAAGTAAAGCATGTAATTTAAAAAAATATATCATTATGGCGTCACACTTTGTTGGGACACCCTGTATAATCAAAAATATTTTCTTGAAATATAATCTGGGGTACAGGAAACGTCTGCAAAATTTCAAGAACCTAACTTAATTAATAACGGAGCTACAGAAGACGGGAGGTGAGGTGCAGGACCCTGTATATTGAAATATCAAGTCTAGAGATGGTGAGGTCCAGGAAGTTTAAGGATTTGTTTTTCTCAATTTCTAAAGTGACGATAATGTTGGGGTGTAAGTTGTTCAGAAAAAGAAAACAGTCTTCAATATCTTGGTCCGAGCCGTTGAAGACGACAGGGATGTCATCAACATATCGTTTGTACAAGATTATCTTATCCCTTATCTGGGATAGGTAAAAGTGTGGTTGATTTCTAAGGAAGTTAAAAATATTTCGGCCAATAGAGGTGATACATTACCGCCCTGTTAGTTGACGATAAGTGTTATTGTTGAAGGAGGAAAAATTTTGATTGTAGCAGCTGTTTAAACAAGTACTAAGGAATGGCAATTGGATTTAACTGAATTACACTGCTGTGATGAATGCATAGACGTCGCGTCGTCGCTTATTTTCACCGTTGATTTATTTCAACTTTTAATTTGTAACCATCATGTCACCAATCTTTAAACTAGTTAGTAACATTTGGTGCTAAGTATTTAATCTCTTAACATTTATGTATCGTGGTGAGCCTGAAGATGATACTATGTATCGAAACTAGTCGCCTGTAATCTTAATTAATTAATTCTTGATTATACTAAAACATACATGGAGAAGGTTGCGTAATTTTTTTCATCCTCAATTGAGTAACACTACACCCCATTTCGAGCTTTCAACATCTTTATAACCACTATGGATCCGATCAAGCCATATAAGTTCTTCCCGTACATTTTTTGCATATGGTTTTTAGACTACCAATTATCAAAGGCTATAATTACATTAAGTTAGCAAATGGATGGCGATACTTATACAAGCGGAATTTATTCTGTTCCAAGGAGAATTACAGAATTATAGTAATTATATATGAATTATTCGGTAATAAGTAATTGAAGTTGAATTTTTCTTAAATTGGATTAATGAAATATTACTTTTTTAGCGAAACGCTTACTTCACTATTATTGGCTTCAGGTTCTTCAGTTATTTCCTCAGCTGTTTTACTGATTTCAAACTCAATTGTTAATTCCTCGCCCTCCTTTGTTAACTGTTATTTCGGTTGTTTCTGCAATGTTTTCTTCTATTGACTCCTCAGTAGTTTTCTTAGTTGCTTCCATAGTTTCGGTCTCTGTAATTCCCTCTGTTGTTTATTTAAAAGTAGTATTTTACAACCCCCTCCAAAATAATATTCTTTCTACGACCTTTGGTCTCATGATTGGTGTTCTAATGCTTCTTCCACGGCTTTCTATAGTTGATGGCAACCTGACCACGACAACAACTTCGAATTGCGCCCGAATCTAAAATTACTTTAGTTTTTGTCATACACTTTAGTTTTCTTGTCATCCGAATTTGTCAATAATTATTTATTATTAAATTAGATTAATTTAAGTTTATCTCCATTTTATACTAATCTGTGATTAGAACAATATTGTATAGAGTTTTTTTTAGGCACATACACGTCCAAATAATCCTTTTGCCTATTGAATTGTATTGGAAAGCCTCTCCCGCTTTTGTCACCGGTTCAATTCCCGATCACGTCAATATAACGTGACAAAGTTTGACAACCATGCACTGCGTCGTATAATATTGATACATAGAGCGATTCCCACATATTTTGCGCAAAATCTTAACTAACCGTGATATACAAAAAAAAATATTTTCAAACGTAAATTTAAATCGCCATTGGACTAAATCCAAATCTTTAAGCGAGTGTAGTCGATTGACGTAGTTAAAACAACGTGATCATTTTTTACACGTATTTTAATAATTGTTAAACTTTTTCTACCACTCTGTATAATTGCCTTTCACTTTCTGGATAGAAATGCCTCATAGTATGTAGCTAATTTCCATCCATTGGATTACTTAGATGAATCGAATACGTCAGTAATTATATTGTAATTATAGAAGCAACAACATTAAAAAACAATAACTCTCAAATATGCAATAAATTATTGATTTCTGAAAATTTCATAGTATTCGGATTAGTCATATTATGTTTATTGTCACCGATAGTATTTATTAGTTTCAATGGAGGTATGTATTCAGTTTTGATAATCTACAAAGAAATTTCTACATCTCATGTACGACGTAGGTAAGAGTACATTTCAATTGAACGTCTTGTATATTTTTTTACTTTTGAAATCTCTCATTATACATTTCAATATTGTATGGCATTTACTTAACGTTTAGGTATTGTTGAGTTTCTCTAGAAATTTGGTATACTCTTAAAGTATTGCAAACTATTCAGAAATATATTGATTTTCAATCGATATTTTTAAATTTTGTCTCCGTACTGTTTGGCAGAAAGTGTGGAGCACTCTGTAACATTTAAATATTATTTATTCCACTATTGGACTAAAACCACTAATGTTAGATATAGGGAAACATTGTTCGCTTTCATTGAATGAAAACTTAAATATTTTCATTGATTGGCTCAACTTAAATATTTATTATCAATTCTAGTCTAAACTATTCTATAATCCACATAATCTATTTGCTTTCTAGTTTATGATGAACAAACAGGGCGAGATGGTGGGTTGGTACTGGTCTTTTTACAAGAAGATCATTTTGTATTCGCTGGCCACGATGATTTGACATGGTGGTTCAGTAGTTTTGCTCATAAGAATATTTCATATAAAGTTCGATCAGTTCAAAGATGTACTATACCGCCCACTGTCAATCCTTTTTCACTAAGACATCTGTTTACAACGCCTACTTCGTCTTATAATTATATTACACCGTGTTCATGACACCTACTTATTAAGTAGGTATAATAGATGGCAAATTAAAGCCAATCAAGTTATTGATGCGTTTTCGTTTTATACGCGAAAACTATTTATAATCCTTAGATAACCTTTATAAGAGAAAAATTCTTTGCATTTCTACTGACTTTCTAAGCCAATTGATTTTAACGAGAAGTTAGATAGGTACTTAATTTAGCTACACTCAAAAATAAACTTGCCCTTCTTATTAAAATCTAATAAATACTTAGAATGGCTGTAAAACTGCAATAAACCTCGACCGAGCCTAAAGTGCAATTTTTATGATCTTAGTGTTTGTTTTTTATACGAAATAAAGAAATGTTTCCCAATTTTGAGAGTTGTTAGTATAAAAATAATTAGTGAGCGTGTTCTATTCATGTGACATTTGTAATAAATTATCTAAAGAGATTTTTTCTCACATTTCGCCCACACTTTTTTAACATAGAAATTTACTTAACGGTGTTTATAACAGAATATTGTATTTTTTCCCATAAATTATGGAAATCGAGTGAAATTTCAACTATTACGAGTTTATTTAATAAATGGACCATATAATTTAATAATGGCAAACCTTTACATTAACAAAAAAAAAGAAAATTTCATATTTTTCTTACATAACACGTTTAACGTAATCTTTACGAGAAGTATGTCAAGTGTCATAAAATGCAGAAAACAATTATGGTTTCAATGACAAAACATAATTGTTTACGATTGTATATTGTAATATACGTAAATATAATACGATTAGTCTTTAAAGAATATTTTCGAAAGTTTGTTGTATATTTAGTTAACAATTCATTCATTTTAAATTTATTCATTGCGCTTGTTTGGAGCTTGACAAATGTCGTGGTTAAAAAAAATGAAATTGTTAGTTCACACTTTCACATCCTTTCGCTAACCAATTTCCGTAACTAAATTATAGCAATTTAATGTAGGTAATGAAACTCCCTTTAAGTTACTACAAAATACATTTTTTTCCGATCTGCAAAATAACGATTTTGATCACAAGACCACAAGAAATTCGTTCACAAGGAAACAATATCATCAATATTTTCTCAAAATTTCTACACCAGTAAGCAAGTTACAATTTTATGAATTATTTATTTCGCATGTTATGGAAATTTGTGTAGGAAATTTTTGTAAACTTTCATATCATGTATACACATTTTCTTGTTTTTTTTCTTGCATCTGTTTCCAAATTCTTTATAATGAAGCAACACCGTACTTGAACGAAATTTAAGCTGGAACAAAGACAACTTTCTCCAACTTACATCTTGAATCTAAAATTATATCCTCTAACTACCATATATTAATTATTATTAATTAACGCGCATTAATTGTCTTCCAGGGTTAGTAGATTCTAATACGATTCTACATTTGTTTTTGTGTTTCTTTATTCGATCATTCTGAAAAATTCTATAACGTTATAACTTTTCATTCTGAGCAACTTTTCTGGGGTCTGGACACAACGGCCACACAGAATTTAGTATGCCCATATCGGCCACACTGGACACATCGGCCAAACGTGATGTGTGGACACAACGGCCACCTTGGACGTAACGGCCACAGCTCTAGCTGGACAGGATGGCCACCTTGGACACTACGGCCACATATCAGATACGTAGATTGACACTAAAGCGCCTAGGTTATTTGCAGATTTAGTTTTTTTTTTCAATTTATACAAAACATAATGCTAAACTTAAACGTAGATTGACACTTAAGCGCTTAGGTTATTTGCAGATTTAGTATTTTTTTTTCCTATAAATAGAAAATTCCTATTATTTGTGAAATCTTTATCGCAAACATTACCTTATAATTCTGTGTGGCCGTAGTGTCCAGTGGCCGTTGTGTCCAAGGTGGCCGTTGTGACCAGCTAGAGCTGTGGCCGTTACGTCCAAGGTGGTCGTTGTGTCCACACATCACGTTTGGCCGATGTGTCCAGTGTGGCCGATATGGGCATACTAAATTCTGTGTGGCCGTTGTGTCCAGTGGCCGTTGTGTCCTAGACCCACTTTTCTTAGTAATACTTTGGCATACTGTGAACAGAAAAGGTACCTAATTTACCTAGAACAACTGTAAAGGCCTACTTGACTTTAAAAAATCGAAAGTAAACTAAAAATAAGTTTCAAACCAAGCAGGGCGGAATCCCAAAATATGAAATTCCAATTCGAAAATTTTTGGTCAATCATACCTCTTGTATACTCAATCCAGGAACACTGATACTGTATACTAGTCTGGGAGATACTTGCAACCGCTAGAATATTCTGGCTGTTTACATATAGGTACTTTTTAAACAATTGAAAGAATGTTCCCTCAAAATTTGAACCTTGTGGGAGCAGGTTACGAATTACCTACTATCCCGATGACAACTTTGCTATTGTCAGGCACATACTTCATACTTGCAACCCTCAAAATAGATTGGCAATTTTTTTTACACTTAAACATATGTAAATTACAGCATATATTAAAATTGTAGCCTTGTGCGAGTAAATTAAAAAACAATTTTTTTTGACATTTTCAAAAATTTAAGGGATGATAACGCGACCGCAGATGTCTGCCAGAACGGTACTTCTTCATTGACTGATAATAAAACATCATTTAAAAATTTTCTAGCTTTGTGGAAAACGGGTTAGTCAGATGGTTCGCTAGCTCTCCTACTATAGTGTGTCCATACCACCCTACAGTCTGTACCATACTTCAAATTCAGCACGGCCAGCATAGGGCAATGTATTGCTTATGGGGAAATTTTGCACAGGGCTGTCACTTTTCTTTTACCTGAGGCGCTATTCTGAAAGCAACTTTTAAGTACCGAATTGCAGAGGTTCTCAAACGTGATATAATAAAATTAACTAACTTATTCGAGAATTTTGGTAATTACAATGCATAAAAGTTTTGTGTTTAAATGGAATCTGGTTGAGGCGTAGTTTTGGCAATACCGCAGCCAGCAATTCTGAATTTGAAGTATGGTACAGACAATAGCTCAATATTGTTGTTCTTCGACAATGATCTCTGCTTCCTTTTTAGTATTCGTTCTTTTTCTCACCGATGCTTCCTCATTATTCATTTTTAAAAAATTACGTACGTTTCACCATGCAATCGAAGGTACATTGTTAGCTTTACCTTTTCTACATGTCATGCCGTGCATCTAATAATAGATACAATTTTTATTTTACGTTATTTAATACGTAGGTAACTACAGTAATACTTAAAGTCGCCCAATTCAGTCGCCAATCGCCATTCTAAAATTGAAGTCGCAAAATGAATTATAAAGTCGCCCAATTGGCGATAAATCGCCCAAACTGGCAACCCTGCGATGTCAGTCGCTGCAGCCGCTTCTCCGTCCCGCATTCTCAGGTTTATCTCACGTGTGGGATGGCTTGAGTGATGTTGCGGGGTCGAACGACTCTAATCAGGGCGGCAGCACAAAGGGCCCGAATAGGTGGACTTCTGACCACCCTCCCATCGTCTTGCGCAACCCGAGACTAAGACCTAAACTGATGGTGCAAGACCGAGAGCGAGACGAACGTGTGTGATCTAGGATCACATACATTTTTGAGTTCTCCACTCCAGATATAGACCTTTCCATTGGGTTAAAGAAATGGATACTGTTGCGTGCGGTTAACCCTCTTTATGTTATACTCAATTAATAAATAATAATAATAATAAATAATAATAGTAATAAATGCCTTTATTTAGTCCATTAAGATCTGGTTTGTTTTCATTTTGATAATATTCGACCAATGGCCATCCTTAATAATGGAATTGATATGGTACCGTTGAAATAACGATAGGATAACCTGTTTCTTCATTTATAGCTTTTCTCCACTAATATGTCATAGCCAACTGTGTAGTAAAATTATTTCTTCTTCGGTAAGGTGAATTGGTTACTTGATCTGGATTTTTCATGTTATCGTTGTTCTCTATCCACCTGTTCCTTCACATGTTCTTGCGTATGTTCATCTCCCACGTCTTCGACTTTGCGTTTTTCTCTTATCTTATATACCCTTTTTTTGTTGGGGCTAATTTTTTCCCGAGGTATTTTAAGAATTTTATGGCTTTCCTATGCAGTTAGTTTGACCTACGAATTAAAAGGCTCATATTTATCGACAACATACGTTCCAAACTTGTTAGAAATTGGCAAATGAAATTTGAGATCTTGAGCTTTTTAAATTCTAAATTTTCTAAATTTCAGACAGAGCCGCAACTAAGGGGGTGCGGAAGGTGCGAGCACCGGGCGCGTTCTCTTTAGGGCGCCAAATAGGCAATTCACTCGCACTTGAGCGCAATTTAGACAAAGGTAAATTTTACATTATGGCTGTGCAGCCTAAACTACTGGACCGATTTTGATGAAAATTAAAACTAAGGCCTATTAAAAACTTCATCGGTAAAACAAGCTTCTCTTCAAAATCGGTTCAAAGGCACCCAAATTAGGGGCGTTATTTTGAGGTCAAACATTCAAATTTTAACCCAACGTAATTTCCCTTCGTGAAAATATAGTAGCCATGGTTGCAAGTAAAACGCCGTTTTTGGTTTGTTTTTAAATTCAAAATGGTGACCAATATAGCAATTCTCCGAGTGCTTACTTTTTAGGGTGTAGCTCAAGAACCGTTTAACTTAATTAAAATTTGAAAATTGGAAATTGTTGCCAAAGGATGGCTAGAACTTTTACTTGTAATTGGTAAAGAACAAAGATTAAACGTAGCCAATTTATTGGTACCCAAAATTCATCAAAAGTTAAAAATCGATTTTCTCAAAATCTGCTCCGAGCATTTTTTTAAATTTTTGAAATGTTATACATGTAGTTCATGAAAAAAAAAACTGGCACTACATTTATTTCTTTATTTCCCATAGGGGGAGGGGGGTGAATGTTTGAAGTAGAAAATTTTAAAAATTTATAACTTGCTAACAAAGATGAAGAAATAAAATCGTACAGTGAAGTAGAGGACATACGACTCTTTTAATTGAGTAGGTATAATAAGTATACCAATTTACATCCGGCCTAGCCGGAAATGAACAAAATATTAAAAATATTTATGACAAACCCTGTATATTATTTTAGGAGAAAATCAGAAATCGTTTTCTGATTACAACTATGTAGTATACTACACACTCTACATTAATTTTTTTTATTTTTTTTTGAGTTATTACGCAAAAACTATTTTATTTTGACTTATGGAAAAAACTATTTTATTTAATATGTCATTGTAGTAAACATGGGAAAGTTGTGTGCTAGTTTACTGGTCATTTTATTTTAATAAGTATATTAAGATTTTCGAGCTTTACTTATAAATACGTAGTGCAAATTGTCAAATAAAACAATCTGTCAATACATATTTACACAGGCGTTCAACAATTGCACAATTAAGTTTTATAATAGGGGCGCATCTACAAATCTTGCACCGGGCGCCAAAAAGTCTAGTTGCGACACTGATTTCAGAGGTCACAAAAAACTTACTATGCAGGATCATATTGTGGCATATTCAAATAGATACGTAAAAAACGTTAAAAAAACAACATTTTATATGTCTTAAGTATACAAAAAGGATTGAAAACAAAATGGCAAATCGCAAATTGCGTTTAAGCGATATAGCGATTTCCAAAAATGTCTTTGTTTCAGAAGATTTTCCATTTTTCAACGCGTTGCGAGAAATAACATCTTTTGAATTACGTTTATATGTCCGACAGATAAGTGCCGTTTCTAAATTTGGTAATTATGGCACATCAGGCGGTGGGCAATG
The DNA here is from genome assembly GCA_036250285.1 of Pyrocoelia pectoralis. Taxonomy (NCBI): domain Eukaryota; kingdom Metazoa; phylum Arthropoda; class Insecta; order Coleoptera; family Lampyridae; genus Pyrocoelia; species Pyrocoelia pectoralis. The sequence continues at coordinate 31,563,781 of CM070080.1, forward strand.
CATAAGTAAATACTCTCAAACGACGAAATTGATATTCATGTTGAATTATAAAAGTTTAGAACGGCAATTTATAAATTATTTCGTCTCTAGGAAAATTGCATGTAATTTAGTTAGATCTACGTAGTTATTTCATGCTGCGATAATGACTATTGATGTGCTTTGCGTAATTAATTTCATTTCAATATTCAATAAAATGTAAATTGGTTCGCATACCACAATCATGTGTGATTGTAACGCTTTGAACAACCCTCAATTACGCCAATGGCGATTATTTCAGTTTTTAACGCTTTCTCGTTCAACAAGAAAAAGTAGATGGGATATCTGTGTTCGGCCGTCCGTCTGTGTGTTTGTTTGGTCGATCAGCTTTAGACTGCTATTTTTTTTGCTTCTGAGAGCAAGAATTTTCTTATATACCCAACGTCTTCGAAGAAGTGCAGCTAAAAGATGCAGAGAGCGTTACTTATGTGCTTGTTTTGGATTTTGTCTATATCCTTAATCCCCAAGATAAAAAGTTGTGGAGATTTAAATTCCGCAAAGATGAGAATTGCCAGTGGTGGGCACTGTTATGAATTAATACCATGTTCCTCCAAATATGCTGTGTCCTTTAACTGTTTGATATCTGATACAGACCTAATCTTCAAAATGTTTGCGCTTTTATTATAGACATTTCAATATTAAATGAGGTGATCACTAAAATGGCTTCAATGCCGTTTCAAATGATGGCTCGAGGACCATATCAATCTATATTTACAGTAAAGATAATACGATGTAGTTTTTGCGAACTGTTTTATTTTGATTTTACTATGAATATGTAAAAGTATACATTATGCAGTATATCTCACGCTCATGGCCTATTAACAGTATCTACATAACTGAATGATGTTTGAAGCTAAAAATTTGCATGTCTGTGCCTTCTAACGATCATTTACCGCATCGTTATGAAACTACAAATTTTCATGTACCATTTCCTATATCTACCTAACTTTTGCCTTTTTTTATATCAGATTGCACCGTCGTTTAGGTTTTAATCTGCCAGATGTTTTACAACTGCGAAAATGAAAAAGGGAAACGTTTTGATTCAGGGCCTACAGTGTCAAAAATGCAATTTTATTTCACTGTGGAAGAGGGAGGAGATCTTCTTACTTCTTCTTACTTAAAGTGGATGCAAAATTCCCCGTTCTTAGCCGATTTTTAAAATTAGAAAAGCTTTTCTCCGAGTTCGTCAATTTATTTAAAAATTATTTTTAAAAAAATTGTTGTAATTTATACATTACGCATCTTCAGCACGTAATAACATAAGTTAAGGTGGAAGTGGATCTCGTCTTTCAGAAATGGGAATGGCTTCTTCGTGTCTTCCTTATTGTTCAACATCGCAACCATTACTGAGCGAATTACATTCGTTGTCCGTAATCGCCTGTAACCAGTTGTTGAGATATGAATGATATTTAAGGTCTATTAAAATTTTCCAGTTACAATGGAACGGTTTAGGGGACTGCAACATTTCGGTTGCAACTTGCAAGGCAACTAACTGAAATTAACGATTATTCGTCATGTTCCATCCGCCTGAGTTGAAGTACAGTCAAACCCTGACATTAATCCTGAAACCGAACATTAATTTTAGATTGGGTTCAAAACCTATAAACCTCTCAAATATAGAAAAATTAAATGAGACACCCAGTATAACATATATGTATGTATAGGTACATTAGTAGCAACACGCATTAGACGCGAATAGGATGTAAGCCAGTATGTTCCGTGTTGATGCGCATACAGATTCAGAAATCCATTGTTCCTAGGTCTCAACTAGTTGATTTGATCAAACATTAAACCCATTGTTCTTTCAGTAAGCGATTACACTGTGCCTTTTTTGTTTCTGGAGCTTATTAAAATCCTTAATTATTCATTTGAGCAACATTTTCATTATTGCAATAACAGCCAGTGAAATTTTAAAAATGAACTCAAAAAAGTACAAAATTGTTGGCTAATCATAGTATTCCTTGAACCAATAACAAAATTTGTCTACAAAACGGAGACACAGAAAAAGTCAAAAATGATTTTCTGAAGATTCTGTTGAATTATTTCTAATTTATTTTAGAAAAAGCTGAGAAGATTTTTGAAAATATAATTATTCACAGGCTTTTTCTTCATTTAACCAACCTTGTGTATCTTACCATTTCCAATATTCCATGTAGACCATTTTAAACTGTACACACTGTACAAGTGTGGATAAAATTAGTCAACGATTTGTTAGTTCGGATCAGAAAGTAAAATAAAATGCAAAACAAAACAGTAGATAACATAACCGACATTCTACTACTATATCATGCAGTTCCTGTAAGCATTGCATATGAGGAGAAATCCATTTTTACGTTAAAAAGAGTCAAAACACATTTAAGGAAAATGTGCCGTCTTTAACTAATCTGAACGACTGTCACATAAAACTTTTTATGGTTATTTATATTTATACTTATTCTTTTATTTATTTAAATAACTGAATACATTATGTAGTGTTAAGTTAAACTACATGGAATAGTGTCCCGAAAGAGTCTACATAATTATTCTAGACAGTTTAAAAAAATAATTACTTATTTTTAAATCAATTTAATCCTTTTTTTAAATTTATTTTTTGATTAGTCATTAACTTATGTTTGCAATAATTCACAGACCTTTTTTTTAAACAAATGGTTATATAATTCAAATCCATAAATAATGAGAAAAACTGAAATTTCTGTGTTCTTGCCCTACATATCATAAAATCAACTTCACTCAATAAAAATCGAAATGTGATATCGGATTGAGTTTGAAAATATCTATGGAAAAATAAATATCAGACACCCAGTATAATTTATATACAGTCCTCGCTAAGAAGTCGACATCAAATGGATTTTTTTTTATTTTCGATTTTTTTAGGGCAATAATTTGTGCTAGTCTGAAAACCTATTTAGCCCCTACCGAGTAATTTTCATTTAGCTAGAAAATGGCGTTTTTCGAAATTGTCTAAATTCAAAAAGTGCCATTTTTCGTAAATTAAGCAAGATTTCAATGAGATTTTTTCATCATCTGTCAAATAATAATAAATTATTCATGGGGGAGGTTGTGTGATTATTTGGTTATTATCAGAAAAGTAACATTGTTGAATAATCTTTACGTTTTAATACTTTATGGGAGAAATATTTTTCAATGAAAATTAATATCTCTTTACGTGGCTTCTAAAACACTCTGATGAATTACTTTCACAAAAACCCTGTAAATGTTCTTTTACAATTGTCTAGACTCTCTAGAGAGTTCTCTTTATTCAGTTTGCATGATTCAGTCAATTAAGTAAACAGAATATGAGACGGCTGTGGATTGTTTTACTGTCAAGAAAAGTAACGTAATTATTTTCATAATTGACAGTTGCTTTGAAGATTGTTTATTTTCTGTTTCCTATAGTCATTTTTAAATTTATTCGATTAAAAATTAATCTAAATGAATAATTATTTAACTAAAAAAGACAAAATCGAAATTGTTTTGATTGTCGATGAGAATTATAAAACGCACAGGGAAGCGACAACAATTTTTAACGAGCGACATCTCAACAGACACATTTGCCACTCAACTGTTACTAGGATTTTAAAGAAATTTAAAAGTTCGGGTAGTGTTGATAATAAGTTTAAAAAGTTCCTCATAATCCTTGAGTTAATATTGAAGGTAATGCAGACTGTTGTCGAAATTCCATTTCGAGAAGTCGCCCAACTGAACCCAGTATCCAGCACAACGGCCAGAAGAATTTTGAAAACAAATAATTTCAAACCTTACAAACCAAAAATTATCCACACGTTGCTCGGCTATATTTTAGCTTTTGGATTCAAGCACAAATGAACAGATCATTTATTAAACATGTGCTTTTCGGGACGAATCTACATTTTCGTCAAATGGAACTGTTAGTTCTCAAAATTGTCGGTGGTGGGCTGACGAAAATCCCAATTTTGTCATAGAAGGTAAAGGACCTTCGCAGAAATATGTATTTTCAGCAAGATGGTGCTCCAGCACACAGTACAGGTGACGTTCGTAATTTTCTTGATTATCTTGTTCCCCATAAATGGATCTGAAGATTTTTGGGAAATTCCTTGGGCCCCGCGCTCTCCGAATATAACACCATGCGATTTCTTCTTGTGGGGATACTTCAAAAATGAGGTCTACAAACGCAGACCTTTCAGGAATATTAACCAATACAATTGGAGAATGTGGTGCTGAAGTATCGAATATTATGTTGAGGCATGTTTCAAGAGAAATGTATGAACGAACCATACTGTGCATTGAAAGGAATGGAAGACACGTTTATTTAATTATTTAATTTCTGTTTTGTTTTGATGGTATTTCTTAAAATTATGCAATTTTTATTAGTTACATAACAGAAGAAATTACTTATTAGTGTTATTTGTTGTATGTTAGTTGAAATAATATTATGTTTTGATTATCACTGATTATTTTTGACAGTTATTAAAATTATTGTTTAGTTGGACCGTTGATTCAAGTTTCACAAAAGGTTATTTTTCTTGACAGCCCTCTCATATTCTACCTACTTAATTGACTGAAACTGAATAAAGAAAAACCTCGTTTAGGCAACTGTAAAAAGAACATGTACAGGATTTTTATGAAAGTAATTACCTAATCAGAAAGGGTAAATTAGAGTTTTTAGAAGTCACGTAAATAGATGGTCATTATCATTGAAAAACATTTCTCCCATAAAGTATCTTGCACCAAAAACGTAAAGATTATCCAACAATAATACTTATCTGTAAATAATCACAAACCTAAAGGAATAACAATTAGCAATTTCTATTGTTTTTCCCAATTATAAATCTTTAAGGTTTTTAACGAAATCAAATTGAATTTTGAAATCGTGAAAATTTGAAAATATTCCAAAAAATTAAAAGTTTAGTTTTAGCGGAAGTTAAAAGAAAAAAATGTTTTTTGGTCTTGAGATTATTCGGTAAGCTAAAATTGACAGACGACGAAAAAATCTCATTGAAAAATATCTTGCTTAATTTACGAAAAATATTTAGACAATTTCGAAAAACGCCATTTTTTAGCTAAGTGAAAACCACTCGGCATATCTGATAGGTTTTCAGACTACCACAAATTATTACCGTAAAAAATTTTTGAAAAATCAAAAATCCATTTGGTGCCGACTTTTGGGCGAGCACTGTAGATAAAATAGTATACATTTTTCCAATTTGGACCAGAAGACAACGTGATTGAGGTTGATCGATGTATTTTTAACGAAGACTTCCACATTCCACAAAAACTGTTCCTCCTGCTTTTATGTATTTGTTTCGCTGAGCTGTTGGGGTCCATCCCAAATTGTTATTCGGAGTTGTTTATTTTAAAATGCAAACTAAAGTTTTGGAGTGATCCAAAAATCAAAAATGCACGTTAAATAATATGCGCGAGACACGAAATTATGTACGGCCGAATCCATGATAGTTTCTATTTTGGAAACTTTGCAGATTTCTAGACTAAAAAAATAATTCTCTTTGTGGGGACCAAATGAAATATGTGACATCTATGTTTGAGATCTGGTGAGCAAGATGGACACATTCAAAATTATTCTCATGATTCGTTTAAATTTAAAGCATTTACCACATTCCCAGTAGTTATATAACTGTTTGGTTACTTTTTCATTGATTGAACATCGATAGGAATAATTCGATGGTACATATTTGAATTGCGACAAAGAAAAACAAATTACCAACAGAACCAAAGAAAGAATTTTAAAGTTATGTAATTTTCAACATATTTTTAGAGACTTTTCAGATTCCAAAGCAGTTTACTTGTAAGAAAAATGTGTTTTCTACATTTAAGGAACTCTTCGTACCAATCAAATATGTTGTCCTTTTAGTTGTTTTGAACGTGAAAATCGGTATCTTATTGGCACAAAAATTTGATACCCAAGCGAAACTTTGCATTTTCTCTCGGTTGCGGAAGGAGCGCGTTTTCTTAAAGTCCTCGAGATTTACAGCCCCTCGGGACAGTGTCGTGGGAACCAAATCAATCACCCACATGCCGCTGTGCAACCAAACTCTTAATAGTCATACCTAGCGAAATTAGTCACAAATTTTGTTGATGCAAATCCCGTTTATTTCGGAGTAATGACACTAATCACATTTAAAATATGAGCAAAAATTTGTTTTTCCCCTACTGAATCTAATTAGTCCAAAAATTTGATAACTGTTTGCTGGCCTCTCGAAGGGAAATACGCTTGAGTCATTCCGTAGCTCGATGACCTTTAATTTATATTTTCATGCACTTTCTAGTGCGATACAGTGTGTGAGAAAACCTTAAAATAGCCTCATTTATTCGTAAATTAATTCTCTGTACCTTGTTGCAATTTGCGCGAATGCTAATTAATCGCCCTCCTGTATAAATGTTGCCACTTTCACGCCTTTATCAATTTCCCTAATCATTACGCTTGCCAACTTTGGCTTATTAGAAAGTAATACTTTCGCCAGTGTTTTTCGAAAACGCTTACATTTTTCAAACTAGATTTTATTAAAGTGGGCCGCGGTCGTTCTTATTTCAAACAAAATAAAGCTTTTGGCTTTGTAATGATATAAATAATAATAATTTGTGATAACGTCAGACATGCTGGCTTTAGAAACGTTACACATCTGCCGTTTTATGAAGTACTTTGGGGATGAACAGATAAAAATGTTACCCTTTAAAATCAGATGTAATTTTTTACGGACACATGGCATACTACATTTACACATATCGGATTAAAAACTGTATACATCCAATAGAAAATTTATTAGGAAAATTCAACGCAGGATTTCCTGCTCTGGTTTTTTTTTTTAAATAATTTGTGGATGATACGCTTCCCTACGCACAATGAGAGAGAGTGTGTGAGTAATTATTTTTTTTACCGACCAGTTTCTATGCGAACGTGTTTTGAAGGATGTTGGTTTTAATTTTTTTTTATAGTATGGCTTCTTTGGTGTCAAAGCACTTTACGTTTTCCGTTTAATGTAATATGCGGGCTTGATTATTTCCGACGAGGTTTAATACGGAGGGGAGTGACATTTTCAAATTAATCGTACTTAATTAATTACTTTGTATTAGAAAAAACCGTCTCCGCTTTTTGATAATGTGTATAATTTTTAAACTTTAGGTACCTGAAGGTTTGGGTGTCTGAAAATGATCGCTCTCACTATGGTTAACCCTTTAGCTTTCCCATGCATTTTTATAATAAACCGGTTTTCCGTACCGTTTAAATGTTTGAAGTCGTTATAGGATGAACAAGCAAACGAAACAACCCTTTTCTCGTATAGCTATATAGACAAACCCGGGATGGTAAATGAAACAATAATAACGGTAAGAAGGCTCGTTGCGAAATTATTTCTTTAGGTACCCCCTACTTTGTTTGCAATTTGTTGCTTATGGTTCGAAGTACATACAAATATTGGAAAGTAGTCTTAGGGTTAAAGGACAGAGTGTTATTAGGTAAAAACGTTTTTAATTATACACCGATAGTCGTGCTTGGTTTAATAGCGGAGTTGAGTGTAAAAAAATTTGGGATGAGAAGGTAAGAAAAAGAATAACGCAATTCTAATAAAACACGATCCTCATAATTCTTCGAGAATTATGAAATTTCATCCTTCCTCTATTATAAAATACCCTTGGAAACTTATAATGAAAGCAACGTCGCACCTTTTATTATTACTTTACGTGATTATCTTTGCTCTTCCTTTTCTTGTTCACGGTTAATGATTTCGCGGGGTTAATTATAACATTAGGTATCGCGCAGCTGGCGTTGCGCCTTTATTTTTTATGTTAATAATGTGTATAATGAAAGTATAGCTGGTTCAATGACATTTTTCGCGCGCGACCTTCATATTTTGTTTGTAATCGAGCGTCTGGGCGCTTTGTTTGATCGAATTTTTATCATTAGACTCGATTAAATAATATAATTTTTCAGTATCCAATCCAAAGCCAGGCTAGACGTCGTCTGTCTCGATTGATAATTATTACTGTGCTTCCCGCTTAGATTAATTTTAGTTATGCCGCAACGTCCGCTCAAGTTTGGACGTAATGTAATTAACGAAATTGTATAGGTGCGTCTAATCGCATTTACTGGAAAAGTGTGATTCGTGTTCATTTTTGAGTTGTGCGATGAATTTTTTGAGAATGTAGTTGGAAGAATAATCACGGAGTGGCACCACTAGTAAGAATTCTTTGTTCGATACACGTGCTTAGACGTCATAGTATAGAAACACAGTCGGGTTAGCGCGTATCGCGCTTGGTCGCTTCCATTTATTCTGTGCAATATTTTTGTGTTATTTGTTGAAATTTTTTAAATAATATGGAGATTGCTAGGCGAAAGTAAGTGTTTATTAGTGTTGCTATAATTCTGTGCGAAATTTATTCCAGTATCACATTTGCAACTGTTAAAATCTGATTATTTTTGTACCGTATGCGCGCGCGCGATTTTGACAGGTGGCGTTCGTTTTGTTTTCTTCCCTTTTGCAGTAGTGCTTTTTTTTCCAAATTAAAATTTTCAAACTTAGTCATCGTAATTGAATGAACGTACTTTTACAATAAGGAAACCTTGAATTATTACTATCGAAACAATCCGTGTATCATTCTTATCATTTCGCTTATCTTGTGTGTTTGTGTGTGTGTGTGTGTTCAAATTTTTGGTTTTATCGCGCACATGTGAAATTTGCGCGAAATTTTAATTTTGATTGATACTATTCTCGTCAGTAGTGGGAGCTTTAATTAGCGTGTTAGTCATACTGAGACGTTTTGGATCGTGATTCAACTTCGCTAGAAGTACGGATTTGTCATTTCTGTGAATGGGTGCTGGTGAATGCCAAAGGATTCTCCACGATTCTTTGAACGTACCATGTCGTCATGGTGTTGACTTCATCAAGGCCAAGTTCACGGTTTGCGATTATGCAATATTAACGTTCTTTGTCTATGAAGCATTAGAGTACACTAATATTTATCTAGATTGTGAGTGTTTAAACGCGGAACAGCTGATTCTAATTCACATATGGTTGGGTATTTGAAGGGTTGGGGATACGGCGCATATGGTGTCCCCTACTGGGAAAGCACGTGCATTCATGCTTCAAAACATTAACATTTTCTATTCAATGATGTACGCACCTTATTATAGAAATTATCTATTTATTCGCATAACTTAACATTTCATCAAATCCATCCATTTGATGCTTACATAATAATTACGTTTCCTACGATTACTCATAGTGTTTTTTTTTCTTCTTGTGAGAACACATTGATTTCCTGAAGGAATTGTAATGCTACATAATTTGTGCATCGGCCGTAACTACAAACTTCTTTAGTTGGCGCAATGATTCAAAAATTGTTGTTGGTCAAAGCCGCTTTTAAAACTATGGATATCAAATCCATCCATTTGATGCTTACATAATAATTACGCTTCCTATGATTACTCATAGTGTTTTTTTCTTCTTATAAGAATAAGAACACGTTGATTTCCTGAAGGAATTGTAATGCTACTGGCTACATAATGTTGTGCATTGGCCGTAACTAGGTACAAACTCCTTTAGTTGGCCAAATGATTCAAAAATTGTTGTTGGTCAAAGCCGCTTTTAGAACTTATCATTTCGTGAAACCAATTTAGTTTTTCTTTAAATTATTACAAGATCGTTATAAAAAAATGTTGTTTTTTTTTAATATTTTCTAATGAAAATTGCCAACAAAAACGCATACGGCTTTGACCCATTTTTTTATAAATTTCGTAATACCGACTATGATTCAGGGGTTTCCAAACTCCTTTTTCAAGGTATCAAATCAGGCACAGAAATGAAAACAACTCTTTAAGATAAAGCTCACATTTAAAAAAAATAGAGACTTGTGTGCTTTTAAGGCCATCAAAAACTAGGTTCGATTTTAATTCTGTTGGTAAATTTCGTAATACCGACTGTGATTCAGGGGTTTCCAATCTCCTTTTTCAAGGTATCAATCAGGCACAGAAATGAAAACAACTCTTTAAGATAAAGCTCACATTTTAAAAAAATATAAAATAAAGACTTGTGTGCTTTTAAGGCCATCAAAAAGTAGGTTCGATTTTAATTCTGTTGGTAAATTTCGTAATACCGACTGTGATTCAGGGGTTTCCAAACTCCTTTTTCAAGGTATCAATCAGACACAGAAATGAAAACAACTCTTTAAGATAAAGCTCACATTTTAAAAAAATATAAAATAGAGACTTGTGTGCTTTTAAGGCCATCAAAAAATTGGTTCGATTTTAATTCTGTTGGTAAATTTCATAATACCGACTGTGATTCAGGGGTTTCCAAACTCCTTTTTCAAGGTATCAATCAGACACAGAAATGAAAACAACTCTTTAAGATAAAGCTCACATTTTAAAAAAATATAAAGTATGTAGAGACTTGTGTGCTTTTAAGGCCATCAAAAAATTGGTTCGATTTTAATTCTGTTGGTAAATTTCGTAATACCGACTGTGATTCAGGGGTTTCCAAACTCCTTTTTCAAGGTATCAATCAGGCACAGAAATGAAAACAACTCTTTAAGATAAAGCTCACATTTTAAAAAAATATAAAATAGAGACTTGTGTGCTTTTAAGGCCATCAAAAAATAGGTTCGATTTTAATTCTGTAGGTAAATTCCGTAATACCGACTGTGATTCAGGGGTTTCCAAACTCCTTTTTCAAGGTATCAATCAGGCACAGAAATGAAAACAACTCTTTAAGATAAAGCTCACATTTTAAAAAAATATAAAATAAAGACTTGTGTGCTTTTAAGGCCATCAAAAAGTAGGTTCGATTTTAATTCTGTTGGTAAATTTCGTAATACCGACTGTGATTCAGGGGTTTCCAAACTCCTTTTTCAAGGTATCAATCAGGCACAGAAATGAAAACAACTCTTTAAGATAAAGCTCACATTTTAAAAAAATATAAAATAGAGACTTGTGTGCTTTTAAGGCCATCAAAAAATAGGTTCGATTTTAATTCTGTTGGTAAATTCCGTAATACGGACTGTGATTCAGGGGTTTCCAAACTCCTTTTTCAAGGTATCAATCAGGCACAGAAATGAAAACAACTCTTTAAGATTAAGCTCACATTTTAAAAAAATATAAAATAGAGACTTGTGTGCTTTTAAGGCCATCAAAAAGTAGGTTCGATTTTAATTCTGTTGGTAAATTTCGTAATACCGACTGTGATTCAGGGGTTTCCAACTCCTTTTTCAAGGTATCAATCAGGCACAGAAATGAAAACAACTCTTTAAGATAAAGCTCACATTTTAAAAAAATATAAAATAAAGACTTATGTGCTTTTAAGGCCATCAAAAAGTAGGTTCGATTTTAATTCTGTTGGTAAATTTCGTAATACCGACTGTGATTCAGGGGTTTCCAAACTCCTTTTTCAAGGTATAAATCAGGCACAGAAATGAAAACAACTTTTTAAGATACAGCATTTTTTAAAATTGAATCACAAGAACCATGAAACTAAAATATAAAAATACAAACAAATTTCAAAAAATGGTAGAAGCCTTCAACGATAAGTAAGATCATTTTTTCAAAACGTGGAATAAGGTTTGACACCGCCACTCCACTATCATTTCTCGCTCCACGTCGATTTTATTAGCGTTTTATTACTGCAACAACTGAAATGAAATGACCAGTAAACTATTTTTTATGCGTACCTAATCACTCAAAATAAAATAGTTTTTGCGTAATAACTCAAAAAAAGAAAAAAAGAAATATATAGTGTGTAGTATAGTTGTAATCAGAAAACGATGTCTGATTTTCTCCTGAAATGATATACAGAGTATGTCATAAATATTTTTAATGTTTTGTTAATTTCCGGATAGACCGGAAGTAGGTAAATTCGTATACTTATTAGTTATTATACTCAATTAGAAGAGTTGTATGTCCACTACTTAACTGTAAAATTTTAGTTCGTTATCTTTGTTAGTAAAAGTTATGAATTTTTAATATTTTCAACTTCAACAATTCACCCCCCTTCCCCTATGGGAAATAACGAAATAAATGTAGTGCCAATAGTTTTTCATGAACTATATGTACAACATTCCAAAGAATTAAAAAAAAGCTTGGAGCAGATTTTGAGAAAATCGATTTTTAATTTTTGACCAACTTTGTGCACCAATAAATTGGCCACGCTAAATTTTTGTTCTTTATATCAATGATAAGTAAAAGTTCTGGCCATCCTTTGGGCAACAATTTCCAATTTTCAAATTTTAATTAACGGTTCTTGAGGTACATCCTAAAAAGTAAAAACTTAGAGAATTGCTATATTGGCCGCCATTTTGAATTTAGAAACAAACGGGCAAACTGTGTTTTACTTGTAACCATCTACTAACTTTTCACCAAGGGAAAATAGTTTGGGTAAAAATTTGATTGTTTGTCCCAAAAGAGTGCCCCTTGGGGCCGATTTTGATGAGAATCTTGTTTACCGATGAAGTTTTTTATAGGGCTTAGTTTTAAATTTCATCAAAATCGGTCTAGTTAGTCTAGTAGTTTAGGCTCCACAGTCAACGCACGTACCCACGCATCCACAGACAAACATTTTTCAAAGATGGTGTTTTTAGACTCAGGAGGACCCAAAACGTTGAGATTCATCAAAACCTCGAGTTCGATTTTTTTTCGAGTACATTACTTTTCCTATGTGTGCCTATTTGCATGGGAAAGTAAAAATGGGTTGTCGAAAAGATAATGAATGAGGACCCTTGTAGCTTTTGAACTACAAATTGAAGATTCTTTTTTGATTGTGCACCAAATCGAAAGGAGCAGTTTTTAAGTCATTGTCGACTCTCTTCTTTCTGGGAAGTGAATTCTCGTGGTAATTGAACACGGAAAGGGTCTTAAATCCACGCAAATTTCGCAAAGTATTTTACAAACCGTTCATTGAACTTTGAGAAGTTTTCCTTGAACAGGAACGCCAAGTTTTGTGAAAAAACTACGAGTACTTCTGCAATTTTGGCTGCCATCCTCATTGATTTTTCTTATTCCTACACGCTGCAAGTTTCTCCAAAAGTTTCAAAATGTGCATGTTATTGCTTTGCAGAGATTGATTGAAGGAATTGAGCTTGTCAAATATATCAACTGCGCTAGTTTCCGAAAAATGGCAGACTCTGAAGAAGTTTTCTAGTTTTAGAAAGGTATGACCTTCCTGACGTAGCTCGAATGCATGGGATAAGACATTGCCATGTGAATGCTATCGTAAACTTCAGTAGTATAGCAGGGCAGTGTGCCCAGATGTTAGGTTCATGCATACCTTTTTGAAAAATCTTGCTTTCAGTCTTTTAAGTCCTGATACAAAATTCTATTAAGAACTCATAGTCTTTGGTATAAGTGCTTCCTTAGGGATGATGTAGTTTTGCTACGAATAAGCGCCTGCAATACTCCACAGTGACCAGACATTGACCGAGCTGCATCAGCCATTCTCAATCCATCAACTTGTCAAGTACCTCAAATAAGTCTTGAGCCTTTGCGCTTCCATTGATGCTTTTGCAAAAGGTGATATCATGCAGGATCCGTACATAACAAAGAAGGTAACTAAGAACTAATATGGAAGTTAAATCTGGAGATCGAGCTAACCAACATGTGGCCCCTTCATCTTCCATTCAAATATATGGAAACTCTTCTTCCTGGTTATTTTGGTGGTAATGCCTCTTGTAATCATATCATTCTGCCATTATTCAGGTTTCCATTGTCTTGATAATTTCATCGAAAAAGAAAAGTTGATGAAATCTCGAGTGAAATCCATTACATGCAAGTGTAAACTCAAAAGATTGTTGTGGGAACAATCGAAGAATAAGGCACACGACCCCCACCTCCCCTCATTTTGTTTCCACTGATAGTCATCTGCAGGCTTTAAGTCATAATGAAGAAAGTTAAGATTTGAAAAACATACATTTATAAAATAGATAAAACATTTTACGTGACTTGACTTTTATATTGTTCAAACAATCGTCGTTCCAAATTTCAAAAAAAAACCGTCTCAAAAGAGGTCATTCAAAAATGCAATAATATACCGGATGATGTTGGTGTTGCCATTATGTATAAGATAAAAATGTTTTTTTTTCTAAAACTGCTTTGGAAAATATTTTCTTTAATAAAATGAGTGAAGAAAGTTACATTTTCTTCTCCCACCATTTACAACTTTATGTTAAAAATGCAAAATTCATGAATATTTTTTAATTATATGCAGTTTTAGAAAATTTTTTGTGTAAAAAAAAGCATAACTTTGTTCTTGTACAAATAACTATTATGTTATGCACAAAACCTCTTTCTATCATCTAAAAAAACTTCATTTTGATATCATTATTAATAATGGCATTATCGCCCATGGGAGGAGTCATCTTGCACATTAACCCTCTAATTTCCAAAGTTGTAGTAGTAGCTTGCAACAGTAGATAACTAGTCGTCGAATCCAAAAGTCGAAATATCTGTAGATAATTTGAAATAATTAGATTTAAAAAATTTAGAATAACTGGCGTTTTACAGTTTAACACCAGGAAATTTTATTCCAGCTCTTTCCAATTTTAGGGGTTTTCTGTATTTCTCAAGGTTACTCATTTTGATGCCAAATTACTAGAGAAAGGACGGTTTCTTCTTCAAAAACTTCCCTCACGACACTCGTCATCATCTGTCGTTCCGCTCACTGAAGAGGGCTTTCCGAGTTTTTTCTTGTCGACCTCTTTTAAGGTCTTATTCAAAAGGCGTTCGAACTTAACAGTTCTCGTGCGACCAACACGTAGAATTTTACGTGAAACTTTTTAGTGGAACATTAAGTAACAGCGAACATGTAGAGGTTGAATAAAGAGAGTGCTGTTTGGCAATAATATGAATTTATGTTATTTTCTTGGCACATTTACATCAAGAAAATAAAAATATGACAAATTGTTGCCAATTAATATTTTTGATGGATAGGTACGAAAAAGATTGAAATTATGGCATGTAGCAATTGAAATAAACGAGTTGTCAAAAAAGCTTGTTCCTCCGGCTTTGCATCATTGGACGATCTATTTTGTGTCAAACTTGTGCTTTTATTGCAAAAAGAATTAGCTTTAGCTGTATTCTTTCATTACTTGAGGGTCTGTGCGAAAATTTGTCTTTGTGCCTAATACTGCCTATCCATAACGTCGATTGAAGAAAAGCAGATATTTGTATTCAAGATTTAACACTTCATCATCACCATCATGATCTTCAAGCTTTGTTCCGGTATTATATTATTCGTCCTTCCATTATTTTTTTGTCGTCCTATTCTTCTTTTTCCTCGTGGGGTGTTACTGCGCTACGTAATATTTAGGGGGGTTTGTGTTTGCGTTACGGGTGCGTTACAAGGGGGAGGAGGTATCTAAAATAGTCAAAATTTGCGTTACGTAATTTATGGACGACCCCTATATTAAAATGATTGAACTCATATTTTCTAGGAAAATAATAATGAGAAGCAATAGTGCAACTTTAAAGGAAACGCTGAGTTTGTAATACTAAGTGAAGGAAACTTAACAGTTTTAATCGGAGGTTAAATAACTACATGTACCTATCTGTGCATCCACACCAGAATACTGAAAACGTCGCGATACAATGAAGGAATTATTACTAAAAAATCTCTGTACTTTTATGCTACGATGGTACCGTATACAGTTTTCTATTTGCAACCAGGGGTGTAGTTATACGATAATTTTCGAGGGGGGGGGGGGGTCTGCATGAGAGTTCCTCAGGTCGGTCAACTATCTCCAATTCTCACCCATGGCTGACCATGTGATTTAGAGTTTAGTGGCGAATGTTAACTTATTTCGGGGAGGGTTCAAACCCCCTAAACCCTCCCGCTCTCCATTATGTACGCCACTGTTTGCAACAGCGATGTTCTTATAATAAAAATGATTTATAAGTAATAAACTTCGAATATGTTATATGTTCGAAGGTAATAAATTATTAAATACTGGCCCACTTTAAAACAATTCAATACTTTCCGTACCAAGTTACCTTTAGATGAAAGAAAGTGGAAAGGAAGTGATCTATGTAAATAAAGATGCTAAAATGTAGTAAACGCTCTTAGCTTTTACTTATTTTATTTTGCCGCCCCTAGTAGGTTGCCCCCCGGGTGCCATGCACCCGTTGCACTTCCGGCACGGCTCAGCCCTGTAAACATGCGACGGAAGTGGCCATCTTGGCGAACCTAATTTGTCACGTTTTGACGTTTCACATTAAATAATCTGGTTTTAATTAGTGAAGTTTGACATTCAGTGACATTGCGTTCAGTTTCTACGTTTAAATTTAGTTTTAATCTATCTAAAAAATCAGAAACATCGTTATCACCACATTGCTAAATCTACAGTCTTACTGTTTCAACCATAACGCTCCTTCCATTCCCTTGTAATTCATTTCGGCAACGGCATGTACAAGTATAGTAGTAGTACTAGGTGACGTAAATTTGTAAAAAGGGCCTACAGTGGTATGTTCAAAATAATCTTGGTCGTTTTTTTGATTTTTGCGTCCCAAAAGAGTATTCTGAGGCTCATCGGTTTCTCTTCTTTCGATTGTGAAAAACAGTCTTCTAATGAAACATTAGGTGTACGATTATAGTAATTGTGTTCATTTTTGCAGGTATAGGAGTGGTTTTCGCAGTAGTACAGTAAGGAATACAAGTGGAGCAGCAAGTGGTAGATTGTGCGAAGTGCGGCGAGCATATAAGGCAGCCGTGGTGCCGTGCAAGACGGGCCGCCGAAGGGCCCGTGGTATGAGCATGGGCCAGAAAGTTTCTGGAGGAGTTAAGTCAGTAAGCCGAGATGCAGCCGCACCATATAAACCCGTTATACCACGGGAGCTCGCTCAGGTAAGCATTAAAATACAACAATATTCGATCACTATTAAATAATAAAATTGAAATGCTAAGAGGAATAATAGTGTGAATATTTTTGTAGTAGTTAGAGCCGTTTTATGAGTTTTTTTGATGTGTAGGAATTTCAGCGGCCAGCACGGCTCGACATGTTACTGGACATGCCACCAGCACTCAGGGAAACACAATTAAAATACAGTTGGAATGCCGATGATCGATCGTTAAATATTTTTGTAAAAGAAGACGATAAGTTAACCTTCCATAGACATCCAGTTGCACAAAGTACAGATTGTATTAGGGGTAAAATAGGATTTACAAAAGGATTACATGCATGGGAAGTATCTTGGTCAACAAGACAACGAGGAACACACGCAGTTGTTGGAGTGGCAACTTCGGAGGCACCCCTTCATTCCGTAGGTTACCAAAGTTTAGTTGGCAGCACCGACAGCTCGTGGGGATGGGATTTAGGACGAAATAAGTTATACCACGATTCGAAAAATTATGCCGGAGTAACATATCCAGCTCTTTTAAAACCGGATGAAACCTTTATAGTACCAGACAAATTTGTAGTGGTCTTAGATATGGATGAAGGGACGTTAAGTTTTATGGTTGATGGCCAGTATTTAGGAGTTGCATTCCGTGGACTTAAGGGTCGCAAATTATATCCAATAGTCAGTGCAGTTTGGGGTCACTGCGAAATTACTATGAAATATATTGGTGGCCTGGATCGTAAGTATTCTTTTGTTTTTTTTTACCACCATCTCCATTCACTTCATCTGTAATAATTACTTCCTAAATGACAATTTATAACAGCTAATTAAATTAAGGTTCGCTCAGTCATTTGAATTTTAAAGTATCCTGTTACCGTCGGACTTAACTTTTACAATTAATTGCTTGGATGATATGTTGGGAGTTAATAGTAACTAATAAATATGCAAAAAATATCAATGAAAAGGTAAAAAAAGAAGGTGGGGATTGTTTATTGTTGTGTAATTAAGTGTCACAACAATGCTTTAAAATAACCTTGATTAAGTCTTTTTAAGATTCTTGAAGGTTGTTGTTGGTTTTATCTTTGAAAAATCACTACGCAACAAAATTATTGAAAACGAGATTTTGAATCTACTTTCATGCATTTATTTACATAATTGCCATTTTTGCTAGTTTTGTTTATCAATCTGTAGAAAACCAAATAAAAAAAAATTTGCTTTGACATTTCAAAGTTGAGAAATTTGAAACTTAGTTGTGCAAAGTTGTATAGAACAATAGAGAAAGTTAATATTGTAGTTTGTTAAGTTAAGGGATTATAAAGGGAAAATGGAAACTACAACATTCTAATAAATGAACGTACGAGGGCAGATCAATAAGCTTTCGGCTCATTGCAACGTTTCTCCCATTTTTTTCACTCTTTCTAAATAATAAAGTTTAGTGGGTCAATTTCACCATGACGATGACGTAGGCGTGCATTCGTGTTCTTGGCCGAATGCGATCGTTTTTCTCGAAATCATCGTTGAACCCTTTTGAAAGTAATCAATTGTATCTCAAAAAACTATCGCCGTCTATTCGCGCGGAAAAATTGACCGTTTTGTCCGATGAGTTGTGGTAGATCAGTGTTTCGTCCACAGTTACGAAACGGCACAAACACTCTTCCGGTTTGTGCTTGAACAACGCTCCTTCGATTTTTGAATAGTGTTGGATATAGCAGCCTCAATAATTTTGTCCTCATAGTATTTATTAAGCTTGTCCTTGGTTTATGTCGCGATTTTTTCCCGCACACAATGAGCACAGAATTCTCTTAAAATACTTGCAGCTGGTTCAAAATCCGACAGGAGAAGTTGCAACACAGAAAATTCAAAAAGTCAAGAACTTATTGACTCATCCGCGTATTCTTATTGTATCATTCATATTTGTGTGGCGCAGGTGCTCGTTCGACCTTCTGTTACGAAGAATACCATCTACAGCATTTAGAAAAATAAAAATTTCCAAAAAACACGTAATAAACATGTTAAAAGATTTTTTAGAGGACTTTTCATGAATCCTGGGTGCAAATCTCAATAAAAATTTTCCGGAAATATCTTGCAAATCCGGGACGAAATACTCAAGCGGGGAAAGTCCTCCTTTGCACCTCTTCAAGTAAGTCAAGTCCTCTAAGTCAGAGTGTTTTTAAAGTATTTTTTATTATCGAGAGTTTAATTAAAAATAAAAAAGAAATGGACTTCCCCCCGCTAGAGTATTTCGTCCCGGATTTTTAAAGACATTTCCGGAGAATTTTTATTGCGATTTGCGCCCAGGATTTATGAAAAACGGAGTGATTTTGGCTCTAAAAATTGTCTATTCCACTCTCAAAATTCCCTTGGTCACAAAAAAAAATTTTAATTCCAAAACATTTTGCTTTTGCATCCTTTTCAAGTTTCCTTACAGCATTGAATGAAGCAATGTTGAATGGCTAACGTCTCATTTTTAACTTTATTATTCGGTACCCTTAAAAAAGTTTAGGATTTTGCTGAGGGAGGCTTTTGAAATGTTCGTTTCCTCAAAGAATCTGTGTGTGACTACACAATGACACACAATGTACGGGGGGATGTTTCTTCCTTCTCCTCACAACCCCTGGGAGATTACCAAAAGATTTGACTTCCATGCCGAGTTTCAGCAAATTTTTCATTTTATGGTTAGATTGCATTTTGAATTTGATAAGGGGTGCTCCGGCAGTATTTCTTCTGCCATTCGTTCTCCATTTTAAGTGAAATTCGATGTGCCTAAAAATGGAAATGTTCAATCTTCTTCGGCACTTGGTCGGCTATTACGTTACGGCAAGTGCCTGGCGGAGTTAAGTTGTTGGGTGCACTCCATTTGGAACGCAACTTCATTCATGTACTCCCAAACCCTTTAATGTTACTTGGCTGTCAGTTACTATTGGGAGTCTCTTCTTAGTAGAGTGTTGCTCCAATAGAAGGTTTCTGTCTAGAATACCATAGCGTTAATGACTAAGACTGCTTGACACTTCGCATCCTCCCACCCTATATCTTCTCTTCCTAACATCCTTATAATACATTCACTTATGGGATCATTCACCTATTCGTCCGTTGTTTACGTGGTAAGTTTATAGGGGTCTTCAAGTCAGCGTTGTGGCTACGAGTTTTATCTGCCATTCTGCGTTTCGGGTTTCTTCCACCACACCACGCATAATGATGAATTTGATCATCACTGTAGGTACATGTCTCAACTGGATCATCTTCCCAAACATTCGCCTACAGGTCCATAGGTTTCTAATATCTTTATCTGTTGTTTTCTTCAAACGTGCTTTGAATGTCAAGGTTTTGTCTAGGTTTATTTTTAGGTATTTGGTTGAGGGAGGTTTTTTCCCTCTTTTCCACATCATCTTTGCATCAGTTTCAGAGCGCCTGCATCCTGTAGTCTACAGTGCGTTCATTTTTTCCGAAAACTATAACAAATATGTCATCTGTTTTGATATCATGCTTTGTCAAGATCCGCCTTTATAACGAAGCACCACAACATTTTTTTGCAGACATTCTTCAATGGTTTGTACCACCACAGTATTCTCATGACCGTCAAGTGGATTTTTCATACTCTTTGATATTTAGTTCCCTCTATGTTTAAAAAGGTACTGAGCGTAATTTTTTCGTCCGCTACGTTTGGAACTAATGTGCATGATTTCATATCGGTTTATGTGTCTAAATCATTTTGATCGCCCTTTTCATTAATTTTGTCGAGACTAATTGACCTGAAAGATTTTGGCCAATCATCCTGAAAACCACTTTTATTTCTCTCCAAGCTAGAGACATATATCTTAGTGCAACACTGATCCTAAAGAGTGTACACAGCTTGACCCTAGAATTTCTTCACGGTTCATTTAATTTTTGTTTGATTTATAACAAAATTATTTTTGTAAGTAAACAGACAACAAGTTATCCCCTTCTCCCAACACCCCTCTCCAACCTACCTCTTACTCTCGTAACTCTCCACCATATGCCCAATATTTTCACTTAGCTCTCCATACACTGCACATCCTTTCTTCCACCTCTCACCAACACTTATTATCATTTTCCTCATTACCTACTTTTCTTCCCTATACCTCGCCCCACTCAAGTATGTCGGTATTCCATTGGTCACTAACACCCTGTATTTTTCGTTGTACCTCCCCTCACTAATCCTCATCCTTCTCTCCTTGTACTTGCACATCCTGGATATCCCCAATCCCTCTTCGTCTCTACTTCCTCCCTCACATATCTCCCTCTTTCATAGTATAGCCTTCTTCGTTCCTGCCCATATCTTAACCTTTTTTTCTTCACGACGTTCCAGCAGCTTTTCAAGATATCCCCTTCTTTCCAACCTCTCCTCAAAAGTCATCGCTCTCCTCCCTGCCACAATTCTAATCTTTTCCAGCTTTAACTCCTCCTCCACCATGTACCCTAGGGTTCCCCCTTCCAGCACTTCAATTGTATCGTTTCCTCTCACACTCATTAATATATATGCTTGAGTAAAATAGTAATGTAAGTGCTCACCATTTTCCCGTCCGATAGTGAACATATTTGATTAATATGTATTTTTTTATTTTTTAGCCGAACCTCTTCCATTAACTGACTTGTGTAGACGCATAATAAGGCAACGTATAGGAAAAGCAAATATAGAAGAGCGAGTATCGAGTTTGAATCTTCCACAACCCTTGCAGACTTATCTCTTGTATAGAGATCGCAGATAATACAATATGGAACAATTTGTGCAGTGATTAGTGACACATAAACAACTTTTAATTAATATTTGCTGTCTAGTAGAAAAATTACCAAATATGATGAAGAAAGTGTTTTTAAATGAACGGATAATTTTAACGATTTGTGAACTGATTTCTTTTATCGATAATCAAACTTTCAGTGCTCTAGCATCAGTTATTAAATTTCTCAAGTCTTCAATGGGTGGCTTTTGTCATATATTCAAATCGACAATTCCGATTTGGTAATGTGATATAAGGTTATTACCTTGATCTCCCAACGGCAGAAGTAAGAAGAACGGTCGCACAGGTAGATTATGCTGCCATTTAGACAATGCCATAAAGCTGTAAATAAATTGTAACTCAGTCTTCTAACCACACGTATTCTCGTAGCACAGCTTCCTGAATTATAGCTTTACAGGTAGTTCAAGGTCGTGGATATGTGTAATTTTTGACACTGTCATTCTTTACGCTTGGACGCTCTAAGAGTGTCTTTTGTTTTAGTTACAAAAATCTTGATTTAGTTTAAGTATTAAGACAGTGCATCGAATACACATAACCCGGATTGTTTTACAAATAGAATAATGTAAGTGCTCAGGCGTTACACCAATGTAACTACATGTATGTTTTAAGAATATTAGACTTATTTTTGTAAATATTTAGTTAAGTGCCAGTTACGGATAATGGAATTTCGTTTTTATTATCGAACGTCTACAAAGGAATCTTGAATCATAAGTAAACATTTTGTTTTGTTTTATGTTATAAATCCGAATTGTGCATGTTTGTGTTGTGGTGGTCCTGTCTTAGTTTGTAAGTACCTTTTTTTTAATTTGTTTTTGTTATTAACAACTCTTATATCAAAGAAAACAATTTTTTGTGGTATTCGCTAAGTTTTTTTCTCTTCCCCATTTGACGCTGTTATACTTTTGTTAACGGATTTTATCTTACCAAAAATTAACTTTTTGTTCAAGTTTCTATTGTAATTTTGTATGTGTAGCGAAATGTGAACGTGAATCTTCACTTTGTAGATATTGGGCTGAGAGACTATAAGTCTCGTAGGTTAAATAAACAGCAATTTCGTAGTCGGCCTGGATACCTTAAGTAAAGATTTAATTTTTCTTTTTAATTTGAGTTCCATCGTAAGTTGTCCAGGCATATGTTAAGTTACTTGATGTATCATTATAATATAAAATAAAGCTCGAAAATATATACAAAGTTTTTCAAATTGTCGTCAGCTGTTAAAAGAATTGTTTTAGGGTCAACATTAAATGGAATTTGTACTAATGATTCATGTTAATAGGAAATGACCCATCCTTAATTAGTCTAATTGTATCATTTAATTACATATGACATTAATGTGTTCTAACATTACATGCCTTTATGTGTGACCCTTAAATTTAAATTATTTTAATTCCCAATTAAAATAAAAATACAATTATTTCCTAAATTACTTTTATGTGCATTTTTCTTAATTAAATGGCATACACATTTTTTTGTAAGGAATCGTGTTAAAGGAAGGAATTGTTTTTTTTTAAACAATCGAGTGGATGTGTTACCTAAAAACTAATAATTGTGTAACTGTATCTTTCGTAGCATTAGGCTACAATAATAATTTTTCTTGTTTTTTCTCTGTCTTTGAAGTTTGTGTAATAAGAGCAATAATTTTGCGTTTTATATGGTACGATTAATTACAAGTATTTTCCTATGATTAGTATTTGTGCACTGATGATGATAGCCTTGCTGTCGAAACATACCTGATATTTTTGTGACTGGTCTTAATCTATTCTATTCTAATTACTAACTGCAATTTTCAAAATTTTCCGAAAATTGCGAATAATTTGTTTCATATTTACAGTTTTTTACAAGAAAATCATGCTTAGGTATTTATGGTTACATCAGCAGTCATGTTTGTCTGGTGAAATTTGAGACAGCACTGAAAACTTGTAAATATGGCAGTGTTACGGAAAAAAATGTTAGGAAGTGATAGTCGTAGAGCTTTACAGAACGAAATATCTAGAGAAAGGCATCGACATATAGAAATGGACTGCGCGTGGTTATGCTAAGCCAGGATACTGCAGGTGAGAGAGAGGGTAAACGTGGAGGCCTAGTTCTAGCTTTATCTGTCACGTATCTATTGGTCGCTGCATTCCCCTAGCTTTACCTGTCTCCTATCTATTGGTCTCTGCATTCCCATGAAAATGCAACAACCAATAGATACGCGACAGATAAAGCTAGAACTAGGCCTCCACGTTTACCCTCTCTCTCACCTGCAGTATCCCGGCTTAGCATAACCACGCGCAGTCCATTTCTATATGTCGATGGAGAAAGGTGATCAAAACAAATTGTTGTTTCTAATTCTACCTCCAGTGGGTGTAATTGCTAGGGCAAGGAAGACAATTTTCTGCATATCTCCATACAAGTTTTCAAAATTGTTTGCCTCAATGTTCAATGACGCCTCCTAGCGGTAGAATTAGAAACATAAAAATTATTTTGGGTAATTTGTCTTGATGACTATATCTTTTAAGAACCGTAATGTTAACGAGTCCATAAATGCTCAACTTTTTGTGTTAGTGTCTTACAGTTTTGCTTTTTATTTCAAGGTAGTATTGTTTTTAATGTAATTGTTTGTATTTATTGTAAATTATGGTGTACATGTAACTTTTTCCTAAATGATCCCCTTGTGGTATAACAGTTTGTACTTGCATTTGAATTTTTAGTGTAACTTCATCGCACTGAAATATAACCAACCTGCAACTCGCACGGTGCATTTAAACCTGTAGGAAATAAACCGAAATAATAAGCCATAACAACGGGTTAGTTTGTCCTTGTTGCACTCATTCATAGTTAAGCGGTTGACGAATTTTGCATGTTTCACGGTTAATCAAATTAGTTTTTCTCCTACATTTTGAAAGACAATTATGTTATTGTGTTAATTAGGCTTGATTAACTCCCTACATATTTAGTTTAAGGGCTTGTCGAAAAACCCGACAGTAATTCCCTCTCTGTCAGCTCGGCTTTCTAGTTAAGCGTAAGCGTTCCAGGTTGCTTATATTTCAGTGCTTTGTCGCGTGTTTGATATGTTACTATAACGATTGATATAATTTGCTAGTTCGTCATCACAACTGCTGCGTCTGCCACTGGAGGGCGCTGACCCTATTTATTATTAGATTCAATCGAAGACATATGTCTGTCGGATTTATTGTAAATATTTGTATTAATTGTTTGGCACTTCCACCAATGATCAAGAATGGTTGTAACCTGGTTTGTTAGTTGGTACGAATCATTTCAATCAGTCAGAGTTTGAAACAAGCACCGTGTCCTTTGCAATTTAGATCTTTAGCGTGTGAACTTCAAAATCATGGGGCCAGTGTACGTATCCTATGGTTCCGATTAATTAACCAATTTTCTTCTGTTTAAAATGATTTATGATATTGAATAGTAAAAGTATATTAATTTGACGCATATGCCAGATTTAAATTTTATTTTTGGTAATCAGATGTTTACAATATACCAACTGTGTTTGTCCCTCCAGAATAATGGGTCCTGTGTCAACCTTTTCCATGCACCTTTGTCACATACCTGTTGTTACCACCTAACTTTTGGTGTATTTTTCGTACTTATAACCGTGTGTTTGAAGTTGGTTCAAGAATCAATTTCTATTTTAATCAGGTGTTATGCCTTAATTATTTTGTGTAGTTATTTGGTTGAATTAGTGGTACAGTTGGTTAATTTGAATCATTTTCAGGTAGTATTTGTTATCAACCATAACTTTGCGTATTATGCGTAACGCATTGAGATTGTTAAACACTCCTTTGATAATTCAATTGTTCATGTTATGTCTTAATATTTTTCAATTACCTTATACATATGCTGTAATTTAATTGATCTTTACTTAATTAATAGTGTGAAGGTGGAACAAAAGTTTTCTTGTCAGTTCTTTCTTCTCGTTATTCGTTGTTGAACTGTGCATTCTCTTCATCGGTTTTGTTTTGCTAAATAGGGAAATCGAAAATGTAAATGAATTGTTGATGATTGATCATTCCTTTCGATTACAGTTCACTTTCAAACAACAAGGGACCTACTAGTTAATTGTGATTATTACAGTAGGCCAATAAAAATCGATACATTGCTTGTTGCCACTGCTTGTAGTAAAGTCACTGTTACTGTAATTGTGATCACCTGCAAGGGTTGTGTGGTGTTTTGCCGCATAGTTAACATTTCCCTCGTTTGTTCCAGTTTAGTTTTGGCTGACATTTTTAAATTCTCTAAATTTAGTGTGGAGTTACCGTTGGATTTGAGGGTTGCAACACTACAACTTTTCACTTAAAATTTGACGCAAGTATTGTTCGAAGGTTCTAAAAGTGATCTGATATATAATTTTAGGTACACTCCAAAAAACATTTCTAACCAAGTTTAACGAATGGCCTAAATCTAAATAAAGCTTCTGTCCTGAAAACTACAAATTTACAATATACACGTTAAAAATGCATGTGGCAAGCGGTCGACAGAGCAGGAGATACAGTGAGTTGAAGGGTGGTCCGCTGGCAGTCTGCAGGTATAGCTGGAGGTCAGGTCGATGTTCGGAAAGCGAAAGTGTTCTGCTTTTGAACATTTCAGCAGGTGACACCGCGCCCTCATTGATCAGTCAATGAGCTTGATGCTACGTCTCGGTATACTGCGGACCTGGTACGCGGTCGCCACATCAGGTAACTTATAATGTGCAGTCTATCTCATTTTTTCAAATATACGAGGCATGTCCACAATCTAACAGTTCAAGATCTAAGTCGTTCCAAAAAAAATTCAAGAAAGTTAACAACATAATGAAGTGTAGAGTGAAGAACGCACTCATTCATGCGTTGTAGTGCCGTATCAAGATGAGTGTCCGAATGCGAGGTGAGCATTAAAATCCGGTTTTTTGTCGCAAAAGGAAACGCACACTTGCGAGATCTTTAGTGAAGTATAGGTACACTGTTTGTGGAGATGGTATGATGAATAGTAATAATAATAATAATAATTTTTATTAGTCCTGTGGATCATACATGATATAGGATATGTCAATACAAACAAAATGATGAACAAAAAAGAAAAAAACTTAAAGTAAAGTAAAAAAATTAAAAAAAAAACAAACAAACCAAATCAAAAAGTACTGTTTAAGTATTCCTCTACACTATAAAAGGCATTAAACAACAATATATCTTTTACACAGGTTATAAATTGACGTATCGAGTAAGATTTTATGTGTAACGGCAGTTTGTTGTAAACTGTAGCACCGATGTAATATGGATTAGACTTATAGGCCACAAGACAATGCCTTTAGTATTAATGTGTACAAGTGGAGTTCGAAGAAACAATTCGTGAGTAGTGTTTCTAGAAATCCTCGTATCTCTTTTCCGTAAAATCACTAAAGTAGGTACTACTAAAACACTTGGTTTTGGAAAATTGTGTGCGAGGTGCGTTCCAAAATAACTCGCAGATCAACAACAAAGTAAACAAAATTTCCATGCGAATTTCGCGGCCGTAGGTATCGAACTTCAAGGTGAATATAATAATAATCCTGGACCCTATTTTTACCTACCGGAGACGAAATGTAGGTGACTTTGTTACACCCTAAAACAAAAAGACAATCTATTCTTCCTTATCACTGAAATTCTGAAAAAGCAACCAAAGAGGATGCTGAACAAAAGAATGGGAATGTTAAGGAAGGTTTTTCCATGGTAAAATACATGTCCACCAATGCCTCAAAGTAACCCTTTGAGTCATTCAGTTTTAATATTTTTAACCACTCCCCTTTGAATTTTCTTCTTTTCGCCTTTTTGTAGTTGTTTATGGACGGAAAAGAATTTTTTACGCCATAGGCGCGGGAGATTTTTGTAATGAAGGTATGAGAAAGTTCATCCCCCGGTTCACATAGTGCATTAAGAAGGAAGGAGGGTTTTTGATTTTAAAAAAATTGGCTACCTACCTACTCTTAGGTATATTGGTACCTACTATAAAGCAGAATTTTTTATGGTCTTTCAAAAACTATGTACTCAGGGCCGGATTAACGCGGGGGGCTAGGGGAGGCTATAGCCCCGGGCCTCATTAGATTTGGGGCCCCATTTTAACAGGTAAATTAATGTATTTGTTTATTTAAAATTAATTATTTACTTGTAGGTATACATTTATTTACTTACTTTATATTCGTATGATTTTATTTTAATGTTTATCATGTAAAATAATTTTGATGTGTTTGAAAAGGGCTCCTTTCACGTATAGAGCCCTGGGCCTCTCAATTCTTTAATCCGGGCATGTATGTATTTGTATCACTAATCTATGCAGTTTCACTAATGAATACTTTCACAATATTATTCAATGCTGTCTATAAGTAAACTTGCTTTTTATACGTTTTCGTTTGTTATATCGCGAGAGTTTAGTACGAGCGTTGATTGAATTATTAATATTTCAATCAACGGTATGAGTCCACCATATAGTCACCACTGATGGCCAAACCAAATGAGCGCCCATTTTGGTACTCATTTCTGAAAATTACAAGAATAATTTTAGTTTATAATCTAATTTCCAATCTTCTTCAAAACTATTTTTACTATTAACCTACTTTGGCGGTTGAATCGGATCGCCATCAGCTATTTGGTGATCGTGCCAAATAAACAATAAAGTTTTGGAAGTTGTGAAAACAACTAACATTTCTATTTACAAATTATATGTACAAGTAGTTTTAACAGCACGGAAAGCGGTTAATAATGGAGGTATAGGCAGTAGGTAGGTTGGTCGGTTGCCGGAGGGTAGACTGGTTCTCGAATGCAGGCTGACAGGTCGATGTAGACGGACTGGTCGGTGTTGGCGGCTATGACTTCTGTGGGTAACAGCGTTCGTTTATAAAGAATTCTGGTCGGCGTCGACGCGTTGTCATTGGTCGACCAATGTGAATCAATCGTTGCTCTTCAGTATGTTAGCGACTGTGTACCGGGATCGTGTGGTCGCCACATCTACATTCATAGAACACTGTCAAGGTTCAAGAAGATAGTTTCACAAAAGAAAATTGAATAATATTGAATTCTAGTTAACGAAGTTCATTGAAAATTGCTTATTAAAGATAAACTGTGTCCAAAATTTGATGCTCACCATTGCTATCTGGATTCTGGATTACGATAGGAGGGTGGACGCATTCCGTCCCTTTGTACTACTCCCCTGACTAGAGTAGCCCGACCCCGCAACGTCACTCAAGCCATGTTAATATATTTCAAAAGTTTCAAAATTTTAGGGGTTACTCTGAACATGAACACCGAATCGATGTAAAATATTTTCAAATGGCAACACTTCAGGAAATGCCGGAAGTAGCTAGTAACTTCTTTATTTTAAACGTCAACCCCTATTTTTTTATTCCACTTTTGGATTCTACGTGAAATTTCAGTCCTTTTGATACCCACATTAAATATCTACAATTTTTCAGTTATTTTGACTTTAAAAACAAATGGCGGATGCAGACGGTACTTTGAGAATTCTATATACTTGAAAACCGTTGTAGTTATGGCAACCGAGTTTTCACCAGCGCATAGAGGAAGAATAGGGAATGCTGCCATTCTGAAAATATTTTACATCGATTCGGATTTCAGAGTAACCACTATAAGTTCAAATTTTCAAAAACCTACCTATAAATCTTTCTCAGAAATGTCTAACTAAAGCTCCGAAAAAACACCCTGTATAACCAATAACCCTGTTAACGAATACATTGCAACGTCTATTGTACTTTTCACACTGAGAATTCAGTATCGAGCGCCTTTGCCTTGTAGCATGGTTGAGCCGGTCAGGAATCAGGTGTGGCCTCAACTAAAATGCACCGCTCGTATCTAACTTTATTTATAAACAATAATCTTGTAATAAACAATGCTTTTTATTTTTATTAAATACAATTTATACTGAATTCTCGGTGTGAAAAATACAATAGAAGTGTATAAACACGTTCACCCTAAACTTATCCTTTGTAGATTACGCCGTTTCACAAAATGGTTAGTTTTTTAATTGTCATTTTTGAAATATTTTTTTAAATGAAATTATGAACAAAGCCCTGGTAGCGGCGCCCCCTTTGTAGCAGCGCCCCCTTTGTAGCAGCGCCCGCCTGCGCCGTATCCCCTGCAGGCCCGTTTCCGACGGCCCTGAGATGAACCTTAGGATGCTGGAAGGGGATAAGCGGCTCCGCTCTAATCGTAACCATGTCAGGCCGCCAGGATACCCCCAACACGAATCGTCTATGACTCTATATGTAGGTAATATCCTTTGCAGGATGGTGATCCTAACAAGCCCATGCGATCCATGCCCTTCTTTAGTTTACAGTGCCCACAAGTAGCCGCAGGGTCTTTCCTGGTAGTCCTGTAAAAGAACACGCCTAGCTACGAGATGGTCCTCCGAAGGCGTCTCACGCATGACGGCAATCTAACATCAAGTTCCACCTATAGCCTTGCTTACAGTTGATACTGTAAGTGACAGGATAAAACACATATTTTGAGGCCAGTCGGGCTATCACATCGGCTTTCTCGTTGCCTTTCGTTCGAGCATGACTTTTAACACATGTGGACTCGAGGGTGTTGCATTCGGAAATCAACCTAGAGGTAACGCCATTGGTATCTTTGAAACGATAAGAGATACCAAGTCGGTGCCCGAAATTTTTGAATGCTTAATACTCAACTCGCAGAACCCTAAGGAAGCAGAGACGTTTGAAATGTTATTTGAAGAATTTAAAGACCTGAGATTGACTAGTGTAGCTGAATTATAATCAAAAGTACCTACGACACAATTGGTAATTGGTACACAACAGTTACACAACGCAGAGGATGTTGGAATATATCGAACGTTCAAATTGCGAAATTAAATTGAAGATGTTCGGAAGCATTTTTATGGTTTTGTCATGGGTCAAAAATAAAAACCCAAAAAATTGTAATTTTTGTGTTCAATTTATTGAGGGACATAAATTGGTATAGTCACATTACGGTTTTGAAGGGGAGGGGTAGCAACGGTTTCGAAAAAAAGATATAAATCGCTTCATTAAGGGGCGCTCTCTAATTAAATTTACTGCCCAGTTAATTTACTATTAAAGCGTCGTTGAAGAGATATTTTGTTAAACAAATTAGATCCTGAATTGTTAATGAAATGTTTTATACGCTTATAAGGATATTTGAATTCAGAATCAAAGAAATAAGTTCAATTTTATTCTTACGTGTAATTACCAACAATAACCAATCAAACAGATTCACTTTCACAATATCAATCACGTACTAATTTTGTGAAGGTCATTAAAATGAGGATTTCTTAATTTTATACAGATACAGTATTACAGCCTGCTGAATAACACAACGTTTACAAAAATATTGTATTGACCATTGACAAAAAACAACATCGAATCTTCAAACATATTCGTAACAACTACAATGAAAACAAGCCAGTCTTTTTTTTCAACGTAACAACAAATAAGCACAAATCAACATTTATCTTAAATAATTAAAATCACCCGCCTTTACATAATACAATTATTACACTACCTACACTTCTTTGGTTATTAAAGGGAGTTCCTCCTTTTCTATCGTCGCGTCATCCCCATAAAAAAATTACTAATTAACATCTAGAAAATATCACCGAACGTAAAAATTTTGAACCCCAACTGTTACGCAGGGTTAATTTGTTCGCAAGTCATTTTTTTTGCTACTAGCTACAGTTTCTAAATAGGTAATTGAGTAAGTACCACTATATCTAATATTCCTGGTACCTACAGAAGTATTAACTATATTGCACACCCCCGGCTCCTCTATAATAATAAGTAACCAAAAGTTTCACAAAAAAATTATAAATTTTACAATTTCGTGCCATAAAATTTTTATCAAAATTTGACCACAAAATTTATTTTTTTTTTTGACTAATGACGCAGCATTAACAATAATATTTAATACTAAATTCACTATCCCACAAATCACGCTTTTGTTTATGCGGTATCGGAAGTTTTTACAGTTGAAATTGTGATCTAAAAATGAAAGAGGGTTATTTTGGGTAGAGATGAAATTTGAAAGGTTTTATGCAATAATGTACCCCAAATCACCCTTTTTAACACACACTCGCAATTTTACAAATACTCAGTGAGCTAAAGCACTCCTAAATGAACACAGTTCTTTAAAGTATCATACTATTAACATACTTACGTTAATACAAAGTAATTTGAAATATTTCAAAAAATTTACTTATTTAAAATCACCCTGTATTATACGTTAATCCTGCTTAGCGTACGAGAATGGTGAATACCTCTTTAAACCTGACAGGGTACCGTTGGAGTTTCAGCTAATGTAAGTTTAACTACAGTAATTTCTTTCGTCAAGCTGCTGTCGTTCCGGTATTACAAGATACGACAGGTACTGTTTGACACGCCATGGTAGCCATATTGTTGCTAATAGTGTTCGTTATACCGCACGCTTTTAACTCAGTGAAAATCTCCGTAAAATAACCAGGTTCCGCATTAATGCGTAGCATATTTGAAGATAGTCTGTTCACTATATCTAAACACCGATCCCAAAATTTTTCCTTGGAATCTTCGACGAGGAACGGCTTCAACGGGTACGATATTTCGTTGCCCATATACGAATAAGATAAATAAAGGCATGTTAAGACGACGGCTTGAAGATCTTGCTCGCATTCGACGTTTTCTTCAACCAAATCGCGTACCAACATGTACACGAAGACAACATTCGCCGGATTTATGAAAGCAACATCCTGAAAAGAAAATAGTATAAATCCGATTTATATTAATTTTTAATCTATACTATACAAAACCGGACCAGGTCATAGTAATTACCAACCTTAAAAGATCGATACTATTAAGTACGAAGATAAAATAAAATGTCAAGGGATTAAAATTAGAATTTTAGACACAACCCTCTTTGGCTGGGATACATCGGAGGGTCTTAATTTATTATTTCGATACAACATTTCATTAATCTTTTCGTTAATGGTTTCATAGGGGATGGGAGCTGCCCCTAATTCCCTTCGGACCTAAAGTTTCACGTGGGGAAATCTAATTACCTCCCAAAGTTAAATGTCTGCAGACTTCCTCGAATAGGTAAATCTGACGGCTTATTTGTAACAGTGCATTTTTTATTATGGAGAGGTGTGTAACAAAAAAAAAGATTAATAACAGCACACGTATATTGTTTTGGAGCAGACGTCGGGCGCCGCGTCGTCAGGAATCGATCGTGGGAAAATGCAGCGGTCCAATTCGTTTATGTGAATGGAAGGTTAGAAAGATAATAACAAATAATTTTGTTAACTGGACGAGCTTACATTGGAGGTATGTGGGATTGTACATACATACTGAAACCTTCCACCTTGTGCGAACGGCTGGCGTGTGTAGTAATAAGATGGAGTAGGTGGAAACCTTGACCTAAACCTTATAAAAATGTTAAACCACGTTTAACGTGGACTAGGTTTTTGGTCTTTGAAGCATGCACTAATAAGTAGACAAACCTGCCATCCTTGTAGTAAAAGGCTTCTGTCAACAGTTCTGAGCCACATAACAGCATCTCCCGCTTGGAAATCTCGCAATCTATAACATTTGGAATGTAGATACATTCCCAAACATTTGAGTAGTTCGGATGTGGAAGCCTGTATGACAGTTTTTTTCGGTACCGATGTCGGAACCACTTGATTTTGACTATTTACCGAGTTGTGTGAGAGTAACGTTTGCTTATTACTGATTTTATCGCAATTTATATGATGGTTTGAATTGTTATTAACATTATTTACTCGAACGATATCCAACGCCAGCGCGGAAGTGCCTATACTCTTCGAGTTAGAGTAATAAGAACCCTGTTTGCTTTGCTGTATATTTTTATTCTTGTCTACAACTGGATGAATGTTATCGACTAAAGGTTGCCGAAACACTGTCACATTTTTATTTTTGTTATCTAACTTCTTCTTATTATTATTAGCTGTCGAAAATCTTTTCCACGATAATGCGTTAATAAACAACGAATGCTTTTTGAGATTCTTCTCGAGCGCGTTCTTTTCTGAAATAATTCTCGCGTTGTCGTTGTTATTGATATTGTTACAGTTATTGTTATGAAGATTATGGTTGGAATTTGAGTTCGTCAAATTAGTGTTCGATTTATTTTCACGATTTTTCACATTATTTAGTTGTTCGTAGGAGAAGTTATTAAGGGTGAAATCGGTTGTAGAAGTGCTCGTATACACCGGACGGCGTTCTCGCGGAGAAAAACTCAACACCGTGCCCATTTTGACGGTATTTACCTTAATTTTACGGGTTTTTCCCGTTTTAAGATTAACACATTTTCACACTGCGTATCATCGGGTTGGGCGACCGGACGACACCGTTACGAAGGGTGGCCCAGGGGTCGATCCTTGGCAAATAAAGGCGCCGGCGCCAAGTACCCTAGCAACCTGGATGATGTCATAAGAAATCAATATACTCCTACATCCCTTAAGATATACCATCGTTAAAGGGAAGTTTTAACATTTACTGGCACGCCATTTCTGGTGTCATGCAATTTACCATCAGATTGGTATGGAAAAAATCGTTTTCCACGCACAATATTTTTTATTCGCCTTCTTTTTTAAGGGATATAATGCGATCACGCAATTCACCTTTTTTAACATTGCCCAAATTGTAATGCGCGTGCACAACATGAAATGTTTTAAATACTAAAATGTTATTTTCTAATCAGTTACAACGGCAACATTCGGTCGGTTTCCGTTTTAGCGAAAACCGCAAATGCGGCTACGTTTCTTATCAATAATGTTTCGAAAATCTTCGAAGCATTCACCTCCATATGAGTAAGAAGGAAAAGAAATTCCGCCACAAATACCCACATCAAGCACACATTCATTACATATTCCGAATCATAACCTGCTGCTGCTGCTGGATCAATATAACTCCCCTCATCTCATAAATGAGATACTCAAAAGTTTATGAGATCAATTTTTACAGAAGCTTTGAGTGGCACTTACAAAGTTCAATATTATAAACGGTGCTAGAATATTTATGGTTAATTTATTTTGAAATAAAGCGTTATACCTAAGTGTTCAGAATCGCAATGGGAATTTAGTAAAACTTTTCTTCTGAAAATTTTATGATTTTACTCTTTACTATATTGTGATGTATACTTCTAAGAATGTTCTAAGCGAAGTTTTCAAATAATTAAAATCCAGGACAACTTCCATGAAATATTCTCATTTCGTACATTGTCCGCATATTATTACATTTTAAAGAAATGGCATTTATAGAAACTGAGAGAACTAGGACAAACATCAGGCAATGGCCAACTACTTAATATGTATTTCTAAATTATACATCTCAAGAATTTCAATAATTATTTGTGGGAAATTTGTGTCAGGTGAGAATTATAGCTGCTCGTGTATAGTGTATTCCTATTTTAGAACACTGTGGGAACTACTTGAGGACAGGGGTAGGTACTCTTCAAAGTTTCCTCCATTCTATTTATAGAGCCATAATTGGCAGATATTGGGGCTAAATATAGGTAACACGTACATAGTGCCATGGAAATATCGGAATAAATAAAATGGAAAAATGGTAATTTAGCCCAAAACAAGTAGAGAGTGGGAATTTATAGTCGTATTGGGAAAATACTTGGAAGGAGACGTGGTAAGCTTTTGCGTTGTAAATAAAAATTGAATTGTGCTTATCTAAGATATGAAAATCTGATTGGAAAGATGTTTGAGACACTCAGCAAATTTTATCTGTTTTGTGTTCTCGGTCAACGAACGTGTACGAATATCATATTTGGCATTCAACGATTGACCATACGAACTGAATGGATTAAAATGCCAATGTTTCCTGAAGTTGTATGTATACCTACCTATGTTTGTCAAAATACACGTCAGATTCTGATTAAAACGTATCTTTGGTCCATAAAAAATGAATAAGAAGTATATTTATCTACAAATAATTACCAAGAGGCACCTTTTTCAATAGTCCAAAAATATGGAAATCACAATCTGAGTTATAGTACCGACTAGGAAGGCTGGTCTAAAATCTCCCATTTCGTTTGATGCAGATATTCTATTGCTACGTTGGCGACGTGAGTCTGAGCATTTTACCTTGGAGTAAAATGACATCACGTGAAAACATTCCTGGACGTCTTTGCCTTATTGCTCAGAGTTTCATTGTAAAGGTTTGCATTAATATTCATTTTATGTTCTTGAAACTCCATTTCACGGCGAACAAAAAATGTCAACATCGCCTTTATTGCAGTAGGTTGTGTTTTTTTATGCGGTGATGGTGAATTTGAATGTTTTCATTACATCTATGTCAACTGGATGGTTCAAAATAATGGCACCAAAAGTTTCGTCGCCAGCAATTATTGTACCCGGAAATAGTCAAAAGACAAGCCCATTGGTAAGCACTTTTGGTCCTCGGATAAAAGACGAAGAATCCA
This sequence comes from Pyrocoelia pectoralis, assembly GCA_036250285.1. Taxonomy (NCBI): domain Eukaryota; kingdom Metazoa; phylum Arthropoda; class Insecta; order Coleoptera; family Lampyridae; genus Pyrocoelia; species Pyrocoelia pectoralis. The sequence goes on from CM070080.1 coordinate 31,599,804, forward strand.
CTGCACACAAACTTTGGTGGAACCCACATCGTGTACGATATTATGGGCAGATACGTTCCAACATTTTTTGAAATTTCTCTGATTGAAATTCGATGATTATTTCTAATCAGGCCTTCCCCGCATCCCACATTGTTGCCACCATTCGTTCCCTCTTTTCCATTCCTAAATTTTCGACACCATTTCTACACATGCAGTTGAAAACGCACTTCCATACACTGCTCGCATTCGCGTCTGAATTTACAGTGGTTGTACTGCACCTTCAGGCCACAAAAGTTGAATCGTCACAGGTTGAATCGGCATTATATTTAGTAAGTCGATTATTAAAAATAAAAAATTACGTTTACATAGTACATAATATTAATTATAGTTTTATCTAGGTACTACTCAATAACAATGAAAGAAAATGCAATGCTGCTTAGAATGTGGTAGTAAATTTGATGATGATTACCGGAAATAGCATACAAATTTAAGGATTTACAGCGAAAACCTTCCACAAGTGCAAATGCTTCAAAAATTATAAACTTTCCGTTAACGTCAAAAATTATGGGCAGAAATACCAATGTAATATTATTAACTATAGATTTTTTATTTACAAGAACTTGCAAAGAAGGAGTTTTATTTATTTCAATTAAAAATAAATTTGTTTGGTTTTTGCTGTGTTTAGTTTAGTTTCTATTTTTTAGGCTTATTTAGAATTGACTGAAAAGAGTGATGGCCCAGTCATTTTCTGCGAAAACGAACTGAAGGAATAAGATAAAACTAGAAATCTAAGTTAAAAAATGTTCGCCAAAATTCGAGTAACTTTTTTTTTAAATTAGGTAATTCTCTAGAATAAAGAAAACCAAGAAAACACTAGTAACTGGGCTGAGTGCGTTGCTCAGCTGTCTTTTGTGTCAAAACTGCCAAAATTGCCACAGGGTTCGTTTTCAAAAGGGGTGATGTAAAAACTAATCAAAAATTGTTTTCAAAAAACAGGTAAAAATTTTGGTTTCTAATTAATCTCGTGACGTTCGTGTAATGCCACTGTGACCTACCATTTTCGAGAATGCAATGTGCTACAAAATCGTCTTTAGCGTCTATAAAAATCAAATTTCAACATAGTTGATTTTACAATATACTAATATTTCGTACCATTTCAGCCAGTAGTTTTGCTTTTATGTAACTCTAAACTTAGCTCAAAAAACGAGCACTTTGCATCGTGCGCCCGTAGAAATGGTCCAAAAAATAGTTGTTACACCTATACAACGTAGAAATAAACCGTGTTAGCCCGTTCGAATCGGCCCAACGGTTACTTTTTTAATTCAGCTTCAAACTCGAGTATGCCAACAATAGTCCCTGGAGCATCTATATCAACAGTCGGCAATTTTAGTTCAACACCCCCATGAAGGTAAGGTCTTCGGATCGTCCCTGGTTTTTTCAATTGAATAAGGCTCGTAATACGAAGGTTATTCGTGAATATCTTATACAAAATAAACCATCACTATTTTTAATTACTTTACAAATCTTTCTCTATTTTTCAACATAGTTTCCATTTTTGTTTTAAACATTTGCAATAACGTTCTACCTTCTACAAATTTTTGTATGCCAAAGTCATTAAAGTATAAGGATAACCAATCTCGTCGGAAAGTCTAATGCTAAGGTTAAAATTGTGAATCTTCATGAATCTTTTAGTCCACTGCATTGACCAGATCTTCTGTGATCTCTGTTGGTCGGCTTGATCGCGAATCATCATTGATATCTTCCCGTCCGCCTTTGAAAGCTGTCACCTACATACGCACTTTGGTGCCACTCATTTCACATTGGAACCGTACACTTCTGCCGAAACGTTCCTTGCTGTCAAAATCACTTAGGACTCCGTAGGACGTACGCTTATTAGCACCTAGTGCCTGCTTCGCCACAAACAGTAGAATGTGCCTAAATTGAGGGGCACCATCTCAGATTAGAGTTTCGCCTCTAACAAGGGTTGTTTCTTATACGGGGAATATAGGGGTGTTTAATGGCACTGTAGACTATAATTGTAATTAGTTACTAAGTAGGTACCATTACTGAAAAGTAATTTATAATCTGGGTGACAGTAGATTTACGTACGTTTATTAAAAATTTTGGTTAACACGCTGTTTATTGAAGCAATCGAAACAAGTTTGATTTTTACTGACGCTTGCGCAATGTAACGTGCGAATGTAGCAGTGGTCGGGGCAAGTATACTTTATTTATATGTGAGCTCCACAGGGGCTCATAATGCAAAAGTGTGTAGCAATAATAATAAACAGGGCGCTTTCTTTTGCGGGCAGATTTTTCAACACGGACAGTAAAATTCAAAGAGTAAGTAGAATGAATAGACAAAAGAAAGATGTGCTATTAATATTCTATTAAAAAAAATATAAAATGATCCTGAAGAACATAATTCACTTGGTATAACTTTTAGAAGGGAGATTCCATGAATTCTGGAATGGAAGCTGATGATGTACGTTAAACGCACGATCGAGTATTACTAATACAGTAAGGGATGGTAAATTGGATAATTCGCTGAAATAAGTCAGCATTGCTTGATTTTTATGTTCGACTTTTCCAATGGAACCGTAGTACCACGATTGACGGGTCCTAGTTCATCCTCACTGTGCAGTAAATCATTCTTAATTTAATCCTTTTTGAAACTAGAAAACCAATGGGATGGTTTCAGACCCTTTTCAAGTTCATCACTCCGTTAATGTTTTGCGTGACCTACAATCAATCATCAATCATATTATAATAACAGTTTGGTAAAGCAGGACTAGAGTATTTAAATGGCGTACAATGAGTCGAGATTTATGACATTTGCATTTAAAATTTCAGTGATTCTATTTACAGTACCTACCTTACACCTACGTTTTTACTCGGAATGTAGGTAACCCACATTATTTTCGTGTAGGAAAAATAGTTGAATACTCGCGTTTCCTGAGAAACGAAAGTAAAAGCTCGAGTTATCTATAAAATCTCCTACGTAAGTACGTCATTGTTAACGTCATCATAATTAAGATTGATCTATGATCCTGTGGAATTATACTCAACCGATACCCATCTACGACTACGTTTATGCAATATGCATGCGCTAAAATTACAGAAAATGTCTGTATACACACGACTATTCGTGATTAATAAAGATTAATTATTGTCAGTATTATCATTGAATAAATAATCCTTGTTTATATAGGTAGATACATTATGATTATATAAGCAAGGGTATTATCCTGTGTCAAGGAACTTTACATGTAACCGTACCTACAAAATAGAAATTTTCTGTGCTTTTAGAAGCAATAAGCAATCTTTACACCTTCAAATAAATTTGTACTTCAAATAATCTCTGTAGAGGAAAAGTTCATTTGAAAAATAATTAAATGGAAAGATGTAAAGAACGGTTGTTAGTATTGATGAATATAAAAACAGATAGGAGTGGATGGAAGAGCAGAGGATGAAAAAGAGAACTGACAAGTAGTCCGCTAACATCTCGATCATCCACATTACATAATGTCTTTAAGGAAAGATTCAGCTAGGAGAGCACCGCGACACTTGCTTAAGCGTTTGGTGTCATCCTTTTAGTTTATCTCCATACGAAAGGCTAAGCAGGTTGTTGGGCAGGATTGACTGCAGTATAAGGGGTGAACAATATTTACAAATAACTTATTAACAGTTCGATAGTCCGGTCTCCAAAGGAATTCATGACACACCAGGAGGATGATAAGTTCAAACCTGTCATTATAATCAAGGAGATACCTAATTGGAGATTAGCGATCATTTTGTAAGTAGTTTGTGAACAAAAGTTCGCACTAGGATCCCAGCAAATAGTGGGCATGACCATTTGCAACGAAGACATGCGCACCAAGCTTACGAGGAGAAAGACGAGAGATCCTCGATGTTGTCACTCCATGCTTTACACTATCGATTCTCATTTCAAACGCATCCCACAACCGCTTCCATTCGCCTAACACTGACGTTTGAAATTAACACAAAAAGGGCATCACGAGAACTTAAGGGATGGTCCTGGAAAAGTTTCTGACAAGGTATAGAGAATTGCTTCTTGTGTTCGTTTTCGGCTTCATCGTCTCTAAAGAGTCCTTATTCAAACTCAGTTCCCTGGTTGGGTGAAATGTGCAGGTGACCAGCCGATAATTCCCTCCTATACTCCAGAGATGAATAAACAGATTCACAGTACAGAGTACATCCAGACAGATCTTGAGTATAGCTCTACAAAATCTGCTGAAGAATTAATGTTATCACACTTATACTTATACTGATAATATTTTTAGGGTTAATTACGAATACCCGAGGACTAAATAGAGGTGGAGGTGACTTTCATCCCCAAGACATGTTTCATATTTAAAATTGAATTGTGTGTTCCATACCGGTGCGGTGAGACATTCCTAGAGATAGAGCCTTGATAGAACTCGTATCACAATCTATAAAAGCCAGTTGCACAACAATATGGCATTAGGAAAATCACCTGTACATTGCGAAATACTAACACAACTTCTGTAGTGCTTGCACATCACCCCCATGAAGTTTATTCAGCGATGGACTAAGAAGGTTAATCTATAGGATGCAGCAACTTGCATGACGAGCTACACCTGCGCTGAAATTTTTTTTAACTTCCTCCCTCTTCATTGGATACTAAAAGAAGAAACTGCACTTGGACCAATCCGTGCTATATATTATATACTTAACATGAATTCACATTGCGCGATCATCAAACTTTCAAAGTTGTAAAGCTCTAAGAACATACAAGTTAAAGAAAAATTTTTATTTATCAATCTTCCAGCTTTAACAAGAAAATTTAAAGGTTGAGACACATTTGTGGTTTAAAATTTGAATTTGAATAGTTTACAATTTGGACTCAGTAAGCCAACTAAATTCTTGTGGTTTGCGGTCAGCAGAAGGACTAATTATTACATTTATAATACTAGGACCGTCGTTAACATTCAATGCTTCCTTAACTGATTCTTGAAGTTCAGGAATTGTGTGACAGAAATACCCAGTTCTTCCAAATAAGCTCATCATATTGTCATACCTTGTGGCGAAACTTAAACTTGTAGGTGGAAGTCTGTAAGAAAAGAAATCGGATATAATGCCAACTTTTCAGATGAACTTACGAGTGTGTCGTTTGGTCAGTATCTTGCAGACTCCGATACGTATTTTGATCAAAACCACTGTAAATTCCAGAATTGTTGATAATAACAACGGTAATGGGCAGTTTGTATCTAACCATTGTTTCAATTTCCATTCCAGAAAATCCGAATGCAGAGTCACCTTCAACGCAAATAACTTTTTTGTTCGGTTCATAGTGGCCACACCATAGTGCTGCAGCTATTGCAAATCCAGGTCCGACCTAACAAGGAAAAGTTTAATACTGCATAAGTGGTGAAGGGAAAACAAACCCCCATAGTGCCAAATGTGCCTGCATCTAATCTATGGCGCGGTAAAGCATTTGGAAGCATTGAGCGACCGATGTCCATTGTATTGGCACCTTCACTAACTATTATACAGTTTTGTGGCAATAATTGTTGCAAGTGATGGAAGACGGTGTAGTAATTTAATGGGACGGAAGTATCTTGTACAAGTGCCTAAATAAGCATGAGTTTAACACGTAAGGACACAATTTAGACGAAATTCACCTTTATAATCTTTTCATTTTGCTTGCATTTTTGCTTTAAGGTTATCCACCAATCTGCCGAGTTGGGGAAATAATACACTTCCCGCATTAAACCGCTGGTTAATTCCTGTACGGCAGGTTTTAAGTTACTTTGAATAGCGACGGCTAATTTTACACTGTTATGCAACTCCTCCGCGCACACATCAATTTGGATAAATTGAACATCAGCTGCATAACGTGGAGGTCTACCAAAGTGTAACATCCAGTTGAGCCTTGCACCTAACAATAGCACAACGTCAGCTTTTGTTATTGCCAAAGAACGAGCAGAAGAGATGCGGTTGGGTGAATTATCCGATACGACCCCTTTTCCCATTGGAGATGCCAAAAATGGTAAATTGGTCATTGATATTAGGTCGCGAATTTCTTTTTCGGCTCTCGCGTAAGCTGCCGCTTTTCCGATTATTACTAACGGCCTTTTCGCATTCGCTATTAAATTAACGGCCTTCTTAATGTCTTTGGGATCAGGAAAAGTAAGTGGAAGTGTTTCAACTGCATACTGATCTGGAATAGTATTTTCTAAAACGGTTTTTTGTAGTAAATTCGCAGGGAAATCTAGATAAGAAACTCCGGGTCGTCCACATTTCGCCAAACGTACAGCACTTTCCACGTGTTGCGGGATTAATGAGACACTTGCTGGTTGCGAGGCGTATTTGCAATATGGGCGTGACAGTTCTACTTGGTTACACTCTTGAAAACCTCCAATTCCAATGTGATCTTGAGCGGTCGATCCACCTATTACCAAAAGAGGCCAACGATTGATTTGTGCATTTGCCATTCCAGCTGTACAATGTAAAAGACCAGGTCCGGAAACTACCATACATGCACCAGGATTCCCCGTTAGGTAACCCATCGCTTGTGCTGCGTAACACGCCGCTTGCTCGTTACGCATTCCAATATAATGAATTCCGTGTGCTTGAAGTGCCGTACTCAGTTCCATAACTGGGAAACCGGTAATGCCAAACACATACTTTATACCCTGTAATTCAAATAATCATTCAGGAGGCGTGCCATTGTGAATGTGTAAAGTTTAATTCTTTCGTAAAACATGGAGGCACTATTATTAGAAACCAGTGTTAGCTCAGTTTGGTAGAACGCTTTCATAGCCAGCTAATGACCCCGAGTTTAAATCTATATGCATGCATACACAGTTGTATATTAGTATATTTAAGTAAGTCTGCAATCCTGACAGCGGCTGCTCAGCTATTAAAAGAGAACCTTATCAAAAGGAAAATCTTTATAGTGACCGACAGCAAAGCAGCGATTGCAGCAATAGACTCATATGTGGAAAATTCAGGGCTAGTCCTTGAATGCACACAAATGCTAAACGCACTAGGTAAATGCAACTCAGTCACACTAGTGTGGGCACCTGAGCACGCGGGAATCGCAGGTAACCAGGTTGCTGACGAAATTGCGAGAATGGCAAGCGCAAAACCATTCATAGGACCCGAACAGACTTGTGGGATAACCTATAAGACAGCCAAAAAGGACATTCAGGCAACACTCACGAAAGAGCATTGCAGACATTGATGGAAAATCCTAGGACAGAGTCATTCCAAGATCTTCCTGGAAACCCCAAACGGTGACCTAGCTACGTCCATCTTAAAGTTAAGCAGGACGAAGACAAAACTGTTGCCTGAACAAACATCTGCACAACATGCGACTGACCGAAAGCCCGACATGCAGGGGTTGTGGTGACGCAGATGAAACGCCCTATCACGACATTTGCCAATGTGAGGCATTCATAAAGGCAAGGGAACACCTACTTGGAAATGAAAAGATTACACAAGAGGAAGTAGCGAAGATTCGCCCTACTAAAATCCTGGACTTTGTGAAAGATACAGGTATTCTTGAAGGGTAGATAACACCAAATGGTCGCAGTGCGGGAACCTATTGGGACCACCCCTAGTATCAACAATAATAATAATAATAGGAGAATTGTCTCTAGTGCATTTACCTAACACCACGTGGGCTTCAGTAACAAAAGTTTTCGTATGGCCACATCTTTGGCATCTACTGTCGGCGCAAAAAGGATATACCTATACTCGAGTTTGAAGCCGAATGAAAAAATAAACACTCGCCCGATTCGAATGGGCTTGGTGTCAAATTAAAGCCTGTTTAGTTCTACGTTGTTTCGGTACATTTTTTTTTAATGTACTGTGCAAAGTGCCCGTGTTTTATAATGGAAACAAAGAGTATATAATACTCTTTGATATAGGTAAATCCCCAGAAGTCCTGTAGAGAAAGAGACATTGTATTGACCTAGTCGTGGTTAAAATCGATAAATAAAAGTAGAGTAAGGAAAGACGAGGATAAAAAGGAAGTTACAAGACCACGATATAAAGCATTAGGAGAATGGTCGCGGTCGGGCACCAGTAGGTAGGTACAACTGTGTATTAACTGTTGATAAAGCAAAGAGCTTTTAAATTATGATTACTAATTTCACCTTTTACTGTTATTTGTATTGTGATATTTATTAATCACTGTTAAAAGCAAAGAACAATAATACTTACCTGTTTCTCTAAACTATGCGCTAATACATTACTACCATTAATTTCAGTCATTTTTCTTGATTGCTGAACACTTATTGTTAGTGTACTTTGTTCTTCAATTCACTTAATCATATGATATATACGAGATGACGAAAGCAATTTTGAGTTATCAATAGTTAGTTTGACCCCAGATGTTAACAACGGCGGAATCGAAAAAAAGGTTGAAATAATATTTTTTATTGGTGTCCTATTTTAGCCTTTTAAACCACGCCCCAGCGTTCTAAAACGCGCGTGTTTTAAAGTTACCATGCCAACATCAACAAATTTGAAAAAAATTAAATTCTATTGGTTATTAATCTGATAGGAGTACTTTGTTACGTCAAGTAAAATGACAGAATGCAAATTAATTTCCGTTTATTGGTTATTAATCTGGCAGGAGTACTTTGTTACGTCAAATAAAGTGACAGATTGCAAGTTAATTTCCGTTTTTCTCATTTCCATGACAACGAAAGGTATCTATACTTATTTCACATTAGGAATTCAACCATTTCACATTATTAGTTCTTATTTCCATTTTAATACCAGATTTCAAAGTGAACCAATACAAAAAATTAGCGTAAAGTATTCGTGGATAACTGGTCTTTAAAACACTTGCTCTATTTCAAGCACTCCGGCTGCGCCGTCGTGCTTGAAAACTCGCGCGTGTTTTAAAGACCTGTTTATCCACTTATACTTTAATCATTGTTTTTATATTTTAGACGTGTTTATCCACGAATACTTTACGCTATTTTTTTTATTGGTTCACTTTGAAATCATAAATACTGGTATTAAAATGGAAATAGGAACTAATAATGTGAAATGGTTGAATTCGTAATGTGAGATCAGTATACCTTTCGTTGTCATGGAAATGAGAAAAACTGAGATTAATTTGCAATCTGTCATCCAAGATTGATTGTTCTTACCGGAATGCTTAAAAAGGTTAAAATAGGACACCACATAAAAAAAATAATTTAATTGTATTGACCTCAAAACTTCAGTTACGTTACACACTAGGTTCACAAATATTTACAATTCCAACGTCTATATTAGCATTGTGGCACTGCTTCCATATGTTCCTATTCCTAGGACTCGCAATACATGACTACCTCGACGATAAAACGACGCGTCTTTGGACCGAAACCATTCATCCAACCAATTTTGCACTTTTTCGAGATTAGCCTAGTGTAGCCCAGCCAAGCCATGCGCCATCGGCCGGAACAAGGCATAATCGGAAGGGACCAGGTATGGTACGGCAGCAGATCCAATTTTAGCGTTTTGATGGTATCCGTACGATGGAAGTGCGACAGCACGAAGGGGTGTCGTGCTGTAATATCACTCGATCGTGTCCCGTGTTTGGTTGTTTTTCGAAAAATTTAGTAGCGATGATTTCGCTCGGTTTCACCAGCTCATAATAAACGATTCCTTTCTGGTCCCACCAAATGCAGAAGTATTGCCTTATTCTCAATAGATAGACGTAATTATGAGAGGGATCTCGTACAGTTAATTTCATTTAGGGAGGATTGAGAGACGGGGTTTTCTAAAATGATGGAGTATGTTGTGATTCCACTAACTGTAGTACAATACCATGGCCACAAATTCGTTTTTAACTTAACCTTTACATCGGAGGTGCCAATTTAAAAACTTGCCAGACGTCATATCTTTGAAAACGTAAAATTTCTCGAAAACGATTATATAACATTGAGGGGGAACCAATATGACTTATATAGAATTCTTTTGCAACTCACCGTCACCCCCTTAGGCTCCAGCCACCCCACCCAAATTTATAAATCTTCCAGCTTCAACAAGGAAATTTAAACGACTACACATCAGTTATGATTTTATATTTAAATTTACAAAGTGTTCCCATGTTATTCCACATATTCTACCATTTACTATACTTTCTCTCAAAATCATCTCATATACACACTTCAATTTGCAAATTACAATTTAGAGCTTGTAAGCCAATTAAATTCTTGGGGTTTGCGATCAGCAGAAGGACTAATTATAACATTTATAATGCTAGGACCGTCGTTAACATTTAAAGCTTCCTTTACTGATTGTTGAAGTTCAGGAATTGTGTGACAGAAATACCCAGTTCTTCCAAATAAGCTCATCATATTGTCATATCTTGTGGCAAAACTTAAACTTGTAGGTGGAAGTCTGTAAGAAGGAGAAATTGCAATTTAATATCAATTTTAAGACAAAACTTACGATTGCGTCGCCTGGTCAACGTTTCGTAGATCTTTATAGGTATCTTGATCAAGACCACTGTAAATTCCAGAATTGTTGATTATAACAATGAGAATGGGAAGTTTGTATCTGACCATTGTTTCAATTTCCATTCCAGAAAATCCGAATGCAGAGTCACCTTCAACGCAAATAACTTTTTTGTTCGGTTCATAGTGGTGACACCATAGTGCTGCAGCTATTGCAAATCCAGGTCCGACCTAACAAGGAAAAGTTTAACACTGCGTAAATGGTGAAAGAAAAACAAACCCCCATAGTGCCAAATGTGCCTGCATCTAATCTATGGCGCGGTAAAACATTTGGAAGCATTGAGCGACCGATGTCCATTGTATTGGCACCTTCACTAACTATTATACAGTTTTGTGGCAATAATTGCTGCAAGTGGTGGAAAACGGTGTAGTAATTTAATGGGACGGAAGTATCTTGTACAAGTGCCTAAACAGGTATAATTTTAACATACAATGACATAAGTTACCTAGTAGAAATTCACCTCTACGCCCTTTGCATTTTGATTACATTTTTGCTTTAATTTTATCCACCAATCTGTTGCATTTGAAAAATCAAATACTTCCCGCATTAAACCGGCGATTAACTGCTGTGCTGCAGGTTTTAAATCACTTTGAATGGCGACTGCCGATTTTACACTGTTGTGTAACTCTTCCGCGCACACATCTATTTGGATAATTTTAACATCATCTGCATATCGTGGAGATCTACCAAAATGCAGTATCCAGTTAAGTCTTGCACCCAGTAATAGTATAACATCAGCTTGCTTTAACGCCAAAGAACGGGCAGGGGCAACACTGTTGGGTGAATTGTCCGATACAACACCTTTTCCCATTGGAGTTGCCAAAAATGGTAAATTGGTCATTGAAATTAAGTCGCGAATTTCTTTTTCAGCTCCGGCGTAAGCCGCCCCTTTTCCGATTATTACTAAAGGCCTTTTCGCATTCACTATTAAATTAACGGCCTCCTTAATATCTTTGGGATCAGGAAAAGTAAGTGGAAGTGTTTCGACTACATACTGATCTGGAATAGTATCTTCTAAAACGGTTTTTTGTAGTAAATTCGCAGGGAAATCTAGATAAGAAACTCCGGGTCGTCCACATTTCGCCAAACGTACAGCACTTTCCACGTGTTGCGGAATTAATGAGACACTTGCTGGTTGCGAGGCGTATTTGCAATATGGGCGTGACAGTTCTACTTGGTTACACTCTTGAAAACCTCCAATTCCAACATGGTCTTCAGCTGTCGAACCACCTATCACCAAAAGGGGCCAACAATTGATTTGTGCATTTGCCATTCCAGCTGTACAATGTAAAAGGCCGGGTCCCGAAACTACCATACATACACCAGGATTCCCCGTTAGGTAACCCATCGCTTGTGCTGCGTAACACGCCGCTTGCTCGTTACGCATTCCAATGTAATGAATTCCGTGTACTTGAAATGCCATACTCAGTTCTATCACTGGGAAACCGGTAATCCCAAAAACATATTCTATGCCCTGTAATTCAAATAACCATTGAGACGGTTGTGCTATTGTGATCGTACAAACTCTGACTATTTTGTAACATGGTTGGAAAATTCCAAATTCCCTTGAAATGCACGAAAATGTGACAGGTTCAATTATAGTACCTACATAAAAAATCGTTACAAGGCAATTGCATTAGTATTTAAGTTGAACAGCTTTTTCATTAAATATTTTTTTGTAGATACCTTGGTGTAACGATTGTCGCCAATAGTCGACCGTGGATGAACGAACAATATTCGATTTCTATGTATACCAATTAAGTTTGTAGAGCGCTACCCGAACAACTCAATTGTATATTTGAAATATACAAGGTCTTCCAGCGTTAATTCATAATTGGCGCTAGTTTAGGAAATTTAAGATAATGAGGTTCCATGTCTTGGGAAGCAATAGTCATATAGATTGGAGGAAAAAACAATATTTTCTTTTTTGGTCGACGCTGTACACTATGAAAATAATTTTAAAATGTACCCTTAATCGGCTTCTATATCCCTTCAAAACCAAACCTGTTTAAAGTCAAGTGTTTAATAATAATAATAAAGACATTTATTGAACACTAAGTACAATAACAGACATTTAAGTAAGTACAACAACAGTAGTGTTCAAAGGGGCGAAGTTCAGTGTTGTCAACATAGTTGACGTACTGTTCTACCACTTAACCCCAGCTCCAAGCATGCTAATTATAATCTATTATTGTCTGCCCATCAAGAAATGACGGAGATGTGTCTTAAAATTGCTAAGAGACATATTTTTAACAGTATCAGGTAATGAATTATAAGTTTTTGCGATATTATATTTAAAAGATTTTCGAAAAGCTTGAGATTTGTGCAAAGGAATAACAATTAATTTTTTATTTCTTAGATTAAGATTATGAACATTAATTGAAAATTTTATTTTATTGTATAGGTAAGAAGGTGTCTTGGTAGTTATTAATTTGTGAAATATACACGCTGCATGTAAAATTCTCCTGTTATTCATATTAAGCCAATCTACCTCAATTAACTTACCAGATACAGATTCATATTTCCTAATTCCAAATATCAATCTTAAACAACAATTTTGTATTAATTGAATTCTTTTTGAATCTGCTCTGTCAATACAGGGCCCATATACAGAGTCGCAGTAGTTAAAATGGGATAGGACTAAGGTTTCACAAAGCAAAATTTTTGTACTCCTATCCAACAAAGTTCTTTGATTATAGATTAATTTTAGGTTCATAAAAGCTCTTTTTACAGAGTTTGAAATGTGATCTGTAAATTTCAGATTTGAGTCTATAGTTAGCCCTAGATTCCTTGCCTTGTCAGAGCTGCGGATGCGAACACCTTTCACTCCGACAGAGAAGGCATCCTTTAGATTCTCCCTGCTCTTAGCCTTACCAAATAGCACAACAACAGTTTTACTGGTGTTGATGCTTAAATTATGAGATTCCGATGTTTTTACCAAACGTTCTACGTCTTCATCGATTAACTGCATAGCTAGTGCTGCAGCATTATAATGAAAACTAAAAAGTAGCTGAGTGTCGTCAGCATAGAAATTATATTTGCAGTAATGTAATGAGCTACCAAAATCGCATGTGTATGCAGTGTATAATATTGGGCCTAGGATCGACCCTTGCGGCACGCCTGTCAAAACTGGAAGAAATGTGGATGTTTTAGACATAAATTCCGTGTCGAATAATATGAATAACCCTGTCTAGTATTTGGATAACAACTCTCTCTGTCACTTCGACAATTACAATTTTATTTGATTTTCATGACATAATCTAAATTAATCGTTTTTCAGCCTATTGCACCAAAGCACAGACTAAAGGTTATAATGCAAGTTAATTGAATAAAGAAAATTAGTAGAACGAGTACGGCCCTGTATTAAATATCGATAAAGTAGAGAGCTTTAAAATTTAAATTAACCTTTAACTTATTTACGTCATTCGGTCATTATACCACATTAATTAAATTTTATGGGAATGTGCTAATATGACGTGACATCTAAAAACTTATATTAACAGTCAAGATAGTAAATACTTACTTGCTCTTTTAAGCTACGCGCCAATACATTATTACCATCAATTTCCGCCATTTTTCTTTATTGATTAACGCTTCTACGCTTTTTTTTCACTTTATAGGTATAATATTATAACTGGTTGAATACCACTTCAGTGGTTAATTATCAAATTACTTCTACAATGATTTTTACAAAGTTTAAAGTTCTCAATTGTTATTCAATTTAATTATGTGATAAAAAGTGTCAGGGCCGGCTTTACGGTTGATAATTAAAATAATGAATAGGTAATAAAAGCACACGTCACAAGTGGCTTCACTTTATGAAACAATTTTCACATAGAGGTCATGTCGCATAAGTTTTTATATGGTAAATATAACGTGTATCTAACCTTTGCACTTAAATCTAACAGATTTCAATTCGTTGATGATGTGGTACTTTCCTCTTTTGCTAGTTGGTAAGAAAATCCTGATGAACCAAATAACATAAATGGCTTAAACAGAGGACCTACCAATATAATAGGTAGGTATACAATAAGGACCATGGGGAACGAGGTGTTAAACTGTCGCCATGCTAGGGGCACCTCCCAGGTACCATCACACAGTTTAGTGCATCTCTTCACAAAGGTATCAAGATAGAATCTGCGTTTACTTGTGGGCAGACTTTCTGGGCACTGTTACAGTCACCATCCTGTGCTATGCAGACGACGAGACAACACAGCACATACATACTGTGTGAGTATCTTGCACTTCTCTCAGTTGGGTGTAACCTGAAGGGACATTGTGACGATCGAATCGCTTATCCTTCCGGTACCCTCCTGTGGTATGACTTGAGTGACGTTGCGGGGTCGAACGACTCTAGTTAGGGGGTGGCAGAAAGGGACCGAATGTGAGGCCTACGTGCGCGTGGAGTGTCCACTCTCCTATCGTAATCCAGAATCCACGTTATTGTGAGAATTGTAATCCTCAAATCACTTGTAAATGAGAAAGATGAATACAAAGTACACTTAAAGCCCATATTCCAGTAAGAGTACTTTAGTTCATTATGTAATGGACGATTCAAGGTTATGCGTCCAGTGCTCCAAATTTATAATCGAGTATTTACCGATTTAAACGTCAGGAGTGGAAAGATTGTCAAAGTACACCGGCAAGGATGGCGTCTATATAGCAGGCCCGGATTAAATAGTTGAGGGGCTCAGGGCTCTTTACGTGAAAGGGGCCCTTTTTAAACTCATCGAAATTATTTTACACGATAAACATTAAAATAAGATCATATGAATAATATGAATATAAAGTAAGTAAATAAATGTACAATTATAGATAAATATTTTAAATAAACAAATAAGTACATTAATTTATTTCTTTTTACTACAAATTTTTAAAATGGCGGTCCCCTATCTAGTGAGGACCTGGGCTCCCCCCCTTCCCCCCGTTAATCTGGCCTTGTACTGGCCATAATTCAAGGAATGCACCATTCTAGATCTTCACAACCTGTTCTCGTTTTTTGTATGTTTTGTTGCCTATTAGCTGGGAACAGGTTTTTGTAATCGATATTGTAATGCATAATTTATGTTGAGTAAACATAGTTCATCAATGGTCCTTGGACAACAGTTAAATGTATAACCAGGAGAGAAGGCAGGTTTGGAATGAGCATTGAACAGCCTTCTGAAGTGGACAAAGGACTTCATTTTGTACAAAAAGCTGTCAAAATTAAATTAGAAGATGGAATGTTAAAAAATCTTTAACCAAAGACGTAGAGACGTTTTTAGAAAGGAACGTGTTGTAATTGTTGTAGATTAGGAGAAGCGATGCTTTGTCTCATAGTTGTTGGTGGGAATAGAAGGCTTTCACCATACAAATTTGTGTCATGCTACTCGGAAGTTGTTTTGTTTAAAATACAACGTTCTCTACTGAATGGTCTTCTGAATTTTGCACTCTCATAGCTCGGATATGAACACCCAAACTGCTGATGAAGATCACCTCTTTCATGTATTTATTCATACAAGAAGGAATTTGGTGTGAGCTGCCCTCCCATGATGGTGTGACGATGGGTAGGAATTTACCTGCTTCACCTCGAAAAACATGCCAATACAGAACATCGATTAACGTAATTCCAGTGTTTGATACCTACTGTTTGGGCTAAAAAGTGGGAAGTATCAGTCGCGACTACTATAATGGTTTAGTTCTGTGTTGGTTTGTCTCTTCCCCAAAGCACGTAAACGTGAGATGAATTTATCTTCTTACAAATATGTTTTTGGATGTTCAAAGGACTTACGGCAATCATCACGAGTAAAGGGACTCTTTATTCTCACGCCGTACATCCATACACCTTGTGGGTACAAAATTGTTCGTGTGCAAAGTACTTACGCCATCGCTTTGAAATATAGAGATAGGGACGGATTGAAGAACTGGGAATGCTGTTAAGTGGCTTGTCTAGTGGAGGGCAAACTTAAATGATCTACCGTAGGTGGTGAAAGACGAGTTTACAAACTCCCCAAAGTGAAAAGGTAATTTGATTCATATCGGCAGACAGAGCTGGTTTGAGATCCCAAGCAACACAGCGTGCTGTATATCTAGCTAAGTTGTCCAGTGAAAGGACGTCATTGCAACTATTTAGATTTGTCTACGGCGACTAATTTCCAGTTGTACAAACGTTGTGATCACCAAATAACGGCTATATAGTTGAATATTAGAACAGTAGTTGGCTGTAGTGTATCCCATAACACTGGCAACAAATGACTTTAAAGCCCAACTAACAGAGAAGTCGTTATGACGTCATTGACAATATAATTGCGAAATAGTATGTCCGGGCTAAAGTGTCTACGTAATTAGCGTTTTCGCAGCAAAGTTTGTAGTGCAGCACGCCAAAATACAGGCTACCAGAGAGTAATTCTTCAGTTACTTAAGATATGAACAGATCCACCATAAGTTTTCGGCGCTCTTGAGATCCGGTAGGTTCGATTGAATTGTGACGCTTTCGTGAAATAATAATCGTCATAAACGATTTTGAAAACAAATTTTGAGAAAGAAAGAAACTATGGCATCTTTAAGAACGGGCAGAAAAGGTACGCATACAAGGCATGAAGACACACAATGACAAAATAATATTCTGGAAGAAACTAGGACGAGTGGTACTCTATATGTTTACTGATGCTTCTACCACAAGAAGCAGAATACCATTCAAGTCTCTTTCTCATCAAGGGACCAAGGGTGCCAACCTTAAGAAGGCGCTTTTGGAAATGGAAGCATGTATCCAAGAAACTCTCTTAAATAACACTCGGTGACGTAGAAAATTAAGATTCCGACAGCCATTTTCTTTTTTAGCGAGGTTTCATAGATCACATCCGTTTCTTGCATCCCCTCCCCCATCTTCTTTCGCCTCACCAGTCTTCTTCTAAGCCTCTATTTTCCATAGCGTTCCTTATTCCCTTCAGCTATTCGGATCTCAAAAGCTTTTTAAGGTACCTTACTTTCTTCCATGTGACCATACCTTTCTTCATTTCTATCTTGTCAATTATAATTATAGTTTCTAGATGCATATTTTGTTTAACATCATCGTTCCGTATATGTTGGATCCTTGAGATACTGGCACTTCTCCTCCAGAATTCCATTTCTACAGGGAGAAGCCTGTCCTGAATATTCTTAGTGGCTAAATTTCTGCACCGTAGGTTATGCAGCTTTCGTATATCGTCTGATAAATTTATTTTTTTATTCCATAGCATTGCCTGATCATGGTTCTTCCTTGTCCAATTTTTCTTCTAATATCTACTTCGTCTCTGATGCCATCGTCACCCTAAATATTTGTAGTGGGTTGTATGTGTTATCGTGCTTCCCTCCGCTGCTCCTCTGATGATCATATATTGAGTTTTCTCTAGATTTTACTCTAATCCCCACTCCTTGTATTCGTCTATTCGTTTTCTGACCATCAGCGAACAACAGTGTGTGAATATGTTCGTTATTTAATTTTTTACCCATATTCTTACATTTCTTCATCCACGTATGCAAAGCTTGTTCTAGATATACTTTAAATAGAGTTGGGGAAATGAAGAGAGAGGACATGTGCGTAGAAGCCGTACTGGTTCATCGTCTGACATCCCACGCTGTAACCTGCATATTATGGGGGCGAGCATCCCCCACATGTGCTACATGTCTATATGAGAAAAAATCAGTCAAACCATTTCTTATTTCAAGTCAAGGAAGAGAAAGGTCGATTTCTGATATCTCATTGTTCATCATATTTTTTATGTCAAAAAATGTTTTCTAAAGCAAGCACTAAGCTATTCAATAAATTCTTGATTTGGGAGCTTCCCCATCCACACGATGGTAAAGTGTTACAGTTCAATAAAAACCTTGATCGTTGATAGTTCACCATTTATTGCTAAAAGGCGGACTTGAACAAATGAATCAACTTGATTTCCTATGAAAATGCAATGTTATATAATAATGCAATAAAAAAACAGCGATAGTGAATGAAATGTCAAGGATACAGCTTATACTAGAAAATCATGCCATTATTAGAACAAACTGTAGCTTGTAATTGCCCAGAAACGCACTTTTTCCTTTAAAAAAGTATTATAACGGACGTTCATTTTTTGTGCATTTCACTCACGAGAATAAAAGAAAATAAATTCAAATTGAAACATTAGGTACATGTAATTGAGCATGGTTAATTCGCATAATCGGTGTAATTTTTTACGACCATTGTAATAATTTTGTTGTAACCGATTGTTTAAAGGATATCAGCAACACCAATTAATCAAAAAAAAATCGCAAGGTTATTTACGTGATATATTTTAATTTTTACATAGAATTTTATACTAACTTACGAATATAATTTTTCTAGCGAATTTGATAAGTGTACTTAAATTATAAATAAATTAAAATCAGTCAAAACTTAAAAAATATACATCACAATTACACCTTGGTATTTTCTTCTTCGCTTACTTTTGTAACACCAACATCAAATGCGGGATTTTCGACACCCTCAATCGGTTTGGCATCAATTTGGTTCCATGGTTGTCGTTCGCCCGAACCAAATATGCAGAATATAATGCCAGTGGCGATGTATACTGATGCGCCTATTGCAAAAATGGTATGCCACTCTTTTAGTCCGTTCTAAAACTAAACAGTTTAATAAGGAGTTTGAACGCAATTATACACGTACTTGTTCAGCGGTAAGATAACCCGTAATCATGGGCGTGAAAAAACCCGTAGTACCACCGATGCAGTTAATAATTCCGTAAATGGAACCCGCAAAGTTAGGAGATAAATCTTGATTATTTTGTATATTTGTTATACTGGAAGAGCCGTTAAATCCCAGTGAAAGTGTGATTAGGATTACGCACACGGTAACGTTACATCCTGCACATAGAATTGTAAATAACAGTATTCCTGGCAAAAAATGAGCTAAAAGGAACAGTTAGAGAAGATTCAAATACTCTACATAGGTATAACTTACATGTTGTCACGAATAGTTTCCGTGTAACAGTTACTGATAACACTTCGCGTTTCCTTATTACATCCCCCACGTACCCAAAAATAAAACCGGAAATTGCACGTGCAAGGTAAGGTAACGCTGCTAATAGTCCCGAATGTCCCAAATTAAAACCAAGAACTTCCGACATATACTTTGGACCAGCTGTCAACAGTAAGTACAACCCCCAAAGGTTTCCAAAGTGTAAAGCCGCTAAAGCCCAAAAGGGTATTGACGTTAAAATCTTCAGGTAAGGTGGAGTTCCCTATAATTTTTCTATTTAATAGTCACTCTGCATTCATTTTGATTTTACCTTTGCTTTACCGACACCATCTCCCAAACTATTATTGATATAAAACTTCTCCTCCTTGGAAATGCGTGGATGGGTGTTAGGCGAATCTGAAACCACGATCAACCATACGCAAGAAAAAAGAAACACCAACCCTCCTTGTATATAAAACGCCCAAGTCCATCCCAAATGTTGAATAATACTTCCACTTAAAGGCCACGTGACTACAGTTCCAATGGTTCCTCCTAGAAGAGCGCCAGCAAATTTTCCTTTCTCATTGGGGGGAACCCATCGTGCTACCATACAGTGTAACGCCGGATAACATACTCCCTTTAATAAATCATAGTTAAAAATACAACAGGTATGTTTTGCATGACATAATTACCGCCATTAATCCAAGTATAAAACGAAAAACAATCACCGCAATCCAACTCCATGGGGCGACTAACGGTGTTAAGACTGTGGCAAATGCTGAAATTATACTCGAAATGGCTACAGTTTTTGTTGGTCCAAATCTCTCCGCCAAATAACCTCCTGGTATCGATGTTAATATTGTACCCCAAAAATAAGACGCTAATATTAATCCTTGCTGTTTAGAATTCCACTCGTAACGGGACCCATACTGAAATTCACGTTAGCGACTTTCTATCGAATCTTTTGAGAAAACTTACGTCAGGTACAATGGATAGCTGAGAGAAATCTTCCGAACGGTTTCGACTTTCTATCTTGCCGTTAATAATTAAACATTCCGCTATATGAGTTTTGTTATTCTCGTTGTTAGGTTGGACCATTGCAATTAGATTTATCGACATGTTTACTCTCAACATGTAGTTGAAGAAACATGCCATGAAGATTGTTATGCCGATTTTTGCACGGGTCGGCAATATTTCTGAAAACATGAACATTAGTACAACTAATTAATGATTTAAAATGTTCCGTGTTATAAACTTTACAACATAATATTTGACATAGAGTTGTCATCGAGGTTCATTTATAGGTTTTGACCCTCACCTAGTCCCATCTAATTTCTAACCGTTTAACCCAATGAAAGGATTGATATTTCGCTTAGTAGAAGCTGTGAAGGAGTGAATGCTAAGAACATTTTTTGCGGACAGGATTCAATCACTGGTCAACGGCAGCATTGAGATTTTCGAATGTCAATCGTATTTCAGTTTTCCAAAAATAGTTAGTATTTCCTTTTCAAAATAATGCACTACAAACGTGCTTTACCGCACAAAAAATTGAGTCATGTTCTGACATATGTCAGACTGGGGATGTCCAAGTTTTTGATCACAATCTCACTCTCACTGAGAGTGCGCTGTGATGTTCTGAAATTGTTCAAGTGTTTCATTGCGTCAGTGGGCTACCGTGGAGACAGTTAATCAATTGTGAAAGTAGACCGATTTCTAAGTCGGGGGGTTCAGAAATGGCAAACTTTTACCAAAATAGGTTTATCGAATGCATATCTTCACATCAAATTGGATGAAGATTCAAAAAAGGTTACGGTAGTCAATATTTCACTTGCAATTTTTGAAGGCTTGTGATTTGACATATCAAGGGTTCTTCCCACGGTTGCTATCATATACTAGCATTCAATGAAACAAACCATCACCGTATTCTAATATGGGTCACATCACCAATGCAGGTAGAATCCGACGATCGGAAGCCATTGTAGAAGCAATAAAAAGACTGACGCTTAAAAGGAATATCGAGGAAGCTTTCAACAACAGATTAAAAAGGAAGCACTCTCAAGAATTGGTGGAGTTAAACAAATTAACCAGTATGGAAGAAAATTTATATTGCGATCACAGACCGAAGGGCTCTGATATCAATATTCAACCAAATGGTAAATGGTTTTCTTCTTTCTTCTTCTGGTAATTTCATTTTTAATGCGATACAATGCAATATGGACGTAACTCATGTGCATCAATTATCTGTTGTGTTCATTTTTGTCTATCTGTTTTGTTATCTGTTGCGCATCTATTTTCTGTTGTGCCCGTTTTATCCGTTTGTTTTGTTATCTATTGTGCAACGGTTAACAAAACAGACAAAAATGTGCACAACAGATAATCGAGATGCACAACACATGATCAATGCACAACATATAACGAAACAAGCAGACACAATTGACACAACAGATAACCGTGCACAACAGAAAACAAAACAAACACAAAACGGCACAACAGATAACCGGTACTCAACAGACAACAATACAACAGACAAAAATGGGCACAAGAAACAATAAAACAATCAGACAAAAATCTGCAAAACAGATAACTAAATAAATAGACACAAATTGAGCAACAGGAATCAAAAAAAGTTCAGAATATGTTAGCTTGCCTCATAAAAAGAGCTAAAAGCCCTTTAAGTGTAAGAGGTCCACCTGTAAGTGTCTCATTTGTACGATAGTAGAAGAAAGGGGATCGCTAAAAGACACCCTCTATTTGGATCGGTAAAGACCGATATCTCAGAAACGCTCTACGACTTTGAATGGAACGAGTTGGAATTATTTAATTGACGTCTAATGATCTATAAGAAAAAATCTTTACTTGGTCAAATTGCGAGAGTTGCTTATTGAGAGAGAGAGAACCAAGTGGTTAACCTTGCTTGTTTCGCAAAAAAGTGAAGAAATTTTTTATTCGAAAAGGGTTCAGAATGTGTTAGTTTACTTCAGAAAAGATAGTTTAAAGTAGAAAAAGTGTACGTTAATAGAAGAAAGGGGTCTGTGAAGAGACTCTCTATTTTGATCTTTAAAGAGAGATATCATGTCATGTAATGACGACACCTGCGAGTTTTTAAATAAATTTCATAATTGTTTTTTTATAATTGTGTTAGTGTTTTGTTACAAAACTTTTGTACAATTTCCATAATAAATTAAGTTAAAGGTATACTTACATAAACCTTAATAAGTACCTAATAAACCGTTAAAATGAGCGTATATTGTGAATAATGGTACTTGGTTCGTGCAATCCATGTTCCTGCAATATTTTAGAAAGAATTTTGTGGGTAAGCATCATAATAATTCTAATTTATGTCTCAATAATTAAATAAATTATTTTGCAGGCGCTCGTTTAAGCGACATCAAATCTTGTAAGTTGTTGATTCGTGTTAATTAATTAACCTAAGGGTCCTAAGGCAAGCTGGTAAACACTTTTATTATTTTATAAAATACAGAAAAAATTGAAAATGTAGCACACAAATTATAAAGTAATTTGCTCATAGATGGATCTTTATTCTTCAAATACATGTAAATATCTAATATTTTTTGGAATCTGGCCAATCCTTGTTTTGTTCTATGAGTGTCAATAAGCATGTTAAATTGAAGTTGTGAAGTAGTTAAAAAGGCGATGACTATAAGTACAAGTATTTCCAAAATTACTAAACAAACAACTTTTCATAATTATGCAAATTGTACGTAATTCGAGGGATGAAAATAATGAACGTCAGAAATATCAATTATTGATCTAATGTTTAGTGTCCGTTCAAGTATCTGTACTGTTCGCTGGATGTAGTTTTTATAGTAATTAAGGTATCTAGGGGCGTTATGAACTAAATAACGCATATAACCTATAAGTGTCTCATTTGTACGATAATGGAGGAAAGGGCTCTGCGAAGGGACCCTCTATTTGGATCTTTAAAGAGCGATATCTCCGAAACGGTTCGACTTAGAATGGAACGGGTTGGAATTATTTAATTGGCGTGTAATGATCTAAAAGAAACGATCTTTACTTGGTCGAATTTCGAGAGTTCGTTTTTTAGCCAGAAAAAATACCAAGGGGTTAACCTTGCTTTTTGGCCAAAAAGTGAAGAAATTTTTTATTCGAAAAAAGTGCTGAATATGTTAGTTTACTTCATAAAAGATAGTTTAAAGTAGAAAAAGTGTACCAAGTCCACCTATAAGTGTCTCATTTGTACGGTAATGGAGGAAAGGGCTCTGCGATGGGACCCTCTATTTGGATCTTTAAAGAGCGATATCTCCGAAACGGTTCGACTTAGAATGGAACGGGTTGGAATTATTTAATTGGCGTGTAATGATCCAAAAGAAAAGATCTTTACTTGGTCGAATTTCAAGAGTTCGTTTTTTAGCCAGAAAAAAATACCAAAAGTGAAGAAATTTTTTATTCGAAAAAAGTGCAGAATATGTTAGTTTACTTCATAAAAGATAGTTTAAAGTAGAAAAAGTGTACCAAGTCCACCTATAAGTGTCTCATTTGTACGGTAATGGAG
The DNA here is from genome assembly GCA_036250285.1 of Pyrocoelia pectoralis. Classification (NCBI taxonomy): domain Eukaryota; kingdom Metazoa; phylum Arthropoda; class Insecta; order Coleoptera; family Lampyridae; genus Pyrocoelia; species Pyrocoelia pectoralis. Next base: position 31,623,776 of record CM070080.1, read on the forward strand.
GAAAGGGCTCTGCGATGGGACCCTCTATTTGGATCTTTAAAGAGCGATATCTCCGAAACGGTTCGACTTAGAATGGAACGGGTTGGAATTATTTAATTGGCGTGTAATGATCTAAAAGAAACGATCTTTACTTGGTCGAATTTCGAGAGTTCGTTTTTTAGCCAGAAAAAAATACCAAGGGGTTAACCTTGCTTTTTTGGCCAAAAAGTGAAGAAATTTTTTATTCGAAAAAAGTGCTGAATATGTTAGTTTACTTCATAAAAGATAGTTTAAAGTAGAAAAAGTGTACCAAGTCCACCTATAAGTGTCTCATTTGTACGGTAATGGAGGAAAGGGCTCTGCGATGGGACCCTCTATTTGGATCTTTAAAGAGCGATATCTCCGAAACGGTTCGACTTAGAATGGAACGGGTTGGAATTATTTAATTGGCGTGTAATGATCTAAAAGAAACGATCTTTACTTGGTCGAATTTCGAGAGTTCGTTTTTTAGCCAGAAAAAATACCAAGGGGTTAACCTTGCTTTTTTGGCCAAAAAGTGAAGAAATTTTTTATTCGAAAAAAGTGCAGAATATGTTAGTTTACTTCATAAAAGATAGTTTAAAGTAGAAAAAGTGTACCAAGTCCACCTATAAGTGTCTCATTTGTACGGTGATGGAGGAAAGGGCTCTGCGATGGGACCCTCTATTTGGATCTTTAAAGAGCGATATCTCCGAAACGGTTCGACTTAGAATGGAACGGGTTGGAATTATTTAATTGGCGTGTAATGATCTAAAAGAAACGATCTTTACTTGGTCGAATTTCGAGAGTTCGTTTTTTAGCCAGAAAAAATACCAAGGGGTTAACCTTGCTTTTTTGGCCAAAAAGTGAAGAAATTTTTTATTCGAAAAAAGTGCAGAATATGTTAGTTTACTTCATAAAAGATAGTTTAAAGTAGAAAAAGTGTACCAAGTCCGCCTATAAGTGTCTCATTTGTACGGTAATGGAGGAAAGGGCTCTGCGATGGGACCCTCTATTTGGATCTTTAAAGAGCGATATCTCCGAAACGGTTCGACTTAGAATGGAACGGGTTGGAATTATTTAATTGGCGTGTAATGATCTAAAAGAAACGATCTTTACTTGGTCGAATTTCGAGAGTTCGTTTTTTAGCCAGAAAAAATACCAAGGGGTTAACCTTGCTTTTTTGGCCAAAAAGTGAAGAAATTTTTTATTCGAAAAAAGTGCAGAATATGTTAGTTTACTTCATAAAAGATAGTTTAAAGTAGAAAAAGTGTACCAAGTCCACCTATAAGTGTCTCATTTGTACGGTAATGGAGGAAAGGGCTCTGTGATGGGACCCTCTATTTGGATCTTTAAAGAGCGATATCTCCGAAACGGTTCGACTTAGAATGGAACGGGTTGGAATTATTTAATTGGCGTGTAATGATCTAAAAGAAACGATCTTTACTTGGTCGAATTTCGAGAGTTCGTTTTTTAGCCAGAAAAAATACCAAGGGGTTAACCTTGCTTTTTTGGCCAAAAAGTGAAGAAACTTTTCCATGAAAAATTTGGATTAATAACTATCTCAAGTAAACTATTGTGCAACGTTGTCTCTTAAACGTTGCAACAGGCAATTCCCTGAAGAAAAGATTCGTATCAACTGAGTGTGTATTATTAAACTTAAACCGCACCTTCGTTCAAGAAGACAAATGAAAGGAAACTAAAATTGAAGAAAAGAAGAAGCGGCAGCGAAAAGCCCAAAAAAATTGAAAAAATTTCTTCATACGGAGAAGGTGCACTGCACAAGATGCCGTCCTTGGGCTCACGGGAGAATTATACTCATGGGGTTTTAACAGTGAAAAGAAAAGTTGTAAGATGATTTTTACAGTGTACAAGTGTTTGCTGCTAAATTCACTATTACTTATTTGTTATTTAACAAGTTTTGTCACTGTAGATAGGTACCTTTGTTATAATAAATGTTTACTGTTTCCGTTGACTACACACTGTGCTGTTAAAGCATGGAATCATTTTACCCCATCTAAGGGATGATTTTACCTCCACATTGGGTGTAAAATGATCTTTTTGCATCACTCGTGGTGTATTATTTTTGACAAAAGTACAAAACTACCAACCAGCCTACAATGCAAACTGGCGCACTGTATAAGTAAACCACAACATTTCTAAACAGTAAACAGCCAAATTAAAATGGCGTTACATCGTCACATGACGAGCAGTTATTCTCATACGCATACAGTGTGTCTACTTAAGTTGGCAACATATGGGAAACTTTTTTATTATTAATTTTACGAAGAAAAGTTGTTCTTTATAAAAAGCTGTGCATGTTCTAAAATCTAAAATGCAATCATCAGATATTAACTTTTTTCAGTCGTGTACGCGTTTTGTCAAAATTTCACTAAAAATGTACGTTATGATAATAATATAGGACATTTACACTGATCTTTGTAGACAATGTTCGCAAACAGCAGAAACCATACAACACGTTACATCGTTTAGCACAGAGTATACGTATACAGTATGTGCCAAAATATACAGTACTGGCACAGATATGGTATGGTACTCATGGGCACCCATAAGGAGGAACAAGAGGGGACAGCCCCCCCCCCCCCGCGATTCCAACTCTAAGCAGTAAACATTTTGTTAAATAACAAAACTTAATTTAAATAAAACTAATTGTTAAATCTTCCCCAAATTGCCCCCCCCCCCCCCTTCCTGGAAATTACTATACATGATGGTACTGGAAAACTATGTTACTGTTATTGTTATTATTTAGTTATCGGGATAATACTGTAATTGTCCGAAATCGAAATGTACTCCATTGCACTGTAGGCAGTGTTCATGACGGTCACGCAGATTTTGAAACATATTCTGAAACATAGGTTACTTCAGAGTCCTGAAAAACAAGACGATCTTCTGACGTAATCCAGGCACAGTTTTGGGTGGATCTGGACAGCTGAAATTTTCTCCTTTAAAATTCCCCACACGTAATCATCAGGTGGTGTCAGATCGGGAGAATGTGATGGGTAGGGAAACTCAGTCTCACGGGGAATGATTCGTCTTTGAAAGGTTTCTTGCAGCATAGCCACAGACTGTTGAGCGGTATGACAGGTCGTCCCGTCTTGTTGGGACCACTACCTATTCATCTGGATGTTCTTGGCACGACAAAACCTTGTTAGATCCTGAACCCATGTTCCTATACCGTTCCTGGGGAACAGTAAGAGGTATAATCCCCAATGAGTTACGGACCTAGCACACCGTTCCCTGACGCTGCACACCAAATCGTCACACGCACACTATATGTAGCGGTTTCTGGACGATAACGTCTGACCTCTCCAAACCAAGAAAGCGAGTTGTTTGGCGATTGATAAAACCGTCAAGTGAATTTGACTTTCGTTAGGGAACCACACGTTGAGTAAGAAATCTGGATTCTCGTATACCACGGCCAACAATCGTGCACAATATGAAATCCTGAGATGCCTATATCTTGCTCCATCAACCGTTTCCCAACGTGTATTCAGTACGGAAATCCATTTAAGTCTTTAAACAATCGCCGAAGTATTGCTGATGTTTAATTTGAGGGATGTTCGTCGAAGCCTTCGCTTTGGTGACTGCAACACCTATATTGAGCCATTGAGGACACGTCCATGATTTTTATTTGTGGACACAGTTATTGACCTTTCCGTTGACACAACACATTACGACTGTTTACAAAGTACATTCAAATGCAAAATAATTTTGTTCTATCAAAATATTCTAGAGCTGAATGTACCACGCTTATTTCAACACTTTTTATTGGCCAGTTTGAATAAAAGTTCACATATTTTCCGGGATTTTTGTTTACTTGGTGGCACTATACCTACTTTAATTTTGTATACAGGGTGTAGGATTGGCCGATGCACCATAGGGATTTCAATATAAAAATCTTAATATTCGATTACTTCCCTAATTATTTTAGACAAAAAGGATATTTAACTTTTTTGTAGATTAAAAAATCTACATCCGTACATGTTTGTTTTTATTTTACTTAATATAAAATAATATTGAAAATTAGAAGTGATAATTACTTTGGCAAAAAATAGTTGTGCCATGGACATAAAAATAATCGTTGTTTGTTCTTAAAAGTGACAGACGATGAAAAAATCTCAATGAAATCTTGCTTAATTTACGAAAAATAGCACTTTTTGAATTTAGACAATTTCGAAAAACGCCATTTCCTAGCTAAGTGAAAATCACTCGGTGTATCTCATAGAGGCTAAATAGGTTTTCAGACTAGTACAAATTATTGCCGTAAAAAAATTTTTTAAAAAATCAAAAACAAAATAAAATTCATTTGGTGTCGACTTTATGGCGAGCACTATATTTATTTTTTGAAAAAAGTGTTAATACGAGGGAAGTCTCGTGGCAACTTGCCAGGATTTTTTTTTTATTAAATTAATACCTGTCAACAATTTCAAGGCACCACCAATTTGTGAGAAAGTGGAAATTTTTATTTGCCTAAATATTTGCTTTTTGAAAAATTCAAAGTAAAATAAGTACCTAAACCAGTCGATTCAAAATTTCTGTCTCTTTCAAAAATTCCAAAAATTAATTTTATTACTAGTTATTTATTCGTTTACTGTTAATGTTACTACTTAACATAAGGTTTTGCCTCAACTGTTTTAAAATTCTCTATTGTGTTTTTTATACTAGGTTTGATAATGGCCTAGTGTGACCGAAACGAGTCACCGTACTAACCGTGATTTAGTTCTCAAACAAAATATATATGTACACGTTGGGATATAAAAGACTTCAAGTTTATTTACCCTTCTTCAATATGAATCCCATCTTTAAGGAAAATAAGGATCCACATAACTATCTCTTCCAAAAAGTTAAATTGACCTTTTGTTTGAAATAATTAGGGAAGCAAATAATCGAATATTAAGATTCTTACATTGAAATCCCTATGGTGCATCGGCCAATTCTACACCCTGTATATTAGTAGGACTAATTGTTACTTGATGTCGATCCGTGCGGTTAGTTCACCAGGCTTGGCCGGAATATCGATAGAAATCCAAGTAATATAATACTTTATAAACAGAATATAAAGTTGCAGCAATTTTTAGAAATAAAGTTTACATGCCATTTAACAGGAAAGGGGATATCCCTTGCTATGGGCATGTACTAAAAATGAATAATAAATAATAAATTAAAAAAGAAAATAATAATGTTAAACCAATTACCGTCTACGTTACGTTACATTACATCATAATGATGTCCTTCATGAACTTGTGTTTAGTGACATAGTAAAGAGGGAAATAGCACGATACCTATATGTTAAATGAAAATTTAAATTTTAAAAACTCCAAATTGAAATTATTATTAGAAGTAGGATTGCAAACTTCCTTTTGCACAGAATTTCAAGTTCATGGTTGCCAGCATTTTTTTTTAAATTAAGTGTTACAGTACAGTGTTGAAGTACATATTAAATTCATCTATGGTTATGGTAATACATCAGCGTTTATTTTCAATTCCATTCATATTATCAAATTTCTTGTATGGTCAATAAAAATAAAAATCGAACTGACTTGACTAATGTGCCATTAATTCGTATTAGTCAAGTAATACTATAAAGCGATAATAGTTTCATTTGAAATAGCTTTGTTAATTAATAACGTAACGTAATAGTATGCTTTTCTTAAAATCAATTAGGAAAAAATTGCTATTCACAACTTTTTGATACAAAACCAAAAGGATTTCAATGGAAATTTCTATTATTTTTGTATAAAAAAACAAGGAATTGTTTACATTTGGATTATTTACCAATATAATATGGCAAAATTATCGCCGTGTAATTAATAGCGTTTGTTTATTTCTTTCCACTAATTTGTTTTACAACAACCATAATCAAAGTACAGCTTTAAGTGCGTAATAAATGCGATTCATTACGATTTGTAAAGAATAAAGGCCAACGTTTTCCTTTATAATAACAAAGACACACCGTGTAGGTAAACGCTATTAAATGTCATTTTTCCGTTCTATATTTAACCTTAATTGCCGTCGACATCCTGAAAATTTTAATAGATAGGTATTTTTGCAAGTGTCCAATATAAAAGGAACATTCATGTTTTCGAAATTTTTTCAATAAGCAGGGGAGCCGCTACAGAATGACGAGGGTCCCCTCCCCAGAGATTTCATAAATCGCGTAAGTTCATTTTAGAAAATGTTAAAAGCTCATAATAAAACCAAATCACCATACTAATAAAACCAATACACAACACATTACTTTTGAACCAAAAAAATGACTTTGATTGGATATTGTACTCTATATACAGGGTGTCTCACGGTGACCGTCGGTTAGAAGTATATCAAGAACTGTAAAAGCTACAAATTTGAAATTTTGCACATGCGACACGGAGTGTTTAATCTATTAAATAAAAATATTTTCCAAATGGCAGCACTTCCGGAAATACCGGAAATGGGCATCAACTTCTTTATTTTAAATACAAACCAGGCAATTTTTTTTCACATTCTGATGTGTCATAAAATGTTTAGTAAGTGTGCTTAAAATAATCGGCGTATCAATTTTGATTGTTGAGAAAAAAAAATTTTTTCACTGAAAAATGTCTTGTTTTGGAAATAAAATTGAAAGTCGAAAGTGGTAAAAGTTAGGGAAATGCGATTTTAGGTTCTCAATGTCAAAAGACTGAGACACAATTGTCCGTCATGGATAATAAAAAATTGCCCGCAGTTACGTATCTATTGACGTTATTTCCAGACTTAAAAAAAACGTTAAAAAGTCTCTTTTTTTTAATGGAATGCCTATTTAATTATCAGCCTATTCGATGCAAAAATAAATTTCCTTTAAATTGATGTACCATGTTTCTATACCTAAAATCAATGATTACAGAGTTATTTACATTTTTCTAATTAAATTTATAATTACATACTTTACAAAACATGGTTGGCTTTGAAGATTTTCAAAAAAATTTCATTCAATTGTTTCTTATGATGACAGTTGTCAGTTAGCTATCAGTTTGAAAGTTTACGCTACATTTACGTCTGTTATCAGTGTTATCTGTTTGAATTTTGATTTTTGCGCTAAATATTTGTTTTTAATTGGGAAATATGGAATACACAAACGCTGATATTCTAAATTTATTTTACATTCATGGCGAGTCTGCTCGTATTACTTTTCGGACCTGCAGAACCTTTAACTATTGAATAAAGAATCACTCAACACTTTAACGAAAGATATCCGCATTTACCTACAACGACAGAACGAAAAATCAGGATGATTGAAAAGAATTTTCTAAATTTGGGCGAAGTAAATGCGCCACGAAGTTTGGCAAAGCCAATTGTCCCCAATGACGATGCAGAAACCAATGTATTGGGATATTTTAATGTTTTCCCTGAAAGTTCTGTTCGTTCGGCGGAAAGAGACCTTGGATAGTCAAGAAGTTGCATAAATAGAATTTTAAATAATCATAAAAGCATAAGAAACATTTGAATAAAAATTTTTTGAAAATTTTCAAAGCCAACCATGTTTTGTAAAGTATGTAATTATAAATTTAATTAGAGAAATGTAAATAACTCTGTAATCATTGATTTTAGGTATAGGAACATGGTATATCAATTTAAAGGAAATTTATTTCTGCATCGAATGGGCCGATAATTAAATCGGCATTCCATTTAAAAAAAGAGACTTTTTAAAGTTTTTCTTAAGTCTGGAAATAACGTCAAATAGATACTTAACCGCGGGCAATTTTTTATTATCCATGACAGACAATTGTGTCTCAATCTTTTGACATTGAGAACCTAAAATCCCATTTCCCTAACTTTTACCACTTTCGACTTTCAATTTTATTTCCTAAACAAGATTTTCACATTTTTCAGTGAAAAAAATTTTTTTGCTCAACAATCAAAATTGATTTCAGCATACTTACTAAACATTTTATGACACATCAGAATGTGAAAAAAAATTGCCTGGTTTGTATTTAAAATAAAGAAGTTGATGCTCACTTCCGGTATTTCCGGAAGTGCTACCATTTGGAAAATATTTTTATTTAATAGATTAAACACGGCATGTCGCATGTGCAAAATTTCAAATTTCTAGCTTTTACAGTTCTTGATATACTTCTAACCGACGGTCACCGTGAGACACCCTGTATAGTATAGCAATATACTCATGGGCGCCCATATAGTGATTTTCAGGGGGGGGCTTGAGGATGATTGAACAATTAGTTTTATTTAAATTAAAAGTTTCGTTATTTAAGAAATTATTACTGTTTAGAGTCCGAATCCCCTATTGCCCCCCTTATAGGCGCCCATGGTTACCCTATTGATTTACTCATTTAAAAATAGGTAAAAGTTTTCAAGTATTCTAATTTCTACTTGAAAAAATGTAAGGCGCCACTGAATTAGAGGTTCTCAAGCAGCCAAATCGTGTCAACATCAAAGAGCTTTTCGCTTGGCGGTGGAGTTTTAATAATTCTTATTCTCTTTTTTGGGCAATTACAAAATTAAAAGTTATGGGAACTAAAATATTCATCATCAAGTAATTGAAATAACAAAAAATTCGTAATGTACTATAACTATAGAGATACAATGTGCAATTTTGCACATGATTGTTATTTCATATACTCGCGCATAAATAAATATTGTGGTCAGCCGCCTCTTTGATTTATTTATAATGTTTTAGTTTTAGTTTTTAAGTTATGTACCGTCACTCAAAATGTCAATACCGTTCTAATTAGCACTACAAACTTCAACGTTATTCTCCTTCGCAGGAGCGGTCTTTCTACCGAGAAAATTTAAGTATTATCATGTGAGAACAGCTCATAAGTTTGATCAGAATATTGTAACGAAACGATAAATCGAGATATGTCTCGTTCACAAGAAGCAAAACCAAGGAAACTCACAACTTGAATCTCGCTGTCGGCTATTGAATTATTATTGATGTTGCCTTTCACACGCAACATGCAATTTGATTTTCCATATTATACGCTACTGGTATCGCACTAGATACGGCTCGAAGGACCAAACTTATAAGCGGTTCTCATATGATAATCCTTGCATAATTAAGTTTTCCAGATAGATAAAAGGACCACTCCCGTGAAGGAGAATAACGTTGATGTTGGTGGAGCTAATTAGAACTCTATTCACATTTTCAGTGACAGTGACAGTACACGACTTAGAAACTGAAACATTATAAATAACCAACCGCGATAGTTAAATGTGTGCGAATATACAAAATAACAATCGTGTGGCAATTTGCACAACAAGAGGATACCTAACATTTTTTATGTAAATTTAATTTCGAGTTAGAAGACCGCTGAAGCAATGTGTTAATTCAATTTATTTTAGCGATAGTGCTTTCTTAATTAAAAGATGCATAACGTTGCGTGCTTTTCATTCAGAGAAAAAGGAGAAAAGGTTTTTGTATTTTTTTTAAATAAATGCTAGGAAAGCCTCTTGCTAATAAAATATTTTTTTAAAAAGTTACGCTGACAGATTTATAATCAAAAACGACGAAATTAAATGAAGTTTTTTGGATTGTAAAATTTCATTCATTGAATAGAAGACGTAACCTTGTCAAGACTACTGGAAACGAAATTAAACAATTTTTAACAAAAGTTTCTCAATTTTAAAACTCATTGTAACGGGTTCATTAACTAACTAACGTTGTGGAAAAAGCTCAGAAAAATTATGTTATTATACCTATTCCTTTTTGATGGATCTCATTCTTTATAATATAACCTCGGATGACATGATCATAAAATAATTATTTCTCCTTCAAACGCCTTTTTGGATTGAATATTTGTTTCAAGATAAGATAATTTGGGCCGAAATTATTTTAAATAATTGATTTCCTTACGTATGACAAAATTTAAAAATAAATTATTTTAAAGATTTACATACCAAATTTGCACATCGAATTAATCATTGTTGAACTGAACTGGTACTGGTACCGGCACTTTCCTTTTCTATTTAAACAATGTTATCCGTGAACCTGAAAATTAATTATTAATTATTAGTTCGCAAGTAACCAATATTGATTACGTGAGAAATCAAGGCGAAAAAAAATGATTAATGTGTTAAAAAACTTTGCAATGGCAAATAAAAGGGAAACTTTGTTTATTTATGTTGTTAATGAAATGGTTTAAAACAAAAATTCGCTTTGTCAGAGAGTAGACATGTAATTTTGTGTATAATGATACCGGAAATTCGATAACTATTGTTGAATAGGCCTTGAGAGTAATTTTTCAAAATAATTATATTTTGAGATAAAAGTCAATATTCTGAAGGGCGATCCGAAATCGACCCCTCTCTCGGAATTCAAAAAAATTTAATTTAAAAAAAAAACAGACCGTTAAATAGCTAAATCCTGATTACGAAAACTTCACTTTAATTTTTTTTTGTCAATTATCACTTATCGTACAACTGACTGAAGGTGCGTCAGTAACTTGGTCACACTAACGTATGAAAATATCCTACTTTTGCACGTATCCACCAGTCGACACATGTGCAAAACCAATACTCACCACTTAGCCTTTTATAAAAAGCTCAATTATTTTTCTCAGTCGCTTCACATATTAAAACTGGACTGAAATATTACATCTATTTTAGACAACTGAAACTATCGATTTCGTTCGTCTTTAAATAATTTAAAAAAGTCGATGCCCAAAAGCTCTCGGTACTACACAAAGAAGGTGCAAATTTATGTAATTGGAATTCGCGTGCAGAAATGTCTAAACGGGTTAGTTCAGTTTACATTCCGAAGAAAGGTATTAAAAAAAAGTAAGTAGCTTCTTCCTGCGCCGAGTAATTACCAAATAATACGACCTTCAATAAACCACCTTCCATATACATGTAATAAACATTTAGTTAAGGTATTAACGCAGAAGTAATAAAAAATATTTCAATTATCGACGAAGTGTGTAGTAAAATTTAATTTAACATCCAATGAAATAATAACAACTCGTACCTATATAATTAACTTTCTCTACTTCCAACAAATAACTATTATAACAATTAGTAGAAATTGACAGGTGAGAATTTGAACGATTTTCGTCTACATCGCATCCGTATTCACGAGGTCCAATTTTTTATCTGTTAGAAATGGAAGATTTATAATTAAGTGCAATTTTGCTCGGCCATACGACCTTAGTTGATTTTGTAAAATTTTTAACGGCTTTGTGGCACATACCATTTCTTGATTGGATTCAAATACAAATAAATAATTTTGTTAATCATAATACCTATGTCTCTATTTGTTGTAATTATTTCATGAATTGTAATAATAAAAACAAATAATCTTTTATTTTAAACGTGTTTCGACACTGTGTCATTATCAATATTATTTCATCTCCTTCTCAAATTTAAGGCTTTTGATTTTTTAGTATGTCCCCTCTAATAACTATTTTGAATACTTTCTATTGAAATTGCCGAGACTTTTTAAATAATCAAAACCATATTATTATATATTATATTATATAATATAATATGTAATATATTATATTATATAATATATTATGTAATATATTATATTATATTATATATTATATTATTATATTATAGTATTCGTCTATGGGATTTTTTCTAATAGCGTTACTTCTATAATCCTTGAATAATAAATGTAAATGCGCATTTAATTCACATCTTCACAAAATTATGAAGCGGAAATGATTATGTACTTACAATTTTATTCAAGACTTAAAAAAGCTTCGCCATCCCGATTATATTATATGGAGTGAAATCTGGCGATCGTGGTGACTGATGCGAATAATTGATCATGCAACCATTGCCGAACTAGAAGAAGACAGTGAGAGGGAGCACCATCTTGTTGAAAATAAAAGAGGTTGTCGTCCAACGACAAATTCTCATGCGAGTCTCTGATTTCACGAACTATCAGTGATTCGACAAGATCGCCGTAGATATGTACATTTAGAATGTCTTCTATAAAGAGCTTCACCTAAATTTATATTGTAATTGAGTGTGTTCTTCTCTGAATATGTGTAGATTTTTATCAATCCATCAGCGACAGTTCTCTTTATTGACATACCCATTTAAATAATTTATGAGCACTTGTCACTGAAACAAATATTTTGAACCAGACATGATTCAGTATAATAGTACTGTCCATAATCATTTTACAAAATTCAGTTCATCCATCGAGATCGTCGTCATTTAGTTGGGTATTATCCATTTTAAAGGGATAAAATATAAGAAATCTTAACATTACTTTAGGATATTTTTGGTTAAAAATTGCTGTTTTTGGAAACACCTATTCGCTTAACCATAAATAAATACAATAATACTTAAGCTTTAACAAGCTTTAAATGGCGTTTGACAAACAATAATAATAATCGATCTTTATTCGAGGAATACCACGGCTATCACACTAATAAATTTGTAGGTATTAAATATCTTGTTGGTTTAATTTGTTGCCAAGCTGTGAAACAATTTTCAGAATTTGTTTCAAGAGCTTTTATATACATGGTAGTATGGCAAGCCGCTTTACCATTTTATTCACCGTAGTCGTTATATGTCATTTTAATTCAAATCTATTGATATCTATATGATATCCTTCTAACCATTTTTTATTTGAATTCATTCTTGGAGTTCATTGCATTTCAATTTTAATTTAATTTTTATGACATATATAGTGTATTTCCATTTAATTTAAAAATTTTAATGTTTTCTTATGTCCTACAGTTGTAATATTAATTCCAATTGAACATAAATTTTTATGTCTTTTCACTTCTTGTTATGATAATTCTATTCGCATTCGTTATCAATTCAAATTTCGGTAATTATTTAGAATGCGGGACCATGTACCTACCAAGCCTTTTCAACATTTCCCCTATAAGAGAGTATTACTAGATTACCAAGAAAAGCTATAACATAATAACTGAAAGTTAAAAATTCAATAAATAAATAATAACAATTAGTAGCGAAATTTCAAAACATTGTCCGCACGAATTTGTTAATAATAATTAACACTTAATAGTTGTTAGGAATATTTTCGTACTATTTATTTTTGTTTTGGATCGCAATACCTAATAAATAGGTGTAATCAGGGCTTTTCTAATAGAGAACAAAATGTCTACGATACAATACGACGAATATATAATTATATTGATGGATAGGGTTTGATTTTTCTGCCAAATCAAACCCTATCCATCAACATAATTACAACAGTATGCCGTAGCACACCCCACAAGATATAATTATATTTTCGTATATATAAAGGATCGCTATTTGAACTATTGTAAACTAAGCGTAATATGAATTTTTTTAATATATTTTTTATATTTGTTAGTGTTAAGTAGATACCTATACCTATATTTACTAGTTTTATTTGTGATGTTCAATATTTTTAATTCCATAAGAATTCCTCCCCCCCAAAAAACGATTTTTATTTGCCATAGGTGACGCTATCATAAAAAAGATCGATATATACATTGACATTTGTGTTATCCGTTTTTTAAATTAATTTTGAATTGTGAACTTATGTTAACTTTTATTTCTCTTTTATAGGGTATCCACTTCCTTTTGATTATTGTACGATTTCTTTAGTTATCGATTATGTACAGCGTCTCCTACAGGCTAGTATATAAGACCATTGTTTTACATTTACTTATGTTGAGCGATATTAAATTCTACACATTGATCTGTTATAGGTTGAGAAGAGGATTCCGGAAGTCGTTTTTATCTGATTCTTTTACTATTTTAAATTAATTACTGGCTAGGAATGTGACTTGCAATGCCAATATGCGATCACATTAGACAACGCACATGTTATTTATACGTTCTTTCAATTGAGGCACAGGCAATATACCTAGTGGAGCGCCCCGGGGGTTTTAACCTCGGATCTCTCGGGGACTGAATGAATTTACATGTAACCAACGGGATTTTGTTTTTTATATTCTAAATTGCAACTTCTACCAATACTATATTGTGCAATTAATTTTTTCATTGTTTAAACAAAAAAATATGAAAAATTAAAATTGGAGCATAATATTGTGTTTGAAATCATATTTTTTTAGTTATACGTTAAATTTTACGTAAATAGATAAAGACGAACATCTTTCCAACATTCCAGTTTATTTGAAGGGTCCTAGGGATCTTGAGCAGGCAGTCAAACGTGGCGGGGAGAACGGCAGTTGCAGCGTACTACCATTTTTTTCTGGCTAGTTCAGTTATAAGTGACACGTGTGTAGTCCATGTTGTGTATACGTAATAGTGAAAATTCTGTGACTTCCCGGATGGAAAAACTAGTCGAAAACGATTAATAGATCGCTATCATGATGATATCATTATATCATTTAAATTTGGATCTAACAGAGCATTATTTGTTTTAAAAAAATGAACCATGATATATTGACAGAAAATTGGTACAGTCAAAAATTTTACAGGGACATAAGGAGTCAAGTGTATGATGATGAAAATTATTCACCAAGTGACAAAATGTTATAGTAATAGAAGACAATTTTTTATTTTTTTTTTAATACAAACTATTTAAATAACAAATATTTTATACATTATTTAATTTTTTTATTTAAATATTCATCATTTACTTATTTTTTGCAATAGCTTTCCCTTCTTTCACAAAAAAAAATTCTACAGCGTAATCTGTATTATAGCACATAAGTTATTGCAATTATTTTAAGATGAAATGTACATCTTCTGATTTTTATTTATGTTATTCAGAAGACATTCCCGCAAAAATCGTTTAATTTCATCCGGTCCCTGAGAGTTCCGAGGTTTTAACGTTTTTAACGCTCCAGGCGCTCCACTAAATAGTAATTAACAGTGGCGTAGCCAGAACTTATTTTCGGGGGGGGGGGGGGGGGGATCCAACAATAACCAGACACAGCTCGATATTTAAAAGTTTGTACGTAGTTAAAAACAGACAAATTTTTTCGTCCTTATAGAAATTTCGGGGGTGGGGGAATACATCCCGATATTCCCCCCCCCCCCTTGGCTACGCCCCTGGTAATTAAGGTATATGATAAATAGATATCTATTCTCTTTTGATTATTCTACAATTTCTTGACTTATCGATTACGTGTTGAGAACTGTTTTACTGTTTTTTTCATATGTATTACAAATTCCTATTACAGTGACTCTATTACAAGTCACTCACAGTCACTGTAATTCCTATATACCTATAACGCCACCTATTGAACAGTAAGTAAGTTAAGTGCTAAACAAAAAGTCGTTTTCCGGGACGAATTGTTTTCTATCATTCTATTCTATCATTCCTAACATTTTTACCCGAAATTGGGATGAAACCGGATACTAAACTGTTACTTGTTCAATAGAAATTACTATTAAAACCCAATTTTTAAATTAAAGTGTCATAAGAAATTGAATTAAATTAAATTAAAATTGAATTGTAACAAACATGAAAAAGACAATTAAATTAAAAATTAGGAAAATGCACAAAATTTTATTAAAATCGGTCAGGAATAAAATTATCTATGTACCACGGGAATTAATGGGTCTCAATTACCTCAGGCAATTAAGACCCTTGATACATGAAGAACCATTACCTTAAAGTTGTAACAAAACATTTGATTTAACTGTGAATAACTATTTGCAGTAAAACTTAAATTGTAATATATAAAATCATTTTTATGTTAATTTAAAAGATAAATTCAATTTTGGTTAATGAAAAATATACCTTCGTTTAGGTAAATTCCTAAATTTTCCATAAGGTGCAATAGGTTTTATGTATTTTTTTTTCATAATTAGAATGAAAATATGTATTTAAATTTTAATTAAGAATAAAAATTGCTAGGTTATCTTAACACCTAAATAAGTAAAAGTTCTACACATTTAGTTATATGTTACGTCTATTTAAAAATTAAATTTCATTTTTCTTAAGGAAAAATGAATTTACTTTTCAAATAAACATAACAAATTAGTTTATGTTGACATCAAATAAGTTAAGCATTTCAATTCTTATTTAAACTTTAAATTTATTATTTTTTTTACCTTAAAGTTGTAACAAAACAGTTGCTTTAACTATGAATAAATATTTGCAGTAGAACTTAAATTGTAGTAATATATAAAATCATTTTTATGGTAATTTAAAAGATAAATTCAAGTTTGGTTAATGAAAAATATACTTTCGTTCAGGTAAATTCCTAAACTTTTCATTAGGAACAATAGATTTTGTGCATTTTTTTTCCTAATTAAAATGAAAACATGTATTTAAATTTTAATTAATAACCAAAATAGCGTAATATTCATTATCCTAAGTGACATGGAAATAGATTGAATTAAAATGACAGATTAACAACTACAGTGAATAAATCGCATAGTGATTATTAATTTTATAAATTGCCTTAAATTTCATTATATTTTACTATCATCAAATCGGTTCTAAAATCTCAACAGCATTGGAAACGATACCCAAAACTAAAATAAATTTGACATATCACAATTCCCAAATTTTTGAAGTTCTAGATTATAAATAAAACACCGACGTTGGCACCAATGTTTAGAATCGAATGGACATTAACATTGAGAAAATACTGTGTGATTTATTTTTAATAATATTTACGATAAGTAACTCTTTCTTTTGAGCCTTCTACATGGTAGCGTAAGGCTTAAAATGAGTGGAACTTCGAGCCACGCATTTGCTCTTTCTTATGGTTCTCATTTCTAATCAGGGCCGGATTAAGGGGGGGGGGCACTAAATATTTATCTAATTATTTACTTGTACATTTATTTACTTACTTTATATTCATTGTTCATATTATTCATATGATCTTATTTTAATGTTTATCATGTAAAATAATTTCGATGAGTTTAAAAGAAGGGCCCCTTTCACGTAAAGAGTCCTGGGCACCTCAACTCTTTAATCCTGGCCTGTTTATAATAACGAAATGTCTAAACCGTCTGTGTATGTAGTTGTAGATATACAAGGTGACCCAGCAAAAATTAACATTACAATAAAGTACCTTGCTCATGAGCCGCAGAAGTAACGATACAAAGCTTTCAAGTACTGCGATTGCCTTTAGAGAATTTCTTACTCTCATATTTTAATTTATACCTACAGCTGGCTAGTTACATGTTTTTTGACCTTTGTAAATTATCAATTTTCCTTCCAGATAGAATTACAATGAAGAACTGCAGAAACGCAAGAAACATTTTGGCGCACTAGAAAACCAATTTTTTTAAATTTCTAATTTTAGTGCAAACGTTCCGGTCCTGTTATAAACAATTGCCTCAAGCCATTAATTACTTCCAACCTTGACTTTCCACGGTTCATCTTTTGCATATAATTAATTAACTAATTAAACACTTGTAACTAGTCAAAATAATTCCTTTTGACGTTTCGGTACGGAATCATTTTTTGCATAATGTACCGAACACTATTTTCTAATCACCTCTTTTCAGTTGCTAAGCGATATATATTTTATGTCATACTACGTTATTATTTCACCATAACAACTGCTGAAACAAGAAACATTAATGACTAAATTTAATTTGATTTGATTACGGCATTTGCTTATTTTTAATTAAGGTAAAAGGGTGATTTCTTGCCAATTTCTTCATTTTATTATATCATTTACAATTTGTGTACGACGTTTCGCCACATTATGGCTTTTTCAAGTAATTTCTTCAATGAAAATTTTTAAATTAGGTTATGTGTATATACTAAGTAAATAATAAATCCTCTTTATTATTTACTTGGTATATACACATAACCTAATTTAAAAATTTTTATTGTAGAAATTACTTGAAAAAGCCATAATGTGGCGAAACGTCGTACACAAATTGTAAATGATATAATAAAATGAAAAAATTGGCAAGAAATTACCCTTTTACCTTAATTAACATTAATGATTAAATAACGCCTCTTTACATGACAACCGGATTTTAGATAGCAACGGGCGTTATTTTTTATAACGCCTGCTTATAACGCTCGCAAATGTAAAATTATGCCTCATCACTATAGATACGGTCAAGGATGTTAAATGTCAGTCTATACTGATTTTATTGTTATCATCTGTTTTAATCATCTTAATCAACTTCTTGCAAGTATGACATAAAGTTATGAAGGCAACACGGGCGTTATGAACTAAATAACGCCCTAGATACCTTAATTACTATTATTAAATGTTTGTCAGTCAAATTATGAATATTACTTAGTGGTAGGTTTCTCTTTTTACGATCTTCACTGGCGGTAATAACAGGAAATTTGAACTAACTGAGGCTAAAATTTAATTTGAGATATCCACAGCTGGAAGTAACATTGTAGAAAATAGCCTTTGGGAAAAGTAATTGTGTTCAATACAAATCCTGTCATTCCAAAAGCTGTCTTTTTGTAATTATCTTGAAAGTGAAAAGTAGAACGTATTTCGTAATTACTATACCTATCAATAAAAGTTACTAAAACTTTCTCAAATGACCAATATTACGCTTTAATTTTATTGTATTACTATTGTATCAAGGTATTTATGTTATTTTCACTTTTCATTTCAATATGTTCAATTTGTTTTAGTTTCCTATCGTTAATTTAGTTGTAGTAGCGCATTTCCAAGTAATTTGAAAGGAAGAAGCCATTGTGATCAATTTCCGTCCGTCTGTCTGCCCGATCATTCGACAAATGAATTGACACACTTCACTTCACACTTTTTGATCTAGATAGTGATTGTAATTTAGGTTTATAGTGCTTGTTTTGTGTTTTTAACGATGTCAAACAAACGTGCTGCTATTTTAAAGCTCTTTCGTCAAGGGGAGCGCAACTGGAAATTATTCGTCTGCTTAATGTGTTTCCGCAAACTATGCCCGAAGCGATTAACAGGTTCAAATCGTTCGGAAGTGTGTTCGGTGTAATCCGAGAAAAGTCTCTCGCGAGATTAATTAGTGATTAGTCAGTGCAACAAATTGCCAAAAGGAGCTGGAGCTTAAACCTTACAAACGTTAAACAGTACCAGCTTCTCACGCGCGTAGGATTTTAAAAATGTTGCCAACTTCAGAAAAGGGTCGAAAGTCAGCGTGGGCAACGAATTGTTTTACCGGACGAGAAGTTGTTCACCATAGAACAAGTATGTAAACAATAGTCTGGTTATGAAGAGTAATTTGCCTTTCGTGGATCAAGGAGTCAAAATCAACCGTGGCGTGTACCACCGTGATATTCTGGAATCCGTGGTTCTTTCATAGACCCGGCCGCATATTTACATATCCTCCTATACAATGGCACCAGGATGCTGAAATCTGTTAGTATTTGTGGCGTACAATTGAGCTACAAAAGCTCATTGATTTAGGCACTTCTCCGAGAGCTGAAATCACTGCAAGCGTGTGCATACATACGCCATACCCATTCGTTAAAAATTTGGCCGTTATATTTCCGTTCCTAGTCGTTAATACATATCAGAGTGAGTGAAGTGCACGTTTGTTATTTATACGCCACAATGGAGGAAGAATATGTTACAAACATAAAGTCCCTTTTACATCGTGTTGATCCAGCGTGTAAGATCGTGTTAAGTACAATTATCAATTATAAATGAAGATAAATATACTGTGGAAGTAAAAACAAAATTTTCTGACGACTATGAAAGCGAATGCAAACATTGGATACAAAAATACTTGATTTAAAAAGTTCTGCATGATCTAAAACTTTTTAAATGCAACCATCAGGTATTAATTTTTTTCAGTCGTATACGAGGTTGGTCAAAAAATATGAATTTTGCGCAACAGTAAAGTACCTTTATTTTTGACAATATTATTTAGAATTAAAAACTGTGTTTTAAATATTTAACCATGTCGATTTAAGTAACATTTTATCATCAAATATCGTTCTAAAATAAAACTAAAATGTAAATATAATAAAATAATTTAATACAAATGGATATGATTGCATATTTGAACGTAGTTTTCAATTCTGACCAACTTTTCTTTATAACAATTTTCGAAATAGAAGTATTTTACTTGCACATTTCACAATCACAAATCACATTTTTTGACAAACCTCGTATACGAATGAAAAAAATTGATATGTGATGGTTGTATTTTGAGTTTTGGATCATGCCGAACATTTTATGTAGAACACCTTTTTTCCTTAAAACTAATAATAAAAAGGTTTTCCATATAGTTTCAACTTACGGAGACATACTAGTGTATACCATACAATCTCAGTACGTAATATATTTTTTAAATAAATAAATAACTTCAACATGTGTTTATATTATTTTACTTTGGCTGCTTTATTTCACCTGGAAGTGTTAAAATAAGTTAAACAATTCGCGGAGGTGCCTAAATCAATGAGCGTTTGTAGCTCAATTGTACGCCACAAAGACTAACAGATTTCAGCACCCTGGTGCCGTTGTATAGGAGGATATGTAAATATGCGACCCGGCCCAGCACTGATGGAGAATGGACTTTTCCACAGGAGTCTGCCCTCGCCCACGGGACTAAAATGATTTCTTTCGGAAAGTTGTGAGGAATATTTTCCAAATTTTTGTACATCTTCCAACCAGATGGAATACATTGTGTGATCGATTTTGGACACCGTAGTCAATGCTAAGGTCAACGAGAGTTTGAAGTCACTGAAGCAATTTTGCTCGCTTCGAATGGCACCGATTGTCCAGCCCATAGCCGAAAATTCAAGAAACGTTTGGGATCCTGAATTGATGCTGAGGGTGGCGACTTCGAAACCAATTGAGTATTTAAGTGCAAAATTATTACGTTATTGTTATTCGTTGGTGTTTTGTTAAATTGCACCAGTTCAATAAATTTTTCTCCGTCATTTCCTCGCTTCCCACCCGCGTCAAAGAAAAATTTTAATATTGTCAAGTGTTGAAAGTTGAAGAATTTTCATCAATTTCCAACGATACCAAAAACTTTTGATTTTAATAAAAAGGATGAAAGGAAGAATCAATAAGAGAAAAAATATAGAAAGCAGTGAAAAGATATATGAATAATATACGTATATGTGTTGGTTTTCTGTAAAATTTGAATTGAAACTTGTTTTCATATTTTCGTGCTCATGAGCTTCACTTCTGACCAAAATACCCCACTAGACACAAAATGGAACTAACTGTTTTTAAAAAGAAGCTTAGGACTGTGCAGTGGCGCACCCAAGTAGGGGGGGGGGGGGGGGTCCAGTCTTACAGATGCCAACTATAACATACTTTGAAAATTTAGTTCCTTTCCATAGAGGTGACGCAACAGGCACTCTTTCCATAGGTACCTAAGCCATCTTTTTGTAAATAAAATTTGTTGTTAAACGTAAACTTTATTTATTATTATTATTATAAATTTTATTATTACTAATTAATTATGGAGTTCCACAGAGTAATAAATATACCTATTCCGTAGTTAAGACTCCACTAGTAGTACAATGCTATGTTTGTCAACGTTACAAACTTTTAGTGTTTGCAGGAGCTATTTATGGCAGACACAATCAAATGCCTTTCAGGGGTTCAGGAATATAGGATAGGGTGATTTGTTAAAAAAAAACTGATAAAATCTCCTTCTCCTGAATCCAAATTGGTACCCATTAAAGATATTATTAGATTAAAAAGGTTTTCTCAAAATCCCTTCATCTTACAAGTATGACGTAAGCTAATTTTGAGTAAGTCAGCAAATACACACTCACTTGTGCAGTAGTTTATAAGCTTAATTAATAATAATGGGTGCAAGTAAGGTCGAAACACTTTTTTTTAATGTGTGAGCATAGTTCAAATATATCGCTATGTATACTTACCTACTGTTGTTCAACGACATAATAATGTCCCCGACTTGAATCCAGTTTGCTGGTAAGATTTTGTACCTAAATATCATGGATAATATTCTGAAGGCCATGAACGTGTAGAACACTTAATTCACATCAGGTGTGCTCGAACATCCGGAAAACATTCAGCAATTTGATGGGAAGCGTCGAACACATTGTTCAATGTTCATATAAAGTTAAACTTCCGCAAAGTTTGTGCAAGATGGATGCGGAGAATTCTTATCTAAGTTCACCATTTTGTTCCTGAATCCAAGAGATCCCTTGCAGTTGTGCATTGGGTACCGCTTATTAATCCCCCATACAGTCCTGACCTGATCTCTCTCATTGCGATTACCATTTGTTTGGAGCAGTTAAAATTCGCAAATGACCATGAGGTACAAAACTGGTTGAACATGTGACCAAAAGTTTTTATAAAAAAGGAAATCCTCAAAACGACAGTTATGATGAATAGTGACTTAAAAGCTGCTGAATGCAACTGTACCTAACGCTTATTTTCTTCAACGGAAAAGGTCTCGTCCACTTAGTGTTGCTTGAATACTCAAATGTACTTGCGTTTTTAGACCATCTTTCCTCGCATCAGAGTGATACACACAGTGATCACACAGCACAATCAAATGATTGCCTGTACTGGAGGAAGGATCGAACTCCTCTCTCCTTAGAAATTTTGAAGCGGCAGAGTTAAATGAGTATTAATGAAGGATTACTATAAATTTGGAAAGTAATGATTTAAACAACTTCCACTTGGGTCTCTGCTAGTCATAGTTCTGCAGTATTTATGCGTTATATTATAAATAGTTTACTGTTGCACGAGTTGGGAAACACGGGCAAAAGTTAAAAGAATTCGTGTGGATCGGGAAATGTAAAAAATACACTGACAACATTTTTGAATTAGGTAATAATCAATTCTCTAGATCACGTATCGGAGTTTTGCTTATGGTCCTTAGATGTACAACTATTCAATATAATTCCCATCGGTGGCCTAGGTCAAAAGTTATGGAGCATAATTTACCCAAAATCGCTATTTCGTCCAAACGTCCAAACGCATTGCATGGAGAATTTCATGCATTTTACGCTACCATATAGTTTTTGACTAGGGGCATGTCAAAATTGTTCTTTATGAACCAATTTCGTTAATAAAATGTCCAAACCCATTATATCGATGCGCAATCAGCGACTTTCATCCATTTTAAGTTACCACATGGTTTTTCACCACGACTGAGGATCCTTTAATATTCCATTGTATCGGTTTATTTAACTGCTCAATGTATCCGTCAATTTTTCATGTCCAAATTCCAGTCCTAGAACATTTGCTATAGTGCCTTCTCTTACCTTATTATAGATAATTGTTTGCTAACGTGAAAACTAAAGGAACAAACTCGTTATGCAATTATGGCTCATAATCTCTATCTTCTCATTTTAATCGTTA
This sequence comes from Pyrocoelia pectoralis, assembly GCA_036250285.1. Lineage (NCBI taxonomy): Eukaryota > Metazoa > Arthropoda > Insecta > Coleoptera > Lampyridae > Pyrocoelia > Pyrocoelia pectoralis. Next base: position 31,646,929 of record CM070080.1, read on the forward strand.
CCCACAATCAATTTCGGTGTTTTATGTTTGCAAAGTAATTATTCGCCAGATTATTGTTTTATAATCACATTTAAGTACCAATACCTACACAAAAACTAATTACACAGCGTATTTTCAAGCATCAATAGACTAATTAAACAGTAACCTACACTTAGTACGACATTAATTTGAGGGGAAACAATAAAAGCGAAGGTCGTAGAAAAAATTGCATTCATTATTATAAAAGGTAGGTAGGTACATTGAACATTGATAATGTGATACCATACAGAAAAAATAATGTGATACTTTCAAGTTTAAGATGCTTTGTTTTACAATGTCTTCTACATAAAAAGTTCTTCAGATTGGAAAACACGTCTTGCATAAATAATGTCCCACGATTGTACAGAGGCCGAACCAAAAGTTATAAATACAAAACCACCGAACAGATAGATGGAGCCCACAATTAACAAGTTGGCGTACACTGCTGTATCCTGCAACAGTCATTCTGATTATTTAAAACTGGACCAAGTGGTTTCGTTGCCACGCTCATCTACAATTTTGACAAAAAAATTTGCAAAATGTTAGTTTACCATTATTATTTAAGTGTTAAGAATATGAAAAACCTGGTTTTTCAACATTTTATTTAGGTTCGAATAGGTCACTTCGAATCGAAGCTGTTGTACTTAGTCGATTAATGGTACCTATGTCTGTACCTACTTATTTCAAAAAATTGTGTTTGTGGAATATTTAGCTTAAGGGACTGTTAGAATATGAAGCATAATGTTTTACAGTACTATTTATTGTGGCAATTCCTTTGCTTTTTCAAAAATAAAAATAAGCTTTTCCTCCTACAAAACTCGGTATTGTGTTTAAACAATTATCGCCCAAGACTTCTATACTTTTTGAAATGATTAAGGGACATATGGCAATTTTTTTGGAAGCTAAATGATGTTCAAAAACCAAGATCGGAGAATGGAATTGAATGAACGAAATCAAAGGAAACGTAAATTAGAAATTTTAAATTTTGACCATCCAAATTATATAATCTAATTAAAAAATGCTAAATTCAGGTACATAAATGCATGAATTCTATTTCAAAGTAAGGGTACCTACTAATTCAAAAATTTGAAATCCAATATATTTCAACTGACAATAAGTTCAAAGGTTAAAATTTGGAAGTCAATTTCAATAATTTTAATAGATATAATGTAAGGGCACAAATTTCTGGGTTCAAATTGAAGGTTCCCAATCTTAACAAAAACTAGTCAAAATGTAAACGTAAACAGTTTGCATAAAGCGCATTTCCCTGTTACGTATCCGCTTATTACCCCTTTTTGCCAAAAAATGTTGGGGACCTACTTATTTCAAAAAATTGTGTTTGTGGGCTTGCAGCTTGTGGGGGGTGCAGCTTAAGGGGCTGTTAGATTATGAAGCATAATGTTTTACAGTACTATTTATTGTGGCAGTTCCTTTCCTTTTTCAAAAATAAAAATAAGCTTTTCCTCCTACAAAACTCGATATTGTATTTAAACAATTATCGCCCAAGACTTGTATACTTTTTGAAATGATTAAAGGAAATATGGCAATTTTTTTGGAAGTTAAATGATATTCAAAAACCCAGATCGGAGCATCGAATTGAATGAACGAAATCAAAGGAAACTGAAATTAGAAATTTTTAATTTTGACCATCCAAATTAGATAATCTAATTAGAAAATGGTAAATTCAGGTACATAAGTGCATGAATTCTATTTCAAAGTAAGAGTACTTACTAATTCAAAAATTTCAAATACAATATTTCAACTGACAATAAGTTCCAAGGTTAAAATTTGGAAGTCAACTTCAATAATTTTAATAGATATAATTTAAGGACACAAATTTCTGGGTTCAAATTGAAGGTTCCAAATCTTAACAAAAACTAGTCAAAATGTAAACGTAAACAGTTTGCATAAAGCGCATTTCCCTGTTACGTATCCGCTTATTACCCCTTTTTGCCAAAAAATGTTGGGGACCTACTTATTTCAAAAAATTGTGTTTGTGGAATCTTAACAAAAACTAGTCAAAATGTAAACGTAAACAGTTTACATAAAGCGCATTTCCCCATTACGTATCCGCTTATTACCCCTTTTTGCCAAAAAATTTTGGCGACCTACTTATTTCAAAAAATTGTGTTTGTGGGCTTGGAGCTTGTGGGGGTGCAGCTTAAGGGGCTGTTAGATTATGAAGCATAATGTTTTACAGTAGGTACTATTCATTGTGCCAATTCCTTTCCTTTTTCAACAATAAAAATAAGCTTTTCCTCCTACAAAACTCGGTATTGTGTTTAAACAATTATCGCCCAAGACTATACTTTTTGAAATGATTAAGAGACATATGGCAATTTTTTTGGAAGCTAAATGATGTTCAAAAACCAAGATCGGAGAATGGAATTGAATGAACGAAATCAAAGGAAACGTAAATTAAAAATTTTTAATTTTGACCATCCAAATTAGATAATCTAATTAAAAAATGCTAAATTCAGGTACATAAATGCACGAATTCTATTTCAAAGTAAGGGTACCTACTAATTCAAAAATTTGAAATACAATATTTCAACTGACAATAAGTTCCAAGGTTAAAATTTGGAAGTCAACTTCAATAATTTTAATAGATATAATTTAAGGACACAAATTTCTGGGTTCAAATTGAAGGTTCCAAATCTTAACAAAAACTAGTCAAAATGTAAACGTAAACAGTTTACATAAAGCGCATTTCCCTGTTACGTATCCGCTTATTACCCCTTTTTGCCAAAAAATTTTGGGGATCTACTTATTTCAAAAATTGTGTTTGTGGAATATGCAGCTTAAGGGGCTGTTAGATTATGAAGCATAATGTTTTACAGTACTATTTATTGTGGCAATTCCTTTCATTTTGCAAAAATAAAAATAAGCTTTTCCTCCTACAAAACTCGGTATTGTGTTTAAACAATTATCGGCCAAGAGTTCTATACTTTTCGAAATGATTAAGGGACATATGGCAATTTTTTTGGAAGTTAAATGATGTTCAAAAACCCAGATCGGAGCATCGAATTGAATGAACGAAATCAAAGGAAACGTAAATTAGAAATTTTAAATTTGACCATCCAAATTATATAATCTAATTAAAAAATGCTAAATTCAGGTACATAAATGCATGAATTCTATTTCAAAGTAAGGGTACCTACGAATTCAAAAATTTGAAATCCAATATATTTCAACCGACAATAAGTTCCAAGGTTAAAATTTGGAAGTCAACTTCAATAATTTTAATAGATATAATTTTTCAAATTGAAGGTTCCAAATCTTAACAAAAACTAGTCAAAATGTAAACGTAAACAGTTTACATAAAGCGCATTTCCCTGTTACGTATCCGCTTATTACCCCTTTTTGCCAAAAAATTTTGGGGACCTACTTATTTCAAAAAATTGTGTTTGTGGAATCTTAACAAAAACTAGTCAAAATGTAAACGTAAACAGTTTACATAAAGCGCATTTCCCCATTACGTATCCGCTTATTACCCCTTTTTGCCAAAAAATTTTGGCGACCTACTTATTTCAAAAAATTGTGTTTGTGGGCTTGGAGCTTGTGGGGGTGCAGCTTAAGGGGCTGTTAGATTATGAAGCATAATGTTTTACAGTAGGTACTATTCATTGTGCCAATTCCTTTCCTTTTTCAACAATAAAAATAAGCTTTTCCTCCTACAAAACTCGGTATTGTGTTTAAACAATTATCGCTCAAGACTATACTTTTTGAAATGATTAAGAGACATATGGCGATTTTTTTGGAAGCTAAATGATGTTCAAAAACCAAGATCGGAGAATGGAATTGAATGAACGAAATCAAAGGAAACGTAAATTAAAAATTTTTAATTTTGACCATCCAAATTAGATAATCTAATTAAAAAATGCTAAATTCAGGTACATAAATGCACGAATTCTATTTCAAAGTAAGGGTACCTACTTATTCAAAAATTTGAAATACAATATTTCAACTGACAATAAGTTCCAAGGTTAAAATTTGGAAGTCAACTTCAATAATTTTAATAGATATAATTTAAGGACACAAATTTCTGGGTTCAAATTGAAGGTTCCAAATCTTAACAAAAACTAGTCAAAATGTAAACGTAAACAGTTTACATAAAGCGCATTTCCCTGTTACGTATCCGCTTATTACCCCTTTTTGCCAAAAAATTTTGGGGATCTACTTATTTCAAAAAATTGTGTTTGTGGAATATGCAGCTTAAGGGGCTGTTAGATTATGAAGCATAATGTTTTACAGTACTATTTATTGTGGCAATTCCTTTCATTTTGCAAAAATAAAAATAAGCTTTTCCTCCTACAAAACTCGGTATTGTGTTTAAACAATTATCGGCCAAGAGTTCTATACTTTTCGAAATGATTAAGGGACATATGGCAATTTTTTTGGAAGTTAAATGATGTTCAAAAACCCAGATCGGAGCATCGAATTGAATGAACGAAATCAAAGGAAACGTAAATTAGAAATTTTAAATTTTGACCATCCAAATTATATAATCTAATTAAAAAATGCTAAATTCAGGTACATAAATGCATGAATTCTATTTCAAAGTAAGGGTACCTACGAATTCAAAAATTTGAAATCCAATATATTTCAACCGACAATAAGTTCCAAGGTTAAAATTTGGAAGTCAACTTCAATAATTTTAATAGATATAATTTAAGGACACAAATTTCTGGGTTCAAATTGAAGGTTCCAAATCTTAACAAAAACTAGTCAAAATGTAAACGTAAACAGTTTACATAAAGCGCATTTCCCTGTTACGTATCCGCTTATTACCCCTTTTTGCCAAAAAATTTTGGGGACCTACTTATTTCAAAAAATTGTGTTTGTGGAATCTTAACAAAAACTAGTCAAAATGTAAACGTAAACAGTTTACATAAAGCGCATTTCCCCATTACGTATCCGCTTATTACCCCTTTTTGCCAAAAAATTTTGGCGACCTACTTATTTCAAAAAATTGTGTTTGTGGGCTTGGAGCTTGTGGGGGTGCAGCTTAAGGGGCTGTTAGATTATGAAGCATAATGTTTTACAGTAGGTACTATTCATTGTGCCAATTCCTTTCCTTTTTCAACAATAAAAATAAGCTTTTCCTCCTACAAAACTCGGTATTGTGTTTAAACAATTATCGCCCAAGACTATACTTTTTGAAATGATTAAGAGACATATGGCAATTTTTTTGGAAGCTAAATGATGTTCAAAAACCAAGATCGGAGAATGGAATTGAATGAACGAAATCAAAGGAAACGTAAATTAGAAATTTTTAATTTTGACCATCCAAATTAAATAATCTAATTAAAAAATGCTAAATTCAGGTACATAAATGCATGAATTCTATTTCAAAGTAAGGGTACCTACTAATTCAAAAATTTGAAATACAATATTTCAATTGACAATAAGTTCCAAGGTTAAAATTTGGAAGTCAACTTCAATAATTTTAATAGATATAATTTAAGGACACAAATTTCTGGGTTCAAATTGAAGGTTCCAAATCTTAACAAAAACTAGTCAAAATAAAGCACATTTCCCTATTACGTATCCGCTTATTATTACTCCTTTTTGCCAAAAAATTTTGGGGACATAATTATAATGATTTTCAAAAAGCATCAAAATCACAAACCGCTATTAAGAGGGCCATTTATATAGTAAATATTTGACTTTCATTATTTAAAAACATAAAGACAGTACCTACCTATATATACATCATTTGAAAGATTGTCAAGTGTTCAACTGAAAGACCAATAAAAGACACTATCTAAACTGTTTCAATCCAATAAACACTTTGTTCAGAATGAAAAAAAAGCGCTTGTAGTAAGTATTAAATAAGGAATCAGTCCATTTTTTTGGCTTTTTGTACAAGCTTGTCTAGAAAAAATGGATCTACATACAGGCAGAGGAACAGCCGGATTGAAACATGGATCCTAAAACATTGGGATTCGCTTCTAGACATTGAAATCCCATCAAAAACATCGAACTTCACAAGCTCTACTACACCTTAGTCAAAATATGTGGCTTGGCCATTTGGCTACATTCACATGGGCGTAAACTGAAAAATTTATTCACTGTTCATTACTTTTCTGTTATACAATAGTTCTTGTAGTAACGAAATGGCCAAGCCACATTATGTATTTTGACTAAGGTATAGAGCTTTGTAATTTGAATTTAAAATTTTAGTTTGAAATTTCAAATTCAGTTTCTTTGTATGAATTTTATGTTTTTGTTTTTTGATTTAACTCCATTAATTTTAATTCATTAATTCATAAGTTGGAACCATTGGACCTAATGTTCGAAATTTTATTTGAGAACTTGGAGTTTTAAATTTGGATTTTGAATTTTTGCAAAATGTGATGTTGCATTTAAATATTGAATTATTCAAAATTCAAAAAAAAAATTTAAAGATTGAATGGAATTTTAATGATTAAATTCATATGCTCGAGTTTGAAACTTCCATATTTAAAGACAATAAAATTTTGAAATAGTGGAGCCCCAATTTCTCTATTTAAACATTTTGGGGTTGCAATCCTCACTCTAGGGCTGTTATATGATGAAATTTTTACCCAATAGGATGTAATTTTAAAATCCAAAATTGACGTGTTTTAGAATTTTTTATTAACATGCACAATGGTTGAAATAACGAATTTATTCCATTTGACTGTTCCGCACTGTATAGGTATACAGGGGAGCCATTAATGCGAGGAAGTCCAATATAATTTTATTCAATATCATACGGATTAAAAAATGTTTCAAATAAAAGTTGTAGGATACGAACCATTGCATATTTGTAAAATTATAAACATACAGGGTGCTTCGAATAATCGTGGCCCCGTTACGACCTGATTTTTTTTAATGGAGCACCCTATATTTGATGTTATATTCCGATTGCTCTCTTAAAATGCTCTATGTCTATATTTTTGTTTTTTGTTTTGAATGCGGCGTTCCCAAGTTATGAATTTTTTTCGTGAAAAACATGGTCTGATTAAAAAATGTTTAGGCTCGTTCAGTTTCATAATTGTGAGTCAATTTTTGGTACACAAATTAGTAAAGGTCGTTCCTTAGTGAATATATAAATATTTATCGATTTAATTATACAGGGTGTTCGCAATAATTCGTTAAGTTTTGTAAATTTCGGATAGGAAAAGCTTTGTTATTTTAAATGGAACACCACTAAAAACTACTAATTTTAGACTTACATTGAACACTCAATACAATAGTATTTGTTTCAATGTGTAATTTCAAATGTTATTGCATATTATTCGTGAATAATCCATTTTATGCCCCACTTTGGACACAGCAGAACCCGAAAGTTGCTCATTTAATTTCTATTCGGTTGAACAAAGGCTTGGCAATTACAAGTTTGACGAGTTCTGTGTACAAACCGACCATGATGTTCTCTTCAGTCTTTGCTTTGAATGACGATAGCTGTAAACTAATATTTTGCACAGCTGAAGGTTAGTTACATAAAGTTAACAATTAGAGAGCATTGCGACGGAACCTATGAAAGACATTAAAATACTTACCGTATCAGACTGTCCGATGTGTGCGACCACAAAAGGCATACCTGCTGTTATTACACATATTAAGGCTTGCATAGGTGCAAAGATAGCTTTAGCAAAATGTGGCGTTAAATCTACGGCATTTATGAAACCGCCACCAATAAATGCTCCATTAAACCCAAGAACTAACAATCCTCTGATAATATTAATTCCTTGATCACAACGAATTCCAATTGTGGCTAATATTATTGTTCCGGGAATCACATGCGCTGAAAAAAATTTGTCCTTTAAATTCTTCCCGCTTTATGCAAGTAAGATTAAATATTTGCCGTTTTAATGCGATTTATCACGCAGGCAGGTGTGTAGTTGATGACGATTTGATTGACAATTGACAAGTAGGTACAAAGAATACCTAAGTTTCATCACGGTCAACTTTGTTTAAACAAATACCGTTAACGTATAAATAACGGCTCTAAAATTAGTTAAATTACAATAGGTAATTAAACGCTTCAGGCGATACATCCTTCGCCATCGCCGCTATTTTAAATAATTCTGCTCGAGAAGATATTAATTTGGTCTCCTACATTGTACGTATAACGAGCACACTTAAGATCAATTTATAGACGCTTTCGCAATACATCGAAAATTTCAATTTCAAAGTAGCAATTTTCTGCATTCTTGCTCCAAAAGGTTTCTTTTTGCCCCTGGCCAGCCAGTAACCGCTAATGGTTCTCCACACAACACTCGACAAGCATTTTACAGCAATTGTATGGTATTCATACATCTTATTCAACACCAACAAATGTTTAGTCAAATTAGTTCTAACTGGATGGCAAATAAAGCTTTTTGATACGAATTGCTGCTGCGTATTATTATTTGGCAAACATTGGCATTTAGCTCAGCGCTTTTGTGTTGTGCTGAAATTAACTGATTCGAAAAAGAAGAGCGTCCAGGTATAGGAAGAAGAAAACATACAGCACAGACACCCTACAAAGAAATAATTAGGAAAGTGCTTGGTATCTTTAGAAAGATAATGATGATGGAGATCAGGTCTTAGAAGTCCCGAAAAGTGACACTAAAATAATTCCATAAAAGACAAAGCGACCGGATTTGCTCAGCTCATTTTCCTGAATAATCACCTCCAGCAGCACAAAGACAATCGCTTCAATCCGGTTGTGGTACGTAGGGTCTGAATGTGTACTACCTATTAGAAATATACCTTTACTTTCGTGGAGCAAGGGGTGAAAATAAACCAATAAGTCTATACCAGCGAAATCACACAGAGATGTGGAGCGAATTGCATTTACCCGTTGATTGAGGAACTCAACCTCAACAATTATATCACAAAATGACCTATCCTACTTTTATCCCTATGTGCGTCCACAAGAATTTTCAGCTTTTACTGTTTATAGTACATTTTCAAAAACATGCTAATAACTACTGTCATTTAGTGGTAGAATTTCTGTCATTCCGAGAAAAGTTATACAATTCTCAGAAAAATCGTATGGTTTCTTAAAAAAGTAGTAAAATTTCTAGGACAGTCTCATTTTAAGAAAAAGTTATAATTCTCAGAAAAATCGCACAATTTCTAAGAAAAGTCGCACAATTTCTGGAAAAGTCTTATTCTGAGAAAATATAATTCTCAGAAAAATCGTAGAATTTCTAAGAAAAGTAGTACAATTTTTAGGTAAGTCTCATTTCGAGAAAAAGTTATGTCATTCCGAGAAAAATCGTATAATTTCTAAGAAAAGTGGTACAATATCTAAGAAAGTCTCATTCCGAGGAAAGGCATTATAATTCTAAGAAAAATCGTACAATTTCTCAGAAAAATGGCACATTTTCTGCGAAAGTCTTATTCTGAGAAAAAGTTTAAAATTCTGAGAAAAACGGTATAATTAATTTCTAAGAAAAGTAGTACAATTTCTAGGAAAGTTTCATTCCGAGAGACAGTTATATGTATGTATAATTCTGAGAAAAATCGTATGGTTTCTAAGAAACGTAATATAATTTCTAGGAAAGTCTCATTTTAAGAAAAAGTTATATAATTCTCAGAAAAATCGCACAATTTCTAAGAAAAGTAGTACAATTTCTAGGTTATTCCGAGCAAAAGTTATGTAATTCTGAGAAAAATTGTATAATTTCTAAGACATAAGTCGTACAATATCTAAGAAAGTCTCATTCCGAGAAAAGGCATTATAATTCTGAGAAAAATCGTACAATTTCTGAGACAAGTGGCACATTTTCTAGGAAAGTCTCATTCTGAGAAAAAGTTTAAAATTCTGACAAAAATGGTATAATTTCTAAAAAAAGTAGTATCTACAATATACAAGAAAGTCTCATTCCGAGAAAAGGCTTAATTCTGAGAAAAATCGTATAATTTCTAAGAAAAGTGGTACAATATCTAAGAAAGTCTCATTCCGAGAAAAGGCATTATAATTTCTGAGAAAAGTCGTACAATTTCTAAGAAAAGTGGCACATTTTCTGGGAAAGAAAAAGTTTAAAATTCTGAGAAAAATGGTATAATTTCTAAGAAAAGTAGGACAATTTCGAAGAAAGTCTCATTGCGAGAATATCGTTCTGAGAAAAATCGTATAATCTCTAAGAAAAGTGGCACAATTTCTAAGAAAGTCTCATTCCTAGAAAAGGTTTTATAATTCTGAGAAAAATCGTAGAATTTCTAAGAAAAGTGGCACAATTTCTGGAAGTCTCATTCTGAAAAAAAGTTTAAAATTCTGAGAAAAATGGTATAATTTCTAAGAAAAGTAGTACAATTTCTAGGTAAGTCTTATTCCGAGAAAAAGTGATGTAATTCTGAGAAAAATCGTATAATTTCTAAGACGAGTCGTAAAATATCTAAGAAAGTCTCATTCCGAGAAAAGGCATTATAATTCTGAGAAAAATCGTACAATTTCTAAGAAAAGTGGCACATTTTCTGGGAAAGTCTCATTCTGAGAAAAAGTTTAAAATTCTGAGAAAAATGGTATAATTTCTAAGAAAAGTAGTACAATATCTAAGAAAGTCTCATTGCGAGAATATCATTCTGAGAAAAATCGTATTATCTCTAAGAAAAGTGGCACAATTTCTAAGAAAGTCTCATTCCTAGAAAGGACTTTATAATTATGAGAAGAATCGTAGAATTTCTAAGAAAAGTGGCACAATTTCTGGAAAAGTCTCATTCTGAGAAAAAGTTTAAAATTCTGAGAAAAATGGTATAATTTCTAAGAAACGTAGTACAATTTCTAGGAAAGTTTCATTCCGAGAAAAAGTTATATGTATAATTCTGAGAAAAATTGTATAGTTTCTAAGAAAAATAATATAATTTCTAGGAAATCCGCATTCCGAGAAAAAGTTATACATAGAATAAAGTAGAACGAACGTTTAGAAAAGGCGAATGCACCTAGAATACCAGAGTAAGTATGAAGGTATACGTCAAAAGGAAGACGAAGAGTAGACCAAGCAAGCAATAGTAACAGGCATAGTGAGCCTAATACAAGAACTGAAGAAGAAGGTAGATATAAAATTCAGTAATAAAATTAATAATAATTATTATCAAATAGGGAGACAAAAGAAGAATTCGACATAGGGGTAGAACATTTGAAAAATTGCGGTATCATTATAAATTCGGGGACAAAGCCAAAAATGTGTAAGTTCGCTCTTAACCTGTGTTACACAGGTCTAAACACAATTTGTTCCACTTTATAGAAGGCCTTAACAAGCCTCGCGGGATGGTACCTGATAAACTAAAATAGTGAAGAAATAATTCCGTCGGATGTCGAGGGCACTCCCTAGGAGTAAAAATCTCGCCGGAACAGCAAAATCCCAACAGCTCCTAATAGATCTCCTTAGGCGTAACGACCAAAAAAAGGTACAAATATTATGGAATGCATGGGCAGAAAATGCAAAACGGAGGCAACCATGCTTTCTTGCTTAGATTGCAAACAACCATTCAATTTGACAGAGTGTAGCAGCAAATACAGATGGGTGAGTTTAGACAACTGCCATTTTTTTCATAAAGCTCTCACCAACGACGTAGAAGTACACTGCAAATGACCAGGAATTGCTTGCTAACCGTAAAGGAATGTGACATTCTAAACATCTTTGTTTGGAGCAGGAATTTTACTATTTTCACAGACCTTTGATTTTTGCATTCCGGCAACGGCCAGAAAAGTGCGGTCCAAGACATTTTAAGCAGTTAGATTTTATCGCCTAATTCTAATACTCCAAAGATATTCACCATATCCAAGAATCGGAGAACGCGACACACGACTGCCAAGGATGGAAGTCGTCAAATACAAGTTCAGAAACCTAAACGTCGCATAGTCAGCTCCATATCCTGTAAGAAGGTAAATACGCATTTGGAAGGATTTCCATACCAGCATCAGATGAGTTTCTCGTGTACGAAACAACAGATCTACGTTGCAAAAGAATAATGTGTTCCCGCACCACTGAGGAAAAATTTATTCGAAACAACACATACAGGAGTGAAAAGTACTGTAAACCATATCGCACAATAGTTATTTGTGTATCAAGGTTGTAAAAGTGATCTTTTTTGGCCGAATCTGATGATCGTCCATTATGTCCAGATAATATTTGGTGGGAGAACACCCTAGTTTCATTAATGTAAGTGACGATTCTTTGTTTCTCCAAAATCTTTGTTTTTCTATTGAAGATAGAATTAAAATGAAAATGCGATGGTGGTTGTGAAAGTGAAGCCTTGAAGGACTCTCATCATTGCATTCCCTCAACTTTGTGGAGCAACCTATTATCCAGAAATAATGTAACAAGCAAAAAGCTCCATTCATCCTATAGGTATTAATCTTTCCATTCTCGCCAAAGAATGTTGTTAATAACTAACTGAATACATAACAGGTATTAATTATGAAAAAAACGGAGAAGTTGTCTCCATTTCTTCTGTTTTGTCAATATCACAAAAGAACTTTCACATGTACTCAACTGCTCGGCAGAAAGATCCTTTTCTGCACTCGTTTGGTAATGGGCCTTCACAAAAGAACATATTTAGTGTAGTCTGCACTTTTTATGTTTTTCATTTTCTTTTTAAAATCAGAATGTTTATATCTAGGCCTAGGTTTATAGAATTGTTTTAATCAAAACTTTGAGGGCACAGCCTTAAATATTAAAAGAAAGAAACTTACAAACTACTGCGACGCTCTTTCTTAATGTTGTGATTGTCATTCGATTTTTCATCGTGATCCATCTTAGTACAGGCAAGCACATAATGCTAAATAACGTTCTCGCCGAAAAGGCGGCAGAAGATAACCAGAATGCCTAACCAGATTACGTGTTAGACATTGGCAATGGACTATCAAGTACCTACTTACTTCAGTAATGGTTTTCTCCGTTGTTTTCTTGAAATATAGTGGAGCGTAGTACATAAAGTGATTCAAATTCCAAGTATTACAGCACATGAATACAAAAAGGGCCTTTATCTTTGAAGATCGGAAAATTTCACGCCACGGCGTTGTTTTTCTTCTATCCTACACATTCTGCCTTGAGCAACGTATGGTAAAATTACATTGTAATACTCTGAAAAAATCTGACGACATTCGTTGCCCCATAATTTCATCTAACTCGTCTTGTGTAACTTGGTTATGGTGTATAGGTGAATCGCACACAAACAGTAGCCAAATCACAGACCACACCAAAGTGATTCCGCCAGTAAAATAAGTAGCAACGTCTTGTGTCCAAGTTGCAACGATATGGCTACATATCCAAAATGTGACAATAACGCCAACGCTAGAACCTATTCAATCTCACACTTTGGGTATCGTCCCAATTTTACGAACCGAACAGAGTAACACCAAACTTATTTCTTTCAGTTGTAGGACTCCAATGCGTCATCAAAACATTCATATGTGGAAAAACGTGTCCCTACAACTCAGTTCTAATCAAAATGATTAACGAATTACGAGTTACGAAACCATGGATAATCCTACGAAAAATCTTGTTCCAATTAAAACGTTTAAATTTTCATGTACAATTCCAAAACTGCTGAACATGGTGAAAATGGCAGCCAGTAACAAGCCGTAACCCACACATTTACTTACTCCAAAACAATCTTCTAAATGATCGGCAATGTATAGTGTTATAGCAAAACCTAAGTCGTATGCTGCAAACACGTATGCTACTGTCAAATAGTTCAAAAATGTTGATGCGTTATGTGAATTCTCGCGGACGAATATTTCATGCCAACATCCTCTCATGGTACGGTGCTTGAAAGCAAGATCTGTGAGTATCACGGTATAGCTCACCCTCAACATGGAGACTGCAAAACAACCAAAAAACATTAGAATCGCTATCTAGAATTCAAAATTGTCCATAAATGCTTGCGATATGTAAAAAATTTTCACCCTTGTTCTGACACGCATTTTATTCTTGACGTTTTATTTGATCGATATAGCTGTCACTCATTTTTGGTGATTTTAACGATTTTTGGTTTTTTTTTGGAAAAAAGTAAAATGCAGTCAGATACATAGATAAAAGAAGAGAAAGTCTTTGGCATCACCAGAAGCGAATTCAGCTAGAAATTCTTCATTATATCATAATCAAAGCTCATGTTTACAGAAAGGTAACAAAATTTCAATTTGAGTAGGTAACTTTCCAACATTAGGAAAAGTTGGAAAACCAAAAATCAATCTGGGAAGTGCGCGTGTATTTTTCACTATCCAACGACGAAATATTTTTTATTCTCGCTGGCCAGTGAAGCGGTGCTGCTGATAAAATTAGTTCAATAATTACTTTAGTTGTGTGTCAACTCCAGATTTTCACCTTATCACTTCGTAGACACAAGACATTAACTTTAGTGTCGAATGTTAAGAGTTCACATTATTTACCCTTTAACGGCGTTAACTCTTCAAAAAATTTAGAACGAATGCCTAAATTAACGAAATATCTTCACTATATCGTTTATTTAAGTAGTTATGCACATTTACCAAAAAGCGATAACAATCACAACAGCTCTTGGCGTTTTAAATATACAGGGTGACCCGGGCGTTTATTGAAAGACTTTAATTATGATCAATTCTATGCTGATTTGTGCTCAATTCCTTGAAAAAATATCTATGGTATTAAGTTCATTAAGTTACTTACCCATTTTTACTTCCAATCATCACCCACATTATTAACTGTTATATTCGATACAATAATCATCTATATTCCCTTTTTATGGAAGCTTTCGCATGTAATTCCTTTGGCAAAGACAGAACAATCTTCGAAATATGATGAACTAAGATCAATTAGCTTTCTTCCAACGTTGTTTAAATCTAAGAAACTAGAGAAAGTTATACAAACTCAGTTCTTCATTGGGACGTGCGAGCAATCAGGATTTAGGTCATGATTTAGCTGCGGTACCGCACTTGCTCATATTACCGATGATATTTTTCAATAGATGGAAAAAGACCATAACACTATCTTAGTATTACTAGACTATACTAAAGCCTTCGATATGTTAAATTATGAAACGTTGTTTGCGATGTTAGGTCCGCCTGCCATGGAATTACTCAGAAGTTTCCATTCATACCGGCGACAATCTGTGATTATTGCTAATACAGCTGACTTTAAAATGCTGCATGCCACAAGGATCTACTCGGTCCCCTTTTATTCACAATATATACCTACCTTTAATTTCAGAAGCTATATTTACTTTGATTCATCCGAATAGAAAATCTCAATTTACGAAAAAACTATCGCACTTAGGTATAGGATAAGCTTAATAAAGTTGCACTAAAATTTACCGGGGATTCCAAGTATGCAATAATAAATAGGGAGTGCTATTTAAAAAAAATGAAGAAAAATTAGTTTGAAAATGTCGATGTTTGGAGTAAAAAAAAGTGAACATCCTGTATGAAATAATTGAATGTTTCGTCACGGTTGAATGTTCTGATTCAACCCAAGTCCACCACCAAACTTACGTACAAAAAAAATGTTATAAAAATAGAGGCGTATAATGGAAGGGTTAATTTTTAGCAAAAAAAATAGGTGTAGGTATTAATTAATAACTTGGCAATGCCGTGTATTAATACAAAAATAATGTACGATTAAAAAGTTCACCCAAGGCTCCTACATTTGCGCTTAAAAAAAGTGGGTCATTCCATTTAAAAAATATACGTTTTATACACCATACTTTTTGGAGACACCCTGTATGTGTTTAACTAATTTGCAAATGTGCTTCATCCAACCTAATTGCCATTCCGTATATTTATTTTTTAGTCAATTTAACAATAAAGCCGTACTTAAAGAACGGGCTACTATGGACACCCTGTATTTGACAAAATTCTCCACATTTTTTATTCTTATAGTTTTTTTGGTATCTGTAACCGTTAATACATATACGTCTCGAAAATCATTGATTTTGGGACAGAAGTTTGGGGGAAAATTGTTGCGAAAGGTTTTTTTCGAAAATTACCGATTTTCGAGAGCGAATACTTCATTAACCGTAAAAAATCGGTAACTTTCGAAAAAACCTTTCCCAACACATTTTCCGTCACACTTCTATCTCAAAATCAATGATTTTCGAGAGCGTATACAGATAGAAGAAAAACTAATTTTGTCAGCTTTAATTTTGTATTCTAACATATTTTTGTAGGACCAACCCCTACTGAGATATAGGCAAAAAACCAAAATAAGACACCTTTAACCTCCCTTCGCCCCCTGTTGCGTCGTCACCACGCTAAGGCTTTTGATATTAGGTGTTTTCTTTTTGCACGTTGTGGTAGACCTAAGTCAGCTCTGTCAATAACACACCATTCGTTTTATAAAAATAATTTGACTCAGTTCTCAATAACCCTATTCGTTTTAAAAGCTTTATTTAAATTTTATATTAACCTGAGGCAGAAATGTCTACATGACGCAAGGCGCCTTAATCACGTGATGATTAGGTGTTTTCTTTTTGCATTTTGTGGTAGCTTTAAGTCAGCTCTGTCAATACACACCATTCGTTTTATAAAATAATTTGACTCAGTTCTCAATAACCCTATTCGTTTTAAAAGCTTTATTTAAGTTTTATATTAACCTGAGGCAGAAATGTCTACATGACGCAAGGTACTTTAATCACGTGATAGTTGTGCATATGCCCAACCCTGTGGCGATGCAAAAAGAAAACACCTATTGTAACTGTACCTAACCCATCAGTGGCGATGCAAAAAGAAAACACCTATTGTCTCTGCTTTTGGTATGTTATACCTACTACTACTACTACAACGTAACATAGTTGGTCTTTCTGCTTATTGACTTTCCTTCTAGATGCATCTTTTGAGCATTCGTTGACTAGACTATTAGTCTATTATGTGTTGTTGTGGGTATTGTGGGTTGTGAATGTTGTATGAGTCCTGTCCCTATACATCGTTTTGTCCGTTTCCATCTTCGTTGCTTCCAGGTACGTACGCAAGATGAATCGATTCATCTCTTCGGTCCATTTCATATGCCATCCCGTCTGGAATTATTATTGTACCACATTATACCTATTTGAATGAACCGGAAACAGTTGTTTTTTTATCTCTTGACCGGTAGTTTGGGAACACTCCTTTCCGATTTCGTAATTTGATTTGTTCATCGCAATTCCTTGCAGTACGATTCGAATATTTCCCTTTTATGTGCAAATTTAAATTTGCCGCCATCAATTGAACGATCAGCGTAAGAAGAGACACATTAATATACAATATGTTTCAATATCCCTGTACCACAGACCACATCTGTGGCTAGTGGCTTCGCTTTTATCAGTGAACTCTACGCGAAGCAACTTTGTAAATATGTAACGATAAAAATGTTCTTCAAGTTTCGTATAGTTTTAATTTTTTTCAATCACTTTATTGCCAAAAAATAGTGTCAATGTCAATTTCCGTCCATTTCTACCCGTTGATGGTACAATACAACTTCCATGTTATGAAATTTTTCTCCCTTGTCATACACAAAAGTTAATTTGTTAATTCTTTTTTTAGTAATCTGTGATTTTCAATATGTCTTCAATTAATATAGAAAAAATAAGTATTGTTCACTGGTTTCCAGATTTAGAGAAGCACAAATGTGGATATTGCAAAAACGCAACCGGGGCTGTTTCTTATGGTAGTTACCGTGGCTACTCAAAGAATTACAATTAATATAATGCCTTGTAGGGATGTGGGCTGAACAACTTAACGTTGAAGATTATCAAAACCTAATTGATAGGGGTTGGCGAAGATCGGGATTGTACTGTTATAAGCCTATGATGCATCTGACCTGCTGCCCTCAGTATACCATCAAGTACTAATTAAAATGATACTAATACAATATTAAACAAGTATTATTTTGTAGATGTAGCGTCCTAGATTTCAAATTATCTAAATCACAAAAGAAAATTATCAAGAAATTTAATAAATTTGTTACTGACGGAACGAGTTGTAAGGAAGTTGGCAACACTTCAATTACAGTGGACGACAGTGCACCACATGAACAAATCGTAATTAAGGAAAAACCGAGTACCCTATTGGACTACTGTAAATTAAGTGCTGTAAGTTGTAATAATAAAACCGAAGATTCCGGAGATTACATTATGCCAAGCTGCAGCACTTCGTTTGCAGAAACTATCTGTGGTGAATACTTTAATTGCCGAATATAATCCTAGTTTCAAATCAGATGTTATAGATGTAAGAAAGACAGTTGAAAAACATTCAGTAGGTCCTGATCCTAACAAACCGCCATGCAAAAAGGCGAAAATACTGAGATTAGAACGAAAACAGCAGAAAATGCGTGAAAGAGGAATTACACCCGAAAAACCGTCACGTATAAATGAAACGAAAACTCTCGAACAATTTTTAAATGAAGTACCGCCTTCCGCCAAATTCAAATTTAAGGTAAATCGCAATGAGAATCATTGCCGACACCTCAACTAAAAAATAGTTATTCTTTTACAGACCAAGCTTGTAGCAAGTGCAGACATTGAAAACGATTCGGAAAACATTAAAATTATAGAATTTCAACTGTACAAAAAATATCAAATGGCTGTTCATAATGATCCCCCCGAAAAATGTACCGTAGCCGGTTTTACGCGATTTCTAATATCTTCGCCTTTAAAGGTGATAAATCGTTATTATGATGCAAAGCAAAAGAATAACTATTTTGAAGCCAGTTTTACTGTGCGCGTGTCCAATTTTCGACACTGTTATGGGGTATCTCTGTTATTAACAAAGAAGTATACGATTTTTGTGATATTATGCCACTTTTGTGACCACCCTCGTTTTTCTGCTAGAGGGTGATTTTCCAAGATGTATATTTATTAACTATTAAACTCATCTTATTTTTAGCTTTTCAAAAATATTATAATAGCATAGGTAATAATAATTATTATTGTTATTGTTACAGTACACCACAGTTTACAGACATACAAATTATAAAAGGCTGTCATCACACACCACTCAGAATCACATCACACATGTTCAACTAATACCACTCAAAACACAACACTCAGTCTTCTTGCACAAACTGAAACAATGTTACACAACTTAACATTACAGAAGTCCATTATAAACGCACAACACTTCAATATCCACTCATGTGACATCTCTAAGTTGTCCACATACACCCAATCAGAACACACAAAATACAAACAACACCTTACCCACACACACACACGTTCAAGTAATACCACTCAAACACAAAATGAAACACAATGCTCAATTCTCCCTTCACAAACTGAAATAATGTTGCATACACAACATAACATTACAGCAAGTCCATTACAAACACACAACACTTTAATAACCACTCATGTGGACACCTCTAATTTATTCACATACACTCAATCAGAACACAGAATTCACACAAGATACAAACAACACCTTACCCACTCACGGTCTAATAATACCACAAACACAACCCTCAATTCCCCCTTCACAAAATGAAAAATGTTGCATACACAACTTAACATTACAGAAAGTCCATTACAAACACACAACACTTCAATAACCACTGATGTGACATCTCTAACTTACACCCAATCAGAATACACAGTTAACACAAAACTCAAACAACGCAAGCAACGAGTGCAACCTATGCGCCGATTTAAACAACAAACACTTGCACAATATACCTAAACATACTATTCCAAAACAGATATCATTAGTTTTTCGATGAACAACAGTTCATCATATGAATTCGCAAAGTCTGGATGTCGGGTTGTTCGTTGCTTTTTTCCTGTAAACATTTTTGTATTGATCATTTTTTGTCTATCTCATTGGGGAAGTGGTCAAAATGGCCGTCGAAAATACGTATTGTTAAACTCAACTACCAAATAATAAATCCTCTGAAAGGAACTGTGAAACAATCTATGTCGCATGATCCGAAATTGAATAATTGATCTGTTGGCCAAACACCTTGTGAATTAATCCTTCATCATTATTGACTCTACCCAAAATTTTGGGAAAAGTGGATTACATAACTTTGTGAGCGCTTACCAAAGGATCAATCTTTTTCAAGTGAGTGTCCTGCTTAGATTAAATAAATCATTTTCCTTAAAAAGCAAATGATGTGAGTAATATGAGTGAGTATTCATTAAATTCGTAACATGAAATTTCAACACACTCTCCTAACCAATGCGAAAGCTGAGACTGAACCAAAGTGTAGTGAATTATTTTAAACTCGATATTCCTTAAATGCTTAAATAAATAGACACAAAATGGGTCTTGTTTACTAATAAATTGACAGTAAGTAAACTCTTAACTAAAAATTTTCAAAAACCTGTGTAGGTGTGAAACTTCCAGAAAACTAAACCTCCCAAAAAAACACCCTGTAGGTACTGTAGAATATTTATTGAAAATACAAAAAATTTCTTTTTTGTAAATTCGTATTAGGTATAATTAATTAGAACATTTATGCATTAATTTACGGGCGTAAATAGTGCCTTTTGCACACTGAGGCCTAAAATACAACCAATTGTAATTGTTTTTAGCAACCAACAACTTGATTTTGGGAACGACCTCGGACCTACAGCCATCTAAGGTTTCCATTTTAAAAAACTCAGAACTGTTTGTTCCTAGGTTCTACGCGTGCTGTGATAGAAATCCTAGGTTGTTCCCAGTTTGTCGTTCGAACTTAAAAACAAATTAAATTGTGATAGCCGTACTAATTCCTCTTAAAGAAATGATCCAACATTTACGAAAACTGTAACCCCTCTATTATTAAACATAACTGAGATGCCTTGAACGAGTAACGAAAATGTGAGACACTGTAGTACATCCACAGTTTTTTTTATAGATAAAACAAGAACGCATGACTAAAAATCATCCGACGTTTAAAATGTGTTCGCAATTATTTAAAAAATATCAAATGGCGATACACAATGAGCCTATTAGGGAATGTGGCGAAAAACAATTTTGTGAGTTTTTAATTGATACCCCCTTAAAGGTAATATTCTTTTGCTTTGCGCTAAAGAACATGCGTACACACTTTACTATGACGAATGTTTCCAGAGTGTACGAGTGCGTGGTAATACATCCTCGGTGACGTTCGGCACATTTCATCAACAATATTGGCTCGATGATAAATTAATTGCTGTCGCTGTCTTAGATATATTACCGCGATGTGTTAGCTCCGTATACTTTTTTTATGATCCAGATTATAGGTTTTTAACGCTTGGTACTTACGGATCGCTACGGTAAGTTACAACTACAATGTTTTATGTGTACTAATTAACATTTTAGCGAAGTGCAATTTGTTCAATCGCTCGCAAAATCGGTCCCCACACTTAAATTTTACTATATGGGATTTTACATACATTCCTGTCCGAAAATGAGATACAAAGGAAAATTAAGCAACTCGTTCTTATTGTGTCCCGAAACTTACCAATGGTTTCCCATAGAAAAATGTTTACCAAAACTTGATAAGGAGAAATACTCAAGATTAAACGACGATACAAACGCTGTAGATGAAAATATGTGTACCGCTTGTGATGTCGACAGTATTAAAATATGTGTATCTTACAGCTTTACGCATTTTGGTAATTATAAACGTAAATATGGAGAAGAGGATGTTTTTGAAAATATTGGTCGACTGATCGGTAGAAAAAATGCCTCTAATTTAGTCTTTGTTAGTACAAAGGGGTAGGCGATGAATTTTATCAAAAAAAAAAAATTATCAAGTATTACGCTTTCCAATAACTTATTACACTATTGTAAATAGTTTTTGCTTATTAAATTATCCCTCAAATGTACTACTTATATATTTTTTAAATCGTACAATGTATAAGTCTGTTGCTCCCTTGGTATCTTCAATTTTGTGACGAGTTTGGTAAGACTAGCACTCGCAAGTATAACGTGAATACTGACGTTTTAAACAATTGTAAATGTGTATTATATTAAATATATAACAAAATTCTCATATCATTTAATAAATTTTAAATGTTACTATTTTAATAAGGGAAGTAATAGAGAAGACCATGACCACTAGTCGTTTAATAATTTACGTAGTTCTCAATTTCTTCATGTTACCTTCTCAGACCAAAGATTAGGGAGTAGACTACTATCGGAGTAAAAATGCAAGGCCTCTGACTTTAAGTGATCATAACAAAAAAACTGAGGGGTGAAATTTCTTCATTTTTGGGCAGTACATTAGTCATTTATATATGTTTAACATGTGTAAAAAGCAAAATGCTAGAATCAGTTGTTTAACTTTTATTTTAATTAACAGCAATAAAAACGCTGTATGTAGTATTTTCCTGGCTGACGGTCAGTTTTAACTTATCATAAAATTGTTATTGTTTCATAAATTGTTACCAAATTTACAAATGTTGTAGCACACATACTTCTGAAAAGTCGACAGCCAATAAATATTGATTATTCATATGATTAACTGGTTTTATAAGCCCTAACCGAAAATGTGCTATTTCGCAATTTACGGAAGTTAAAGAAAAAATTCTTGTTTTAAATGCTAAATTTGATATTACTTAAATCTAACTGCATTATTCTCTTATTGAAAATAAAATTTGTTTTCTTGTAATTCCAAGTAAAATGTGTTGTTTATCGCGAAAGAAAGACGCACATATTCCCGCGAGAGGTAATCTACCACATCGTAAGCAGCGAGCGGCAACCCACAACAATGTGATTATTCTTTTGCATTGTACAAAACCATGCGCTTTACAGCAATAGTGTACGACAACAGCTGCCCCGCGCGGCCGCGCTTCTCCCCTCCAACTGGTGCATGCATCCTTTTTTCAAAATTTCTTTAAAAAAAACGATGTATAATGACATTATTTTTGTGAATCGTGTTAGACCACAGTATAATTGCTTTAACCTTGTTATGTTACTGTCAAATTGTTAATATCGAACGTTCAGGTATTGAGTTACATAAGATGTCGTTTTTTCATTATAGCTTTAAGACTAATAAACCAATTGGCCTCAAAAGCATCTCACATTGACAAAAAAGTATACATTTTTCAAATATATAAGTATCTACCACTCAGTTTCAATAATATAGCCGTAATTAATTTTTAAAGTGGAGCGCTTGTGCGATTTGAGTCATAATTAGCGCTTTTTCTCACATACACTGATACAGAAAATTAACGATGTGTTGCAAAAATCTAAAACTGTACACCTTTTTGTAGGAATAAATGATCTTTTAAATGCACTTTATTTCATTAAATTATGATTGCTAATTACTGAGATACAAGCTTCTAAAGTCAGAGGCCTTGCATTTTTACTCCGATAGTAATCTGAGATCTCATAGTTTTAGTTCATAAAACGCAATGTTCCACCTACTTACAGTGGTTGCAAAAATTTCCACTAGAGGTCGCACTTAGGCTTACATTAGTACAGTGACTTTATACAGAGACAGTGATGACAATGGGTGTCTCATTTTTTATTGGTTGTGATCCTGGCAGCCATGTTGCGACTAAAATTTGAATAGTTTGCATTACATTCTTATAGTGTCCGTTTAGTTTTTGTGTAAATTGTTAAAATCTAGACAATATAATGTGGTTTTAAGTGCTAGGATTTGAACGGTGTTTATGTTTTATCACTTTTTTGGACTTTTTTAAGTTTAACTTAGATTTTATAAGAAAAATTAAGTATCTGCTGTTTTTTTATTTCCCACCTACCTACACCATTTTATTTATTTAACTTAAAATTAGGAACTGTATGTATATAAACAATGTTTAAATATGTCTACGCGAGACCGAACCCGAAAGACTACCAACTTCAATGTTTAAATATTATATAAGTACAATTATATAGATACAATTTCTGTAAAAATTAAACATTACCTGCATCTTCAATCGTCAGTTTCTCGCCGCTGTTTATAGAAAAACATACGCGCCAAAATGTTTTTTATAGCAAATTTTGTAAGCTTTCAATTAGTTTATATAAAAGTTTGTCGTAAAATAAATGGAAACGAAGATATTTAAGAAAAACTGAATACAAATATACATTTTAGTTAAATTCTGTGAAAATACATACATATATAGTTTTCAAAGATGTATTTTTACAATAAAGTGCAACTTACGAACGATTTATTGTATTGGTTACCCCAGTTTGTTGGAGACCTTCTAGTGGAGTTGCTGGGCGGAAAGGTTATAGATACACCGTGTGCTTCTATATGGCCGACGTTTCGACTGGTACGGAGGCCAGTCTTTATCACTTCCCGAGCCTCGATAAAGACTGGCCTCCGTACCAGTCGAAACGTCGGCCATATAGAAGCACACGGTGTATCTATAACCTTTCCGCCCAGCAACTCCATTAGAAGGTCTCCAATAAACTGGAGTAACTAATTTTCATCAATTATTGGAGCAACGTTCATAAGATTTATTGTATTGTATTGCCTTTGTATATATATATAAAGTACTGAAAATAGGATAAAACCAATTTTTAACAAAAATTTAACGGCCATTTTTTAGCGAAAATCGGGATTCTTAATAAAATGTCAATTTTTGAGTAGGTATACCTTTAAAGAGCTGTAACTAACGAACTGTTTGTCGTACGAACCTCTGCCGACGCTTATCTCACAGGTGCATTAATTATCTTTAAAAAACTATAAGGCACTTTACTATCTACTTTGACTAGTAGTCAAAACATAACTACATATATGCAAAGAAACGCTGGAAAATGAGGAGAATTTTTCATTATTTCTTCCTCTATCGCCTTATATAGATTACCACAATGATATTTCGTGTATTCAAATAGATTCAAAATTTAATTCTCTACAACTTTTATTATATGCATTAAGTACGTAGAATCAATAGTTTTCGACTTATTATTGATTTTATGATGCAAAACGAGCAGCGATTGTGTCTTAGAAAAGGTTTAAATGATTATATCTCTGTCAATATTAATCGTATGGAAATGTTTAAAAACGAAAATTGTTCGTAATTAAATTCTATACAACTTTTATTTGAAGCATTTTGCGTTACGAATGGCTATTCTCGAGATATAAGCGAAATACGCGCGATGCGCGCACGTGTTACCGTTTCGCCGCAAAACAGTCGACATTTTAAAACAAATCTATCTCGACTCCTATTGGTCGTAGAGACAAAAATAAAACACGAAAATGTGCGGAATTTTGTCAGCTACAATTTTCTTAACGTTTTTGTTTTTGATAAAATTGATACTTTTTCAGTTATTTACGAAAATCTGTTTTGTGACACTTTTTCGCTCCCCTCATTTCTCTCGGTGGGGGGGTACGGGTGGGGACTTTTGAATACTTCAAAGGGAGCACAAATCAAGCCTGTTTCCAAATTTGCAAAGCTGTAACCATTATTTCATCCAAATCGTTAAATTTGGTCTTATTTTACTGGGCTATTTACTAATACTGTTTGAATTTAGTCGCAACATGGCGCGGAGGCGGGACTTACGCTCTATTGTCGTCACTGTTCTAAAATAAAGTCACTGTATACATTAGCAGTACATTAGCAGAGTCAGTAGATTACTGACTCTGTACATTAGAGGGACTCTATACATTAGCAGAGTCAGTAGTACATTAGAATTACTATATTACAGTATTACAGTCCCAGACTATACAGTACCAGTACCAGTACCAGTAACCAAAATAATATAGTAAATTAAGTAATGAGACTGGCAACGTAGCGTTCGATGTAGCAACACTTGGGACGCGGGACTTAGAAGAGGGGAGGTCAACATATGATAAATGATATAGTCCAGTCAATGAATCCTCATAAGAGGGGTGTAGAGTGCATGGAATATTCGAGAATTTTTGACTTCAGGGCTTCGTTAGGAGTAGTGAATAGGTAAACATACTAAAAGTCCCCGCCCCTGGGGAGTGAGCATAAGGAAAGGAGGAGGGGAGGAAGAGGCCATTTTTTTTGGTTTTTCGATTGTATCTCGGAAACTGTGAACTCTAGAAAAATTGATTGAAATAAAAATGAAAGCTGATTAAATTTGCTATAAAATTGTTTCCATACATATTTGTCGAATTTTTAACGGTTTTCCAGATATACGTTATTGAATATCGATAATTTTCGACTCTTCGACTTCAGCAGCCCTACGGAGACAGTGTTTTGTCAAGGGCCAGGTTTTTCGGTGGTTTAAGACGTTTTCAGAAAGAAAAGAGTCTATTTCAAGATGGACCACGAAGTGGAAAGCCTTCATCTTCAAGAAGCGATGAAAATGTCGACAGAATCCACGATCTTGTGCATTCACATCGTCGGTTGACAGTCAGAATGATCGTGTGAGTCAAACACGAGCGTTCATCAGATTTTGACCAATCAAGTGAGTATGAAAAAAACTACGCAATAATTGTCCCAAAAAACAAACCTTTCACAAGACCATCGTGAATTGATTGAAAATGATCCCCATTTTCTGGAACGTGTGACGAGTCTTGGGTGTTTGAGTACGACCCGGAAACTAATCGCCAGAGCATCGAGTCGCACACTTCAACCTCTTCAAGGTCCAAAAAAGCAAGAATGAGCAGGAAGGTCAAATGCATGGTGATTTGGTTTTTTGATAGCCATCGTCCACAAAGAATTTGTGCCACAAAGCCAGACGGTCAATTAAGACTTTTACCGAAAGGTTCTTGAAAAACTTCAAAAAAGGGTCATTCGTGTGAGACCAAACATCAAGAACAACTGGGTGTTGCATCACGATAATGCGCCTTGTCACACAGCAACGTCAATAAACGAATTTTGGCCTGTATGGATTCTGGATTACGATACGCGAGTGGACATAGTCCACGAAATTGGGCCCTCTGTACCAGGCCCGGCCCCAGCGGTTTGGCCGCCCTAGGCGAAATCAGCCCCCCCCCCCCCCCCCCCAATTGAAATGTTACGTGTATATTTTAACTATTTATATGGAACTATACCGGGTGTCAACGAATCTATTAGACAAGCCATAACTTCTAGAATAACAGGTGTATTAAAATAAGATTTGGTATAGGTGAATGGCATGTAAATAGGAGAATTTTCGCATATTTTTCACCGTCTGGTCATTTTTAATATTGCATCTAGGTGGCCATGATTGATTGGACGTAAACTAATCTGAGGATCTCAGATCTCAGAAAATTACAATCGCAAAATTTTAGTGACTAGTATGATAGATAGG
Source organism: Pyrocoelia pectoralis (assembly GCA_036250285.1). NCBI lineage: Eukaryota > Metazoa > Arthropoda > Insecta > Coleoptera > Lampyridae > Pyrocoelia > Pyrocoelia pectoralis. Next base: position 31,673,981 of record CM070080.1, read on the forward strand.
AAAGTGCTTGTCTAAAAACGGTCTCAGAAATCAAAAAATGTAGCAATATATAGGGTGTTCCATTTAAAAATTCAAAACCCGGGCCATTTCCGGCGAAACCGGAAGTGACCAGACGGTGAAAAATATGCGAAAATTTTCCTCTTTACATGCCATTCACCTATACCAAATCTCATTGTAATACACCTGTTATTCTAGAAGTTATGGCTTGTCTAATAGATTCGTTGCCACCCGGTATAAGGACAATGCCTATACGCCGACAGAAATATATTTACACTCTATAGAAAAATTACATTGATTGCTTTCGGTTATTTTTTAACGGACTTTGCCGCTTAGAATTGCAATTTCAGTGAATAGCTAAGCACAAAAGTATTTGATAAATTTACATAATTTGACCGCCCTCAGATATCTGCCGCCCTAGGCGGCGGCACAGCTCGCCTGTCCCTGGGGCCGGCCCTGCTCTGTACTACCTCCCTGACTAGAGTCGTCCTAGATAGCCCTGTGCAAAAACGCGCTAGGCTACGACATGGTCCTCTGATCAAGATCTCTCTCTCGTGACGATAATCTAACATCAAGTCCCACCAGCCTTGTGCTGGGCTTGGGTGTCTTGAGTTACTAAGGTGTTTACAGTTGTATACTGTAAGTGGGACAGCCGGCTCTGAACCATAGAGTACCTGTTTTGAGATCAGTCGGTCCAACTCGTCGGCTTTCGTTCCGGCATGGAATTTTTCTTGCACTAAGCGTTAATTCTACTAATTCCGACTGGAATAGGTACAGTTGGAAATTTGCCTAGTGGTTGGAGGTGATATGGAAGTTCTTTGGAGTAAATACCAGTACCTGTTCTATGCCTTCCATTGTTTTAGATCCATCCGTGAAGATGAATATGTCAGATTGGAATGTCAATTTCGCATCTAAGAAGATGTGGTAGTTTTTACCTAATATAAATTGAGGGATGAGTGAGTCAGATCGTCCCTCTAGAATAGGCAGCCGCTTAACTACCTCGCCCAGAATTCGAGAGTGGCCCACCTCAATACCTCTGCCAGTAAAAACAATCCTGTGGCTCCTCAGCCTCTTTATTCGCCCGACTTCAGACTTTGTGACTTTTTCCTCTTTCCGAGATTGAAAAATCACACCAAAGGAACTCATTTTAGGACACAAACTTTCAAACGGCTATAATCGACCAGCTGAAGGCTATTCCAGTATCCGAGTTCCAGCACTGCTCTGTGGATTGGAAAAACGGTCTCTAGCGGTGTGTGGCTTCCCTAGGATGTTATTTTGAGGGAGGCAATAGTGAATGTAATTCTGTTTTTGTATAATATAAAACAACCACTTAAACAAAGATTCCAAAGTATTTGAAATTCTAATAATTATTCAATGAGCACAAATGGTACATTTGGATTTTGTTTATATGTTCACTCTGTATATAGTTTTGTGAAGTAAATATTTTTTATATTGGCAACAATGGTGTCGATTCCTCGTTTTTTTTATAGGTTATGTGGTCCTGATTGTCAAAATATTTACTAAAAATGGAACCGTCCCAATCTACCAGCTCAAATTCGGAAGAAAACCAATCTACCAGCGTAAATTTGGAAGAAAAACCAAAATCTTTGGCGGAAAAACATGCGGAACGTATGAAAAGACTTCGTCAGTTACATTCGCAACGAAACGAGGCAAGAACGCATAATCACAAGGAAGTGGTCGCCGAAGATGCCAGAAATAAATTGCCCGCAAATTGGGAGAACCGAAAGGAAAGAGCAGAGTGGTTATTGAACGATCAAAAGGCGAGGGAGGAAGCAAAAGCAAAAGGCGAAGACTACGATCGTAACAAATTGTTAAACATCTCGGCAGTGGAAGCGGAACGTTTCGAAAGAAAACGTAAAAAGAAAAATCCTGACACGGGCTTCTCCGATTTTGAAGCAGCCACAAAACGACAATACGATCGTCTTATACGAAATATGGCACCGAAAGATATGGAGAGATACGAGGAAATGAAAGAGAAATACGGTGAAGCTTTTTACGGTGGTCGTAACGTAATCATTCACGGTTTACAGGAAGATCGTAAAGAAGCGATCGATAATATGGTCAAGGATTTGGAAGATCAAATTGCTAAACGTGATAAATATTCGCGTAGAAGGATTCATAATGACGACGCAGATATCGATTACATTAACGAAAGAAATGCCAAGTTTAATAAGAAATTGGAACGATTTTATGGTGAGCATACGGCGGAAATTAAACAAAACTTGGAAAGGGGTACCGCTGTGTAATTAAAATATTTATATTTATTATCAAAATACGACTTTAATTTTTATCTTAGTTCTATCACGTATTTATACATACAATTGTTTAACATTTAAATACAAGAATTTTTTTATTGTGTAAATAAAAAAATTGTATTAGTCTAAAAAATAAAAAAAATCTTGATTTATTCTTGCTAAAGAACCCAAGAATGAACTATACCTGCAAATGAAATGTTATAGTTGAAGAAACATTTGATATAATTTTGTATCGTTAGTTATGCAAAACAGTCCATTCGAAAAATTGTACATGCCTTTTAGTTATATATTTAATTACGCTTATAAGGGGGTTGAAAGAGAAGGAACCTAGAATTGTGTAGGGGTAGTGGTTGTACATTTTAAATGGGAATATAGAAGAGAGGATAAAGGGAGGCATAAAGATGGAAAGGATAAAAAATGGTGGAATAAGAAATGTCGGGAGGCGAAGAGGGAGATGAGGAGAGGAATCAGGTGGAGGATGGGAAAATGTGTTCTAGAGGGGAATAGATTAAAAAGAGGGGTGGATGGAATGGAAAAGCATTAAAAATTTGATTTGGAAGAGGGAAGGGTTATCGGGGGAGTGGTGGTGTGCCCTGTATAAAAGAGTAGGATGAAGAGGAAAGCAAACAACTAGAGGGGATTAGCTTAAGGATTGTAGGATACAAAGTGCACGCCTCCATAATACAGGAACGTTGGGAGAAATAGAGGAAAAGGGAGTGACTGGCAGGCGGGGTTAAGGAAAGGAAGGAGGACAGTGGTCAACATTTACATTGTTAAGCAGCTAGCGAACTGGGAGCTGGAGAGCAAGGGAGCGAAGGTGCTGGCCCTATTCTTGGACATCAAGGCCCCTTTGACAATATATTAAACAGGGAAACGCTGTGGGAGATGATGCAAAAGAAAGGCATAGGGGAGGAGCTGGTGGAAATAGTTCCAGTGACGAGGTGTAGGGGAGGTGTTTGATACGTAAAGGGTTTGAGGTAGAGGTGCCGTCTCAATCGTTGCTTGTTCTCTATTTATATTGGACTAGTAGAAAAACTGAGGGGAGGGGAGAGAAGAGCGGGGGGATTGTGATAGGGAAGAGCAAGGTATTTGCCAGATCGGAAATGGAAATGAGGGATATGATAAATTTTGTGAAGGAGAGGAGAGAGTTGCATGTTAATGTGAAGAAGACTAAATTAATGGTGTTTCAAAGAGGAAGAGTAGTGAAAGTGGGTAAATGAGGTGATAGAAAGTGTACGGGAGGTTAGACATGACAAGGATGGTGCACATTCAGCGAGCTAGAGAAAGGGGAAAAAGTGGTAGGGTAGATATAGTGGCTAGGAGAGACACAGGGGGTGGCTATTTAACAAACTAGTGGAAAGTGTTGGGGAAGGTACAAATAAGACACTGGAAGTAGGTTTTGGAGTTCGATAGGGAAACACCAGGATTGTGCAGGAAGAACAGCTAAGAACACAAGCAGGTAGGAGGGCTATGAGATACGAGGAAGAATTGGTAAAAGGGGCGAGGAGGGACGATCCTCAAAACTGCTGGAGGGAGATAAAAAGTGGGAAAATTAAGTAGAGGCACGAGGAAATAATACGAATTGACGGATATGCTGGTAGAGAGGTTCAGAGCAGAAGGGGGGTATATGGGAGAGATCACGAGAGAGGACTGTCTCTGTCCCTTTCTATTTCTATCTAATCTAACAGGAAAGAAAGGAAAAAATTAGGGAGGGAAGGTACAACAAGAAATATAGGGACATCATGATGCAGGGGACACAGATATATATGCGGCGGGGTAAGTAGGTATATAACGAAGAAAAGACTGATAGGGAGGTGTAGGTGCGAGAATGAGGCAGTAAACAAATATATTGGAAAGAGGATGTGAGAACATTGGGAGTAATATGCTGGAGGAGTGTGAGGAACTTAGGAAGGATCAGAGGAGCTGGGGAACAGTTTCTGGTGGATGGAAGAGGTGGCGGAAAGGAGAAGGGCGTGTAGCGTATGTTAAGTTTTGATTATGTTTTAGTAGGAAGCATTTGTATATTGTAGACTTTCCTTTTTCTTTTTACAAATGAAGCGTAGGTACATACATCAAATTAAAAAGGAGAGCAATTAAACAGATAGAGATTTACAAATGTCAACGAAAGAAGGGAATCTATAAAACAGATCAAAACTGAAATACGTAATAGGTAGAAAGTAATAAAATCCAAATAATATAATTAAAACATGCAATGCAATGAGATTCTTGAGAATAGAAAATAAAGCCAGGAGAAAGAATAAGAAATATGAATCATGAGTGTTAGGGAAAAATAAGGAAGAACCAAGGAAAGTGTGAAATAACAAAGTTAATGTAGCAGTAAAAGGAGAGACGTATAAAATTGGAAGGAATTAAAAATCTCATTGTTTTTCTGCAATAGGTAAATGGTGTTGGCAATACTCTTTACTTTCATCTCTAGAAAAGAAAATGTAACTTTCTTCACGTTTTACAGTCACTTTGGAAAACAAAATTATCTACAATAATAAAGGACAATAAATACACAGAGTCGGTAAGGAGAGAATTGTCCGACAAGTGAGAGATAAGAGGAATATAAGAAATAAGGAATAGGGAGAACAAAAGTAAATTGGAGAGTTGAGAAAAGAGAAGGGTGAATAAGACAGAAGAAAAGAAAGATTGACGATAAAAGAAATATACCTACATATTGCAATTGGTTAATGACATATTGCTCCATCAATCATATTCCGTAATACTAGGATCACGAGTAACATTTTGTGAAACCAATTCCAAGAGTTGCACAATTGGAACCTGCCATGTGCAAAACTTCAGTTCAACCTTCATTTTGTAACAGGCAACTTTCTTTGTTAAATTAAATAACAACATGCCAGTCACATTTCAACTGTTTTAGTAGGTAATCATTATTAAAACACATGATACATGCAAACACAACGCATAATATGATCTTACGTCTTGACATCCGTGGGGTAACGTGTATATGAATATTATCACCAGGGGCTGCAGACACTATAAAAAATAAACAACAATAACTTTATTTTTGCTTATATATTTCATACAATCCGTTATTATAAATATATTGCTTTCAAAAGCGCTCAATTTCGCTAATAAAATTTGTTGCACATAACAGAATAGGGTGACCTATTGTCACTAGTCACAAACGTGATTAACCGAGTGTTAATCAGGAGTGACTTTTGATAGCTGTGTTAAAGCATATGACTGGCATACTGTAATCGGGTCATGACAGTAATCTCAACTGAATAATAATCTGAAATGTTTTAAAAACCGACAGGGTGCATTTATAATCACCCTACAACTGTTATGATAACAATATGAACTGTGAACACTCTTTTGTTTCGTTTTGTAAATAAATCACAGTTTACTTATTTACTCTCAGAGCAATAAACAAGCGATACTACTTACCCAAATACCTCAAAACTCTGAGAGCAAAACTTAATCTCTAATGTTTAACAATATGGTGCCCGTTTAAAGTATGTTGTATAAATTGATTTAGAATAATATAAGGTACACTTAAGTATAGGTAAGGTTCAGAATTAATCTGCACACGCTACGTAAATCGTTATCGCCTCCATAACAGTGCGTAAATATCACATAAACTTGAGCTGGCGTTAGTAGCGTTAAGAGATATAGGATTGGTTATTTAAAAAAAAAATTGGTTCGGATTATACGATCTTGAAGAACGGACTAACCATTCCAAATGGTAAGCAGGGATTTGAAGGTTCAATTTTCGTACCGTGAAGTATGCGAGGCATTTCGCATTGTTCACATTTATCCAGAAGGGGATGATTTTGGAATGTACACATGTGGCAATTCCATTTCGGGTCTTCTATCTCCACTTGATGTATTTGCCTAGGATTGTGTTGATGTGTTTGCCTCGATTCGACACGTTCCGAAGACCCTAAAGTTAATGGACCACGTTGACCTGTATAAATATTACGATAGAATTCTTCGCTTGTCTCACCTAAAGGAACTGTAATAGCACAACAAAATGGTATTATTAATTGTGCGTTACCGTTATTTGCATACTTACATCTCGATTCTGAGTGTTGGTCTACGTCGTATGTTAGCCGCTCACATTGACCTCTTAAATGCCTAATTTCTTTTTGTAATTGTTTCTCTATTTCGGCGTCCACCTTGCACGTTATCGAATTTGGTGTTTCTAGTGATATTACTTCTTTCTGCATCGCAATTAGACGTCCTTTTTCAGTTATTAATTCTATTCGCAGTCTTTCAATACGAGCCTGCTGCTTGCTTATCACAGGCGCTGTAAAAAGAAGAAGAACAACATCAAACATCTATTGTTACAGGTAATTCGTTAAGGATTTCCACATGGTCGAATCTGATATTTGGAATTGAGTTTTGGGCTTTCAAAGAGTTTATGTGAAAGTAACACTCTTGTTGGCCATACCAAGACATTTGCCAATGCGAGACATGCCCAAGGGCAAAGGAACTCGTACTAGGAAATGAAAAGATTACACAAGAGAAAGTAACAAAGATTCGTCATACCAAAATCCTGGACTTTATTAAAGATACAGGTATTCTCAAAGGGTAGACAATAGTGGGGAGCACAATAGACCAAAAGGTCGCAGTGTGGGAACCACTTGGGACCACCTCTAGCCAGCTTTTGGGGACGGGCACCAGAGGGCCAGATTATACTATTTATTTATACAATTAAAATAAAGGAAAATAATTATCAAAACATTCACATGTCTCTAGAATCTTATACCGGAGGTGGTTATAGTCACCGATTTCACAAGGACCATTGCGGTAAGGTGTATTATAAATCTAAATAAATCATACATGGCTAGATGGCACCACTTACTTTTCGTTAAATGGAAAAACAAAAGAAGGTTTAAGCAGATGTGATAAGGCTTCCATATTCTTTCATTTAACTGACTTCTACTAATAGTTGAGGATCGAATTTAGAATTCAATGTAGGTATATACAGAATAAGTTATAATTAAAAAAGAAAGAGAACCATCCAAACAGAACCATTAAGGTCGGGTACATGGAGATAACAATAAATAGCAACAAATGGATATGACATGAGATGATAAAAAAACTCAAGGAAGTTTCCAATAAAAAAAATGGTAAGAAACTGAGCAAGAGATTAGATCGGACGGAAAAACAAGTGATGAAATTGGAAATAGATATGAACATGAATATAGGAAAAAGAAAGGTAAAAACAGAGTCGAAGTACATAAATCTCGCGGCATTTACTGTAAGAGGGCTGCGAGGCAAAGAAGAAGAACTGGGAACTGGGAGTACTAGAAAGTAAGAGAAATGGGAAAGGTTGTAGTAGAAGGGTAATTATACAGGGTGTCCCATTTTAATCTTACCAGGAGAATTTCTCGAAATGAGGACCCCTGACAAAAAAAGTTGCTAAATAAAAGTTTGATGGTTTGGAGGGGGACGTCCGATTCTGTAACAAATTTCACCCCCCGACACTCAGGGGTGGATGGGGGGGGGGGGGTGACTTACATGGAAACCCCTATTTTTATTGCATATTCAGAAAGCTCATACAAACCTATGACGGTTTTATTTGGAAACTTTTTTTGTCAGATGTACTCATTTCGAGAAATTCCCCTGGTAAGATTAAAATGGGACACCTGGACACCCCGTTTGCAGCGCCACCTGTTGCAAATAAATAAAAAGTTCTCAAATAAAATCTTCATATTTTTTTATGCTCTGTCGGGGGGTGAAATTTGTTACAGAATCGGACGTCCCCCTCCAAACCATCAAACTTTTATTTAGCAACTTTTTATGTCAGGGGTCCTCATTTCGAGAAATTCCGCTGGTAAGATTAAAATGGGACACCCAGTATATACAAGTGAGAGTGACAGTACAGTTCGATGACAAGGTAAGCTTCTAGAATCGGATGATAACTTATGGGCCTAACGAAAATGCAAGGAAAATGACTATAATAATGAGTGATTTAAATGGCTGGATCGTGAATAACAAATGATAAGTGGTGTCAGTGGCGTACCTAGGGGGGTGCGGTGGGTGCGGTCCGCACCGGGCGGCAAGTACCATAAGGGCGGCATCACACACGCCGATATTATCGTTGTCGGTGTCGGTATCGGTATCGTGATGCATCAATACTGTATTGTTTTAAATGGTACTGCTTCACACAGCCAACGATCCGGTAAAAATGTTGGTTGTCGTATCCGACATTATGTGTATGTCGGATGGTTCTGGTGATATCGGTCAGTAAATTATCGTTCGGTTTTAGTACGCAATGCAAACCAAATACACTGATTCATACAGACTAGTCCCAACCACTGAACTCTAATTATACTGGAACGCTCACTGGCCTATCTCTGCCATAAAAACGTCGCGAGCCGAGAGAGATATCGCGCAAGGGTCATTCCTGTCCTTTTCGTAACGCTTTACATATATGCACCGTGAGTGAGAGAGCAGACAGCGTTAAACTAAAAACACACTAACCTAAATGTACTGTCGAGAGAAGGACAGGGATGACCCTTGCGAGCCTTCTCTCTCGCATCGGGCCGGCGGCCTTAGTGAGCGTTCCAGTACAATTAGAGTTCAGTGGTCCCAACACATCGGTATCGTTGTGCTGGCTTTTGCATTTCACTGAATTCAGTGTTGTCTCAGTACAAATGTAATCAACTATGAGTGCTGTTAAATTTAATTGCCTTCTCTTAGTTTCTTCTTTCGTAAATATAATAAATATGGTTCTTTTGTGGTTCTTTTCTTCATGTTCATATTAAGGCACTGGTGATGCTAACAAAGATATAACCGCTGTTCCAATTTCGACATACTGTTTATCGGTGTGTGTGAAAAGCATGTCCTATACCGATACCGACAATACGCAGGCATTTATAAATATAAAATAAAAAATATTTACTGGTAATTATTTTTTGTAACTTAGGTTTTGTCTCATAGGTGGGGAACCTTCGGCCTCCGTAAGTTTCTTGTGACCTTTAAGAAAGATCTTGTATTTTTATAAAGGTTGCCTTTATGCCTCATGCGGCTTCCTTCATTACTGCCTAATTAAAATATTGCATGCAACGGTAAAAAAGTTGCCTACCTATAGTTCATCTTAATTGCAACTATTTATTTATGTTTATTAATTTATAAAAACCACCATTTGATTGACTAGAATGGGCGGCCAATTGGAGACCGCCCCGGGCGGCAAAAATTCTAGGTACGCCACTGAGTGGTGTACCTACATATGAGTAGAGAAGGTTCAAAAACTTTAATCAGATAAAATCAAGACAAAGACTGTCGAGTGGGAAGCAATTAAACAGACAATAGTAAGTACGACCGAAAAGATCTGTGGCATAATAAAAGAAGACAAGATAAAAAGGATATAATGGTAGAGTGACAACATCAAGAAGATAAGCTAAAATAAGACAATAAAATAGAAGGAATACTTGAGTACAGAAGGGGAAGAAGAAAAGAAGATAATAGGGAAGAGCATCTCAATTGATTCAGAAAAACGCTAAGGGACTCCTATATCGAAAATCAAAAAACAATGCTTTAGTGTGAAATTAAGAATTATGGAATGACCAGTAAACTGGCACAAAACTTTCGCATGATTAACAATTAAAAGTTTCTCGTAAAATATTTACTTATTCACAATAATTTCACTGATAAGTTTCTTTTTTTCTTACAGGACACCCTGTATATAACCATAGGCGTAATAACTCAAAAAAATAAAAATATACAGTGTTTCGTCTCGTAATCAGAAAACGATTTGTAATTTTCTCCTGAAATAATATACAGGGTATGACAAATATTTTGTTAATTTCCGACTAGACCTATACTTATTGTTATTATACTCGATTAAAAGTGTCGTATATCCTCTACTTCACTGGAATATTTTATTTCTTCATCTTTGCAACTTCAAAAATTCACCCCCTTCCACTATAGACAATGAAGAAATAAAGTTAGTGTCAATAAGTAAGTATCATTATGATTAATAAAAACTCAAAACCTTTCCCATGAAATTTCTTTAATAATTGGAATTCAATAGATTGATGATTGTGAAGTTAAGAAAACTTGAAGGGTGTGAGACTCCTTCTTTGGCTTAAATTGATATTCTTGAAAGAAAAATTTGTTTAAATACACTACATGTTTCGACAACTGGTTTGGCATCATCAGGTAGATCGTTGATAATTCAATACATTTGATAAAGTTTCTAAGGTGATGAGGGTGAATGAGATGGTAACGAAGCTAAAGATTTAAAAAATTTTCCATTTGAAAATTTAGAATAACAGCAACATCTAGGCAAAGATTGACGAGTCCAATAAATACATTGGTAGAAAAAATTGATTAAATTGGTTTAAATTTATAAAATTAAGGTTCATAGTTGATAAGTAGGAAAGCCCATGGAGAAAAATAGAAAACTAGCGGGTTAACAAATAAGGGGAGAGACAGCCTCCCAGGCGGAAAAGTTAATTGGCAACTTTGAGATTGAGATAAATAATGTGGACGCCACACGCGGTGGCATAGACCGTCTATGGCGGTGGTCACAAACTAACACAAAGAAATTTCATGGGGAAGGTTTTGAGTTTTTATTTATCATAATACCTTGACTACGATTACCCCATTTCGAGAAACTGCAGCCACCTTATGGATCCCATCAATTTAGTGTCAATAGTTTTTCATCAACTATACCTTTCAAAAAATAAAAAAATGCTGGAAGCAGATTTTGAGAAAATCGATTTTGAATTTTTGACGAACTTTGAGCACTAATAAATTGGCTACGATAAATTATTGTTCTTTATCAATTGTAACTAAAAGTTCTGGCCATCCGTTGGCTACAATTTCTAATTTTCAAATTTTAATTCAGTTAAACCATTCTTAAGCTAGAGCCTTTCTACTTTATTTTAAATCTTTAAACCAATTAATATTTCTGTAAGTACATGGTTTTAAAGCTTACATGCAATAAAATCTTATCAAAACAATTTTAAGTGCGGAAAATTAAATACCATGACGTAGTAGATAATATGACCTACGAACTACATTTCATGGTGTAATCCTACCAAACGTTCACAAACAATTTAACCGATAAAAGCCATAACGTTACTTAACATGTTTAATATAAATATGTTGGTTTCTCCCAAGTGGGAGACCTTCTTGGGGAGTTGGTTATGTGGGACAGGTTAATGAAAACACATGTGCTTCATTCTAAACCGACGTTTCGACTGAGAATGAAGCACATGTGTTTTCATTAACCTGTCCCACATAACGAACTCCCCAAGAAGGTCTCCCACTTGGGAGAAACCAACATATTTCAATTAAAAGGAGTACACCCATGTATGTTTAATATAGTAGTCTCAGTGATTCTAGGACCTGAATCTTTCACCACTTCTTCCTGGAAAAGTCAACGTTTCAACAGCCAAAGATGGTTTTTTATTAGTGTTTGTATTCTTAAGGTCATTAACATGAGATTGTTTGTTTCTTTCACACTGAAAATGGAATGTTTTCTAAAATTAATAATATTCTATATAACAATCTTATCTATTTCGATACCACAAGATACTCTGTATCAATTGTGGTCATGTTTTTCCTACCTTTAATTTTCCCTCCTATAAAAATGGGTTTACCCAATTCTTCTCAAAGACGGTGGACCTTGTTTAGGAACTATGACTTTCTTATTTTTACAATTACTCAGCAAGATTGTTTCTAGAAAATTCCCAGTAAGTATAAATTATCTTCAAAACTTAGGTGTAGTTTTTCAGCACCGCCCAACCTTCATGTAACTACTCTTAGGACAATTATTTTTCTCAATTTCGTAAAATTTTGACCTACATTTTTTACATTCTTTTATAGTGATGCAATTACACCTTTCTAATAAGTATGAACCCTATACGTTGGCCACTACAAAGTTATTTGAAAAAAAAAACCACATTTTTTAACGGTCCCCTGTAATAAATTTTGATTTTGATATATCAATTTTAATGCATGCCATTACTTCCTGATACCACATATACATTCCTAGGATCTTTGCCAAGAGTTTTCTTAATATAGCAAAGTTAGTTCCTGTGCTAAAGTGGGTTATGTCACTAATTTAATGTAAATAATTTTGCGAAAGGTAAAAACCGTTGAAAATCATATTATAAACAGTCTAATTTATTATATGTCATATTTGTTCCAAAAACAGCTCAGATGCGAATAAATATGTTAACCTCTAAAATTCCATGTGTTTTTCATTCTTTGTACCTACGAAAAGTTCTTACACTTATTATTTAAATTTTTTTTAATTATCGTGATAGTTATTGTTAGCTATTATTATAGTAAATACGATGCTCGCGGAAAATAACATATTGACAAAGGTCAGGAATATGACAACATCAAGTAATAGTGTTCTAAAGTCCTTACAAGCGAAAATAATGCTACAATTCTTGGTGATCGGGAAGGCGAGGAAGAAGAGAATATGGTACAATGCGAACCACACTGATTGAAATTAATTTTCCACGACAGGAAAATTGAAATACATAAACAGTACCCAAATAATCATCAATTTAATGTCTGGCCTTGATAAGTATGTCTGACTATATAAATCAGTCCAGAATCGATATGTCAGACCAGAAAATTTCTTTTTTATAAGGTCGTGTGAATAGTTAGGTTCTCTGAAAACTGTAAAGACAAGCTCGAAAAGCAGAAAACTCAGCTGGCCAAACGGAAAAATCAAATCGCAGCCGACAGGGACATTTATGAGACAAGCCTAAGAAAATATAAGAAGGATATTAGGATGCTACAGAGACGGGTACGGCAAAGCAGTAGTGGCTCGATAAAGTCCCCCTCTTCTGTGTCCCGTCTAAATAAAATACTAATAGTACAGTCAAATATTAAGTCAATATTTTCTCTAGAAAAAAATTCATTTCCATTAAGTTGGACTCCCCACCAACAGAAAAAAAATTCCGACTACTTACTTAAAAAAATTAGTGCTAATTATGTGCTAATTTGTTACCGTATTCAAAATTTTGTTGCTCAAGAAAAACAGCAGTAAATAAGAAATGAAGTGAGTGGGGCCAGTTTAACGTAAAGCTGCCCCCCCCCCCCCCCAAAGCTTATTGTGCGTACAAGAAAACGAATGAATGTCAGGCGGGAATTTGTTGCTAATTTGTTGCTGTAAAATAGCAATAAATAATTTGCAAAAAAAGTTATGTAGGTATCCTTTTACAAATGAAAACGATTAATTGTAAAAGACAAACAAACACCACACATGATTTGAGTTTCACTAAAAAAGGATAGCGATAGAAAATTAGTTATTAAAACATCAATCAGTTTAAGAAAATCTAAATTAAAATTATTAGGCATACCTAGTACCTACCCTGTATCCACTTCGCTAAAATAACCACGATGCGTTTGCCTCGGTTTGCCTCCCCGACGCGACGCAAGTAAGTCACATTGCCTTTATTTATTTGCATTTACAACTTCTTGCTAAAATAGTTATTACGTAAAATTGATCATCACATTACAATTAACAATAATTTACAGATTAATACGTTTGTTACTAAGAAAATGAAGGAGAATCGATACGCGGGACTTTTCGTTGTTTTAATTTGCATAAACAATTTGTTGCTCAAATAGTTATTGCGTAAAATTGTTCTTCGCACTATACTTAACGATAATTTATACATAATGAAATTTGTTGCTAATTATAAACAATAAAAAACGACGGAGAATCGATGTGCTCTCATAGGAGACTTTTCTTTGTTTTAATTTGCATAAACAATTTGTTGCTCAAATAGTTACTACGTAAAATTGTTCTTCGCACTATACTTAACGATAATTTATACATAATGGAATTTGTTGCTAATTATAAACAATAAAAAACGACGGAGAATCGATGTGCTCTCATACGGGACTTATCGTTGTTTTAATTTGCATAAACAATTTGTTGCTCAAATAGTTACTACGTAAAATTGTTCTTCGCATTATATCTAACGATAATTTATACGTAATGAAATTTGTTGCTAATTATAAACAATAAAAATTAAAAAATTTTTTTGTTGTACTGGTGTAAGTAAGTAGGAATATTTGGTAGAAGAGAAGTACCAGTATTTTTTTTTTGTTTTTATTAGGAAGACTAATCCATTGTCAGTTTACATAAAAATTAACGTTTCACTGAATCGATGTCAGCTTCATCAGAATGTTTTTGTAATGTAAAAAAAAACAAAAACATTCTGATGAAGCTGACATCGATTCAGTGAAACGTTAATTTTTATGTAAACTGACAATGGATTAGTCTTCCTAATAAAAACAAAAAAAAAATACTGGTACTTCTCTTCTACCAAATAATAAACAATAAAAAACGACGGAGAATCGATGTGCTCTCATACGGGATTTTTCGTTGTTTTAATTTGCATAAACAATTTGTTGCTCAAATAGTTACTACGTAAAATTGTTTTTCGCGCTATACTTAACGATAATTTATACATAATGAAATTTGTTGCTAATTATAAACAATAAAAAACGACGGAACATCTAAGTGCTCTCATACGGGACTTTTCGTTGTTTATAATTAGCAACAAATTTCTATATATAGTATTTTCGCTGTAGCTTTGCGGTTAAGTGATTAGCGCTTAATTTCAGAAATCACATACTCTTATAGTGTTGTCCTCTTCTAACATATATATACAATATATTATATAATCATAATTTAATATATAATATATATGTAATTTAATACATATAGAAAATTTACACCGCGGCCGGGATTCGAACCCGGGCCTCCACCTCGCTAGGGTGATGCTCTAGCAACTGAGCTACCTCGGAATATTGGGCATGTCTAATCGCCTCGAGCAATAAACAGGTAAACAACACCATTAAGTATTGTTTGGTGACAATGGAATAATGAGCTCTGTTTTGTTCAAATGTAAACTTTTAAATAAAAAGTCGGGGGTTCTAAACCATTTATTTTTTATAATTGATTCATTATATTGATATCTCCTCATTATGTAGAAATTTTAAGTACCACTGACTTTCACAAATATTGAACCATACAGTTTGCAAGTGGGAATCCCTAATCACTTAACCGCAAAGCTACAGCGAAAATACTATATAAATTATCGTTAAGTATAGTGCGAACTGCGAAGAACAATTTTACGCAATAACTATTTGAGCAACAACTTGTTTATGCAAATTAAAACAACGAAAAGTCCCGCGTGATAGTACAGTCAATCTGTCGTAAAAAACAGAGTTTGAATGAAAAAACTGCCCCAAGGGTAAAAGTTGTTTTAATCGTTGAAGAATGACGTACTTAAGCTGCCTTCGCGATGGGCATGTGCTACCTTGGCGCGTTTTTTTGAAAACTCAAAAAAAGTGCCAAAAAAATTTTGAAATGCATTTTTCTCGAAATGTATGCATTTCACAGAAAAATCGATTGATGACAAAATGTAGAGGACGTTGAGATCTACAATTAATGTCATTGGGGCAATGCTGTACAGCAAGAAATGCACACGGTAGGTAGCGCTGAAGTTCCAAAAAAAGTGTTTTTCCACTTTTTCGCCATGTAAATATTATTTTAATGCAAAAATTTAAATGGAAAAGTTGTTCCTTTTAATTTTATGAACAACTTTTATTTAATCAATTTTTTTATACAACTTACCGTTTAAAAGCTGCAGCTCGCAGAAGTATGAAAATTCCAATAATACGGTTGCACGCAATATGAGTACACATCTGAGGTGCACGTTTTAATGAAGATTCAATTATTAATATTATTCATAACATTGTAACCATTTTAATTGGTTATTAACATGTAGTATAAAAAATTACCATTAGCAGCACAGTGCTGTATACGAAGCGCTATATTGCACTATAACTTTTAAATGGTAACTTGTATAAAAAAATTGTTTAAATAAAAGTTGTTCGTAAAATTAAAAGGAACAACTTTTCTATTTAAATTTTTGCATTAAAAAAATATTTACATGGCGAAAAAGTGGAAAAACACTTTTTTTGGAACTTCAGCGCCACCTACCGTGTGCATTTCTTGCTGTACAGCATTGCCCCAATGACATTAATTGTAGATCTCAACGTCCTCTACATTTTGTCATCCATCGATTTTTCTGTGAAATGCATACATTTCGAGAAAAATGCATTTCAAAATTTTTTTGGCACTTTTTTTGAGTTTTCAAAAAGACGCGCCAAGGTAGCACATGCCCATCGCGAAGGCAGCTTAAGTACGTCATTCTTCAACGATTAAAACAACTTTTACCCTTGGGGCAGTTTTTTCATCACTCCATCGACAGATTGACTGTACTATGAGGGCGTATCGATTCTCCTTCATTTTCCTAGTAACAAACGCGTTAATCTGTAAATCATTGTTAATTGTAATGTGATGATCAATTTTACATGATAACTATTTTAGCAAGAAATTGTAAATGCAAATAAATAAAGGCAATGTGACTTACTTGCGTCGCGTCGGGGCGGCAAACGCATCGTGGTTATTTTAGCGAAGTGGGTACAGGGTAGGTACTAGCCGAGCCTTCTTTATAAGGTATATAAACAAGGGTACTAGGTATGCCTAATAATTTTAATTTAGATTTTCTTAAACTGATTGATGTTTTAATAACTAATTTTCTATCGCTATTCTTTTTTAGCGAAACTCAAATCATGTATGGTGTTTGTCTTTTACAATTAATCGTTTTCATTTGTAAAAGGATACCTACATAACTTTTTTTGCAAATTAGTTATTGCTATTTTACAGCAACAAATTAGCAACAAATTCCCGCCTGACATTCATTCGTTTTCTTGTACGCAATAAGCTTTTTTTGTGGGGGGGGGGGGGCAGCTTTACGTTAAACTGGCCCCACCCACTTCATTTCTTATTTACTGCTGTTTTTCTTCAGCAACAAAATTTTGAATACGGTAACGAATTAGCACATAATTAGCACTAATTGTTTTAAGTAGTCGGAATTTTTTTTCTGTTGGTGGGGGGTCCAACTTAATGGACATAAAAATTCCAGGTTATAATGAAAGTACAAAAAGCCCACCCTCCGTATCGTGTTCGCTACGAAAATTACCGTTGCAAAAAATAGGTTTTTCTTCAATAACTCAAAAAATATCACTTTTAGGGGAAAACGTGAAGATAGGAATGTTGTAGAGAATGTAATTTTACGCAAAAAAGGTCGTAACAAAAATTTTGTACGAGCACTTGTACTCGAGTTAGATTTTTTTAAGCAAGGACCATTTTTTCAGAAATGAGAAAGTCTCGAGCGCGTCGTGCATTTTTTGTCGATAACTCTAAAACGCGCCGCGTAGGATTAGAAAATGATTCAAATGAAAGTTGTAGACAATTTAATACGTGATGCTCTGCGCCCCCCCCCCCCCCCCCCTGAAATTTCCTTAAGTTCGATCGATAGAACACAAATATTAAACTTTAATGTTGTAGGAAAATCACTTACTCATTCCCACGGTATAACCGTAATTTTTTTTATTAACAAAATTTAATACATTATAATTTTCTGTTTTTTTATATTTTGAAATGTTATTTTTTAGAATTTTTTTCGTTTGTTTTTCATCTTGTTCGTTTGTTTTTTAAAATTTATTGTATGGTTTTTACAATAAACATTAACAATTAAAGCATGTGTTTACTTAGGAATAGCAATGAAGGGGGCTCCTAAATCTCCAGCGCCCAGGGTCCGAAGTTAGGTTAAGCCGACGCTGGTTATGTGTACTCACTAGGGAAGTCTACCCAACTAGCTCTGCACTCTCTGATGTCTCTCAGCCATCCAAAAGTCGAAAAAGTTAAAAAATTGTTTAAAAAAAAATAGAAAACTGCATGTAGAAGACAAATACCAAATGAATTACTAAACAAGTTCAAAAGGTGGTAATTCGTATAGAATTCTAATTTCAAGATATTCAAACGTTCCTATACTTTTTGGACACAAAAAAATTACCTACTCATATCTTAATATCGAAATTTTGATCTTAACTACCTCTTCACGGCGAACGGGTGATCAGATCAAAAAATCTACCAGAGATTTGGAATCAGAAAAGAATTTCCTACAAGATGACACTACTTCCAGCTTTCTAAACCCTGTAACATCGTGCAACGCACAGACACACAGACATCCGGACGAACGGATACGAAACCCTTACAAAAATCAAATCACTTTATACGGAATACTGTGGCGGTTAATAAAATTAATAATCTATTATTAACACCCCAACTGTGTATATGTATACAGTATAACAGGTGTTGATCTTGTCTTGTGCAAATTCGAATTCAACATTTAATTCTTCATTTTCCACATTACGTTACGTTAAAATAATAGATACTCTTGTTTTTGGTTTTTAACTTGTGGTTGTTATTTTTGTATCCGTGATTATTTTAATGGTAAAATTACATAAAATAAAGTATTCATTGTAAAACGTTTAAGTGTAGGTAGGTAGGTACCAACAGTGGTGACCCCGACTCGCAGACAAGATGTCAGAAGAACCAAAGGAGATCAGTAGAGTCAAACTGCCACCTTTTTGAAGGATGAATCCAATGGTCACGTAGAGTCACAATTCATCATAGCAAATACCACCGCCACCGCAGAAGTAACGAAATGTCACTACAATATGTAATCACAGCAATCGACTCCAACATCTTACTCGAGGTGAGTGACATTATTCTAAAACCTTCTACTGTAGACGTTTACCTTGTTACGCGCCGCGTTAGATTTCCCCTAATTCCTAATAAATTACTGTTTTTCCCCTTTTACTAATAATTAAGATTCCAATTTGGTTTCCATCGTTTCCCCGATATTTTATTTGCGAATTTAACTCTATTCAATTGCTTTATAACATTTTGATTGACACTAAGGTAATTTAGATGCAGTATTTTTTTGTACCACAGAATTTATGATTTATTTTATAGCCAACAACCTATTTTATAGAATTTGTAATTTTGTTAGCATTTTATTTGAATTTATCATTATAACCACGTTAAATCTACATCTCTCTCTAATTATTTCTCTAGAATCCCATTCTCTTTTAGCATTAACATCGCTGATACTAAAGCTGTTAATACCTTCGTAATTCCGATTAGCAGCCCTCATTTCTTGAAGAATTACGTGGCGCCCTTTGGCTTTACTTAACTTTAGCTATCGTGACAGCTTAATTTTAACGCTTGCTGCTCATCGTAACTGATCTACTCCACTTTGCCTACTAGAACTGAGCTATCGATGCCATTGCATTTTTAAATTTAGTTACCGATTAATTCTTACCGTAACTATAAAGAATCAACTTATCTCGCGTTTTACGAAATCACAAGAAAGAATAGAACTAACAAGTTACCGCACGATTTAGAACTTGGGAGATAAATGACCTTCACAACTGTTAAGAGAAATGTCTGACACAAAACAAGATCAGCGAGTCATTACTAAAAACTTTACCTATGGTTACAAAGGCTACCTAAGAACATCAAAACCATCCTGATCGTTAGTGAAGACACAATGGCCGGCCGACAAAATTATGGATGTAGTTGCAACTCCACTAGAACAAAAATCAGAAACTTTCAGCACAAATTGAAGCATTAAAAGGAAATAGGGTTGACAGAATTCAATTGACAGAATATGGGTAGAGTATCTATACAAACTTTCGAATGCAAACTTCTTCAAAATAAACCAATCATTGGAGCAGATTTTTGCAACATTTTAATTGAATTGTAGATTTTAATAGACGATGTCTACAGGTTACAGAGGTTTTTATTGGCTCAAGTTCGAAACAAAAATAGACTCACATTAACGTCAAATAAACAAAAGGAGTTCAGACTCTTTAAAAAATGCATAAAATTCAACAGGATACTGCAACTACTTCCTTTACAGGTCTGTAGAAAGCATAAGATCGCATATACAGGGAGGTCCAGTTAGTTAATAACAGCGGGACATCGCCAAGTGATAGGAAATGTTAAAATAGTGGCAATTTTTCATATAAACTTAAATTCTAGAAAGCTTTGTTCTCGATATGTAGGATGTTGAAAATTTGGGAAAATATACAGGGTGTATCATTATTATTAATAATGGGAAATATTTAAACTGGAGAGTCCTGGATTCAAAATATTAAGATTTAACCCAAATCACCTAGATAAAATGTTGCTCCTTACTAAGTTACAGGGTGTTTTATTTAAAAAGTGAAAAGTATTTTTGCCCAGTACCTTAAAACTAATTGGCTAGTAAAAATCAATAACTAACAGCAATGGCAGCATCGTACTAGACCGAAACAATGAATTCAGACCACAGCCAACTACCCAAAATCTGAATTTTGAATATATCGTACGCACTTCGAAAGAATATTTATCTAAATCATATGCAGAAATGATTCAATTGGAATTTATCTGATTGATAGCAAAAACGGACAAAGCCTTATTGATAATTACGTAATAGTAAAACTGTTTGTAATTAAATATAAACTTTCATTTGCATAACAAATGGAATCCTATATGAACCAAGAACCGTAGGATAAGTATACATTACAATATTGTATCAATGATCAATAAACAATTGTGCAGCTTTAAATGTCTCGAAAAATAATGACTTTATCGTTTCGAAAGAAGAGTATGTTGTTTACACAAAAAGTATTGAAGAATAGAAAAATTGTAAGATAAAATGACAATTCCGCCAGTGGCGTAGAATTTAGGGAGGATGAAACTCTCACTTACCCCTCTCATACGCCGCTTGTAGTAGCCAGCAACGTTTAATTAACATAATTTAGTATGGTTTATAGTACATACACTTCCTGCTAAATATGATAGGGATACGTCAAATAGTTTTAAAGTACTGGGCAAAATTACTTTTGCAATTTTTAAATAAAACACCCTGTAACACTCAATAATGAGCCACATTTTATATTTTATTTAAATATTATATTATATATTTTATATAAATATCGGATTTCATTATGTCGAGCCTTTTGCTTTTTGAATAAATGGTGGAGTTGGTTGTAAAAACTATGTACTTTATTTAGATTTTTGTATTATGTATGGACATTTTTTGGCATGTTTTACCAAGTATGGAAGAGAAATGTATTCTATACTTTCAAGGAGGTAAATTTTGTTGATAGCTTTTTCGTTTTGTTAAAGAATCTGTTTTGATTATAATTAGAATTGATTTTTTCCTAACCTACTTTGTGAAAATCCATAATTAATTGTAATTATAATTAGTGGAATTATTTATTATTACAATAGATTATAATTAGGTGAAATTTCATTAATAATTTCAATTTTTCCGAATGGTTGCTGGGAAAAGACAGAGAAAGGAGTCGAACATTTTGCAAAACATCAGAGAAGGTTAAAACTTAACAAGGAAGAAGGAAAAACTTTACGTAATACAACCTTTTAAATTAAAAGTGACTGAAATATGTACTTTCAATTTCGATGTTATGAAGCGACCGCACATATTTTACGGCGAATGGTTCAACCGCAATTTTTTTTTTCGGATGCCGCCTCGTAATGATGTTACCACTAATAAACTTCTAAAAATAAATGTCAGAAAAGAATTGTATTTTTATAGCATAATATTTAGTGGCCTTGTCGATGTGAAAATAACGCAGTGCAAGTTGCGTGGGTGAACTTCTGGATATAAATAATTGAGTGGGCTTGTTATGTGCGGCGAACACCTGATGGTCTTTAACTACTGTTTTGATGCACATACATCGTATACCTCTACATTCTTGGAAGGAATTCCTCAATGAACGGAATTTTGTTTTGCATTTTAATTTTTTACAACAGTAAACAATTAACGGTGCTTTTATTTACGCGACCGTCGATATTCGGTAATAAAATGCACGCGCGTTAAATAAAAATAACGAAACGGTCTCAAATGATTTGTTTTGGCACACAAATTTATAATTTGGGTTTGCCAGAGGAAATGTCTTTCTGTATTATTAATAAAATTAATTGCCGCTCTTATGATTTTAACGCACCTGCAATTTTACCTTTTTTTTTATTTATAATTATCGCGAGCGCGAGCGAAAAAAAATTAGTAAGTTATTCATGGTTGGCTTACATTTTGCAGAGTTGTATTAGTCATACGAGGTGCATTAGCATTATTTTGTTTTTCCGCCTCCATTACATTACTCATCGTTTCCCCCCACGATTGTAAATCGAGAACGGTACTTATATTTTTTTTATTTCACAAAATATATTTTCAGAATTCTGTTTTAAAAACAGATTTTTACGCTTACAGTATGTATCTATTTTTGAAATCCTTTGTGGATTTATGAATAATTCAAAACCTCGATATTTTGTAATATCTAGTGAGGCTACTTTTACCAAAAATTGTCGAACATTATATAGTAAATAATATGTTTATTGTTAGTGATATCAATTCTTTTTTTTTAATTTTTACAAATTTTGTTATACCTACCCATACCATTAGGTATAGGTACCAAATTATATTTATAAAGGGTTGGCGTGCGTGGATGGAAAACTAATGTGAAATCGTTGACGTTACAAAACGTATACTAATTTATATAAACAATCGTTAAATAATTGAATTGTCCATAATTATCTATGAACACATCATTGTGTATATAGTGCACTTGGTATTGAGCCGAAGTAATAAATCAGCCTGTCAGGCAGATTTCAGTGTAGTAGATGAGAAAACTATATATTGTAAATAAATTCCGAGATAAATTCTAATTTATTGAGTAATTGTATGGAGTGTTATTGATCAATGATCACTCTTTTTACCCACTTTCGACGCCTATGGACCCTTTGTCGAAGTATTTAGCTGGGAGCTTAATGAGGGTTTCCTATTGTCAACGCGGTCATTTTTAAAGGGTTTTCTATTGTTTAGTGGTCTTAGTACGAAAGAAGCGTCATTTTTATTTTATGTTTCCGATATTTGCAAAACTTATTATTGAAAACTGATGTGCCGCTCGTATAGCAAAAATACCATACTATACTTGAAGTGGTTGATTTATTACTTCGGCTCAATACCAAATGCACTATAGTTGCATTCATGATAAATGCGGTAGCAAATTTGGGAGATAAATTAATTCCTTTTTATTCAAGCGGTTCCTGCTATCCCAAAATCTGACCTGGCCTCATTCATGGATTCGCCTAGTGGTTTCGATGAACACTGTAATATTTGTTTAGAGAAGTTTCAATTTTTTGTACCTATACAGGGTCTAATCATGTCTTAAATTTATAAGTTTTCCCGTAAGTATTTTTGAATCTCTGGTTATGCTCAAAGTTTGTTAACCTTACTTTTTACAGCATGGCTTAAGGTTAAGCTTTGTTTTTCTGTGGCTTGATGCTTGTTCCAATTTTACATTAATTATGTCCCAACTTCGTCGTGGTGAATGACGGATTATAGTCATTGCACCCCCTGACGTTTTATTACCGTTTAATACTACATCTATTTTTATATCACAACTAATTTGTTGTTTTTACCTCGTTACGATAACTAATTTGTAAGTAATCAATTTATGCTATTAGTTTTTATTATTACATTTAATTATAGATAAGCCTGAAGATGATAAAATGTTAATTTATCGAAACATGTCGCTGTTTGTTATCAACTTATTGTAATCTATCAACTATCAACATTAATATCAACGTTAATAAACTTATACATTAGGGTGCATCGAAAAACCACTTTTTTCGATTTCACTATTCCAATAGTGATTTTTTTTTGTGGTTTGGTGTCAAAGTAACGTAAAAAAAAATTGAGGTTGATAGGTCAAGTCGTTCAGGTGCCGACTTGACCCTAAAGTTTTTAAAAATGACGTTTTTTGAAGATTTTTAAAAAATGATCTCCGAGCTGATTCACACTTGCCAATAGGGGTTTTCTGTTTCCAAATGACACTGACATAGCGACAAAAAAAATTGACGGTGATCGGATGTGCCCTTCAGGTGCCGACTTCACACTAATTTTTTCGTCAAAATTGCGAAAATTGAGATTTTTTCGTATTTTTGCAATAAATTGCTAAACACCACCCCTGGATTGTTTTGACAGTGCAGGCCTTTTAAAATAACTCAAACCTAAGTCTAAAACACTCTGATGTAGTTATTTCGTCTGTATTACTCCTGGTTACATGTCAAGAGCCTTCAAACACAAGCAAAGCATTCATATAAGGAACCGAAGTGCAACTTTTTTTAGACTGTAGAGAACGGATTTATAGGTGACTCAACATTGTTTTGTTAGGCAGTTTCCCAATGTTCTTTACGCATTTCTGAGTCCGAGACTCAGAAATGCGTAAAGAACATTGGGAAACTGCCTAACAAAACAATGTTGCGTTTGAAGGCTCATGACATGTAACCAGGAGTAATACAGACGAAATAACTACATCAGAGTGTTTTAGACTTAGGTTTGAGTTATTTTAAAAGCCCTGCACTGTCAAAACAACCCAGGGGTGGTGTTTAGCAATTTATTGCAAAAATACGAAAAAATCTCAATTTTCGCAATTTTGACGAAAAACTTAGTGTGAAGTCGTCACCTGAAGGGCACATCCGATCACCGTCAATTTTTTTTGTCGCTATGTCAGTGTCATTTGGAAACAGAAAACCCCTATTGGCAAGTGTGAATCAGCTCGGAGATCATTTTTTAAAAATCTTCAAAAAACGTCATTTTTTAAAACTGTAGGGTCAAGTCGGCACCTGAAGGACTTGACCTATCAACCTCAATTTTTTTTTACGTTACTTTGACACCAAACCACAAAAAAAAATCACTATTGGAATAGTGAAATCGAAAAAAGTGTTTTTTCGATGCACCCTATTATACATGGGGTATGGTTGTGTGATTTTCTCCTAATTGGAATTGTTATAATCACCCCATTTCGAGTTCTACCAATCAACATCCATACATGGACCAAGTCAACTTCCTATACAGGGTGGTGACAATATCCAAATATCAACTTTACTACCAGACGAAATAATAGAGGAATTTGAACGACAGCCAAGACGATTGGATTTTGTATTGTAATAATATTTATTTTAAAACTTTCTGTAAAACAAATGTTTATTAAAATTTGTAGATCACATCGCACTTTTTATATCCCCTCCCAAGGCTATAGTCTGCGTACGCCACTGTACTATGCGATCTACCATATTGCTGGCGAATATTAAAGCTATGTATATTACAAATGAAACGAGAATCCCAAAAATGTATTTAACAAAAACAATTAACACATACTTATGCAGTATCAAGGTTTATGCAGGGCGTAGGATGTAGGATGTAAAAATCTATTTGCTTCCATATGTGAAACACCGATGCACCGATCCAACTGGCAGGAAGTTTAAGATTAGATTTGCTGAACATTTTTCGTGCATTAAAAATAATGACATTTCTGCTAAATCATCCTTTACTAATCAGTAATCATATCCTAGACCGTGGTCATTCTTTCGACCCTAATACCAATTATGACATCCTACATGTGTGTGATAAAAGGTACGAGGCTTAACCTTCTGGAAACTTATGAAATTATCAATTCCTTTAATCTTAATCCGTCTTTATCTCTCAATGAAGTCCTCAATATCAATAATAATTTACTTATGTTCTATACTTAGCCCCCTGATACTTTTGGTTTGGCCCTGGTATCTTGTTTCTTTGTATTTTCATTTTCACTTCGGTTATAGTTTTCTGTTTGTCCCACCTCCCTCCCATATTCTTTGCCCATTTCGAGGTTCCTTGACCTTGGTTTAATACTTTCTTCATTCAATTTCCCGTATGATCCTTTGGCGCTATATCGTTTTCCTAACCTGCCTTTTTCAGCATGGTTCTTTAAATTTTAATTTTAATCGGCCCGTTTATAGATTCGTTAATATGCAGCTTGTAAGTTGGCTATTAATGGTTACCTATTAATAATTTTTGGGTTTTAGTGATGCTGTGTTGATCAATAATGAATTTCATGTAATTTCGTCATTTGCCCCATTTCATACCTCTTAACATTTCAACTTTAATATTATCAATCAATCCTAGTATGTATTGTATTACGTTAGTTTTAGGCCCACAGACTTAATTTTTAGCCTGATGATGACCTTTCGGTCGAAACATGTAGTTGCTATGTAATTTGAATATTTGATCCTTGTATTCGTTAAATTTGTACATTTAATCAACCTTTAATTTAATTTTATACGTCGAATAGAATATGTTGTCTCAAAAAATTAACAGCTCTCTCTCTTCCGAAGACATCACGTTCAAGTAGAATTCACGAAGTATCATTTTAACTGACAGCGATACGAACAACAAACAATGAACTTATGAACTAATATAGGTATAGGAAGTAGAGTCCATTAGCTGGAAAATAAAAAGTAAATCCATTTGAAAATTGAAAGTGAAAGTATGTATAACAGCCTTTTGCATTATTTTAATTATTTTGCAATATCTGCAGAATATATAACAGCGTAGACCGTGTACCACATCTCATTAGCAGCGTATAGAACGCTAACACCAAGGTAGACCGCTTACTAAACCGGCACCAAGAACATTTATGGACAAGTATAGAACTTGTGATATAAAAACATGGTATGCCGAATTAACATTTGCGATGCGCTGCTGACGCCATTTCTGAAACGTATCATAACCGGTGATGAAAAACAGGTCACGTGAGTCAATCGGAAGCGTCAAAGATCGTGGACAAGGGATGGTGAGGCGGCACAAGCGTTCGCGAAGCCAGGATTGATGCCGAACAAAGTGACGCGTATGTGATGTGTGGTAGGACTGGAAGGGAATCGTGCACCATGAGGACAACTTTTGGAGAGATTGCGTCAGGCAATTGAAAGAAAACGCCCCCAATTGAATAATAGGAAAGGTGTTGTCTTCCATCCATGACAACGCCCGACCACACACTTCTTTGATGGCCCGTCAAAAATTGCGAGAGCTTGGTTGGGAGGTTTTGATGCATCAACTGTGTAGTCCCCAGACATTGCGCCCTCTGACTATCACTTGTTCCGGTATCTGCAGAACTCTCTCAATACTTAAGCTGGTTTTAAAAGAAGCCTGTCAAAACCACTTGATTCGGTTTTTCAACCACCTAAGTGGCATCAAGCGAGCATCAAGGCTCTACCCGAAAAAAGGTGAATCATTGTCGATAATAATGGGGCATGTTTTGGGGCGTTCAAGGTATTTTTGTGGTTAATTTTTTAAGGGAAATGCTCGAAAGTCTCGAACAGTTACGGAAGGAAATCCCCCAAGCGAAAAGCCTAACAAAATATAATTGATTTTAAATGTTGATTAACGATATGACGTAATGGCGAATCAACAAGGTCAATTTATTCATTCATTAAAGATTGTACTCCGTGCACATGGCTATACGTATTTATGGATTTCAAAACATTCGAAAACATATACATACCTTCGAATATATAACAAAAGGAAGGAATATCCCTATAGTTTAGTAGACGGTACAATGTAACGGAAGTTACGCAGGCTTTACGTCACAGTGACGTAACAGTAAACCATTTATGATTGGTCAAACGGGTGTAGCGTGCAGTTTGTCGATTTAAAAGTATAAAATTACCAGTAGCGTAGAATTCATTATACGGTTAAGAACATAGAGAATGTGCAAAAAATTAGAAATATGCATACCAAATTAATTATGTTTAAAGGGCAATAAAATTTAAAAAAAATTTATGCATTTTATTTTGTTTACAGCAGGCGCGTAAACATACAAATGTTGGATTTACGACCCTGCTTAACAGTACACCAATGACTCGACGGAATACGTCACAGTAGGTAGCCATATTGGTAAACCATTAATGTTACTCATTTTGCCTTATACATGTTCCTTCCTTTTGTTATATGTTCGAAGATACATACTTAGGTAATTGAATTTTACATTGCAAAAATGTAAAAATTTGATGTTATTATGTAAACTCATAGTATGTTTGTGTTCTAGTACTTAAATACTTGGCGTAGTTTGACCTATGTATTACCGAAGTTAAAATTCACAGCTCATGTCTTAAAATTAATTCAAATATTATCAGTATCATCTATGTAGGTAATATGTAATCGTTTATATGTACTTTATAAAGACATTGATTTCAATGTAATTTGATTACCTATTATACCTACTTTTGTAATGTAAGTACCTATTAGGTATCAATTTTATTTGTTTTAAAACACGTTGGGATATTTTTAAAATAAAGAATTTAGGGAACTTATTATTATTATTACTTAATTCGTTTACGATGTAAATAACATTTAAAATTGCATGTTTTTAACTAGGTATATGGTATTTAATTATTGTTTGTTTCGTTGATTACCGTATTATTCTTAAAATTCGTTGTACGTTTTAATATGTAATTTAAATAATTATAAGACGTATAGATAATAAGATTATTTCTAACCAATTTTTTTCTAAAATGAGTGGCATTTTCTAATAAACATTTTTATTTCCTATAAGTAAAATAATCTGACATGTAAGTTCAAGGCTAATTGAAAACCATCGCTATACAAGGTAAGTTAGTAGGTACCTAGAAAAAGGTACGGTTAAGTGGCGGAAGACTCACTTCGATTTAGTAATAAGATCGAAAACGTTGATTCCAATCACGAATGTGAAATAAAATGGTGCTTGAGTGGAAAGTAATAACCCCAAAAAATTCCTCATGGCTCATTATTTCCTGCACTAAAAAACAACTTTTACAAAAAAAATAACATATTACCGGTGTCAGTGTTGTAATTATAGAGCACCTATAAAAAGGATACATATTACATACCGTGTAAAACCCTTATGTGTTGATGAAAACTTACAACACTAAATATGTATATGTTTCCATTGAGAAAACAAGGAGAAAAACTATACGGCTCTGAATCCAACTAACCACGCAAATATCAAAAACCTTAGTTATAACCTCGATTGCGCTAAAAAAATTAAGAAAGTTTATTTTGTCATTTTAAACAATTTCAAAGGTTTGGGCCATTGAAAAGGAAACACGCCTGTTTTGGGACACTTAGACCAGTTTCTTAAAAAAAAGCTCGGACACGTCGATTTTTTATGTTTGGGGGACAACTTTTGATGTCAAATTTGACTTTGTCAGGTAAACCCCCTATCCCTAGCAACCCCTAACTCAAGAATTTAAATAGGGAAAGGGAGTCGAGCGACCCCTCATTTGAAGCGCGTTTTAATTCTCTATTCGACAGTATGAATGAAAATTAGTTTTATTCAATTTTTTTTCGCCCCCATGAAAAGCACCCTCCAGATTAACTAAGGTGGGGATGTTGTTTAGGAAAAATCCTGAAACACGCCACCTTTGACCTTTTGAACGGCACATTTTGATGTCAAATTTGACTTTGTCAGGTCAACCCCCTAGCCCCAGCAACCCCTAACTCAAGAATTTAAATAGGGAAAGGGTGTCGAGCGACCCCTCATTTGAAGCGTCTTTTAATTCTCTATTCGACAGTATGACCGTTTTTTTTCGCCCCCATGGCATCCTCTAGAAATCTAGATTAACTAAGGTGGGGGCGTTGTTTAGGAAAAATCCTGAAACACGCCACCTTTGACCTTTTGAACGGCACATCTGAGTGAAAACAGAAAGAAAATACTGTGCGTAGTAACAAACTACTCGGAACTACTATAGGTGGGGAACGTTAGGTATAATGGTTCGTAATCTCAAAAAGGGGGTTAAAGGTAAATAACAGAGAAAAACTCAAAACCTCCCCTTAAAAATAGTATATTGAGATGAAAATGATGTGGGTGAAGGATGAAGTTGTTTTCTATATATAAAAGTACCGAAGTACTAAAACTAACGCAGATGCAAACGCCAGGATAAAATGTTGAAGTAAGTGGACGCGGACACAGCTTATCCAATGACAGCTGCTAGTCACAGTAGGCTACGAGTATTTTTATATATATAAGAAAAAATTACCTCGTCGCCCACATCATTTTCACCTCAATATACTGTTTTTAAAGGGGAGGTTTTGAGTTTTTCTCTGTTATTTATAGATGGGAAAGCGTTTCTAACGAAACTGTTATATCATATACATTATGTAAGATTCTTAAGAAATTGAGGTGATATTAAAATGATCTTTTGAAAGGCCGTCTTGAACAACCATTAAATAACAATGGAAGGCTGGTATCAAAAGCAAAAATATATGATCAAATAGAGATTCACCAGACCTTCATCTAAATGAGGTATGTATGACTTGATACCCAAATCCACTTGAAAAAATGTAAAGAGTAGCTCAAGTAGGGAGGGGGGTTAGTGCCCCCTTCAAGTTAAAAGTTCACGTGTTTCAACATTTCTTTCTAACACGAAACACGGCCTCGAACACGGCGCATTTCTGAAATATTAAGAGTGGGTCCGTTTCAAATGAAAACAGCGTATAATAAATATGTACCTAATGGCATAAGTTACTTATCTAAAATTATCTATATGTACCTATTATCTAGATTATTTCGATGAAATTTCATCTCCTATCTACTATAATTATGTATATGAAGATAACAAAATATCCAGTTATCTCTTGATCTTTATATTTATCTTTCAGTGTCCAAAGAAAAAAAAATATGCCAGATAGCAGATACCATAAATAAATATAGGTAATATAGTTATCCCGATTGATCGGTGAATCAAGCGCGCACTTGTGTATGACTATCCTTTTCGACATATTGAATACAATGTATATGTCGCAGGAATGTTGTAATATCCGTAATCTTACAAGTTTCCTAGGAAAAGCTTAAGGTTAAGGTTAAGTTTGAGATCCAGGCGCTCAAGTTTCCTAGGAAACTTGTAAGTTTACGAATATTACAACATTCCTGCGACATATATACATTATTAGCTATGTAATAATAATAATAATAATAATAATAATAATAATAATAATAACGTATTATTCCATGACTGTCGTTTTGTATGTCTCTTATTAACTCAAGTTATTAACAAGGATAACGTCAACAACAAATTTCGATTCTTGTACGAACAGTTTTGATACCAACTTAACGTAAATGTCAAATGTACATGTCATAATGTTAATAAAGTTAATAAAGAAAGGTTGGTATCAGTGCTCATATTTTTGCTTTAAATTACAGACGACGGTCATTTCGTGATTTAATGCATACATGACGTCATCGGGATAAGTTAAACGAATGAACTATACTACTTATAAGTACTAGATGTCAATTTGAAAACTGGCCAGATCTCAAAACTGTAACAGTTAAGTAAAATTTCTCGAAAACGTTTCTAGAACATTGAGGGGGAACCAATATGACTCACATAGAAATCTTCTGCAACTCACCCTTTAGGCTCCACCCACCCCACTCTATTTTTTTAAATTGCACCACCCAGAGCTGGGAAGTATTTCAAAATTTAAATACTTTCAAGTATTTAAATACTAAAAAGTATTTAAATACTTATATTTAAGATACTTTTTGAAAATAGTATTTATATTTGAAATTTTGAATACTTTTGAAAAGTATTTAGTATCTTGTATTGAAAAAAAATATTTAAATACTTCTAAAATATTTAAATACTTTTGGAAGTATTTAAATACTTTTAAAATATTTAAATACTTTTGGAAGTATTTAAATACTTTTAAAATATTTAAATACTTTAATGACCTTACATGACCTCATCTCATCCAAGGCCAAAAAAATATATTAAAAATATTTCAATAGTGGTATTTAATACTTTTGATATTTAAATACTTGTCATATTTAAATACTTTTAGTATTTAAATACTTTAACTAAGTATTTAAATACTTTAACTAAGTATTTAAATACTTTAACTAAGTATTATGTTCGAAGAGGACGTAACCAGTTATTATTTTAATTACATCTTATGGGTAGTTAACGAAGAATCCCATGTTATCAGAGGTAATAAAATTCGTTTGTAGTAATTACGTTTCGCAGCACTAGACTGCTTCTTCAGATTTATTCTACAAAAGGTTAACAGTGTTAAGACATATACATATATGCATATTACAAATTAAAATATGGTTTATAAAAATCACAAGTAAGGCAGTACGACGATTAAATTTCGTGAAGGGTGAAAATAAATTTTGAAGGTTACTTACATGAATAGTAAAAATTTTTAAACGTAGAAAAGGCATTGTGTTGAGAAAATCGTTGAGATGAGATTGCCAAATATTTACCATAAATTTTCAGAGAGATGTTGATTGATTATTTTAATTTTAGTTCGATAATCTTTAAAAGATCGTCAAGCATGGCGTTCATTTTGAGTCATGCGCAATGCATAAAACATAATAGGAGGATGAGTATAAAGTACAGGGTATTTGAGAAAAAATGTGCATTAGTGTAAGGTTACAGTGTATTTAGTAACCTGTAACCTTACACTAATGCACATTTTTTCTCAAATACCCTGTACTTTATACTCATCCTCCTATTATGTTTTATGCATTGCGCATGACTCAAAATGAACGCCATGCTTGACGATCTTTTAAAGATTATCGAACTAAAATTAAAATAATCAATCAACATCTCTCTGAAAATTTATGGTAAATATTTGGCAATCTCATCTCAACGATTTCCTCAACACAATGCCTTTTCTACGTTTAAAAATTTTTACTATTCATGTAAGTAACCTTCAAAATTTATTTTCACCCTTCACGAAATTTAATCGTCGTACTGCCTTACTTGTGATTTTTATAAACCATATTTTAATTTGTAATATGCATATATATGTCTTAACACTGTTAACCTTTTGTAGAATAAATCTGAAGAAGCAGTCTAGTGCTGCGAAACGTAATTACTACAAACGAATTTTATTACCTCTGATAACATGGGATTCTTCGTTAACTACCCATAAGATGTAATTAAAATAATAACTGGTTACGTCCTCTTCGAACATAATACATTGCAAATAAAACCAGTCAAATGCAACTTTAACTACCTAAACTTTAACTAAGTATTTAAATATTTTTAGTATTTAAATACTTTCAGAAAGTATTTATTTTTCAAACAGTATTTAAATACTTTTGGATCTTTTATTTAAATACTTTTCTCTCAAAAAAGTATTTAATATTCAAATACTTTATTGATAGTAAAAGTATTTTGTATTTAATATTTAAATACTTTTTAAAAGTATCTTTCCCAGCTCTGGCACCACCCCATGTGATCATTGGAAAGCTCTTAAAAATGATATTCATCAGTGCCAAACAAAATGTTAATTAATCGATTATTTTTTAAATAATACGAAAAATAGTAGATATTTAAATCAATTTAGTCTTTATTGTTTTAAATGTCAAATTAGGTAAGTACTATTTTTCAAGTAATCACAGACGGTCAAATTTTAATAAATGTAAATATAATAAATATGGAGCATTTGCAAAAATTAT
Source organism: Pyrocoelia pectoralis (assembly GCA_036250285.1). Lineage (NCBI taxonomy): Eukaryota > Metazoa > Arthropoda > Insecta > Coleoptera > Lampyridae > Pyrocoelia > Pyrocoelia pectoralis. Next base: position 31,707,466 of record CM070080.1, read on the forward strand.
TAAAATGCATAATTTATTATTGAGAATAGCTCAATTAGGTAAGTAGATATTAGAGGACAAATATAAGAAACACGATTTTAAAAAAATGGAAGTTTTCGCAGTTTTTTGAAAATAAAAAAAGTCGCGACCACAAAAAAAGGTCATATTTTGTAATTTCTAATGAACAATGATCTATCCTAATAAAATGAGATATATATCACTTTGTTCTACCGTAAAAAAAATAATCAAGAAGGAAGCGACTTTTGCCTTGTTTTTTATTCCACTAGATCTAAATTAACCCATTTTTCAAAATTGATAAAAAATGATCTAAAGATATACTTAATACCGTCAGTAATAGACAATGTTGAAATCATTGACAACCTACATACCATCGACATATACAGGGTGGGGCACCACATACGGCACGGAAGTTGGTGCCTAAACTATAACAATTTTTAAAAATCTTTTTATATGCATACATGTAGGTCAATAAGAGCTACATTTTAAAAATATTTATAAATATACAGGGTGGTTCAAAAAATGTGGCGTATCAAAGTTATATTTTTTTTAATGGAACACTCTATATATCATCACATTTTCGTATTTTACGTTAAAAAATAATGTCTCTTTCTTAACAATTCCCTATACCTATCTTTCATGGTTTTCGAGATATCTCGGTTTTTCTCGAAATACAGTAGGTCACAGAAAAAAGAATAACGGCAGAATGGGTAGGCGTAAAAAAAATTGCTTTGGATCAGTTGATTTGAAGCCTTTTGGCAACTATTTGCAATATTTACTATCATGTAGAAATGTACAGGGTGTTCCAGAACGTGCGAAATATCATTGACTCCTGCTAACTTAAATAACTTGCTTATTTTAAATAGAACACCCTGTATTTTTTTACCCTATTCGATAGAGTAAAATATTGTCTTTCAAACGATATTAGGGTTCCCTATAGCTAAGTATAGTATTTTTCACGTAACCAATGGATAACGTGTTTGAAGGTCAGCTCTATGTCATTCTCTTAGGAGTAGTAGGCTGGGTATTATTGTAAACAATACCTGAAATTATTAAATTTGCTTTTATTAGACGTTTCCTACAGCCAAGTTGTTGATTTGCGCTTTACCTACATTACTTCAGTCAGTTCAATATTAAAATAGTTGAAACCAAAAAAATTACAATGAATTAACTGTAAACATTGAATAATCACTCAACGCTGTAAATAATTTATTGTAATATTTAATAATTAGTGAAGCTTATAAAAAATATCAACAACTAAACATAACATTGCCAGTAATTGTAAGAATTTGAGGTATCGTTCAGGTATACTCTTAAGAGAAAGACATCGAGCTGACTTTAAACACGTTATCCATTGGTTACGTGAAAAATACTATACTTAGCTATAGGGAACCCTAATATCGTTTGAAAGACAATATTTTACTCTATCGAATAGGGTAAAAAAATACAGGGTGTTTTATTTAAAATAAGCAAGTTATTTAAGTTAGTAGGAGTCAATGATATTTCGTACGTTCTGGAACATCCTGTACATTTCTACATAATAGTAAATATTGCAAATAGTTGCCAAAAGGCTTCAAATCAACTGATCCAAAGCAATTTTTTTACGCCTACCCCTTTTTCCGTTATTCTTTTTTTTGTGACCTACATGTTGTTAACTATTGGTTACGTGAAAAATAGTATACTTAGCTATAGGGAACCCTAATATCGTTTGAAAGACAATATTTTACTGTATCGAATAGGGTAAAAAAATACAGGGTGTTCTATTTAAAATAAGCAAGTTATTGAAGTTAGCAGGAGTCAATGATATTTCGCACGTTCTGGAACACTCTGTACATTTCTACATAATAGTAAATATTGCAAATAGTTGCCAAAAGGCTTCAAATCAAATGATCCAAAGTAATTTCTTTTACACCTACCCATTTTCCCGTTATTCTTTTTTCTGTGACCTACTGTATTTCGAGAAAAACCGAGATATCTCGAAAACCATAAAAGATAGGTATAGGGAATTGTTAAGAAAGAGACATTCTTTTTTAACGTAAAATACGAAAATGTGATGATATATAGGGTGTTCCATTTAAAAAAATGTAACTTTGATACGCCACATTTTTTTGAACCACCCTGTATATTTATAAATATTTTTAAAATGTAGCTCTTATCGACCTACATGTATGCATATAAAAAGATTTTTAAAAATTGTTATAGTTTAGGCACCAACTTCCGTGCCGTATGTGGTGCCCCACCCTGTAGAAATGGACTGCGCGTGGTTATGCTAAGCCGGGATACTGCAGGTGAGAGAGAGGGTAAACGTGGAGGCCTAGTTCTAGCTTTATCTGTCGCATATCTATTGGTCGCTGCATTCCCATCAAAATGCAGCAACCAATAGATAGCGACAGATAAAGCTAGAACTAGGCCTCCACGTTTACCCTCTCTCTCACCTGCAGTATCCCGGCTTAGCATAACCACGTGCAGTCCATTTCTATATGTCGATGCTACATACCAGGGTATAGACGTAAAACATTAACATTAAAATGGAATAACATTAGAAATACGTTTCAAAAAAGAATAATTAATAAATCAAGTTACTTAAGTCCGATCTTTCCATCCCCCAGTAAATTGTGTAATTAAGATGAAAATTCTACTAATAAAAATAATAACTAATGTAAATACAATTTTAAAATGATCAATACATTTTTTTTAAATTCCAAGTAAATTAATTAGTGAAGACTGAATATCGCGGAAGCATTATGCCATCACACGGTATATTTATCTTACACTATGTCCAATTATAAATATCGCCATGTTGCACAGACAGTAAATGACATGACGTTGAACGACGAAAGATAACAATTTCAACATCCTTCTTAACAACAAAAATAAACACAATGATAAGACATCACATGAATGATGTGGTGTGAGGTTAAAACCAAAATAATATTTTAGCTTATCGCTTAACAATTTTATTTATAGACTGCTTTGGTTTAAATCTGCTGAGAATGAATCAGAATCGCGTAAATAAAGCGTAAATACTGGCTAATCTGGACCAGAAATATGTAGAAAAACAAAAGAAATTATGTACTTACACGTCACATTTGTCGCTAAATCAGGCATAGAGCCGGCTCTAACAGGTACAGTCTCTTGAATTTTTTCTTCTTCAACACAATAACTGCTTCTCGGTCTTGTCCTAATAGATGAAACACTTCCTCCACCAGGTCCCACTGTAATTTGTAAACGACTTTGTAAGCCTTTTTGTGAATCAAAACTACTTGTAGAATATGTTAAACTCGAATTTTGCGATGTGATATCAATAGGAGGTTGTGGTTCAGTTGAAGGTGGTCTTAAGGTTAAATTTACACTAGTGTAACTTCTTTGGGATGGCGGTTCTTGACACCACGGCATTTGTGGAGTTAGCTGAAGCACCGTGCTATGTTTTGGTATAGTCGGTGATTGAACTAAGTCCATTTGGCAGTTTACATTTACGGATAAATTGACGCTACCGCCTCCGATTAGTGTGTTAGAAGTTTGTGTAGGTGTTTCGGCAGTTTCCGGTCGTCTTGTAGGCGAGTCGATTTTTTTTGACGCACTACCGACGAATGAGTTAGAACCCGATGGAGAGTGTAAGTTTGACGAAATTCCACTAACCGAATAATTACCACTATCGATCGAACCTTGATATAAAGATTTTCTTGAATTTTCTGGCGAAACCAGTGGCGATTTTGTATTTTCGGGCTTCGTCGGGGAATTTTTTGTACTTGCAAAACGTTTAGAAACTATTGGTGATCTAGGAGGTTTCACATTTAGATTATCGGTATTTAAAAGTTTTTGTAGGTCAAAACAACGTTCGGATGGTTGAATTTTATTAAAGCCGGATGTTTCAGATTCACCACTTGTTTTAATATCCAAATGATTTGGCCTCTGCGGTGAATTTTTTTTTTCGCTAACATTCGTACACTCTGTCTCCTTCGTATAAAACACACTTGATTTAACAACGTTTCGGTTAATGTCACTATCACATTCGTTCATTTCGGATCGATCTCGTTGAATCACAGTTGATTTATCGGAGAATTTGGGATTGTCGGAATTTTGGTCAAGTGTAGGTTCCGAAAGGGAAATTGTAGGATCGATTGGTTTCGTTAGTGTTCGGCCCATGAGCTCTTGATTTTCTGCCAAACGTAGGGCTGCTGCTGCTTCTAATACTTCACGAAATGTAAATGTATCTCGATCAGAATCACCTTCCGGAGTGTTCCGGTTGGCGTACTCCGATATGCAAGCTGTTACAATGTGATCGGGTACTGTAGGAAATTGCTGCTTTAGTTCGTGAAACAACTGCATGACTCGAATATTAGAGGATCTTCGCCTTGCTCCGGCAAACATGGCCGGCCATTATGCTGGCGACACTAAAAATAAAAAGAGAACGAGAATTAGTTTCTTAGAGACTAAAATGGAAAATAGATCATCCGATCACACAAACATATAAATCGTCTATTGTATGCAATAGGTTTTAGTACCCACTTAATAGGCGTTGATGTCCGTCTCCAGATTCGAAAGCGAGAGTTCCACGGTTCTAAAGTCTGTCTCACCCTCAGTTTACAGTACACAAAGCATACCCCACTATTAATCTTATGGGAGTGTTTATTGCTTTATTTCGTTTCTAAAATCCCCCCTAAACCACACCAACTAATTTGGTGATCTGATAGTAATTACAGCATATTATGAATTGCGTCATAAGGTTTGCAATTATTACCTGTGGCCATTCTTTGAGTATAAAAAGAATTTTTGGCAAGACATGTCGTACCGTTAGAATTATTGCAAATCAATAGGTCACTTATTAAACTGGATATTCTAAATTCTAACTCTTCCTTGTATTTATATTTCAAATTGCGCACATTACATGCCAAAGCTGACATCATGAACTATCAGCCCTTTCACCCTATACACTGTGTTCGTTTGCAAAGGACCCACCCTTAATATTACAGAAATGCGCCGAGTTGGAAAGAAACACCGAAAGGCGTCAACTTCACCAATACCTAAAGCGAGCCTAAAGCCCATTGAAAAATTTAAGGGATATCTCCAGTAGGGAGGGGGTGAATTTTACGTTTATGACATTAGCGCCAAAAAGTGCTCCCCTCAAGTTAAAAGTTGACATGTTTAGGCATTTCCGAAATATCAAATATCAAATGAACACATGATATATCAATACAATACAAAACATACAGGGTGAGTTATTTATCTTTATTAATTTTATGGGGATCTTGGAAACTAGCAGAGATAGAGAGACGCTTACTTAAATGGGCAAAGAATGGCAGTTTTGCTAGTTTTTTGAAAAAAAAATGCATGGCTAACTAGGTATCTCAAGAAATCCATTTTTTTCGTTTTTTTGTTTAGTGCCTACTTATTGACTTTAGAAAAAATGTGTAAAGCAAAAAGTTGTAGATAATTATGGGCTCAAAAATACAGTTTAATAATCAAATTTTTTATTTAAGCTCTAATTTTTTTTCAGTTAGGTATATGACACAAACTTGTGCTTTTTCTAATGGAAACAATAGTTGGCCATGACTTTATAGAAAAGGCCCTTTTTCAACGATTTTAACAATAAATCACTTGACTTATTTTCATAAATATAGAAATTATGGCCATTTTTGTTTTTAATGTCGCATAGTTTAAGTATTAGTAGGCTATGGAAACAATTGATAAATGTGAATCGGGTTTAATAATGAATAATGAATTAGGGGAATTAGGAGATGTTTCGTTTAAATGATTTCGTACTGTTATTTGATTATGTGGTGGCGCCCCATCGTGTTGAAACCCTTTGAGCATACAAAGCGTCTGTAAAGGTAATTCCGGGTAATTCGTCTAACATATTTTCAAAATAGTTCTGCAGAAAGTGAAGATAACGATCACCAGGTAATGTAGGGTTCATGAATTGTTGCGACACCCTCGATCTCGATGATGCCACACCAAACATTAAATTCAAACTGAACTTGGGATCTTCTTTGTTCAACATGATGCGGATTTGCTTGCTTCCGTAATGTTCATTATGTCTATTAAATATGCCGCAGTTTGTAAATCCATCCATAAAACTTTAAATCTAAACCGCGGATCACCTTCACACCGAGCTTCACACAGTCATGTTAATAAACCATGTACAATATTCAATACGTTTATTGTAATCATCAAGACGTAGTGTTTATGCAACTGATATCGATTGAAATCGATGGAGATGTGCCAGTATCTCAACCTCTTGATTAATGCCTTTTTCGCTTTTGCAGGATTATTTGGATTATGGACAAAACCATACTCTCCCAAATTACCATACGATCTCTTAAAGGTCCGTGGAGAAGGCTGGCGGCGATGAAAATAGCGTTCGAAATATTATAGTGACCTCGGTTGTGACGGTTTTTTATGGCACAAAATATCCTCATTAGAAAAATGTATACCTAATGATATTTTAAGAAACCTCAAATTATAATAACTTTTAATAACTGAGTAAAATTTTGTTACTAAACACGATGCGCATTTATCAATTGTTTCCATAGCCTACTGCTTAAATAATGCGACATTAAAAAACAAAAAAATGGCCATAATTTCTATACCTTTTTATGTCAAATGATATATTGTTAGAATCGATGAAAAAGGGCCTTTTCTATGAAGTCATGGGCCACTATCGTTTCCGATAGAAAAAACACAAGTTTGTGTCATAGCTCAAAAATTAGAGTTTAAATAAATAATTTGATTAAACTGTATTGTTGAGCGCATAATTATCTACAACTTTTTCCTTTGCACATTTTTTCTAAAGCCAATAATAACAGAGCTATTTAGGCACTAAACAAAAAAACGAAAAAATGATTTTTTTTTGAGATATCTAGATCTAGTTAGGCATGCATTTGTTTCAAAAAACGAAAAGCTCATTAAATTTAGCTGGTAAAACTACAATTCTTTCTCCATTTAATCGTCTCTCTGTTTCTGCTAGCTTCCAAGATCCCCATAAAAATTAAAAACAATGAAAAAAAAACTCACCCTGTATATAAGGATAACATCTCGGATAACATCAATATTATACAAATACGTCTAACAATTTCCCAGAATCGTAACAAGTAGGGGTGAGAACGTGTACACGCGTACACGTGTACACGTATATTTTTTAAGATACGTGTATAAAAACTAATACACGCTACATAAAAAGTTAGGTGAATCTCTGACTCATAATTTTTAAGAACCCAATTAAGTCCAAAAAATGTAGACATTTTGTTATTTTTGATTAAAAATAAATGTTAATGCTTACTTGAAGTACCCAAATGTATACACCAAATGTTCAAATAAAGAAAAAATAAGTTGTATATATTTTAAGGCGCGTGTACACGGGTACACGCGTGTACAAGTGTCGTTTACACGTGTATAGAAAATGCGTAAAAATCCCACCCCTAGTAACAAGTATGTATGTATTATGGGATAACATTTTACAATAAATTACGTTGTGAAAATAAGTTCATTTAAACGAATTTTTATCTTGATATACGTAACGTGTTATGTACCTACTTAATACGTTATGTGTTATCTATTTATATTTATATTATAATAGTAATAATAATAATAATAATGAGTTTATTGTCCAACAGACTTTTACAAATCCAATAACAGGACAAAAAAAAATATATAGAAACAAACTAAAATAGAAAATAGATAAAAATAAACGAAACTTAAATACATGCACAGCTTAACAATAAATAAATAAATAATCATTTGCCAAAAAATAATATACCTAAATTTAAATTTAAATCTACACTCAATGTTAGGAAGCAGTTTTGTGTTATGTATATTAAATACACAAGTCGTTGGTTACAAAAATTTTATCCCATTAATTTGACACCTTTGGTTTTGAAGATATTGCCATAATGGAACGGCCTGTATAAATGCAAAATTCTCTCTGCAATCCTATCTAAGAAAGCTGCTGCTATTACAGATAATAAACATTAAACATTATTATTATTACGGTTCGGGTAGTTATGAATTAAAAAATCATAAATTAGTGTGCAATATGCAAACACAGGCGCGTGCCGAAGGGGGGGGGGGGGGGGTTAACCCCCCGAAATATTCATTAAAGCTCAATCAATGTTTCTAAATACAAAGAATAAGAATAATAATGTTAATTTTGATATTACAGCTGTCATGGATGGACTGAGTGCCGATTTTTGACTATATCTGGCTAGCGTGTAGCGTAAACTTAAGTCCTATATCTGAATATACGTCCAAATAATAAATACCTACCCTAAACTAAAACTTCAGGATGTATACGGGTCGATATATACAGAAACCAGGTAATAAAAATGATTACACAGTTCGAACGTCCATAATAAACCGACACCCATAAAGATAACAGTTTTATATTACATCATATTATATAATAATTGCGAATGAACGGGTGTCCTGTCCGTCCGTAACAAATTCGCATTAAAGTAGATATACCTACTTTAATCTCATGCATTAAAGTAGATATACATGTAGCTACATGTATATCACATAAAAGTGATTGGATTAATGATTGGAGCACGTGGGACCATTACTACTTTTTTTAAAGAATTTTGTAAAAGTTTTGGCCTTTCCTCAAAATTGTATAAATTAATAGCAGCTATAAGTAACCATAAAAAAATCAGTTTATATTTTAAGGAATCACGTTTACAATTGATTATACATGTTTATTTTTTTTTGTAAATTTATATTTACCTAGTGTTTATCTATAGTATTTTCTATTATTTTTGTTACATTTCATTTTTACGTTGACCTTCATTTGTTTAGTATCCTTTGTTTTTTATGCAACTCAATATGTTGAGAAGGTGCCATTTATATTAATAAATGTCTGTATATACTTTAATGTATGCGCTTCGAAATTGTGTACTCAGTCACTACAGTAGCAGATGTTTACTGACACCAAGGCGCGAAATGCCGAAGAACCGCTGGCGCGCGTTCGCCCGCGAAGCCTTCTGGTAGTTTGAATAAGCGGAATTAAAATCTAATAATTTCGTTTACAAGTGTCAGCATTCCGGTAAATTTTATTTAAGCTTATCAAACGTCCTGTCTTATAATAATAGGTCCATTCAAATCAATAGATCAATTAAAATCGATCCCGAAGAAATAATCAATCGTCTTGCGCGTTCATCTAGACGTCTTAATTTTGTTATTTAGATTATTATTTTTAAAAAATGCTTCTTTTATGGTTTTTTAACCCCCCCCCCCCCCCCCCCCCCCGAACGAAAATCCTGCGTACGCCCCTGACTTAACAGTTAACTTTATGTACAAAAAACCTTTAAAAACACGCGATTGAAGCAATACGAATTTAAAAATAATAGTACATTTCGTTTGTAAGCGCGACTTTTATTTCTTCTATTTCTATAATTTGAACTATAACGTCTCCATTTTGTAACAGTTTATTAGCACACTTTAACCATAGGCTAATAAATACAAGCCTATGCTTTAACTAAAGGAATCCCTCGAGGAATCCAGAGTTTTTATTTAAAACTTCATTTAATTTATTTCTTTATTTCTCTTGGAGTTTATTTACCACCTTCTACAACTTCAATTAATTTCGTTCAGTTTTTTCTCGGTTTTTTCGCATATTATATAGCCACGTTAATCCATGTACCTAGCCCAACGTGTGAAGGTGGAAGATTTTTAATTGAAAATATGTGTATGGTCTCGGAATTCTTTAGTTTAAAAACACCCTTATAATAAGCGGATTAAGTTTATTTACTTATAGTGCATTTGCTAAAGAGCCGGAGTAATAAATCAGCCTGTCAGGCAGAGCTTAATGAGGGTTTCCTATTGTCAACGCGGTCATTTTTAAAGGGTCTTCTATTGTTTGGTCGTCTTAGTACGAAAGAAGCGTATAGCAAAAATACCATACTGTACTTGAAGTAGTTGATTTATTACTGCGGCTCTTTACCAAATGCACTATTGACTATATAGTGTAAATACGTCAATAATAGGTAGCGTTTTGTTATAAATCCGTTACCTGTGCAAAATTTGCATCTATTCTACAAAAAGGCTTTTACAAAAAATTCGCCTTTGATTTTATTTAGAAATTACTTCAAAACGCAAGTATGAAAATTATTTTAATTTAACAATGTAAAATATGCCTACTTCATTCAAAAACCTGACATATGCGGTAGGTAACGTTTGAAAATGCCTAATATACAGGGTGTTTTTTTGGGAGCTTTAGTTAAACGTTTCTGAGAAAGTTTTATAATTCAGGGATGGCAAATGCGTGGCACGCGTGCCACACTTGGCACGCAAGAGATTTTTGACGGCACCCTGATAAATTCTATTTATTAATTTTTTTCATATTCGCGAAGTGTAAAATGCAGTCACAAATACCCATTTCAATAGATGAATAGATACTGGCACGGGAAAAAATGTGTCTTTAAATTTTATTCTATTTTGGCACTTTGTTCCATTGCTATTTGCCATCCCTGTTTTATATGAAGGTTTTTGAAAATTTGTACTTAGCGGTTACTCTGAAAGCAGAATTGATGTAAGATATTTACAAAATGACAGCACTTCCGGATCTGCCGGAAGTAACTCTAACTAGTAACTTCGTTATTTTAAAGGGCAACCCCTACTACTAAAAAAATGCGAAGAAGGAACATGTAATATCAAAATATGTCCATTTTGATTTTTTATCAAATGCAATAGTAATAAAAATGGTTTTTCATTAAAAAAATTGAGTTTTTAGTTTAGTCTTTGAGTTTTCTTATATTTGGAATCCCATAGGTGAGGTCGTACGCAACTTAATTATTTTTTGAGTACCTACACTAAAAGAAACCCCTATCCTTTCTCTATGCGCTGGTAAAAACTCGGTTGCCATAACGACAATCGTTTTGAAGTACTTAATCAATTCTCAAAGTACCGTCTGCATCTGCTATTTTTCTAAATAGTCAAAATAACTTAAAAACCATAAATTTTAGATATTGACATGTGGGTATCACAAGAACTGAAATACCTATCAAGTAGAATCCAAAAATGTAATAAAAAAATAGGGGTTGCCGTTTAAAATAACGAACTTACTAGCTACTTCCGGCAACAGGAAGTGCTGCCACTTTGAAAATATTTTACATCGATTGGGCTTTCAGAGTACCTAACCCCTGCTAACCCCTAAGTAGAAATTTTCAAAAACCCACCTATAAAACTTTCACAGAAAAATTTAACTAAAGCTCCAAAAAAAAAAACAACCTGTATTCATTTGCATGTGCGCGCATGCAAATGCATAGCCGAGTGCATAGCTATTCGAACCCTAATTATTATTATTATTTAAACCCATACCCCCCCTCCTAAATTGCTCCCCTCGATGTGCCGACTTCAAGGATCTTTTTCCTAACCCTCTTCACAGGAATAAGTGACAAACAACCCAATGACCGTACATACCCCCCTTTACGTATTTCCACCAAATAAACGTCTTTTGATTTGATTTTTTTATTGGGCGCTCCGTGCCAACGTCCTATAACTTAGCGGAACAAAATGGGCGGAATGTATTCTAACTAATATTTTTATTTATTGCTCATTTATTGCTAAAAAGTTGCCAAAGAAAAAAATTTTTTGCTCTGCGGGTTTTTTTTTATTTCTTAGGTTACGCTAAAAGAAGATTAAGTTAGCGGAACAATATATATAACGAAACAAATCAAATATAACAATAACAGGATAATTTTTTGCTAATTATTTGCTCACTTAATATGGTAGTCCCGTATTTTTTGCTCGCAGAATAAGGTTACATAATAGCGAAAAACTCGTCAGCGTGCAGACACTACAAGAGTAAAGTGCCCGAAAAACATGTTGCGCTTGCTTGAATTTAATATTAGTGAGTGGTCTAAATTTGTTGCTCTACAAATATGAAAGTTTTGAATTTTTTGCCCCCAGAGTAAGGTTACATAATAGCGGAAAACTCGTCAGCGTGCATACGCTACAAAAGTAAACTGCCCGAAAAACACGTTTTGCTTGCTTGAATTTAATATTAGTGAATGGTCTAAATTTGTTGCTCTACAAATATCAAAGTTTTCAATTTTTTGCTCCCAGAGTAAGGTTACATAATAGCGAAAAACGGGTCAGCGTGCAGACGCTACAAGAGTAAAGTGCCCGAAAAACATGTTTTACTTGCTTGAATTTCATATTAGTGAATGGTCTAAATTTGTTGCTCTACAAATATCAAAGTTTTGAATTTTTTGCTCCCAGAGTAAGGTTACATAATAGCGAAAAACGGGTCAGCGTGCAGACGCTACAAGAGAAAAGTGCCCGAAAAACATGTTGCGCTTGCTTGAATTTAATATTAGTGAATGGTCTAAATTTGTTGCTCTACAAATATCAAAGTTTTGAATTTTTTGCTCCCAGGGTAAGGTTACATAATAGCGAAAAACTCGTCAGCGTGCAGACACTACAAGAGTAAAGTGCCCGAAAAACATGTTGCGCTTGCTTGAATTTAATATTAGTGAATGGTTTAAATTTGTTGCTCTACAAATATCAAAGTTTTCAATTTTTTGCTCCCAGAGTAAGGTTACATAATAGCGAAAAACGGGTCAGCGTGCAGACGCTACAAGAGTAAAGTGCCCGAAAAACATGTTGCGCTTGCTTGAATTTAATATTAGTGAATGGTCTAAATTTGTATTTATAATAATGTCACTAGGAACACATGGTTTTCTTCCTCTGGGCATCTTCGCTATAATTTTTATTACTTCACATATATCGTTACGTCATAAATACGATAGTAGCTACTTGTGAAACTGAACAATCAACATCAACCGTTAAAAAGCAGAAAAACTCCTGAATTAAAATTCCTCTTCGGAGTTGACTCGCCAAAAACATGAGTACGACTACTTTATCTGTGGAACTCACCCGCAACGTTGCCAGTTCTGGTGATTTATCACCAATTTAGTACTTATAGCGTACCAAGAAATTTTAATAGTACTTTACATGTAAAACTTATTCGGTATGCTGCACAACCCCTTGTGTCGGCATAATTAAGTAAAAAGGTTATTTTCCTAGAAAGGGACCAGCAAACCTTAAATCTGCAATAAACTCTTAAATTATATGAGTAGTAATAACTTTTAATCTTTTGCACAAATTTCTTAAACGTAATGAAGCCTAAAGGTTGTTTGTTATAATATAAGCTACACAATTCTTTTAAACCCATTTAAGCATTTCTTAAAAATCATGTAATTCCCGTTGGATCGGCAATCGGGTGCAAATACTATGTACTTAGAAAGGGACCCGGAAATGCTTAATCTTTTCAATAAGCTCCTTAAATTATACGACCAGTAATAAATTTTAATCTTTTGCGCGTTAAATCAAAAAATTCCTCAAAGGGTGTTTGTGTTTCTTAGGTAGGTATCTATAGTTTTGTGATTGGTTAACATTTGTTGTATCTTACAGTATAACAGTATTTATTCTGAAGTCGTTAGTGAAATACCTATACTTTAATAGGTATTAATTGTACCTTTTTATTTATTGAGAATAAAATGGCGATTTCTGGTTACTTTTTGAGTTAAAATTGGCTATGAGCAATTTATAAAACCTGGCAACGCTGCTCACGGTACGGCGTGTCGGAGCGCTGGGCAGTACGATTGATCTTTCAGGAAGCAAACGTCCGGCGCAATCCAGGACATTTTAAAATCAAATCCGATGCGAAAATACCCCTTTTAAAAAATGGTAGTTGCCTCTCATTGCAAACTATGAAAGTTGGGAGGCAAGTCAATAGTTGTAACAAATACGTGTGCATTCGATAGTTAATGCCAAAGTTTATGATGTAATTGTGTTGTTGAAGCTATAAATAAACAACCCCCTGGACGTCATACTTATTTTCAATAGTTCAATAGTTGTACGATTAGGGTATTAACATCTTGTAATACACTATTAAGCTTGAGTGACAGTCGAAGTTGGTCACAAAAACATAACGGCAATCAATTTTAACTGTAAATATTAACAATTTTAAATATAAATATTATTCTAGGCATTTGTATAACAACAATAACGGTATGTATAATTTAGAAGTAACTTACCGGTGCGGCGCCCAATTGGTTAAGTCAAAAATGACAAATCAATACAAACCCACTAGAAGGTGTCTTGCGGAGGAACCCTTAGAAATTAATTTCAGTTCGAATCATAAGGTAAAACATTTCTGATGCTAACATTTGGGTTAGGCATCAAACTATGTATTAACAATATAAGTGTTCATCCAAAAACAGTTTTTTTTATTGGTTCACGTGCGTTGATGTTTTACCGTATTCAATCAATCATGCAACATAATACACTCCACAAAAAAATTATAACAATCAAACTATAGTACAGGGTGACCCAGGGCTGTGTGATTGGTCCATAACTTTTTTGCTATTCAAGATATCGACATGCGGTTTTCACCGCCAAGTAGGCACACTTATACTGCACATTATAAAAATATTTTGATTATATACAGAATGTTCCTATACAGGGTGGTAAACCAAAGTTATGTTGTTTTAAATGGGACACCCTGTATATTTCTACATTATTAGTTTTTACATGGAAAAATAATGGGACTTTGTATAGGTCACTGTGGGTCTAGCTCTCTCAGTTTCGGCGTTATTTAACGTTTTGTTCGAAAAAAGGCTCATATTTGATGGATCACTGCTCAGTAGGCCATGGATGTTTTTCGACAAACTTGTCACAGAAAATTTTAGAATAACTTTAGAATAAATAGTCGACTTTTGGTCCATGCATGCACACACTATACAGGGTGTGCTGAAACGCAAAAGGTCGAATAACTAAATGGAACACCCTGTATTTCAGTTCACGAGTTAATTCAGTTTTTAATAAGCTTTCCAATGATATGTAATTTGTGTGGTCAATTCTGAATAGTTACTGAGATTTTCCGGAAAAACTATTGTAATTATGAAAAAGTTGTTGAATTTTGCAAGTAGGCTACTGTCATTTAGTCAACGAATATCGCAAGTGATATGAGCAGTGATCCATCAAATATGAGCCTTTTTTCGAACAAAACGGTAAACGCCGAAACTGAGAGAGCTAGACCCATAGTGACCTATACAAAGTCCCATTATTTTTTCATGTAAAAACTAATAATGTAGAAATATACAGGGTGTCCCATTTAAAAAAACATAACTTTGGTTTACCACCCTGCATAGGAACATATAGGAACTTTATATAATCAAAATATTTTTATAGTGCGCAGTATAAGTGTGTTTACTTGCCAGTGAAAACCGCATGTCGATATCTTGAATAGCAAGAAAGTTATGGCCCAATCACACAGCCCTGGGTCACCCGTATACCCAACAAATTGCATGCTATATTCCAGTCACGTATTTATTCAACAAAAGAAAGCATCATCCAATTCATTATTTAATATGCACTTTACTCTTGTAGCGTCTACACGCTGACGAGTTTTTCGCTATTATGTAACCTTACTCTGGGAGCAAAAAATTCAAAACTTTGATATTTGTAGAGCAACAAATTTAGACCATTCACTAATATGAAATTCAAGCAAGCAAAACATGTTTTTCGGGCACTTTACTCTTGTAGCGTTTGCACGCTGACAGGTTTTCCGTTATTAATTAACCTTATTCTGGGAGCAAAAAATTCAAAACTTCGATATTTGTTGAGCAACAAATTTATACCATTCACTAATATGAAATTCAAGCAAGCAAAACATGTTTTTCTGGCACTTTACTCTTGTAGCGTTTGCACGCTGACAAGTTTTCCGTTATTAATTAACCTTATTCTGCGAGCAAAAAATTCAAAACTTCGATATTTGTTGAGCAACAAATTTATACCATTCACTAATATGAAATTCAAGCAAGCAAAACATGTTTTTCTGGCACTTTACTCTTGTAGCGTTTGCACGCTGACAAGTTTTTCGTTATTAATTAACCTTATTCTGCGAGCAAAAAATTCAAAACTTCGATATTTGTTGAGCAAAAAATTCAGACCATTCACTAGAATCAAATTCAAGCAAGCAAAACATGTTTTTCGGGCACTTTACTCTTGTGGCGTCTGCACGCTGACGAGTTTTTCGCTATTATGTAACCTTACCCTGGGAGCAAAAAATTCAAAACTTGAATATTTGTAGAGCAACAAATTTAGACCATTCACTAATATGAAATTCAAGCAAGCAAAACATGTTTTTCGGGCACTTTACTCTTGTAGCGTTTGCACGCTGACAGGTTTTCCGTTATTAATTAACCTTATTCAGGGAGCAAAAAATTCAAAACTTCGATATTTGTTGAGCAACAAATTTATACCATTCACTAATATGAAATTCAAGCAAGCAAAACATGTTTTTCTGGCACTTTACTCTTGTAGCGTTTGCACGCTGACAAGTTTTCCGTTATTAATTAACCTTATTCTGCGAGCAAAAAATTCAAAACTTCGATATTTGTTGAGCAACAAATTTATACCATTCACTAATATGAAATTCAAGCAAGCAAAACATGTTTTTCTGGCACTTTACTCTTGTAGCGTTTGCACGCTGACAAGTTTTTCGTTATTAATTAACCTTATTCTGCGAGCAAAAAATTCAAAACTTCGATATTTGTTGAGCAAAAAATTCAGACCATTCACTAGAATCAAATTCAAGCAAGCAAAACATGTTTTTCGGGCACTTTACTCTTGTGGCGTCTGCACGCTGACGAGTTTTTCGCTATTATGTAACCTTACCCTGGGAGCAAAAAATTCAAAACTTGAATATTTGTAGAGCAACAAATTTAGACAATTCAGTAATATTCAATTCAAGCAAGCGCAACATGTTTTTCGGGCACTTTACTCTTGTAGTGTCTGCACGCTGACGAGTTTTTCGCTATTATGTAACCTTACCCTGGGAGCAAAAAATTCAAAACTTTGATATTTGTAGAGCAACAAATTTAGACAATTCAGTAATATTAAATTCAAGCAAGCGCAACATGTTTTTCGGGCACTTTACTCTTGTAGCGTCTGCACGCTGACGCGTTTTTCGCTATTATGTAACCTTACTCTGGGAGCAAAAAATTCAAAACTTTGATATTTGTAGAGCAACAAATTTAGACCATTCACTAATATGAAATTCAAGCAAGCAAAACATGTTTTTCGGGCACTTTACTCTTGTAGCGTTTGCACGCTGACAGGTTTTCCGTTATTAATTAACCTTATTCTGGGAGCAAAAAATTCAAAACTTCGATATTTGTTGAGCAACAAATTTATACCATTCACTAATATGAAATTCAAGCAAGCAAAACATGTTTTTCGGGCACTTTACTCTTGTAGCGTCTGCACGCTGACGCGTTTTTCGCTATTATGTAACCTTACTCTGGGAGCAAAAAATTCAAAACTTTGATATTTGTAGAGCAACAAATTTAGACAATTCAGTAATATTAAATTCAAGCAAGCGCAACATGTTTTTCGGGCACTTTACTCTTGTAGCGTCTGCACGCTGACGCGTTTTTCGCTATTATGTAACCTTACTCTGGGAGCAAAAAATTCAAAACTTTGATATTTGTAGAGCAACAAATTTAGACCATTCACTAATATGAAATTCAAGCAAGCAAAACATGTTTTTCGGGCACTTTACTCTTGTAGCGTTTGCACGCTGACAGGTTTTCCGTTATTAATTAACCTTATTCTGGGAGCAAAAAATTCAAAACTTCGATATTTGTTGAGCAACAAATTTATACCATTCACTAATATGAAATTCAAGCAAGCAAAACATGTTTTTCGGGCACTTTACTCTTGTAGCGTCTGCACGCTGACGCGTTTTTCGCTATTATGTAACCTTACTCTGGGAGCAAAAAATTCAAAACTTTGATATTTGTAGAGCAACAAATTTAGACAATTCAGTAATATTAAATTCAAGCAAGCGCAACATGTTTTTCGGGCACTTTACTCTTGTAGCGTCTGCACGCTGACGCGTTTTTCGCTATTATGTAACCTTACTCTGGGAGCAAAAAATTCAAAACTTTGATATTTGTAGAGCAACAAATTTAGACCATTCACTAATATGAAATTCAAGCAAGCAAAACATGTTTTTCGGGCACTTTACTCTTGTAGCGTTTGCACGCTGACAGGTTTTCCGTTATTAATTAACCTTATTCTGGGAGCAAAAAATTCAAAACTTCGATATTTGTTGAGCAACAAATTTATACCATTCACTAATATGAAATTCAAGCAAGCAAAACATGTTTTTCGGGCACTTTACTCTTGTAGCGTTTGCACGCTGACAGGTTTTCCGTTATTAATTAACCTTATTCTGGGAGCAAAAAATTCAAATCTTTGATATTTGTTGAGCAAAAAATTCAGACCATTCACTAGAATCAAATTCAAGCAAGCAAAACATGTTTTTCGGGCACTTTACTCTTGTAGCGTCTGCACGCTGACGCGTTTTTCGCTATTATGTAACCTTACTCTGGGAGCAAAAAATTCAAAACTTTGATATTTGTAGAGCAACAAATTTAGACCATTCACTAATATGAAATTCAAGCAAGCAAAACATGTTTTTCGGGCACTTTACTCTTGTAGCGTCTGCACGCTGACGAGTTTTTCGCTATTATGTAACCTTACCCTGGGAGCAAAAAATTCAAAACTTTGATATTTGTAGAGCAACAAATTTAGACAATTCAGTAATATTAAATTCAAGCAAGCGCAACATGTTTTTCGGGCACTTTACTCTTGTAGCGTCTGCACGCTGACGCGTTTTTCGCTATTATGTAACCTTACTCTGGGAGCAAAAAATTCAAAACTTTGATATTTGTAGAGCAACAAATTTAGACCATTCACTAATATGAAATTCAAGCAAGCAAAACATGTTTTTCGGGCACTTTACTCTTGTAGCGTTTGCACGCTGACAGGTTTTCCGTTATTAATTAACCTTATTCTGGGAGCAAAAAATTCAAAACTTCGATATTTGTTGAGCAACAAATTTATACCATTCACTAATATGAAATTCAAGCAAGCAAAACATGTTTTTCGGGCACTTTACTCTTGTAGCGTCTGCACGCTGACGAGTTTTTCGCTATTATGTAACCTTACCCTGGGAGCAAAAAATTCAAAACTTTGATATTTGTAGAGCAACAAATTTAGACAATTCAGTAATATTCAATTCAAGCAAGCGCAACATGTTTTTCGGGCACTTTACTCTTGTAGTGTCTGCACGCTGACGAGTTTTTCGCTATTATGTAACCTTACCCTGGGAGCAAAAAATTCAAAACTTTGATATTTGTAGAGCAACAAATTTAGACAATTCAGTAATATTAAATTCAAGCAAGCGCAACATGTTTTTCGGGCACTTTACTCTTGTAGCGTCTGCACGCTGACGCGTTTTTCGCTATTATGTAACCTTACTCTGGGAGCAAAAAATTCAAAACTTTGATATTTGTAGAGCAACAAATTTAGACCATTCACTAATATGAAATTCAAGCAAGCAAAACATGTTTTTCGGGCACTTTACTCTTGTAGCGTTTGCACGCTGACAGGTTTTCCGTTATTAATTAACCTTATTCTGGGAGCAAAAAATTCAAAACTTCGATATTTGTTGAGCAACAAATTTATACCATTCACTAATATGAAATTCAAGCAAGCAAAACATGTTTTTCGGGCACTTTACTCTTGTAGCGTCTGCACGCTGACGCGTTTTTCGCTATTATGTAACCTTACTCTGGGAGCAAAAAATTCAAAACTTTGATATTTGTAGAGCAACAAATTTAGACAATTCAGTAATATTAAATTCAAGCAAGCGCAACATGTTTTTCGGGCACTTTACTCTTGTAGCGTCTGCACGCTGACGCGTTTTTCGCTATTATGTAACCTTACTCTGGGAGCAAAAAATTCAAAACTTTGATATTTGTAGAGCAACAAATTTAGACCATTCACTAATATGAAATTCAAGCAAGCAAAACATGTTTTTCGGGCACTTTACTCTTGTAGCGTTTGCACGCTGACAGGTTTTCCGTTATTAATTAACCTTATTCTGGGAGCAAAAAATTCAAAACTTCGATATTGTTGAGCAACAAATTTATACCATTCACTAATATGAAATTCAAGCAAGCAAAACATGTTTTTCGGGCACTTTACTCTTGTAGCGTTTGCACGCTGACAGGTTTTCCGTTATTAATTAACCTTATTCTGGGAGCAAAAAATTCAAATCTTTGATATTTGTTGAGCAAAAAATTCAGACCATTCACTAGAATCAAATTCAAGCAAGCAAAACATGTTTTTCGGGCACTTTACTCTTGTGGCGTCTGCACGATGACGAGTTTTTCGCTATTATGTAACCTTATTCTGCGAGCAAAAAATACGGGACTACCATATTAAGTGAGCAAATAATTAGCAAAAAATTATCCTGTTATTGTTATATTTGATTTGTTTCGTTATATATATTGTTCCGCTAACTTAATCTTCTTTTAGCGTAACCTTAGAAATAAAAAAAACCCGCAGAGCAAAAAATTTTTTTCTTTGGCAACTTTTTAGCAATAAATGAGCAATAAATAAAAATATTAGTTAGAATACATTCCGCCCATTTTGTTCCGCTAAGTTATAGGACGTTCCGTGCCACCCCGCACGTAGATTACATATCAAAGGTTCTGGTGTAAGTAGAAATTCAAATCAAATGTAGGTACTACCAAATTTTTTTTGCTTATAGAAGCAAATACGAAGCGATTATGGGCAAACAAGGTCGTTTCATAATTACAGGTCAAAGATTATAGGTTGGCCGAAGAAAATGTCGTACTTAATATCGTGACAAAAATCAGTAATAATAATTGTTAATTTTGATTGTAATAAATACTTACATAAAAAATAGTCCATGAAAATATTTACCGAAGCGTGACTGGTGGTAGGTAAATAAACTCATCAAGTTTGATTTCAGATTAAAAATACACCGAAATATATCCTTCGCTATCTAGGGCAATTTATGATGAAATATATTCAAATATTTCGAAAACTTAAAAAATTTCCAAGTTTTACAAACATTTATAAACAAACAGGTGGCGAAATGTGATCGATCAACACTAACAACGCGAATGTTTTACAACATTCCCAGAACAAATATAAATATTATTTTTAATTAAACAATAAAAATATTGAAGGTCAAAGTTGATAACGCCTATAATTAAACTGAAACCCATTAAACGTAAGTCACAAGAAATAAAGAGTTTAGCGAGATATTTCAGAAATGCAAAACACGTGCAACAGACGCTATTAATTAATGAATTATGCGATTTATTTTTGGATTTACGGGCCGGTGATAAACCGCATACTCTAAGTTCGAAAAAAATTCAGAACGCTACGCAATTTTGTTCTTTAATTAACTACAATCGTTTTAATTATTTTGGAAGAACGATAATAATTATTCTTGTTAAATAATGCGATAAGAACTTATTTGTTTTGTTAGTTGGTACAGTGAGTGTCCCACTGATTGACAGTCCATAGGGTAAATTCAACAAGTATTCATTGAAGAACGCCCACTTGAACTTGACTGTACGGAGTGTTTAGGACGATTTTAAAATATTTACGTAAAAAAATTAGTATTATTTTTTAAAAAAGATAAAGCGGGGGCGTGTTAACGTCACTAGTCTTTGACGCGTTACATTCCTTAGGGAAAACAGTGGGCGATATAATCAGGTGTAAAACAAACTTTTTCTAATTTGGTTATTGTGTAAATGGGGCTTCGAAGTCAATTAAAAGTAAAGACAAAGCGAAGAAGGATAAAAACAGTGGTAACGTGGTACAATTAGAAAAAAACATGTCAAATTATGGTATACGTACCAAGGGTTACATATCAGCGTGTCACTGTGTTTTTTTTTAAGGAGAGGAAATTTAAGTCGAACTCGAACAGTTGCTGATGACACGCACTTGTTTTTGACACAAAATTATTAATTTAAAAATCCGAACAAATAAGGTCGAAATGTAACAAATACGAAATTTTCTGCACTACCCACTTATATCACATGTCACAGACTAAAGTTAAAGTTTCGAACACAAATAGAAATTTTTTTGTAAGAATTAGAAAGTACAAAACGAATTCAGCGCTGCCACTGTCACTGTGTATATGTAAAATAACTTCAATACGTGGTTTGAAACTTCGCTTATCATAATTGCACATGTAATAATGTCATTACCACTTAACAACAAAAATACATAGTTTTTTTTACTACTTCCTCCCTCATTTTAGGTACTCGTTTCATTTTTTAATTTGCATTCCGTTAACATTTTTTGTGAATAAAAAACAGAGTGAAAAACAAAAATATTTTATTGTTAGTCAGGACCGGATTGAGTACCTACGTACCTAATATAGTTTTAATTATTTAATTTAAAAAAAAAACGAGGAAGTAGTCAAATTAGACTATAGCGGAAAAAATTTATAACAAGTTGTATTTTTCGAAATTTTAAGCTTCACCTCAGCTGGCACCAGCGACGGATTGGATTACCCAATAGGCGAACGCCTAGGTCCGTGTGCTGAGAAGTGAGACAACAAGCATGGATAATGGGTCGCGATCGCGATATTTATTTATTTATTGATATTTATGGAAAAGCTCAATTTACATAACATTACAGACTTGTGCACTTGTGTGTTGCGAGTAGGATCGCCAGGTCTCCTATATTTAATAGGAGTCCTATTTTTGAAGCAAATCTATCTCCTGTTGGAAAATTTAAATAAATGCAACCATCGGAGGCAGGGCCGGATTAAGGGGGACTGTAGCCCCGGCCCCCATTTTAAAATTTTTTTAGTAAAAAGTATAGTATATTAAAGTATCTATCTATAATTCAGTGTCGTTTCACTTTGCTGTTGTAGATATGTTTATTCATCACCAAATATGAACATTAATGTTATTTATTGAATTATAATTACTGGATAATTACATACTTTAGTGATATATAATGAAATTCGAATAAGTTACTGAAAAAAATGCACTTGTGTGAATGCATTTATTATGATACGCAACTGACTTGTATTTTTACAGTATTCGGCTTTCGGAGTCATGAATCGGGTTGCGACGCCTGTATAAGTGGATTGGTCTTTAAAACACGCGCGAGTTTTTTTTTATTGGTTCACTTTGAAATCTGGTATTAAAATGGAAATAAGAACTAATAATGTGAAATGGTTGAATTTCTAATGTGAAATCAGTATACCTACCCTTCGTTGTCATGGAAACGAGAAAAACGGAAATTAATTTGCAATCTGTCATTTTATTTGACGTAACAAAGTACTCCTGTCAGATCAATAACCAATAAGAAGTCACGTTTTTCAAATTGATGATGATGCCTTGGCAACTTTAAAACACGCGCGTTTTTGAAAGCGCGATTTAAACACGCTGGAGCGTGGTTTAAAAGGCTAAAATAGGACACCATTAAAAAAAATTAATTAATAATCTCGGTGAGTTAGAAAGGGCTCCTTTCCCGTAAAGAGCCCTGGGCCCCTCAATTCTTTAATCCTGGCCTGAATTCGAAGGCATCTAATGAGTCAGCTGTACGAGCATTTCATATCAAAGATGGGCTTACAAATTGGATGATCTTTTTGATGAAGTAAGTTTATTTAAAAGTATATAGTTACTCTACTCAGACAAGCTAAACTTTTTCTACTTTATCAACTGAAGAAAACAAAATATTCATTAAGAACTTAGAACATATCTTTTATACAGGGCGAGTGGGGATAGGAATGGGCCGAACTTCAGGAATGTATTGTACACGTAAAAATAAGTAAAAAAACTCAACTGTTGTTATGCGATTGTCTTTTGTTTTCAAGTTATATAACGTAATTAAAACACTTTCCACCGAACATAGAACAATAGACAATCGCATAACAACAGTTGAGTTTTTTTTACTTATTTTTACGTGTACAATACATTCCTGAAGTTCAGCCCATTCCTCCCCACTCACCCTGTATTGAGTATGCTAGTAGCAACTAGCAACAGCATTAAATAGAAAGAATATATTATATTATAAATGGACATCAAACAGAAATAAATATTTTGTAGATTTGATCAAATCTGAACCGTTAGTTATACCATAATAGAAGATTATGGTTATACCATTGTATTTATACAGGGTAGCCCATTAGTGCGAGGAAGTCCAATATTTCATTCTACAGGGTGTTTAAAAAATACGTTCGAATATTTGGCCCACTTATAGATCTCATCAGTACAAACAAAAAAGTCAAAATAAACATAAGTTCAAAAATCAGCCGTTTCCTAATTACAGCCTGTTTTTCAAATTAAAATAATTGTATGGCAAAGCCATTTTTTTTTTTTTGCATTTGGGGGTATTTAAAGACATTAGTTTATTCAAATCCTGTGAATAATTTAGATGAGTTGCGAGAACGAATTGAACATGCCTGCCAGACTGTTCGTATAAATCCGGGACTCTTTGAGAGAGTGCGGCGTTCACTTTTACGGAGATGTGAAATGTGTATACAAATGGAAGGAGGACATTTTGAACATCTTCTTTAAGAATCATTAATTTGTAATAATTAAAATGTATTTATACTGATATTTGTTCATGTTCTAGTAGAAACCTCGTTGAAATACTCCTACTGAGTGTAAATTATTTTAATTTGAAAAACAGGCTGTAATTAGGAAACGGCTGATTTTTGGACTTATGTTTATTTTGACTTTTTTGTTTGTACTGATGAGATGTATAAGTGGGCCAAATATTCGAACGTATTTTTTAAACACCCTGTATATCATATACGAATTAAAAATTGTTTCAAATAAAAGTTGTGGGATACGAACCATTGCATATTTTCGTGAAAAACATGGTCTGATTAAAAAATGCTTAGGCTCGTTCAGTTTTAAAATTTTGGGCCAATTTTTGGTACACAAATTAGTAAAGATCGTTCTTTAGTGAACATACAAATATTTATCGACTTAATTATACATGGTGTTTGCAATAATTCGTAAAGTATAATGAATTTCGAATAGGAAAAGCTTGTTACTTTAAATGGAACACCAGTAAAAACTACTAGTTTTAGAATACACATAGTACAGATATGAATTGTAGAGACTGTTCCATTTAAGATAATAAACTGTTGACTATTCGACATTTACAAAACTTTACGAATTATTGCAAAACACTCTGTATAATTAAATCGACAAATATTTGTATATTCATTAAGGAACGACCTTTACTAATTTGTGTACCAAAAATTGACTAAGTATTTTAAAACTGAACGAGCCTAAGCATTTTTTAATCAGACCATGTTTTTTCAGAAAAAAGATGAAAAAAATTCATAACTTGAGAACGCTGCATTTTAAACAAAAAACAAAAATATAGACACAGAGCATTTTAAGAGAGAAATCGGAATATGACATCAAATATAGGGTGTTTCATTTAAAGAAACAGGTCAACATGGAGCCACGATTATTCGAAGCACCCTGTATGTTTATAAATATTTTACGAATATGCAATGGTTCGTATCCTACAACTTTTATTTGAAACATTTTGTGATCCGTATGATATAGAATCAGTAGCGTAACTAGGGCATCAAGGGCCCCCGTGCAAGTCGAAAATGGAGCCCCTGTTCCTACATCAGGATAAGGTTTGGGAAAATATTTTATCGTTTAAAACTCCAGAGAGGAAAAAAGTTATTTGAACTTTGTGAGGACTCAAAACCATCCATTCGTGAATCCAACAGACATGCTCTGCAGCATTTTGCTTTCCATGATCCAAACAATTGTCTCATAAATTCATATGTGTAAGAAGATAGTTTATTCAATAGGTAGCATAAATCTGAACTGAAACAATTTACAATCCGAATGATTATGATGCAAATAGTTTCTTTTGAGAAATTTGTAGAGGTTTTTAGTCATCTTTCAGCTAAGGGGCCCCTGAGCTTAAGGGCCCCCGTGCACTGCACGGTCTTGCACTTATGTAGTTACGCCGCTGTATAGAATCAAATATTGGACTTTCTCGCACTAATGGGCTACCCTGTATGTTATAAATACAATGGTTATACTGAATTGTAAAGAATTCTATGATTCTGTAAAAGAGGATCCCAAATTATTAAATGCAGGACGAAATAATACGTATAGATAAAATTTGTTACAAAGTGTGTAACAATTATAATGTAGCACGTTAAAAAAATCAGTTCTCGATCACCAAAGTGGCATTTCGCGCACTAGATACAAAAATAACTATTTTGGATACATCTCCTATATTCTACTAGGTATATTTTTATCCACAATCTCCTATTAATGGTTATCAAATAGGTACCTGGTAACCCTAGTTGGGAGTTCGGCTGTTTATAGTTGAGACGTAGTCGGTTTTTCCACGGTTATCTTTGCCGTTGGAGGACGGTTCGTCGAGCAACAGCTCTCTTGAATGCTATTGTTTGCCCCATTATTCCACCCAGAATTTTAAGCGTTTCGACACTCGTCGCATAAATTATCGAATCAGTGACAGTCCTTAAGAGCGCTTTCTAGGTGATTGGTACAATCCAGATGCGATCTAAAGAGAGAAACCAACGGATTTTCGAAGTTTTCCAGCTAATGGGATTCACCACAGGCAGTGGAACGTTCCTCACTTCCATCAAAATAGTGAAATGATCACTATAAAATGGAGATCACCTAACATCTTCCACGTAAACGCTGTCGCCAAAAGTGAATTTCCGTGAACGCTGTATGAACTGCTGTTCTCCTCTTATTAGTTGACGACGTTTCGGTCAGGTCGCGCTAGTCCGCTAGCCATATTTGGGTCGATCTCGGCTAACAGCGACACCACCGAAGAGAAACCCGCAGACAAAAACTAGAAAGTGAAAGTAAAAGTACTGGAGTAATTAAACCACCCTCCTCAACAACCGAGATTAGTTTTGTTCGTGTCACTAGATCAGACAGCAAGAAGACATGAAGATGGCTAGTTGGACCTGACCGAAACGTCGTTAAGTAAGGAAGGAGGTAAATTATATTGTATTTACTATATATATTAAGAGAATAATTATCTGTCAAGTCACTTATTTTAAAGCTGAGAGAACCTTTAACATCCCTAAGCTTATCAATTAGTTAACGAAAGATGAAATTTCATCATAGGGCGCAACATTAATAAAAGGTTGTAATTATACATATACATACATTAACGCTAAAGGTCTTAAATGATGAAAGCGACAAAATAATGTTACATTATGTTTCTTTTCCAGTGGTGGGGTGACGGATTTTAAGCCGAAACTACGAGTAGTCCTCTGCTTTTGCACTCCACAATTTTCCCAACAATGAGCGCCCAAAACATATATTGGCCTAAACGGTTGCATTGATCTTTTAAAATACCTACATAGTAATTTTGGTTTTGGTAAACTTTTGTTTCTGTTTTTAACAGCACACCGGACACTAATTAATTAAATTTGCTTTCCATTTTACAATTTATTATCAACTTAATTGTGGTAATGATTTCTTATCACACAGTGATAGGTACGTATTGTGTCGAAAAATATATGGCGACTGCAGCGAAGTATTTCGTGTTGAGAAGAAGGTGGATTTGGTTTTTTTTTAATGTGGATCCATGTGAAACAGATAGAATAGATGGAAATCCAATCCAAATAGATTCATAATCAATACGCTAGACATTGAAAAAAGTCTACTATATTATTGAAATGGTAACGTTAATCGCAGATACAACCATTTTACGGTGCGTGTAAGTAACCTAAATCTTTTTTTTTTCAACCTTTACCTTTACGTTACCTACTTAATAATTTGCGATGAACCTACAGTAATACGTACGAGGGGAGTTTCTTATATTGCTGTGACAACAATATGCTATCACGGTAATTTTCTTATGCATTCTGTGACACTATAAAATGTGCCATCTCTAAGATTGATTCCAATTGCTTAGCATTTATCATTTTTAAATCAGTTTAGGGAAGCGAAAATGAGTCATTTGAAACTTAAAAAAAAAACACAGAAGGCGCCTAAATTTCCGTCGAAAAAAGTACAATATCCATGAGAGAAAGGCAGTGTTTGGAGAAAATATTGGTGTAAACAGATCAAATGAAGCAGGAAATCCATTAATTATGACGATAATTATAAAAAGTTCATGCAATCAGTTTACAAGGGATCTCTATCACCTAGAAAGGCGAACGCGCAACTTTTCTGCGATGACAACAGTTTTTTGGGGAGCTCAAGATTTTTGACCAATAATCCGGAAAAACGAACGCGCCATAGGAAATGCACAACACTTTAACGACTTGCATATGGCTTTTTGACAATATTATTTTTAGCGAGGTAGACTACATACTGGTTTACCAAAAAGAGGAAAACAAGGCTAGGTATATTAACCAAAATGGTGTACAACAAAATGAACTACCACGGCATGACGTTACACCACCCTATCACGCCGTCAAGCAACCAACCAACAAATGAAATATAAATTTTATATAAATAATAGTTATTTACATAAAAGTCAGGAAAATCGCACATTACTGAAGAGGAGCTAAATTGAAATACGAGGTAGGTACTTTGTGCCGAGTCAAGTAAGAGATTTTACTGACGTGTTTTGTTTTAAACAAATGACGAAATTTGCAAATATTAGAATTTTTTTTTACAAATTCCACAAAAATCAAGTTTGTCAATTTTGTTGGTAACTATAGTTACAAAGTATGTTTTGAGTCTTGTAAAGTCCTTACAGTACCTACTAGTCCGGAAAATACAATTTTCCTGCGTGTAAATAAGCAGGAAAATGTTGTTTCCAAGACGATTTCCGGAAATAGTTATTTAGGTACATAAAAGTCAGGAAAATCTCACATTACTGAAGAGGGGCTAAATGTTTAAATAACCCTTTTAGTGTCAGATTGTCAGATGTTAAATCAAGGCTTAGCCTGCGCCATTTTTATCCCATATTCTCCCTTATATGCCCAAAGGGAATACAATAGCAGATAATGACACAGTTAAGAACTTGAAAGCGAAAAAGACTCCGCACAATTATGTTCAGAAAGGTCCTCATCTGCATACACAACTGTAGTAGTTGAAGCAGTAGTACCTACTCCACGAACCAACACTCCCAAACTCAAAAAACACTTTTGAGAAGGTGTCGCTTCTGAATGATACCTTGGAAAACGCTGTTGTATTTTGTAGAATTAAGTAGGTATCGAAAGATTATTTTTCCGAAGTGCGTTGTTAGCAAAACTTTGTTTGTTGCAAAAAATTTCCTTTGTATATTCATTATGTCTATGTACCTATCTACTTATTAACTCATATAATATGTACCTAATATATAACCATTTTTGCAATTTGTTCTTAGATAATAATAAATCGACTTTTTATTCTTCTAAATAAGTTCAAAATTAAAGCGCCAAACGCTAACGTTACAAGTATTGATTATTATGGGGCATGCCTATGAGTAATTCAGGAAGCGGTATCTGCGTATCACCATAATAGAAGAGGGAATCACGTATGGTGTGGGTCGTTAAAACTTGAAAATAAAACAATAACAAATGGAGGATTTGTTATTAAATTTAATAAAAGAGGCAACTGGACCAAAACTTTCGTCATTAAGGCAGAGCGCACAAGAAGCCCACGGTAAGTTATATTTTATTTTTTGCACAATTCCAAATCGGAAATGTTTCCAGATTTGTTATGTTCTCAAAATAATTTATTAAGGAATCCTTCGCATGAATTAAGAACGGCATGTTTTTCGCCATTAAAGCTAGCTTTAGATACTAAAAGAAGCAAACTTGTCTCCTCATCCCTTTCGGGTTTAAACGTAAGTTGCAAGGAACAACGCACTAAGTTTTATAAACATATTTTATAGAAAATTGTACGAGATGAAAGGTTTCAAGCAGGAACAGAGCCGGAAGATGATTCTTTGTGGCTTCCGGCACAACTACTACACGCGACTTCATCGATGTTATCACAATGCGAAGATACACAGGTACGTCACCCCTATGCGAACAGCTTCTGATAGATACTCCTCAACAGGTTCACATTTTAAGGGTGGTCTTGAATCTAGCCTGCAGTGCAAGTTGGACCTTAAATGGGCGTTTGGTAATGTTACTAATTAGCAGATGTGGCGAAGCGTACGAAACGGGCACACAACCAATCCGAGCGGCGGCACAAGCGGCCGCAAGTCAAACCTTAACGGCTTTTTGCACATTTTTGGATGAAGAACATCAAGAAATACTGCAACAGCAGCAAAAGCACAAAAATTCCGGTACTACCGCCGAAATGGTTTATAACAAAACTTCCGCAGTCGCTTGCTTCAATGAAGCGATCCCCGTGATGCAGTACGTTTGTAGTAGGCTCGAAGAAACAAAGACGTACGTCCCTAATTAATTAAATGAAGATGTAGTACCTACCATGCTTGTATTTTAGGTTTGCAAAATCTAGTGACATAACTGTTTTTTTATTGGAGTGCTTGTTGACTTTAGTTAACACCCTACCAAATACAGTTCATTCCAACGTGCATTTCGCTACATTTTTATGGCAACGCTTCTGTCCCGCGCTTTTGGCTTTATTAGGTACACCGGGCGATCCCGAACGTTTAGGATTAACAACGCATCAGTCCAAAATTGTTTACAGGTAAATTAGAGTAATTGCCACAATGCCTACATTTACACGCGTTGTAGTATCGGAATTCAGGTGGTGCGATTGGTTGGAAGAGAACGAGCGTTGCGACCGGTACTCGAGGCGTTATTTCACAGAATGTTACTCTTACCGTGTCCAGGTAAAAGGCTAGAACCATTACGAGTTGCAAAGGAACTACTGAGATCTCCGGCAAGGCTAGCAGATTTACTTTTGTTGAGCGGGCCTTTACTTCGACACGCAGGTGACGATATGGCCATCATTCGATTGTAAGTTATCATAAATACTTACTCAACTGTCATCATTAAGTTTTGCTTTAGAATTGTAGACTCCATAGAAGAATCCTCTCAATGTAGTGATCCCAGTATTATGCTTGCAAGCGTTGAGTGCGTAGGAGCTCTTTTAGGTTCCTTGGAGGCTTTATGTAATGGAGAAGGCCTCGACCAAGAAGGGTCGGAAATTGCTAATGTTCGTTATCCAACATTGGAACAAGCTGATTACACTGGACCTCTTACATATCAATCTTTCGCCCGGTTACCTAAACCATATAGGGATGTCGTCGCCAATTTAAAGTACCAAAGCGATTCAGATAGTAGCGGTATTGATGGTGGCGGACAAAATGTTGAAGGTGAATCTGATTCGGAATGTTCAGGAGCTACTGAAGGTCCCGAAGAGTTTGTCGAACCGGAACCGTCAGATGATAGCATTATGGACGACGAAAGTTTTTTAACGAGTCAACAACTGCAACAGTTGCACAACCTTCCAAAATCTTTACAACTGGTTTGTGAATCCTTTCTCCTTGCAATTAAGTAAAATTGTTAACTTTAGGGACGTACTGGAATTGACGATTGTAATGTGGATTTGGAACGTCACAATGCGCGTCACTTTGTGAAAACCTTACAAAATATTTTATTGCCTAATTTGTTAACGCTCAGATCATCTATACAGGTAATAGTTTATAATTGAACGTTTCAACGAATCATCCATCATCTACTTACAGATTGATGAATATCTTCAAGAATTTGCTTCAAAATGTTGTCAGCATAATGCCGCCCAAAACTATGAAATTACAACAATAATGAATGCCGATGGTATTTACTTAGCGACATATTCGGCACTTTTGCTCAATTTAAAACTAATCCAATCGTCCCACTACGACGGAAATAGTACAGAGGTGTGCATTACGGAATCTCAATTTGTCGAAGAAATTCACGGTTCCGGTATATTGGTTTATGTATCCGCAACTTGGTTATGTGAATTGTATCAAAACGTTTTGGCTAAATCACTCCTACAGTTAGCCGGTTACGATCCGAAAGGATTACAGCAACCGGCTCTAATAAATTTATTAATCGGTACTGTTGCATTTCTTTTTGTTTAACAGTTTTAAATGTTCACTTTCTGTAGACATTGGAGGTTTGTGCCCAACGCAGCTGTTGACAGACTGGCAGAAATTACAAAGAGTTAGAGGAGTGCCCGATATTAGTGCAGAAGTGGAAGCCGGAATTAAATTGTCTCGCAGAGTTTTAACGTGTTGTTGGACGTCAGTGGTATCAGTTTTAGGTTTGGCTTTGGGTGAAAAATGTTTGAGTGGTGGAGGATCTTCTGCACTCAGTAGATTGGTAGCTCGCAGATCGAAGCAGAAATTCCGACAGAGAATACGAGACGATGTAATAACCGCATGTTTGGAAGGATTACATAAGGTAAGTTGTGGCGAGCGAACATCCAGTGTATTTACAAGCACTTCTTATTACAGGCGGCAAGCTTGAGTAATACCTTGAAACTGCAAGCCAGAAGTAGCAGTATTTTGGCATTGTTATCGGCATCTTCCTGCAAGATCCAAGGACCAAAAATTCCGGCATCCCATGCACTTTCGTTGGATGTTCTCCTATCTAAAGGTGGGTTGAGTTTTTGTGTTACTTGCCATTGAAATTATGATTTTGCAGGTTTGGCTCTTGGATCACACAGTGCCGCCTGTTGGCCCCACGTATTCAATGCATGTATTGCTATAGCAAGCCTAGAACATGCACTCTTCAGCAAAGCAGGTTCTACTCAACTGTTAATGGTGGCTCAAAACAACCAAAATAATGTAGTGACATCAACAACCTCTATAAATACATCCGATCGATTGAGTCTGAGTTTCAATTCGAGCAGTGATGACGAGACCTGGTACGATTATTATTAAAAAGATCGATTTCCTATAAAAGTGCGCCTTTGCAGTGTGGACGTCTACAGTTTTTTACAAAATTCTTCCTACACCTCAAACTCAAATTCACACGACGGAAACATCGCCGAAATTGTTGAGCGAAGTGGAGTCCACAATGGTCAAGGTCAAGGTGTTCTAACAGGAGTATATGCCGCTAAGGTTTGTTGTGTCCTCTCAGTGAGAGTCGATGAATTATTCCATTCGGCTGCTCTAAGACTGGCGTTGCCTGGTTTTTGTAGCTTTTTAACTGAATTGTGCAAAGCGTCATATGCTCAAGTGAGTAAGGCGGGACCTTCGATTCGAAAAGGTCTAATAATTAATTTCAGCTCTTTGCCAAAACTGACGAGTTACCCAGCACGAAAAAATGGTGGAAAAAGGAATTGGAAGCTAGGCAAAAACCACCTGCAACATTACTTCTTCACAGAATTGGAGAGGTTACCTTAAAATGTATAAGATCGGGTAGACCCTTAATTCACACAATGAAAGTATGGTCAATTGTTGGTCCACACTTCATGCAAGCAGCTTGTCACAAAGATCCTAGTGTATCAAAGAAAGCAATAACTTGCATACATGATGCCGTAACCGCTTTGCTCAACGAACAAACCGAATTGCCACATTTCCACTTTAACGAAGCTTTGTTTAAACCCTTCGAAAACTTACTTTGCCTGGAAATGTGTGACGCAGATGTACAGGTTTGAAAAAAAATTCCGTAGGTATATTCCACCCAACACTATTGCTATGTTTTTTTAGGATCAAATCGTTTCCTGCTTATGTGAATTTGTGGAAGGTAATCGAATTGAAATTTGTTCAGGTTGGCGTCCACTATTCGGTACATTACGTGTTGCTAATGGCAAGAATAACTCGGCCGCCATTTTGGAGGTTTTCAAAGTTTTCTTATCGACTGATAATACTTTAGTTTTCGCAAACGCCGCTCTCGACTACATAATGTGCCTATTATCGCATATCAGACATGCAGATGGAGGAGAAAAGGGCTCAGAAAGCATATCAAATGTAACCGATAAGAATGTACAGAAGAATATATTTTTGGATAATTTGGATGAAAAGAAGAAAAAGGAAGGATGCGACGAGATTGTATCCGAACAAGTGAATTTGTGTTTAGAGTCGCTTAAGTTATTAGAAAATTGTGCGACCATTTTATCAATGATGTACTACATGCCTAAATGTCCAACTTTCAATCTGAATCACCGAATTAAAACGGATATGTCACCACAGCTCGTCGATTCTGCTATACCGAATCCGGAAGTAGTAAGCCTTCCGACTTATTTTGAACAAGGTGATCAGATGTCGTATGAGATACTCTCTCCGAAAACCGACTTAGATAACTGTATGAGAAATAATATGATGCTGACGCAAATGGATAAACCCAGTGGTGTGGTGAGGATATGGTTTACGTTATTGGAGGGTTTAGCCATGACAGCCGTACTGTCAGCCGAAAGAAACCAGCCTTATGTGTTGGAAACCCTTTTTAAATTACTGAGAGACTTAATCGTAAATCCGGGTGTAAATTTTGGCTTGTACTGTATTAATCATCTATTGTTACCGATGGTACAAAGTTGGTTAAGGCAAAATATGAAGATTCCAAAAACGGGCGATAATGGGCAACATTTCAAACACTATTGTGGTATGGCTACCGAGCTAGTTGTTGAATATTTGCACACATTGCAACAAAGAGAGGACGATGAAGAGGAAGCCAGCTATACAGAAAACCCAGGAGCATCACTTGCTTTAAAGCAGCTCCTCTTAATATTAAATGAGTGTGTCGCTCAACCTGTTGAAAGTATAGCAAGACTGGGAGCATCATGTATGAGGCATCTAATAATAAATGTAGGCCAAATCCTGACCACAAACCAGTGGGAGATATTAGTAACAGCTATCCACAGATCTTGCGCCATTAGTCTAAATCCGCTTCAACAAATAACATCCGCTTTTAAACCAAACTCTGATAGCTTTTACGGCGATTTGGCAACAGTAAAAGTTGCAGCTCGACGTGATAGTACTCCCGAAGAAAACGAACGTTTGTACGAACTTGCCCAACAAGTACTTTTAATGCACTGCCAAAAAAACTGCAACAAATGTTTTGGAAAACAGTGCGATTGCGAAAAACTTTCTTCTTCCAACATAACCATAGACGATCGCAGCTACGTCTTCTTACTTTTCCCATTAGAAGCGGCCACCTCCTTTAATCCCGACTTGTTCACCATTAGGGTACCATTCCGAAACTTAGTGCTTGGAATTTTAGCACACCAGATGCTCGTACAAACCATTTCCAGCGCATTATTACAAAATTTAAATCACGTAACGCCGATTTTAACTATTTTACAAATTAACTCTTGCAGCTTACGAGGAATACTAACACATGTAAACGCAAAACATGTTAACATACTATTAAAATGTCTCGAAATGTCTAACGAGCGTGCCAAGGAGTTCGACACCAGGCCCGGTTTAAAATTTCTAATGCAAAAAGTCGGTAACTTAAACAAATCTGCTAATCTCTACACTCAAGCGAACACGTCAGAAGTCGTTGAGATAATAGTTTTAATAGAATTATGTCTAGATGGCATTGAAAAGTATTCAATAACACCTAATCAGCTTAAAGAAATTTTAGCAAGGGATGATAAGGAGAAATGTTGTACCGATATCGATTACGTAGAGCAGTTTTTGCGTAAATTACAAAACAAATGGGAGTTTATGTGCGAGTCCTATGTCAACCTTTCAATTAACATACCGCATGACAAAGAAGAAGAAGAAGACGAAAGCATCGAAGAATATCATCAGAATGAACAGATAGTCGAGCTTAAGAGAAGTGAAAGCTTCTGTTCGTCGGATTCCGAAAGTTACCTTGATAAAAATTTCTTGCCAAATTTAAACAATGAAGAAATTCTTCAAGAAACCATAACTAAAGAAGATGTGGAGGATGTACGTAAAGACGTAGATAGTACTAATGGCACTGATGACGAAGCGAGCGAAGATAATTCTCAGATGGTTGTTAAATATGACACTAACACACTCATACAGATTCAATCATCAGCGTCCACAGACAGTATCAATTCGAAATTGATGCGAACAAATAAGGAAATTGAAGAGAAAGTGGGTGCCTTAATGGAACAATACAGAAAACACAAACCGAATCGTATTATAGCGTCAAATATATCCAAGGTCCATCCCAACCTGATTCCTCCCCCACAACCTGTACCTCCCGAAATACAGCAGCAAAGAGCCATTAGTATTTTTAAGGTAAGTATCCGAGATTCTATAAATATCAGGTTGAAACCGTTTTTTGATTTAGGATTCAGAAGCATATAAAATAGCGCGAATAGAAACCGTAGAAGCTTGCATGGAATTATTAAGCAGCCTTTCTTCTGAAAAATTATCACCCTTAGCAACTATACTAAAAGAAGGTGCTGTTATGCTGGTTGGGGCCCAAGATGAAAAAATTAAGCATTCATCTGAAAAACTCCTACAAAGAATGAATATATCCTATGTAGAAGATGACAATATTGACGTTTAAAAATTTGTTTAATTTTTTTTATTTCATTCCAATGAAAAAGTATAAAGTACATTACTTATTATATGGCATGTTCAAATTATGCGTAGTCGGTCCTCCGTTTAACTGCTCCATATCAATAATTGATGGGATTTTAAAAAACTGATCACATTATAACGAAACTATAGAATAGGGTAGGTAAACAATAAGGTATGTTTAAAGTGTACTGATGGGGTAGGAAGTGGGTCCGAATTATTTGGATAAAGCTGTGATATTTGGAATAGGTGTGACAAGAGAAAAATGGATAAATGAAGTGAAAGTTAAAAGTAAATACGTAAATGGAAACATTTCAGAATTACGCAAAATTTGAACTTTAAGAACTTATTTTTTTGTAATCTATATTTTTTGTGGTAACTTTTAATGTGGAATTTAGGCTTAGAGTAATGTACGATATGTATTTTGTGATTCGATGTACAAAAAAAAATATGCTATAATTATATTATTATACAAGCTTTCGAATCTTTGATATCATCAGAACGCGAGTCATTTTTGAAAGGGCACCATTAGAAGTATCGAAATGAAATATGTGATTATAATGGGGGGCAGGGCTGTCTGCTGGGCCCGAATCTCTTTGCGGTTTCCCATTGGTGGGAAAGTTAAGGGATAAACAGAGTGGAGGGACGGTTGGGGGGGGGAGGGCCGGAGGGGCAGACAAAGCGTGCGCGATGGCATATGCGGGCGTTGTGTTGTGGAAGTGCATCGGGGGGAGGGGGGGGGGGGGGAAAGATGATGGTGATAGTTAAGACTTTTTAGAAAAACGGGAAATGAAGGTAAATGTGAGAAAGACCAAGATAGTAGCGCTCCAGAAGGGGAGAGGAAGAAAGTGAAAGGAGGAATGGAGTAGCGAGAATATTGAAAGTGTGGGGGAAGTGAAGTGTCTGGGGTATAAAATGGCATACGACAATAAAGACGAGGGGTGTAAAGTGTGGGGACAGGCGTCGGGAGTTAGGAGAGGGATCATTTGGAAATGATCTGATGAGAAGGGTGTGGCTGTTTAAGAAGCTAGTTGTGATGTATGGGGCAGAGATACGGGGGTGGAGGAAAAGGAAAGTGCTAGAAAGGATGCAAGACAGGTAATAGAAATGGGCGTTGGGACTAGAAAGGGAGACACCGGCTTACATAGTACAGGATGAAGTAAAAGTGGAGAAGATTACAGTGCAGGCGGGAAGGTTGGTGATGAAGTATGAGGAAGGGATGGATAGAGGACGAGGAGGATACTGCAAAGTTGTTGGAAGGTGAGGGAAGGCAAGCTAGAATACGGACAACAAGGAAGAAAGAGAAACGAAGAAAACATGGTGGAATGAGGAAAGGAGAAACTGCAGGTTGTGTGGGGAAGGATGGGAGAGTGTAGGGTATATGTTGAATGAGTGTGTATAGTTGAAAGAAGAGGAAAGAGACTGGATGAAGGAGGTAAGGGAAAGATGAAGAAGGGTAATGGGAGAAGTAGGGAAGGTGAATTGTAAACAAGTAGGGGAAATGTGTTAAGAGAATAGGGTTTTAGTCAAAATGTATAAATGACAATAAAAAAAAAATACACCTACTTGTACGAAAGAAAGATTGATGACTGATGGGATTGGATTGGAGGGAGGATGTGGCAAGGAAGTAAAGATTGTGCGGTGAAGAGTGAGAGAACATTGAGCATATGCGGGGGGAGTGTGAGGAACTTAGCGAGGATTGGAGTTGAAAAGTGTTACTACAGAGAGGAGAGGGTGTAGAGTGGATCGAACAGGTGGAGATGATTAGAAGCAAATGTTAATTTTTGATTATATTTTAGTTGGAATCACCAGAAGGCATCGGGCGCGAATGGGCGCTGGTGGTTCTTCGGCGTTTCGCGCCTTGGTATCAGTAAACATCTGCTGCTGTAGTGACTGAGCCGTCTTTGCCATACACAATTTCGAACTGCATGGATTAAAGTAGATATACATGTAGTGGATGTATATCTACTTTAATGCATGAGATTAAAGTATATCTACTTTAATGCGAATTTGTTACGGACGGACAGGACACCCATTCATTCGCAATTATTATATACTGATTTGTATAACTTTTTCCTTTTTCCCAAATAAAGCATACATACATATTTAAGACAGTTGGTGCACAAAATTGAGGAGGAGGAAATAATGAATTAATAGAGACAACAAATTTTAAATGCCATTCGGGTTGAGGAAGGTGTGGTCAACCCCAACTCTAGGATTCCAGAAGTGGGTGAATGAGGGAGAGCAAGCAGGATTCAATGAATATCGAAAAACTCTTCAATTTTACATCAAGATGGGATATAATACTGGCCTTAAAATAGCTTGGACAGAGTCATCACAGCTACTTACAAACAGAATAATGAGCTCACGTAAACTTGACAGAATGAACAAAACCTTCAATTCAAGCGTGGGAGTTCGGGCGAAATCGGTTCTGAAGCCGTCCCTATAGAATGTATAGATGAACAGTCCTAATGAGAATCATACCAAACACAGGACGAGTTCGAGCTGCAAAGAAAAGGGTCATTGGCCACAACTGTACAATCCATTTGGCTCTGTGGAGTCAAGTATGGATGGATACCCATCATGGAGTGGGGTAATATGCTACACAAAGTACAGAGGATATTAGTCATAACCATCGACATATAGAAATGGACTGCGCGTTGTTATGCTAAGCCGGGATACTGCAGGTGAGAGAGAGGGTAAACGTGGAGGCCTAGTTCTAGCTTTATCTGTCGCGTATCTATTGGTTGCTGCATTTTCATGGGAATGCAGGGGCCAATAAATACGCGACAGATAAAGCTAGGGGAATGCAACGACCAATAAATAGTGACAGATAAAGCTAGAACTAGGCCTCCACGTTTACCCTCTCTCTCACCTGCAGTATCCCGGCTTAGCATAACCACGCGCAGTCCATTTCTATATGTCGATGGTCATAACTCATAAGAATTGTATCTGCACATAGGACTGCCATGTGCAAGAATTGAGACACACAATGGACATATAAGTGCAGTAAATGTCGCATCATCACGGAATGGCAGATTCACTGGTATAAATGGAAGCTGGGAGATTAATCTGACAATATACAAGGCAATAGATTGCCACTTAACACAGTTCTTTACTGACTAAGGGGAAAAATGTAGTATTCTGAGTGTTCCATTTAAGTCACAACCTTGTGTTAAACATTGGCAAAATGGAAATATTTTTATGTTATACACAAAATGCTATTTGGCATCTATAAAACCGCATCTCAATATCATTATTAATAATAATAATAATAATAATAAATGACAGTACAGGCTATGGGAATTTTTCTCGGCTAGTCTGTATGCAAGAACAATGGACATTAAAGGTAACGGCACAGAATAAAGCACAAGTGATTCAGAAGAGACACTCTCCGTCGGCACCTTTGAAGTTATGTTGCCGGTGCAAGGCGGGCTCGTCGGGGCAACCACGCCCATTTTAGTCAAACTTCCTTGTCTGTTGCATTAGCAAGGCTAGTAAAAAGAGGAGTGGTTTGTAGTTTTTGGCAATATTATCTAAATTTGAAATCGTATGAAAAAATGTCATAAACGAAAAATATTTGCCATACATTTTCGCATTTGATAGGCCGTTCACCGTAAAACTAATTCCGATAGAATTCTCTCAATAAGAGTTCAAAGTATTATTATAATATATGCTTAGTTTTATAAATTTGATACTTTAATAAGCTGTAAATTTTTAATATGCGATCCTTTTATATCTCCGTTAGCATATTTCAAAGTATAAAAGTCTCATTCTAATAAATAGTTTCAATAAATACAATATGTGGGAAAATCTTTACAAGGAGGGATAAACGGAACCTTTCCGAGCACTGAAGCATCAATTTGCCAACATTATTGGAAACAATTACACTTTCTAAGTGTAGCACAAACTCTTCTTCCAATAATTTAACATAATTGTAAAATTCATCGTGCGGCATTAATAAATTTCCAAAAACGGTCCTTATTTTTATTTTAAATTTGCAACGCACCGGACACCGCTACATACGCTGAAATGTATAATGTATCAATGCGCTCGCTATAATCCCACACCCAGAAGGCGGGGCGGTTGTTCGAGCGATAAGAAAATGTGCAACACGGATTTAGGAGAGTGTCGCTTCTGAATCACTTGTGCTTTATTCTGTGGTAACGGATAGATATAGTTTGCAATATATCTGTAATATGAATTATCAAGTATATTATCCATTTGGTAGTTATGAAATTTAGATCAAAATCGAATGTAAGTGTGCATTTAGGATAAAATGAACCATTGTGAGAGTAATTAAAGAACTAAAGATAAGATTTATTACAGAATCCAAACTAAACATTAAAAATTATTACCTATATTGGAATTGAAACATTTTTAGCAGCAGCAAGAAGTATCTGCTCAGTGCTAAAACACCAATTTTTTATATTTTTTGAAATGGAACACCACAATTCTCCATGGTGAGGTTCAGCTGCTAAACATCTCTGTTTAACCTCATTTTGTTGTTCAACTGTACCATGTACTTGTTCAAATCTAAACCAATTCGACCAAGCATCACCCAAATCCGGTTCAATTTTTAATGTCCGTTGAAACCATTCACGACATTTGCCTATTTTACGTTCCGACCAAAACAGTCTGCTAACTGCCAACAACACGTGGGGATCGTGTTCACATTTTTTCAAGGCGTCAACCTAAATTTGTACATCAGAAAATTGTGTGAGAAGAAGTGGTGCGCTTACCGATTTTGCTTTACGCTGTGGACGAGTTTCTAGAAATATTGATTCTGCCCACAATATACCCGATGTGGGACACTCTTGTAGTGCTTTTGCCATCATGGACGACGCAATCTCCTTAACTCCAGTACGTAACTCAATGCGAATTGCTTCTAGCCATAATAAATCATTTTTAGGATTTTTTAACCGCGCTCGTTCTAATACCGATCTCGCTTTTGTTAATAGTCCTCGATTTTCTTCTAATTGCGCAAGAAGAAGCCATAGTGCTATAGAATTGGAACATTTTTTAATCTAGAATTGATTAATTAACCTAAATCGACAATGGTAATATAGTAACTTACACCGTTGCTATATGCATCAAATGCCCTAGAAAGATCTTTCTTCTGTTCATGAATTTGTCCCATCATCATCCACAACTTGGGAAAATCGGGAAAAACCTTTAAGGCTTCATCTAAAAGTGCCAGTGCAGGATTGAGATCATTTAAGGCCCATTCCAATTTTGCGCTCTTCATTAATACACGTGGAGTTGGAGCAGAACCTATTAAAATAATAATATGCAGTTCAATCTCCTTCTATGAATGAGTGAAACTGTATTTCAAGATGACAGAGGACTTCTTTCAAATGCAAAATGATTACCTCCTGAGGGTTACCTTTGGGATAATAATACAAGAGTATGGAGCGCAGTGTCTCCCTGGGGATATTTTAGATGTGACCAAACCGATATGAAGTGGTTTTAACTTATTTAGGGTCAGTCTTACACCCTAAGTGAATGAGTTAATGATAAACTGCATTCCGAGATGACTTCTTTTAATGCAAAATGATTACTTGAGGGTTGCCTCTGGGATAATAATGCTAGAGTATGGAGTGCAGTGCCAACCACAGTGTATCCCTGGAGATATTTTAGATGTGACCAAACTGATATCAAGTGGTTTTAACTCATTTAGAGTCAGTCTTATATCCTCCATGAATGAGTTAATGATAAGCTACACTCCAAGATGACAGAGGACATCTTTCAACTGCAAAATGATTACCCGAGGATTACCTCTGGGATAATAATACAAGAGTATGGAGCGAGTGTCTCCCTGGAGATATTTTAGATGTAACCAATCTGATAATGATATTAAGTGGTTTTAACTCATTTAAGATCAGTCTTATACCCTCCGTGAATGAGTTAATGATAAACTGCATTCCAAGATCACAGAGGACATCTTTCAACTACAAAATAATTACATAAGGGTTCTCTGCGATAATAATAGAAGAGTATGGAGTGCAGTGACAACCACAATGTTTCCCTGAAGATATTTTAGCAAACTGATATTGGTGAATTTTTAAAAAATGCCCATCCTCTCTACCTCACCGAGTATAATGTAAAAATAAGTGATTAGAGTTACATTAAAATAATCACCTCTAGCTTTTGCCAATAATCTTCTTGCTCGTTCATATTCATTGTTCTCCGATTCCAATTTCACAGCGGCAAGCCAAATTTCTTCGCTATTCGGATTTGCTTGAAAGGCAAGTGAAAGGATGCCACGAGCTGCCGGAACATCCCCTGCCATCCACTTACTTTTGGCGCCCATCAACCATAATACTTCACTCTTGGGACAGTGGGCTACAGCACGTTGTAGCAAACTTTCTAAACTTTCCCTAGTGCCATGATTTTTCTCTAAATATGCGGCACGCAACCATATAGATTTTTTGGATGGGAATGTGGCTAATGCCAGACTATATACCGAGCGTGCACATTCGTAGGCGCCTTGCAAGACACACTGAAATAAAAAATATGAGACTGTATACAACTGAGTTGAAGTCATACGTTTTCGGCATCTTCCATCCATGTGTGTTTCTGATCTTCCGGTTCAACCCCGCTTCCTATGATCGCCTTCACAATAGCACGACAACAATGAATGTGCCCCCCTTTCTCACTTTCGATAGCCTCTTTAAACCAATGCTCGCGATTAATTTCGACTCCATTCGAATTTAACGACATTAAAGCTCGTTCAATTATACGTTCGACCATCTGATGATTGCCGTGGGCTTCCTCGAGTTTTGCAGCCGTCGTCCAGATCGATTTGTCGGTTGGAATATTTTCGCGAGCCTTATTGAGGACCTTTCTCGCATTTTCGTACGTTTCCAATTTGGCAAGTGCCAACCATAACTCGACAGCAGTTGGGCAACATTCGACGGCTCGCGACAGTAGAATTCTGGCGTCATCCGGATTTTCCAGTTCCACCGCGGCCTTCCATAAACGAACCGAATTTGGTATATGCTCCAACGCTTTTCTATATACACGACGTTTCGCTTTTGTTTCCGGTTCCAAGTCGGCTGCTTTAATCCAAATTCTTACAGATGTTGGTATATGACGTGCGGCTTGTGCGATAACAGCTTTTGCTGTATCTGGAGGTTGTAGACGTGCAGCTTCTAACCATAGATCTTCACTTTGGGCATTGGTCTCGCAACCTTTCATTATTAAATTACGTGCTGCTTGAATCTTTCCTGTAATACAAAGATTCATTAAATTTGTATGTTAAGTGATATATAGATTAGTTACCTGTAACTTCTTCTAGACGGGCACTAGCTATCCAGGCAGGTGGGTGATTCGGATTTGTTTCTCTAACTGACTTTAACAGTAATCTAGCTTTCTTTATATCATTAATATCTCCACCATATGTGGGAATCATGGACTGTAAATCTGTTAAATAACCTTTAGGATCAACGACAGTTTGACCTGTTACAGAATCAGAAACCTATAAACCAAATTTTGGAAACTATTCAAAATAATGTTGAAGTATCTACCTGTGACAGTTTAACATTCATAAGTGTATTTCTAGCTTGTCCGATTTTACGAAGGTCCATATCACCAGTGGGCGTTAACATACCTAAATGCAATATAATTAACTAAAATCGTCTACGAAAAATTGAACTTACCAGGAGTGACAACACCGGGTGTCATACTTGCCAATCCTGAAGTTGGATCGATCGATGTATTGGATTCACCACCTAAGTTACGTGCTAAAACACTATCAGGTAATGGAGTAAACTTTTCCGCTCTCGGATTTCGCTGTTTGCGATTTCGCGCATCACCAACATCAGGTACGTTACGCCACTCATCATCGCTTACAGTAATTAAATCTCTTTTCAAATCGGAGAACTGCTGTTGAATCTTTGGCCTAAAATTGTAATATTGTTAAATGGATAATAACAGATAATAATAGAGGGGAAAAAAGCAGGAAGACCAAGGAAGATGATGAAAAACATCATAAGAGGAAATGGGAGCTAAACAAGGGAAAACAATTCTGGAAGTGGAGAAAGTAGACAACAATGGAGGAAATGGATGGAGGTTTTTTGCCCGACGCCGTAAGGTATAAGGGATCAAGTAGAAGAAGAAGAAGAAGAAGAGGTAAAATCTTACAACTA
This sequence comes from Pyrocoelia pectoralis, assembly GCA_036250285.1. NCBI lineage: Eukaryota > Metazoa > Arthropoda > Insecta > Coleoptera > Lampyridae > Pyrocoelia > Pyrocoelia pectoralis. The sequence goes on from CM070080.1 coordinate 31,751,841, forward strand.
ACATCGTTGTGCAACCTACCTTTCTTGACGATATCTTTCCAATTCCTGTTTTAAACGTTTCTCGCGATATTCTTTTCTTTTTTCGTCCATTCTTTTATCAATCGCTTCATATATAGCATCGGCTTCCGCGTCATCTTTATCGTACGGATCTTTGGCAAAAAGTGAACCGCCGTAACCGCTGAATTCGTCATAATTTGAATCGTTCAAATCTTCATCGTCCTGCAATACAATTTGCTCTATGGACTTAAAAGAGAAATGTGTTAAGTGAGTGTACGCTTGAACTATTCTAATCACTTACTTTTCTACGCACTTATTATCTGTTGAGTTACGTCGGGTAAAAGGTAGATTCAATCGACAATTAATAGGTATTTAAATTTAATAATATAACACCTTTGCGATTAAAACTCAATTTCACTCATTTAATTTATTTGTCAATAACTGGAAGAAGTTGAACACAGCAAACATCAATAACCACAATATTTTATTACAATGTAAACAGCAAGAGTCATCGTATATTATGATGTTTACTGTGTTGTATCTTATGTATCAATAAATTTTCCAACAATTCATTATGTTGTATGTGCACTTGCATTGTCATGCTGAACTGCTTTCTTTCTTCCAATTCCAATGAGAAATAAATTAAAGTATACCAATCAACATTAACCGAATAAACAAATCATCATCATCATTGTTTATTTCGGCTTATCATGAAACACTCATACAGTTGCTTATAAAGTAATATACACAACATTAAGGAAAACGGTCAAATATTCTAGGCCTTTCTGTGACCCAACATGGACAAACGATGATGCAAAACCAATGTAGGTACTTTCCCTATATGTTATTTCAAAAGTTTTTTTCATGACAATAGATGTTTGAACCACATGCACAAAAATCGTGTGAAATCATCCTATTTTGTATTTTAAGATACCTTTTCATAGTACAGGTATTTATGAGAAATTGTCAGTGTCAGCTATGAAGATTACTGACATTCTATAATAATTTTTAAGGACTTCTAATGGATAAATTCTTACAGTTAATAAATGAATACTATATTAACATTCATTCGTACTCTACGCGATATCGTAATAAAATATGTTTAAAAAATAGGCCTAAACATCAGTTTTATTTGAAATCACCTATAGTAGCTGGTTGGTCTCTGTGTAATCTTTTACCGGATCACTTTATAAAACTGCGAAATACAAAATTCAAGAAACAAATAAAACAAATATTAACAAAAAATTCTATATATTATATTGATGAATTTGTACAAATCATAAACTATTTATAAGATTTATATATGTAATGTATGACGTAATGTACTTATCTGTATTGTTTGTGTCTAAACCAGTGGTTCTTAACCTTTTATTAGTCGCGGCCCCCTTAAAATCCGAAATTATATCTGCGGCCAGTACCTTTACCCCCACCATTAGGTAACATATACTCGTACAAAAAATACACTCAAATTGTACCAATAATTCATAAGTAAGTCAAAGCAGAGCTTAACATAACATTTATATATGTATATTTTTTATCGTTTATGGCGGAGCAAATTTTTTTTATGTATTTGTAAAACGTAAAAATGTTAAGATTTTCGCGGCCCCCAAACACATTGTCTGCGGCCCCCCAGGGGGCCGCGGCCCCCCTGTTAAGAATCACTGGTCTAAACTGATGTATTACTGTTTGTATTTTATAATTTTTTGTGTCATATAATTTTATTGTATTTGTTGGCGTATCCTGACAATCATTTTTGTTAATATGGATTAAATAAATATGAATATGAATGCAATATTAGTGAATAGTTTTATATGTTTTGACTTATACCTGAGAATCACTGTTATACCTACCTAGAAAATTTCTACATGAAATAGTAATGAAAACTCCCAAAAATTCCACTGTAATGTAATTGCTTGTTTACCCTTTAGAGAATGTCCTACAATGGTCTATTTGTTTTGGACAAAGCTATATGAGAGGCATGTTAGTTCATATGTGGCGTACGTAATGAGCACAACTTATGGTACAGTCCACTGCCTTATTTTTATAGTGGTCCACACGCTGTCTTGAATGTATATATCATGGCCATATCCAGCATCATATGTATTGGTAAGATTGCCATATTTTTTATGGTACAAGAACATCAATATCCTTATAGCAGAGGCATCGATTTAGGATTTCAAAAATAATCTTGCTGTTATACAACTACCACCCTCAACAGCAAGTATACAGGAATGATTCCAGGATCTCATCCAATTTGGGAAAACTGGTAAAAATTATCTCATTTGAGCAGAAAAGTCCTCCCCCACTGCTTTCTCATGATCTATTTTCTGTTTTTCTACTTACCAGGCATTGTGCTCTAAACACAGTGAAGGCCTGGCCTAAATAATTTTTTTTGTTCATAATGAAGTATCACATGCGTTGTCCAATACTATACAGCAAACGAGGAGTGGCAGATACTGTCTCTTTTCATTTACTTTTAAAGTTACATCATAGAATATTATCTCTTTATTAGGTATTGGTATGCCTAATATACAGCACAATTTTCAAGTTGGTAATATAAATTTTAACTGTTTATTTGTATTCATCTCTTAAAAACTGGGAATCTTGTGATTTTTGAAGAGTTTAGTACCTCAAATGTCAGTAAATACAAGAAAGGAATGGTGGCTCTGATAAATAGGACTGTCGAAACAATTTATATAAGATCAGTAAGATTATTTTTGTATTTCCTCTATTTTTCTTTATATTTCTGCTTCTCGCAACTGAATGTATTTCATTTTAAGGACTTCTAATGGATAAATTCTTACAGTTAATAAATGAATACTAATTTTGACCAACATTGACTTTATTTGTTTGGGAATATTATAAAGAGAAAACAATTTTGAAAGTATTCTTTAACTTCTTTTAAAAAAATTGGCACATTAATTGTTACTTTTTCAGTTATTTTTGAGAATTTAAAAAGAAATGTAGTAGGAAAAGTTGCTTGAACCAAACATCACAGAATTATTGAACTGAAGATAGATAATAAAGTTACCAAAGGCAAAGAAGTTGCCAACAATGTTAGCACATACTACACAGAAATTTGAGAAACTGATCCCATATCATAGCCCCTCTTAGATAAAGGTAATACCTAAATTTACACCAATAAATACAGATGAAATACAGAACACAATTAATATCACAAAGGATAAAATCTTAGACAAAAAAACAGTTAGAGGACTGCTAGGCAGTATTTGGGCAAAGAAGAAATAGGCAAGAAGAATAAACTGTAAATATACAATCACATAGCAAGACCAACCTTTGAATTAAATTACAATAATTGAAGAACAAAAAATATACCTGGAAAGAGTAAATGAGAGAGGAAAACCAATGAAAATGTTAGGCAAATGGCTGACCAATGACATGCTGAGAAACCAGCAAGAGAAACAACAGAAACCATGAGACACCAAGAAAGAGATGGATTGCAGAAGATTCAGTTTCAATGGACGCTCCTCTGTTTCTTGATATTGTAGTTTTATATTAAACAATAGGTTAAAATGTACACCGTTTTTAATATATCAACACTATTTTTCAATTTAATAATTAAAATGTATTTCTGTTTATTTTTGCGGGATGTGTGTCTATACTCAGTGAAAGCCTGTGGCCACCTGGTGTTGATGTACACTAATTAATATTGATAACTTTTATGTCTAGTTACAGCTAATTTTACTACGTTACGGAATCCCATTAATAACTTCTAATATAATAACAAGCAAAAGCTTTCATCTAGTTACACGTTAGGCAAAAAATAAAATTTAGTTAAAGGTTTACCACCATCAGATGTCCATGTCCAGCAACTAAACACAACTACATTCAGTTGCTCATATATACCGTAAATTTTTATACTTAATAAATATATAACAATTTATTATTAAATTACCTTATCTTCCTCCTCCTCCTCTTTCTTTTTCGTACGTTTTGCTGCTGGTGGAGCATGTCTGTCATCCCTACAACAGACCAACACGTAGTTGAAAGCACAGACAAGTATTATGTTGTCTGTGTTGAAAGTAAACAATTTGAAATACTTACGATACATCATTAGCATCTCGAGCTGGACCTATATCAGAACGTGTAGTAAATCCTGTCGCTCTGCAAATAAATTCGGTATGTTATACTGTCTACTAAGTACAGTTATACTTTACCCTCTTCCAACACCTGCAACATATCCGAGTGGAGCAGGAACTCCTAAAAAATGTTTTTTGTTTCGATTTACTAATGCGGCTGGTGGTGTCGTCATTTTTATAATTTGAATTTGGAAGGTTGTTTATGTGTACAATTATTATTTAAAAATTTCGGTTGTTATGCGTTTTTTTGAGGTTATCACATTATAAAAGCAACACAATAGTGAAGTTAGCATCATAATATTCACAATTCATCTGCTGGAAGCGTTCAGCAAATTTTTGGAGTAAATTTACGAGTGGAAGTGGAATTCATTTATACACAGGTCTGTGATTTACATAAACGACAACATCTCAAACCACGATTAAACGCTATAATTTCGTAGAATTTCATCTTTTGCATGTGCCACACTGTGAGCTGGAGCTGAAGAAAGCATAACTTTCTTAATACTTGTGGGTGCAAGTATAACCTACTTGGAGAATTTCAAAATCCTTGAAACTAATCCAAAAAAACAGACTATTTAGATTAATTATACGTTATCTATCACCCGGTATATTTCCTACCTACATTGGAAGAAGTTCTGGTTTACAGAATCAGTTCGTAAGTAATTTACTGAGAAAAAATTACCAGCACAAAATTTCTAATTACCTAGTTATATCTTATGGTCTAATAGGATTCACCAGATTCACCAATTGGATCTTCTGGCACTTCAAATTGAAGAAATTCTTCTCTGTATGTTTCGTTCTGTGAGCAGTCTACTGGAAATTCTTCCAGAAAATAATTTCAAGATTATCTACCCCAATTTCATCTTAACATTTAGAATTGAAAAGTTGTAATCTGCAGAACCCATGAAATAATCGACTTCGAAAATCCTCTCAAAATAAATTTACGACATACAGTTCCTATAATGAATTAATTATGTTTTAGGGTTCACCTTCTGGCACCTAAAATTGAAGAAAGGTTGGTATGTAGCATTCAAACGCTCCACAAGAAATTCCTAGCACACAATTCCTTGATTAGGTTTTTAGGATTCATCTACCTCTCGTACACTCATCTTCATAATTTTATCTTCTGACACCTGAATTGAAAAAAATCTGGTATGCGAACTTCACACCGTTAGTAATTTACTGAAAACGTTTTCTTTTTGGATTCACTTATTATTACGTCATACGCATCAATCTATATAATTTGCTTGTCTGACACTAAAAGTTGAATAAAGTCAGGTCTGTAGACTAGAAATGCACCCAGGAGGAATTTACAAGGCAGAATTTTTTAATTATAGTTATGTATCTCTTAAGATGCATCCAGATTTCCTGTAGACAGGGCTGGGCAAAATACATGCACTAACGTATTTCAAATACAAATTACAAAATATTCTTAGAAATGTATTTGAAATACAAAATACAAGATACTTTTATATTATTTTTAAAAATACAAAATACAAATACAATACATATTTCAAATACAAAAATACCTATACGCATACGGGGTGTTTTTTGGGAGATTTAGTTAGAACGTTTTATAGGTAGGTTCTTGAAAATGTATACGTAGATTCACTCTGAACCTATCGATAACATTGCGGTGGGCAAAACACATACATTAATATAGGTATTTCAAATGCAAAATTCAAAATACTCATAAGAGAGTATTTGAAATACAAAATACAAAATACTTTAGGAAAAAATCATCAAATACAAAATACAAAATACAAATGTATTTCAAATACTGTATTTTCAATACAAGTATTTTGTGACTGCCCACCCCTACCTGTAGAATGGAAAAAGTTTTGGCCTTCAGAATCCGTGCAGTAAGAAATCGGCTGAAAATCCCCCAGAGTATATAAACGAATCCTAAATTAGTTGTTTTAGGAATCATCGATCGTTCACACACCCCGCGGCATAATTCTAGTTTCCGGCACCTTCAACTGAAGAATGAGATAGAGACCTGTGTTCTTGAAGCAGAATATTGTGGCCGTTTTGAAGGAAATGCTCAGTAACAGAGGACTTGGTGCTATGATAACCTCGAACGTGCTCGGAAAGTCGTGTGCTAACTCATCTACCAGTTTCGCCGATGTAGTCTCTAAACCACAAGAATGCGATACACGCCTTTGCAAGATAGTGATTCGAATTTATCTTTGGGGTTGGGTAAGATCTGGGACATCCTATTAGACGAATTGTAGATGACTTTGATTTCGTGTTTACGAAGAATCTTTCCAATGCGATGTGTGACTTTATTGTGAAGGTAGGGTAAGAGAGACGATCTTCTTCTCGGTGTTGCCAAGTTTTGGAATTAGATTGTGATAACCGTTGTCGACTAATGTGTTGGTGACGTGCTGTAATTCGTTCCGAAGGTGAGTCTTATATTGGAGACGGTTACAGTACGATGGACCAGGGAATTGATGACAGACCGTTTTTGGGCAGGATGATGGTGCGAAATGGCATGTAAGAACCTAAAGGTGTTTAGTGGGTTTACGATACTCTCATAAAGCAACCAGCACCTTCGTGACTGATGTCCTGAAGGATCTACGCCAAGCTCAACAGAAGTGAAAGAAGGGCAAGAGGAAGGAGAAGAGCAACTGAGAGGAAAGAAGTTATGGCCATATTACAAAGGTGTCATCGACGTACTTATACTTGGGCTGAAGATGAAATGATTCCAGAGCGACCGATTCGAAAGACTCCATGAAGATGTTGGCTACCACCGGCGAGAGTGGAAAACCCATGGCAGCGCCTGAAACCTGTTTGTAAAACTTGCCTAGGAAGTGAAAATAAGTGAAAGACAAACACTTTACTGATCAACGTAACTAATCTTGTACTAATCCGACGTCCTTATCTTTACTCTTCAGAATTTGCTTAGTAATGATAACAGAATCCTTGATTTTGATAGGAACTTTGGTAAATAGCGAAGTAACATCGAAGCTGATGACGATCTAGTTTTACACATTAGTGTTGGACAAAATCTCAACATTTGGAGGAAAAATCTTGCAATTCCGAGAAAAATCTGATTTTTGAAAAAAATTCACAAGCATGAGAAAAGAATTGCATTTATGGGGCAGAATTGCCGAAACAATTTTGAGTTTTGAATTGTATCATCAATCCAGAGGACACAAGGCAGTGTTTTTTTCGCAATTTTGAGTTTGCCACAGGTACGCCGTCGTAGATGATATTGATCTCGTTAACATTATGAAAATTTGGCAACGTCGATTAGGTTAGGACGCGGTAAACTTGAAAAAGTTATTATTTACAGCTTAGGTTGTTGTTTATGAAATTTTAACTACCACTTGTGATAAGATACGTGTATTAACAATTATTTTATATTCTATTTATTTAAAATGTCACCTAACCTGCTAAGTTGTACAATCTTTATAACCGTTGCAGTAGTTCTAAGCCAAGCTACATTAACACCAAAATCTCCAAAAACTAACAAAGAAAATAAGAAAGTAGATAAAACATTAACAGGACCGGTAGATAAAACTGTCGCAGAAAGAGGTTTAATAATCGAAAATCCCTCACCAAGTGATATTGTTAATAACCATCAGAGTTACTACAAAGAGACGGATGAGTCAAACTTAGATGGTATTGTTCTAGGATACGTTACACCGGTGTGTTGTACAATTAAGCATTCTCCTATTTACTTATACTTTAATTTTATAGTGGAATAGTCACGGATACGATATCGCAAAGCAGTTTGGTAATAAATTTACACATATTAGTCCGGTGTGGTTACAAATCAGGCCGAAAGGTCCCTTAAAATACGAAATAACCGGTACACATGATGTTGACCGTAACTGGATGGCCGATGTTCGTAAGGCAGGCGAACGAGTTAAAGTTAAAAGTATTTATACGCATTAAAAGCTGTTGGTATAATTTACTCACTTGTAGTTGTACCGAGAGTTTTACTGGAGGGATTTACAAACGACGATTACGGCGGTTTATTGGGAAGTGTCGACGCTATTCGTGCTTTTAGCAAGACCCTAAGTGAAGCGGCAAAAAAATGGAAATTTGATGGATTTGTCATGGAAATTTGGCCACAACTCGCCGGTCGCCTTCGCGATACCACCATTCTTATAGAATTAATTAAAACTATTAGTAAGTAGACTGACTCAGGTGGCGTCGTTTATATTTATGTGCATTTTTCAGGTAACGATCTGAAGGAAAAGAGATTAGATATGATTTTAGTGATTCCTCCACAAAGAGAAGGTATGGGCATGTTTAACTCGGAGCACTACAACGCGTTATATGATCATCTGACTGCTTTTTCATTGATGACTTACGATTACTCAAATATACAACGTCCGGGACCAAACGCTCCAATACAGTGGATGAATGAATGCATTAATTCGTTAACATCGTCTCTTAAAAGCTATGACAAAATTTTAACCGGTTTTAATTTTTACGGTAATGCATATACAGCTACGGGTGGTGGTCCCATCGTAGGCCACGAATATTTAAACTTACTAAAACAATACAAAGGGCAGCTGCATTACGATTCAAAGTCTGCAGAAAATTATTTTGAAGTCAAGTACGTTTTCAGTTTTGTTCATGTAGCCAAGTTAAAATGATTGTGTTTTAGGACAAGTGAAGGTAAACGAATGGTTTTTTATCCAACATTGCAATCGATCAATGCAAGAATTGAGTTAACTAGGGAATTAGGGACAGGTGTTTCTATTTGGGAGTTGGGACAAGGGCTTGATTATTTTTACGATTTGTTGTAATAGTTATTAGATTTTTTCTATACTTCACAATTTTTCGGATACAAAATATATGTGTTGATTTTTATGTTAATATTTTTAATGGATGTTCATACTGTTGGCCATCCATGTGCAAAGATTAGCATGCTTTGCATGGAGGTTGCAATGTGGAGATCTACAGCTGACTTGGATAACCTTCTGGTCTGCCTACAAGAGCCCTTTCCACTGAAAACAAAATGTTAAATAGCTGAGGTAATGAGGTAGGACACTCGTATTCTGAATAAAGCAATGAACCCTGTAAAGGTTGGGTTCCCTTAATACATATAATAATTTATGATAGGAGGAACTACTGCATCTTTCTAGATATGTAAGTGTCATTCCAACTTTAAATATCCATCTTTATGAATTGACCCATAGCAATGGGAGAACACAGGTGCTCCCAAGAGTTTGAGAATGTCTATTCAACTACTTACTCCATAACATGGACAACGTTCATGTGAAGGAATTAGGGAAGAAAGGGAATAAGACATTGGGGCAGATTAGAGAGAAAATATTCGGCGGGGACGTGAGGAGGAGAGGATGGTTATACAAAAAGTTAGTGAAAAGTGCCATGATGTATGGTGCTGAGTTATATGGGATTGGAGGGAGTGGGAGTTATTGGAAAGAGTTCAGCAGAGATGTTGCAAATGGGAGTGGGGAGGGAGACCCCTGGTTACATTGTGATGGAGGACGTGAAGGGAGAAAAAATGAGAGTGCAGGTGGGGAAAATGACGAAGGGGGTCTGAAGAGAGGGGAGCTGTTACAATGTTGCCGGGATGAGGTAAAGAAGGGAAAGTATGGATAGGATGACAGGTACAACTATTACGAAGGAGGGGGGTACCGAAGGAGGTACAGAGGAGAAGGAAGGGGGGTTTGGTGATATCACGGAAGAGATAGGAGAGAAGGATAGAAGCGACGATCCAGGAAAGGAAAAAAGAACAGCAATAATAACGGAGGGTGTGCCAAGGTATCTGGAAAGAACAGAACAGAAAGAGATTGTTAGCAAAATACAGATGTGGAAATGAGGAAGGGGAAACAAATACTGGTGGAGCAATAGACGGTTATGTAGGTAGACTATATGTTGGGTTGGCAAAGAAGGCATTGGGCATATGGTAGAGCAGTGTGAGGAACTGAAGCTGGAGGGAGATCCTAAATGGTTTTTAGTTTCAAGGTCAAGGGTAGGGATCAGAATACTTTGTAATTTTTTTTGTTTATGTTTATATGTTTTGCAAATAAAGGTTACTACCTACTACTCAGTGCTCTTTTTGTCATGGAACGCTTGGGAACAGAGTTCCACCACCATGTTTTCGACGGATTTTTTAAAAATACATAGCTCTTAGTCTAAATAAAATTACCCTGTTGAACAGACCAGATCGGATTTGATTGGGCAAAACTTTGACTTACACTCTGAATTACAATTATATTATATTATAAGATAATTACATTACAATCATAAATAGGTATTATATAAAATTGCAAAAAAAATTTTTGCGTTCCACCACCTTTTTTTTACAAAAAGAGCACTGCTACTACTACTACCAACGAGAATATAATAGAAAGAGAGCTAAATTGGCTAAAGTAATGGGCTTTTTCGTAGGTATGTACGTTGGGTTGCATATCACTTTATGTTAACATTTTTGTCCTAAAAGTAGTTCAGGCTATTGAAAGACGGAGATAAAAGAATTCGTTTTTCTAAAAGGTCTGACAACGTTGCCATAACTATAGTTTAATGTTTTCAAAAATGCAGTAGGTAACAAGGTGTTTTCTTTTTGCATGTTGTGGTACACTTAAGTCAACTCTGTCAATAACACACCATTCGTTTTATAAAATAATTTGACTCAGTTCTCAATAACCCTATTCGTTTTAAAAGCTTTATTTAAGTTTTATATTAACCTGAGGCAGAAATGTCTACATGACGCAAGGCACTTTAATCATGTGATGATTGTAACTTTACCTAACCCTGTGGCAATGCAAAAAGAAAACACCTATTCATTAAATTTGGCAATTTGTATTGTTTGTTCGATAAGCTATATACGGAATTGTATGGGAACATTTCGCAAAAGACCCCCAAAAGAGACAAAATATTCTAATTCAGAAAATTGAAATATATTTCCCTGACACTAAAAAGCAAACAAGAATCCGCACTTGTAGTGCTTGCGAACGTGTTTTCAGTTTTGTTACCCTTGAATACAATACTGCAAATAGTAGGTACCTATATACACACCAAGACCAGAGCGAAGCAATGGTTAATGGAAAAAGTGTAACAGAAACGGCTATTTTAAGAGGGACGTTCTTTGATGTGTCAACATGAACTTGACATGGTAGTGCCAAAGATATCGCAGACAAACGACAAGAGAAAATGTTTCCCATTTCACTGTTGAAGAGTAGGTATTATCGTCGCTCTATCTACACAATGAAGACTCCCTGGACGAAAACAAGCTGCATGACCTGTGGTATTCCACTTACGACCAGTATACCTACAGACAGCCACAGTGTGATACAGCTTTGATAAATTTTTTCGGAAAAGCAAAGCGTGGTTGGTTCCCTATTATAAAAATTAATTGCACAACTATTTGAGACGCCTCAAGAGATTCGTGCCATGTCCAAACAATATGGTGTCTCACGGTGACCGTCGGTTAGAAGTATATCAAGAACTGTAAAAGCTAGAAATTTGAAATTTTGCACATGCGACATGGAGTGCTTAATCTATTAAATAAAAATATTTTCCAAATGGCAGCACTTCCGGAAATACCCACTGAACTCTATATATTATTGAGTTCAGTGGAAATACCGGAAGTGAGCATCAACTTCTTTATTTTAAATACAAACCAGGCAATTTTTTTTCACATTCTGATGTGTCATAAAATGTTTAGTAAGTATGCTTAAAATAATCGGCGTATCAATTTTGATTGTTGAGAAAAAAAATTTTTTTCACTGAAAAATGTCAAAATCTTGTTTAGGAAATAAAATTGAAAGAATTTTAGGTTCTCAATGTCAAAAGATTGAGACACAATTGTCTGTAACGGATAATGAAAAATTGCCCGCGGTTAAGTATCTATTTGATACTATTTCCAGACTTAAGAAAAACTTTAAAAAGTCTTTTTTTTTTAATGGAATGCCTATTTAATTATCGGCTCATTCGATGCAGAAATAAATTTCCTTTAAATTGATATACCATGTTCCTATACCTAAAATCAATGATTACAGAGTTATTTACATTTTTCTAATTAAATTTATAATTACATACTTTACAAAACATGGATGGCTTTGAAAATTTTCAAAAAATTTTTACTCAAATGTTTCTTATGCTTTTATGATTATTTAAAATTCTATCTATGCAACTTCTTGACTATCCAAGGTCTCTTTCCGCCGAACGAACAGAACTTTCAGGGAAAACATTAAATATCCCAATACATTGGTTTCTGCAGCGTCATTGGGGACAATTGGCTTTTCCAAATTTCGTGGCGTATTTACTTCGCCCAAATTTAGAATATTCTTTTCAATCATCCTGATTTTTTGTTCTGTCATTGTAGGTAAATGCGGATATCTTTCGTTAAAGTGTTGAGTGATTCTTTATTCAATGCTTAAAGGTTCTGCAGGTCCGAAAAGTAATACGAGCAGACTCGCCATGAATGTAAAACAAATTTAGAATATCAGCGTTTGTGTATTCCATATTTCCCAATTAAAAACAAATATTAAGCGCAAAAATCAAAATTCAAACAGATAACACTGATAACAAACGTAAATGTAGCGTAAACTTTCAAACTGATAGCTAACTGACAACTGTCATCATAAGAAACAATTGAATAAATTTTTTTTGGAAATTTTCAAAGCCAACCATGTTTTGTAAAGTATGTAATTATAAATTTAATTAGAAAAATGTACATAACTCTGTAATCATTGATTTTAGGTATAGGAACATGGTATATCAATTTAAAGGAAATTTATTTCTGCATCGAATGGGCCGATAATTAAATAGGCATTCCATTTAAAAAAAGAGACTTTTTAAAGTTTTTCTTAAGTCTGGAAATAACGTCAAATAGATACGTAACCGCGGGCAATTTTTTATAATCCATGACAGACAATTGTGTCTCAATCTTTTGACATTTGAGAACTAAAAATCCCATTTTCCTAACTTTTACCACTTTCGACTTTCAATTTTATTTCCTAAACAAAATTTTGACATTTTTCAGTGAAAAAAATTGTTTTTCTCAACAATCAAAATTGATACGCCGATTATTTTAAGCATACTTACTAAACATTTTATGACACATCAGAATGTGAAAAAAAATTGCGTGGTTTGTATTTAAAATAAAGAAGTTGATGGTCACTTCCGGTATTTCCGGAAGTGCTGCCATTTAGAAAATATTTTTATTTAATAGATTAACCACTCCATGTCGCATGTGCAAAATTTCAAATTTCTAGCTTTTACAGGTCTTGATATACATCTAACCGACGGTCAGCGTGAGACACCCTGTATGTTTGTTATGCAAACTTCAACCCGAGACAAATCCTCCCCAGATTTCATAGAAAATGAAATTCCTCAGCCCTTAAAATGAGCAAAACTTGAAAATTACGGTAGGTACTTACTTCAAGACATACCTACTTACCAGCAAATAAGAGTATTATTAGGTAGGTAACAAAGAATGTTATTATAGGTAGGAATAGCAGCATAAAAGGAAAAGAAAAAAATTTAATAAAATGCAAATCTTAACAGCCTTTTGATATGATTCGCTCTACAAAGTACACAGGTAGGTATCTGGTAAAGTCTGTCACACAAGAAATTAATACATGGGTACATAATTCACGAAGCCACTTTACGAGGAAATGGGTACTTTCTCCAGTTACCAACTTCGCTGAAATGTAAACAAATTTATACACTTCTGGTACAAGATTTTTGCACCTACTTTCCACATGCCATTAATATTTTAATAGGTGCTGTGAAATAAATAATTATGCACCGTATAGACCATCAACTTTTATGATACCTCATAGGTACATCAAGAACTGTTATTAAACGCATGATAACACGGACGTAGGTACTTTCTTTTACAAGGTGTAGTACTTAAACACAACGGAACAATGCGTTATTACTTTCTTTATGTCTGAAAAATTATAGTTGCAAGTCAGAATGAAGACAAGGATGCAAGGTCGTCATCCGTATAGTAGATGAAGATCTAACTACTTTCTCCAAGAAGGTAAAAAATACTTTCGCCGACCCAATTTAACATCACCGAACAAAACCTAAAAAGATCTTAGTTTTGTATTCGAATCGCGTTTGATGGTTGTGTAACAATTTTTACATGTTAAGCATTTAAAAATGTGGTTTAAAGAATTTATCTTTCGCGTGATTGCGGTGGTTTGGGAGTTTTTGGTGTTATGTACACTTAGCGTTTATTACTATACGGAAGCGATCCTGTTAACTATCGCACCTTCGTTTTTAAGAAACGAAAAGTGTTTGAAAGGAAAAAGGATTGTTATTACTGGGGGAGCTGGCGGCGTTGGTCAAGAATTAGCCCTTCGTTTCGGCAGACTTCGAGCGAAGGTGATTATTTGGGATACCAATGAAATGGGTACGTATTCTCTAATCACTTTTTCTTTTATTTAAGTTTCGTTCTGTTTAGGGATTATGATTGTTTTTTCGATATTTCCCTATTTTCATAATTATTAGGGTATAGGTAACCAAAGACTATCCTAGGGGGAAGAACAGTCTTTGATATAACTAATTCCCTACGTCACGTTACTTCGGCTGTCTGCTGGATTGTAGCTTATGGCCCTTAGGAGGTGTGTAAGACCCTTATTTATGCATCAATTCCGTGGGAAAACGTCCAAACGCATTGCATCGATGCTTAATAAGCCCATTTATTCGTTTTTGGCACATTGATTTTGGCCAAAACTTGTCAAAAATCATTATTTATGGAGGGGTTCAATTGTCCTAAGTAATTCTCATAATCGCACTCCCATATAAAAGCCATGTTAAAAATGGATTTTGGCATACATTTCTGGACAACTCGCTCTGATCATAGTTTTGCTCCGATCATGGAGTTTTATGTCTCAAAATGACCCTAAGAACATGCCACGGCTCATATGCCTAGTTTTACCAAAAAGTATAATGTTTCAAGCTGTCTAGGATGTGTCAAAGTGAGACAGATACTGTTTTCTTGCGATATTTTGTGATTCTTTCAAAGTTACAATAGAAATAGCATACCCCAATGCGATATCGATGGGCATAACTGCCGTGAGGGTTCATTGGGGTCATTTTCAGATATAAAAGTCAACAATCCGACCAATACAGTGGTCACAGCGAGTTTTCCAAAAAATGAAGTCCGAGTATTTTCCAATGGCGAGTGAACTTTTGGCGTACTAGCAGGAAAAATTGTCGTTCCATCACAACTCTTTACCTCAGGCTAAATTTCCTCGTAAATTGCTCTCATTATTCGAAAATTTCGGAATTCATCAAACAAATTCGTAGAGATTTCTTCAGTGGAATGGGCCAACGTAAACCAAGATCGGTGCGTGCAGGTGAAAGAAAGGTGGCTAAGAAGAACACCAAACTGGGCAGACGTAAGAGAGCTTTGGAGGCCTTCAACGCGATAGAAATCAGGGTCAATATTGGATCGAAAAAAGTTCTTGAACCCCCCCTTATGCAGCAATTTCGTAGGCGAAAACATTCAAAGGCAATAGGCGAACTACATGGATTTTCAGCTAGGTACCACATAGTTTTCCACCAAGAAATGACAGAACTCATCAAAATAAACGATTATAACACTGACCAGATCCTTCATATTCTGTAGGTATTTGTACCTATGGTTCCTATATAAAACGCGCTGGCGCTGGTGTAGTAAAAGCCATTATTTCCTTATAATACTTCACTGCAACGAAAGAATGGGGACTTTACCATTCAAGATAAACTGAAAACTCCGCTGCGATCATCGAAGACATTAGGAGTCACCGAGAAAAAGAGTGTGGGAGGTCGTCGAGCTTACCTGTCCTTCGAATTACTCAATTTTCTTATTCAGTGAATTATGTCCCAAAAACCATCTGATGTTTCCTTACAGTGGACCACAACCATATTTGACAACTATAGTATTTCATAATCATATGCTACGACTATCACGGCTTGAGTACACGGGCGCTTTGCGGACAAACTGCTATGGTAGTTATAGATTTCCTTCTGGGCCTGTTTCAACTGGCCGTGACTACTTTGCGACTAAAAACCAAGTGGCTTTCTAATAACAAAGGTAATGAGGTGGAACGCCCTCGTGTTCTAGGTGAAGCGATCAAGCGATTGCCTGTCCTGTTCTTCAAGAGTGCTGGCTGGTTTCCGAATATCATCACACACTGCAAACAGTAACACACTCGATGCTCGTGTGAGTTAAACAGCATGCTGAAACAACGAAAAATTTGCCTGACGGGCATCCAAATAAGTGTCTTGTGGTCCGGAATCGGCTGTTCCACTTACAATTGCATCTATAAGCAACCGATCAACTCAAGAGGCTCAAACCTAGCACAAGGCCAGGTGGAACTCAATATTAGACTGTTATCATGCGAGAAAGGGCTTCAAGGGATTATTCCGCATTCTGGCGCGTCCCCCATTGCGTTTGCTCGTGGGAACTGTACCTAAACTAAACAAGTAGGCACATGCACCATGTGGGTTTGATCGAATCATCATTTTGTTGAGAATGCTGCAAAGACGACGCACCATATTCCCGTTCAGTGTCTTGCACTTATCCAACTGAGAAAATCGATGATGGTGAAATAGGTAACTCATAGCATCCTCAAATATATCTGGTGGAGTGGTTTAAGTGACGTGGCGACGCTTTTAATCAGGGATGTAACACAAAGGGCTCTAATATGAAAACTATATCCACTCTCCTTTTTCAATCCAGAATCCTCTTCTGTTTCTATTCTTAAGTCAATTACCCAATTTACAACTGCAATGTCTCCCAACGCAACATTCCAAGGGCGCCGCTAGAAAATTTTCCCAGGGGGTGCAAGTAGTATTGGGGGTTCGTGGCTCTGGCGTTTTTTCAAGATTTCGTACAAAATTTATTTTTATTTTTAATAACTTTTGCCTTTTTTCTTTTTCCCAGGGGGGTGCCCCCCCGCCCCCCTTGGCGGCGCCCTTGCAACATCCCGAACAGTTCTCTAACATCCTTTTTTCCACGCACTTCCCGATCTCTGTCACCTTAAATGCTTATCTCGCTATCATCATCAACCATCTTTTATGTTATTTCACATTTTTGTGGCACACACTGGATTTTAATCTGTTCCAGAGCTTCCTCGAGTTAGAATTTTTTGCCCCCCTCCCCTGTCGTCCATCACACTCGTCTTGTGATGGTTCGAAATATTATAGGACAGGCCTTCTTTTGTGAAATTGTTAGAATACTTCTCAATAGATTCCTTGGTGGTTGATGCTCTCGTAAAGGAAATGTTCTGTAACAGGGGCTGAGAGGCGCTCAAACGCATTTTTGCGGCTATGCTAACATCGAAAATTGTTAGAGGAAACTCAAATTCCCACAGAGTTGTGTTAAGTAGGTCAGGTGAATTCGTTTCATTTGGGGAACCTTTCAGTCTACTTCTACGTAACTGTCGCTATCTGTAACTCCCACCTCCCCCTGCATACTCCTTTGAAAGTATTACTTTACTCCAAAATGCAGTAGCTTATCTTTACGTCCACCTCGGTCCATGTTACGTGCTTGATGTGCAACGCAACACGTTACCCTGAGTTTGGACCAGGTCCATAGACCTTACTAATCACTGAAAGCTAAAACGTGATCTAATCTAACAACAAAATAATTTATAACTAAGAAAAGCAATTAGATACCTCTTCTCTTTTAATTTGGGACGTTAAAACCCCAAATACCCTCAATTAAGCTACAAGGGTGTTTGCTAAATACTTCAGCTCTGTACACAGTAGTGAAAAATCGAAATATAATATCAGCGATTTAACAAGCAATATATTTTTGAATGAAAATTGCAATAACAATAGTTTTCATTTTGGTAAAATAGTAACTGCAGATGTCCTAGAAGGTTTTGATGATTTGAAAAATAAAAATAGTAGCGGCCCTGATGGGATACCAACTTTTATTTTTAAACAGTTAAAGTACGTCTTAGCTGATCAATTATGTTATATTTTTAACTTATCTTTGCAAAATGGCTGCTTTCCCAGTGCCTGGAAGATGGCTAAACTGACCCCGATCTTTAAGTCGGGGATGGAAAGTGATGTTTCAAATTATAGGCCGGTGTCAATTCTTAACAGTCCTGCCAAAGTCTTTGAGAATGTTGTGTACAAGTTGCTATTAAGTAGTGTGGCTAATTTAATTAGTCCATATCAACATGGGTTTTTAAAAGGTAGATCCACAGAAACCAATCTTCTCTGCTTTTCGAGTTATGTAAATAAGGTTCTTGATGTTGGTGGCAGAGTAGATGTGGTATACACGGATCTTTCTAAAGCATTTGATCAGGTAAATCATGACTTATTGTTACAAAAATTATATTTAATGGGTGCTTCAAATTTGACTATACATTTTTTCATTTCATACTTATGTAACCGCTCCTGTATTGTTCGTTTTATGAATTTTGAATCTTTACCTTTTTGCCCGTTGTCGGGGGTACCTCAAGGATCAAAACTGGGGCCATTACTTTGGTTAATCTTTATTAATGATTTACCAAATTTTTTGAGATATGTATTATGTTTGATATATGCGGATGATGTTAAGTTGTATAGAGCTATAAATTCTTTTTATGATACAGTATGTTTGCAAAAGGATATAGATAAACTGTCTTTCTGGTGCAACACCAATAAGCTTAATATAAATATAAATAAATGCAGTGTTATGGTCATAACTAGGCAGAGGCCTATACAACAACCACACTACATGTTAAATAATAGATCATTAAAAATAGTGTCTTGTGTTAAAGACTTAGGTGTACTCTTTAATAGCAAATTCTCCTTCAGAGATCATGTTGATGTTATTGTAAGATCGTCCTATAAAACAACAGGACTGATAATGAGAAGTACACGAGATTTTAAGAACGTAAAAGCGATAAAAATTCTCTACTGTGCATTAGTGAGGAGTAAGCTAGAGTACTGCTCTAACGTGTGGTTACCGGCAACACAAAAAGAATGTAAGAAACTTGAAGTAGTGCAAAATTATTTTTTAAGGTACCTGTATTTTAAGATAAAAAAAATTGGTTGCCCAAGAGAAACTCATTCTTGTGTCCTAAGAGATGTGACAGGAATGACTAGTCTTTCCTTAAGAAGGGATGGATTTGTACTAGTATTTCTGTATAAACTTGTTAATAACATCATAGATTGCACACCACTCCTTGACATGATACAAATTAGAGTGCCAAGTTTAAGTAATGTACGACATCATTCATTTTTTTATGTTTCGAAGTTTAATACTACAAAATATCAATGTTTTGTTTTCAATTATGGGTTCTGCTTATTTAATAAGTTATATAAAAATAATGTTTCGTTAGATATTTTTTTACAAAATCAAACACAATTTAAAAAAATCTGTTATGAAATTCTTGTGGTTAATAATTGAGCTTTTTTGTTTTGTTATGGGTAATAGATGTATAAGAATAGTTAATTTTCGATGTAGACCGTCTTGGGAATTTTTCCCGTGGTCTAATAAATGTAACTTGTTGTAATTTTTATATATGTATATTATATCATTAAATAAATAAATAAATAAATAAATAAATAACTAGCATTTACTAAATATTATGAATTGAGAGCTAAAAGAAAGCAAAAGCGCGCAGAAAACGTAACGTAAAAAATATATCTACCTTTGTATGTACTTCACTATTCAAGTGGAATACCACCAAATAACGACACAATATTTTCAACACTAAGTCGGCAAAATCTTGAAATTTCACAGATGCTTTTTTTATAAACCCGTAGACACAAAACATTATTTTTTTCTTCGAGGCACAATTTAAGTCTAATTATTGAATTACAATGTAAGAGTTCGTACAATCCGCACCGTCCAAAATTTCAACTATAACTAACTAAACTAAGTGCTTACATTCTACAAACCTGTTTTTCTTATCCGACTGTCCGTTTAATCGACAATGCGCCCCGACAAGGCCATACAAACACAATACGAGGTGAATTTACCAAAATGAAAACAAACTTTCTATTATCTACAAATCCATACTGATTCTTCTGGAAATCTTGCGGTAGCAATAATGAAATCATTTCGATGAGCTCTTGTCAAACAGAGATAATTTGCAATTGTGTAGTCTCCAAATTTTTACGTTTTCCACTTATGCAGGGTAGTCCAAAAGTCTAGAACAAAATTCATAATTTCCAAAATATTTTTGGTAAAATCTCTCGCACACGTCGATTGTTGGGCACATTTTAGAATAAAAAAATTTACCAAGAACTCAAAATGGCGACCACGCGCCATTTGGTAAAAAAATTTAAATGGAAAGCTCCTAACAATGGGATCCCAAATTTGAAAACAATCGATTAAGGTATAACAGAAGGGCGACCTTTTCAATGCGTCACTTTTTTTCTTTCTGGAACGCATTTTAACAAATTTTTCCAAAAACAAAAAACACTTTCGAATTTCAAAAAAGCAATTTTATTTCTGTAACAAAGTAATTAGACGTATGATAAGTCAGCTAATGCGTTCCTGAAAGAAGAAAAGTGACGCATTGAAAAGGACGCAATTTTGATATACCTACCTTAATCCATTGTTTTAAACAAATTTTCCAAAAAAAAACACGTTCGAATTTCAAAAAAGCAACACAGTAATCAGACGTATGATAAGTCAGCTAATGCGTTTCAAAAAGGAAAAAAGTGACGCATTGAAAAGGTCGCCATTTCGTTATACCTTATACCTTAATCGATTGTTTTCAAATTTGGGATTTGAATTCCCATTGTTAAGAGCTTTCCAACGATGTTCCACATGATGCCCTTTTCCATTTAAATTTTCTTTACATAATGGCGTGTGGCCGCCTCTTGAGTTTTTGGTAAATTTTTTTAATGCTAAAATGTGCCCAACAAAAAATAAAAATCGACGTTTTCCAAAAATAATTACTTTGGAAATTATGAATTTTGTTTCAGAATTTTGGACCACTCTGTACTGTAATCGTATAGCACGATTGACAGGTAAAAAGTTTGATGAATAACTAAATTAACCATCTCATTACTCAGCTTGTTGAGTGTCTTCTATGCGGTCTTCGATCTTTTCTCTTAATTCCTGTTTCCTTAAGTTTATAATTTTTTATTTTATAGTTAATTTTCTGTTTTCTTTTGCCTTTCATTTCAACACATCCATTTTTACTATTTCCTTACTATTCTTATCTCTACATTTCTTACCATGTTCCACTTTCCTTTCTTGAGAAAAGACCTTTCATTTCTCCTAACCTTCACTTTCGTTAAGTTATGTATATGCTCCTATGTTTAAATTTTGTATTGCTTGTAATTAATTCACTTTCACTGCAGTGTTTTACAATTCTGTGATGAATTCTGGAATCTCATCCATTGAATAATCTTAGTAACTTTCCTCAATGCAACTTACAGATGAAATCTTTTGTGTATCTGGAACGCCTTTAGTGAATGAGCAAGTTGGTCTTTTTGATTAGTTATTGCTTCACTTATTCATTATCCTAATAAGAGTAGGTAGGTACTTACATGATTTTTAGGACCATTTGGTGTGGTATGCTTAGGTTTTTACCTTCGTTTTCCCTAAACTAGGAAGTAAATAGGTAGGTAGGTACTGGTAGGTTGTAGGTACTTTACCTTATAGATACATTATTACTCACGGGTCACGGCACTCATTTAGTCTTATTAAAATTGCTATGTGAACTCCACTTTCATATTAACTTTCGAGGATAGGGGATAGATTCGTGCAATTTTTAAATAATCATGACCTACAACGCGGAATAATAACATAATACTTCTAATAATATAGTGTCCAAAGATCTAAAAAGAAAATATGTAAATGTAAACCTATTATTATAAATATTAATGTACTTATTGAAAATAAATTATATTCATCAAATAATTTAGAAAATCTTTGTGCAATGGTACTATTTTGCGCTTACTTCTGAGTTTTAATGGATGAGGTCATGAGGATCGTCTCAAAAACCCATAAAGCTAATTGTTTTCTCTTTTCCAGCTATTGAAGCACTTCGAGTGCGTTTCTACAATGAAGGATTGGAACTTCACACGTACATTGTGGACGTAACCGATCGACAGAGTGTCTACAAACACGCTAACCTGATAAAGGATGAACAGGGTCCCGTTGACATTCTCATTAACAATGCGGGTGTTGTAGCTGGAGAAACATTCCTAGACATACCGGATGAAATGGTTGAGAAAACCTTTCAAGTTAACGTTATATCACACTATTGGGTAAACTTCCTTATTTTACTAAATGTAAAATGACGATTTACGATTTTAGACAATCAAAGCATTCTTGGGAGATATGTTGAAGAGACGAAAGGGTCACATTGTAACTGTTGGGAGCTTAACTGGAATGCTGGGAACTTATAAATGTACAGATTATAGCGCAACGAAGTATGCCTTACATGGTCTACATGAAAGCCTCGTAATAGAACTGAAGGTAGGTGTGGTCATTTTTAGCAATTTTTCCTTCGTAAACCTGCAGGACCTTTTCAGACTCATGGACATGACAATATCAACATAACACTAATAAATCCATTCTTCATCAACACTGGAATGTTTGCGGGTTGTAAACCACGCACGCTACCGATGTTGGAACCAAAAGATGTAGCGAGACGCATTGTTACCGCGATCAGAAGGGAAGAAACATTCGTCACGATACCTGCAAGTTACAGATTTCTTATACCAATTAAATAGTACGTTTTCGAATAATTTTTGACAATTGTTAATTTGTATTTTAGTTATGTACCGGCAAAACTATGTTGGGCTGTTATGTATCGTGTCATACAGGGACCGCAGAGTATGATGGGATTCAAAAGTCGTCAAGATATACGAGCAGCTTAAATATTTACTTCTATGGCACTAACTTAATGTAATCTAAAAGTCTGATATGCGGTCTTGAAGTTTATTGATTGAACCTGTATTGTTATTTATAAGTTTTCATAAATATAAATTGTAAACATATTGTTGTGGACCGCGTGTATCCAAATGATAAGACCTAAAAACAAAAACAGTGCATTTTTGAAAACCAGAGAATTAGGAATTAGGTATTATATGTAGATTTGCCAGTACCAAATTTTCAGAAACGGAAGACCAAGTAGTGGGGAATTTGGAGGCTGAATTTGGAATTTCATACATGTAGTACACATTTTAAAATTAAACATTTATTAGTGAGCACTTCGAGGACAAAGGCCGCGGTAGAATCTCGTGCCTGTATCAACGCATTACAAAAAAAATTCTCAAGCTGGTTCTATATTTAATCTGAAAGTTAGATGATAATAATATGTATTACTTTATTTGTTCATTTGAAGCAATATTGCTTGCTATTACCTATATTCGTCCCACCCCCCTTGTAAAAATTTAAAATGCAATATCTCGTAGTGATTTGTGATAGTGGGCCGCATGTACTATATTTTCTATATTTTTCTTTATATGCTACGATGTGTCGAGTCCTGCAATACTTGTGCTACAATGTGCCGATAAAATTTTGATGTGCGCTGCAAAGCAATAGTGCTTTTTTTTATTGTTGAAGGACTAAGTCGATACACAGCCCCCGATAAAATTTGAAAAACGGCTTCCACTAAAGTACTAATATAGAAGTTTCGAAGTTTTTAAGTTTGCTGCATTACCGCAGTATTTTTTGGATTATTCTTGATAAGGGACTAATTCGACCCCCTCCCCCCCCTAAAATTTAGAAATTGACCCGTACTAACGCCCTATAACGTAGTGCTTCATTTGTGCTACAATGTGCCGATAAAATTTTGATGTGTGCTGCAAAGTAATAGTAGATTTTTGATTTTTTATTGATGGGAGACCAAGTAGAAACACAGCCCCGGATAAAATTTGAAAAATGACTTCCATTAAAGTACTAATATACAAGTCCCGAAGTTGTGCTATTGTGTGCTAACAAAATTTTGAAGTTTGCTGCAACACCGCAGTATTTTTTGGATTATTCTTGATAAGGGACTAATTCAACCCCCGCCCTCCCTAAAATTTAGAAATTGACCCGTACTAACGTCCTATAATGTAGTGCTTCATTTTTGTTACAGTGTACCGATAAAATGTTGATGTGTGCTGCAAAGTAATAGTAGATTTTTGATTTTTTATTGATGGGAGACCAAGTCGATACTCAGCCTACGATAAAATTTAGAAAATTGCTTCCACTACCATTATTTCAATCAAATTTACGAATTTTGGACGGTTTTGTAGCAAAGTTAATTTCGTAATTATTAACTCAAGAAAACCTAGAATCTTTTTGAGTTTCTTTTTATTATCCTCTTTCTGAAAATGAATTTCATTTATTTCTAATAACTAATAACAAATAAATAGTTACTTAATGTTTTTTTAAATCCACCATAATAGTTTTTAGATTTTTGAAACGGGGGCTAATGTGTCGACTTATTCCTTATTTTTAAAAATCCATTGTAAAATATAGAATACGTACATTCAGTGACAATCAAATTCAGTATGTTAAATTACCAAATTATCCGTCATACACAAAAGGTATGTCCAAATTAAATTTGAAAATGAACACCAACTTTAAAACGATAAGTCGGGAATACATAAAATCAACTGTAAAGACCGTAGCCAAGCGTATATTGGTCAAAGTAAAAAATTAGTCAATATTCGTTTCAAGAAGCACTTGGATCACTTCAAACACAAATCGTTTATGATAAATCTGCTTTTGTCCTACATATGAAAATTATCACAAAGTATATACTATATTTCCTTAGTTAAGCAAGTAAATAATAAGAATGAACTCGACTGTTAAGAAAGCTTCGAAATTCACAAAACCAAATGCTTTCGAATGAATGATGATAATTCTGGTCAGATTTAATATATTTTTATTCGGTTTTTTGTTTTCACATTGCAGTACTGTGTTCAAGCCTCAAGGGTTCCAGTTTTTCAATTCCAGCAAATATTAGCCCTATGTGACATCTAAATTTGTACTCAAATAAACACATTAACCATCAAATGAGGAGGGTATGGAAGAACCATTGAGCTTACCTTAAATTAATACAAAACTACTTGTGTTCTCGTTTACCGTTGAGTGCGTTGTCTCTATGTTTCAATTTACTTTTTCATGTATATGAAAAGCAGAAAACGTTGTCCAAACCCACATTCAGACACACGATTTAAATTTCAATTCTTCCATCCTCTCCTAATTCGTTGACATTAATTAAAAAGTCAATGGAAAGTGACCAAGTTTAATAGTTTATACATGTTTTGGCATTGTGAGAAAGGGAAGGGAGGAGAGTTTAATATAAAGTCCTCCAATCGACATGTTCGTTTCAGCCATAATGACTGGATATAGTTTTTTTAAAAATTCTTTCGAATTCTGGTATATTTTGAGTAGCGACAAGAGGCAATGGTAGTGCAAGAAAAACAGATCACACAACCATACCATAATTATACGATATAAAATAAATGTTAACGTGAGATTTGTGCATTCTTCACATAATTGTTTATGTGTTTTTTAAACAACTCTTATCGTCGTGTTAAGTAAAGTAACGTGGAAAATATTTGTTGAAATATAACCCCTCCTCTCCTCATAAAATGAATCGTTGAGTATCGGAAGATGACGTTGAATCAACACACACAAGTGCAAAATATTTATAATGGAAAATAATTAGTGAATCAGTTACTGTTGCATTAAAAAAATGTTGCCAATACAAAAATGTCAGTTTATAATACAATGTTATAAGTACTTTGAAATTCACAAATACTTGAATGAAGAGCAAATAATCTATGGTCACCAACTTTTGCGACGAGCTGAAGTAAATACAGAACAAATGAAAGAGGAAATGCTTAATTTGGTCATTTCTGGACAATATTCCACATCTAATGTAGATACCATCAATGTGGAACAGAAAGAAACACGAAGCGTGAATGAGGAGGTAAGGTGCATGCAAAAGTTTATTTCTATCGTTATCGTTTCAGTTGTTTACAGTAGGTAATGTTAAGAAATATTATAGCTATCGAATAAACAATCACTAAAAATAACGTAAACGTCTTGTGAATTTCATGTTACGTATTTATGCAATCAAGATTTTTCTTTGTAATGAATTTGCTTTTGTTATTTTTATTTTTGACAATGAAAATTTTTCAAATTGAACCCTTCTATCCTTCCGTTGAGTGTAAAATCTTCTTTTCTGTCTTTATTTTAGGTGACCGGCGCGCGGCGTCTGTTTAATCTTCATCCACCTGCCTAAGCCAGTTGTTAATATCCTCTACCTTGTTTTTCTTCACTTCTTTCTCCGTTTCTAAGTGTTCTTCCGGCTATACTGCAAAGTATCTTACAATAGTCTTCTGGTTTGTAATGTTTCTGACCTGACTTTGCAGAATATGTCATGATATATTCTGGATTTGGTTTCGATTGTGTTGTTTATTTTTACCGGCTCTCGCTTAACGTTGCCATAACTCGATAACTAATAAATCATAAATTTCATTTCTGGCTGGATAATGACACCGCCCATTTCAAGTTTACGTCTCAGAGGTGTCTTTGATGTTGACATACATTTTGTCTTGGTGTCGTATACTATGATGTTAAAAGAGTGGTTCTGTGAGGGTGAACTGCTGTAGAAGTCTGTGTAGATCACCTTCAACTTCGCTAACCAACGTTGCGTGTCGTGGGTATAACACAGAATGTTAATCTCCTTTCCTCCTATTGTGTATATTCTCTATTTGTACACAACCTTCCTTATTATCTCAACTGTGAGAATGTTGAAGCGAAGGGAGCTCAGTGAATTTCGTTTGACCTGCATATATCCTCTTCTATGGTCTTGATCACATTGTGTGGAATTTGTCTATTGTAAACGTCTTTCAATTGTACCCGATCGAATGCTCTTGAGTCAATAAAACATACATAGACAGCTTATTTTGTTTGATTTTTCTGTTATTTCCCATGTAGCACCGTTTATTGGCGTTTGCTTGGCGGAATATTTGCCAAATATAGAGAGATTGGGGCAATGTTGTCGAACTGCAGCCAATATTTGGTGAATATATCTTTGTAATATTATACAAATATAGGATACACTATTTAGGGAATATAAGAACAATATTTGCAATATTTAGTAAATATTTCTATTTAATGTAAATTCAAATATTGTACACACAATAACGTACCAATATTGCGCGTACAATATTACTAAATATTGAAAATCGATATTTAAACAATATAACATACATATTTGTAATATTTAGTAAATATTGCTATTTAACGTAAATTCAAATATTGTACACATAATAATGTACCAATATTGTCATGTGTATACAATATTACTAAATATTGAAAATCGATATTTAAGCAATATAACATACATATTTACAATATTTAGTCAATATTACTATACACTATAAAGTTAATATTTATTTATCAATAACATAACAATACTGAAATTGATTGATTCCATTGTTGGTAAAGTTGCTCGGTTGGCGTTCTTCAAATTGATTGATTCCATTGTTGGTAAAGTTGCTCGGTTGGCGTTCTTCAAATTGATTGATTCCATTGTTGGGGAAGGTTGCAAGTTTTTGTTTTTACTAATCCCCTTTTTGGATTATTTGGTATAACAATACTGTGTTTCCAATATTATTGGATACCTATTTAAAATGATGAAAAAAATATTCACAAATAATAAGGTTATGATACTTTCTCAAAATCCGCCGTATATTAATTTTCGCGAATTTTAATGGGGTTCCTGAGCCACACACGGAGGCCTTGAGGCACTGCGCACTGAGAAAAGGGCTCCTCGGAGCAGTTAGGGCTCTACGGTGGTTTCTCACCATTTTGGGACACATTACAAAGCAGTAATGGGCCAATATTGTATAAATATTTTCCCCAATATGGAAATAATATTGGTTAGAAATATTTAGCCAATATGTAAAATTGTTCACATTTCAGTTGTGCCAATATTGTACATTCATATTCTACCAATATATTTACAATAAAACTTGTCTTGTTGCTCATCTTCTGTAAAGATAAGGCTATTCATTTTGTTTCAGTATGATGTTCAACAGATTTATTCTTTGTAATTATTTTCCTTTTTAAACATAAGCATAGTAGGTATTAATCCATAATTTTGCCATTCATTTGGGATTCTATGGTGCTGTACAATTTTCCGATGTAACTTAGTCAGTTAGTCACCAGCCTTTCTCTCCCTCCCATATTTCAAAAGTTCATTTGGAATTCCTTCTTGTATAGGACTTTATCTATTCTTTAATTTCCGTAGTATTAATTATATGCCATGTGTTTCGATTTCATTATTGCATTGATTACTATCTGTGGCGTGTCTAATTTGTGTCTGCGTCTACCATAGAAGTCCTTTTCCATTCGTTCTGAAAAAAGTTTCCCAGTATTTATGTTTGACCTATTATTGATTCGTTTCTGATTTTCCCATATTCGTCATACGATTCTGGTGTTTTTTAAACTTATTTTTTCTCATTGCACTTTTGGTTTTTCTGGGCAGAACCATGGGGTTTTATCTATTATTTTTGCCTCCATTCACCGTTCTTGCACCAATCGCTTAATCTGCTTTTTGTTTCTATTAACCTTTTCTTATAAGGCTCCTTTGTTGTGTGGTTCCATAATGATTCTTCCTTAATTTTTGCTGATTGCGCTGCTAATCGTCCGAGTTTCATTTGAATTTTTCCCAGTAGAATGGAATGGTCGTTACCAACGTCGGCCGAGTTCTCAGTTTAGTGTTAAATATCTGCTTAATTTCTGGTAGGTACTACTTTACTGATGCAGGCATTAAGGTAATTTGTTGATTGTATTTTGAAGCTGGTTAAAGAAACATTTCCTGAATCATCTTTGTCTACAGTCTCGATACTTTACGAGTATTGCCACCCTTTCCTATGTACTTTCGTTTTTTCCCACTCCACTATAAATTATTATGTAATCTGGGTATTGTCTTGGACCTTTACCTTCCCTTTTCGTCTCTTGGGTCTGGATTTCGATGGGAGGGTGGGAAAGTTCACTAGTACATAGGCCACCTACTAGGGCTCTTTGTGCTACCCTTTTGTTCTCTTGTAGGACGAGTTAGTTTATTATCGTATAATCCTTTTCAGTATTTTTTTGGTCTTTGGTATAATCCATTACATTTGCCTTCTTCCAGTTCACAGTCCTTTTTCTCGTTTGTGTTGTCATCGTTTCTGGCTTCTGGTATTGTAAGCACATTTTTACGTTAGGTAGAGTGCTGACCTAACAACCTTCTTCCTTTATCCGGGCTTAGGACCGGCAGCATGACCGTTGAGCTGCTTAATTATCCAATAGTCATACAGACGAAGTATAAAATGCGTGTAGATTTTATTAGGTGGATGAAGTTGGCTATACAATACGATAAAGGTATCTGTCACAAAACACTTGAGGTGCCAGCCAAGGGCATGTCGCCTAAATAAGCCTATCTATGTCACCTCTCATCTATGATTGGGTGTATTCTTACGTACTAACATAGCACCTATGAACTGAATTTACATAATGGAAAGTACTCTTTACAATCATCTCTGGTTTACGAGGCTGTTTCAAATGAAATGCTATCCACACAATTCAAAACTGCACATTCGCGAATGTGGTATTCCATGCATTTGTTGAAAATTACTTGACTAAGGGCAGTGCAGTTAATAGTATGTTAAGATGCCCAAAAACTAGTAATAAGGTCGAAATTCCATGGATTTTTGTCAAAAGGTACTTTTCTTCAACATGCGATGACTCTTGTGCTCATAGTGCCAACATAACGCAATAAACAAATCAAAATCGTAAGCAAAGCTAGTGTAATATCGGAGACTATCTAGGACACGCTAAGAGAGACATAAACCCCATTGTATTGCCTGCTGAAGGGACCACCATAAAAGATATCCACATTTTACAAAGAGGGTTGAAGTTTGTAAATAACTACAATAATAATAAATAATTTGAGGCTTTCGCGGTTCCTCGAACTGTCAAGATAACTAGTTTTCGGATTATACCGCGTCCTGACGTTTCGCAAGACATTGCAGCTTGCATCTTCAGAGTGATAGGAATGAATGGGTTTGATTATGTTCCGGAATTTATATGGTTCTTTTTCGCTAATCTAGCTGACCGTTTTATCAGCCATTCATCTCCATTAATCAAAGCATCTAAGTAAAATTTAAAATGACACATTTGACGGTTCATATTGAATATTTAATAGTAAAGTAAGAAATTTTAGTAGAATTTTATTAAGGCTAAAAATTAAACAGTTCATATTTTTACTTTTAAATTGTCATGTTCAATTGTCAACAGGTTAATAATACAACTAAACCGATAACGAATAAGCGCAAAGTTTCTGACATTTTTGAAGAAAAAACTCACGAAAACAATCTTCAATCACAAATTCAACATGAGCAATATGAAGACTTGGAGACAAAGAAACCGAAACTGCAGGCGAGTGAATTAGTATTGCATCATATTACAAAATTTAACTTGGTAAATTTCTTCAGGTTAACCAAATAACATTGGAAACGGATCGGCGTGAGGGACGCTTTCAAATCGCCGAAGAAATGCGACGTGGAGATATTGAAGTTGATATGGAAAATTTGGACAAGGAATTATGCTGGCTGTTGCACAACGATAGAGATACTTTGTTACGTGGAAAATACAAGAAGATTTCAAAGGTAATGTATTTTTCTATTATTGTGCCCAGACCATTACATTACAATCGCTCGGTTTTACAAAAGATTGTTATGTTCATAATTAGTTAATCAAACTATTGGCTTAAATTGTAAGAATTTGCGGACACTTCGAATTATTGCATATTACGTAGGAAGGTTGTACCATTTCTTCATTGTACCAACTTCGAATACATTACAGAGTAAGTAAGTAATTGCAGAGGGTTAAATAGTTCAACATTTGAAAGGAAAACTTGAATTACCAAACTAATTGTGTACCTACAAAGTCTTCATGCTTCAGTTATATGGAACTAAGTATCACGAGCACGAGATATTTGAATCTTTAATGGACATAAAGTAAGACTTCAAAAAACGTCCAGAAAAGAAGATGAGATGAAAACCTTACCTACATGAACATAATGGATAACTATCTTCGTTTTGAATGTCCTACATTCACATTGTAGGCATTTTTCTTGATCTTGATCTTACTCATTCAGTAATAACGGAAGACGAACAGGATGTTACAATTTTGATGGAACTTTATAAAGTGAATAGATAAATTGTCATGAACTAAAACCGTCTGACATCTTAAGTTTATCGATGGTTTAGATATAATTTTACGTTAAGTTAAAGCAGTGAAATGTTGTATTTTCGATATTCATAAAGGAACCTCTATTAAAGCAGCAGAAAAATACTATGATATAGAAAAATGGTTCCCAAAGTGTGCGCTGTCGTCATAAGGGCGCCGCGGTAATTTTCTTGGAATTTTGACAAAATTCCAAGAATTTAGCAACTTTCCTTTCATTGTTTTCTTTCCAATCCACATCCTTTGAAACGGCCAGTGCGCAAGCACGGCTTCCCCACACATGCTTTAGTAATCGTTTTAAAAAAGGAAAGTTTTCCAATTTTTCAAGAAAGTCAAAAATTTAGAAAAGAATCTGATGTATTAAGGGCGCCGCGGAAAAAATCCGTATTATTTAGGGAGCCGCAAACCGAAAAAGATTGGGAACCTCTGATATATAGAAGAAAGCGAAAATAAATTTTACAGTATTAGGCCATTCCATTGAGTCAATAAGTAAGCTTACAAAATATTTCATTACTAGCTGCTGCCATTCAAAATTTGATTGCAACAATATACGAATGGTGCTGAAAAATCGCCCTCTATAAGGGAGAAAGTGTGACTCCCAAGATGACATTGATACATGTGCAACATGCATTTAAGAGCGACTGATCAATGGTTTTTCTATCGAATGACACGGATGTTTTCACAAGTTGCCTGAGTTAGTGTATTTGTAACACAACGTGTTGGAATCCCACAACTGGATGTAGGTACTATGAGATAGTGCCATAAGCAATACTTTTAGCTGCCAAGGTAAAGTTAAGGTAGTGAAATTCCTTGTGAAGCCACATTTTCTACACTGGGTAAAGAATGTACTTTTTAGATCAATAGAAAAGTTTATATTTACATGCTAAATGTATTGCAGTCACGCAAAAATCAGTTCTGCAAATGACCCTCGGAGTAAACATGGAGCTGGAGTGCCTTCTTGCAGAAACTGTTGGTTTCAGCATACATTGAAAGTAAATTAGTAAGTTACGGTAGGGAGGATAACTATTCTGAGATTCCTATTCTGTTATCGATGGATAGTGGATAATGAAGGAAAACGTTCTGCAAAGATGGGTGGAGATGCTGCGCCAAATGTGGTCTTAACACTAATAAACCGTAAATGTTAGTCAGGTATACTTGTCTATTACTGTTACCTATACTTATTTGAATGTCTCATCTAACTCATCTAATGATTCGCGCCATAAAACCTGCCTTATGAAACTTGTTTTTTTAATATACTATTACAGCATTTCGTTTTTGGGGAATTGCACATGGAAATCAAAAAGTATCACCAGACACATCTTCAACTTGTTGTTTTAATGAAAATCTACCGATTCGGGAAAGGTCGTGATCAATTTTCTGACAGAAATCAAAAATGTACGTGTAAATGGTTTTGACCGCCTCCGCTCACTATTTCATTTTTCTTATTCGGGTGCTCACGAACTTGTTCTTTATATTTATATTTCAGAAATGTGACATGTTAGAATAAAATACCG
Organism: Pyrocoelia pectoralis; assembly: GCA_036250285.1. Lineage (NCBI taxonomy): Eukaryota > Metazoa > Arthropoda > Insecta > Coleoptera > Lampyridae > Pyrocoelia > Pyrocoelia pectoralis. Next base: position 31,784,591 of record CM070080.1, read on the forward strand.
ATACACGATAACTTCTAACTTGAGGGTGGCACTTTTTGTCGCTACCCACAGAACACAGTACATCCATGAAACGTTTCTAAATGTTGCGTAAGGGTTACAAATGAAACATTCCTAAGACACATTACCGATACATTCCTTTCGAAAGCGAATAAATGGTAATGTCTATGATGTTTTTTTGGAATGTGTTAACGTATAACATTTTAGAAACATTAAAAATGTGATGTTTCGTTTGAAAAAAAAATAGTCATGTTTCAAAGTTAATTTTACAGAATAGTGTTTAGTAGTGTAAGTTGTACTTGAAACATATCGTAAGAAACTAAAAATACGCGTTGTTTTACATATTATTTATCCAAAATTACAATTTATTGTTTAATTAGAACGAAAAATTCCCGTTTCGAAAAACAGATTTATTAATTATTTATTAATATGCTACTTAGTATAAATAGATGTATAATATTGCACCTCTAAATGGCTTATTTACCAAAGAGTTAGTAGCTCAGGTGGTTTGCGTGGCTGTTGGCTGACTCCTAAACGGACGAGCGATGTTCGAGTCGTACTTGAAACAAAAGGTTTTTCATCAAATCTCTATTCAATGATATGTTTTTGCCTTTGATTCCACCTTTGGCGGTTGAATCGGATCACCAGCTATTTGGTGCCAAATAAACAATAAAGTTTTGGAAGTTGTGAAAACAACTAACATTTCTATTTACAAATTATGTACAAGTTTTAACAGCACGGAAAGCGGTTAATAATGGAGGTACAGTAGGTAGGTTGGTCGGTCGGTCGCCGGAGGGTAGACTGGTTCTGGAATGCAGGCTGACGGGTCGATGTAGACGGACTGACCGGTGTTGGCTGTTTTCGTTGGCAGCTATGACTTTTGACTGACTTCTGTGGATAACAGCGTTCGCTTATAAAGGATTCTGGCCATTGTCGACACGTTGTCATTGGTCGGCCAATGGGAATCAATCGTTGCTCTGCAGTACGTAAGCGACTGTGTACCGAGATCATGTGGTCGCCACACCAGCCTTCCATTGTTATTTTAACCGTTGTTTAAAATGGAATCTCTTAAACTTTTCAGATGGCCACTGCTACGCATCCCGGGACGAACCCGCAGAAACAGAAGCTTATTCAAATCTGCAAAGATATGACATGTGGGAATAACGAAATGAACATTCAACAACTTGAGAAAGAACTGCTTGCTTCTCTGTTTAATGAAAAATGTACATTGGGGTGCAAGGAACAGAAACAGGACACAAATGTGACTAATGTGAGTCTAACATTATTTTCATTTTTTTCTTGAATCTATACGCGAAGAGTTTTAAATTAAAGATGTTAATAAAAATAATAATTTTGACGATCAGCATGAATTTTGGGACAGATAAATACATTATCAACTCCCAAAAACACGATTTTGGCATTTTGTTGATGCTAACACAATTTATTCTTGTTGATTTCGTTTCGTAGGGATGTCACAGTTTTTGAGAAGGAAAGTTGGACGTTGTACGCATTTGCATTTCTATTTCTATTCGGAAAATTGAAATTTTGACATTAGTTGTCATAATCAAGGGTAACCTAAAATGCAACAGAGCCTCTACCGTTCCTTGCTCACAAGAGCGATAACATCTTTGTTCGAATTTCTCCTCGCGTTCGTGTCTACCTAGAAATAATAATTTTCCTCTCTGTTTGAAGTTTTTCAAGCTACTCATACATTTTGATTAAAAGGAAAACTGTCCGCATTTCCCTTCGCGTTCATGTTTTCCTAAAAATATTTATCTCTGGTTGTAGTTTTTAAAATTGCTCATACTTACTTTTTGATTAAAGGAAAACTGTTAAATCCGAATTTTTCTTCGCGTTCATGTTTTCCTAAATAAATATATTTCTGGTTGTAGTTTTGACAAATACTTACCATTCGCCGTCGAGGGGCAGTGACAATGTAAGATGCTACACAGTACCGATACTACGAAACCTGTTTCTTGTCTAGGATGGGAGAGATTCCAAGCACCCTCCCTACAGCTTTGATGTTATCCCATTAAACTTCCACGTTTGGGTTTGGCCAAATATAATATTTAGAAGTATTAGATGATCTTAACGTATCCTTGCAAGAGTTATGCAATATAATTAACGTTAAAAAAGCTAACATTTTCCGAACACTTAGGAGAAAAGATTACAGTTTATTAGATAAGAAATTGATCTCCAAAAAAGCATTACTGGACGGTTAAGCTAAAATAGACGATGCTCGCACATTTCATCTCTTTTTTAGGATCACTTTCCCAAGTGAGCTAAATGGTTTTATTTGGAATAAAACCATTTACTTCAGTATCCATTTAACGACCTGCTAGATTTTTTGGAATGTTACAACATATGGTTCTTTTGTTGTTTAATGTTTGGGAGTCGCGATATTTTTGAATCCGTAGTTCTTCCATAGGCCCAACAGCACTATAGTGACGCGAATGGACTTTCCAATAGGACCCTATTCCGGCCCAAAGGGTTAAAATAATTTAGGAGTGAGGCACATTTTTAAATTTTTATTACATTTTGGAGCTTAAATCTCACAAGTCGCTGAAGAAATCTCTAAACCATGAGTGAAATCGACTGTCGCCAAAGGTGAAAATTGTAAAAAACGTTAGGGACTCTGTATTGACGCCGAGGGTGGAGGATTTTTCTGCAAAATAATTGCTTTGTTGTTTTGTTAAATTACTTTTTTTTACTGTCTGTCTGTATACCCTCCCATCATAATTCCGAATCCAGAATATTTTAACAAAATAGGTACTAATGTACTGCAACAAAACTGTTTTTTATGAATGGAGAAAGCGAAATTTCTTTCACCATGTTGGAGTTCTTTTGACATTGCCGGCATCTATTATGTTTAAAAAAGACGAAGAAATCGCCTTGTTAATATAAATATGAAGATAAACAATGCTTCATCGCATTACAGAACATGATTGTAATATTCAAAAGGTATGTGTTTGTGTATACAATTAAAAATATATAACGATAACACATAAATCATTAGTTAATTAGTCACTCCAGTCTTTGAAGTAAAACTCTGCAGGTGGTACCTAACTATTATTTCGCAGTACTACATACTATTGTGTTCTAACTCAAACAGTAATAATAATGTTGCCAATTCAAAAATCACAGTTTGTGGCTCAATGTAAAGTGTATTTTAAAATTCACGAATATTTAAAAAAGAATTTGGGGGAGGTTCAAGTGAACATTATGAAACAGCAACGTAAGCGTCGCCTTCAAGCTGTTGAACAAATAAGGAACGAAATATTAATGCAGCAAATTCAGTATAACATTTTTGCATCGACGTTTGACGGAAACCTTGCAACACCCAATCTCACGCCGGAAAAGAAGCGGGAACCAGAAGTAAGTATAATGAGCCCACTTCAATTTATCATCGAAGTTTCATATTTCTTGTTGTTTTTAATACCAATGTCCAGCTTTTTGAATATGCGTATAAAAAATACTTCAATATTCCATCGTCCTGAAAGGAACTCCAAGTATTTTAATTTTGAGCGTTTATTTTAGAGATGTGAAATATTTTAATTTTCAATTTTTCAGTAGTCAATCAGTCTATTTATATCGAAAACCGCCCTACTTTTGAATGACTTTCAATTTTTTGGAAAATTAATTTCAAGCGTTATCTTATTTTCTCATTTGGAGATTGAATTGAACTGGAGAACTAGGTATACAGGGTGAGGCAGTGGATAAATGTACTAAACCTTTTATACTCAAAATCGAATGCTCTTTCCATTTCCGTAGCAAAAAATACATCATCCTATTTAAAGAAGTAATTTGACCTTGAAATGACCTTGAGAATGGCATTTTAATGAAGAGTTAATATCACTATCTTATGTCCCCTCGTGAATATTGCAAATGTTGTAGGTATGAAACATTTTTCGATTTTCCCCTTCGTTTCGGAACAAAATGGCCACGACACTATAAATGCCTCATCCTGTATAAGGTCTAGTTATAACTTTGAATCAGCATTTGCTCATCAAAGTGATTTGCTAACTGCAACGCCTACTTTCATAATAATATCTGTCCAATCCCAATGAAAATTTTTGTTCGCTAGTTCTTCACAAATTTGTGATCAAAAAACTGTATTCGTTCATGGAGGGCATTCCCCTCACTACTACAGCCATGCCTGAATAATTGTTCTCCCATGGCGGTAGTAAAAATAGATCTTAAGATCCACAATGTGCCAGCTCAATCTACAAAATCTCTAAATGGTAGGGGTAGTAGGTAGATAATTTGCACATGTCAAACACAGTAAAAGGGATAGGCATAGGGATAAGGGCAAAGATGTCTGGGAGGAGGGGGTTAAAATCGGGTGTCTTGGACGGTGAACTTGTGCCGGATGGATGGACAGTTTTTAGGTCGGATAGGAATTTGCAGCTGTCGGGTAAGGCCAGGGGGGAGGGGTCCTCATAGCAGTAAAGCAAAATCTAAATGCTATACATATAAAAAAATTTTCAACGAAAGAATTGGATGCTATTTGCCTAAAAATAAATTTTGTAAATGTTTGTCTTTATATTGTAGCAGCATATATTCCATATTCATCTATAAAAGCAATAGAAGATTTTGTTATGTTTGTGGACTCAATCCCCTCTGATCTTTCTAATAAGAATCTGATAGTACTGGGCGACTTTAACATTCGCGAAATAGTTGATAATAATTTTATTTTAGTGACGAGTGGTTGCCCGAGTGCAGTTGCACTCGGTAATTTTATCGATATTTACAATCTCACTAGTTTTAATCATATTCAAAATATTAATCGGAAAACACTGGACTTAGTTTTATCAAATTTAATTATAACAATATCCAGAACTGAATTTTTGGAACCAGAGGATTTGCATCACCCGCCTTTGAGCTGTACCTTTCCTCTTCCGAAATTTGAACTGCCATTCCGTTCGCATATAAATATTTTAAAATATAATTTTATCTTTGCTAAGGCGGACATAAACGGGATTTTAAATGATCTGTTGCAAACAGATTGGCACTCAATATTGGTCCCGAATGAATCAGTTGATTCAATGGTAATGATTTTATATAGTACATTAAATTCAATTTTTAATAAAAGGGTGCCAAAAAAGAGAAAAAATCTTGTACGGATGTCTTTCCCTACTTGGATATCTCAAGACCTGATTAGAAATTAAAAATTAAAAATAAACTGAGCAGGAGAAGACACTTGTCAAAATTTGTTAATGAAAGATTTATCTCTCTACGTAGGCAAGTAAAACAGCAAATTAGTTTAGAATATTATAAATACATTCATAAGGTGCAGCTCGGAGTTTCGGAGGATGTAAGTGCTTTTTGGAACTTTGTAAATTCTAGAAAATCGAGCAAGCTACAAATAGGTAAAGAAATGTGGTGGGGTGACCGGCGTTTCGGAGGGGAACGGGTCCCCGGTGGATTCGCTGAATGTTTTTCCCAAGTATACGAAAGAGGGTCTGTTGAACCACCTGTTATCACAGGTAATAATAATTTAAATATTTTGCCGTATTCAGGGAGCTCCGCATTGGACCTGTTCAACTTCGAGCACCTGACAGACCAGCACATTCGAACAGCCTTTGGAAAACTTAAGCCAAAAAAATCCTACGGACCTGATGGCATTCCAGCCTTCATAATAAAATTGTGTGCCGCGGGCTTGGTGGTACCCTTAAAAATTGTCTTTAACAAATCTATTCTAAGTTCAGTTTTTCCGACTAGTTGGAAGAGCTCAAGGGTGATACCAATATTCAAGAAGGGAGATAGCTCTCAAATTACCAACTATCGACCAGTTTCTTTAATTAATACATTTGCAAAAATATTTGAATATGCTTTGCACGAACAAATATATGTCCATTGTAAAAGTGAGTTATCTCCCTTCCAGCACGGGTTTTTGCCTAAAAGGTCAACAATTACCAACCTTGTTCAATTCACGCAGTATGTCTCTACGGCTATGGAGAGCCAAGGCAGAGTGGACGTGGTCTACCTTGATTTTGCTAAGGCTTTTGATAGGGTGGACCATGACATCCTTCTTTGGAAACTCACCACTTTTATTTTTCATTTTCTTCTTTAAGACTAATGAGTTCATACCTTAAGGGTAGAGAAAATTTTGTTGAAGTTTTCGGATCTCGATCCGAAATCTTTTCAAACATTAGTGGGGTGCCTCAGGGATCTGTTCTAGGACCCATTTTGTTCCTTTTGTTTATAAACGATCTTCCAAATAAAATTAGTAAGTCTAATACCTTGATGTTTGCAGATGATGTCAAGCTGTATCGTTCAATTTCTAGTAATCTTGATAGTAACCGGTTGCAGGCTGACTTGGCGGAGGTGGTCTTATGGTGTGATTTAAATAATATGAAATTAAATGTGGATAAATGCAAAGTTGTATCATTTACCACCAAAAATATTAATTATCCAGAATCATTATATTGCGTAGGTAATGTGGAACTGGAAAAAATAAAGCAAATAAAGGACCTGGGGATTCATTTTACAAGCGACTTGTCTTTTAAATTTCACATGTCCTCAATGGTGAGCGAAGCTTATAAACTTTTGGGATTTGTGAAAAGAAATACACGTCACTTTACAAAAATTGCTCCAATTATTTTATTATATAACAGTCTTGTCCGATCAAAACTTGAATACGGTTCCATCATTTGGTCCCCGTCAAGTCAGTACGCAACTAAAAAAATTGAGGTAATTCAAAACAACTTACTGAGGTACCTCTACTACAAAAAGAATAGAGTGTGCTGCCCTAGAGACACACCGACAAATATTTTAAGACTGGATTTTGAGTTTCAAAGGCTTAGTACCAGAAGAGACATCAGTGCACTGATGTTTCTATATAAAATTTTAAATAATTTGATTGAGGCTCCTCACATCCTGGAACTACTAAATTTATATGCGCCCTCTGTTCGAATTAGGGGTAGGGACCTATTCCTTCCTCCGGTAGCTAGGACCGTGAGGCATGCGGACTCCCCGGTCATTCGTATGCAAACACAATACAACTCGTTGTCTCACAGGCTGGATATATTCAATACTAACTTGACACAGATTAAAAAATTAAAAATTGAAAATTAAAATTTATATTACGTACTTAATACCCGCTTTTAAGGCAGGCAGTGTTATATTTTGTTTTATTTTTTATTATTTTACTAATCACATTTTTTTTTATTTATTATTATGTATAAGTTGATATAGGCCCCGCAAAACAAAAACAAAAAAAACAAAAAAAAACAAAAAAAATATTACAGGATTATTATTTTTAGTTGATTATTATGTAATGCATTGTGGCTTTTTTGGAGTAGATGCTACTCTGTAATCACTACAAAGATAAATAAAGATAAATAAATAAATAAATAAATAAATAAAAATTGTGCAATACTGGTTTTTTTGGCAGCTGCAATTTCGGAAACTGTTTTGATGAAAAGGTTTAATTCTGGGAATGCTCATTGCAAAGATGGGCAGCGTTTTATTAGACGTACAGCTATTAATTTTGAAGTCCTAGGCTAAACTGTTGAGAAGTATGTACTAAAGAGATTTCAAGTATACTTGGAATTTTTCTGTATAGGTTTGGAAAAGGTAAACAAGTTCATGGAAGAAGCGTAGCACATATTTCAGTTTGTTGAAGTTTTTCTGCAGAGAAGTTGACGGGTCAATTAGAGAAAGTTGGTTTTCGAGGGCATACATTGAGATCAATGGATCATACTCCAAAAATTATAGTGTTGTTCAATAATAATTTATCTACCTATGTACTTCAAAAACGAATAAAACTTGAAATGAATTTAGAAATTTGGCAAATAGGTAGACCGATATAATATGAACAAATTTGGATGGGGAGCCATCGGCCAACTACAACCTGACGGCTATTTTCAAAAATGACCGCCAGTGGACACCCGAAAGACAACAGAACCCCTCTTTAAAAATTCGCCTCCTTCTCACTTTTAATGATGGAACTTTGAAATATACAAATTTACAAAGCTAAAGGACTCAACTTTCTTTTTGAATAAGTTTTGAATTTTTACATATTTTGTACTACAGGGTGGTCAAAAAACAATTTTAAATTAACAATTTTTCAAACGACTTCTAATTTTCTATTAACCTTGCTATACCGATCTTTCGTCCTTAAATTAAATAAAGTAAATTTTAAAAAAACATTTTTTACAAAACGTTTAATTACTTCTACATAGTTTTTATCAAAAGTCAACAATCAATTAAGCCACCTGGGTCTTAATAATTTGTCAAAACAGTTATTGTTTGACGTTATCAATTTCAGATTTATTTGTAGCTGAAAGTATTCTTATTCGTAATGAACTTCAATAAAAATGAATTAGTTGACAAAGTTTTAGGGGGAGGCGGAAGCTGACAGAAATTGTTTATTGGCAAAAAGACATTATAAGCAACGATATCCCGACGGACGTATCTCGGATCAAAAGAGTTTTGAAAAAGTAGTTTATCTGCTTCAGTGTTGGACCACCCTGTATATATGAAAATAATTTTAAAATATTTGCTTTTGACCACCATTAATAGACACCTTTCAAATACATCTGTAAGTTTTATACAATAAGAGTTAAAGGTTTGCCCCACCCTGTATATAACTTACAAAAAGGCATATTTTCATTTAAAATATTCACTAAAACCTTCAGCAGCAAACTTCTATCTATCTATATAACTTCTATTGTCTTTCGGGTGTCCACTGGTGGTCATTTTAGAAAATGGCCACCACGGCCGATGGCTTCACATCCAAATTTTTTCATATTATATCGGTCTACCACTACTAAACAACTTATTTTTTCTAGGTTTGCATCGCTTATTTAACACCAGACCTTACTGTAAATGAAGAACCACAAGCTCACTGTTCCTATTCATACGCCGATTTCCCAAATAAAGATCAATTTAACGACATAATGGAGGTATGTATAAGTAAATACTACTAGGAAGACCTGTTTTAAATGTTTTTTTTAGATCAGTAGTGATGAGGATTCGGTCCAATTGGTTGGGACATGTGCCGTTACTAACATGCAACTGGAAAAAAAGAAGGTAGAGTTTTAGATTTGCATAAATCAAATTCGGTTCAATATGTCTACGTTTTGTACCAAAAATTGTTTTTTATTCGTCTTTTTCCTTGGTTGCAGTGAATTCTAAAAATGATGTTGGTTGCCAATCAAGAGCTTCTCCCAAGCCTTTTGGGCAACATACACTGTAACTTACAGTTACAGAATCTTCTAACTGAAATGAATTACTAGCATAATTCTGTTTGTCTGATCTCGATCCAAACCTTTACATGATCAAGCACTGCACTACCTTTATTTTTGTGGAACCTTTCTACCAATTCCAAACGATTTCAGTAGATCGACATTATTATCCTTCTTCACAGCATAATTTTATATGCCCAAAATTTGGCTGCCTTCTAATTCAAATGTTTACAGGTTAACACCGTATATACAGAAGCAAATCAACCGAAGGATTTTTCAAAAAATTTGGCAGAACAAAGAAATGAAATGGACGTTAATCAAATTGCTCAGGACCTACTTAGCTCAATCTTTAGTGAGGAGGTAAATCAAAATGAAAAAGTAAGTACTTAACTATGTGAACATGTGAATCCTTCCTCTGACAACTTCACATTCATCGATTGACTTGAATGGAAAATATTTTCCAAATATATCTGTACCTACTAACAATTTTATTTTTCAGACATGTCATGTGTACTGGATGTCGAATCTGGAATCATCTTCCGAAGTACAAAATACGGATAGTGGCGTAATTCTAGCGAATGAATATAAATTTCCATTATTTGATCCGACTGACATGAACGTATGTGTACATTAAACTTTTTAACTCAATATTTATCTACCTCTCATTTGTAGATCAATAATGAACACGATTCTGATGAGTTGGTTATTGATACCGATTATGAAACATCAGATGAAGAAACCGTGAATGAATAGGTATTATGTACACAATGTTCATATAAGTATACTCATTTACATGTATCTTGATAAGATAATAAATAAATTGATTAACAAAAACGGATTAAAAAAATTCTGGCAAGTTGCCACGAGACTTCCCTCGTATTAAAATTTTTTTCAAAAAATAAATATAACACAATTGCTGAATTCAGAAAAAATACTCTTAAACTATAAACTATTTACATAAAAAACTGCAATTTTATCTTATAAAAAAAATGAGTGCCACCATTTTAGCTTATACCGGAAGTGACCTCATCAAAGGTAATATTATTAGCATTTTCGCCCTAGGCCCGAACGCAATTGATTGGCGAAAACCGCATTTCGATAACTTTAATAGTTTCTGAGTATAGAGCGTTGCAGTCACTTTTTAACGCTTTTTTCAAAAACAAACTCTTTTAAACTACATAAAAAACTGCAACTTTATCTTATTACAAAAGAAACGGGTACGCGAAGGAAGAAGTAGGGAGATTAAGAAAAGAGGGAGTAAGGATAAAAGACGATATAATGAGAAGGGACAGGCCCATGCAGAAACGAGAGAGATGGACAAAAATAAAAAAGGCGAATCCAATACAAACTATAGGAATATTAAGGGAGAAGGGATGCCAGAATATGGAAAATGGAAAGAAAAAAATTCTAGCGAGCTTCAGATGCGACAATGAAGAGTTGGGTAATAATTATTGGAGAAATGAGGAAGAAAGGAATTGCAGACTATGTGGAGAAGGAATGGAGAACAGAACATGACGCATATGTTAAAAGAGTGGATGATAGGAGGGTAGAAGAAATATTAGATGAAAGGGAAAGAGGAGCAGAGTGGATGGAAGAAACTTGGAAAACGAGAAATGTGGTAATGGGTGATGGGACAAAAGAGTGTATGAGGTGAAGTCTAACACTAAAGACGATTTGCTAAATTGAACAGTTGGGGTCAATACCATAAAAAAACCTACACCTTTGATTACAAAAGACAAGATAACAGAGAGGAATATTACAAAAGAAATGGGTTATGCGAAGGAAGAAGTATGTAGAATGTGTATGAAAAATCGAGGAGATCATTTTGAAAACTTAGAAAGCTCCCATGTTCGAACTCGAATTCGCAGATTGAGTTGTTTCCTTTTTTTCCAATACGCGTACCAGAAACCTGTTGACGATGAAGTAGCTTTATCATACTGTTAACGCTCGAGAGCACTTCATTTAACGATCTAGTGGCAACTGTGAATCCGAAATTGTTAATACATGAGTCCTTAATTCAGGTGAAGAAACGAAGACACAGATCTCAAACAATTACTGTGATTATCAGTATTGTATAATCACAGCACCATTAACCATGGATAAGGTTCTCAAAACATAAAGAGTTATATCAGAGCTTTGAATGCTATCTCTCTTTCAGCTTCCTTTCTCTTCCACTCAGTTCTACCTTGATATGACACAAGACGGTGACTTCAGTAAAGTTGGCATCCCGACGTTTCCCGATCACTTCCAAATTTGCCCTATAATTAGTGCTACATTACTGCTGATTAGTGCTCGAGTTTGGTAATTAGTGCTGGTAATCTCAAGAACATGCAATTTTCTTTTTCGGGGTGCCAACTTTACGTGGCACAACGACCTCTCTCGATCCCTTCCAAATTTGCCCTATTTACATTAGTTACATTAGTGCGGATTAGTGTCCGGCTTTGGTAATTAGTGCTGGTAATCCGAGGAACTTATGTTAATTTTTTTTCGTACGCGCGAATCCTTCTGGTTGTCAAGTAATAAAATACAACACACACCCTTCCTTTAATATTATAAATGTTTATTAAACCATTGAATTTCACAAGTTGCGAAAGGTAGTTCGATGCTTTAATCCTCATCTATCCTCATCACTATCTCTCATTACTTATATAAATTATAATTTTCATTGAAATTCTCTGCATTGCTGGTTGAGAAAAACAGCTTTTAGCTAATCTCTGCCAGAGAAAATAAAGTTATATTATTATTATTATTATGTCTGCCAAAAGAGGCATAGTGTCAATAAAAAATTAAAATATGAGCGACTTTGCTAATAATTTGAACTTACATATTTGTTTTTTTTTAAAATCGGCCAGAAAGTAGTACCTACTTTCCGGATTATTTTTAGGCCAGAAAATGTCATTTTGTCGGACCGAGCCGGAAAGTTATTGTGATAGTCCGGTAAAAGTTTTACCGGACTCATTTTTACTTTACCGGACTCATTTTTACTTTCCGGCCTAGAATGGTCAATTGTTCTGCCCGTTTCTGGCCGATTTAAAAAAAAATATTGTACGTAATACGTCCCAAAAGTGCTTTTACTGGACTCGCAGGCTTGCAGGACTCGCCTGCGACTCGTCCTGTAATTTGCCTACTTGTCCAGTAAAAGATCACTTTCGGGACTTGTTACGTAAACTACTATTACATCGATAATAATTCATGCTTTTTTTCAGTTGAATAAATAAATAAATAAATAAATAAAATAAGTGTAATTGTGATTTGATGTAATTCCTGTGGGACGTTTCAAAGACCCAGTCCGACTCTGGTGTTTACAATTGTCTGCAGACAAAGATTTAGAAGATACAGCCCATTGTGTTGTATGTTTCACTGCACTGCACTATTCTCCAGAGAATTAAAAGATTTTTGCGATATATGGACAATCTGTATGGATTGTTTGCACGTAGTATAAAACGATGGACAATAATAATGGAAACCTTTGAATTCAAGAAGCACATATTCATGCGATGGTCGTCACTTAGAATAAAGAAACAACGAAAATTTTGGAACAATTGTGATGGAACAAATAGCGTGATGTTTTGTGATGTAATTAAAAACTTCTTCGTCGTATAATTCGCCCCATTTGGAGTTTCTATCAGTACCTAATCAATGGATTCCAATACTAATTATAGGGCGGTATTGAACTGTAACCTCCATCTCTTCAACACAAGGGCGTTTTTTTGGGGAGTACGTGGTAATATATGAGGTTTATTAGAAATAGAAGACACGGAGTTGAGGAATGGAATAGGATGACCATGTCAGATTTCTTCCAATTTCTACGGTCAGATTTCAAAAATATTAGCCATTGTCGAGGAAGTAACTAAAGTTGTACAATGCTACATTTTTTAATAAGAAGCGTAAGGAAGTTTTCTGATCTATAGCAATGTTGAACACTATATTAACGCAACCTGTCCTCCACGCCTTGGATCAAAAGAACCTTTCACTATTCCATTTCGTTTTCCAATTGCTGTAACAGCTGAAAAGCCATCGGGTATTGTTGGCTTAATATGGTGTCCTAACTTAGCAAGGCCTTCCAGAATATCCTACAAAAGGATATTAAATTATAAACAGTAACACAAATCCTACCTCACTAAATCCTGGCTCTGCCATAACATGCATTGGGAAGAGTTGGTGAAGAAGACGTTTAGCTGCAAGAGCTTTAGGTATCGATTCTTTGAAAAACATTGTTCTTAAGACTGCCTATGGTAATTTCATTTTAAGAGAATGTTAAAGATGTGATGGCACTTACAAGCGCGTTGGTAAGTGTAATTTTTGTACCTCCAGCAGATCCAACAACTAATGCAACTTCTCCTCTTTTATCTAAAACAATTGAAGGACACATAGATGATACCGGCCGTTTACCTGGACTAATAAAATTTGATACACACGGAGGCATTCCGTAAAAATTTGTTACGTCAGGTGCAGAGAAATCATCCATTTCGTCGTTTAATATAATACCTGTACTTGGTGATACTCTTCCTGCTCCAAAGCTGAGTGGAGGAAATATTAAATCTTTATCAATTGTAACGTCGCTGCTTACTTCTGATTGATAGTACTTGTAACGGCAACCGCATCACCGTTTGGTGCTAAAATACACATATTTGCGGTTCCATAAACATTTACCTGCTGTACTTTTGCACCGTAGTGGGTAGCGTCCTCGTACGTTAAGTCATCAGAAATTTGGCTTCGGATAAGAGCCGCAGATTCCTTAGATGTTATGTTTCGCACGAGCTGAATATATTACACGTAAACCGACTGAATATTACAGGTTACTTACACTCTCCACGGAGGGTACAAACTTAGGATCGCCCAATTCAGTACGTCTACCATACGCAAATTTAAAAGCTTCAATAATTCTGTGCCAATTGTGTACGGTATCTACCTTGTCCATGTCCAGAAAACCATTAAGAATATTCAATATGAAAATTAAAATAGCTCCTGAACCAGGAGGAGCCACACTGTACAACGTATGCTGATTTGGCAAACTGGCGGTTAGGGGAGCACCCCAAAGTGGTCTAAAACCACACGGGCGTAATACTAACAATACAAATTAAAAATGCGAACCTGTAACTTCTCATATCCGCTTCTGTAATAATTCCTCCAAACTTCTTTATATCACCGACAAATTCTTTGGTTAGGATCCCGTCGTACAAAGCCGATTCTCCTTGCTCGGCAATAATCTCGAGCGTACGTGCCAATTTTTCATTCCTTACAAATTCGCCCACTGTGTACGGCTTGTTATTTTTTGGGTTAATAAATATCTCTCTAAAATTAGACACTCGTAATTCCGAGCATCGCCATCGTTTAAATGTATGAAGCACCTCAATCCTTCATCGTTTTGTAATTGCTGTTCCTCACTTTCAAAAACTCTTGCCAGAAAGGGCGTAACCTCGTATCCATATTTCGCAAATTTAATTGCCGGCTTAAACAATTCTGCCCAAGGAAGTTTTCCGTACCGTTGATGCGCCGCCCAGTATCCACGAATTTCGCCTGGAACGGCAACTGACAACCCCCCTGTTGTATAAAAAAGAGTAACAAAACACACTTGTCGTCTTTCCCTACCTTTAGACGCTAATTCCGCACTTCCTCCGAACATGTTAACTGTAGCAGCTCCGGGAGCCGCTTCTCTCGCATTTAATGTTTGTACAGTTTTTGTTCGACGATCATAAATTGTCATTAGGAATCCTCCACCTACTCCCATGCAATGGGGAACAGCGATTCCCTCACATAACAGCGTACCGATAGCGGCATCCACAGCTGAACCACCTTGTGCCAGAAGATCCCTACGGATTGTTTCCTGGTTAAGAGTGGAGGAAATAAAGTTGGCAAATTTTTACCTTCCAGCTTTTGCACAATGGGGACCGTTACTTACAACTCCTCCACAAGGAAAGGTACATTCTCTAAGGGCGAAACCGTCCGGGAATATTAGAAAAGCTGGTAACAACCATAGTGACAAACTGAAAAAATAAAAAACTCATTTACAGTCGTTTCTTTATAGAAATACCCATCATTTGGAAAGGAGTCGTAAATCATTTAAGAAACACTAAGCTCATAACTCAGCTTGTAATTTTGTTCGAAGTATACCTACAATTCTTGGCACACGCCTACTTTACTCACCTCATTTTCTCAACGTTGTATGAGATGCAATACAACTATTGCAATAATTATTATGCTGTGGGTGTATTTAACTGCACCTATATCTTAACGGAAATATGTATATTTTTTTGCGTTGAATATTCTTATAGAAATTAATCTTGTGGTTAGCTTATACAAATTGGAATTAACGTAATGGGTACATTTAATGATGGGAAATACATACAGGGTTTTTCAACGAAAAGGAGCCACCCTTTATAACTTCTAACAGAATCAAAATTTGAAAAATCGGCGATACCCGTCTATAATAATATCGAGGGGGACACTTTTTGACATAAGTTTGAGATTTCATATCTTAACCCCCTGGGTCCCACAAACATACCCTTAATTTTTTTAAATGGCAACATGGGTCATGTGATACGTCATTTGAAAGGTCTTTTGATATCTTGCATTACTGCGTTTAAAATTTTAAAATCGTTCAATTCGTTTGTGAGATATTTTAATTTAAAGTTTTAGAGAACTGATATAATTTTCTTCAAAATGGTTGTTTTTTATTTATTTTTTTGCTTTTATAGTCAAGATAAATTGATACGAAATTCATTGTATTAAACTTTTTTTTATTTACATGGAAATAAAACTTAAAATAAATTAAAAAGTCAGTAATACTTTTATATTGCATTATTATAACGACAAATTATATCAGTTCTCTAAAACTTTAAATTAAAATATCTCACAAACGAATTGAACGATTTTAAAATTTTAAACGCAGTAATGCAAGATATCAAAAGACCTTTCAAATGACGTATCACATGACCCATGTTGCCATTTAAAAAAATTAAGGGTATGTTTGTGGGACCCAGGGGGTTAAGGTATGAAATCTCAAACTTATGTCAAAAAGTGTCCCCCTCGATATTATTATAGACGGGTATCGCCGATTTTTCAAATTTTGATTCTGTTAGAAGTTATAAAGGGTGGCTCCTTTTCGTTGAAAAACCCTGTATATAGATTATGCCGTTAAATATGCTGTTACCTTGCAATTTCATTTTTTGAGAACAATGAACTAAATGTTGTATTTAGTTCATTGTTTGAGAATGACCAGAAGAATGACATTGGTAGATGTTTTCCATTTAGTCGTACACATTCTGATGTTAAAACTATGAACGCGTCGGTAATGATTGTAGCGTGTATTTTGGTATAATATGTTGCTCCCACAGGAAAAAAATTGAAAACGCTGAGTGGTCTCACAGCCCATAAAGTCAAAAACGCAAATTCTGTTTGTTAACTTATCCGTTCTTTTCCTATTCTGTAGCACCGAATAGAGCTCCTCTCAATGGCAACCCTTAGATATATTGGTTTAAGGTTCCATGGGTTTTCTTCGAAATTAGACTTTGGGATACGATCGTGGGATCCTAGTTGGTAACACTGTCACAAACATTGATCTCATCATTCCTCCCAATAATCTTGCTGAGGCTATAAACTGCCGTCAAATGGCAACCTTTATTATTAAAATAGAAAGCATGCAAATGGTAAATGAAGGAAGAACTCCTTCATGTCAATATATTGATTTAGCTTCCTTCAAATGCAGGACTAACGATAATGAGTTTAACAAGAACGTGCAGTAAGTGAGACACTTTAAGTAGCCATCTTTATCGGTTAACCCTTCTGATAAATTCAAATTCTGTTCCAAAAAAAACCACGAGCATTTATGAAGTTTATCTTAATAAAGTCATTGAATGTTTTTGAAATCAAGGGACAACTTGATTCAGGTGCGAGGTGCATACATTTCCAACCATTTCCTTAATTTAGCGTTCTTCGGCCTAATTAAAACATTAAAAATAGAAATTACACACATAAGATTATCGGCAAT
Source organism: Pyrocoelia pectoralis (assembly GCA_036250285.1). NCBI lineage: Eukaryota > Metazoa > Arthropoda > Insecta > Coleoptera > Lampyridae > Pyrocoelia > Pyrocoelia pectoralis. Next base: position 31,801,769 of record CM070080.1, read on the forward strand.
AGTGTGACTTCATCATCATGAGTCACTTGATAAGTAACCAAAATTGAGGCCTTTGACGCTTTTCCAATAACACTTTGATAAATTTGTTTCTTGAGTTTCAAGTTTATGTTCCTCTATTTTACACTGATGTTCTACAACATTTATTCAGTCCTTTTCACATTCACTGCAGAAAAATTTAATACCTTGAGTTTTTCTTAAAGTACAGAGGTTTCATACTTGTTGGGCGTGCTGAGTAACCTATGAGATACCATAACAGCCGAGGAAAAGTCGAATCTGCCAACTTCAGTAGGTAATTTATTTCGACTTCGGAGTGCTTCAACCCCAACAACTGATGACTACGTGCAGTTATCTACAAGTTGTCGTCACGTAAAGTTTTTTTAGGTGTCGACATGTCTGCAAGTAGTCATCGTACAGAATCAAGGTTCCGAAATTGTCCGTTTTTCAACGTAAAACAGACATTTGACTGTAATGGTTTAATTTGGAAACTTGTTTTTTTTCAAAATCACCTTCAAACTTATCAAATCCAAATCCGTCTTAGATAAACCAGTTCTTTTCATCAGGAATGGCAGCATGGACTATCTCCATTTAGTCCATTAATGCTGCCATTCCTGCCGTTTGTGAGTTTATCTCAAAGTTAAACTCACAAACGTCAAGTGTCAAGTTCCGCAATGTAGAAGAAGAATACAACGGAATATCAAAAGATCCTCAGTATTACCTTCACCTATTTTGATGAATTTTGACATCCCTTGGTCAAAAACCATATGGATGAATTTCGCATATTGGGCATCGATGCATTGCGATCGGACATTTTCCCCACGAAATTGGTGCATAAATAACGATTTTGATAAGTTTGATCATCAAAAATAAATAAAATGCACTTATTGGACTCATTTACTTTTTAATAACGTACCAGATCCACAAATAGGAATTTTCACATGCCTTGGTCGAAAACCATGTGGTAAGTAACGCTTATTGTACACCGATGTAATAAGTTTGGACATTTTATTAATGAAATTGGTCTACAAAGAACAATTTTTGGTCAAAAACCAAAAATGCATTAAATTCCCTTCTTGGGCATCGATGCAAGCATTTGCACGTTTGTTCCACCGTTGAGTGAAAATAACTTTTCACTCAACGGTTCCACATAAGTGCAATAAATAATCGGTGCTACCATTTAAGTATAACACCGTTAGACGTAAAATTAAGATAATATTTTGTGCAAATGGGGTAAAAGTTCTCGTTTTTTTGTGCCATCAAGATATGTCCTTGAAGTTAGCTTCTCTCTCGCATTTTAAAAGCACTTTTGATGGAAATTTTTTTAGTTCCATCGTATTTATCAAAAATTGTACTTTAAATTTTCTCTATAATGGCCCCAATTAGTCACATTCAATGGTTATTACTTTGTAATAGAGTCACTGTAGTCAGTGGCGGATTTAGGGGGGGCTTTAAGGGCTGGTGCCCAGGGCGGCAAAAGTTAGGGGGCGGCAAAATTACGGGGTACCAAAATTAATTGAAGGAATCTTTTGGAAAAAAATGCTAAACAATGGAAAATAAAATTGAAGTAGAAATACGTCAATACGAGCTACAATTTAGATAAAAATCCCTAACATCGTTTACGCTGCACTTTCAGTTTATTCAGTCGGATTTATTTAAATATGGTCCTAATCAGATGGATTATCCTATTTGGCCACTGGTCACAGGCTTTCTAAGAATTTGCATGACGATTTGCCGCTTCTCGTCGTCCAGATGTATCGTTTATTGTTTTATTAATGAAATAAATTGTTTTTATTTTTAATAAAAAGTGTTTTCTGGACTTCAACTTGCATAAATACCTAAGGTCTATTCCTGTGGTGAGGGATGTGATGGGGCGGCACTTTTCTTGTGCCCCTAGGCGGTAGAAGCATAAATACGCCTCTGACTGTAGTTATTACAATGGGTTCCATGTTAAAGCGAATGTCTCTATAGCCTGACAGCAATGGCTCTACTAGATAGGAAGCAGTCCCACTTCCCAATTACAAAGATACATGCAATGTATAAAGAATACTGAAACATGACGCTTAAACACAAATTCTAATAGTGATTATAGATGAGCTTCTAATTTCCGTACATTTAAATCCGTTATTGACAACTGTCAAAGTTAGTAAGAAGAGTGTATGAAACCAGGACAGTCAGTATAGTAGGTAATTAAGGTAACTAGGGCGTTATGAACTAAATAACGCCTAAGGTCGGCAGTGTATAGCCCGAGGGCCTCTGGCCCGAGGGATATACGTCGACCGTAGGCGTTATGCCGTGGTGCCTTCATAACTTTATGCCATACTTGCAAGAAGTTGATTAAGATGATTAAAACAGATGATAACAATAAAATCAGTGTAGACTGACATTTAACATCCTTGACCGTATCTATAGTGATGAGGCATAATTTTACATTTGCGAGCGTTGTACGGAGGCGTTATAAAAAATAACGCCCGTTGCTATCTAAAATCCGGTTGTCATGTAAAGAGGCGTTATTTAGTTATTAATGTTTCTTGTTTCAGTAGTTGTTATGGTGAAATAATAAGGTAGTATGACATAAAAAGAAAAAGGGGGGGAACACGAGTGACATGACATTTAAATCGTGAGTGACATGGGTGGAAGAAGTCAGGGAAGTGACAGAAAGCAGACAATAATGGAACGAGATCTGCAGACAACGAGTGAATAGAAAAGCTATTCCATACGAATGATGACCTTTCTAAATACTTACTCATGCAATGCTTTGCATGGAGATCTTTATAATTATAATAATGTTCTCAGTTTTAAAATAAAAATTAAGTATCCTTAATTATTAAAAAGATATTAGGGGCCAGTTATAAGCAAAATGTTAAACTGCATAATTACCGAGAAGGTAATTTTAACGAAAGGGCTGACTAAGTATAAATAAGCCCATCAAACAATATTCTAACGGAATACCTTTTACGTAGATGTGCATTGTATTTTTGAAGACGGTACCTAGTATCGTTGGACTAAATAGGTCATACCTACCAATAAAGGAAATATTATTTTTTTGTGGACCTAAATTAACGTACGAGGGCGTAGTATGGTTTCCTCTTATGCAATTAGAAATACTGAGACATCCTGCTTGTTTGCGTTGATAAGATTGCAAAATAAGCTGCAATCTATTTGCGTATTTAATATTATATTATTCAAATTTGGTAATATCAAATTTGGAAAGATGAAAAATATTCTGCTGTTTTTGTGCCAATAATTAAATTTTAATAAACATGTTCCGCTCTTAGCTTATATTGTCATAATAACACGTAATTCCACTCAATTTTTTTAAATTATAAATTCAACCTAACGCGTTTCAGCGTCATTATTCAGGGTTCGAAAAAGAATTGAGTGGAATTACCTGTTGTTATTATTGCAATATACTTTATGGAGTTCCACAACGTAAATTTAGATAAAATTAATTACAAAACAATAACTTTAAATCATCTTCAAGAAAAAAATAATGTCTTGATTAATAGATGTTTGCTCAAGTTACTGGCGGCGGGTAGTACAATCCTACTCATCTTCATTGTCTTCACCGCTGTTGATGTCAATACGGTTGCATTCACACAATGGCAGTGTATGTTTTTAATAACTCTTATAGGAAGATGGATATGTACGGGTTGTTACACATTGCCTCCGCTGTCATTCCAAATTTTTGACAGAAGACTCTAGGGGTCTTTTCTCATTACGACTTTCCGGCATAGAGAAGAAATGAAACCCTTTCATGTTCGAGCATCATCCCTATCGTACCATTAGATCTAATGTTAATCTAAACTTTCCTGACGTCCCTAATTTTTCGGCCCAAAAGTGTTCCAACTTAAAGTGGAAACCCCTGATACATTTTTGCATATTAACAAGGAAATGCTCCCACCGTGTAATTTTGACGTGAGAGATTGTAGACTGTACAATTCTCCGATTAGAAACAATAATTGTTTGATTGGGAAAAAAACGGATAAATGAATAAAATCGTTCGCTATACTGTATTGTATATTGTTTGGGGAGCATTTTCTGGTTAACTTCCTGAATTTGAAAATGCATCTCTTTGAAGGAACGTAAATTCTAGGGGACATTATCCTACTTAAGAAGAAGTATTTGGAACATCCTTAATGTCTGGTTTTTTACGCAATAAATAAATTTTTTTGGTAATTCGCATTGTGGTTAGGAGGAAGTTTTTGTCTTATTTTTATAAACTGATTAACATTGTCTAAGGTAGAGATTGCCCAGAGGGTGTGGCTATTCTAATCGATAGCCTAGGTTTTCAAGATTTCTTACGGATCTACATTTACAGATGCAATTAACTTTTATTAAACGGCAAAACATTAGAAAGCTTATTTATCATAAACACACTACCTAAATTTTATTCGGGAAACTAGCCACTTTAGTTAATGTGGTCATTAAAGAAACGCTGCCTCCTCGTCGAGGATCTATACTTCCACTCAATAATTTATTTTTTCTTGAAATCGCAGTCACTGAAGCAAATCCAGATGTCGCAGGTACTTCATTTGTTTTATGTCCAAGAGATTCTAATTCTTGTAACAAATTCTGCAAGAAAACTTGAGAACGTACTACGTAATTTGGTGTATACTGACCTTGTCAAATGTGGGCTCGTAATCGATGTGCATTGGCATCAGTTGATGATGGAGTCTGTATGCTGCAACTGCAGAAGATAAATCTTGATCAAACCACAAATGACGCATAATTGTCAAAGCTACGGCGGTCGTAATTTTTGTACCACCAGCTGCGCCTATTACCAATACAACATCGCCCTTTTTATCAACAATTATACTGGGACACATAGACGATAAGGGATGCTTCTTAGGACGGATAAAGTTTGCGGCTGATGGTGGTACACCAAACTGGTTCGTTATTCCTGGTGACGCAAAGTCGTCCATTTGATCATTCAGAATAATACCAGTGTTCCTTGACAATATTCCGGATCCAAACCTAAAGGTGGTTATGCGAGATAATTACAGCGCATGGTGCACAATTCACAAACTTACACTTGGTTAATAGTTCCGGTGACCGAAACGGCATCACCATTAGGTGCCAAAATTACCATATTTGCGGTCCCATGATCTTCAGTTGAAGCCGAAAAGCTGGCTCCATAATGTTCCGGTGTATCAAAAGTTCTGTCGACCGTTATTTGGTCTCGAATAGCTTTGGCGTATTCGGGCGAAGTCAGATTTTGCATCAACTCAGTCACGTCCACAAAGTCAACGTCCCCCATTTCTGATCTCTTCGCGTAGGCGTATTTGAAGGTTTCTACGATTTTTTGCCAATTCTGTACTTGCGTCAGGTTATTTATATCGAGATAGTTATTTAAAACGTTTAGGATAAAAGTCAAAATTGGGCCAGAACCTGGTATTGGCATGGTGTACAAAGTTTGATTACCCGACAGTTGGGAAACTAACGGATCCATCCATATGGGACTAAAATATCAATGATTAAGTCACCGATATTGAAAATGGAAAATCGGCACCTGTAAGTCCTTAAGTCCTCTTCTGTTATTATACCGTTGGCTTCTCTGATGTCTTCTAGAAATGGTTGGGTTAAAACTCCATCGTATAAAGCATCAGCTCCGTCTCTTGCGATAATTTCTAGAGTTTCGGCCAACTTCAAACGTTTTATGTAGTCACCTTCTTTGTACGTTGAGTTTGTTTCGGGATTTAAGAATATAGCCCTACAAAAATTATTTAATCAATATAACATACTTCTACCAATGTCCAACATTAATCCTGGATCTTTACGAATTTGCCACTCGTTATTTCTGTACGTCATTTCCATGTATGGTGTGACCCTATTCCCATTTCTACATAAATCGATAACCGGTTGAAGGATGTCCTTCCATGGTAACACGCCATACTTCTGATGAGCGTACCAATAACCGCGTAGTTCGGCAGGTACCGCTACTGCCAACCCTCCTGTAAATAAATCAGTTTTGAACAATAGAAGTATAGGTACCATATATTACCTTTGTAAGATAATTCGGAGTTACTACCATACATATTTTCAGAGGCATGTAATGGAGCAACCTCTCTAGCATTTAGGGTTACCGCCGTTTTAGTTTCCCTAATGTAAATGGTCATTAAAAATCCACCGCCTATACCGGTACTTGCAGGCATTGCGACTCCCTCACATGCCATCGTTGCTACAGCCGAATCGACAGCAGATCCTCCTTTCTTAAGAATATTGCTGAAAGTCGACGAATTTAATACTATACTAAGATGAGGATGCTGAATACCTTCCAATTTCAGCACATTCAAAACCGTTACTGGCAACCCCTCCATATGCGCTGTCGTATTTCACTCTTCTATAGATACTGACCGTAAATACGATATCAACCCAGATTATGCCAAGAAGAGCAATGATAACTGTGTTGTTCGATCTAAAACAGAAACAACGGCAATCAACAATAGTAGTTTACGTTACAAGTCCGGGAAATAAGATTTTACAGTAGCGAGTGAGACGAGGCGACGAAGGAGCCGAGTCAAGAATTTCGAAACGAGTACTGTGGAAATATTTCCCGGACGAATATCGTATAACGTTTTATTTCATCCTGTGAACAAATTTCCTATTAACTATATAAAATTTGACGTTTCCAAATGTTCTTTTTCTATGTTCCAAAGTCATTTCACTTTATGTTACTATGGAAACATTTGTATTCGGGTACAAAATTTCTAGTACGGTAAAGTTTCACTTTCCGGACTCAAAATGAGTCCAGAAAGTGAAAGAAAATGACACAGGATGAAATAAACGATTTCTTTATAGTTTATTGTACATAACCACAACATGGCTCTAAGAAACATTTTAACATTTTTGTAAAGTGATGCACTTAGTTTCCGGAAATCGTCTTGGAAACAAAATTTTCCTACTTATTTACGCGTAGGAAACTTGAATTTTCCGGACTAGTACCGTAAAGACTTTACAAGACGCAAAATAAGTATATAACTATAGTTAGGTACAAACAAAATTGACAAACTTGATTTTTGTGGAATTTGGAAACAATTATTCTAAAATTTGTAAATTTCGACTATTTTTGCGATTTTCTGACTTTTATATAAATAACTATTACATAAAAGTCAGAAAAATCTCACATTAATGAAGAGGAGGTAAATTGAAATACGAGGCACTTCGTGCCAGTATTTTAAAGCTCAGAGTCAAGTAAGAGATTTTACTGACGTGTTTTGTATTAAATTGTTCCGGAAATTGCAAAAAAAGACGAAATTTAAAAACGTTAGAAAAGTTTTTACAGATTCCACAAAAATTAAATTTGTCAATTTTGTTTTTGTTGGAACTATAATTACAAACTATATTTTGTGTCTTGTAAAGTCTTTACAGTACTAGTCCGGAAAATTAAATTTTCCTGCGCGTAAATAAGCAGGAAAATGTTGTTTCCCAGACGATTTCCGGAAAAAATAAGTAAGTACTGCATTATTGTTGTTACCTATACTAAATTCAAAGCTGGCAGCTTTACTAAATTTACTGACTAGAGTCAGGATTTATGAGAGCGTAATCGTAATCTCTTCTACCACCTCCAAAGCGTTTTGATTCCTCGATGTACCTAAATTCAAACATAAATTAAGACAGTCACGGTTTGCCAGCAAAGGTCAAAAAACTGTTATTGGCGCCATATTCCTTAGGACCTTAAGACCTTTAAGAGTTTGCATCAAAGTGGAACAAATTTAAAAAAAGGTCTACTTATTAGAATCAAAGTGAACTTGATCAGAATAGGGGACGAAATCAATAGAAAGAACATGGTAAATCACAAAATTAGTACAAAATGATGGTATAAAACGATTTCAAATTTTTCAATTGTGAGTATAGTCGTTCCGAAAATTAATTTAATGGAAAAACCGTTGCAGTAGCACAACTTTATGAAAATTTGTGGAGTAAGGACGATATTCAACCCTTCTAACTCAGTAACTCTTGTTTAATTCTAATTTATCATCACATGACAAAGACGTAGGGTTGGAATACGTTGGGTTGTATTTAAAACAATTTAATAGAATTGCTTGTCATTATTAGGTATAACTACATGTGTAGTTCCTACATACCAAAAGTACTAAGCGAAAGAAGAAAGTTATAATGACATATTTGAAGCAAACAAGCAGAGAAGGTGAGAAAACGCACAGAACACATAAATAGGCGAAGAAAGAAAGTAACTGGAACATCAAGTGAAAAGTCAGCAGATACGGATCAAAAATTTGGACAACTAAGGAAACAACCAGAACGCGATATTCAAAAAACTAAGGAAACAAACGAGAGAAAGGGAACTCAAGGCAAACGAAAAAGAGAATGACATTCACGCGAAAAAAAGAGAGCATACAGACAAATAAAAGATTAAAAAAATGAATGGAAATGAAAATAGAACGAAAAAGAAGAAATAGAGAAAAATTATTTAAAAAAATGTAAATGGAAGGTAAGATGATTAAAATTAATCAAAATATTCATTAAACAACAAATTTGGAATTATTTTTAGCCTTCCAAATACTTGTATAACCGACGTAATTATCGTTAATTGAAATGTGGGGTACCTATATTATTTTTTAAACTTTAGTTGCGCCATATAACTTCATTATTTGGTTTATATTTATAAAATATCAAAATTTAAAAATATGGAATAGCATCATTTTCACATTCTTGTAAATGGAAGAAACGGTTAAGTGAAGCCAACTCACCTCATCTTATGAACACGTTTGTTTTCAACTGCTACGAGATTTCGAACATAAAACCTCGTTTGAGGGTCACAACTGCCTTATATGTGCTCGGTTATATCACCGGAAAATCTCGGCACTTAAATTTGAATCTGTGGGACCAGTTTAATTTTGTTATCTTGATAAATTTTCGGTAGGTAATTTGCGGTTTTCCGTTACATTGATAGTGTTTTATTACATCCTTAATAGCCCATTCAGCTCTTTTAAAATCTGCAGAATAATCTCATCTCATCCTCTCCAAATGACTAGTAGATTTATAATTGACCTCATCTTTGTTTCTTTATAAGTTATAGACCTTTATTGTAGTTGTAGGTGTTACAGTAACAGATAGTTTCACGACTAATCTTATAATAATGAACGAACATATTAATTTTTGGTGATATAGCACAGATAGTCGTTGTACTAGTACTTATACTACCTCGGGTTCCAAAAATCCACAAAAATATGTAAAATGTTGGACGCGTTTCGGATGTATGATTATTATCATCAGCGAAAAATTGTTGCTGTTTTCCAACATTTTTAGGCTACAGAACCATCTATTCATGTCAATAATAGGATCTTGAAAGGAAACTGCTTCATGTACAGTTATCTCAGAAATTTCAAGTAGGTAATGTTTTACACTCCGTGGTTTTGTATAAGTATGGTATGGTTGGCTGAAATCTTATTCAATCTTGACAATATGTCAAGGTCAAGAGGTATGTTTTTAAAGGGATGAGTATAATATCTGGGGTACCGCAGGGCGGCCACTTAGGACTTGTTCTATTCGATATATTTATTATTGATAATGGTTGGCATATTGCATCATCAAAATTTCTACTCTATGCAAACGATATGAAAGTTACAGAATTGTTAAATCTTTGAATGATTCTCGCTTGTTCCAATTTGATTTAGACTCCATATTTGCTTGGTGTGTAAACAATAAGATGACACTACTTAAATATTTAAAAAATGTCTTTACATGATGTCATATTTTTTTAGAGATACTTGCATTAAGATTGAGTACCTACCTATTTTATAAACAAAGAATTTCACCAGGTTTCAACCTTGTACTAAACGCTTGTACGTTCTGTACTGTAAATGTTGTTCCGTTGTTTGGTTGGTTATTCTGCAACGCAAATGAGAAATTATTTAAATTTACCTTCTTTAAAATCCAGAAGTTTCAAAACTGATTTTAACTTTTTGTTTAAACTAATTCATTCGCACATTAGGTGCCCATCCCTGTTATATGATAATGGGTTGTATTCTTAGTCGTTTTTAAGTTTTTTTTCTTTTTCGTGCTTACGTTGGTATTGGGTAATTTTACTTGTTTAGCATTAATGATTATTGTAATGAGTTATTTTTATTTTTGTTTTTCGTTTTTGTTTCTAAATATCTCTATCTATAATTTAATTATGTAGATTTTAAGGCTGTACACAATTATTGTCTTATTTTGATACTTATATAATTGTTGTGATGGGTTTACCCGTTTATTTTGATAAGTAAATAAATAAATAAATAAAAAGTATACAGTGTGAAACAGTCAAATGCAATAAATTCGTTATTTCAATCATTGTGCGTATTTATAAAAAATCCCGAAACACGTCAATTTTAGATTTTGTAATTACCTATTGCATTCTACTACGTAATAATTCCCTAAATTTAACACCCTTAGAGTGAGTGTTGCGACCCCCTTATTAAAATTAAAACATCGTTGGTTGATGCGGTTTAAATAGGGTTGCCATACGTCCCGATTTATCGTGATTGTTCCGATTTGGTGACATTTGTCCTGAAAGAAAATTGTGTCCCGAAATGTCACGATTTATATAGTATATTAATGAAATGTACCAATACACTTGATATTACGCGAGGCGAGCGTTGAAGGGTTATGGTATGTTCGCCTGCGGGTATCCGCTTACAATTGTAATGATATAACATGCACTGAATTCTACAATAAATTGCTTAACATTGAAAATAGAAATTTGCTAGCGCAAATAGCTAAATCGGAGAAATATGATTGGTTCAAAAGTAAGGCTAATAAGTAATAATTAAATAACTTACACTCTGCTTCTGATTGAAGAATGTACCTACACGCTGCAATAAATTTTTTGATGAAAAATTTTCGATATCGTTCTTGTGTAACCCCCCCAGCTGTTGAAGTCGGTGTCGCTAAATTTTGAAATTTCAATATAGCAACCCTAGGTTTAAATTAATTAATGATTACATGGATTGTAGCGGGGCTTGACCACTGTAAATCAATAATTTGAGGAGGAAGAACAAGAAGGGAAAACATCACGGAAAAAGAATAATGAGGGGTAAAAAGTGGTTAAATCACCATGGGGAAAGTAGAATTAAGGAAAACTAATTAAATTGATGCCGAAAGGCAGCGAACAATATCAATCGTGTTATAAGGTTAAATTGCGTAATAGTAGCAGTGACATGTTTCGATATAAATCATCATCAGACTGGTTTATTAAAATTAAAACATCTCGGCCCGTAATAAAATAAAATAAAAAACATCGTTGGTTGATGCGGTTTAAATTAATTAATGATTACATGGATGGTAACAGGGCTTCACCACTGTAAATCAATAATTTGAGGAGGAAGATAAAAAAGGGATAAACATCACGAAAAAACAATAATGCGGGGTCAAAAGTGGTTAAATCACCATGGGGAAAGTAGAATTAAGGAAAACTAATTAAATTGAAGCCGAAAGGCAGCGAATAAGAGATTTTACTGACGTGTTTTGCATTAAATTTTTCCGGAATTCGCAAAAAGACGAAATTTACAAATTTTAGAAAAATTTTTTACAAATTCCATAAAAATCAAGTTTGTCCATTTTGTTGGTATTTATTTGGTAATTATAGTTACAAATTATATTTTGCGTCTTGTACAGTCTTTACAGTACTGGTCCGGAAAATTCCATTTTCCTGCGCGTAAATAAGAAGGAAAATGTTGTTTCCAAGACGATTTCCCGAAAATAATCTTATCGGGTGATGTCAAAGACCTAATCAATATTATTTTCGATTAAGTCAATGAAGGGTTTATCTTCCACTTGTAACTAGTAAGCATTTAAATAACAAGATTTGATAGTCATGCACCGATAAGACAAAAGTGCCTGCACTATTTTTATCTTATATTTACAATATTTAATACAAATATATATTGAATAAAAACAACAACATACCATACAACCAATTGTATGTGGATTTTTACGCAAAATTGCCTTCGACATTTCCTTTAGAGATCATTTAATAAATCATTTTATATTACAAATTTTTTAAGAAAGTATCGACACACTTCCCCCTCTTCTAGGATCATAATTGCCTTTTATGATACCATTTCTTCTAGAAATTACCGTTACGGCAGCAAATCCGTCAGTGGTTGGAACAATTTCAGTCTTATGGCCGATTTGCTCTAATTTCTTCCTTATAAACTAAAACATTGTTCAGTTAACATTTACGACTCACTTAATAAACAAAAAACCTTATCAAATTCTTTTTCGTAACTAATAACCATCGGCACTAACTGGTGATGTAGCCTACTTGAATTAATTGCAACAGACAGTTCTTCTTCAAACCACATTTCTCGCATCGTAACCAAAGCTGTGGTGGTCGTTATTTTGGTACCACCAGCTGCACCAATTACAAGAACAACATCACCATTCTCATTAACAATAATACTGGGACACATTGATGATAATGGATGTTTTTTGGGTCGAATAAAATTGGCGGGAGAAGGTGGTATACCAAACTTATTCGTTATACCTGGTGCCGAAAAATCGTCCATTTCATCATTTAAAATTATGCCCGTACTAGGTGATAGTATTCCTGCGCCAAACCTGGAACAGAGTACACCTACATAAAAATCGTATACGCTTCAAATTGTACTGCGTACACTTGATTGATAGTGCCTGTAACGGACACAGCATCCCCATTCGGAGCTAATACTGAAATATGTGCAGTTCCATGATCTTGGTCAATACTGAAATTCGCTCCATAATGTTTAGGATCGTTAAACGTTCTATGTAGTGTAATACTGTTTCTTATGGTTTTCGCGTATTCAGGTGAAGTAAGGTTTTTCACTAACTAAAAGTTTTATTAAAATATAATTGCAAAAGGGGTAGAAACTTACCTCTCGTACATCTACGAACTCGGAATCTCCCATTTCTGTCCTTTTGGCATACGCATACTTGAAACTCTCCACAATTTTTTGCCAATTATCCACTTTTTTTATATCCGTAGTATCTAAATAATCTTTTAATATATTTAAAATAAATGTTAAAAGTAACCCGGAACCGGGTAATGGCATTGTGTATAAAGTGTTCTGGTTTGGTAATTTAGCAATTAATGGTTTCATCCAAGTAGGTCTAGAAAATGGATGCTCTTTCTAAGGTTACATTGTATGGGAGTTTCTTACTCATAAGTGTGCAAATCTTCTTCGGTTATGATGCCTTTTGTCTTTTGAATATCTTGGACTAGAAGTTTCGTTAAAACGCCATTGTATAGTGCATCAGCACCATCTCGGGCAATTATTTCTAGAGTTTCAGCTAGTTTTGGTCGTTTTACGTGATCCCCTTCCTTGTACGTTGAATTTGTCTTTGGATTTATAAACACTTCCCTTAAAAATACCAGAGATGAATACGGTAGAGAGTAGATTTATTCATCTTACCTCAAACCGGGATCTTTACGAATTTGCCATTCACTCTTCCGAAAAACATTTTGAAGAAATGCCGTAACCTTATGCCCTTTTTTGCATAAATCTATAGTAGGTTGAATAAGATCCTTCCACGGTAGGATACCGTATTTCCTATGTGCATACCAATAACCACGCAATTCTCCTGGTACTGCGATCGCTAACCCGCCTAAAACCAACAATAAGTGTAAAGCTACAATTTTTGCAATAGTACATACCTTTGTAAGGCAGATCCGAATTGTTACCATACATATTTTCGTACGCGGCTAACGGCGCAACTTCCCTAGCGTTTAGTGTTTCCACCAATTTTTTATCTTTAATGTAAATGGTCATTAAAAATCCGCCCCCAATACCTGTACTTTGAGGTAACGCAACTCCTTCACAAAATAAAGTTGCGATGGCCGTATCAACGGCCGATCCTCCATTCTTAAGTATAGTGCTAAAAATGATTATCTTTAATGACAATCATGCATCGTCAAGAAAAGAAAGAACCTTCCAATTTCCGCACACTCGTATCCATTGCTAACAACAGCCCCCTGCAATTTTTCAGGTTTTACAGCAAAATATATGACCACGCCAATTACAATACCAATAAGAACGATACCTAGAAGAGCTAGAAACAATTTTCTTGGGCTAAAAAGAAAAACATTAAATTAAAAAAATGCAGTTTTAATGGACATGGTGTTATTAATGTTCTTTGTATTAAAACTGATCGATAATTATGGTCACAGAAACAATGGATTCTTGTACGCGAAGGAATACTAATTGAAGTCACTTCCAATACGCTCAAGAGAAGGAAATGGCCCTAAGTGGCGGTAGATTAAATATCAGGTAGTGTACATAGACGTAGCAACACTATACAGGGTGTTTCAGAATAAGATGCTGATCCTTCAGGGTGTGAATCCTTATGTGATTTTAGGAAGAAAAGTTCAAATAAACCTATGTCCTAAACCTCTTAACTTTTGAGCTACAAGGTGTTAAAGTTTTAAGAAAAAAATCGTTTTTTTATCGTATCTTTAATAATTTCCTAGATATTTTTATCAAATTTGGCACACGCCCTCTAAGCATCAACACCCATTTTTTGATAAAAAAGACTTTTTAATTTTTTAACCAGTGGCGTCCGTGAACTAGATATTTTTGGAAAAATATTATGCACGCCACTGCTTTTTCTTAAAATAAAAATTATTTTTAAAATTTCCATTCATTTTAGGGTAAATTTGATTTTTTGACTTTCTTTCGTCCGACGAACGGTTTCCGATAAAAAAAATAAAAAGCATTTAATGCGCATACCGCTATGTGCCTATGATTTCTGAAACGGCTAGAAACTTTGTTGTCAAGGAAATAATTGCAATGACAAAATAATTAATGCTTAGAGGGCGTGTGCCAAATTTGATAAAAATATCTAGGAAATTATTAAAGATACGATAAAAAACGATTTTTTTCTTAAAACTTTAACACCTTGTAGCTCAAAAGTTAAGAGGTTTAGGACATAGGTTTATTTGAACTTTTCTTCCTAAAATCACATAAGGATTCACACCCTTAAGGATCAGCATCTTATTCTGAAACACCCTGTACAGTAGACGTAGAGCATGGGCGCCCATAAGGCGGAACAAGAGGTCCCCCCCCCCCCCCCCGGACTCCGACTCTAAGCAGTAATAATTTCTTAAATAACGAAACGCTTTTTAATTTGCTTCATATTGTTGAAATGATGATCTTCTCCAAATTGCCCCCCCCCCCCCCCCCCCCGGAAATTACTATATGTGCGCCCATGCAGTTGAGAATAGAAAATTGATGACGTTAAGTACTAATTTTCGGATGTGATGGATTGATCAGTGGATATTCTAACGTCGGATTCGAATGTTCAAAATATATTAGCAATCATCACAAATTACATATCACTTACAGAAGATCGTACTCTATTATTTTAATTGGAACGCCCTATAGATTTTTATATGTTTGAAATCTATATTCGATTCTAGACCATTCCCCAAGCCAAGACGCGTGATACCTAATTACGTAGCTAAGTAATTTTTCATTGCTGAATAAATTTCAATTGCGCAATGTTATTTCACTTCACAAATTTTAAAGTTTATGATAGTAGTTACATATTAAATAAAGCGGGGAATCGTACAATGCTAAATTTAAAATACATCAAACCCATGATACAAATTTGTATCATGCATCAAACCCACATTTAAGGAAACAAAATAAAATGCGACGATGCACTCACTTACACATAAATCTAACTTACTTACTTCGTTCTGTCGCGGTGAACCTAAGTTTTTTTTTATACTGTGACCTAACTACCTCTCTCTCCGCTACCATAATTCGCATCATGTTTCCTATCATCAGCAAATTCCATTATACATTCGTCATTTCGAAACAATTTTCAAATCGGACACATTTATAGCGGGAAACATTTAAATTCGTAGCTGCCAGGTGTGTTACATTACAATGCCTTTTGCAAACCTTTTTCGTGCAATGATGAGCATTGAAAAAAAACAATCGTCACTGTAAGATCAGTTGTAAAAAATCATAGAAGGCTCGTATCCTTACAGTTATTAAACTTTACGTAACGGCATTGTTAAAACTGTAAAACAGATTGACAGCGCTAAAAGACAGAACAAGTTTCGCCTTCTATGTATTGCGATTATTAATTTGGTTATCGTGCAATGTGGAATTCGGTACATGGTTCTGGATAGAAGAAGTTTCAATTGATAACTAGGTGAAAATCTATCGTCCAACGTAGGATGGGCTGGGATGGGCTGTCCACTCCCTATCGTAATTCAGAATCAAAAATCCCTCAGTTTCGAAAAAAATCCAGTAAGGCTGGTGCTAATAGCAAAAGTAGTTGTTGCACATAGAGATAAATGGAAATCCGCGGCTCCGAGGAAAATGATTCGAAACCAAAGTGGAAGATTTCGTATTGTAGTGATTAAGCAATGGGTATAGTGGCGACACGTTGCTTACTTCTAAACATAATATATGAACAGGAACAATTTCCGCAGAAACTTTAACCACTTTAGCTAATGAAGGCATTTTTCGGTAATATTATGTAGGTCTCTCCTACAAAAAAGGATATAGGTTCATAAATAGTCCTTGTCGCTACAGTTTTTTGGGACAACGATGAAAAAGATAAAACAATTACCTACCTACTTGAAATGTACAGAAAAATACCACTAAAAACTGAAAAACTGGTACTTTGCTGCTATAATCTATTGTATGTACATTCCACTGGTAGCAGACTACACAAAGCTCGAAAAGTTTAGAAAGGTAGTATGTTATTACAGAAACGTAGGAATATAGTGCACATATATAGTATTAATAGGGATTACGTAGAAAAGTAAAAAAATTTATCCAATTTCAGAAAATTATGCTCAATAGCTGGGCGCCTTTCATGAAAGTTTGGCAACCTCCATCATCTTCAGGTCAAAAAGATTCCTTTTAAGTTTTTCATGTACCTAAGTACATACATGATTTATCTATACTAATTACAAATCAGAACCATAACTTAAATCTTTTCATTGTACCTAATTACACATCCGTGACCAGAAGCGCTGATGCGTTCATTCGTAAAAAATTATATAAAACTGTTTAATTCTCTGTTACGAATGTTTTGTGCCACCTTACTAAATTATAATTCACAATTGACCAAACACCAAAAAAATATGTTTTTTGCGGCTATACCAAAGTATGAAATGTAGCCAAAACCTTATCATTTATTTCGTATACCGTTCTTCCAACCTCTCGACATTCTCCCTGCAGGCCATTATTTTCTTGGGTTCCGTGGCTAAGTTGCTAACAAAAAAAGATTGAATCGACGCGTTTTGAAGCAGCCCAAAGAGGTAACATTCGTTGAATAAATCGACCACCTCACTTCGAACTGTGCCACAGCAAGTTAGAATATCTCACGAAACAATAAGGAAAGCACTAAGGCTGAATACATTCCACGCCTACAAACAGCTTTTTGATAAAGATTTCAATAGAAGAATTGAATTTTTTCAAAGAATGGTGGATTTTAAAAATGCAAACCAAAATATTTTACACTGGAGCGATGAAAATCAGAGACTTTGTAGGAAAGGTAATAAATACACGTTATAGAGAAAAAGGATACCTACTTACTTTATATTTTGACCTTTATTCATTCGCGAAAATCTAACTGATGAGCTCTACTGAAGCTTTGCTGAATAATAGAGCCCTTAATAACTACTACCTAATATGGAAAATCAAATTGATGCGAAAGGTTTTATCCACTTCCACCAAGATAAAATTCCACCACATTACCATCTTCCAGTTCGACAAAAGCTAAATGATGAATTTCCTGTTCCTGGGAGATCGTCAGAAGAAAATTAATACCTACTACAATTTCTAGAAAAGTCTCATTCCGAGAAAAGCGTTTATAATTTTGAAAAAATCGTATAATTTCTAAGAAAAGTAGTAGTACAATTTATAGGAAAGTCTCATTCTAACTTGAAACGTGAGAAACGACTCACCAAAATTCTTCTTCTTTACTTCAGCGCGCATAAAATATAACCAAATAATCATTAACATACAGTGTCCTTGCAGTAGTAAATAGGTACAAACGTGGCCATGACAATGACACGTTCATACCAGTCACATGTGAACACAACTACATTGTGACGACTTAGTCATACATTTGTAACGTGAAAATATTTTCTATAGTGGTCCATACGAAACGAAACAGCCCCAATAAGTCTCAGGGAAAAAAATTCTCGAAATAACTATAATCGATTTTGTATGGGAATGGGAATCTTTTAGATAAACTTACAACCGCCAGAAGGGCTTGCTTTTAAATTTAGACGATTTTTTGGAAGGTATCCAGACCCTTTCTTTTGGTGTACTTAAAAAAAATTATGTTGCGTATGACGTCACCTATGAGGCTCCAAATTTAAGAAAATTCAAAGACTGAAAACTCAGAAATTTTAAATGAAATGACCATTTTCTTACTATTGCATTTGATAGAGAATAAAAATGGGCATCTTTTGGTATTACATGTTCCTATCCCTATCTTTAATAGTTTCTGACTTATTCTCATTTCATCGCATTGATACCATTTTTTTCGAATTTTTTGTAGTAGTCGACCATGTCATGGACCATGGCAATCGAATTTTGAACAAATCAAGTGATATTAAACCATCACCTGTAATGGGTTAACATAACTTTTTCAATAACCGAAAAAAATGAAAAATGGCTCGCAATGGTTTTACATATTAAGACTTTTGGAATCTAATTGTTATTTATGGTGAAATGAACAGAATCGCGTCACATGCCTGTCATACGTTCATTGAGAGATATCCAGAAAGACCGCGTCATAGTGAACGTACCATCCGAACACTAGAATGAAATTGTTTGAATTTTGGAAGCTTTGTACCACCTTACCTACAGTAAGAGTTTTACTAATAGCTAATGTTAAGCAACCAGGAATATTTTATGGGGAACATTACTTGGTCAGACGAGGCCAAATTTAGTAAAAATTTAATCGCCATAATTCGCATTGCTGGTGCCATTAAAATTCTTGTTTGAATGGAGATGTACAACTTTCAAGAGTGCTGGAGTTTTATTGTACTTTGTGCGTTTAAAAATAACAATATTTTGTGTTTCCACATTTATCCAGAAAATTTGAATACAGAACGTTATTTGGAAATTTTACGCAATAATGTTGTTCCTGCAACAGAATAGCTGCCTCTGCAAAAATATGCTCAATATTGAATCACAAGTCATACAATACTCCACACGAGAACATTTACGAAAAAGAGTTTGTGTTTGGAACATGAAGGCGCTCATTTTAAGCATGTGTTGAAGAAGATAAGGTTTTAAATTGATTTGAAACTAACAGGTGACGGATTCATTGGTTTAAAATTCGTTTGCCATAAGGTCATGGCCAACTACTAAAAAATCCGAAAAAAATGGTATCATTGCAATTAAATGAGAATAAGTCAGAAACTATTAAAGATAGGGATAGGAACATGTAATACCAAAATATGCCCATTTTGATTCTCTATCAAATGCAATAGTAAGAAAATGATCATTTCATTTAAAAAAACTGAGTTTTCAGTCTTTGAATTTTCTTAAATTTGGAGCCTCATAGGTGACGTCGTACGCAAAATAACTTTTTTAAGTACACCAAAAGAAAGCCCTATTCTTCCTCTGTGCGCTGGTGAAAACTCGGTTACCATAGCTATAACCGTTTTCAAGTAATGAATTCCTGCATCCGCCATTTATTTTAAATAAATGGAAATAACTTAAAAACCATAACTTGTTGATATTGACATGTTGGTATCAATGAAATTTCATGTAAAAATGCAATAAAAAGTAGGGGTTGCTATTTAAAATAACGAAGTTGGTAGCTACTTCCGGAAGTGCTGCCATTTTGAAAATATTTTACATCGATTCGGCTTTTTGAGTAACCCCTAAGTACAAATTTTCAAAAATCCACCTACAAAACTTTCCCAGAAACGTCTAACCACAGACAACTAAGTCTAACTTAAGCTCCCAAAAAAACACCCTGTATATGCGAACATGTTATTTGTTGACAAATGGCGACTATTTGTCGAAATGCTTTTGAACAACAGCATAGATTTTAACCTCTGAAATGTCTTCGCAAAGAAAAATTAAACCCTTGCATCGAAAATGTGAGGAGATGCAATTATAAAACACAGGAAAAGGATTAATTCTGCTTAAAAAGTGTCTCTTGGACCGTTTTGTTCTGTTGCACAGTTTTCGAAACATAAATTAGTTTATTAATCAGTACAATAATAAGCCATCCTCGGAATAATTTATTTTAATTTTATTTCTTTGTACTAATTTTTCAGGAGACAGTGTATTAAATTAAATGAAATGCTGGAAATGGCACCCCAAAATTTGACGAAAAAAATTTTTGAATTTTCAGTCTTCGAGACATCAAAAAGTTCTTATCTTAAAGATTGAAAAACCTTATACCTATACCTATACGGTATGCGTATGGGCTACAGATAGGTAGGTAGGTATAGGCCTATAGGGTATACCGTATTCTATCCCCCCCCCCACCCCTCCAATAAAAATGTTGAAATTACGCCCCTGTCATTCGCTATGGGAGTGAAATACAACAGTTGCTTAAGATGCCCCTATAGGTAGAAATCGCAGGGATTTAAGTAAAGTGATCGGGGTGGCCAAGAAATTGGCCCGCTCCGACCAATCCAATTTCCTTGGAATGTAACGTTTAAATGCTTAATCTCTTACATTGCGACTAAAATGAGCAGGCGATCCATCGTGCATAAACAATACATTTTGCCTAATATTAAGAGGAACATCTTCTAGTAGGTTGGGTAAATTGTCCTGTAAAAAATACAGGTCCGTGTAATTTTCTGGGTAAAATAAAGTGTCCAATAAAATAATTTTTAACTATTCCTGCCCGCACATCGATTGAAAACTACTGCTGGTGTCGCGCTTGATGAATAATACGTCGATTTTCATCCGCCCTTTATGATTATGATTTGTTATTGACTTGTCCTATATCTGGATAGTGGATGGTACCTACTTTGATCGACGGATTAATAAAATATTATTATTATTATTATTAGGAAGCAGACTGTCCAGCGAAACTATAGTTTGTTGATTTAATTTATTACACTGTGTCCTGAAAAACTAGTAGAAGGTAATAAAACCAAAAGAAATCATTCCGAGGATGACTTATTATTGTACTTATTAATAAAATAATTTTTATTTCGAAAACGGTGCGTCAGAACGAAAAAGCCCAAGAGGCATTTTCTAAGCGGAATTACTCTGGGTTTTTGGCAAAAACCAGTGGCTTTGATGCGTTGATTTGTAAGGGTACATCGACATTTATAAAGTTAACAAATAACAATATTATTGTTTTAGTTGCAACCTATTCAACTAAAACAAATATTATAAATTTGGATGTTGCGGTCACTTCGAATGTGTCGAATGTATCCACCCTTACAAATCATCGCCCTCACAAACGTTTAAAAATAAATTCGCAACAATGCGACACTCCCAACATTTTTTAATACTGTATACACTGTGTCCCAATTTCGATGCTCACCATTGGTATCTCGGTTATTAGAAGACGTAGGGCAACGGTTAAATGGGGAAAGTTTTGCAGAATTTAATACTTACGACAAATATCATTTCAAATTTGACCAAACTTTTTTAATTTTTAAAATATTTAGAAAAAACCAAAATTTGCCGATTTTCATTTTCCTCAATAACTCTTTAACGCTTAATCTGACCTCTTTTAAAGTTTTACATTATTCAGACACTTTTTTAAGACAAATTATTTGATATAATCAGAAGCCCCCGATTGTCATTTGTTTTTAAGTTATTACTGCTATCTTTTGTTTTTCATATGGCGGCCATATTGGATTTTTGGTTGGTTAGGTAGTCTTTAAAAAGAGCTTTTCAACGATGTATAACATGCTTGAAAAATATTTAGTTATAGTTTGTCCCACGAGAGCAAATTAGATTTGCTTTATAATGTCGCTTACCCATAAATCGTTAAAGAATCAATCGCAGATAATTTGCGTTAATTCACACAGCAATAACTAATGAAGTAGGTAATGAGTGACACCCGAGTTCTCGTGAGACAAACTATAACTAAATATTTTCCAGGCATGTTATACATCCTTGAAAAGCTCTTTTAAAGACTACCTAATCAACCAAAAATCCAATATGGCCGCCATATGAAAAACAAAAGATAGCACTAATAACTTAAAAATAAATGACAATCGGGGGCTTCTGATTAACGATTAACCTATATCAAATAATTTGTCTTAAAAAAGTGTCTGAATAATGTAAAACTTTAAAAGAGGTCAGATTAAGCGTTAAAGAGTTATTGAGGAAAATGAAAATCGGCAAATTTTGGTTTTTTCTAAATATTTTAAAAATTAAAAAAGTTAGTTCAAATTTGAAATGATATTTGTCGTGAGTATTAAATTCTGCAAAACTTTCCCCATTTAACCGTTGCCCTATGTCTTCTAATAACCGAGATACCAATGGTGAGCATCGAAATTGGGACACAGTGTATACGTTCTATATAAATAACACTTTGTTCCAAATATAAAAATCATTTCATATCAGTTTTTTCACGTTTTTCATATAGCTATTCACCTGACATACAATGCATGTATTACTATTGTATCCTAGGGGATAATGTGTTTGAATCGATTTTGACAATATAAGTTTTAGTCCAATTTGAAGGTCATCTTGATGTGTTGACTATTGAGGTTTTACTCCTGTATTCAATCTTATTGTTATTTGTTTTGATTATTGCATAATATACCCACACGTCAACGATATAGTGTATAGGTATTGTCAAAAAAACGCGTTTTGAACACAAATTCAATTTTAGGTCCATTTTTTGCAGGTCTACAGTCGACAAATAAGGACGCGTAAAAATGAAAAAAGAAATTAGCTTTTACCTTTTCCGTCTTATCATCATTTATTTAGATAACGAAACCAACGTTACAATATTAACTAATTAACTTCAATTAAAAAATTTAGTATTTATTGGGTATCTGAAGAGAAACTTATTATAAAGGAAAGTAATTTGTACTTACGAATGGAACATAATCTTGACCTCAAATGCTACTACTGTATAATAGTTTTGACAAACTTCACGTTCTTTAATTCGGAAACGCGAAACCGCGTTGTGTTTATGACAAAAGCTATATTGATAATGATTAGTTTAAATTACCTTCACTCTAACGAGCCAGATATCTAAATTCCATAATCATCGTATAAGTAAGTACACGTATAAAAACGAACTTTAAAATGAACAAAACAAAATCCGAAATAAAAGTTTTGAAGTTATTATTTATTTTTTATTATTTCTGTGTAGATTAGACACTAAACTTTAAACCGTGTGATACTTATAATTGGGACAGCTTCCTCATAGTATGTATTTTTTAAATTATATCTAATGAAAAATGTATTTCATAACTTTAATTACGAATTACTGCACAATCATCACTAACGTACATAACTAATGGTTACTTCTGTAAAATCCTTAATTTGCCAGGTATTCTCCGTTTTGAACACAATTTTAGGTACATTTTTTGCAGTGTCTCAGTCAACAAATAAGACGCAAAAAAAATGTACCATGGAAACCTCTCGACTCGTACAGGTTGATTCAACTGGAGCAGCGCTCACTGAATACAATATATTATTCACTATCACTAATAATCTCTCAAACAGATAAAAAACTTTAGTTTTCAGTATAGGTTTATTTTAACTTGAGCTGTGAACGCAGGGAGAGTAGTGTATGACTTTTCACTGAATCAAGCAGACTTTCACCAAAGACATTACGTATTTAAAAATAAATCGTGGAGGTTGAATAATACACAAAGTAAATATTTAGGTGGTTCACCTTGGCACACAATACGCCGTTGTCCTTTTAAAATGTGCGAGTGTTCAAAATAAAAAAAGAGATCAATTTTGGAGTACCTTGATCTCTTTTTTATGTTTTCAAAAAGAAAATGAAATCGTGGAAATGGCCGCAATAGCTCAAATTAGTTTTGAGATACGTGGGATTTTCAAATTTTGAGATAAATGAAGATAAAACAGTAGAAAGCGTTTTTTGCCATTTTAACTTTTTGATTGGCGGCATTATACCATACTTTGTCTAAAAATAGTGTAAATTTATAAATTTTGATGACATTAAGTTTTTAGTGAGAACCGAGAACTATAGCCTCAACAATGTTATTTTTAATAATTAAAAGATAATTAACAGAATTTTAATTAGTCCTCAATAAGTAATTGAAATTGTCTATTACCTCAATTATTTCTAAACATTCATTTTGAAAATATCTTTATAATAATTAACTGTATTTAAGAAAGTAACTAATTAGGTACGTAAATTATGTAAATTCCGTTTGAGGAAGTAAACAACTTAAATAGGAATGATTATACACAGTGTCCCAAAAGTATAGAATATCGTATAGGTACGTATAGTACAATATCTTTATAAATATCCATTTTATGGAAAAATGTTTCAAATAAAAATTATTTGGTATTTAATTTCTTATCGCATGGTATTTTTTAATTTTTTTAAAACAAAAGCGCAACAGTTAAAAATTATTATTTTTTAAGGACAACTTATTTAAGTGTTTTATTCTCTTTTGAAGAATATAAAATATTAATACCGGATCGGAAAAATTTTGAGAAAACCGCGAAAAACTGCGTGACGTGTTTTTCAACAACGTTCCACAATGCTCATTGTTTAATTAATCTGACCCATGACTATAGTAAGTTATTGTTATTGAAACAATTGAAGGAACAGGCAATTTTTAGGGCCGGTCTCACACAACTCATTAATCCAGCGTTACATTTGATCCCGGTGTTAAGAAATATGATTGGTGGACAAATTTTCACCAGCCAATTGCGATATGGATACGCCCACCACATAGTCAATTCCTTAACATCGGGATTAAATGTAACACCGGCTTAACACTGAATCAATGACTTTTGTGAAACACTCTTAATTATTTTAATTTTTTTAAATAAATAGAATGGTCAAACTCTTGAATTATTTATACTAATTGGAACAGTGTTTCCTCCACTGCTTTGATATAGTTTCCAGTTGAAAAAAGGTTGGATGGGTATTGAAAATATCATCTTTCTGGTTCATATCGGAAAGTACCGCTTAATCCCATTGAGGGGAAAGTGGAAACGATTAATTGCATTTAACAAACAATGAATATGCCAGATTAACGACAATTTTATTTAATGAAAGTCATGCAAATGAAAACGTACATGATTGTTACATCCCTAAAATTTGACGGCAAAATTTCGGTTTACTGAATTATTTTAATACATTTTCAAGAGAAAAAAATGTGATTTTGGCAAACAATATAAATACAAAGAAGAAGAAGTACGATTGATTTTATTATTTATTTATGGTCTTGAATTTTGATCCTTGGGTTCGTGTTGGTCTTTTTCTTGAGGAGTTGTAAGCTGTAGAGGGTAGTCGGCAGAGGTCCGCTGGCACTGAAATACATATGACAACGGTAGTAATCCGAAAACATTGCGTTTTTTTGGGGGAATAATCAAAGAGTTGGGCGAGTTTGATTGGAGAGTTTTTGGATCTTTTTGGGGTTGTGCTGATGGGTTCTATGATGAGGTTGTTGCAACAGGAATTGTTTTTGTAGTATTGCGCATCGTTTGGTGATCATGTCTTCATGTTAGATGGTAAGGTCAGATGGGTGTATGTAGTGTAATCGGTGGATGGAGATTTATTCTAGTCGGGTCGAATCGGGGATTTACACGTGTGCTGAAGAGTTTTGTACTGTTTTATAAGGATTCATTCGAATTCTTCAACGGTCGATCTAGCTGGAGAATTCACGCGGTCCGAGAGGTGGTAAAAATGGAATTTCGCGAGTTCCGATATTCCGATGGATCTTAACTTGTGTATTAGTCTGGAATGCCAGACTCGTTCAAATCACCAGTTAAGAGGGAGAAGAGTATGGGTAATAAATGGTTCGAAGGGGTCTCAAATCAAATTTTAAAATAAAAGGTGTGGGTTGTTTCCGTGTAATTCCAATGACGCTGTAAGATGATTTGTTAGCTACAGACAACTGGAATGACTCTTGAAAATGAGAGGCGGGGATGATATTTCCGACTTGATTGATGTTCGCTTCGGTTGAGCGTTGAGACGATTATATTTTGTCTTTATGTTGTGTTGAGGATTGAGGTAGTTATGGAATCGATGGAGAATATGAGACGGCGCAACACATACTTTGTGAGTGTCCCGTACTTGTCGAATTAAGACGATCCATGTTGGGGGACTCCTGGCCGGACATGGCTAGAGCCGCTTCCCCGTCCAGCATCCTCAGGTTTACCTCACGTGTGGGATGGCTTGAATGATGATGCGGGGTCGAACGACTCCAATCAGGGAGGCAGCACAAAGGGCCCGAATAGGTGGCCTATGTGCGAGTGGACTTCTGACCACCCTCCCATCGTAATCCAGAATCCAGAATCCAGGAATCGATGGCCATATCAAGATCGTTGGAGGTTTGCAAGATGTTGGTGGATTGTGGAGGAAAGCCTCCCAGTTGGCAAGTCTCTTTAGGTTATTACCGTCAGAGATGGCAATGGATAGTTATTGAACAGAGGCGTCGTGTACAGGATAATTCATGTACGCCGAAAAAGCAGAATGGCCACACGACCACAGTTGAAGTTGGAACTGTGGTGGGTCATCAAGTGAATAAGTACCTTGTATCCCGCCTAGTTTTTGTAACGTTGTCTGATGATCATAGAACATTCATTTTTTATAGGTCTTGATGTGGTCAAAGCTTTTGAGATGTTACGCTAGACAATATGGAGGCTTGGTAACAGGGTGAATGGTAATGGACACATTAAAATTAGATGCATTTAGTGGCGGATAAGATAGGTAGTTACCTAAATGCAAAGTGTAAATGTTCAAAAACTTGCCTTTAGAATGGCTCCATGGACCTGGTCTTATTGGACCACCAATTACAGCTGTTTGGCCGTGTACCCTCCCAACGATTGCTTAGAGGTTGCACCATAAGATCTTCTACCACCAGTTAGCTGCCCGAATGGAACGACAGGAGGGGACCTGTTCACAGGACGAAAGATCAGCGTGAACTACTATAAAGAGACTTCTGCCCTCTAAAACAAAAAATTCAACTCCAATTGGATTATGATGAGACATTTACGTTTGCTTCTCGGAAAAATGCTCACTCCCTCAATGGCGCCGTCCTGTTCGTCCGATACGAATCCAAGAATTGACAACGAAGTCCACACTTCCTACAAAATAAAAATTTGGACTTTTATTTTTGGCGATCGTTTAATTGGAGAATTTTTCTTACCAACAAGATTAAATGGATATAAACATTTGGCCCTGTTGAAGAAAGTTGTTAAACCATAGCTGATTGAAATTACGGACAACGGACGACGATAGCTGAAGGAAAACAGATGTATTACCAAGACGGAGTCTCTCCACATTATGCATTACCTGCGTATGCAGCTTTCAGATGGAACGTTTCCTAGTCGGTGGATTGGAGGAAGGACGAATGGTCTGGTTCGCTTGAATCTTCTGGGGATATTTTCGTGAGTGCATCATCCAACCTGAATCATAAATTGACTATGAAACAGTATTATAAGTGAATGGCAACAAATTACCCAGATATTCTTCGTAACGTCCAAATGCACTTTGACTAGCTGCTAGTGTTCTATGGAGGTGGATGGATTGCGTAAATTTTCAATATTCAATAGGAAAGTAGACGAAGCTAGGAGTATTGGAAGGGAAAAGAAGAGGAAGGCCTAGGAACTGATGGGCGGAAACATAGAAAAAAAATGAGAACAAGCGCGAGACCAGACAAAAGATAGGAAATTATGGAAGAAAATATGTAAAAATCAGAAGTAAACTATTTCTATTAATAGGCCTTACGCCGAAATACAAATGGACAATGTCTGGTCTGGAATGTATCTATACTTCCTTGTTTTGCACAAACACCTGCCCTTAAGCATTTCATTGGTGATCCCGTAAAAAATGCTTATATTTAAAAATATTTGGCAACCCACAATTCAAATGTATGGGCGGAAGTTTAGAAAAAGGGGAAGTAAAGTAGGACCAAATGCGAGACCAGACAAAAGATAGGAAGTCATTAAAGAAAATATGTAAAAATCGGAAGTAAAGTCTATTTAAAATTGGCCTTACGCCGTGCAACAGATGGATCCAAGATTAAGTAAGAAAATAATGTGAAAATACTAAAAAATGACAATGTCTGGTCTGGGAATCATTAGCAAAGTACCTGAAACAACTGTATTGCACAGATACCCGTTTATAAAATTTTGATTAGCGATCCAGTAAAAAATGCTTAAAGTTAAAAAACCTTTGCCAACTCACAAGCCAAATTTATTTGTATTATAATATATGTCTTGTTATTTGGAAAAATTGGAGAAAATAGGAAACGAGCATCCTTTTCGGCTAGAAAGTATAACCATATGTCTCACACTAAAGGTAGCGACTCAATTAAGGCAAAATTGTGCATAGGGATGAAGCTGTTTGGAAATCCGCTGATTCTAGCCCTTTGATTACAATAAAAAAAGAGGAGAAAATTACAGAAACCACATCCGCTGAGGAGGATAAGATTTCAGCGATGGTACTAATAGCAGCGTATTTCCTATGAAAAATACACATTTTCATATGTAGAAACGTTAAGGTTGATAAACTGTTTGTGTTTTTCGGTCTGATGGATAAATTTCAAGCAATTAATTGGTTGAAAATTCTTAATTTACTGTAGAAAAGTTAATTAAAGTTGCTTAACTGTATTCTATTGTTAGTTTACAGAAACATAATAGAAGTCAGAGGTTTTTGATTAAGCGCAATATCAGACGAAATTAGGAAATGCTATTTTTAAGCCTATCGAAAACCGGTCATGTGAATATCACCAAAGAAATTAGTTCGTTGCGCAAGGTTATTTATTTCCAAAACTTGACTCCAAACTCCTTTTGGCCCAAAGAAGCCTCGTTTGCTTTTAACCTCCTGTTGGGTATTGTTAAATATAATAATAAACAAAATTCAATATGTAGGTACTTACGTTAAATAATATTTTAAGCCATACTCACTTTGATTAAAAATTCAATATATACCTACTTACGTTATATAATATTGTAATCCATACTTACTTTGATTAAACAAAGTTTAAAAGCTATTAATTACTAATAACTTCTGCTTTATATCACTTATTGCACATCCGACGAAAAAATAACGCGATAACCGTAAATTGACACGAAAATAATTTTAAATTGCGTAGGTACGAGATTGAAATGTTAGTTCAATTTTCGCTCTATTAATCCATGAGCTCGATTTGAAAAAAATGCTTCATTTACCTCAGAAGAACACCATCTCAAATTGATGGTGATGTGGCAACAATGCATCCAACATTGAATTAATTAAATTGAATAAAATTAATTATCATGGAGCGGAATTTTAATATTTTTGTGGTTAGTACCTACTCTCGTTTCAGAAATTACTGCGCCTACTTTTGAAGTGTAAGTACTTTATAGTTTGGAAGTATGAGAATATTGCGAAAATTCAGTTTAATACTATTACCGAAAATTGTTGTTAGTTTTCGTTCAACTGTCGATGTACTTAATTAAAACATCATTTCAATTGTAACCTATAGACCTTTCAAATATTCATTTCAGTACCTATACGCAGAATATTTGGGTTCAATTACTATGAACCCAATTTAAAAAACAGTTCAAAAAGGTTATAAGAATGAACTGACTTACCCTGTATAACCTGTAATACAAAAACATAAAAATGTCATTTCAATTGCAACCTTTCAAATATCATTTCAGTATACGCACAATATTTGAGTTCATTACTGTGAACCCAATTTAAAAAACAGTTCAAAAAATACAGAGGTTATAAGAATGAAATGACTTACCCTGTATAACCTGTAATACAAAAACATAAAAATGTCATTTCAATTACAACCTTTCAAATATCATTTCAGTATACGCACAATATTTGAGTTCATTACTGTGAATCCAATTTAAAAAACATTTCAAAAAATACCGAGGTTATAACAATAAAATGACTTACTCTGTATAACCTGTAATATAAAAACATACATATAAACATGGTAACTTTTCAAATATTCAATTTTGTATACGCACAATATTTGGGCTAATCAACATAAAAGGCACTTTAATAAACATAGCAAAAATAATATGACCTACCTTGTATACCTGTAAAGCAAAAGTTGACACAAATTGTCAATACATTCAAATAATATACAAAAAACATATTAATGTGCCCAAATATTCGATGATTGTGCTTTTAAATGAGTGCATAGCAATAATCGTATTAACTTTTCATGTACCAGTGTGTCCAGTGACACACAAGATTGTAACTTTATAATCAATTTATATTATGAATCGATTATTGTTTATAATAAGGAGAAATACCAACATCTATCAAGAGACTTGCAGCCTATAATCCTAACCTAACAGCCCTAACCAATGGGATATTTTAATTATTCAAAATAATGTCAACGAGATCCGATTGTTTATGGTATTTGACCTGTCAAGATTTAAAGAAAAGTTTAAAATTACATACATGGGGATATTAAAAACGTTAAAGAGATTAAAAAATTATCTCCATTTAAATTCGACACATTGTATTTTTTTCTATGCACCCTAGTTACCATTTAACAAGCAGTTCAAAAAATATAGCGAGAATAGCAATAAAATCCTACCTTAACGCCACTGCTCCGTCTGTAATGGAAAAAAGATAGAAATTAGCAAATTTTGAAGAATTTCCAAGTCACGGACTTACCCTTAGTGACGTCATTATCAACTGGTTTCCTAGGATCCAGAACTCTAATTAAACAACGATTATGCGATTTAATTAATTAAACAATTGCACAGGCACAGATTTTTAAATTCAAAAACACGAACGCGAGACGCGGAGAGCCACTTTCGAAATGTAATTTAAACACTCCCGATCGTTACTATACTGCGATCGATATTAACTTCCGACAGTTTTATATAGAACGTTATCTATTAAAACTTATTGACCACCAACTATCCAACCGCTTGGCCGTGTGCGACGATAGCTGAAACAAAAAAGATGTGTTACCAAGACGGAGTCTCTCCTCATTCTACATTACCTGCGTGTGCAGCTTTCAGGTGAAACGTTTCCTGGTAGGTGGATTGGAGAAAGGACGAATGGTGTGGTTCGCTCGGAAACCCATGGGTGGAAGCTTGGAAAAAGGGAAAGTAAAGTAGGAACAAATGCGAGACCAGACAAAAGATAGGAAATCATGAAAGAAAATATGTAAAAATTGGCCTTACACCGAAATACAGATCGATCCAAGATTAACTAAGAAAATAATGTGAAAATGACAATGTCTGGTCTGGTCTGGGAATTATTTTCATCTGGAAAATATCTACTTCCTTGTTTTGTACAAACACCTGTCTTTAAGAATTTCATAGTGATCCAGTAAAAATGCTTAAATTTGACAATTTTTGACAACCCACAATTCAAATTTAAGGCGAGACCAAACAATAGAAAATAATGAAAAAACCAGGAGTCAACTTAATTCAATGGCGCGGAACATGGATAACGCAATGGAAGACTTGATTTAGTTGAATCTATCTTTGTCGATAGAAATCACCAACAAAAATGATAATAGGAAAATGATTAGATTTTTACATCCATAATCCTTTTGTTAAAAAACCTTTATTATCATGGAGCGGCGATTATTGTTTATAAGGAGAAATTCTAACATCTATCCTTTTAAATTCGACACACTGTATTCTTATCTATGCACCCTATAGTTACCATTTAACAAGCAGTTCAAAAAATATAGCGAGAATATCAATAAAATCCTACCTTAACGCCACTGCTCAGTTTGCAATGGAAAAAAGATAGAAATTAGCAAATTTTGAAGAATTTCCAAGTCACTGACTTACCCTTAGTGACGTCATTATCAACTGGTTTCCTAGAATCCAGAACTCTAATTAAAAAACGATTATGCGATTTAATTAATTAAACAATTGGACAGGCACAAATTTTTAAATTCAAAAACACGAACGCGAGACGCGGAGAGCCACTTTCGAAATTTATTTAAACACTCCCGATCACTACAAAAGTCGTTACTATTACTAGATTGATTTTAACTTCCCACAGTTTTATATAGAACGTTATCAATTAAAACGTGTTAGGGTTACTTTCACATTTACGTAAAAATGGTCAGCTTTGTAGCGACCTAACGGCAATGATTCACGTAAAATCGAACAATTTGTGAATCTGCCGATCACACGACCCAATCAAAATCGATCAAATTATCGGCATTGTTAGTGTTACCAACATATTCATATTAGATGAAAAATGGACGAAAATCGTCCCTATTGTAAAAAACGTGAAATTATATACTTAAATTTTGAATTTGTTCATATTTTTGAGATAGTGCAATTACCTACTTAATTAGTAAATAAATCGCATAAACGTTGTTTAATTAGAGTTCTGGATTCTAGGAAAACAGTTGATAATGTGGTCACTAAGGGTAAGTAAGTGATATAGAAATTCTTCAAAATTTGCTAATTTCTATCTTTTTTGCATTGTAGACGCTACAGTGACGTTAAGGTAAGTGAATTCTCGCTGTATTTTCTTGAACTGCTCGTTGAGATCATGAACCCAAACACTTTTATAAGGGGTGTATAGAAAAGATTAGGTACCTATAGGTATGAAAAACAATACAGGGTGTATATACTGATAATGCCCAACCCTATACATAGTGTAGATCGTTTGAGCTTTGATTTATCGAGCTCTTATATTTTTTAAGGAAGAGTCATTTTATGCGGATCTCGAAAACGGTTTTAGTCGACAATAAACAAGAGTACATTTTTTTGAGTTTAAGATTCAAGCTACCCAGATTCATTTCTTTAAAGTCTTTATCATACAGGGTGTTAAAAATTTGAAATCAATGTGTATAGCTTAGCCCGCTCCTGATAAACTAGAAAGCTAAATAATGTTTCCTGGGCACCATTTTAAGAGGTCCTTACTAGTAGTGTCCGTCATATTAAATTTTTATCAAATTATATTGAGTTCTCTGAAAGTTATTCAAGGAAAAAGTATTACCAGCGGCGTCCTTCATGGGCACATATCTCCACAAGGAAGGCCTGTAGGGAAAAATTTTATAGGAATTTGTCATCTTATTTTTCCATACCCTGTCTGAATCCGAGAGATTTCCCACCATTTCCCGGACACCCTGTATATTTTCAAATTGACTACATTGTATATTACTCCATGTTTTTGTCCATTACGCGAATTTCTCCAGCGAAAACAATCACAGGATATCCAAGCATATTATGCCCTAAACTTTTTACATCCAAAGACTATAGCCCACAGTTCTAACTCTGTTTGTACTTATATCTCTTCTCTACTGTTTCCAATCGACGGCTCGCAAAAGCTTTATTTTTAATTTTGCCGTCCCCGGCTTCTTGAAATAAGTGCGCTCCTAGAGCGTGTATAGATGCGTCCGTATACAGGGTGTCCCGGGACTAATGGGAAAAAAGTCAGGAGCGTGTAGTCTGAGCCAAAATAATGTTAGTACTTCATATAAACTTTTTCTATGGAGGCCCTCGTTTTCGAGTTATAGGTCTCCAAAGTTTGAATTTTGAATTTGTTTTTTATTTTTAATTTTTGTACTGACGGACTACTCGCAATGGTTAGTAATTCAAAAATTTTGCAGGGATGGCACACCCTGTATAAAATTATCGAAAATGACTTCCCCACGCATTAAGCTAACGAAAAGGTACTCTTGTTGGAATTGGATAAAATAAGCCGTTTGGCTAATATTTACAGTTTTATTGCGTAACAATTTACGTATTTAAAAAAATAATTTAACGATAGTAGAAGATAAAAAACACTAACGACTTTTTAATTCGAAAGTTGGTAAAAATGGTTTAAAAGTGTTTTTACCGTTTATCAAGTAACCATAGGATGCGTAAGTTGGTACACGTGCATTAATAAAACTGTAAATATTAGCCAAACGGCTTACTTTATCCAATTCCAACAAGAGTACTTTTTCGTTAGCATAATGCGTGGGGAAGTCATTTTCGATAATTTCATACAGGGTGTGCCATCCCTGCAAAATTTTTGGATTACTAACCATTGCGAGTAGTCCGTCCCTGGCTTCAAGGCGCTACTGTAAATCTGTTTACCTTTCCAAAATAAAGATACATGTACGTTATAGTTATGCGGAAAATTTTATAAAGATCAAATAACCAGTACAAAAATTAAAAATAAAAAACCAATTCAAAATTCAAACTTTGGAGGCCTATAACTCGAAAACGAGGGCCTCCATAGAAAAAGTTTATATGAAGTACTAACATTATTTTGGCTCAGACTACACGCTCCTGACTTTTTTCCCATTAGTGCCGGGACACCCTGTATACCTAACAGGAAAGGTTTATTAAAATTTGAAAACCCAAAATCATGCCTGCTGTAAAATCGGTAGGTAGTCAGTGTCTTTTGGTGTTCCTTTTCCCATTTCAATTTTTCGTGTTAGAGCTCTTTTACTAAAGAATTCTAATAATAATAATAATAATAATAAAGAATAAGTTCCCTGTTCCCAAATAAAACTTTCATAGTTTTTTTTTGCTCTTTCTGAATCTGTAATAAAGAATAGGAGTTTCCACTTAAGTCGCCCCCCCCCCCCCCCTATCCACCCCTTGGGTGTCGGAGGTGAAATTTGTTACAGAATCGGACGTCCCCCTCCAAACCATCAAACTTTTATTCGGCAACTTTTTTTTCAGATGTACCTACTCATTTCGAGAAATTCCTCTGGTAAGATTAAAATGGGACACTGCGTTTGCAGCGCCACCTGTTGCAATTAAAAAAAAGTTCCCAAATAAAACCTTCATAGTCTCTTTCTGAATCTGCAATAAAAAATAGGGGTTTCCATTTAAGATTTTAAAGTCACCCCCCTTATCCACCTCCTGTGTGTCGGGGGATGAAATTTGGTACAGCATCAGATGCCCCCCCCCCCCCCAAACCCTTTAACTTTTTATTCCGAACATTTTTTGATCCGCCACAGTGTCGTAGAATTATCGCAGGTGACGGATTAAAATGGGACACCCGGTATCTACTAGCACTTATTTTCATCGTTTGGTAGTACCGCTGCACTCAATTGACATACGTATGTATGGTTGCCTATACAAGAGTACCGAGCGTGGACCCTACGTACACCCTAATTCTAATATCACATTTGTAAATATACTATTCCATCTGTGCTAATATCAACGAGCATACTCTTTGCTAATATATTGTCATAGATAAAATAACATTCTGTAAAAATTTCATCCCTGAATTTAACCCCCTCAAAGTGAGGATTGTAACGCCTAAATTTTTAAATGGGGAGTAGGAGCTTTCTTCATTGTCTATTCAAAAATTTTATTGTTTCTAAATCTAATGCAAAAATTAACATTAAAAAAATAAAATCATTGATAAATATATCTGTGCTTATATGCCTACACCCTAAAGACAAAATCTTGTAGATCATTACGTAACTAAAGAGATGCTTCCTCCTCGTCTTGGATCAAAGCTTCCACTGATAATTCCATTTTTCTTAGAGATGCCAGTTATAGCAGCAAATCCACTGGTAGGAGGAACTACGTGTAACTTATGACCAATACTAGATAACTGCTCCAAAATATGCTGTAAAAAGCAATGGAAATTGTTGATACGAATACTAACAACACAAATGACTAAGTACTAACTTCATCGAAATTTTCTTCATGGTCGATACGCATTGGAATTAGTTGGTGGTGTAAGCGACGTGCTTTAATTGCAGAAGATAATTCTTCTCCAAACCATAAATGTCGCATAACTGTCAAAGCTATAGCTGTAGTAATTTTAGTACCACCGGCAGCACCAATTACTAAAATTACATCACCATTTTCGTCGGTTACTATGCTAGGGCCCATGGAAGACAACGGATGTTTTTTGGGACGGATAAAATTAGCCGGTGATGGTGGTACGCCAAATTGACTCGTAAAACCGGGCGATCCAAAATCGTCCATTTGATCATTCAGGATAATACCGGTGCTCGTTGATAAGATTCCGGAACCAAATCTGATGATTATAAACGTAAAGATTAAGAAACTGTTTAATACAAACGTACATCTGATTAATTGTTCCAGTAACAGAGACTGCATCACCGTTTGGTGCTAGTACTACTATATTTGCAGTACCATAATCATCCCTTGTGGAAAAATTCGCTCCATAGTGTTCAGCAGTTTCAAATGTTTTATCGAGCGTTATTTTGTTTCTTACTGTTTTAGCGTATGTGGGCGACGTGAGATTTTGTATAAGTCCCTTGACGTCCACAAAGTCACTGTCGCCCATTTCTGACCTTTTGGCATACGCATATTTGAAGCTTTCAACAATTTTTTGCCAATTTTTAACATTATTTGTGATATTTGCCGTATCCAAAAAGTTGCTCAAGATGTTTAAAACAAATGTCAAAATTGGCCCAGAACCAGGTACCGATACTGTATGTACACTTTGATTGCCGAAAGGTTGTGAAACCAACGGTTTCATCCAAATGGGTCTAAAAAACACAGTTCAAGTACCTAGTTGATACGACAAGGAGATGTTGCTACCTGTAAGTTTTTAAATCGTCTTCTGTTATTATTCCATTTGCCCTTTGTATAT
Organism: Pyrocoelia pectoralis; assembly: GCA_036250285.1. NCBI lineage: Eukaryota > Metazoa > Arthropoda > Insecta > Coleoptera > Lampyridae > Pyrocoelia > Pyrocoelia pectoralis. Next base: position 31,838,393 of record CM070080.1, read on the forward strand.
CCTCAACAAATGACTTTGTCAGAATTCCATCGTACAGAGCATCAGCACCATCTCTCGCGATTGTTTCTAAAGTTTTAGCTAATTTTGGTCGTTTCACATAGTCTCCTTCTTTATATGTTGTATTAGTGTCAGGATTTAAAAACACCTCTCTAAAGAAACAGATGAAACCCTAATTATAAATGCAACATGGAATCTAACCTCAACCCTGGATCTTTTCGAATTTGCGACTCGCTAAGGGAATAGGTTTTTTCTAGAAAACTAGTCACCTTATGTCCGTTTCTGCATAAGTCAATTGTAGGTCGTACAAGTTCTGCCCACGGCAGTACGCCATATTTCTGGTGTGCGTACCAATATCCACGTAATTCACCAGGTACCGCTATCGATAACCCTCCTAAAAGCCCAGTTTCCACTTTCGAACTTTAAGCCTGTGTCACTTACCTTTGTAAGATAGCTGAGAATCGCTACCGTACATATTTTCACTTGATGCCAATGGAGCAACTTCCCTTGCATTTAAAGTTATCGCCGTTTGAGTTTCTCTAATATAAATGGTCATCAAGAAGCCACCACCAAGTCCTGTACTTATCGGTAGTGCAACACCTTCGCAAAACATTGTTGCTATGGCGGAATCAACTGCAGATCCTCCTTTCTTAAGAATTGAGCTGGAAAAAAATAATTTAAAGCTTGCTTCCTAGCCGTATAGAGGACGTACCTTCCAATATCGGCACATTCATGTCCATCACTGACTACTGCTCCGCGAACGGATTGGGCAGCGGTAGTAAACCCAAAGTCTATTTTTATCATGGACAACAAGGCGATTGTCCATATTAATGAATATTTCACGCTAAAACAATGTTATACCTAAGTATATCGATTTGTCCTTCATTAACTGCAAATTAATAATAGTAGGCTCAGTTAATCTGGAAATGGTGCGCGCAGAGTTTCAACTTGTGGTTCAATTTGCCAAGTCCATCAGACAGTCACATGGTACCCAAGAAATTACAAGAATTTAGGAAACTATATTATAGAGCGCTAAATGCTCGAAACAAGACCTCCTGAGAGGATCATCCACCAATAAAACGACGGCCAAGTGAAACCGCTGGAATTCTTTCCAAAAAAGATGTCACTAACAGAAAATAAGTAGAGGCATACTAAAAGGAAGTCGTCGAAATTTTCAACTACAAGGACCTCCTAGATTCTAGAAGGGCGGTTACGGTAAAGGAAACGGACAGTGACCGACCTTGGTCGGTAGTGTTCACCTCCCCAACCATCCCTACTGATTCACAAAACAGCTTACCATCTCCAATTCTACGGCATAGTAGATCGTCCCTACTACCATCTGAAGGCAGCTCTGATGTGTCCCTCCGACGAGAAATGGACACCCTTGAAAAGTTCTGGAATCTGGTCGTGCCGAAGTGTCGATACACTACAAAATAGTAGTGTACGCCGACGATCCCGGTACAGGCAAGATCGTGGCAGCTCCAGAACCCATCACTACGCTAGACGGTCTATAAGGATGGTAGCCAGAGATGAACCGGCGGGTCGCCTCATCACCTTTTGAAATGAATACCAAGGAGGGCGGAATCTGAGCACCCTCAGTCTGAACCACCTACTAACTTGTACTGCGCTACAATTAATTAATTAAAGTATACCATGTAATAAAAAATGCGGGTGCGAGGAACCTAACCCAAAGCACATAATATTAATGTTAAGGGTAATAAACCCTTGAGCTAGTTGAAAAGATATAAGTTGTAAATTCATCCTGGATCGAACAACACACTTACCTACTGTACAAATTAAGAATAATGAATACACAACCATGGAAGTAAAATAATAAACCAATAAGGCAGAAAGGCTACATGGAAAATCAACGACATGAACATCAAAGAAACCCAAGAATATACAAGATCCGTATGAAGAAGAAAATAAAACAAATATTAAGTAATAATAATAACAAAAGGCCCTCTAATAGACAAAATAAACAACGTACAAACAATACGAAGAATATTATCGTAAAATGCGTTGAAAAAGGCAGTAAAAGCACACATGGGGATGATTTCAGCCAACGAAATAACACGACCAAGAGGAACACCATTTAATTTGTAAATATTGTAGCTCTATCTCACCTTAAGTTATTATCAGGTATAAACAATGAATCATTGTTCATTTATCGTTGAGAATAATTCAATAAATAGTAATTGGTACTTACAAAAGAAACATGGTTGTATTGTCCTTTTTAATAAGGATACCTAAACACAATTTTTGTCTGTTTTTTTGAACTTGTGCTGTATGTTGACCTTAATTTTATTTTCAAAAACTCTGCCTTGTGAGGAAAAGAATCATATTATGTATAGTTGTTTTTTTTCTCCTTTATTCACACACATTATCTGATAATAATATAGCAATCGATATTTCTCAAATAGCAAATAAACTACTCCACTGAGATAATGAATGTAATCGAAACAATTCCTGTTGACAGTGTTCAATTTAAAATTTCATACATGGTTTTCTAGGCCTCATCTGCAATTTTCCTTTTCTTTATGAGCATTTTGTGTTGAAATTCTCATAAAACGATTTTCTTTGAAACAGGTACACAAAAACTACGTTTAAAGAACCATGAAAAATACAAAATTGGCATTTGATCATGAGTAGGTAGACCTTGACAGATAACAATGTTTGTTACAAAAGGGCGAGATACTGCAAACAGGCTGGATATTGGGTTAACGATTGTCAAGAATGGATTTCTGACGGAGAATCCAACAGGCTTCAGCAGCTGATGTTACAAGACTTATGTTTATCGAAGTAGAGACTGTGTCAGCAGATTTGGTCACTCATTCGTCAAGGTGGTGGGATAAACCTTGGATTAGGAAAGAGGGGTAGACAATGGGGCAACGAGACCTGTAAAAAGCAGTGATTTGTATTACATTGATTTTAAGAAATTTGAAGCTCCGCTTGGCATCAACAGGAAAAGAAGTCCTTCCGCCATACGCACGGGAACAGTGTAAGAGTAAAAACCTTGGCAACTGAGGAAGAATGTTTGCCAAAGGGTATGTCTGGTATCTACCGAATGTATGTATACAGAAATTTATTCTCTGTTCTAGCAGCACAAGACAGAAATCCGGAGAGTGTATTTGAGTCAACAGCAACAGAATGCAGGCTTTCAAATCAGGGAAAGCTCATTCGAGGCAAAAATTAAACCAGTGCTACCAGAAGAAAACCCGCCTGATGTAAATTTTGTTAATAATAAGATTGCAGTTGTACCATATGAGACGTAGGGTCATCAAGATAAAAGGCAAAAAGAGATGTATCTAAGTTGCAACCAAAGAAAAGCAATTATGGGAGCCTTGCATCTATGGCAAGGCGCATGGGCTGCCATTTGGCCATAGGGAATTATTCTCGGCGGATGTGTGTGGACCTTTTGAACAGGAAGGACAATTAAAAGGTACTGCAACACTCAAAAATGTTGGGCCATTCAATTAGAGGGTTGATTACTGACAATAGTGGTGAAATGGACAATAAAGAATTCAGAGAGATCCTGTTTGTCAGCAAGCATACGCAAAAAACTGTTAGAACATTTTAATTTCAGTGAATGCACACCTCTAGTGTCGACTCCTATGATAAAGTTGGGAGATTCTATTGAGGACACAATAGAAAGTGACAAAAATTATAATTTTCCATACAGAGAAGCTGTGGGGGCATTAATGTAGGTACTTAAAACCAGTTTAGCCTAAGTGTTAGTGTTTTGTCAAGAACTGCTCAAGTATGCAAGATGTGGCTAGATTAAAAAGAATATTTCGTTATATAGCAGGTAGCTACCTGTAGTTTGGGAATACGGTTCAGTGCAGATTAGTTGCCAGTTAAACTGCTACTGTGAAGCCGACTTTGGAGCCTGCAACATGACTGGTCGCTCTACTTCACAGGAGTTGTAGTAACATATGCAGAAAGGGCTCAGCTCAGCCAAAGACAACAATTGACTGCTACGTCAACAACTAAGGCAAAACTGGTAGCGGCAAATGAGGCAGTCAATCATATGGCTGTCTAGACTGCATGAAGAGATTGGCTGTCCAAAACAAACTCCTACTCTTCAGATAGACAACCAGGCAATAATTCGTCTTTGTCATAATCCAATAGGACAAAACACATAAAAATAAAGTATTTCTTTACAACAAAAAAGGTGTTAGAAGGTGTTCTTCAAGTTAGTCAAGTATATTATTCCTACTGAAGACCAGATAACTGATATCATGACCAAGTCACGTTCAAGGCCATGACTAGTGAGTTTGAACCATCGACATCGATGGTTATTGAACAATAAATTGGGACAAAGTATGTAGAAGTTTGTTCATTGTTCAGTTTTTTTTTTTGTAATTAAAAAACAAGGCAAAGTAATCGTGAAAAACAAAATGAAATGTCAATTTAATAGGTATATTTTGTATTAAACACGTTTTTGCAAAAGCTGTAGTTTATCTAATCTAAATAACATTTGGCTTGAAGATCTGAGAAAGCAAGGTGTATCGTGGGCTGGATAGAAGTAGGAAGAGGTGGTGACCGATGGAGGGACATGGGAATGGTTAGGTAGTTGATTTTATTTTTATTTCATTGTATTGTTATGTTATAATAAATTACCAGAATAGCCATAAAAGGATTGTAAAATGATTTTGGAGGCCAAGGGCCGCAAAGGCTTGATTGAATTATACTTAATAAGACCTTCCTGGAAAAGCCACACAGTGATGTAACATAACATAACATAAATCTTTATTGTCTTTATAATTAAATTTTAACAGTGATCTTACGATTAGTTATACCCTTTCCCCATTCCTTTGATGCATTTACTATTTACAACTCACCCTCCCCCCTCCTTCTCGCCCTTTCCCATTATTCTTCTTATGTTTATCCCCACTTCCCCCATCCAATTTATTCCTCCTCCCCTACTCGTAAAATTTTCCTCCAACCTCTTTCCTCTTCTCTCAACTCCGCACACTCTTCCAACATACGTCCCGCGCTTTCCCATCCCTCCCCACACAGTCTGCACCTTCTTTGTTCGTCATTCCACCAGTATCTGTTTAGGTTTTCCTGATTTCCACACCTGAACCTTGCTATTGTTCTCTTCCTCCTCCTACTCAGCTCTCACATTAAATATCCCTGTACTGTTTTCGACATTTTTCATTGTACTTCTCCTCCCTTATCTTGCCTCTTCTTTTTTGGTTCTGTATGTCCACGTCCACGTCCCTCCTTAGTATCTCATCTCTTACTGCCTCCCCCCCCCCTTCCTCCTTCCCTTCTCCTTCTTACCTTGCGTAACCCAGGCACACAGTGATGTAGTGTCCATCTTGAAATGAAGTAGAACAATGTTAAACTCGCGACGGAAATAATCGCAGCAGGCCACTGCCGCCTGAATAAACACCTGTACAACATGTGACCGACTGATATTCCACTTTGCTGGAGTTGTGGCGACGAAAACGAAACACGATACCATCTGCCCATATGAGGCATACAAAAAAGAGCAACTTGGAAATCGAAAAATGGAAGATGCTTGAAGAGTAAACAATAGCAGACCACCCCTAGATGAATAATAATTAATGAGCCATTAACAAATATCGCAGATAGATACACAAATAAAACAAATTGTAGCTACAAAGTGAAATTTTATAAAGAATAACGAAACTTGAACATCCATAATAATGTATAGTTTTATCCAGAATATATACTTAACATAAAATAAGTAACTTTACTTTAAACTTACAATCTAATATCGACAAACTTGAAACTAAACAAAGTTAGATCTTACATTAATAGAACATTTTTAATTACTCGGCTTCATTTTTTTAACTTCGAAATAGCATGTTCAGAAATAAAGCACATACGTTGAAGTGTTGCGCACTCGTCGGGTTTTGCTTGACGTATACTTACGGCGTGCATTATACTCGGACCTACCATACGTCCCACGCATCTATAAAATTAAAAATCGTAATCCAAACGCTTTTATCTTTTAATTACCTCAAAATTTGACCGACGAAAAAATTTTCAATATCAATATGATCGTTTATATAATGAACCACTTGTAATATGGGACCCGTCCTATCACGCAACAACATTACTTTTTGTAAACGAACTGATCCTTCCTTAATTGAAACGATGGCACCTGTAAATATTAAATCGATCAGAGTTACGAGTGACAGATAATTACAAAAAACCATACTTATCACTTCGTAGAAACAGAAGTAGTCCTTGTACATTCGGTGCCATTTCAAAATTTTTTCAGGAGTGCCAGTAAAGATACGTACATTTTCGTTGCCTTTTTTCTAGACAGATACATTTACGGTGTCGCATTAATAACTGATGCTCAATACTTACAACAAGAGCTGCACCATCCGGGTTAGTTTTTACATTCGTATTTTGTTTAGCTTCAGAATCCCGCTTATTAGCGTATGTGTTCGATGGTAAAAGGTGAGATGGACCGGGCTCCTCAATTGCGGCATAATTAGTACTTACAAATGGATTCCTATCAATTATAGCAGTTTGGTTGTCAGCAATACTACTGGTATTCAAATTAGCTGTTTGCAACGGTCTCCTTCTTGTTACAATATTGAGCTGTTGCCCATCGGAGTTCGAATTAAAGTCGAGAGCTTGTTTTTGTGGAACCTATATTTATAACAACGCTAAGTTAAATCTAATTTAATCACAGTGCACTAAACCTGATTAGTGTGGATCACATTAGAGCGGCGTGAGCTTGAATTAAGAGGTACGGCAGTAAGATTCGAAGATCTTTGCATTCCTTGTATATTTTTATTGGTGGATACGTAGCTGTACATATTTTCTTTGTTATTGACGGTCGGCTTAAACCTACGAATTACAAAATATCACTTTTATGTACTAAAACAATTAAATAATAATTATACATTTTCTATTCGAAATCTTAAAATAAATTGAGGTTAACACAATTTCAAAAATTTTCAATTGCGACGCGCATGCGCACAGTAGAATGTGGAGTGATCAGAGTCGTACTTGGACTAAATTTTACAAATTTGATTCATGGGGCCCCCGGTTTATGCACCATCTCTGTAGAATTAAAACTGTGTGGCTACTGGCTTGTAACGTATGAAAGTGTTAACCACACACAGAAATAACTGCAGCTGCAAAAGTTTACTACCTACTGTACAGTAACCAAAAGGCAGCGCGGTAAATTTACAGCTTTCATAGTTTCATACTAACTGTAGCTATCTTCGAAAGTTACACGAAATAAATAAATGTTACTGAAGGTCTTTACACTAAACGCTACTTTTGTCGCACTGAATTAAATAAAAGCTGCAGTTTTAATGCTGCGGCCTCGCAGTAGTTCCGTAGAGATGAACGTTGACGAAACATTTCGACAGGTCAGTAACTAATTTTATAGATGCAACTAATGTTTAAACCCAAAGCAAAGCAATTAGTGTAGTAGTACGCCGTAAAATTTCCAATTACATTAATAATATTAGCGTCATATTCAACAACGGGTGTTACTCTAGGTAACTGTTTTAGTGGTACAAAGCTTCCAAAATTCAAATCTGCCTTTTATATTCGATATATTTCATTGTTATATCGTGATGTCGACGAAAAAATGATTTGTTTGTGATAATAACGTGTACGAAAGTGTCCCCTAGTGCGAGTGCAAAAGAAATAACTTCACTGATAAGTGCCAGTTTACGAAGAAATAATGGGAAAAGCTTGTAGATTTGAGATCCCTCCAAGGTTCATTCCACATACAAGAAACATTACATGACAGCTGAACGCATTGCAATGTATGTAAGGAAACACGTCCCTTCTCCTTCAACATCAACAGTAACATGAGTTGGTTGGACGCCGTCCTCTGGTTCTCAATTCGATTTTAAAACCCACTGTCTCTTTTGTTGAAAATCAGTTGTGGGTGAGAAAAAAATGGAGGTACATAGAGGGAAGACGATGTATACAGTTAGGGACATAAATACTTGCAAGAACAACTCTATCGATACCGCAACGGCAAGATAAGACGAATGGGGAGAAAATGTTCTCAGTTACCTCCCTCCAATCATTGATTTGATTACCGAACATACAGTATGTCACGAACAATGTGGGAAGAATTTCTTCCCACCCTAGTTATGATTTTGGCACGTTCCTTGGAATAGTGTCCTCTTAAGGGGTGAATTGTTTGTTTTATCATGCTCTAGAATATTTATTTCATCTCAAAAATTTCCAAAATAGCAGCACGTCTTTTTGTTCGATTGCGATACAATCAACTTACCAAGTTCCACAAACATTCTCTGCCTTCGATCGCTTCTATAAGTAACTTTATCTCATTGCTACTCCATGCTAGAATTTTTCCTTTTTCTGTAGATGATCTTCAAATGTAAACGTCAAGTTATACAATCATCTCTGACTTGTTTACACCAATTAGATATCAAATTTTATGCAAGCATTTGCATCGTAAAGCTGGGCAGCTAAAATTTAAGACCGATAGGAATGACTGTTGCGTCAATAGTTCTCATAGATTTTAAGCTTCACTGACGGTTAACGGAAATTAATAGCCGTAGTTTCATGTATTATGGGCCTCAGGAAAATTAACTCTGAGTCTTTCAGTCTTACCAAGAATATCCTTTATACAGAGTGTCTCACGGTGACCGTCGGTTAGAAGTATATCAAGAACTGTAAAAGCTAGAAATTTGAAATTTTGCACATGCGACATGGAGTGTTTAATCTATTAAATAAAAATATTTTCCAAATAGCAGCACTTCCGGAAATACCAGAAGTGAGCATCAACTTCTTTATTTTAAATACAAACCAGGTAATTTTTTTTCACATTCTGATGTGTCATAAAATGTTTAGTAAGTATGCTTAAAATAATCGGCGTATCAATTTTGATTGTTGAGAAAAAATTTTTTTTTCACTAAAAAATGCCAAAATCGTGTTTAGGAAATAAAATTGAAAGTCGAAAGTGGTAAAAGTTAGGGAAATGGGATTTTAGGTTCTCAATGCCAAAAGACTGAGACACAATTGTCTGTAACGGATAATAAAAAATTCCCCGCGGTTAAGTATCTATTTGACGTTATTTCCAGACTTAAGAAAAACCTTAAAAAGTCTCTTTTTTTAAATGGAATGCCTATTTAATTATCGGCCCATTCGATGTAGAAATAAATTTCCTTTAAATTGATATACCATGTTCCTATACCTAAAGTCAATGATTACAGAATTATTTACATTTTTCTAATTAAATTTATAATTACATACTTTACACAACATGGTACCATGGTACCAATACATTGGTTTCTGCAGCGTCATTGGGGGCAATTGGCTTTGCCAAACTTCGTGGCGCATTTACTTCGCCCAAATTTAGAAAAATCTTTTCAATCATCCTGATTTTTCGTTCTGTCATTGTAGGTAAATGCGGATATCTTTCGTTAAAGTGTTGAGTGATTCTTTATTCATTAGTTAAAGGTTCTGCAGGTCCGAAAAGTAATACGAGCAGACTCGCCATGAATGTAAAACAAATTTAGAATATCAGCGTTTGTGTATTCCATATTTCCCAATTAAAAACAATTAAACGCAAAAATCAAAATTCAAACAGATAACACTGATAACAAACGTAAATGTAGCGTAAACTTTCAAACTGACAACTGTCATCATAAGAAACAATTGAATAAAAATTTTTTGAAAATTTTCAAAGCCAACCATGTTTTGTAAAGTATGTAATTATAAATTTATTTAGAAAAATGTAAATAACTCTGTAATCATTGATTTTGGGTATAGGAAGATGGTATATCAATTTAAAGGAAATTTATTTCTGCATCGAATAGGCTGATAATTAAATAGGCATTCCATTTAAAAAAAGAGACTTTTTAAAGTTTTTCTTAAGTCTGGATATAACGTCAAATAGATACGTAACCGCGGGCAATTTTTTATTATCAATGACAGACAATTGTGTCTCAATATTTTGACATTGAGAACCTAAAATCCCATTTCCCTAACTTTTACCACTTTCGACTTTCAATTTTATTTCCTAAACAAGATTTTGACATTTTTCAGTGAAAAAATTTTTTTTTCTCAACAATCAAAATTGATACGCCGATTATTTTAAGCATACTTACTAAACATTTTATGACACATCAGAATGTGAAAAAAAATTGCCTGGTTTGTATTTAAAATAAAGAAGTTGATGCTCACTTCCGGTATTTCCGGAAGTGGTGCCATGTGGAAAATATTTTTATTTAATTGATTAAACACTCCATGTGGCATGTGCAAAATTTCAAATTTCTAGTTTTTACAGTTCTTGATATACTTCTAACCGACGATCACCGGTGAGACACCCTGTATATACAGACATTTATTAAAATAATAATAAATGGCACCTTCTCAACATATTGAGTTGCATAAAATACAAAGGATACAAAACAAAGGTTAACAAATGAACATCAACGTGAAATAACAAAAATAATAGAAAATACTATAGATAAACACTATCACTAAACACTATAAATTTACAATAAAATAAACATAATCAATTGTAAACGTGATTCCTTAAAATATAAACTGATTTTTTTATGGTCATAGTTCCTATTACATTATACAATTTTGAGGAAAGGCCGAAAATTTACAAAATTCTTTAAAAAAAAGTAGTGATCGTCCCACGTGTTCCAATCATTAATCCAATAACTTTTATGTCTACAAGATTGTATTTTTCTTTAAAAAAAGAAATCGTTGGTTCGTAAATTTTCTGTATTTCATTATTTACTGTTGCAGAATTTTTATATAATTTTTGGATTTAGAGTTACCACAAATTATATCTCACAAACAATTGTCCTTTAAAAAAGGTTCATCTTTATATGCGCCTCGGTAAACCTTAACGTTTTCCCTCCACGTCGCTCCCATAGATAAAATAATAAACAATACATTATAGGCGGTTTTTCATTGTTTTTCAAAAGTCGTCATTACTCCCTTTTATTTTAAGGAATTTTGCTTTCGGTTCTCTAAAACATTTGTAGTTACATTACAATTATTATCTATTTTATTAAATAAGAAAATGACGACCGATCAAAAATTTCATAACAAGATATTTTACAAACCACTCGATCAATTTTTGAAAATAAAACATTTATAAAATCCTTAAACTATCTAACATTTGTCTGAAACATTTTTTCGATCTGTTTAAAAAAAGCTTAGTATGAACTGACGCTCCAAATCAAAAAATTGAACTAAGAATACCTAGTTATTTGTTTCAATGAGTTACAACTGCCGTATTCGAGTGTTACAACTTAGTATTTAACACACTGTATAGGTATAAGGTATGTACTATGCTCATGGGCGCCCATACAGTAATTTCTGTGGGGGGGGGGGGGGGCAATTAGCTAAGATCATTAGCCATTTCAGCAAATTAAAAACGCGTTTCGTTATTTAAGAAATTATTACTGCATAGAGTCCGAGCCCAGGAGGGGGGCCACTGCCTCCTCTTGCTCCCCTTATGGACGCCCATGACTATGCGGAAAGTTTGTTGAAAAATTTGCATGATTTCTATTTACCATTGATGGATGATGTAGGTCGCTAAAACTGGAAATTCGGTTGGCATCTTCGCTCTAAAAATTCTTCCATTTCTCCAACAGTCGTTCCACTCTACATTTGTGGCATCAATAAGCCGTATGATAATTAAATCCCAAAATTGTATAGTAACACCTAAACTTTTTAATGCTCTAATATTGGTATTTATGTGATTTATTTGTCGTAATGATTGTGAAGGATCTTAATTAGTGTTATTGATAAAAATTAAGTACTGACGGGGAAAATTACATTATCAGTAGGTATTATCACAAATTAATCCCCCTATGTAAAGCTTTAGATAGGTACACCATTGAAACTGTGGAATGATTTTAATATATTAAAGTTAAATTATGATATAAATAAACGAAGGTTGATTTGAATTCGAGATTTCGTTTCTAATGCGATTGAGCGCCGATGTAACTGGCGGGGCAGTTCTCACATGTCAATTGGTAAACACCTGAATGAGATATCGGGTCAAGGCGATTTTTTGTAATAAGAAAGCAAGTTCTCAAATTGTCTTTAGATGAAAGGCCAAAAGGCTATGAAACAAAGGGGTATTTGACAGCAGTGGACTGTCAGGAGGTGAAAATAAGTAAGTACCTAAACAACGTAGTGGAAAGCAAGGGCGTAGATATGGGGGGGGGGGGGTAAAGGGGGGTAAGTACCCCTCCCAAGGACCATAAAATAAAAAATGAAACTCAAAATGTTACGAAAGCCTAACTAAAAAATGGTGCTTTTATAATTTTATGAAGGTTATTTATAACTTTATGTAGACTTATCGGGTATCAAGAAATTCGTATTTTAAATGTAATGAAGTTGTAAGACTTATTCGGTCGGTGTGTTAACTGCAGTTGCACTTTATAAAAACAAAATTATTACCAGTAGACCCCAACACACCCCTTGTGTCGGTGTCGGCATAACTAAGTACAAAGATTAGATATTTACCTAGAAAGGGTCAGGGACCAAGAAATTTTCAACCTGCAGACCAGTAACAAATTTTTATCTTTTGCACATTGAATGGAAAAATTCCTTAAACGTGATGAAGCCTAACTTTTACGAATCTAACTTCTTACTAATATTTTTTGTATTCATATAAGTAGGTAAGTATGTATTCCGATGTTATTGAAAGACACGTACACGTTATACGTCGCACCTAATTAAATGCATTAGGTATTATGTCTGATGCGCTATTCCCTGAGTGTGTGACAAAAATGGTTATACCAATTCCCACAATTCTTTTAATAAAAATCATATAGGTAATTCCCTTTGGATCGACATAATTGAGTACAAATACTGCGTTTACTTAGGAAGGGGGTAGGAAATTCTTAATCTCTTCAATAAGCTCCTTAACTTTATGACCAGTAATAAATTTGAATTTTTGCACTTTAAATGGAAAATACCTCAAATGTGTTAAAGGCACGCACGTGCGTAGGGCCTGGGCTCGGTGAGAGCCTAGTTACGGCGAGCAATTCCCCGAAATCTGTAAAGGAATACTTAGCTTCTTCTTAGAAATCCTAAGCGTTATATGATTTTCGAACAAAATGGAATTTTTGGAGACAATCGCCTTTCTTGAAAATGACAAAATGGATTTTTGTTGCCTATTATAAAAACTTTATCTTGTGTGATGTTTTTTGATTTGCCCCTCCCAGAACATAAAAATATCTACGCCCTTGGTGGAAAGAGACGTTTTGCAAAGGTTTTGTAGATAGGCAAGGTGTAGGATTGTAGGAAATGGGAAATGTAAAAAATTGTGTGTAATTCTCATTTGAAAATTCAGATCCGAAAGCGATAGGTTAAAAAGGCTATTAAAGCAGCCATTTGTTGAGAGTAGCGGTGGAAGTATTGGATGGTGGTAATATGTTTTTGGAAAAAATATATCAAATGTCAATATGTGATTCCAATCTCATTAAATTAATAGATAGCTACATTTATGGCAGCGGTTTTAGAAAAGATGAAAAATCACGAATATCTAAAAAATTGAGTCATTATGAGGTTCCAATACCTTCGTTTGGACAAAAGACACTCGCACTGACTCTTCATATTATGTTTTATCGGATTATCATTAGCTCATGTGCATTATAATTAGTAACGAAGCAGTACATACATTGTATCCTTTTAGCACAATTCCCATAAGAAAATTTTTTTTTCAATCTTTCTCAACAACTTAACTTTCTCGTATCGCTTAGCTACGGATAATATCTTTAAACACTTAATATACCAAATAGGGGATGTCAAGATCCAAAAGCAATTTTTTATGATGCGTAGCCCTCTAAAGATTGATTTGTAACCAAACCCCCTTTAGTTGTTCTGTCGTTTCACGTCGGTATTTTCCAAAGAACTGTATTGTGTTCAAAAGTTGAAACTCGATATCGACCATAAGAACGTGACATTTTCTAATATATTATAACGTTGAATGTCATAAAACGGTTTTTTGCCGATTATGAACCCTGAAAAATTAGTACAAAGAAATAAAATTAAAATAATTCGTTCCGGAGGATTAATAAAATAATTTCTATTTTGAAAACGGCGCGTCAGAACAAAAAAGCCCAAGATATGAATTAATCCGGCTTTAAGATCTTTAGTGCAAAAACTACTTCGCTAAACATAGAAATTTTCCGGCACGAACGCCACTGATGTAAGTGTTTTAGAAAACAATTTTCTACATGTGAATGTGCGACCTTTATTGATACATTTGCGTGTACCAAAACTCATCTAGATATCTCAACAGGTTTTCGATAAATTTGAAATAAACTATTAAAAAAAGACATAAAAGTTTAAACACTCCGTACCATGAAAACGGGACATTTCCGGACCATGTTTATATGAACTTTCTTTTCGTATTTTAGAGATGTAGAAATTTTCCTCGCAACATTCTGTAACAACCCCTGTTTATAGACAGTGCAGGTAAGTATGTAAAATTATGTCGCGTGTTATGCAACTGCATTACCTACATAGATAGTGGCCTCCAGGCGTGTTCTTGACTTTAGAAATGTGGAGTTACCTAATTATTAAAATGCGTGAAGAGTGAAAAGAAACGGCATTGACCCCCAGACATTAATTCATTCAGGTAAAGATAGGAAAAGAGTTATAGTGGCTATTTTTTAATATTATCTAAGTATTTATTTTTTAATCTATAGTAAAAATAATAAACATTATTAATTAGGAACTTTCTTTTTCTGTTTTTTAAAACATTCATCACACTGTCCCAAAGCACTTACCTACATGTGTAATTTACGAAATGATATTAGAATGACCAATAGGTACAGTGGTGTAGTCGTACATTTTCCAGTGTGGGAACGCTCACCATCTTCTGAGAACATCGGGCGATCTAGAATGCCCGGGTCGCCTATTAACATATAGAATTCTTTGGAAAAAGCTGAGTGGAAACGCCGTTCCCACGCGTTCCCGCTCCACCACTACACTGAATAGGGAACGCCGTTACCCTAAGCCTAAGTCACACTTGGCTACTTTACTAGTAGCTATCGAAGTAGCGGTTACTAAGTAGCTAGTGTGACATAGCTAGTAGCAGCTCCTAACAGTAGCACGCTAGTCAAAGTTCACTAGCATCAAGAATCGAACATGTTCTATTTTCCGAGCTACTAACTCGGGTAAGTGAGTCACGTGACCAAGTAGCAACCTGTCGCCCAGTGTGACATACTGAGCTACCGGCTGCATATTTACATATCCTCCTATACAACGGCACCAGGGTGCTGAAATCTGTTAGTCTTTGTGGCGTACAATTGAACTACAAACGCTCATTGATTTAGGCACCTCCGCGAATTGTTTAACTTATTTTAACACTTCCAGGTGAAATAAAGCAGCCAGAGTAAAATAATATAAACACATGTTGAAATACTTAGTTATTTATTTATTTAAAAAATATATTACTGAGATTGTATGGTATACACTATGTATGTCTCCGTAAGTTGAAACCATATGGAAAACCTTTTTATTATTAATTTTAAGGAAAAAAGGCATTCTACATAATATGTTCGGCATGGTCCAAAACTCAAAATAGGTACAGCCATCAGATATCAATTTTTTTCATTCGAAATACGAGGTTTGTCAAAAAAATGTGATTTGTGATTGTGAAATGTGCAAGTAAAATATTCCTATTTCGAAAATTGTTATAAAGAAAAGTTGGTCAGAATTGAAAACTACTTTTATTTTAGAACGATATTTGATGATAAAATGTTACTTAAATCGACATGGTTAAATATTTAAAACACAGTTTTTAATTCTAAATAATATTATCAAAAATAAAGGTACTTTACTGTTGCGCAAAATTCATATTTTTTTACCAACCTCGTATACGACTGAAAAAAATTAATACCTGATGCTTACATTTTGAAAGTTTTAGATCATGCAGAACTTTTTAAATCAAGTTTTTTCAGTACGTGCTTCTACAGAGTATTTTGTATCCAATGTTTGCATTCGCTTTCAAGTCGTCAGAAAATTTGTTTTTACCTCCACAGTATATTGATCTTCATCTATAATCGTGCTTAACACGATCTTACACGCTGGATCAACACGATGTAAAAGGGACTTTATGTTTGTAACATATTCCTCCTCCATTGTGGCGTATAAATAACAAACGTGCACTTCACTCACTCTGATATGTATTAACGACTAGGAACGGAAATATAACGGCCAAATTTTTAACGTATAGGTATGGTGTGTGTATGCACACGCTTGTAGTGATTTCAGCTCTCGGAGAGGTGCCTAAATCAAGGAGCTTTTGTAGTTCAATTGTACGCTACAAAGACCAACAGATTTCAGCACCCTGGTGCCATTGTATAGGAGGATATGTAAATATGCCTACCGGCTAGTTGCATCAGCACGTGCTCTCTGTGATATTGTTTGTATACAACTCGCAACTACTAGGTAGCAGCTGCCAAGGTTTGCGTGTGACAACTTCAGTAGCAGCTATTTTACTAGCAGCGACTAAGTAGCAGTTATTAAGTAGCCAAGTGTGACTTAGGCTTTAAGTCTTAACTCATATCAAGGGTGTCTCGATTTGAACAGAGAGAGACAGGTAAACTAAAGTGTAGTAAGGGGAGATGAGCCAGTAACCTTGAAGAGTGGATTGTAGAGGTATAAGGAGAGAGGTAATAACCTTGACCGGTGATGTACCCTTGATCGGTGGTGTTTCACAACTCTACATCGATTTTGTAATATTACATTTACAGGAATTCTTGAAAACAAACCGCTGGAAAATGACGTAGATACCAAAATTTGTTTTCCTTCGTACATCCGGCACATCGACGAATATTGTCGAAAAATCGAAAATTCTTCTCTTTCACAATGTAACAATTTATTGTTGTAAGTTTGATTGATATAACTTTTGTGGACATGATTGGATAAGGTAAAAGACGTGAACCAATAAACCTCTATATGTATCTATATGTATTTATGGATCAACAATTATAATGATGTTTTAAAGTAAAAAATATAAGGGTTCGTCTAGAAAAGGGCAACTTCTCGTTTTTTGATTGGCTTGGTTATTTGTGGCATAACTAATCGGGTGCGATACAGTTAATCCTACCTCTAAGTAAACATTGTACGAGTTATACAAATTCGTGGAAGAGTTTGTAGCCGTTATGCATGAATAATAAGCTTTTGTGAGCAGCTTATGCTTACCTGCAAATGTCAATCAGGATTAACTAACTCTTTGTTACTGACAAAATTTCAACGAAAGCCTAAATTCTAAAGTATTATTACTGAATGAGTAATGAAGTACATGGGTTTTTACTTATCTATGGATTCAACAACAATAAGCAGTAAAAGTAGAAAAAATAAAATCCATTTCTTCTTATGGCAAGAGGGATTGCAGAAACTTGCCAAAAACGGATCAGAAGAACACGATAACTTGTTTTATTTACTCACAATAGTTGCATTGATACTAAATTTATGTAATTATTTATTATTTTGGTCTGGAATGGTGTGGAATCACAATTTAAATATGTAATTAATATTACCCAATAGGAACACACAAAACGTGCCATTTTGGAACAATGTTCAATTGGAACTGGACAAGCTGCCCATACCGAACTCCACAAGAATGAAACAGGAAGAATATTAAAAAGGCATCACTTAAGAAAGATAAGATGTCCGTGAAGTTAGCCCCTCATATTCCGAATTTTTATACAATTTGTTGCTTACTAATTAGTAAGTAATTAGTAAGTATTTGTAAGCTAAAAATCTAAATTTGTAAGTGAATTTTCGAATTTATTTTAACAAAAACAGTTTTTGGGGCTAACTTCTCGGTAGCCCCATTATTTTGCAATATCAAAATTTTAGTAGCGTCATTAATTAGTAAGTCATTTGTAAGAATTTGTAATCAAGTTACCAGAATTTGTAATCAAACGGTATCTCTTAAATTAAAAAAAAACTGTTGTGCGGCTAACTTCTCGGGAGCCCCACCGCTTTGAGGAAGAATATTTTTTTTTGAATCAATATTTAGTAAGTCATTTGTAACAATTTGTAACAGTGGCGGCTCGCATCGAATTGGGGCAGTACAGCGGGGGGGGGGGGGGGGGGGGGTGTTGCTTTTTTGTAATAATTGGTTGTGGCTTGTGGCCTTTCTTTCAATTAATATAAGTTCTTTCTTATCCTCCTGAGTCCATCGCGAAAATGGTTTTTCTAATAATAAACAAACTACCTAAGTCACTAACCTGTTCCATTGTAAACAAAATTTAATACCTAATTTAAAATATAAACGTTGAAAATACTATAATAATAAAACGCCAAAACAAGAAATACTACACGCTAATAAATGATAACAATAACACCGAGTATGCTGTTTTTAATGTAGCAAGTACAGACCATAAGTCGGAGCAACTGCGAGATCTGTACCTGCTTAGTAATGCAGGGCGTAGGCATACAAAAATTATCGAGCGTTGCCATAGAAACCGATGACCAAGTACAGCATGAGTTGATTTTAAAATGTTGAGCTGTAGTTGCCTATGGATAGTGGATACTAACCTACTCCGTCTTGTTTCTGAATTATATTTTATGACATAATTCAATCTTAAGTTATTTATAATGTACACTCTGCAATGTAATGCTTTTTAAAATGCACAAGAAATCTTATTAATATACACAAATCTACTAATCAAAACGTAATAGGTTAATATATCTCTCAGTGTACTTGCTGTATGTGAGAAAAATTTATTTGAAAGTATTTCATTTGTAATGTTTAGTGATAGTGCATAGGTATCAATTTAATTAGAAATATTTTTAAAATGATTCATTTACTAACATGCCACACATTGTTTTTGTATTTTGCGCATAAATTTACCAAAAACAACGTAATCTTTTTTTTTCTCATTTTTATTTTATCTAATACAGCCGGGCTGAACCTGCTGCCCCTGAAAAGCCGCCACTGATTTGTAAGCATAATCTCAAAATTTGTAAGCCACTTTATTACTACCTACAGTCCAAATTACGCTTTGGGGGCTAGCTTCACGAATGTCCCAAAACAAAGAGAAATAGTTGAATTTGTTTGTACCTTTAAGTAATAATTAGTAAGTTGCATGTATTAATTTGTAAGCATAATCCCATTTTTTATAACCCAATTACAATGGCACAAACTAAAGTTAATAAGTAGGTATGTCCCTATGTCCATAAAATACTACATGCACACAGATTTCAAATTACGCCTTAATTTGTTACACGAATTATGTTATTAGAAAGCACTAATGAACTTTGCAATTGAACTTCCAATTTATTTTTAAAAAAATTAGGAGGAAATTCTCTAGCGCTCTATCTACATTGGCATATACATATTCGTTGCATTAATAGTAATTAGAAATTGGTATGAAAGAAATGGTTCAATTTCTGTGTATCTCTAAGTAATATGTAATTAGTAAATCGTATGTACTAATTTGTAAGCATATTTTCATAGTTTGTAAGTCACTCCATTACTGTCTAGAGTCCAAAATACGTTCTGGTGGGGCTATCTTCACGAACGTCTTAAAACATGGAGAAATGGTTGAATCTATTTGTACTTCTAAGCAACAATTAGTAAGGCGAAAGTACTAATTTGTAAGCATATATTTACAATTTGTAAGTCACTTTATTACTATCTAGAATTCAAAATACGTTCTGGTGGTCACGAACGTCTTAAAACATGGAGAAATGGTTGAATCTATTTGTATTTCTAAGTAACAATTAGTAAGTCGAATGTACTAAATTGTAAGCATAATTTCATAATTTGTAAGTCACTTTATTACTATTTAGAATCCAAAATACGTTCTGGTGGGGCTATCTTCATGAACGCCTTAAAACATGGAGAAATGGTTGAATCTATTTGTACTTCTAAGTAACAATTAGTAAGGCGAAAGTGCTAATTTGTAAGCATATATTTACAATTTGTAAGTCACGTTATTAATATCTAGAGTCCAAAATGGCAAAATACGTTCTGGTGGGGCTATCTTCACGAAAGCTTTAAAACATGGAGACATGGTTGAATTTATTTGTACTTCTAGTAACAATTAGTAAGTCGAATGTACTAATATGTAAGCACAACTTTACAATTTGTAAGTCACTCTATGATTATCTAGAGTCCAAGATACGTTCTGGTACGGTTATCTTCACTAACGCCTTAAAACGTGGAGAAATGGTTGAATTTATTTGTACTTCTAGTAACAATTAGTAAGTTAAATGTACTAATATGTAAGCACAACTTTACAATTTGTAAGTCACTTTATTACTATTTAGAATCCAAAATACGTTCTGGTGGGGCTATATTCACGAACGCCTTAAAACATGGAGACATGGTTGAATCTATTTGTACTTCTAAGTACCAATTAGTAAGTCGAATGTACTAATTTGTAAGCACAACTTTACAATTTGTAAGTCACGTTATTACTATCTAAAGTCCAAAATACGTTCTGGTGGGGCTATCTTCACGAAAGCTTTAAAACATGGAGAAATGGTTGAATCTATTTGTACTTCTAAGTAACAATTAGTAAGTCGAATGTACTAATTTGTAAGCACAACTTTACAATTTGTAAGTCACGTTATTACTATCTAGAGTCCAAAATACGTTCTGGTGGGGCTATCTTCACGAAAGCTTTAAAACATGGAGAAATGGTTGAATCTATTTGTACTTCTAAGTAACAATTAGTAAGTCGAATTTAAATTCATGCTTTGAGACGTTCGTGAAGATAGCCCCACCAGAACGTATTTTGTATTCTATATACCAGCATTTCTCAACCTCTCAACCTCCAAAATATTTTTACGGACCCCTAATTTTACATCCCATTTTTAAAATTAGGCTATATGTAGGCCTATATTCTTAATATTTGTGGTAGGTATTAATTATAGGTCATTATAACGAAATAAATACACCCTCACATATTTTTACTCCATATTCTCAAAAACAATGCGAATCTTTTAAATCGTTTGGGCGCCACCATGCACATTGTTATAATATGATGACACTAAAAACACCCTTACAAAAAATGTAAACAATCTCATGAAGAGGTTGGCCGTTGGGTGTTTAGGGGGTTGGTTGTGAGGGGTACGCCGTCACTCGTACCAATTGTGTTGTGGACTGTTTCTCACACCGCTTTTATTCAAAGACTGATTTATTCCATAATACCTATACAATTTTATATGTATACAATATTATTAGTTGACGTAGGTTTGTTATTTTGTCCCATTTCTATATTAATTGCAGGTGTTGTTACTTTATGTAAGCGATTTTATTAGGAACATTCTTACGTTGCATTTTTAATCACTATGGGGCCAATTACAATGAACTGAATTATACGGTTCATTGCCCAATTATTACAATTAATATATGCTTACTTACTATTGACATGTCCCACATTTATATGTATTGCAATTATTGCTAATTTAATAACCTAATTATTGCCTAATTGTCTAATTCTAACATATATTTTGATCTTCGAATGAATCTGTTTAATTCTGTGGGCCCCGCAATTCATGTTGTTCAGCTGCAGGTTGAACAGCAACCGACCTTAGCCATCCTAAGCCATTGAAAACGAGAGTTACAACAATTTAATACAAAAACTATAAAATCAAGTTGAGTCTGTTTCGTCTAGAATCAAGTTTTAGCAATTATTTCAATGTCCTTCTGAAAAACCGGATTAAAAGACACATAAAATTTCATCTTTATTATTCAACAATTCAAACGGCGCACCCATCAACATGCTCAACCTGTCATTAATAAAACAGGGGAACAAATACTCAAATCAAGCAAGACTATTATAATAAATGGAGAAGCAGAAGATTCTGATTTGTTTTACTAATATTTTCTGCACAAACGAATAAAGCGTATTTGGTAAAAAAAATGGGTCACGTGGGGTGGGTCCTGGGAAAATGGACCCCTTCAGCCTAGATTTATCACGTTGTGATTTGTAGGTACGTCTTTGGATGCTAAAAGGTAACCGTTTTGTCAGAAGAAATGCAAAACGCTGTGAAAGGATTCTTCAAGCAGTACCCACAGGCATTCCATGAACAAGAGCAGTTGGGACCTTAATTGTGGTGGTAATTATACCTAGGTACTTAGATATTTTCTATGGACCGGAGATACATTTTAATTGATCAAGCCTCGTACAATGGGTGTCGTGCTCTATTTTATTGTTTAGTCTAATTAAAATATGATTTGACCTGGGCAAAATTGCTTTAGAAGCGATTGAAGTGGTATTCAACTCAACAAATGTTTTTAACCAAAAATCCGACAAAATCGTACCCTGGGAAAGTGGTTAAATATCCAGTTAAAAATTGTCATTTTTCTGAATGTTCGTGCGAGTTTTTAGTTCATTTTTTTGAGCAATATTCTCTCAAGAAATATTCTTACAGGTGTTACTACTGATCCTAGCAGAGGCGGATTTGTGCTCCTGCTGCCTAGGGGACAAGAAAAGTGCCACCCCTCCTCACAAGAATGAACTAATAGAATTTATTTATGTCGAAAGTCTAAAGTCGAGAAAACAAAATTTATTTCATTTTTGTCATTTTTGCAAATCAATAAAACATACTACATCTGGACGACACTCGAGAAGCGGCAACGGCATTTTTGGTATTGGTAACTCATATTTTAATAGAAAGCGTACCAATGAGACACTTATAGGTGGACTTGGTACACTTTTTCTACTTTAAACTATCTTTTATGAAGTAAACTAACATGTTCTGCACTTTTTTCGAATAAAAAATTTCTTCACTTTTTGGCCAAAAAAGCAAGGTTCTTGGTATTTTTTCTGGCTAAAAAACGAACTCTCGAAATTCGACCAAGTAAAGATCGTTTCTTTTAGATACACGCCAATTAAATAATTCCAACCCGTTCCATTCTAAGTCGAAGCGTTTCGGAGATATCGCTCTTTAAAGATCCAAATAGAGGATCCCTTCGCAGAGCCCTTTCCTCCATTATCGTACAAATGAGACACTTATAGGTGGACTTGGTACACTTTTTCTACTTTAAACTATCTTTTATGAAGTAAACTAACATATTCTGCACTTTTTTCGAATAAAAAATTTCTTCACTTTTTGACTAAAAAAGCAAGGTTAACCACTTGGTATTTTTTCTGGCTAAAAAACGAACTCTCGAAATTCGACCAAGTAAAGATCGTTTCTTTTAGATCATTACACGCCAATTAAATAATTCCAACCCGTTCCATTCTAAGTCGAACGGTTTCGGAGATATGGCTCCTTTATGATCCAAATAGAGGGTCCCTTCGCAGAGCCCTTTCCTCCATTATCATACAAATGAGACACTTATAGGTGGACTTGGTACACTTTTTCTACTTTAAACTATCTTTTATAAAGTAAACTAACATATTCTGCACTTTTTTCGAATAAAAAATTTCTTCACTTTTTGGCCAAAAGGGCACAGCCTACCCCTTGGAACTTCTTTTTATTAGCGACGACTGTGGCGCAAACACAATCAAATGGTAATAAACGGAAATCCGACAAGGGAATCCGTAAAAAACCGGATGGGCCAGGGCCATAATTAAACGGATTAATCAAGATAAATGTAAACAAGCAGCGTGCAATAACAAACCACAATGTTGTCAAATATCAAAAGATGAACACATGTGACAAAGCAAGTGTCGACAGTATCAAAAGAGAATAGGGATAAAATGAAAATAACTAGCAATGTTTATATACACATAACACAGTGTGCTGATCAATTGATTTTGGGAAGTCACGATTTCGTTGAGCAGGTCGGGATCACTTTTATTTTTGGTAATTTCCAACATTTCCAACACATTAAGCAGGCAATGGCGTTTCCAGCCAACTGGCTTAGGGGAGAGGTAATTTTAAAAAAATATCGAATATCGGTCCCTTCCACGACTCGCTCCAGCAGTTTTGGAAAAATTCACCGTCGTAGATCGCCGACTAGATTCACCATAACTTACCTAACTTGTTTGTTTGAAATGTTGGTAATTTTTAAGAATAACAATAACAATAAAATAACAGTTATCACCCCCCCCCCCCTCCCCTCCCCCCTGAAACCGCCACTGTGAGCAGGTAGCCTTTTTTACAAACATGTAGTATACGGAAATCCGTAGTAATATTCAATATATGTTCGGCAAAAGCTGAAGGCTAATTAAAATTATTGTTCTTAATAGCAAGCGAATGTTCTTTAAACCGGGCGACAAAAGATCTCCCTGTCTGTACAATGTAGAAAGCGGAACAAGAATTGTACAGTAGTTGGTAAACCCCTGAGTTCTCTAATTTATTACGTTTGTCTTTGTTATGAACTAATAAATTGTGTAAAGTGTCATTGTTCGAAAAAGTATCTAATGTGTATCTTATGTCGTCTGAAAATGTTTTTAATCTTGCATGATATATTTGGATAAAAAGGGGCGGGGATTTGAAAATGTAGTTGTTGGGATCCGATTTGGGTTTGATTTATTATCGAAAACTCGTATTACCCTACAGTATCTGATATGCCACCAACACCAGAGTGGTTACTGAAAATGAACCATTGTTCCTGTTAAGACGCAAGGCGCAACAATGCGATATGGTTGCAAACAGAATGTCCAGCCTCTTGTGGGGAATACCAGATCACTGGATGCGACAATATCGTTGTATTTGTATGTATTTGAAAACAATTACCGTGATTCAGATGCCTAGTTTTGCCAACATCACTTATGATGTCATTCCTAAATGAGTGTGTTCATACAAAATTATCATCAAACTAAGTAGGTAATCAACAGTTTGTAAATGGGCCACCATTTTGAATTTCATTTTTACCAACTTTCGCATGGTCGTATATTCGGGAAGTATATGGATTTTGGATATTTTGTACAATATATACCATTCTTGGGGGCGAATGGCATTTCAGGTGCTTGTCAGTGGCGTAGCTACATCCACGCAAGCCCACGCGGTGCATCGAGCCCCCAGACACGAGGGGGCCCAAAGGGCCTTCTGATCCAGATCCTTCTATGTTTTTAAATCTAATAGCAAAACATCTAATTTGTAAAAAATAAGAATTCAAAATAACTGAACCGGCGGCAAACCTTTGTTTTAATTTGCACTGTAACATTGATTTTCAATTCTACTTTCACCAGTTTCGCAAAAGGAAAATAAAGCTTAATAGTACTGCCTTTTGATAACCGCCGTTGCGTCGTCCGCCTCTTTCCGGAAAGGCCTCAAAGGGCGCGGGAGCTTTTGCCGCTTTGCCTGATGTCGCACATACATGCTCTCTATACCGACAACTATAAATAAAATAAATGCACCCTCAAACTTATTTCACTATTTTCCGATTTTCTCTACAGGCAAGTGCACAAATTCAGATTTTATGTACATACTTATCTTTAGATTAATTTTTTAATAGCTGAATCAATGAATATCTCTCTGTAATATTATTACTATTATTAATTATAAAAAATATTTTTCTTAGGCACTTAGGCAGAAATTTAGTAACATTATATTTAATTTGAAATAAATGATTGTAGAGAAAAAGATATAAAGCTAGGGGGGGGGGGGGGGGGCGTGAAAGATGTTGCGTGGGGGCCCAAATTTTGAAGTTACGCCACTGGTGCTTGTGAAGTAATTTTGCCAATGGGTTTATGGGTGACTTTTCCAGAGGCGTATTTATGCTTCTCCCGCCTAGGGGCACAAGAAAAGTGCCGCCCCATCACATCCCTCACCACAGGAATAGTCGTTATATAGGTATTTATGCAAGTCTGAAGTCCAGAAAACATTTTTTATTAAAAATAAATAGAATTTATTTCATTAATAAAACAATAAAACATACTATATCTGGACGACGAGAAGCGGCAAATAGTCATGCAAATTTTTAGAAAGCGGCCAAATAGGATAATCCATCTAATTAGGACCATATTTAAATAAGCCCGACTGGATAAACTGAAAGTGTAGCGTAAACGATGTTTGGGATTTTTATCTAAATTGTAGCTCGTATTGACGTATTTCTACTTCAATTTTATTTTTCATTGTTTAGCAATTTTTTTCAGAAAGATTCCTTCAATTAATTTTGGTGTCCCGTAATTTTGCCGCCCCCTAATTTTTGCCGCTCTGGGCACCAGCCCCTAAAGCCCCCCCCCCTAAATCCACCACTGGACTTTTCTTAGTTTCACACTAGACTAGTAGTGGAATTGGTGTTTACGATTTGTCACCTGAAGGATTGACTTAATATTAAATTAATATTTATTATACAACATTTAAGTAATTGTCAACGTGACCTTTCCTTAGTTACTTAAACTGAACAAAAAACTAATATTACTTGAGAAGCACAACATTTTATTAAAAACAGAAACTAAAATAACTTAATAACTAAAGGATCTGCTAACAGAACAACCTTTTATACAAAATTTACGTGATTGTGTGAATGAATAAAGTGAATGTTAATGACAAAGAAAGGGTTATTTTGTATTGAACACACAAAATAATATGAAAGCAATAGTTTATATAACGATAAGTTAATGTTTTAGATCATATAAAATAAAGGCGATTATTATTATTATTATTATTGTTATTTTATTATAGGTACCTACACTCCGGAGTGTATATATTATGATCTAAAATTCTAAAGGTTAATGTACATATTAGGGTTTATTCCATAACATTATTTTATTATTTTTTTTTAACATTTTGGCTAGGTTTTTTTAAAAATTAATTTTGTATTATTTAAAAAGTAAAGGCGCGCATTTATTATACAAGTTAAAAATGCACTAAAGAAGTTGTAGCCTAAGGTTTTTTGAAAGTCAAGGAATAATTTTGTCATTAGTAATATAAACAAATGTGTTTTAAGATTAAAGGGGTAACGATCTTGCAATGGGAATAAAATTGTTATCGAAACGTAATTGCTTCATTTTTTAATTATGTAGACTATATAGAGCCAAGCCAATGATGTTGAGTCGTTACCCCCTCCCTGTAATGGTTGCACTTAACTGCATTCACTACCAACTACCACCATAAACAAAGAACAGTTCAGTGTGAAGTTCGATAGTGTAAGTTATAGCGGGATTGAGAGTACGATATTCTCTCCTGCACGTGTTTTTCAATAAATAAGGAAGTACGAATATTACCTACTAACAAATCATATATGACAGGTATTTGGAATTTTTTTCAATTTTAAATTACATACTTCTTAAATTGTAATGTGGGGAACGACGAGGAATGAAAATCAACGGCGCCGTTCTTGTAAAAATGTACGAAAAAAGAAAAAAAAACTTTTAGAACTTGCCGAGGTAAATAATTTCATAAAAAGTTTAACGGCCCATTAAATTATTGCATGTTTATTATTAACATTTCAAAAGGTGAAGCTGTATGCAAATGCGCTCACGTGGTGTCTATGGTACTGGTTTTTGCTTGCAGGTGTTGAATTTAATCTCAATTTTTGCTTTACATTTTTCAAAAGACTTTATCCGTAATGTAAACTGTAGCGATATTAGCTGATAAAATCTGTTACGTGAAGAAATCTTTTGCGCTTTATTTGATTTTGTAAAATTCGTCCATTTTATAAGTGTAAAATTTTTGTTTTATCATGTTGCCATTAATTTGAGCGGAATTCGTAAAAAGAAGAAGCTGATCATTGATATGTTCGCAATTTGTAGTTTTCCAAACATTTTCTCATCAAAAAAGTATGAAGATCTATTATGCTTATGGTAATGAACTACTAATGCGATCAACGGAAGCGTTGTTATCAACTTATCACATCTCTTACAGGAAACAGAAAAGGTTGTGACCATTTTCATTGGAAGATATTCTAAAGTTAGACCACAGATCTGTGGTTAGACCTATTTCATTTCCTACGACGCGACGCGATGTGTGGTTCTACTTTGACCAACTAGACACAATTAGGTACAAATTTCGTCGATGATTTAATAACCAAAGGCAAAGAAACTTAATTTCTTTAGTACCTATTAGCCATCTTGTGAAGCTTGCTGATTGTTAAGACAAAGAGTACCTATCAAATCTCTTTGGTTATGATCACCATTTAATATACCTACATAAATAGAAATATAACTAAAAAGAAAATACATATACATAAATATATAAATAAGTATGTAGTTATAACCATAATATAATAATATAATATAATATAATATAATATATAACTATATGATACTTCCCAACATCCCTCAAAATCTACTACAAGCCACAGATAGGTACATACACAGGACCTGCAACTCGCAGCAGAACAAAATTTAAAACTAAAATCAAGTGATGTGACATCTAGTGTCAATCTAGTCAATCATTCTTGAAAAAGGTAGCGAAGAAAGGCTACCGAAACGTAGAAAAGATATTAATAAACATTTATCACATGAATTTATCCAGAAGATGTCTTCTAATAATAATAACGACATTCGTGGAAACCTAAACAATAATATAATGTATATAGTTTTTTTGAGATGTCATGGTAAGCTAGGGGGGCTAAATTGAAGTTTGGGAGGGCTTAGCCCCCCCCCCCCCCCCCCTAACTTCGCCCATGCCAACAGTCTAATTAAACGTTAAGTTTCTCCAGAGTTTTGGACACCTTCTCGTGGAGTGCTGCTGGTAAAACGTTAGAGATACACCAGGGTACTTCTATATATGCCGACGTTTCGACTAGGGATGGCCTAGTCTTTCTCGAGGCTCGGAAGAGTCAGTGTATCAACCAACTGCAGCATGGTGAACATCAAATAAAATCCAACTTGTTCGTTTGTCTTCTTACCTAGAACTGTTTTATCGTCGTATACTTTCCTAATTGTTTTATGAAGTTACCCGTATCTCCTGTTGATGATCATTTTATCGTCTCATCCTCCTTACACAAAGCAGTTGGATTTTATTTGATGTTCACCATGCTGCAGTTGGTTGATACACTGACTCTTCCGAGCCTCGAGAATGACTAAGCCATCCCTAGTCGAAACGTCGGCATATACGGGGTGACATTGAAAAAACTACAATGCATATTACCACGCGATAGAGGGCTAAGAAATAATAAAAAAATTCCTATACACTAATGTCCGATCACCTTTTGTTGTTAAGATAGAGCATCTTGACTACGACATTATGGCACCTGTCAAATTAATATTGTAATAATTTATTCAAGTTTCTCGTGTTCCTGATTACGTTTTTGTTTGATTATTTTGCTTCTCGTTTTTAAAATTGCTTTTAAAAATGGTTCTCTACACGTTTGAAGATTACAGAGACATGATTATGTGTTAAATTTAATTATTGTTGTTCTTATGTCATGTTATGTTGCTGTTTTTAAAGCTCCTGGCGACTAAGTAGCGATTTTTTTTGTTATAAGATGTTGAAGAGCAATAAATTTTCGAATAAAAAATGTTAAAATAATTTTCAAAGCGACAAAAAAAAAATCTGTAAGATCCTATATCTTAAAAACAAAAGGTGATCGGACATTAGTGTATAGGAATTTTTTTTATTATTTCATGGCCCTCTATCGCGTGGTAATATGCATTGTAGTTTTTTCAATGTCACCCTGTATAGAAGTACCCTGGTGTATCTCTAACGTTTTACCAGCAGCACTCCACGAGAAGGTCTCCAAAACCCTGGAGAAACTTAACGTTCAACTAAAGCATTTGTTTGGGTCGCTCAAACCACATTGGCGCAATTACCTAACAAAAAAAAACAAATGTGTTGATACACCCCTTGGTTCTTGCTTGACCAAATACGGCAACTATCAAAGTCGTTTACTGAGCTCAAAATGTGAACATGATTTTGAAACAGTTTTAAAATGCAATTACTGAGGGTTCTGGTGGAATCAGTGATGGTTCCTGAGTGAAGACGATCTTAAATGATTTAAACTCGTTTTTGTGTGACTGGGCAACTCGACTTGGTATTTTGGCTTGGGGTATCTTGCCTTTGACCTAACATACTCTACCCACGGTATATAGATATGAGGGATATTAGTAGTATATTGGTTTTAGTACCCATCACTAGAGCTGGGCCGAGTACTGTACTAAAGTACTCATGACTACTTCACAATGAGTAGCTTTGGAAAGTACTCATAAGTATTCGAGTTCGAGTACTCATATGGAGAAGTACTCAAAGCAAATGAGTACATACTCGTAAAAAATGAGTAACAAGTATGAGTATTTCAAATAATTCTAATTAGAGAGTACTCTAAAATGTGAAATACTCGAAAATTTCCGAGTACTGAGTACGTCGAAGTACTCACGAGTACCGATTACTTTGAGTACAATTTACTCGAGTACTATGCAGATCTGCCCATCACATAGACAGTATTTAAATTGCATAAAGATTAAGAGCTGTGAGTGTAATTACATTTGACACCTTAAAAATAAGGTGGTGGCAAGATGACAGTAACATAGTACGTACTAATACAATTTGGTCCTCGTATAATATGGGGCATAGTTGGAACAATACATTCAACAATAGCTTTACTTGAAGGCCAACCCATA
Source organism: Pyrocoelia pectoralis (assembly GCA_036250285.1). NCBI lineage: Eukaryota > Metazoa > Arthropoda > Insecta > Coleoptera > Lampyridae > Pyrocoelia > Pyrocoelia pectoralis. Next base: position 31,868,791 of record CM070080.1, read on the forward strand.
ACTGAGCTCTACAGCAATTTGCATATTACATTTCCGATCATGAATTATCTGAAACATACTGATCCACCAAAATGGCTAAAAATGGGCTATAGATAATTACAAAATACAAAATCGATCTAGAACAGTTAACTCTATGGGACGCACTCAAGGCCGATTTGAAAACCTTGCGGGGCTTAGCCTGCTAGCCAACATTCTCGAATGTAGAAGGTCAGGCCTCGGAAAGTTACAATCACTTCTACCATATCCGAGGGAATAGGGTGCGTAGTTCCCTAAACGCATACCCTGAATGGTGTTTGTAATTGCTTCAGGATATTCATACAAAGGTGGCTTGGAGAATTTACCCCTTTATCGTGGCTCGAAAACGTTATATTTCGCACAAATGACATTTATCAATTATAAATCAGTAAATAAATATTATGGTCATACTAAGACATTGGCAAGGAAAATATATTACGCCACCACCAACTCTTGCTTTTTTTTTACTTAATTTCGCTTCGCTTCCATCATTTTTCTTCGCCAATGACGTAACGTATACCGTTTACTAATCGGCGGAAAACATTTAAACTCAAAGCTGCTAGGTGCCTTACATCACAATATTCTCTACCGTCGTGTCTGGGGTATGTCCATTGTCCAACTCTTTGAGAATGTCGCAAAATCGATTAATATGGATTATCGCCATTCAAAGGTTCGCGTACGGATGCGATACTTACGATACATCTGGCGTTACTTTTGTCTCACTAGACACAGGAGTACGTAGTTATTCGAATTATTTTGCACAAAACGCTAAATTATTGTAATAATATAACTGTTTCTGTTTATTATACATACATTCATTTTGTTTTAAAATTATACCTAATTAAATTAGGTACCTGACAGAACCTCAAAAATCTTGGGAATGGTTTTTTGAAAAGGGCTATTTTGTACACATATCATCGTCGGTGGGTTTTTAAATTTAGTACCATAATGCATAAATCATGAAAGATCCTAAGCCTATACTGTTTCAACACCTTAAAATCATATACTTTTCCCAAATTTTCAACATCCTGTATATCGAAAACGGAACTTCCTTGGATATAAATTTACATGTAAAAGTGCAATCATTTTAACGTTTTCCATCATTTGGCGAAGTCCTGCTGTCTATCTTTATGAAGAACTCAAAATTTCTGTAAAATTTTGAACCCTCGTCATATGTCTACAAAATTTCGAATTAAGTTGTTGTTTACACAGGAAACATATGAAAGGTTTCTTTTGGAATGGTGAAGGAAATTTGGAATACATCACTACTTTAAAGTTTGTCTGTCAACGACTTTGGTCAAAAGAAATTGACCCTTGCAAAAATTTCGCAGTTTTGAAAATTGGTGAAATGAATTATGCAAACTCACTGGAGAGGAGAGGGGAGGCGGCTGTTACAACATTTTTACATATCTCAAAACTCAAATTACTAATCAACAAAAGAGGAGAGTTAGTACGAATGAATTTGTACATATTGCTTTCACCACCTACAAAATTATTCCATGTAATGGTAGTTGGAACGCAAACCTTAATTAATTGCCTTTCATACAAGATCTCTATAGCAAACTCACAACAAAGGTGTCATGAATGAATTATATCCACAGTTTTTGGAATGTTGTAATTACGCTCAAAGCAAATATACAACAAACTGATTATAACTTGGCCGGTGAAAAGGACACAAGATATGGAAGTTTAGTACACGCATGGTGTGTTGGTCCGTTGAATTTCGTTCACCATTGAACCGTTTTTTCTAAATAAAACAAGGACACAACACCAAAAATAAGACACATCTGCATTTCTCTCGCATAAACAAAATTGTAAACTTTTCGTTCCGGCGGAGTAAGTGATCGTTGTCTGAGTTATGGTTATGGTATGGAAATCCAAATAATCTGCAACAGTGTTATGTTAGAATGTTACGTGGCAGTGTTAATGCGATATAGCTAAACATTTTTGTTTGCAATAGATTTCGATACTCAATTGGCATTCTGTGTAGAGACTAATTAATTCTGCTCATAGATAATTACTGAAATGTATAAAACCGCACTCATCTACAAAAAACTGTCGTGCAAAAAAAAGCCGTAGTCCACAATAGTTTAGTTCACGTTTTCTATTTACAATTTAATTATAAAGTTCCACAAAGTAAGTCTGGAGACCAATTAAAATATAATTGGCATTACTTAATGCAACGTACATGTAATTATAAACCTTAGAACCTTCGAGTAATGTCGTTTGGCATTTAATGCACAAGCTCGTGCACAAGTGATCGATCGAATGCAACATACCTACTTATGGCAAATAGATAAGTACACATAATAATTTGTAGCGAACCTAGAAAGCGATGTGGAGAAGTTGCCATCAATCAATAACATCCATTCTCTCTGTAAAGCTTTTTGTGCCATAATATTGCTGACATACTTGATGCAGTCAGTTTAGCGTGAAGTAATAAAGGAAAACAACCAAGTTCATATGTTACTAAAACGAAAATACCAACGTATACATGCATTGTCATTTGGACTGGACTGTTAATGAGCAGAAAACCTACGAGTTTTTAAATGTGGCCAATTATATTCAATGTCAGAGCGGAATAGTGTATGTGTTCTCGTTGGTTCATTTGGTGTTTATATTTTATTTTTATTGTTGTTTTGTTTCTTGTCCTGTACTTACCTACAACTATCAAAAATTTTACATGTAGGGCAGGCTTAATTTCAGCCGGAATGCCGGTCCGGCACACCTCCCTGTGACATTTTTTTACACCTTGTTTTAAAAGTTATAATGATCCAAAAGACCAAAAATTGTGTTAAAATGCTGTTTTTAGGGGTAGATTTTTCAAATTTGTTTCCGACCCTCTGACTGAGGGGTTTTTCCATACCTCCAGAATGCCCTCCCGTTCCGGATCTTCAAGCTTTAAAAATTAAGCATAGATGTAGGGGTGTCGCGAATTTGTAAGGAGTATTTTTGTGCGTCACTGAGTTAAAAAGGTTGAGAACCGCTGGTCACTTGACCGTATCCCCTAAGAAGAAAAGTCTAAAGAAGATTGAGTCACCTGAATAAGGAGACCGGTTCATTCTTTACATCCCCAAGTTACATTCTTCGAACTTATTTCAAAAGAAATTGGCCGTGACTGCATCTTTATTTAAAAAAGAAATATTCCAATTTTTACTTATTAAACAAAAGCGTTCGGCCAAAAACGAGCTTAATCGCTGAAGATGATTTTGCGATGAAAATTCGTATCATTTTTGAACATTTCTGTATCCCAAACGTATTTGACAGAATAATTATGTTCGTTTTCGTGCCAAAGCGATCTTAAATAAAGGATTGTTTTGCTAGGACCCACCATTTTCGAGTTATAATATAAGTAACAAACTCTAAAATGGGATGTTCAAACCTCCCCCCTTCCCATAGTACAGTCGGAACGACTTTATTTTATGTCGATCAGTCTACACATTTTGGAAAAAATTGGTAATACTTGAATTAGTTCCCTTATTTGCCCTTTTTTGGTCTATTCTTACTGGTCTGTAGGTGCAATGGTATTATCGCTGTACTCTTTGAGTGTTTCTTCTTTTTTTCTTCTCTTTTTAATAGTACAGTGTTAGTATTCGTTGTAGCTTTTATTTCGGTCAAGAGCTGGCAAAGGTCGAACAACCAAAAGGATAAGAAAACAGCCGACTTTGAAAGGTGTTCTTCACTTTTCCCACTGATGGTTGTCATCGCCATCACGGCATCGCCTGTCTAATTTAGACTTTCGCAGTTTTTTTACACTTGGTTGCATTTTGAAAAGGGCTCAGTGATTCACGCATTCAAACTTACGAATTACACTACATGCCACCATTTAACATTTTCATATTTGAAAGTGGAACAGTGAGATGAAGGTCGTTAGTTCACCCACAATAGTATTTATTGTAAGTGGTCTAAGAACTTATTCTAATTGTTAATGTAAATTATTTATTCAATCCAACTCCCGCTCAAAGCCATAAATATATTACAAATTTTAAAATCTTGGAATTGAAACAACTAAAGAAAAATGACTCAACTCCTAATTACGTTACCGGAACCAGAAAAACCGCAAAATCCTTCTTCCTAGTATTAAACACTTTATTATCGCGTACATAAATGAAATTAAGGACAATTTCCTAGTTTTATTTTAATTGTTTACTATTCTGTTGTTTTCATTATGACTTAATTTGTACGCGATGAGTTCATAAAATTAAAATATGTACTCTATAAACTATATAAAAAGGACTAAACAAACATTTATTTATATCACTAAATACTTGATTGATGTGTAATAATTATTAACCGTGTTATCACATTTTAACACTATTAACTGTGACTTTAATTAATTACAAATTATGATTCACGTTTAGTTTCGTTAATGCGTCTGTAACATAACATTTGAAGGATATCTGTAGGTATATTGTATTTATTTTCTAATTTTCTTGTTTCTTTTAGTAGATTTTGTAGTAAAATTTCTTTACATAAATCCCAGATAAACGGTAATATAGGTCCAAATGCTGAACCGTTTGGTACACATTTTTTAGCACATTTTTGAAGTATTAGCAGACAGGCAACAACCTCAAACAAAGGCAGAAATATGAGAAGAAAACGGAAGAAATCACTTTAAACGGGAAATACATTTCCTGATGACATTGATTGTATGATGAGAAGGCTAAAATAGGAATACACAAAGATATAAATACGGAGTATATAATTACAGGAAAAGTCTCAAGGTCAAAGCACTTTCAAGTACCTGGGAAATATTAATATCTCAAAAAGGTTTAATCGAACAAGACGTTATGTCCAACCGGGTGTAATTGCCTGAGGCAACTACAACCAATACAATTTTAGTAGAAGTATGTCGGTAGAATCGAAGTAAACAAGAAGAGAAAAGACTAATATGATAAGACCATGTAAGAAGAGCAGACGAACGCCCGATGGCAAATGCAAGGAGACCGACAAGATTATGACGAGATGAAACGGGCGTAGCGATAAAAAGAAGAGAACTGAAAGATAAAAAATGGAAGGAAAGGTTGAATGAACGGTAATTGAGAATTAATTAAAATTTGAAAGGGTTGCATTGAGTATCGATTTAAGAGCAGAAAGACCAATTTCTCCCACGACTGGCGAAGGCGAAATCATAGCCACCGTGAGAAGAAGAATTCGAGAGGACAGTGGAATTACCCACAGATTTATTACAAACATTGGGCATGACTATAATACTAAACAAAAAGAAGAAGAAAGATATTTGGGTTCACTGCATTTCATTATTTAATGGGCAAGTAAAAATTACCTATGGCACAAGCACCTAAAATGGCCCTTTTCTTCTTTAAATCTGGACCGATGAAATCCTGGTACTCGAAAATAAGTGTACGATTATTGCCGCATGTCGCCGTCTACAGTCTTTCGGAAACTAGATCATCACGAAAACTCCTGTGACCGTGTAACTTCTTCAATTTCCTCGGGTAAAGGGTAAAATGCGCAGTGTTCAATTCTCAATCCTTGAAGAGGCCACAGAAGATGTTAAGAACCTCTTAAAAAGAATGCAGGGTTCTTAAATGCGTTACTTTCTTGGCAATGACAGATTTTTAATCCAACGCTGTGGTATAAAGTTGATTGGAGATTTTCGTGGTATAAGGGATGTTTTTTTATTTGCACAACAAAATAGAATGTTAAATCGTTTTAAAAGAAGCTTTTCTTCACAATAGGTTTCGTTCCCTTTTTGGTGGTTTTCTCCGAAAGTTGAAACCCTTTTTGTTTGATTCATTGTTTGTAATTTGCACAAACGATTTCAAAATGAAGCCAAAATTTCTTTGGAATGATTTCACCCAACATTTTTTTGCTAAAGGAATATCAAAAGGGACACAAAAAGCTTGCGCTAAAGAATAGAGAGCAAAAAACTATCACTGCGAAATAAAGAAAAAGAGCGAAAATAATGATGAGAAAAGCTACTACTTCTAGTACTGTATTCGACAAATGGTTTGTATTTTATGTAGAAAGCAAGAAAATCTGACAGTAACAAATTTGTGAAAAACCGGTCCGAAGAGGGAGTGCCAAAAAAAGAACTTGGAATGAAAACCATGAACTTTGGAAAAGAGGAATTGCAGAGATGGTTTAAGATGACAAATGAGGAAGAGATGAAGATGATACAAGGGACAACGGAAATTAGGTATCGGACAACGTGATGAGACGTTCTAATCGGAATGATGATGATGATGCTGTGATGACGCTTCTTACTTTATTGGTTCAATCGTGGTGACTGGTTTCTTTAATTGGACCAATTGCAGGGAGTTAGTACGTATCAGAAGAAAATGATGCTTTTTGTAGATAAGTATACAAAAAGTGTCTTAACCCTCCAGTACTAACATGAATTTTTTAACATGAATACTAACATCGGTCTGTTAAACCGAGATCAGAAGAAAATGCTATTTTATTTTGATTTTTGTTTTTTTAATAAATAAAATCAGGTCTTAAAAAAACTATAAACACTTTATTATTTTAATAGCTGTAACATAACATTGGAAATTTAAACTTCTTCAAGTTGCCAAAAGCATGTCCAGCGCATCTTCTATATATTGCTACTAAGTACAAAAAATCGTTAAAAATGCAAATAAACACTTCGCGCTCACACACCGAGTCTGTAACTAAATAAAATGAAGATACCTAGCTGCACGAACACAATGACTTCCTTAACGCAAAGATATGGGGGATAATAGGGGAGGTCCGTCCGTTAGACCATTGAATAATTTCACTCAACGGTTAGACGGAATGTTAGTACTGGAGGGTTAAAGAGGTAGTAAAAATAAGTATTGTGCTTTTGTTGCATTCTTATCTCTTGGTGTAGGTACTTGCTAGGTGGCGTACGCCACGTTTAAGTACCTACAATTGTATCATTTTATATACTTTGAAGATGTATAGAAAGTTAAATATTCGCATAAAATTAAGTGATGCAGCGATATGAAACCTTAACGTGAGTCTCTTGTTTGGTTTCGAGCTAATTAAACACTGTCTCAAATTCGATGCTCACCATAGTTACGAAGTCGATTAAATGGATCAATATGGTGGCCTTTACCTCGTCTTACTATTTGGTAATTTAATTAACGTGCAATCTTTTGTTTCGTACACAATTTCAAAAGAAATTTGTATTTTTCACTATTATAGATCCAACTTCTCCTAAACCTAAACAAACCTTTAGCATCTTTGTTTTAACTTATTAAGTGCCACATGTTATTCTCCATCTGGTTATAAAAACTTATAAAACTAAAAAGGGATCGGCCTCTACTAAAGAGGATTAGCTTTCTTAGTTCGGAGAAAAAAATATGTCCATAAATAGATACAAGGAAACCAGTTTATGCACCCCTAAATTTATTCTCTAATGGTTGTCTTAGCATAAAATCCTTATAAAACTAAAAAGGGATCGGTCTCTAGTAAAGACGATTAACTTTCTTAGTTCGGGGAAAAATATGTCCATAAAATAGGTAGGTATAAGGAAACCAGTTTATACACCCCTAAATTTATTCTCTAATGGTTGTTTTGGCATAAAAACCAAAATTCATAGAAGTACGGAAGAATTCCCGTCTTACCTACTTTATAAAGTGCATAGAATATTTTTGAAATTATGTAGGGGAAGTTTGAAAATTTGTAAATTTTTTTAAATAAAAATCACCGCCCCTGTGCTTGATATTCAAAGTGATGAGGGGTCGGTTTTGCTTTATTAATAAATATTAGTAATTACGTTATGACTACAACTAAATCAAAAATTGAGTTTAAATTGTTAATGATTAATGTTTTTCAAATATAAAAATGACGAATTTCTATCTAAGTACACTTAGAAAAGTCTCGCGCTCGCCGAGATCACTCGACAGTCGACACTTGTATTCGATAGGACCAGGCCCAGACGTTGGTCTCGAGATGAAATGATACAAGACAACAAGTTCAGTTTCACTAACAAAATTGGAACTTTCATATAGTATTATCAATCTGAAAAATATTTCAGGATAATTCAAGCTCTCAAATCAATATAAAACAAAGAATAAGAAATATATAGGTACCAAATAAGTTTGCAAATTTGGTCGTATGAGTAAGTAAAGTAATATTTCGTTTTTGTTAAAGAAATTTTACACAAGGAACTATACACTAGGTATAGAGAAAGTAACGTAGCGGGCTTTTATATAAAAGAATTCTTATTAAATCCGTGTTTCTGGTATGACGTATGACAATTTATTATTAAGCTTCCACTTTGCATGTAGCTTGAGGCTCATAGGTATAATGTAATTATGCTTTATTTATTTCATTACCTACAATTTTAATCTTTGAAGATTGCGACAAGTAGTACAACTCCATGATATAGAATTAAATTTATTTTTAACATTACTCGCTGTAAACTGTAGGGCTATGAAAAACCTAATTACATAAAATGTTTAATAGGAGACGGTAAATGTACATATTGTACAATTAATAATTCAAACTCATGTATTGTGTTATTTGAGGATTTAATCATTTACATTTTACAGCATCTATTTTTAAGTTACGCAAGTGTTTCATTTTCCCTTAAAAGATATTATGCATTATTAAAGACTAGTAATTCGAAACGGTTGCCACGCGTGACATATACCTACATCGAGACCTACATCCTACAGGTAGGTAGTGCATGTCTCGTGTGTAGTTGTATGTCCCCTAAGTTTCATTGCAGGGGTTTGTTAAACACCTATGGGAGTATTAAAAAAAATTGGTCACGTGGTCTAGAATCTAGATCATGGTCGTTTGATCGCCATATTGTAAAATGCCCGCCCAATTGCTAGAATATTGGTTTAAGGAGGGATTCAATAAAATTGTCCTAAGTAATAAAAATTTCATAATCGCACTCCCATATAAAAGCCATGTTAAAATTGGACTTTGGCATGCATTTCTGGACAACTCGCTCTGATCATAGTTTTGCTCCGATCATGGGGTTTTATGTCTCAAAATGACCCTAAGAACATGCCACGGCTCATATGCCTAGTTTTAGCAAAAAGTATAATGTTTCAAGCTGTCTAGGATATGTCAAAGTGAGACAGACACTGTTTTCTTGCGATATTTTGCGATTCTTTCAAAGTTACAATAGAAATAGCATACCCCAATGCGATATCGATAGGCATAACTGCCGTGAGGGTTCATTGGGGTCATTTTCAGATATAAAAGTCAACAATCCGACCAATACAGTGGTCACAGCGAGTTTTCCAAAAAATGAAGTCCGAGTATTTTCCAATGGCGAGTGAACTTTTGGCGTACTAGCAGGAAAAATTCTCGTTCCATCACAACTCTACCTCAGGCTAAATTTCCTCGTAAATTGCTCTCATTATTCGAAAATTTCGGAATTCATCAAACAAATTCGTAGAGATTTCTTCAGTGAAATGGGCCAACGTAAACCAAGATCGGTGCGTGCAGGGGAAAGAAAGGTCTAAGAAGAACACCAAACTGGGCAGACGTAAGAGAGCTTTGGAGGCCTTCAACGCGATAGAAATCAGAGTCAATATTGGATCAAAAAAAGTTCTTGAACCCCCCCTTGCGTATCTCCGTATCCAGTGGTCCGATTTTATTTTCTTAAAGCTCATTTTACTCCTTGTTTGGCGGCAAACAAATATTGTCATACACAGTTTATGTTAAATCCATTAGTTATTGAGATACATTAAGATTAAGAATCCTTAGAAGAGACGTAAAGACGCTGACAAAGACATTGACTTGTGCACTTTGTGTAAAAAGTAAACCGTTCTTTGCAATTATGTTCAAGCGAAACCGGTATAAAAAACCGAGTAAAAAACATTAAAAGTCCTTTTGAACTCATTGGGGACGATGTGTGTGGAAAGCATTACTACTTCCAATGCCAGAAAGGGTTTGCTCTTGGTAATCAAAATTATCCATTGCTGCTCCTATTGGTACGTTTCATTTCCTTGGGAAGGGGTACATCTGCGACCACAGAGTTACTTAAAATTCTTGCCGCGAGTACTATGTTATGTCTCTGTATGTCACTGCGCAATGTTTCAACATATATCGGAGTTATGAATGTCTTCTGCAAGTTGTGCGGCAGTTATTTGATTTGAAAATACATACCATTTGTGATACAGAGTGATCCTTTGAGTAAGTAAAATAAATAGTATCACCAATGTGCTCTATAAGTAAACTTTTCATCCTTCTGTTTGCAATTTGGATGTCACTGGACATGGACAAATTTCTTGTTAAACTCATCGCGTAGGTAGGTATACAATTGGGTATTCTTTGGTTTCAAATTGAAGTGTAGTTACAAACGTTATAAATGGTTCTTTCAGGCTCTCAGAGCCAGCAGTTTGTTCGATTTTTTCAATATCTCTTTGATAATTTAAAATGTATTTTGTTATACAGTTCTTATGACGGTGGATGTCTTCAGCAAATACACTATTTAAATCTTCCAATGTAGCTGTTCGCTGAAAAACTGCATCAAGGCAAAACCTCGAGGCTTTCAGTAGTTCCTCTGCTCTGAACTTCTCACAAATAACGGTACAGTTTCGAGTCTCGTTTTACTTTTAATTGGTTACACACTATACATTACGTGTTTTCTTTTTGCACGTTGCGGTTGACTTAGGTCAGCCCTGTCAATAACACACCATTCGTTTTATAAAAATAATTTGACTCGGTTCTCAATAACCCTATTCGTTTTAAAAGCTTTACTTAAGTTTTATATTAACCTGAGGCATAAATGTCTTATAACGCAAGGCACTTCAATCACGTGATAATTGTGACTTTGACTAACCCTGTGGCGGTGCAAAAAGAAAACACCTATTTTGTAAGTGTCTACTAGGCCCAGATCTACTTTTCTGTCTCTGTCGTTGGGCAGTATTATCCTCTTCTTCCGAGCTTGATTCTTCAGAGAGAAAGATCTTGTTTTTCTTCAACTCGTTTTCCTTTCAATATGTAAGGTTTATAGCAGGCTAGATGATATTTTATGCTATTTTCAACTTTAATGCTTTCCAACCCATCGTCGCCAATGAGTTCAAAAGCACTTTTAATGCTTTTTATACCGTTTTCGCTTGAACATAATTGCAAAGAACGGTTTACTTTTTTATACAAAATGCACAAGTCAATGTCTTTGTCAACGTCTCTTCTGAGGAGTGACCAGCTTCCTTTATCTACCTGTAACAAAAATAAAGCTTAATGTTGCATTATAATGTAACTATAATAAAAAGACGAAGAGTATTGTCTAAATTCCCTGACGAACTGGAAATATTCAAAACCTTAGTGTGTCTCAATAACTAATGGATTTAACAAAAAATGTGTAATGACAATATTTGTTTGCCTCCAAACAAGGAGTAAAACGAGTTTTAAAAAATAAAAACGGACCACTGGATGCGGAGATACGCTTTAGCAATTTGGCGGCCATTTTACAATATGGCGACCAAACGACCATGATCTGGACCACGTGACCAATTTTTTTAATATTCCTATAGGTGTTTAACAAAGCCCCGCAACAAAACTTAGGGGACATACAACTATACACGAGTCACGTGCTAGCGCCTATAGACTAAGGGTAGTGATTTGGGAAACGAGAATTGCAATGCAAAATTTAATTAATTCAAAGTAATTCTTGTCGCATCCATTAACGATATTAGTTCTCAAGTTTCCTTCATTCTTATTTTTGATAAATGTATTCAAATAACAATCATCAAATTGCATCAACCATTTACAACAAACAAAATACCTAATTAAAAATAGAAAAATAGTAGTTTCCAGAATTCTCGTCAATTTTAATTTTTAATTAATCGAAATTTTGGATTTTAAATGTTAACAAAGGAAGAGTGATTAGGCTGTGTGAAAGGCAACCATCAATTTGGAACCAAACTTCTTAGTTGTTTATTCCTACCAACTTCAGCAACGGCTGGAACAATTTATTCCCTGATGAAGTTGTGGGAAACATTCTTCTGTTGTATTCCAAAAAAAAAATGTGTTCACTAATATGATGTGCTACTAATCCCGAATCCAATCCAGAATCCCACCCGTATATTTATTTTTTGGGGATACTGGAATCCTGTTTGAACCAACTTTTGTGAGTTTAATGGTGCGTTTATGAAGAGTAAACGTTACTTCATCGTTAAATAAGAGATTTTGCACCAAATCCCGATCTTTATGACATTTCTCCTCACCTTGAAACAAAAAGCTTTCACAATCTCCTCCTTTACATAGTGCCTTGATGGACTTGGAATTTGTATGATCGAAATTTATGTTTGAGTAAAATCTTGTGATGATGGAGTTTTCATTGGCGGAAGATGTCTTGGGGTAGTCGCGGCGTTAATCAATTCAACCAAAGTGTTTCTATGTACCTACCTTTACTGTTTACGTTCGTTAACGCACTTAATATACGGGGTGCCCGGTCAAAGATTCATTCTTTTGCAGGAGGAAACATTGTTTTAAATAATTTTGTAACGATACAAGATCTAAGCATACAACTACAAGCTTATAGTTCTCATATTTTAGTTTATCATGAATTAGCCTATTATATAATGCTAGTTGCCATGTATGGATGTTTAAATTTGAGTGATCGTGTTAATTAATAGGAATTTTAATTAAAAGCCTTCATTTAAACACTACCTAACAGTAGGTACACGTTTAATCTTGTCACCGCCATGTTAGGTTTGCCACCCCGCCTTTGTTTCCATTACATACTCTGCACACCTTACCCCATTAGTTCTAACAGTACAATGTAATTACGTGTAAAATATACATACTCTGCAGTGCATGCTTTAATGAAACTCAATATACTTCGATTAAGCCAACAATTGTAAAAAAATTCATTTTATGTCTGTCCGTCGTGGAAAAATGTTTGTTTTGTAAATTATTTTATTTCATGCACTGACAGTTTATACTTGTAACGAATTAAATATAATTACGAAAAAAATTAATTCTAATTTTACTGGTCTGGATTTTAATGAGTACCTCTCAACGTTTTTTGAAACACTAACTCTTCTGGTAAGTGTTTGCATGACAATTAGACAAACCTAATTTGATTACTAACTATTAGATTATGTATTATAATTTTTAAGTCATTTACATTTAACATACCTACTTGTACGTGGCAATTACACTGATTATAATTCTCAATTTTTTAATAAAGGCTAGGCCAACTAGCCGAAACGTCGTCTTATTGAATGTCTCATAAGAACATAGCAGACTACAATAAAAAATATTATATAATTTGTTGCTAATTTGTACCGGTAAAAAAGTGTTGTACCATCAAAGAATTTGAAAAAAAACTGCTAACTTAAAATGGCCTTTTCAACAAAATATATTTACCTTTCGGCAACAAGAAAAAGAAATAATAATGTCTTGTTGCAATTCCCATAAAGTCAATCTACTCAGTTTTAGTTGTCATAAAGAAAGTCGGCAGGTCTGAGTTCTGACTACTAATACTGTTTATTTTATTGCATTTGTGCATTGTAGTATGAAACCTTTTCTTTTAACCCATACCGAAACCGTTGAGTGAAAAATCCGAAACGTAGGTGCGGGATGGAAGCGTAGTAGGCATTTGAGGTAAAGTAATCTCTGGTACGTGACTTACAGTAAAAATTATGAATGCCATTTACCTGTAATAAACTAATATAACCATAAAATCCATATTTGGGAATAGGTATATTAACTCATCTTTATTTAGAAATGCCTCAGTTGTTTTTGGAATTTTGTAGTTGAACGTCTGAATATTTGTAATTGTGTGTGTTTATATATACTATTTAATATCAATTTAAACTAAAAACAATGTATGTACATATTTAATTTTTTATTCCGGTTTCATTTTAAAGAAAAGAGTTGGTATTGAGACACTTCTTTTTAATTTTTTTATATTGGTGAAGTAGGTACGTTTATTATAGCGTCTGGTGGACCAACAACAATTAATGGAGAATGAAATTTTAAAGCGACACACTGATTAAATAATTGTGAATTTTCCAAGTAATCCGGTGTGGCATGAAATAGGAACGTGTATGGATGGAATTTATAAGGGAGAATCCATTTACGCTTTGGTAAATAAAAGTTAAATAGACACAACGAGCATGAAGTTATTGGTTTAAAACCATTGAGAGCCACGATGTAAGTAACGAATCAATAAATACATCATGTGGCAGCAGTGCTGGATAATCCCGGATTAATAATCACAATCCAATTAATCCGATTAAGGATTAAATTAATCCTTTATCCGGCACTTTAAATTAAATCAAATTAACCCTTAATCCTTAATCCCATCCTTGTTTCTCAATTCATTTAATCCTTAATCCCAATTAATTCATGGAATATTAATCCATTTGTGGGATTAAGGATTAAATAAAAATTCAAAAAGCTGGAAAGGCCAAACTAAACATGGTAAACTTTCGCGTTGATGATTAACCCTAGAATACTGCACCGATTTTTCTTTATGTTAATACTGCAGCGTCGTAAATCTTACGACTTTTTAAAAATAATTTTTTACAAGGAATAATATTTATTCAAAAGGGCTAAAAAAATCATATACCTCTCTTAACTATTAGTGTACTTCACGTAATTTTTAATGTGTAAATATTAATTACATTGTTAATCGCATTATTAATCTGATTAAATTAACCCTTAATCCTTAATCTGTGCGATTGGTTTTAATCTTTAATCCCTAATCTTAATCCCAAAATCATGGAGAATTAATCCTTAATCCTTAATCTAATTATTTAGCAGGAAATGTAATTAATCCTTAATCCTGCTCACTTTTTTAGGGATTACCCAGCAGTGTGTGCCAGTGATATTAGTAGTTTTAGGAAATTTTGAAATTTGTATTACCGACGCAGAATTTCAAGATTTAGCATATTTTATCTTTTATATAAAGAAAAAATGAGAAACTTAGGAAGTTGTAGTTTTTAATTTGTTACCGAATTATGTGCGTGTGACTTGAGATAAAAAGGTCCCTTGAACCATTTACCGCCTTGCCAGTACGGACATTAAACGATTTTATTTTTAAAGGTGATAGGGTCCATCATTGTGATGATAATGGGTTCACTCGAAATGGGGTATCAAGTATACGATGATTGAATTAGATTAAGAATCTCACACAATGACACGACCTTCCCCATAAAGTTTTATTCTTTAAATTTTAAATTTCCATGAATTAGTAATATCGTCCATGAAAAGAAGGGAAGAAATGTGTAATATCGTTACATGTTTCAGCTTAGCAAACCATCTTCAGACGATTTAAATTAAATTAAAAAAAAATTAAAATTAATTTTGAGTACCTACTGGTTGAAACCGGATTTCTTTACATATGGTCGTGTTGAAAAACTTACAAAATATTTAAGGGGAAAGAAAGGTTGTTACACTAATTAATTAATTACATTTTTGTTAAATTATAAACTTAATTTTAATTTTAAATTTAATCATTTAACAATTTAAATCGTCTGAAGATGGCTTGCTAAGCCGAAACATGTAAAGATACTACTTTTTTCATCCCTTTCTTCTTTTCACGAACGATGTTACTAATTCATCGTAATTTAAAATTTAAAGAACAAAACCTCATGGGGACGGTTGTGTGAGATTTTTAATCTAATTCAACCATCGTATGATTTTATTTTTGTTACCCTTGGCCACCGACTGTCACAGTCACAGTATGTAAGCTTCTTCTAGATATTTAGGAAATTGTATTTGTTACCGAATTTCGTGCGCGTGACTTCCGATGAAAAGGTCTTTTGAATTAGACCATTTACCGCCTTGCCAGTATGGACATTAAACGATTTTATTTTTGTTACCCTTGGTCGCCGGCTGTTAAAGTACCTATGTAAACTTTTTTCTCAAAAATTAGGAAATTGTATTTTTTCATTTCTTACCGAATTTTGTGCGCATGACTTCCGATAAAATAAAAGGTCCCTTGAACCAGGCCATTTACCGCCTTGCCAGTACGGTCATTAAACGATTTTATTTTTGTTATCCTTGGGCTCCGATTGTCAAAGTATGTAAACTTCTTTTAGAAACTTAGTAAATTAATTGTATTTTCAACCGACTTCAAAAAGTTGGAGTTGGACATCCAATTACATAAAGGAAAAAACAAGTTTCCTTTATTTTTTGAAATCTATTGAGTTATGATACGTAAACATCACCCTCACCCCCTGTGGAGTGGAGCGGGGGTGAGTTTTGAAAACTTAAATGGGAACACCCATGTTTTATTGCACTTTTGAATTCTCCATAAAAAAATATTCTCAATTTGCAAATTTCGCCCCCAACTGTAACCCCTTTTTTTGGGGGTTGAAAGGGGTAGAAAAACGTTTTTTTTTTACTAACATCGCATACCTAACTACTGAGGCGCTATCACGTGAACTACCCTTTAAGTCAGCAGTGTGGTTTTTTTAAATCTTTGATGGTACAACAATTTTTACCGGTACTAATTAGCAACAAATTATGTAAAATTTTTGATTGCAGTCTGCTATAAGTGCCCCGCTATCTTACAAGACATCCTGATTGAAGTACCTACTATATTGAGTTTCAAAACCAAGCACCAACCTTCTTCAAGAAGGCTCCACCAATATCATAACTCATAAGGAAACGCCCGGTGCAGAGTTCAATTACTTATAGGAGACCGTCGAATTGAAATATATACAGGGTGGCCCAACAAAAACAGTCCAGGGAGGTTTACGGCTTTGTATGTGAAAATTAAAAAAAACATATTTACACATTAATTCGATCACTGTAACTTCAACCCCTTAGCGGCGGCCGCATCTACCCTTATTTTTTTAAATGGGAAGTGGTATGTTGTGATACATGTTTTGAAAAGGCATTAAATTTTCTTTAAAATGGCGCCTCATTTTTTAAATTTGTCGCGGGTTCCCGAGAAATTTAATTTAATTTCAATTATTAAGTGTTGAAAATGTCACATAGGCGAGACTTTGCTGCTTTTATAACTGCATGGACTGCAAATGATAACAGATAACACCCATATAATAAGGTCAAACTTCTCAAAATAAGTCACATATAACTGCTTCAATCATCATAATACGACTACCGACTACCTAATATTCGGAAATGTTCACATTAACACATAAATTCAAATAACATACATTTTGTGGTGCCCGTAATCATCAGTGAGGATTACAATTGTACCTTAATCCCGCTACAATGCAAGCTCAACGATTACAAAACCTCAAACGGGTTTAGGTCAAAATATATAATGTTAATATCTATAATCACAAAACAAATAAATTTCAGTTTATATGTCTTATAAGGTATTGCAATTAATTAAAGACTTAACAAAGTAAATTTAATTTAAGGAATTATAAAAACATGACCTTTTAGACGCTTAAAATTGTTTAAATGGGCTCTCCCAATATGTTTGTAATATGATTTTATAATCTTACGTACGTGACTTTTATCAAAACTATCTCCTATTTTCCTATTTTCAGAAATCAATGACACAAAAACAAAATGTTATACCAATAAAAAAAATCTGTTCTCTCTAATTACTAATTATCGAATTGCAAAACAATAGACAGCTGCGCGTTCAATACGAGGCTTTTAGTCGGTCTCAGACACATAATTATTATTCCAGTGAAATATGCCTTTGGGTACAACGTAAATTAGTCCGTTTCTGAAACTTTACAATGCTATTAATAACAATAAAGAACTGATTTTTTCGAGACTTTCAGACCTGGATCTCTTTCATCGTGTCCTCTAAATGGCCAAACTTTGAATAACTTCGACAATGCGTTCCGAAATTTACCTCAATTCAGAACAGAAGGCAGGCACAAATTCTTTTACTATTTTCTTTGCTTTGAGGAAGTACGACACAGTTTTCTTGTTTAATTTCATAATTAACAAAGTACGAGAAATTTTGGTACCTACTGTGAACCTTTGAAGGTACGATTCGGAACTGCTGTTGGGTACGTGGATGGTAGACCTGCATTTTACAGATTTAAAACGCCCAAAAAAGAAGTAACAGACTGTTCCAAATAAATGTTAATTAATCTAATACACCATTAAAACCTTTTTTTTTAGTTTATTTTATTATACTTTCTTCAATTAGTGGAATCAATAATATTCAAAATGTCACCATTGAAAAAGGAAAATCAGTCGATTTTTATACCCAAATGTTAAAAGAGGCGTGTTTTTGCTGTATTTAGTGATTGAAAAACAATTTTTTTTTGGAACAAACTGTTCAAACTAATATCGAAGCATTTTTGTCGCCATGAAGTTAGTATTTAAAAAACATGGTTTTCGAGGCCTCAACAGCTTCTTGAGAATCCCTATCCACGCATTTTTTGTTTGAAAATCTCGCGAATACGTTGAATGAGAAATTAATATTTGATATTTTTCTCCTTCAAATAATCAATTGTCCGACCTACGGGCGGCGGAAAAAAAAGCCTGGAAAAAAAAGCCGGCGGAAAAAAAACCGGCGGAAAAAAAGCCGCGGAAACATTATCCAAGGAAAAAAGCCACCGAAAAAATCTTAGTAGGTATTCTTTAAACCTTCAAAGAATTGAATACGTTGAAGTATATTTATTTTATGTCAAGATACAAAACTCATGGTAATGCAAAGTCTAGTGTATCCAAAAATCCAATACTTGATTAGAGCTGTAGTGTTGTTTTGTATTATAACTTCTTCATAAATTAACAAAATAGGTTGCAAAAAATACGAATTTGTTCTGTGCGTTTTGAGTATTATATAACTTATCGTGAGCAGTTAATGAATTAAATTTATAAAAAAAGTATTAAAAAACGTATTATATGTCAACTGAGAAAACACCATAGGCCGTATCGGCTCAAAGGTCCCGTCTCACTAAGTTATTTATTAACGGATTTCAATGAAATTGCATATTTACGTTACTTGTATCTCTTTAGGCTTTTTTTTCCGCGGCTTTTTTTTCTGCGGCTTTTTTTTCCGTCGGCTTTTTTTTCCGCGGCTTTTTTTCCACGGCTTTTTTTTCCGCCGGCTTTTTTTTCCAGGCTTTTTTTCCGCGGCTTTTTTTCCACGGTTTTTTTTCCCTAGATTCCCGACGTACTGTGTGTGGAAAGCTGGCATTGTCAAGATTGGTTTGTTTATTTTTCCCTTAGCCTTAGACCATATAATAATGGACTGCTAATGCAACGTTTAAAAACGCCGTGAAAATATAATTCGTGTCCTTTACCGTCTCGCAGTGTTCTTATGGGTAACGGATAAGGATGTACTGCTCTCTCGCTTGCAGGTTTGCAGGTTGGTGAGCTTTTTGGTAAATATGGAATTATCAGTCCATTATTATATAGTCTAACGTGTTTCCTAATTTCATGGGTGGTTTCTGGCAAACAAATTCTTGTATACCATTCAACGTTAACAGTTTTTCTATCTAAAGGAATAGTTGCAACATGTCCAACAAGCGGTCATTTTCTTGGAAGTACTTCGTAAACGAACAAATTTAGTGGGATTCGGTTCATCTTTGTTGCTTTGTGTGCGGTTCATACTTGAAATTTCGTCAACTGTAGACGAATTTTGTTATTTTGTAGTTCTTCGGTCGAATTTTAAGCATTGCCTTACTCCAAATAACGCGAGCTTTAGTGGGGAGACAACATAAGAGAAGATATAACAAAAAGGGGTAGGGATGTTCAGATACAGGAAAGAAGGGAAAAATTCGAGAAGGGGTACAAGTAAATTATGGGGGAGGATGTCCCGGTATACTTGAGGGGTGAGTTAGGAATAAAAAAGAAGAGGTTGAGAGCGAGGTTAAGATGTGGAAACGAGGAGAGGTACAATCATTATTGCGAGAAAGACGAAAACAGAAGGTGTAGATTGTGCGGTGTGGGGAGTGTGATGAGTTGAGAGAGGAGTGTAAAGTTGTGAAAAGGTGTTAGGGGGGGAAGAGAAGGGTTAGAGTGGATGGAAGCAGTCGTAGAAAGAAGAAGATTTCTAAGGGTGGCAGGTGAAAGGGAGGGTTATTGGAGAGAGGAAGGATAATGAGAAAATTAGGTTTATGCAAATGTACAGTAAGAGAAACTATGTATTTGTAAAAAATATTTTTTAAGCAAATATATCTATCGAATTGATTGATTGATAGTCAAATTATGCGGAATCAATCGGGAACGAATCGTTCTGACAGCTAATATTGTTGATGTAAAATCGAATTGTTAAGGGATGACTGCATCTCGCTCGCAATACTGCACATGCCGATCTTCTACAATTATGTTGCGCACAGCATCGATGCGATTTGGAAGCACCTGTTTGGGTCGACCTTGACGTGATTGATTCATCCCTGACAGACGTACGATCAAAACGAACTTCTGCAATTATAAACAGTCTTTTCTGATGGTCTTCATTACCAAAAGTTGAACGAGGCGATTCTATATTGCTCAGTTACGCATTTGTCAAAATGGTAAAAAGGCAACCAAGGAAAAACTTCACGAGTAATTTTCATTTTTTCATAACTGCCTTGTCAATTTCTAAGCCACCGCTTATTAGTTAGTCTACTGTTTACTTCGTTTCAAATGTAAATTTTATTAATAATATCGTAAAAATGTCATCTACTTGTTGTTGCTTTAGGTTTGTGTTTCTTTCCAAACTTGGTTCAAAATTAACACTGACCTATGATTTTACGTCCTACGTAAATGCCTTTTCTATTGTTTGTTTTAATTAAAATTTTTAATTATTCCAGTTTAGTTAAAATTTTAATTGGAATAGTCAGAATCAACTAATTATTCATTTGCGTTCTTTCTGCAAGCGTAACATGTTTATTGGGAGTACGAAAAGTTACTTCGAAAAGGAGATCTGTCGAGTCCTCTCCTAAATCTACCTAATAATAAGACACTCCAAATAAACTGCATGTAAAATGCATTATTGGCTTCTGTTACCTAGTTTTCAATAAAGTGCATGCGCACCAAACGGTGTATTTGGTAAACATATTTTAACAATTTGATTGCAAGTGATACTGCAAATGTAATGCAGTTTCCGCCCCATCACCGTGGACTACACAGGGTTTCTAGTAGAACTATAAATCATCGTATATTTTAACATAAATTTGATCGATAATGTGTTTGTGCACTGATTTTTTTCATTAGCGCGTACAAAAGTTTCAACCACTTACTTACCTACAGCATATTATATTTTAAATAGGAAACTATGGTAACCGTTTCGAGCCTATTTACAAATACAGCTGTCATGCGGTGAACGTATTCGGGTTGAATAACCAAATTTCGTTTAAAAACGTGTACCTATACAGTTAATTTGCAAGTGCAGAGGTAAGTTTTTCAAATTTTTAAGGTAGCTTATTAATTACGCATTATTAGTTTATACATAAAATAGGAGAAAATACCTTTTAGCGCTAAGAGGTCAGCGTCTTTGTGCGGTTTTTTTCTAACCTCCACGCCCCCTTTGTGCGTGTTTGTGAACCACTTTTGAATTTTCACTCCAATTTTTGCAAAGAATTGTAAAAAATAATGGCCACCAGTCGAATTAATTTTATTTATTGATGCGAGGGAATAAGTATATGTTGCCTTAACTAATGACCGAATAGCATGATAAAGAACTTTACAACATGTTTACAGTTTGACGAGTGTCATTAGTATAATGTTATGGATTTGTTGTAATGTGCACAATTACCCCCAATTTTTTTTTTTTTGCTTCCTCCGTTGCTGTGTAAATGACTTCAATATGAATGATATGGCTGTTTTGTTACTTTAAGCTGATAAGTGTCGCACCTATGAGGAAAACCCGTCGTTACAACGCGACGTGGTGTACTTAAGTATACGGTAGGAAAATTCCGTTGAAGCTTTGAAATTTTCAAAGGTGAAATGCACAAAATGAAATTTCAGTACGATGTTTCATATTCTTGGCATAGGTTGCTCTCATCCTATACCTTAGACGTTTTGGTGCAAAGTGTAGTGAAAAATAGTATCGCAGTACGAAAGCATTGCCACAGTTCTAGAAGAACAGTTCTGTGATAGGGTTCTCGACTCCTCGTTTACCTGCTGAACTACCAAGGCAGCCGATGATCTCACCAAGACTAGGCTACATTTATATAATGTAATTTTATGTGTGCCTTCTACTTTTTATCTTTGTACAAGCTCAGGAAAACCTTCATCCTGAAGTATTTCCCAATACGTCCCTTCGTTTGCAAATTGCACAATTGTATTAGATTCTCTTTCCCCTTACACATCAAACTCATATTCAGTAATTAATTAATGTTTTTGTTTTATTCTGCATTCATTATTCCCTTTTAAAATCTTGCTTTGGTAATTTCCCAGCGTAACACGTCAGTCTTTCTGTCAGCTATTGTTTCTCATCGTCCACCCCCGTGTAATTTCGTTTCCTTGCACTGGTCAATATCCGTGTTAATGTTATTTGTATTTATGAATACTTTTTTCCCTCGAAACTGTTTAACCCAAATAATTGAATTTGTTCCCCTAATTTTCGATTGTTTTTATCCATTTTACATTAAGCAACCTTATAATTAGCGCTGTAAAAACCAACGCTTGTAGATGTACTTATCATGAAATAGTGAGGGTGAGCGAAATGATTAATTTTTGTTTGTAAGTTTGAGTGGTATACAGTACAGTATTATGTTACTTTAAATATTTTTTTCTCCACTGATAGTTTAATTTAAGAATTATTAACATAATTTCCATGGCCATCCATTGATACAGGGTGTTGTTTTGTAACTGTTAGCTTAGAAAGTTTTCGAACTTTAAGTTGTCATAGCTTTGTTATTAATAAATATATTTTTGTAAAATTTTGGTGACAGCTATTTGGAAGCATTTTGAATCCAGTGGCGTAGATATTTTTTTTATAAACAAATCGCTAATAACAATTCTCCATTCCGAGTACGAAAAAGTTATCGTATTATGCTCTGAAAATTGGAATAAACATTTAAAATTTTGTCCCAAAGTAGATGTTTCATTATTTGACATTTTACAAAAAATTGGTTAAAATCAGTAAGTAACAGATTTTACATGTGTGTTTCTAATCTAAATGAGTCACACTGTATATCAAAGTTAGGTTTTTTTAAATGCAACCCCCTGTGTTTTATTACATTTTTAGATTATACGTTAAAAACTAAGGCAACTTTATTCAACGTTCCCTATACCTATCGCTTACCAATTTTGAGAAAATTGTGATTTTAAGAAAAATATTCAATTTAAACAACGCCTAATAACACGGCAACCACTTACTTTCAGTAACCCAATTTTATATCGATTTATTTTGACCTTTAAGGCTTTCATTTGCACTACGTGGGATTTCGATTCTATGCACAGGGTGTTTAGAAAAAGGATTCATATTTTATATTTTTCAAACATCAAAAACTCACTTAACTTAAATGGACCACCCTGTATATTTTTATTCTGTGTTGAATAACTTTTCATTTTCTATCAAAAAATATGAGTAATGCATAAGTCTAAAATCAACGATTAAAAAGTTGTTAAGATTTTGCTCTAAAATTTCTATGGAAATGGTTTTTGTTTGCAATCTTCGACCAGACGTTCATTTTCGATTTATTACCTATTTCTTATGCCCACAAGTCCACACTGACGTTCGCCAAAACATGCTACATAGACAGTTATTTCATCGTTTGGAAGTTATAAGCGAAAACGGAAAAAAAATGCCATTTCTTGGTGGTTTTTTCAAGATGGAAAACGCACAGGGACGAGGATGACAAAAACATGGATTATTTACTTTCTAACCACACCGGACAATATACAGGGTGGTCCACTTTTTAGAGCATTAATTTTATGAGGTGATAGAAAAATAAGTGAACTTTTATTATTAAACATGTATCTTTATTAAATGCTTAATAACTGCGATATAGCACCTCGAAGTTGAAAGATTTCGGTTTTTATTTAATACCTAATTACGTCAGCATGACCATGTTATTAAAGTCTGTCATACATCAAATTTACACAGCTTAAAGACCTAACAAAATATCAACTATTTACGAAAAATTATAACTGTACCTTTAAAAACAAAGTAATTATTAAATAGAAACCGAAATTTTTGTTCAACTTTGAGGTGCTATATCTCAGTTATTAAGCATTTAAAACTATTGTATTTTTGTCCACCCTGTACCAATTGGAATCAACATGTGATACATTTTTGGAATCAGCTCAGCTAGAGTAATCCGAAAACTGAAACGAAATGGGGATGTTCCATTTAAAAAAAATGGCGGTGACGTCATTACTCGAAAGAAATTCACCCTGTATATTAGATTATTATTTTAAAATACGGTAAATTAAAATCAAAAATCGACGTGTTTCAGGATTATTTCTTAAAATGGTCTGTTTAGCTAAAAATGAATTTGTTCCATACTTTACGGACACAGTGTATGTTCACTTATTTTTCAATTTTCTATCACCCCTTAAAATAATGCTTTAAAAAGTGGACCACTCTGTATAAAAAATCGGAACTACCTGATTACATGTAGGGTTGGACGCCTTTTTACCCCTCTAGCGACTGTACTATCAATACGGGATTTGTTTAATTAATAAAACGTTTGAAATTGCAAGTTAATCCCTTTGAAAAATTTTTCGATAAAAAACTTCTCGAAATTCGACCAAACAAAGATGTTTTCAATAAATTATCGGACAACAATTCTAAAATCGGAGATATCGTTCACTATCGAAACAAAAATAAAGGTCTTCATCGTTCCATTTCATCAGTTATTTGTACAAATGAGACACTTTACACGCGAATTTCGTACACAATCGATTCGTTGTAAAATAAATTTACAGATTATATTAACTTTTTTCGAAAAAAATAATTTTCGAAAATATATTTAAGGCGCGATTTCCCCACGGAATTCTTGAATCGAAGGTTTCTGTAGGTGTATGCTAGTTGGTATTAATTAAGTCACAAGAGCACTTCAAAGTCGAGCACCAAAATCGTAATTAGGTACACGTACAGTTAATATTGAAGAATTAATTTCGTGTTAACAATGTTGCAGATGACCAGGAAATTGCTCTTTAAATGCACTGCGTTAATATTCACCTATGAATCATTCCCGTTATATTAAATTTTGATCATATTTCAACAAGGGGAATATTAAATTACACATATAATAATACATAGATGGAATTTAATTAACGTTTATACTATTTCGCAATGATAAAACTAATAAGGTAATTCTGCAATATTGCAATTACATTAATAAATTAGTGCTTCAGTCTAGAAAATATTTTTGTATGTGATTTCGTACCTGATATCACAGATAATGATACGATTTTCGTATTATCCATTAATTTTAGATCAGTTACAGTACTGAATAGTAAATAGGTCGGACATGCCTATTAGACACTAAGAAAGGTTTGTTTTGTTCTTTCATTTTCCATTTTAGAAATCACGCTTAGTAAAACTGTATCAAAAGTTATTTAGCAGTGATATTACAGTCAAATAACCCTCCAGGGGTTGTTACGATATAATCGTAAAATTCAACGTGATATTAATTTGAAAATTAATAAACGATTAGAGACCTTGTTCAAATGGCAAATGGATATACTCATAAATTTCCATCAACTGCAGTTAATCTAACAATATTGACATTCGTGGTGTATAAAAATCTCGGCGTCGCGTCGGTCGGTCAGTTTCAACGGTAACTCTTAGCCAATAAATTGATTGATTTGTCAGTGTCGCATTTAGAGATTACATTTTAGCTGTCGCACCAATTCATTTCTACAAATGCAGGACAGGAAGTTTCGTAGTTGAGACATAAATTGTTAATAGATCATTCAAACCAGTGTTGAGGAATCTTACCACCTTAAGATTTTTCAACATCCTGAATGATAGATTGAGGAAGATACAATTTATTCGTGTTAATTAACAAATACGAGCCCGGTCCCCCCATCTCAGTTGGCCCACCAATATTATATCTTTTTAAATAAAATTATGCTAATTCACGGTAAATTTAATTTAAGTATTTATTTTTATTATCATTTGTAACAACATTTTAAACAATTTAAAACATTTTATTGCAACATTTTACTTTAAATTATTTTTTAATTGTTAAAAACATATTTTCATAAAAAAAATAGTTCTTTACTTTTCTCGAAGTTATTATTTTTTAAGAATCTTCGAATATGTGAAATAATCAAGTAGGCTTTGCCTTTGTCCAACAAAAGAAAGTTTTTTGTTTACTATTAGTAAAAATGACGCGTGGAAAGGTTGTTGATGAAAAAATTCGCTCAATTATTATCAATTTATTTAAAAAGGGAAAATCAAACGTGGAAATTGGCGATCTAGTTAATTTATCAAAGTTTACTGTCAGAAATATCATTCGAGTTTATAAAACAACGGATACAATACCTCGGTATGCGTCGAAATCCAAAATATCAGATGCGGATACACGGACATTGAAGAGGATTATTAGAAAAAACAGGCGTTCGAACTATGGTGAATTATCTGTTCTTTGGAGCGATGCTGTGGGGCGAAGTGTTTCAAGATCCACGTACCATCGAGAAACCCTTAAGTTAGGTTTTAAAACTTACAAGATAATTTTATTGCAACTTTATCCAAAAATTTTTTTTGTAATTTTACTGATTTTCCTCTCTTAAGCCACTCTTAACTTTAAAACAAAAGAAAAATCGGCTTAAATGGGCTAAAAGTCACATTAATTGGACGAATGATGAATCTCGCTTTGAAGTTTGTGTTGGGGACAATCGAAGCAGAGTTATTCGTCAGAAAAATGAAGCTTTCAATTCAGATTGTTTAAAAAAGAAAGTAAAATTTCCTGCTTCAGTTATCGTATGGGGTTCAATGTGTGCTAGAGGTGTTGGAAATCTTCACTTCATTGATTGTAAAAACCAGTAAATATTTAGAGATTTTAAGAAAATCGTTACTTCCAACAATGGCAGATGCATTGCAGAATAATAATAATTTTGTGTTCCAACAAGACGGGGCGGCCTGCCATACATCAAACAAATCTTTAAAATGGCTTTCTGATCATAATGCCCCACTTTTGGAATGGGTGGCAAACAGTCCCGAATATTTGGAATACTTTCACTCAAGATGAGTGTCAAAACTTAATAAGTACGTTGCCCAAAAGAATTCAAGCCGTAATTAAAAATAAAGGCGACGTTACACAGTGGTAAAGGTTTTTGGATTTTGTATGTTTTCCTTGTTTTTAAAAATTAAAAAATAATTTATAGTTAAATGCTGTAATAAAATGTTTTAAATTGTTTAAAATGTAAGACATTTGTGTATCGATCATTTTTTGCCTCATCGGAAAAGTAGTCAAAATGGTCGTCGAAAATATTGTTCATTATGCAATGCAATCATACACATTCTCAACTGGTTGCATATCCTTTCTACAAGTTGATTCTAAATATCCAAATAGATTCCAAAAGAAAGCAGTACTTTTGAAGAACAGCACGAATACGTTAAGTTAAGTGATGACAAGGTGGCTATAATGCTTGAAATCTAATACTAATATTATACTAGTTTACCCGGGGCAAAAACTATGGTGTCTCACCCCTGACCCATATAAAGAAATTTATAAATTGTAAAACTTAAAGAAACATTTGACTTATACTATTAATACAGCATAACTTACAACAAATCTCTAATACGATCTTCAAAATATCACAAATCGAATTATATATCATACACACGAATATTGAAAAGTGAAACATTTGCTATAGCAGAAAATTGTCATTTCTGTCAGAATTAAAAATGTCATCCTCGAATTGGTGTCACCCGAGGCGAACCGCCCCCTTGCCCTTCCTAGCTACGCCACTGGTCTAGTTTACCTGCTAAAAAATATTAACTACAAAATGTTTAAAATGTGGCTTCAAACAAAATAAGAGTGCTTGTATTTGTCATCACATCACTATATGACGTTAATAATTTACAATAAGTCATTGTTCTTACACTAAATCTTAAAATAGATTTTTCAAGGAAAAGGATTAACTTAACAATATCGTAATTGTTTGCTGAAGAAGGTCATATCTTGAAACCATACAACAATTTCGAGCAGAACAGAAAGTTGCATTGTTATGGATAATGAATAATAGTATTATGTATCCTGAAACAGAACCATTTGCCACAACTGTGTGGAGGAAATAAGACATTCGACAATAATTGCTATAGTACGTTTGGAAAAGAACCGGAGTAATAAATCAACTACTTCAAGTATAGTATGGCATTTTTGCTATACGAGCGGCACATCAGTTTTCAATAATAAATTTTGCAAATATCGGAAACATAAAATGAACATGACGCTTCTTTCGTACTAAGACAACCAAACATTAGAAAACCCTTTAAAAATGACCGTGTTGACAATAGGAAACCCTCATTAAGCTCCCAGCTAAATCCTTCGGTAAAGGGTTCATAGGCGTAGAAAGTGGATAATTTGTAAAAGAGTGAACAATAACACTTCATACAATTAATAAATTAGAATTTATTTACAATATATAGTTTTCTTATCTACTACACTGGAATCTGCCGGACAGGCTGATTTATTACTACGCTTTTTTTCCAAACGCACTATAGTTAAAAATAATGTCCCCTTACCAGAAAAGCTTTTTTGTCACGTATACAAGGTGTTCCGGGTAACGTTGTAGTGCACTCAATATCTCAGTCTGTAACTATTCAGTGTAGGTGTATTGTCAATTTGGTACTCATGTAACACATTAAAATTAATAATTTACGTGCGGTTTAACCGGAAATGGAGCTGTTTTTTTTTAAATCAAATGATATGCTATTCGATAGAGAATTTTTTCCTTATTAAGTGATCTTACCGCTAAATAAACGCGTTTTTAGAAATGCGACCAAGTTGTTCTGTTGGTCTCCTTTATTCGTATCTCACAGATGACCTTTTCTTGCTTCAATTTTTCTCCGCCACCATTTTCTTGTTTCGCTGTCTTGGTTCCGTCTCCTTTTTTGGAGTCCTCCAAGCAGTGCTATATGCTTTTCTTATGGCACACGTATTCAGGTATGTTTGTCCGGATCTCTACAACTCATGAAGAATAAATCATCTACACCAGTGATTCCCAAAGTGTGCGCCGCGGGCTCCCATGTATGCTGACAAAATTCCACGAACTTCCAATCCGCATCTTTTGAAACGGCCAGTGCGCAAGCACGGCTTCCCCACACATGCTTTAGTAATCGTTTATAAAAAGGAAAGTTTTCCAATTTTTCAAGTCAACGCGGAAAAAATTCGATTATTTAGGGAGCCGCAAACCGAAAATATTGGGAACCTCTGATCTACACTGTTGTTACCGTCTCCATTGTTTCACACACACACTTTTTGCTGTTCGCCTTCGAGCCGCCCCTTCCGCTGTTTCTTGTCCTTCAATGACCACCCTTGCATGCTTATATTTCTCCTGTGTATCCCTCGAACTGTGGGCGGTGTTATTAAGTTTTTCCTGCCTTGCCCACCTTATTTCGTGATATACATTATCCGTGTTCCCTCATTGATCAATTCACTCCTTGCGGTCTCCTTGGACCACACCAGTGTCTGTATTTCTTCCTTACTTATGATTGTTTTGCACGTGTGGCATACATTAAGTGCCGTCCCTTAATCGACTACCCTGATCTATTAAAAATGGGTTTTGGAATAGCATTGTCGTATATATCCTCGTAGAGCGGGTAGGAGATGGGCACGGTTTCGTATATTTTTAGGGCATTTCCCAGAGAGGATGTGGTTGAAGGTTATTGTATGTGATGGGTAATTCTCAGTTAGTGACATCAGCAAACGGGATGGTTAAGACGCTTGGGGTCGATGGAAGGAGTAGGCGAGTTGTGCACATAGATTTAATAGAGGATGGGTGTGGGAGGAAGGGTACTTGTAGCAGAGCGGCTGCATAGGGAAGAAATCCCTAAGAATATTGCGCGTAGATTGGGGGTATCAAACACGCGGTCGAATGTATGCTTCAGATCTAGAAATTTTCTAGGTTTAGGGTTTCGGTGTTTGATGAGTAGACGGAATTTCAACTGGTTGGAAGTACAGGGGTTCTTGAACTCTTCGTATCTAAGGCCTGTGGCCTGTGGCAAGGAGTTCCTGCTCGATTTTAACAGCGTCATCAAAGTTTGGGTTGCAGGCGTGTCGTAGAACTCAAATTGAGGCGAACTCTATAAAACGGAATTCTTTTGCTACAATGATTTCTTCCATTCCCTTTTACAATATATTTTTTTTATTGGTGTCCTATTTTGGCCTTT
This sequence comes from Pyrocoelia pectoralis, assembly GCA_036250285.1. Lineage (NCBI taxonomy): Eukaryota > Metazoa > Arthropoda > Insecta > Coleoptera > Lampyridae > Pyrocoelia > Pyrocoelia pectoralis. The sequence goes on from CM070080.1 coordinate 31,898,903, forward strand.
TAAACCACGCCCCAGCGTGTTTAAATCGCCCTTTCAAAAACGCGCGTGTTTTAAAGTTGCCATGGCATCATCATCGATTTGAAAAACGTGAATTCTTATTGGTTATTGATCTGACAGGAGTACTTTGTTACGTCAAATAAAATGACAGATTACAAATTAATTTCCCTTTTTCTCATTTCCATGACAACGAAAGGTATACTGATTTCACATTAGGAATTCAACCATTTCACATTATTAGTTCTTATTTCCATTTTAATACCAGATTTCAAAGTGAACCAATAAAAAAAATAGCGTAAAGTATTCGTGGATAAACAGGTCTTTAAATCACTTGCTCTATTTCAAGCACTCCGGCTGCGCCGTCGTGCTTGAAAACTCGCGCGTGTTTTAAAGACCTGTTTATCCACTTATACTTTAATATACTATTATCGTCATTATGTATTAAATTCGCTTTTCGTTTTCATAAACAACAGTCTCATATGCACCCGATGACAATGATAGATTCAGAAATTCCACGAATTTGTTGGTAGGTATTGATGTTGTAGTTTTGGGAGCACTTGTAATGGTGAATTTGAAAATTGAACGTAGAAACCAGGAGATAATTTTGTCTAATAATAATTAATTATCTGATAGATCTGGGCACGGAATTTTATGCCAAATCCGACTTTCGACTCTCATATTTGAGACAACAGCTTGAAAAGTCCATAAATTTTTAATGATGAAACTCACACAAAGCGTGTTTTTTTACTCTTGTTATCTGTATAATACCGTTGAGTGAATCCTACGTCGTTATTCAATGATAAACACCCAATCCGTCATACCTATAGCAAATATTACTATTTCATTTGGTTAAAAAGGCATTTGAAAATATTGTTATTAATAATTTTCGTTTATCGTAAATTCTTTCCCTTTCATGTTTAGGTAGATAACAAAGTTATTCCCTCGCCGGAAATTTTATTATTACGTTGGAAAATTAATTTTGCGGTCTATTTTGATTTGGTAGCTGTTAAAAGTCGAACTTCCTTATACAGTGAACGGAAAGGTAGAAAAACTGACGCCGTCGTTATAAGACGAACGAAAATAAATAAACATTAATGCAAAAGGCGGACAATTTTTAATTGGACTTAGTTTTCTAACACAAATCGATAACAGCGCAAAATTGGGGGTTGTCATTTCACTGATTAGGTGCATGTCGTGTTGTCGTCCATAATATTCTGCTGCATCAACTACAGCTTAAAGCGGCTAATAGGAAGATTATACTTGTACTAAATTTGCGCAAGGCAAAGATCAAAGGTAAAGGCGTCAGGGGCCGTATGTAATCGGGGGATGAGGGATGTGACAATATTGAACGTTTGGGATAACTAAATTACGATGTCAAAAACAAAGACCATAATTAATAGGGTTCATCTACCAGACACGACACCCATTAGCAATTTTCAATCATAAAATTAATCACTTGTACATATGTCTTCTACACTCTCTACAGGCCTTGGCGATGACACCGTCGTAGAATTTTTTCCAAAAATCGATTTTTTTCTGTATTTCTCACCGAAAAATAGAAATAGATCTAAAAAGAAATGGTTTTGGAATAAGTCAATATTTTCCTGTGCGGAAAAGTAAAACCTGATGTTCGTTCTCGCTTTGGAGTATTCAAATTATAGTCGAATAGTGTAGTGGTAATAGTAGTTTTTGCTACTGTGTTACCGCTTCTAAAATCTCCTCTATAGATATTTATTTTATTTAAATACCAATAAATGACGTTAATTGTTTGAATGCATGACAATAAGATGGGGGGGAGGGGGCTAACTAAATGGAAAAAATGTGTAAGTTAGTGTCCTCATACTTTGTATACATTTTTTTGGAAAGGAATGATCTAAGTATGTGGAAATTATATTTTTTTAAATTAAATTTATCAAGCAATTCTCGTTTAATATATTGAGTACCTATTTCTATATTACATAATTATATTGTAAATATTTATTAATTAACTTATGTATTTATGACCACGTAATTGAAGTTTTATTACTTATTTATTATTAAATTGTATTTCCATACTCCTAAACACGCACAAAGGCTTCCTACTGCAAACTGAGAGTGGGACACAGTATAGTTCAATTGGAATGTCAAATATAAGACAAAGGATAGTGTCTTTCTAGTAGATGTTATACAGGATGTAGAATTAATAATCGAATATTAAGATTTTTACATAGAAATCCCTATGGTACATCGGCCAATTCTACACCCTGTATATAATTACAATTAGGAATAACGGACTCAATCTTGGGTTCGATTTACGGGCGAACGGAAAGTCGTAGAAGGAAACCGAATATACCGATAGATAGCTATCATTGGGTTTGTAACTTAAAATTTGGACAGGTCGATAAGTTGTCCCCACAGGTTAGGGGAGTTTAAAATTACTGGCAGGGTATGTGGCTTGTAATGCCCAAGTGCATTTACATTTGACTATCCACATGTTATTTTTATTATAAACACTTTATTTAAAGTTTAATTGTATTTGATAATATAGAGTACGCAATAGTTTTGTTACACCCTTTATTCTAGCACCTCCGAAAAGTAAGTTTGCGGACTAAAATCAACGTTTTTGAAAAGAAAAAATGAAATGAAAACATACACTGTATCCAAGATAAGGAAGGGATTTCGGAAACGGTAAGAGATAGAGTTTCGGTTAAATGGGAGAAAAGTTGGGCATTTTGGAGTTTAGTAAAATGACATTTTTAAACTGACGAAATTCCGAGCTATTTCGAAGTTATGCGACAAAAAGTGAATTTTGACGATTTCGTTTTTGACGAATTGTTACTTTGTGTTTGATGTTAAAAGAAAAGTAAAAGAACCTTGTACAGGTACTTTTTAACGTTCTTTAACATGCCATGCAGCAAATTGAAATCCGACGTTTCGTTTTGGAGTAACCATCATCAACCTTGGTTTTTTAAATACGGTCCTGATTTGTTTATACTTAATATTAGAAGAGCTTTTTATTCTGCATTCAAGCATGTATCACACTTTATGGTTGTTAAAGATTTGTTTGCAACTATGTAAAATAAGAGACTCGATAGGGTTTAAGTAAACAATAAAATACATTAAAAATATACCGACAAAATGACAATAGAGTACTTAACAGCAGGAACAAGGGTTGAAGGTTTTACACAGCATTTCCTGTTTAAATAATCCTGATAGACAGGTACATAATTCGATTTATGCTATTCTGACAAATTTAAATACCCCTCATAAACTAACGGTTATTCCTTAAACTTTAAAGTAACTGGATATAATACCCATATTCCTGGAAGGATTGATTCGCAAGGACCACACAAATAGACGACCTCATGTACATGATGCGTCGATAACAGGATATCCACTCAGAGTTACTACAACAGTGTCAGTACATATATGTACATATATGTTTTTTTGTGTGGGATCTTGGTTATTTCCTATTTATCGTAAACAATTTAGTTTTTTTTTAATTTACTAAAAGAAGTATGTCCAGATTGAATTTTTCTTTTAACTGTGATATAAATTAAGAATCGTCAAAAATGAAAAAGTATTGCGATTGTTAATTCCTGTGGCATTTTCTTTCTTTGAATATAATAGTTAAGTTCTTCTTAATTTTCACAATCTAAATTTTAGTAGGAAGGAAAGTATGAACGAATTATTATTTGTTGGTCATATTTTGGTACAGTTTGGGTTATTTGGGCAACTTAATAAAAGAAGAATTAAAAAAACGTCCATTGCTAAAATATAATTGGAAACATTATGTACAATAATCTGGGTGCAAATTTTTCCATAAAACAAAAGCGTTTACTGCAGCAACGTCGATAAAATTCATAAAAAGGACGGCTGGCCATCTTTTTGATTGTCTATTCTCTATTGCAACCGTATCTGCCACCATCTTATCCAGTGTATCAACCGCACCCTTAGTATGATTATAGTGAGATATGATCTCCGGTTTCTTGTGCTCTTCTTCCGAAACGATACCATTGCGATGTTCAGATGACAGTAAAATAACGCTTCTGTTTTTCTTTGGATCATACGATACCATGGGAACCTCTGGTTGATACGCAAAAGTAGAAGAATGCACGGGACGTTGTCGTTGTGGCACGATATCTGCAGGTATGAACGCTGTATTCTTCTTTAGTGTTCCACACACTGTAAGTTTGCGATCTAATAACTCTTCAGTCAACTCCAAAGAAGTAAAAATGTTGTCTATCCTGACCCCGTATCCAGGACCCAAACACGAAATTTAATCCAGTACCACCCTCTTGCCTTGGTTTCGTTCTGGTACATTTCCCTCCTTTCCCAAATAGATCTACAAGTTCGTCAGCGAGAATCCGAATTTTTATACTTGGCAGGCTTACTCTTCATATAGACTCTGAAAGGACATCTACCACGAAACGGCACCAGTTGTTCGTCTCCTGTCAAGATCTCAGCTACACCTCGTATAGGTGCTAATTTGTCCGTTTCTCTTCTCGTTAGCTTTGTGTTTTTATCGTCAAATCTCATCCAACTGGAAATTTGCGAAAATCTGCCTCGTTGCATTGTTACCGAGAATATTGGACGATGGAAACAGGAGTCATCTTGCCACAGCATCCTAATGGGCTCACGATTAGCCTTTAGTGCTCCAGCACATACCAACAAACCAATAAAGGCATATACTTCAGTATCGTCGCACATCCTTCCAAATCATATCATCTATCCCGTCATTACGATTTTGAGTTTCATAACCCCCTCGTTGATTTGTGAAGTTTATTATTTCATTCACCATATCAGCAGAATTAAATAACTTCAACACTTCTGCCATACTGCTGGACTTAGGTACTTGGGGAGCAACACCAAGACGAACGGTAATTATGTTTTTCGATCGTTGCCGTTTTAGGTTGAAGGGTTGCTTCAGCCAAATTGTGTCATCTTTAGCAATGAATTAATAAAACAACTTAAAACCTCCCCTTAGACAATGATATTTAATAAATCAATTTGATTTATTAAATATCATTGTCTAAGGGGAGGTTTTAAGTTGTTTTATTAATTCAATCACTACCCCTTTTTGAGCTCTGACTCCACCATGGACTTTTAGCAATGTACATATCTTGGACATCGTTTGGAATTCTCTCGTCTCCGCCGACGGAGTCCACTTCAATCTCGTCATCTTCTTCTAAAATCTTATCTTCAGTTTCTGAAGATTCTTCCAGCTCTCTCGAATTCAAGTCAGGATTCAAACAGTTCTCGAATTCCTCATCTATAAACAATGAAAAATATATGAAATGTTACATAGAACCCTTGAGAGGTATATTTACTCACCGGACTCGTGAGGAGTTCGAACCATTTCAACAATTCTTTGGGTTCGAAATGAAACTTGATTAGCCATCATCCAAAAGCAATTGAAACACACCTCTGCACAGACTTTACACTGATAAATCAGGAGTAAGTATAAAATCCAGTAGTGCACTTACATGTATTTAAACCATTCAAGAAGAAATATTTTCCCAAACATTCATTAGCCTAATGGGATAATTATCACATTCCGTAGTGACCTATAATTACATTTGTAAAATAATCCCTTTTCAAAACGACTTCTTGGAATTTCTAATCACAACAGTACACCTCTACAAATATGATTAATCCTAATGAGTTAATTACTGCATTCCAGTGTGATTGATGGGTAATTAGAGGAGTACTTGAACTTTCTGTGAACCAAGTATGCTAATTAATTACTTTGCATAGGAAATACCAAACGATGTAATCTGGTACTTAGTCAGCATATAAACCGGATAAAACGGCTATTATAAAAAAATCAGGCGAAAAAGTGCAAACTGGGGTGAGAACTCACTCCACCCGGGGCCGGGAAGGTTTAGGTTAACAATTTTTCTTTAGGTTTCCTTTCTATTTATTTTATAATTTCTGCCCTTCTGGATGTACTTCATCGCCTCCTGTTGCTTTCCCTATCTTTATTTTCCTTATCGCTTGATCTACTAGTTCTTATTTTTTTATGATTTACGAGTTTCCTTTCTCTTTTCTTGTTTCTTTCTACCCTTTCTCCTGCCTACTATAGTATATTATTTCTCCTTCTTTATTTATTATATGTTTTAAAGTTTTTTCTTTGTTACTTATTATATTTTTACTGCTCCATAGAATGGTTTTCATTTTCCTTGCTGTTTTCCTCTATTTTCCTTTCCTTTCCTATAGCACAACTTTCTCAGGAGGTTTGAGGATCATAGAGAAACATTTTCTGCACCATGTTTTCTATTACCAAATATATAAGTATGTCAGTCAGTATGTGTAAAAGAAACTAACATTAGACGACCTTTCCTCCTTTGAACGTCTGTAGGTACATGTTTTGCAAGGAAAAATTCACAGGTCCTGCCAAGTGATACCTAAATCTTTTTGCGGTTGAGAAAGAAAGATAAGAGCTTTTTTTCTAATTCGTTAAGATACAAAAATATTTTTTCGCCAAAAATAGTCGAACTCTCCTCATTTTTGTTTAGACTACGATCACGGATCCAACTACTATAGCGTTTGAAATAAGGCCTCGTAAATCTTATGTAAAGTAAAATACGCGTTGTTAAATTCGATTATATGGTCACTATATTGAATACTACATAAACAGTATCAAATTATGGCTTGCGCAAGCCATTAATATTATTAGGTTTAATACGTTCAATTTATTATCATGTTGATCAAACAATTACATTTTTAGAACACGTACTGCCTATTAATGCAAAGAAATTTTTAAATCCCGTCAAACAATAATGTAGCTTTATTATTCATAGTTGATAATGTTGTAAATGTCCATTGTGTACCGTCTAACTAACTGAAAATGCTCGTGAAAATGCCTTTAATTCGTTTCTAGATATGTATAAATTTTATTATTGTGCAAATCGGTATAGTATCATTGTTTTTTGTTTTAAATGTTTGGTTGTTATTGTGAATTCATTTTTTTTTACAAAATGAAACACAACCGTCATTAATCGAACTGTTAATAATGCATTAGGTCTCATTATACTCAACTTTATTTTCCGAAGAAGTTGAAGGGATTGTATCAGTTCTCGAAGAAACAAGCCTAGTAACTGGGCTCTGGTATTGCTCTACACGAAGACGAATTCCTTTTGTGAATTTCGGACCTTCAATTCTCTCATGATCGTTAATTGAGCGCGCTTCACTAGTACCAAAGATTCTTTATTCAATGCTAGTACAGAGTCGTAGAATTATAATTTGCATCTCTTCGTGTAAGCTGAAAACGTGGCATGCGAAGTTCAACCCTGTCCTTCAGATTGTTTTCAGTTTTACACGTCGCAACCCCCTTTGCCTTGGTTTGGATGATGTTGAAACGATCGTGGACCGTAGTTCATTCAATTCAAATCGTGCTGGTTATCGAAAGTGCCAGTCTCCATCTCCAAACAAAGGGTTTCAAGCATCTTGCAGTACTCCTGTAATGCGAGGCACAGCGCTAGCTCTCGTTTAGTTTCTCATAATTGAACACTTCCTTGTTACCTGTTATTTGCAATACAAATTAGAAACGGAAATGCATTTCTATACCGATCACAGACGACTTTGATGTCACTTAATAGAGTTTAACATCACTCTATAATAAAATAATAATTATTTAAGAAAGATATGCTTAAAATTTCCTTTATCTGAACATTCATCTGCAAATCGATCAACTCAACGTTTTGGGGTCTGATTTAGTTCTATTTTTGTTGCGAAAAGCGTAGACGTAAATTCAGTTAATCGACCATCTTAGTCTAGTCTCGTTATTTTTATTAATATTCCCCTCTCCGATATACGTTTGGCATTTTCCTTTTCGCTTTATTAAATTGAAAATGCCAGAAATTTGTACCAAGTTCAGCATAAGATGAAGATAACAAAGATTCTCTCGGCTGCGCCCACCCTGGGTCATGCTCATGTTTCAACATTGACTTACTTATACAAGATTTTATACACCTAATAAGTAGGTCAATGTTTCAAATTTGTGCTATGTGTACCTGTTGCGCAAATATTTCACGATAGGTACTCATTATTGCAATTATTATTGTATTTGTATTGATGCACGAGATCTAAACGTGTTGCAGTTTACCTACATTGTTTTAAAAACTTACGCGGTTCACGTTCGTTACTTGGGCCTTTGAGTGAAAGATCTATAGGTCTTCTTTAAAGGATTAATAAGAATAAGCGTAAAATAGAATCGAAGGGTTGGATGCTTGAGGGGGGATGTATTCCCCCCCCCCCCCCCCCCCCCCCCCGGGTACGCCACTGAACATCATAATAAAAAACGAATAACGCGAACGGGACTCGAACCCGTCACCCTCTGCTCGAAAGCTCGCCTGTTTTACAACTGTTTAGATGTTAGAGGTACACACCAAGCAGAGGTAGTATAATAGTACACTACATCTGATGATACAAGCACGCACCTTGATAGACTTGTTTTTAGGATCCATTAGGGTATTATTTTTCGATCTGACACTTGATCGAAAAAGAACCATGTTCAACTGTACAAATCGGTATCATATGAGGCCCAATTCATTTAGTTTACGAATTCAACCATTTCACATTATTAGTTTTTATTTCCATTTTAATACCAGATTTCAAAGTGAACCAATAAACAAAAATAGCGTAAAGTATTCGTGGATAACTGGTCTTTAAAACACGCGCGAGTTTATAAGCACGACGGCGCAGCCGGAGTGCATGAAATAGAGTTTATCCACTTATACTTTAATATACTATTTTATGAAACATACATATGTATATGTTTCGGGTATAAAATTTAAAATACCCATCTTCTATAAAGAGATGTGTGAAATCATTGACTTTATGCATATAAAGTCAATGGTGATATACAGGTCCTCCCTATTTTATAGTGTTCAACTTTAAATTCCTTGTTTATAAAAGTCGGCATAGCTCAGTGCTAGGTTGGCTGATTTCTAAGCAGCCAGAAGCAACCATGGTTCGAGTCCTGCTTGAAGAAAGAGGTTTTTCAGCATCGCCGATCTTCTCCGAGACTACACGACGCGATTTGGGGCCCTGGGAAAGAAGCCACCGGAGCACATACGTCACTGCGAACGAGCCCCTCGGAGCATTGGGGGTTCTCGGAGACAGAGTACTACAAACTTCACAATTGTCAACACATTCACGCGTGTCACAAGATGATGGCTACAGGGAAGAAGACGATGCTTGTCACGTGGTATAACATCAGAGGGGAATCGTGGGGGTGGCCCAGGTCACCCTCTTTTTACTACACGATATTTCAATTTGCAATTTCACGTGATGGCAATATTTGTAACCTTTATCAACCACCAACTGCTATCATTTTATCAATGTTGCTCTACAGTATTGGCGCAATTTGGTTTGCTGTGATTGTGCCAATGTTGATAAATGTTATTTGACCACTATTGTTCTTAAACATTGGCCCAATTCTGTGTGTTGAGATTGAGAGTAAAAGTTATGTAGCCAATATTGAAATACAATATTTCTCCATTATTGCAAAATGTTAACATCGTTAACTTGGGCCAATATTTATCCAAGATTGATAACATATTGCGCCAATATTTGACCAATGTTGATGTTCCACCTGGGAAGGAATGAGAAAAAATCCAACATGGTTTTCCAATTAAGCAATAATGAATTATTGTTTAAAAGAAAAATGATAAGGGTTTTAATGGCATTTATCTACTTACGTCTGTGTGCACCCATGTCAATTGTTGCAAGTGGTTTATGTCTTTTTGAGGTATTGAATCCCACACTCCTTGCAGTTCATTACGACGAGCATCAAGTTCCTTAATTTTCCCATGTCTCACACATGCTCGATTAGTGATATACCCCGACGTTTAGCTAAGGCAAAATATTAGCATGGGATTCTTGAAAATGTTAAAGGAGGCTTTCTCAACGTGTCTTGCTGAAAAGGTGAATTTTTCAGCTGCTGTGAGAAGGGAGAAACAATCGTTTTATGGTCCACTTACAGCATCACTGTAAACAATTTAACAACTCAAGACACCCAAGCATAACACAAATCTAGGTGGGACTTGATGTCATGCGAGAGAACCCCTCAGGGGACCATCTCGCAGTCTATCAAGGAAGAACCTGTGACTACTTGTAGGTATACTTTCTGGACATTAAACAAACACATGCACCGCATGGGCTTGGTAGAATCACCATCGTGTAGACTTGTAGGGGACGTTACATAGACACTCCCATCGTAATCCAGATAATGCTTCGAACATAACCTCTTTCATTGTATGGAAATTGGTACCAAAAATGTTGTGTTAGATAATTTATGTTATTTTCTTCTTCTACATTCACATTACATGTGTAATATAACAAGCATTTTGTTATTAGCTTGTGATTGTTAAATGGTTATAGTTCCCATTAGACATTTTTGAAAGGTTCAAAAATCCATGTGGTTCTGTATTTTTTCGGAAATTTAATATTCACGCCGTTTAATTTTCGATGGGCTATCCTGTATCTTACATGCAACTTCTTTTATTCAATTTTGATCGATAACCCACCCTTCCATTATAAATGCAAACGAGAAAGTGTTAACGTCTTCAACCTCACAATTCGTAAAATTAGATTTGTCTGCCGATGTGCTTTTAACAATTTGATTATAATACTATCGATGTCGTCGCGAATGTTGGGTTGACTGCGTGAACGTAAGAGATTAAACTACATTGAAAGAATACATATTAATTAGATTGATGGCAGGTTGATGACGGCACATTATCTAGCAATCTGAAAGCGCTTTTTGATTTTTTTGTTACCATCAAAATGAAAAGGGCGCAATCAGTTATCGGGGGTTGTTGACTGGGGAGACTTCTATCTACAATCAGAGTAGCACTGGGATAGCATCGGCGTTCTGTTTTAGTTGAGGTGGATCCCCGATATTTCGCAACAAGAATGCACGACGATGTTCCCATTAGAATTTTGAGGGGTTGGAATGTAGTATTCGAATTGCGCATTAATTCCTAATCTATTGGATTTATCGGAATGATCAGGTGCTCTTGTTTTAAAGCCCTTTACATATATCCATAAAACGTGAAAATAGAGTGAGAGCTGGCTGCAAAAAAGCTGGCCTATCGAGTAACAGCATGAAATGATTTTTAAAAGCTAGTACTTATACAGACCATCCATTAAATATTTGGCTGCCTGTGCGGAACTTGTGCAGAAATTCGCCATGCCCTCTCTCCTGAATATTTTTTAGCACGTTACTCTACCTATCGAGTTTCAGCATGAAATTACTCTTAAAACATACCTTTTATACAGTTAAAAAAGAAAAAAATTGTCTGCCTTGTTAAATATTGTGCTATACCTAGGCAGAAAACTTTTTTAAATTTTTTTTGGCACGCTTCTGTACCTATCGAGTAACAGCTTCAAACTATAACCAAATTATAGTTTGAACATAACTCTATAAGAAAAATCATGGCTGCCTCGTTAAATCCTGTGCTAATACCTAGGCAGAAAACATTCTCTTTCTCAAAGTCTTATGACACCACTAATACAACTATTATAGAAGTACTTAGGAATAAACAAGGAATCGTCCAATGAACAATTATAATGAATTCGATAAAATAATTTTATAATATAAAATATTTAGTAATAGTATACAGGGTGTTTTTTGGAGCTTTAGTTAGACATTTCTGGGAAAGTTTTATAGATAGGTTTTTGAAAATTTGAGCTTAGGGGTTACTCTGAAAACCGAATCGATGTAAAATATTTTCACAATGGTAGCGCTTCCGGAAATGCCGGAAGTAGCGGGAAACTTGTTTTTTTTAAATGGGAACTATTGCATTTTTGGATTTTACGTGACATTTCAGTTCTTTTAATACCCACATCTACAAGTTATGGTTTTTAAGTTATTTTCACTTATTTAAAAAAAAATGGCGGTGCAGACGGTAATTTAGGAATTGATTACGTACTTGAAAACTGTTGCAGATGGCAACCGAGTATTCTCCAAAATACAATAAACCTCGAGCACTCTTGAAATACATCTCGATTCAAAGCATTGCATTTTAATCGCACCAGCAAAGCGAATTATGGCGATTAAACCTTTACTAGTCTGACCAAACGAGGTTCTCAAAGAATCTTCCTGGTTCCTCTACATTAGATATTCGCAAAACTCAATTCGTCTTGAGAGGCCAACTGGTTGCATCAAATGCCCATTATGATGAGAAATTGAGCGATAATGGCAGTTTTTTAGGGTTTTTTAGATACAACTTATATTTACGCCCAAAGCAATTACCTAGTGAAGCACGCCTTGAAATATCCAAGTACATTAATAATTTAAGCTTCATCTTCAACATACTTAATCTAGGTAATTGTTTTGGTGGTACAAAGCTTCCAATATTCGAACAATTTCATTTGGTCGGTTTCAATTGTTGGTACGTTCACTAGGACGCGGTCTTTCTGGATATCGTTCAATGAACGTATGACAAGCATGTGACGCGATTCTGTCCATTTCACCATAAATAACAATTAGATTCCAAAAATTTTAATATGTAAAACCATTGCGCGCCATTTTTTTCCATTATTGAAAAACTTATGTTAACTTATAACTGGTGAAGGTTTAGTCTCGTTTGATTTGTTCAAAATTCGATTGCCATGGTCCATGTCACGGTCGACTACTAAAAAAATCCAAAAAACTGGTATCAATGCGATGAAATGGGAATAAGTTAGAAACTATTAAAGATAGGGATAGGAACATGTAATACCAAAACATGCCCATTTTGATTCTCTATCAAATACAATAGTAACAAAATGCTCATTTCATTTAAAAAATTTGAGTTTTTAGTCTTTGAACTTCCCTAAATTTGGAGCCCCATAGTTGCGAGCTCATACGCAACTTAACTTTCTTTAAGTGCACCAAAAGAAAGCCTTATTCCTCCTCTATGCGCTGGAGAAAACTTGGTTCCCATAGCTACAACGGTTTTCAAGTAATGAATTCCTAAATTACCGTCTGCATCCGCCATTTTTTTTAAATAGGTGAAAATAACTGAAAAACCATAACTTGTAGATATTGACATGTGGGTATTAAAAGAACTAAAATTTCACGTAGAATCCAAAAATGCAATAGTTCCCATTTAAAAAAACCAAGTTTCCAGCTACTTCCGGCATTTCCGGAAGCGCTACCATTTTGAAAATATTTTACATCGATTCGGTTTTCAGAATAACCCCTAAGTTCAAATTTTCAAAAAACCTATCTATAAAACTTTCCCAGAAATGTCTAACTAAAGCTCCCAAAAAACTCCCTGTATACTATTACTAAATATTTTATATTATAAAATTGTTTTGTCGAAATCATTATAATTGTTCATTGGACGATTCTTTGTTTATCCCTAAGTACTTCTATGATAGTTGTATTAGTGGTATCATAACACTTTGAGAAAGAGAATGTTTTCTGCCTAGGTATTAGCACAGGATTTAACGAGGCAGCCATGATTTTTCTTATAGAGTTATGTTCAAACTATAATTTGGTTATAGTTTGAAGCTGTTACTCGATAGGTACAGAAACGTGCTAAAAAAAAATTAAAAAAAGTTTTCTGCCTAGGTATAGCACAATATTTAACAAGGCAGACAATTTTTTTCTTTTTTAACTGTATAAAAGCTATGTTTTAAGAGTAATTTCATGCTGTTACTCGATAGGTACAGTAACGTGCTAAAAAATATTCAGGAGAGAGGGCCTGGCGAATTTCTGCACAAGTTCCTCCCAGGCAGCCAAAGATTTAATGGATGGTCTGTAGCTTTTAAAAATCATTTCATGCTGTTACTCGATAGGCCAGCTTTTTTGCAGTCAGCTCTTGGACTAAAATGGCAACATCTTCAATTTCACATTCGTAAAATTAGAAAATACCACTTGTAGGATTTATCCGCTTTTAACAATTTCAATACGATCGATACCGCGAATCTTGTTTGATGACCAAAAGGGTACGCATGTGAGATGAGATGAAAATGGCGGCAATAGATAAAGGCACAAATTAGACATTAACTGTGTAGCAATTGGGAAGGGCTTTGCGATTTTTTCAATTACTACCTACCCATTCTAAAATCGGAATAGCATCATAGTTGTGTTTTTTAGTTAAGGGGAGGGGTTACAGATAATATTTAGGTAATACTTTGCAACATGAATACTGTTCGCATTTTATGCCTTTATCTCATTTTGTGGACTGGACCCAATAAGAAATAGAGTCTTTTTCCATAAGAATTGTTTGAGTTTCCAAGTGGAAGAAAACGTCTTTTCCACGTTAAAGAAGTAGGTATATAGCTTCGACAGGGACGAATGTGCAAACTCGCGAAATAATCCAACGCCATTTTTTCATTTGTGATTAATTATTCATTGATTTTGAAGGTTTTCATAGTCACATGGGGCACCGTCAATACAAAAATGTTCCTTTTTGACCGTGCTGATGGCACAATTCTTTTCATCACTAATAATATTGTGAATAATAGATGAAGCTAGTAAGCATCAATCAATTTTGAAAGTGGTATAATACGTTTTAGGATAACCCTGTGTGATGAGGATGACATCGCCGATATGTTTTAATAGAAGGGGTGGGTTGAAAAAGTGAACTTTGTCACATGAAAGCATTCTGTGCGATGTTCGTTCCTTTTACCGTACCTCCGCGATGGAATAATCTAACTATCTAACTCTTTTTTTTTTCAAACGTCAATAATTTAATTCGGTAAACACACGTAAAACGTAAAAGCAAAAGCAGCAGAAGTTTTTGTTTTGTAATTAGATATAATGAGAACTGCCATGTAAATAACACACAAATCTGACAAAACAAACAATAACATTTCGTCCTGATTTGATCCTGATACCATAGTAACCTGTCCTGAGGTATTCCACGTCTAAATTAATTCCATCGGTTTCACAACGTTACGTATGTATTTGAATGTTATTTTAGACGTTGTTGGCACTCTTGGCAGAAGAATTTTTACTCATTCAACAAGAAAATGTAACAATAGATGTGTAGGCTGACTAATACATCTGTGCTTTAACCCTCAGAATTGATTACATTTTTTGCAAACATGTGTTTGTATGTCTATATCAAAGTAAAAAGCATGCTGTGCGCTATTATCAAAGGGTTGTACTGTCTGTAACTAATTACTATATACCTACTCTGCTGAAAATTGAATTGTCGATTTTATTGCTTTCATGCGGTTTTAAAGAGTAATAATGAAATGTGGCCGCATTTTTATTTTCTTGTCTCCAGTTACAATAATAACATTATCGTTTAGCATTTAATCAAACCTGTAAATATTTGATATTAGTCAAGGTTTTGATTTTCTCACAGGAATGTCTTATCGCTATCAAATGTTCAAGAAAAGTAAATCGAGTTAACCGAGCAGATAATAAAAATAAAGCGTCAGCTTTTAAATGAATAAAATAATATAAACTTCATTCATTGAAATGTCTGTGTTGATATAGCGAAATTATATCAGTCGTGTCAGGTTTCGTTTTTCCGGTTGATTTATATAGTAAAAATTAAAATTTGTTTGTTGCGCATCATTTTATTAGTAATAATGTGACTTGAGTAGAGTGGGGAAGAAAGTTTGTACTTGGAAAGTGTTTAATTTAATTCCACCATCCATATTCCTTATTGCTACGAATATGTTCATGTCGATTCACTTCCTTACTTACAAGAAAATGGACGCGCTAGACATTTCGAAAATTTAACAATAATTAATACAGTTTTGCACCGAACTCTACTCCCAAGAAGTTATCCTAACATGTAAATACACAGACTTTTTAATAATTTCAAGAATGAATCCGTACGGTTACGGAAATGGGCCACCTCGACCACCTCGCCCACTATTTGGGCAAAATTGGGTAAGTTGTTATACAATAAATTGTATTTGTTTGTGAAACTATGCATGTTAAAAAAAGTACGTTAGTATCATACGAATAACCGGTTCAATAGAAGATCCCATAAAAATTGCACATGTTGAGAAGTTTGAACAAGTGTGACTTGGGTCAGTCAAATGTTTATCCTAAAAAATAGTTGCTGTTTTCATTTCTTAGGGGAAGAAAACGCCTTTTATATGTGAAAGAAATGCTTGTACAATAATTTTTCCAAACGCAAGGGAGTTTTAGCAAATTTCATCGTAGCTAGGCAGCGGTGGCGGGTGTCCATATTCAAAGAGACCATAGTAATCTATGGTGCTTTTGAAGTTTTTCTGTAATCTTGTTCTTCTGTAATATTGCACAATCAATGCATTGTTCTAAAAAGCTGAGCTTGTGGTTTAGTGTGTTTTTGCAGTGATGGTTTTTTAGTGAGGGCTTGCGTTTACCCAACATTTTACGCAGAAGTTTGGGACTATTTTGACTCCTCCAATAGAGAGCCGTCCATAAACTACGTATCGCAAACGTGGACTATTTTAACACGTCACTAAATATTACGTAACGCACACTCCCCCCCCCCCCCCCCTCCAATTTTCAGCTAATTTCAATGCATAATAAGTGTTTTCAACAAATAAGTACATACTTCACATTCATACTTTTGGTCTATAGTTTTATCTGTATGAAGATAGTATATAAATAAATAAACAATGATGAATATATTAACAATACATATTTACATTATTATTAGTAACAGAAATGTTTATAAAGATTGTTTACATTTTTATACGAAATCCAGTTAAATGCAACTTAAAAGATTTTTTAAAACTATATTTTATCGTTACGTAACGCTCACATTAATCCCTCTCCCTATCCCCTCGTAACGTACTCAGGCCCCCTCCCCTGGTAATTTATGATGACCTCTAATCTATTATTTTTCTGGGCGTAAGAGTACTCTCCTACTCGGATTGTCCCATCAGTCTACCTTTATTTCATACGCGCTGGTCGGAGGAAGAGGGTATCATTCCTTCCCTTCCACAATAAGATAGCCTGTTACTTTTCCACGCACATGTAGCGCTCAGTTTGTGCTTTATTACTCTTATACCACAATATCTATTACACAACAAACAATCTTTGTGACTTTGTCTAATACACTGTAGAACAACCATTCCTTCCACTCCATAAATAAGATGACATTAACATTATCCTTCCACGTATGGCATGGCTTTATTGTGTTCTACCATTATTTCAAATTGTACAATGAGTCAACCTTTATCTAGTACACGGGAGGAGGGGGGGTTCCATAAATTCATAAACTCCAGCGGAAATGTTTCCCAAATAGGATATTCAGATTCAGAGGCGGAATTTTTCTGTCATGAAAACATACCATACATTGAAGCAACAGTAACATATAATCTGAGAACGGATTTTTATGTGCGAGAAAACGTGAAAATATTTCATTTTCTATGTGGTAATAGTACCTAGTTTACGTAACAAGTCCCGAAAGTGACCTTTTACTGGACAAGTAGGTAAATTACAGGACGAGCCGCAGGCGAGTCCTGCAAGCCTGCGAGTCCAGTAAAAGCACTTTTGGGACGTATTACGTACAATATTTTTTTTAAAATCGGCCAGAAACGGGCAGAACAATTGACCATTCTAGGCCGGAAAGTAAAAATGAGTCCGGTAAAGTAAAAATGAGTCCGGTAAAACTTTTACCGGACTATCACAATAACTTTCCGGCTCGGTCCGACAAAATGACATTTTCTGCCCTAAAAATAATCCGGAAAGTACTACTTTCTGGCCGATTTTAAAAAAAATATTTATAAAAAATGGAAAATATGTAAAAAATGTCTAGAATTCGTCAGTTAAGTTATTTCCAGTCTGTATGAATCGAACGAAAACCTATGTAGGTGTTCTTACGAGAAAATTCAATGTCCGCTAATTTCGAATGTTACTCCAACATTGTAAAATAAATATTTTGGTTTTGCAAGTCCATAAAAAACACAAACGTTCTCGACATTTCGAAAAGCTACTATATCTGACGATTTACTGTTTTTCAGTATCAGCAGCACAATGAATGAATGTGACTCGTTTTTTCTTAATTGTTTCAGAAGCTCGTTGGGCGAAACTTTGACTTTTCAGCTTTAGCACTGTCCAACCGCGGAAGTCCCGCTGCATCATAGCCTTGTTCTTTGTATTTCTTTATATCAACTTCGTTCTTCAGAATCGATTCAGACATGAGAGACTTGAAATAGACCTTCAGCAGATTGATCCTTTACTTCTGTAAATCTTCACAGATGTCTATTCTGATCGGTTTATTTTTATTTTCATCATCATTATTACACAACCTTCACATACCGATACACTTCAGTCAACCATCAATCTGGTTGTTTTTTGCCATGTCCTGAGTCGTGTCTAATATAATGGAGATGTATAGAGTATTCCTTCTTCCATCTTTATTTTTGAGAAGTGTGCAGTTCCATAATTATTTAATGCTAATGTTCGGATGTCGTGACAATGTACGAAAACATTGAACTCGACACAGCATTTAAATCTGGAATAGAATTTAATGTATTGCACACTCATCCGTAATTACTAAGAAAATCTCTGTTCGAAATTTATTGCTGCAGTTTGCGCAAGCAAACTTACTGATTTTCGTCAAAGGGTAGTTTTCGCTTACTTCATTTCTTTCATAATCGGCATCAGTCGACACTTTTGCTTTTTCTTCAAAATCATTGAAATTATCTTTTATTACTTATGAAAATAATCAATTGAACAAGTGTATAATTCAACATTTGCCGCCTTTGGCTATAGCCTTTCTAGCCTTTATGGTAAATCCGACTCTACTTGGGGATAATCATACAATTGGTGGAACAATATATCAACCGCAAAAACAGGTGAAACAAATAGTGAACCGTTCGCAAAGGGCACTAGGGCCAAAGCATACACTAATTTAACCCTCGTTCAGTTCCCCCCTCACCACCACCACCACCACCACCACGCGAGAATTAAAAAAATGATAACTCTGAATTATAAGCTAAATCCGCAAGAATAAAATTTTGAGCACGATCCCCTTACCAGGAATTTTAATTTGAAAGTGAGGGGCAGGGTGAATGTTCACTCAGCCCCCCTCCCCTCTAAAGAGAGCAACGGAGGATCGCGCATAGGCGCATAATTAGAAGCTCTTTAGGAACTCTTAAACTAATGTAGTTTCGATTTTCGAACTCTACCCCTTACCTTAAACAACCCCAAAACTAGTTTCGCCGAAGAGGTAACTCATACACAATACCATTAAATCTATAATATCTTTAAAGCATGTAGTTCCAGCATTAATAGGATACAAAAATAATATGTAACACTTCATTTCCAAGTTGCAACCTCTTAGCAAGAAATCCGCCCCTTATGCCAAACACGCAAGAGATCTGTGTTAAACAATTGAGAAACGAAACATTTTATGACGGTATATTACCCTCCTATTTAGGAGCTTTCGAAATATGTATAAAGTGATTTTCGAGTTGCAACCCCTTGAGCAGTGAAACACCCCTTGTGCCAAACACCCAAGAGGGAACTATGTTAAAGAATCGAGAAACGGATCATTTTATGACGGTGAATCATCTTTCGATTTAGGAGCTTACTAAATATGTATAAACCGATGTTCGAGTTGCAGCCCCTTAGCAGGAAAACCACCCGTTCTGCCAAACACGCAAGAGGGAACTATGTTAAATAATCGAAAAACGAATCAAGCTCATAAATAGCTTCTAATTCAGAGGTATAATTTGTTTAATTCTCGCATGGTGGGAGGGGGCGGCTGAACGGGAGTACTAATTAATACAAATGTGTAGTAAATTCATAATTTTGCTTAAACGTCCCTTCACCGTAACTGTCAATATTTCGCGGGGTATAAAAATCTAAAAATCGATGAATCGATCTGTAAATTTGTCAAAATGATTTTTCTGTAACGATAGGTTAGTAGGTAGGTATAAGCACTCAAGCAGCAAGTCAACAGGAATGAAAAATCGTCCGTTTCGTAAATGCGGCAAAATCGGTAAAAGCATAAAAGTTAATGGAGGAGGTCACCGATGATGACATAAATATTAATATGAATCCCTTGTTTGGGAAAAATATCACGTTCATCGCTGCAAGGCTGCACCAGATTATCGGGTGTCAGTCATGGGGCGAGCAATAACTAATAATATATTTTGGGCTCCGCTGCAGTTCACCCTCTGATTTACCGCACCAGAGGTGAATGGGTTTCACCCCTAGCAAAGATTAACTTGTTTACTTCTAAGAAAAATATGTCCATTACAAACAACCTGTTTATCCATCCCTAAATTTGTTCAATTTTCAATCCAGAATGGAATCAATTGTACAGAAAAATGTAGATCGTCATACACTAATTGATGTCTCAACATTATTTAAAAAATTCATTTAATGTGTTACAGAAAAAGTACATTATAGTATTTTTGAAATTATGCAGGGGAAGTTTCCAAGAAGTCTATTGCCAATTTTAATTTTGCTAATCGAAGTTAGCACCGCTCTACTCGAGGCTCTACTTGGTATTCGAAGTTAATTAATAAATATTAGCAAGTTACGAGTTACGGCCACAACTGAATCAAAAAAACTGAGCGAATTTTAGGATTGAGTTGAAATCGTGAGGTGATAATGGCTATCTTTCAACACTTCATTTGAGGGCTTTAAAAAGTCTCTTCAAGAGCACTTGATGACGACTGAGCCTCATCCAGTCGAGAAAAGGTGACATTATACTGGCGTCGGTCACGGCATAACACATTTGAAATAATTTACGAATGTAAAAGCAACCCCGTAGGTAGGAAACTTATGAAGTAGTGGTAAACTTATCATCAGAGAGGATAATGAACATGTGTTTTTTTTTAAATAAACTAATTGAAACATAAAAATAACTATTTACATTTGCAATCGTCGATTTTTTACATTTAACAGTGTTGTTACGTTAGATTGTTTAGATTACCGTCGAAGGACTATTGATTTGTTTCAGCGTTTTTTAGTTGAATAATAACACAATTTCTTCTACTACTATAATTATATTGACATTTTTTTTCGTGCTGAGTGAATTTTTTATATAGAGTAACAAAACTAACAAGTTATTTATTAACATTCCTATGGTAACAACAGTCGTAAAAACTTAACAAAGCCTATTTTGTTGGTAAGCTGATATACCTACATTTTTAAATGCTACTCTCTGTTCATGAAACATGTTACACTTTTCAATGTTTCTTCTTTTGTTGGTTAGTTGACAACACCATTATATTATATTGTTGTACATATTTCTTGATGAGTTCCCGGTTGGTCTCCATAACAACAATATCCGACTACTTTTGTTGCTGTGCTGAACTTCTTCGATGATTTCGCAAACGCTAGTAGGTATTAAGTTCTTGATAATAATGTTCTTGCTCTCGCGTAAACTTGTAACAATGATTCGATTAATTTAGCAGAACTATTAACTTATAGCTTCCGTTACGCCGTCACCACCATAATCTTTACTACCGACAACCAACCCCCAGAACACTGCCGATTCGATTTCCTCCATATCACTATTCTAGAAGACGACTTAATGCTTTTCCCTCATAATTTTTGGCAAAACAAAATCAAATAATTGTTTAGGTAATTTTTTTTCACGTTCAGTCGCGACCGTCGTGACCAGTGTTTAAATGAACATCATTATACCTAAATCACTTGCAATGTAGGTACTTGATATGATTCAACAGAGTTATTAATTGATTCATTAAGTTCACTTGTGCATTCATCATCTTCTTATTGCACTTTAATAGACATTGGTGCCAGTGATTAAATAGTATTTATATGAAACCACATTTACCACGCCGCGCTGCTTTATTGCGGTTAGTGAATGTAATGCATAACAAGTGAATCAAGATCGTTTAAGCTGGATAGAGTAATGTCTAACTTCCAAAATTAGTTTAACGCTCATGAATATAATGAGATCAACCCTTTTTGCATTGATATTCTAATGAAAATAAAGTTCTTCCAGTGTTGTCGATGCAAAGTGCAACTGAATGATTTCGTGTTACTAAATTTGTGTTTACCCATCGAATTAAAATCGTTGGCATTAAAATCGCATTTTTTCAAAATGAGCCTAAATGCAGCCCAATATTGTACAATTTCAAAATTTTGTTTTAGGGAAACTATTTTGCAAAAAAATCGAAATGAAACTGATGTTTTACGCATTTTTTCCTATACCATTTATATGAAAAGAGCTTTTCCCATGCAGTGCTGCTGTATCGCCATAAAAAGTTGGAATCAAGTTGTTTTTTCTTCTTCCATTTGGAGTTATGGACTTGCGGGAGTGATATTGTCATATCGGTGGTGTTTATGGGATGGTGTTGGTAGCACGCGGATATATTATATTTTAAATTAAGGTTAACGATGTTAGTCTTTAAATCATAATTCAATTATTTGTATATATGCGGTAGCCTACAATCAGTAATATAATTGGGGCAACGACGTCTCACGGCTTTCTTTTCCTGCTCTTCCTGCTATCGTTTCCTTTTTGATACCATCTTCCTGCCACCGTTTCCTCTCCTAATGAGATACTATTTCCTGCTTGATATTTTCTTGCCACCTTTTCAATATGATATTGTTTCATGATATCTTCCCTCCTACCATACTCACAGCGGGGGCCCCACGCACACATACCGGTAGAATTCGCCTCGTGAAATATATTAAAAACGAGGGAAACCGAGTATAATATACAAGGGGCTCACCACCTCCATGAATTATATTTGCTGTAATAACGAAAAACCATCTTCCATGTATTTCTTATCGGCCGGCGATAATAATTGACGTTGACACGGCGTTTCGTCGGCCGGTTGTTGAAAAGTAACGTAAATTGCCTATAACGTCAAGACTAAGGCAGAACGCATGCGATGCTTGTGGAAGGTCGCAATGGATCGATCATTGACGTATGCGATGAAGAGCTGTAGTGTGACCGAACCATATCTACCTAGAGTGTATTTGTTCTTGTACTGTGTGTATGAAATTTGAACAGTCTGTCGTGACTAGATGCTGACTTGAAACCAAAGTGATTAAAGATTCAATCAAGTAGGTCGTCGCTATGGTCGCTGTTATAGTATTTATGTCATACTACGTTATTATTTCACCATAACAACTGCTGAAACAAGAAACATTAATGACAAAATAACGTCTCTTTACATGACAACCGGATTTTAGATAGCAACAGGCGTTATTTTTTATAACGCCCGCAAATGTAAAATTATGCCTCATCAGTTCATCACTATAGATACGGTCAAGGATGTCAAATGTGAATTCTATACCAGAGGTGGGGAACCTTTTTACCATTAGAGGCCACATTTAAATTAGGGAGTAATTAGAGAGGCCACATAAGCTGATATACTTATGAAAGTGACTTATACATTAATTAAACCAAGAGCTACCGAGCTACCTTTTATGAAGGCCGTACAAGAAACTCACGGAGGCCGCAGGTTCCCCACCTCTGGTTTATACTGATTTTATTGTTATCATCTGTTTTAATCACCTTAATGAACTTCTTGCAAGTATGACATAAAGTTATGAAGGCAGCACGGTCGTTATTTAGTTCATAACGCCCTAGATACCTTAATTACTATTTCTTGTCGGCGCAGCTGATGAAATGCGATCACACGACCGTCCGGGTTCGGTTTTTTTGAAAATGTGTCTTATATGGGCGAAATTGCACTGCAATCTCTGCAACTACTGATCCAATTAGTTCCGAATTTTCTTTCAACCCTTATTTTGAGTATTTCAATAAGGATCGGGTTGTTCGTGTTTATCATGCGTTGTGGATCGTTAAAGAGGAAAACAGTAAACTCTTATGGTAATGTAGAGTAAAAGTAGGTTCCATCAAGATTCTTAGGTTTATTATTATGAGAGGTGGGAGCTGCCAGAATTCTGTTAAGATCGAACCTCGGTTGCGAGTTTTCTTTCATATTGACATTTAGCAAAAATATTAAACCTAAACGAACAAAAAGGCACTAAAAATGGGAAAGAAGCGCACAATACTACTAATAAAGAGTCTACTCACCAGTGTGACAAGCTTGCGCGCTTAGATTTCAACATTGTCCTTGGTTATTCGAAGTGTGCGATATAATACAAGTAGTAGAAATACAGATTTTGGATGCACCTCTACGTATACATTCTCCAAGCCCAACCGTTCCTCCTCCATCAAAATTCCACACAATGCAATGCATATAATGATCGATTCAATTAATTTCGAATTAATTATGGGGTTGAATACCTTTACTAATTCAATCTCATTACCTGCATACAATCATACATCAAATTACATTTTAGGAACATACAAAATTTTTCGAATAATTAGTTAACGAATCAGTATCTCGTTACAATAATGATATCATTAATACACAATTTGGCTACACTAGAAGTAAAAATAACGCGAATTTCATCATAAAATACTTCTGCAACGAGCAAGCGCCTAACGAACATGTTCGTTATTCTTATTATTATTGGCGTGGATACCAACCCTTCGAGCTGAGAAATCAATTTTTGTCGCGTTTAAATTTCTCGTAGAAAATCCCATTACCCAGTCGCATGAATATTTTTTAATAAGGCAAATATGCCGTTTCCAAGGGGAGAACATCTCGATGTTTGAGTAGTTTGTGACGATGTTACTTGAAACACAGCGGAAATCTCTCACCACGATTACCTCCGTAATATATTTGATATTTCTAAGCATTAAGCAATGATTTCAGTATCCACATTGTTTTCGTATCGAAAGCAAGTGTCGTTTCAAGAATTTTTTGGCCGGTCGTTGTACAACATGACAGTGCATGAAATTCACCCCTCTCGTGCACTTAAATGTAGTTGCATAAAAGAATTTGACCACCACTGATGGAGCAGGTAAATTCATTTTCCTTTGTTGCGGTGATTGCCATTATTTTTATGTAGTTCGAATGTAAATTAAGCTCTAATTTCCATTGTTATAGAAACCTGTTGAGACATCTCCCACCACTCAAATCTAAATGTAGGCACTATTTCCCATTTTAAGCTTTTAAAAGCTTTTACCTTTAAAACACAATTTCAGTCGTGGTACAAACTTCGTTATTTGTGTACGTCTAGTCAGTGTTTAAATTTATTACTTATACAATAGGATGTTACGTGAAGGTATGTGCTTATTTCATTCGCATTTGTTTACTCTATACATATCATACGTTTTACAAAAAGAACAAAATTACAGTTAGTGACATTTGGAACTAGACAAGATAAATGTCACGGTAACATTTTTCTTATACAATGCGCAACAGATTGGCTTTAAAAACTGAAGGGTGAACACTTTCAGAGTCAACTTAATGTTTATTTACCCTTGTCGCGACGTTCTCATGCCTTAAAAACAGCTGCCCCAAGTGAAGTAGTGTTGTAGTAAATTTGGTACTTTACAATTTGCGCTTGTGTGAAAATATCCGCCTCCGGACGCAAGTCACTGTTAAGATTTTGAAGTGAAAATTGTTGTTTCATAATAATTTTGGTCTAATTAAAAATTAATTTTGATCAACAATAAACAATTTTGGCACGTAAAAATAAAGCCAGAAAACAAATTATATAGTGACGTTAAGTCAGTCCCAATTCCACTTCAACAATCCAAAATCTAATCATTTTTGATACATAATTTTGACCCACAACATCAAATTTTGGAATGCAAAGATTACGTTAGTAAATGGAATTTTGTAGCTTGTCCTGAAGTCATCATCAGCTCAACATCAATAAACCAAGGTCTAATTAAAAGTCTAATCTACATTTCGTTAACAGTCACCATTATAGTTTATTATTTACGTATCTTTTTATACATAAGTAAACACGGTATCCTTTGGTTCTTTTCGAAAAAAGTCCATCTTGTACCAGCCACCGTTGTAACGTTTACTGTTAGCACTGTAGTGACCGGTTATGTTTTCATTTATTTAGCAGGTCTTGAGGCAATTTGCGTTTTAACCTTTTATGGATGGATTTTATTCCCAGTTCGTAAGTTACCGCGCCGGAACACATATTGGATTTTATTTATATATTTTTTGGTGCACTTTTTAATGTAACTAGCAAGTTTGTATGGTGGGGATCTCGAATTCCTTATGTAATTGTTCATTACTAAAGCTAGGATAGTTAGGCAAAATAAAATTTCAAAAAAGGCAGGCAAAAAGGCACAAAAAATAATCAAAAAAAGCATCCAAAAGGCAAAAAAGGGACAAAAAAGGCACGGAAAAGCAAAAACTGTTGAGAAAAAAGCCACGTCTTATAAGTTAGCGGAAGGAAATGAGCAGAATCAATTCTAATTAATATTTTTATTTGTTGCTCATTTGTTGCTCAAAAGTTGCCAAAGAAAAAAATTTGTTGCTTTGTTATTTTTTTTAAAAAACGATGTTCCGCTAAAGGAAGATTAAGTTAGCGGAACAATATACTATTAGCGGAAGGAAATGAGCAGAATCAATTCTAATTAATATTTTTATTTGTTGCTCAAAGGTTGCCAACTGTCATAATAATATAAGAATTTGTTGCTCTCGGAATATGCAAGTTCCCAATTTGTTGCTTGCAAATTTAATAACAACCGAAAACCCGTCCAGCGTGCAAACTCACAAGAATAAACTATTGGAAAGAAATAAGTTGCTCGCTTCAATTTGATATTAATAGGTTTGCCCAAATTTGTTGCTCTCGAAATATGCAAGTTCCGAATTTGTTGCTTGCAAAAGAAATTTAATAACAACTAAAAACCCGTCCAGCGTGCAAACTGACAAGAATAAACTAGTGGAAAAAAATAAGTTGCGCGCTTCAACTTCATATTAATAGGTTGCCCAAACTTGTTGTTCTCGAAATATGCAAAATCCAAATTTGTTGCTTGCAAAATAAATTTAATAACAACCGAAAACCCGTCCAGCGTGCAAACTCACAAGAATAAACTATTAGAAAAAAATAAGTTGCGCGCTTCAATTTGCTATTAATAGGTTGTCCAAATTTGTTGCTCTCGAAATATGCAAATTCCGAATTTGTTGCTTGCAAAAGAAATTTAATAACAACTAAAAACCCGTCCAGCGTGCAAACTGACAAGAATAAACTAGTGGAAAAAAATAAGTTGCGCGCTTCAACTTCATATTAATAGGTTGCCCAAACTTGTTGTTCTCGAAATATGCAAAATCCAAATTTGTTGCTTGCAAAATAAATTTAATAACAACCGAAAACCCGTCCAGCGTGCAAACTCACAAGAATAAACTATTAGAAAAAAATAAGTTGCGCGCTTCAATTTTATATTAATAGGTTGTCCAAATTTGTTGCTCTCGAAATATGCAAATTCCGAATTTGTTACTTGCAAAATAAATTTAAGAACAACCGAAAACCCGTCCAGCGTGCAAACTCACAAGAATAAACTATTAGAAAAAAATAAGTTGCGCGCTTCAATTTGATATTAATAGGTTGTCCAAATTTGTTGCTCTCGAAATATGCAAATTCCGAATTTGTTACTTGCAAAATAAATTTAAGAACAACCGAAAACCCGTCCAGCGTCAGCTTGTGAGTTTGCACGCTGGGCGGGTTTTCGGTTGTTATTAAATTTATTTTGCAAGCAACAAATTCGGAACTTGCATAATTCGCGGGCAACAAATGAGCAACAAATAAAAATATTAATTAGAATTGATTCTGCTCATTTCCTTCCGCTAATAGTATATTGTTCCGCTAACTTAATCTTCCTTTAGCGGAACATCGTTTTTTAAAAAAAATAACAAAGCAACAAATTTTTTTCTTTGGCAACTTTTGAGCAACAAATGAGCAACAAATAAAAATATTAATTAGTATTGATTCTGCTCATTTCCTTCCGCTAACTTATAAGATGTAAAAAAGCCTTAAAATCAACACATACACGTTAAAGCTATGTATAGAAAAATAAACATTTAAGTATTTGAAAAATGTAATATACAGTTGATAGATGGGAATCCAACTTTATCCACTTAATACTTGCTGTCATTCTTTTTCACTAAAGTTTTCTGGATAATTTAAAAATACGCCGGCACAATGTTTAAGGGACGCACTATCAACAAAGACTGTATGTAGGTGCAGACTGCAGGTAGAAATAATACAATGGGAAATATTGCAAATTAAGAAAAATGACTCATCGGAGTTATTATTATAAGAGGCTTTTAAATATTAAAGAGAAAATTTGTTTTCAGTTGGTACACCAAATTCCTTTCCCTTTCAAACAATATGCTTTCTTAGAAATTTCCCAGAAAAATTTATATAAAATTTAAAAATTAAGAAATACTTATATTACAAAAAACTAAAAAAAAAATTGACAGAAAAGGTATTAAATAGGCAAAAATAACAAAAAATTATGTAAAAAAGGCAAAAAAAACTTGGTCAGCGGATTCCATGTGATGGGTTTGTTATTAATCACTATTTCCTGTGGAGTTGTGTGGGTCGTCGGAGGATGAATATCTTTGTTTGAAGCGCTGTATGTCAATATTTTCGTGTCGTCGGTATACATGGCAATACTGGTGTTATTTATACTCTGGGATGTCGTGTATAAACAGATTGTATAAGACGGGACCCAAGATTGAGCCTTGTGGGATCCACGCTGAAATGGTTTTCATTTTGGACAAGGTATTATTAATCCGAACTTGGAATTTTCTTTTGTGTAATAGTTGCGTTTGATTGACATTATTTTGTGTGATTGCTGTAGAGAACTTTTTCGAGGTAGGTTGCAAAGACTTCGCTTTTGTCCTTTGTCTGTCGTCGGTTTTTAGAGCTGATGGGGTGGGAGGTACTCTTAAGTATTCGTTTGGTAGCCTGCCACATCGAAGGGACACCAGGTTGTAATTCATTTACAATAGTTTTGGTATGAATTGATTCTGTGGGTTTCCAGTACATACAAGTTTTGTTTGTCGGATTAATTGATTGAGTTGTTGCTTTAACTGTGGATCTCTGCTTCTTTGCCAGTACCTTCTCACTCTATTTTTCTCTTGTATTAATTTGAGAACTTCTTTCGGTGATAGTGATTGGTCTTCATCTGACTGCGTGTAAAGTATTGGGCATTGCGTTGTGTTGTCCAGTTTTTGCTTGAAGAATTCCCAGTTCACTCGGCCATTGATGAGCCTTGGGATTTTCTTTAAGTATAAGATGAGGTGGTTTGGCGTATGTAATAATGATCGGTCTATGATCCGAGTCGAGGTCGGTTGTAACTATTTGTGTTATGGGTATGGAATCGTTTTTGTGAAGTATTATGCTCAGAATATCATATCAGGCTGAGGATCAGTGCGGAAGGGGGGGGGGGGGTTGTGCGTTGATTCGTTTGGAGAAGATATTTGAATTGCATTTGCAGTGGCGTAGTGCGTAGTTATAGAGGCGGATTCCATTTTCATGAACGTCCTCCCTTGGTGCTATATATTCTACAACCCCGATTAATTTATATGTGTTCAATATGGCATTTTGAGATTTGATTTTATTGATTGAAGGTCTCCTAAAATCAATGCAATTATTTCATAAATCTGTTTGTTACGGCATAACAGCGATTGCTGAGATTGCTCATAGCCATAAACTTTAAGATTTGTGTAAGAAGAACGACTTAAGGTACTAAGAGCGATGACAAACACATGCGCCCCTTATATTGTTGAAACGTCTTTTGAATATATAGTTAATAGTTTTGTAGCATGTGGACTAGATTTAGGAAATGAAATTGTATACCTACCTTCGAAACTTTACAATTTAAGACATCGACCCATCCATAAAATATCTAATTCATTTGATATTTTGTTCTAAATGAACTGCACCATTTCTCAAGTAGTATTTCAAGGAATACAATCGCCTTGTCATCATAATTCACCCCTAATGGGTTTACATTATGACTACCCTCCATGTGCAGTCCTTTTTTGTATCAAAATGCCTAATGTCACGCATAAGCAATGAAAGAGCTGACCAAACGAAAACCGAGTTCAAATGTAACAAAATAATTGTGTAGACGATTATCTTCGATGTAAGATAAAAAGTGTTTGAAGAACCAGTGATGATGTATTTGGGGTGTACATGGGCGCACTTCCAAACACACAATCAACAACACTGTTCAATAAAATATTTGTTGCACATAAACGTTAAGCTATTATTTTATTTATTTATATATATTTGTGTATTTATTACACAAAATAACATTACCTGTTCCCTCGTTTTCTACCGTGACCAGATCCGGATGAAGGCCTTAATATTAAGGAGTCACCAGTTTGGTGTCCTTTATGGAAAAAAAACCAAAAAATATTAAGATGTAAAAATAATGTTTATTTTTTATAAACGACATTTGTAACAGTTATTATTTATTTCCGCTTTTTTAATATGTCCTCGAAGCTAATTTGGCGCAATATATCAGCTTCGATGTTTAAAATGGATAATGCATCCAATCTCTCTTGCACCATAGTTGTTCGGTACTGATTTTTAATTAACTCAAGTGCGAAAAAGCTCATTCAGCTGAACCATTTGTTACCATTAAAGTTAATAAAATTGTCAATGCAATTTCTACATTTGGAAAAGTACATTAAATACCGCCCTCCATTATAATTCTGTAGAGCTTCAAATGGTTAAAACTTAGTTTTCAACGTTTTAGTTGCACTTAATGTATGATGCATGTATGTGAATTAAATTACCGAAGTTTCGCGAATAAATTAGTGTTTGGGGGTAAGTGAACTAAATTTTTACATTAGTCTGAATCATTTTCAGATTCTATACAAGGGGCTACCCAAAAATAACCTGAGTTATTTTTTAAAAGCTACATATATACATATTTTCAAATTTTTTATAAAACAACGTTATGCCCCCTTTCATGCGTAGAAATAAGAAAAAGTTACACGGACCCAGGTCAGGCGAGTAGAGTGCATGGGCCAACGAAACCATGCCATTTTCAGAAAAAAACTGGCGCTAACAGAGAGGGCTATGTGCGCAGGTGATTTGACTTGACGACATTTTTTTGGACGAGGTGACAATGACCTCTTCCATTGGCCTTGACTGTTACTTTGTTTGTGGGTCGTAACCATAGTACCATGACTCGTCACCTTTGACAGAAAATCTGGATCAGTTTCAAACCGTTGTTTCAAAGTACATGTTTCAACTCGGCATTCTTTTTGATTGTCGGTCAAAACCCGAGGAACAAACTTGGCAGCAACCTTTTTCATTTCAAAATCTTGGGTTAAAATTCGCTGAAGCGAGCTGTAAGATATCCCACTCATCTGTGACAGTTGATCAATCGTCAGCATGGACGTCCAGAACGAGGTTTGTCATAAATCGTCATTTTTAAACCGAGCAAACCACTTCGTACACGTAAGTTTTTCCCATAGCGTCATGTTTGTAAGCTGTTTTCAACATTAAAACAGTTTCAGCAGCCGAGTAGAAAACAAAATTTCACAACTGCGCACGTTGTTCACTTAAACTTGCCATCATAAAAAACGAAACAAGAACAAAACAGCGCTAGCAAAAAGAACAAACCAGATCGACAACACAGGCGGCACTGAACTGGCAATGAGTTGCACAAGCTCTGGCCACGGCAATGCTATTCCGGTTAATATTGAGCGCCCCCTCGTAGACGATTTAGTTATACTTTGCGGTGAAGCTGATTTGATAGAGACGCATATAAAAATCAGCGCAAACTTCCAAATTTGGGTTTTCATGTTGTAGTGTGTAGCGTACCCAGGTGCATGTCAAAAAAACGACTGCGCAACTCGAAATCCACAAGAAACTTTCCCGCCAACTAACTGAAACCCCAAGGTAAATGAAGAAATGCATTTTAATAATTAATAGCCCGAATGTTTTTAAAAGGTCAAAAAATATTCACTCTATGCACATGTGCAAATATCCGGATATTTTCATGGTGCATCGAATATTCGGTGATATTCGTTTGTTGCTAGGCGATTTCTGTAATATGCATTAATATGATTGGCCGAAATTTTCTGAGGGAAATAGTCAAACATCCCTCTTGCATGCCATCCGTGAATATTTTTACTCGTAAAAATATTAGCTTATTTGGCATGCACTCGAGATATAACTACTGATTATATTACTCAATATGTAATAAGCCAATGATATTTAGGAATTTTAAAAAAGCTAGCCCATTTGGTGTTTTTCGAATATAATATTTTGCGGTTCATCTCAATGATAGAATAGATTTTATTAGATAGCTGGCGTAAGTAATAAAAAATGAGTTTTTTCAAACGTCCTATCTTCTAAATACTTTCCCTCTTTCTATTCTCAATTGATGTTGCCTTAGGAAATATGTATTGGTATTTCCATAGCAACGTCAATTTCGAAATCGGGAAGTATATTCGAATATACAGAAGTGCTCTTATGATATTAGCGAGGATATTAGGGAATATAAAAAGATGTTATAAATAGAAATGCTACGTTTGTTGGAAAATTCCAGCCTAACTAAACTACCTAGAAAAATAAAACAGAGACGTACGAATATTAGGTAAAAATTGACGTTATCTAATTAACAATAAAAATACCAAAATAGGTAGATACCTATCTGCGCAGATGACGAAGACGCACATCACTTTACATTACACCAATTTACCTTAACACCTTCGACGTTCTGTCTTCTGGGACCTCTCTCCTCAGTACTATAATTCGCATCATTTTTCATATGATCAAATTCCATTACCCATACATTTAATGTCATAATAAATGTTCAGTGGCGTAACCATCATGTGAAAACAATATACAAATCATACCATCTTACGGCGGGAAACATTTACATCCGAGCTGCCAGAGGCGTTACATCACAAGTGCTTTACTTACTCAATAAATAGTGTAAAAATTTGGCATCAAAACTTGCATTTTATTTGGAATACTATTTCCTTCTCTCCTGGTGTCAACTTTTTGTTATTCGCCTTCAGCTATTACAATTTTTAAAAAATATTAAAAAATGGCTGGTATTACCATTAAATGTGCTTCCCATTTAGTTTCTTAGGGAGATTGTCAAACACTTTCGTTCTTAAGACAATCTAAGAATTTTCCAGCGACCAGTTGATGTCAAAAAGAAAGTGTAGAGCAACGAGAGAAAAAATTAACTGCTTCTTGGCAAGAGACAACAGCACTTTTGCCTATGAAATTCAAGGATTGAGCTGCGTTGCCCATCTTTCAAGTACCTAAGTACGGTATGACTGGCTAAAAGTGGATCAAATTTACTTATTTTATTAAGTTCTAGTAAGTAATATCCAAAAAATTACGGTCCGAATTGTTCATCCTATCCTCGAAAAGCCAAGCCACGTGTAGATTGTAGCTATTACAAGAACCTTTGAGAACATAATTCCTATACAGTCTGTTTCAGAGTAAGCGCATTATTTTTTTTAGCTACACTATGAGTACTACTTTCAAAATATTTGGCAGTAATATGTTTCAGGACATTCTGTATACACGATGGTGATATCAGATTTTTAATTGAACGAATTATTTCAAAATGGCGACTTTCAATTTTTTTTTAAACGGAATGCCATAATTTTTTTTAATTATTGGGATCCGAATAACATTATTTTTACTATAGTATTTCGTTTTTTTTTAAATTCATTTCTTTCCCTATCCCTATCAAAAAGCAAACTAACATTTTAATCTAGTATAACATGAATGTTTACACTCGATGTTATTTTGGTCCAAATATCAAGTAACTGTTGACACAAAACAAACAATTAAACTTTATTTTGCAATAAACATCTACTTTTTGAAACTCAACATTAAAAATTTACATCAAATAAAAGTTAGGTAGATATTTACAAAAAATGCTCGAAATGTTTTCCTTCTTTTTCAATATATAAATTGAAACTTCGTCCAATGGAGCCAATAGATCGAAGGATCAACCGCTACTTGATATTTGGACAAAAATAACATCGAGTGTAAACATTCATGTTATACTAGATTAAAATGTTAGTTTGCTTTTTGATAGGGAAAGACATGAATATTTAAGAAAAACGAAATATGTATTATCGTAAAAAGAATGTTTTTAGGATCCCAATAATTAAAAAAATTATCATTCCATTTAAAAAAAAGTTGAAAGTCGCCATTTTGAAATAAGTCGTTCAATTAAAAATCTGATAACACTATCGTGTAGAGAATGTCCTGAAACATATTACTGCCAAATATTTTGAAAGTAGTACCTATAGTGTGGCTAAAAAAAATAAGGCCTTACTCTGAAACAGGCTATATAATGCAACTATTAGTGAGTTCTTAATTATCAAATATAATCATTTCTGTTTACACGAGATATATTGTTTGGCAATTGCCTAAAACAATATACACAGACACACATATCTCGTATAAATAGAAAATGATTTGATAATCAAGAAGGCACGAGTTGCATTCGGCTAGATTAGATCACGATTTAATAAACAACGTTTGAAGAGTTTATTTGTAAATATTAAACGTTGGCAGTTGATAATATTGTCAAACAATTCAGCAAGCCGTAGTGAAGGACTGTGATTATCACCTATTAGTCAGGAAGGTGTGTGTTGCGGATGCTATAATTAATTGTAGCACAATCATGGGCGCCCATATTTCCAGGGGGTGGGGCAATTTGGGGAAAATTGAACAAAGTTTTATTTAAATTAAAGGTTTCGTTATTTAAGAAATTGTTACTTTGTAGAGTCCTATTCCAGGGGGGCTGCCCCCTCCTGCCCACTCCTTATGGGCGCCCATGAGCACAATCAATAATGCACACTTGAAACGTTTGATTGTATTTATATAATCTTTATTTCATAATTCATAACAAGTTGGTATATTAGAGTAAAGGTAGGAGTAGGAATTTTCTTTGGAATATTGGAGTGCATATATAATTAATCTATATATCACATTACAGCATATTTAATACATTGGGACAAACAAAAGTGTGAAAAATACAATTTTCTGATTGGTGAGAACTTACATTCAGGCAAATCTGGGAACTACTCAGTAACACGTACTTAAGTATGATTTGACGTTTTAAGTATATTTTGGTTTTAACAGGTAATAATTTAAAAAGGCAGACTAAATATAAAGGTTCTAACTGAAATTTATGACTGTAGTAAATACCAAATCACTAAATCTAAAAGGTCTGGGGTTTCGTAGAAATAACTAATTAAAATAATAATTTCTGAGTAATATTAAAATGATACTCCCAAGCGCGAAGTTGCACTTGAGATGCACAGAAAAGGAAACAAGATAGCATTCGGAGCACTTACAAGGGGTTCCCTACTTCGTCGAAGTACAGTAATTAGCAATCATAATTTAATGAAATAAAGTGCATTTAAAAGATCTTTTAATTCCTACAAAAAGATGCACAGTTTTAGATTTTTGCAATAAGTAGGTACATCGTTAATTTTCTGTATCAGTGTATGTGCAAAAAAGCGCTAATAATGACTCAAATAATTAATATACGGCTATATTATTGAAACTGAGTGGTAGATATGTACTTATATACAGGGTGTCCCAGGTTGAATGATCAGGACTTTGACATTCTGTAGAAAAACATATTTTAAGGTGGGTTGCTCCTATAAACATTGCTTCTAAAACTCTCTTTTTCTGAGATACAGGGTGTTCAAATTTTCTAAAAAATAAAGTTTTTATTTTACACAGCCAAATTACGTTTTTCGTGAAATAAATGACAAAAATCTAGTTTGCGGCCGGACGGTAACAGAACCGAAAAAAAGTGAAGAGGCATTATTTTGTTGTTCAGAATTGAATGCTCTATCGAAAAAGATATTGAAACTATTTAATTCAGAGCCGTACTCTTTTTATTTATCAAATTAGTAGAACGGATTACCCATATCGCCGCCACTGGTTGACTTAAAAAATTCATATGATTCAATCTTATGACCCCTGTCCATGTATCTTGTGTGCAGGGTATGGGGGAAATCGATGTTTTTGAAATAAAATCAAAACGCTTAATTTTTTGATTTAAATCGATTTTTTTGATTTAAATCGATTTTTTCATGTAGGTACATTGATTTTTATGTTTAAATCGTTTTTTTTTAATGTGATACCATAGTAATTTTTTATTTTGAGGGTTTATTGGTTACCTGCTTAAATAACAAAGGAAAGGAAGGCTTAAAATTCCAAAGGTAAAGTGAAATTAAAAATTGCAACCTCATTAATGTGCCAATATCATTGTACCATCAACAATAGCACTAATTATCCTGACTAATTATATAGATCCATTCTACAGGTACTTACCTATGTAATTTTAGTATTCTTCAAGCATTTATTTAAATTTTGTAAATGTTACTAAAATAACTTAATGTATTTGTTCTGTTTATCATTTTGATTTAAATCAAATTTTTAAAAAAATAAATCACTTGATTTTAATCTCGATTTAAATCAATGATTTAAATCGCTGCTTGTGTGTCAATTTTGGTTTGAATATTCTCCACATTTCGGAAATAAATAAATAAAAACTTTATTTTTTAGACAATTTTAACGCCCTGTATCTCAGAAACAATGAATTTTAGGACCTGTGTTTATAGGAGCAACCCACCTTAAAATGTGTTTTTCTACAAAATGTCGAAAGTCCTGATCATTAAACCTGGGACACCATGTATTTGAAAAATGTATACTTATTTGTCGATGTGAGATGCTTTTCAGGCAAATTGGTTTATTAGTCTTAAAAGCTATAATTAAAAAAACGACATCTTGCATAATCTGAGTACCTGAAGTTCGATATTAATAATATTGATAGTAACATAAAAAGTTAAACCAATTATGTTGTGGTCTAACACGATTCAAAAAACAGTCATATTATTTAAAACAGATTTGGAAAAAAGGATGAATACTTCGGTCCGCGCGGGGTCCTACACTATTGCTATGAAGCGATGCGGCGCCGCAATGCAAAAGAATAATCACATTGTTGTGTTTTGCCGCTCGCTGTGTACGATGTGGTAGAGGTAATCTGTGCGTCTTTCTCTCGCGGTAATCATAGCATTTACGTTGAATTACAAAAAAACAAATTTTGTTTTCAATAAACGAATAATGCAGCTTGATTTCAATACTAGAAATTTACCATCTAAAACAAGAATTTTTTCTATAGTTTCCGTATATTTGAAAATAATGAAATGTTCGGTTATAGCTCATAAAACCAGTAGATTATACCAATAATCAAAATTTATGGGCTTTCAACTTTTGAAAACTATGTGCGCTAAATAGTTATTTTTGTATCTAGTGCCGGCACACGGCGTCGTTACTTCGCGCACGGTGTCATGGTAACGTAGGAAAGTGAAAAAAGGGTCACTTCGCGTATTGTTATCAATACGCAAACCTTGTCATTTTTTGACGTTTATAGAAAAAACATTTTTAAATTTAGTAACAATTTATGGAACAATAACAATTTTATGATAAGTTAAAACTGACCGACAGCCAGGAAAAAGCTAAATACAGTGTTTTTATTGCTGTTAATTAAAATAATAGTAGGGGAATCGCCCATTTTGATTTTTACACATGTTAATACTATATGTGTATTATTGAATGTGCATGTAATGATAGCTATTACTCACGAAGAGAAATTTGCCACATGAGTCGAAGACGAGTGTGGTAATTCATCTGAGTAATTAATAGTTTTTATATGCAAATAGAATACTATACTTTTCAACGACTTGCTTTTTATAGAGCGATATTACCTACTTAAAATTCAAATATGTAATAATTAAAATAGCACGTTAGTTAGTTAGTTTGTTAGTCACAAGAGTCACATCGTGACAACACACGTCAACCGGCGATTGTTCTGCCAGACAAGGCACACCTTTTTAAAATATCTGCATATGATCGCGTAACAACTTTTAAAGCTAGTTGATGCTCTTGTGCCCTGACATTTAACCGTCTATTTGTCTGTCCGATATAAGACCTTATGCATCCGTCACAGGGAACTTCGTATATTCCCTGGCTTTCACCAGGTATTTGGTCTTTAGCGTTTCGGAGAAATTGTCGAAGAGAATTAATAGGCTTATACACTGTGTCCAAGATAAGGAGGGCCACTATGGGGATTTCGGAAACGGTAAGAGATAGAGTTTCGGTTAAATGGGAGAAAAGTTGGGCAATTTTGAGTTTAGTACAATGAAATTTTTAAACTTACGAAATTCCGAACCGTTCCGAAGTTATGCGACAAAAAGCGAATTTTCAGGATTTCGTTTTTGACAAATTGTTACTTTGTCGTTGATGTTAACTGAAAAGTAAAAGGACCTTCTACAGGTACTTTTTAACGTTCTTTAACATGGCATACAGCAAATTGGAATCCGACGTTTCGTTTTCGAGTAACCATCATCAACTTTATTTTTTTAAATACGGTCCTGATTTTTTTATGCATAATATTAGAAGAGCTTTTTATTCTGCATTCAAGCATGTATCACACTTTATGGTTTAATTGCGATTTTATACTTATTTTACTATTGTACTTAAATTTACTAGATTCTACTTTGGAAGATGCTCTTGATATTTTACCCTAAGCCGTAGTACGCAATTGTTGGTTTCAGCAGCATGGTGCACTTGCGCACAATTCACGGGTGGTTAAGGATTACCTTTCAAATAGGTTTGCCGAAAGAGTTTTAAGCGCCAATTCTGAAACGCCCTGGCCAACTCGTTCTTCCGAAATAACCCCGCTGGATTTTTTTCTTTGGGGGTACGTAAGAAATTATGTTTACAAAGATACCTTTGGAATAGAAGAAGAACTCCGAAAGCTTGTACTTAACCGATTCCAAACTGTAACACCTACAATGTTAAAGAATGCTTTGGAATCTACAGTTAGAAGATGCTATTGACGATTGGAGAACTAAGGAGGGCTTTGCGAGCATTTATTATAATTTTTTTCTAATTATTGGTATGTGTCATGTTTAAATTTTCGTTTCATAAAATGTTTTCTGTTCATTTATGACGTGTTAGTTGATTGTTTGTAATTATGTACACTTGGTTATAAAATTTGTGTTCAAAATTGAAAATTCTGTGTCATTTCATTAATTTGATGAGGAAAGCACAGTTAGCAAAAGTCCATTTATAAATAAAATTCAGTTTGAATGTTATTGAGGAAGGATACAGGTTCGTACTTAGGATTTTTTCCGCTAATCGTAAAGTAAGTATAAAATCGCAATAAAACCATAAAGTGTGATACATGCTTGAATGCAGAATAAAAAGCTCTTCTAATATTATGCATAAAAAAATCAGGACCGTATTTAAAAAAATAAAGTTGATGATGGTTACTCGAAAACGAAACGTCGGATTCCAATTTGCTGTATGCCATGTTAAAGAACGTTAAAAAGTACCTGTAGAAGGTCCTTTTACTTTTCAGTTAACATCAACGACAAAGTAACAATTTGTCAAAAACGAAATCCTGAAAATTCGCTTTTTGTCGCATAACTTCGGAACGGTTCGGAATTTCGTAAGTTTAAAAATTTCATTGTACTAAACTCAAAATTGCCCAACTTTTCTCCCATTTAACCGAAACTCTATCTCTTACCGTTTCCGAAATCCCCATAGTGGCCCTCCTTATCTTGGACACAGTGTATACTACTCTGAATTGGTTTTTGGGAAATTTGTTACCAATTCTGTCCGTGACACCTTTTATGACGGATGCATAAGGTCTTATATCGGACAGACAAATAGACGGTTAAATGTCAGGGCACAAGAGCATCAACTAGCTATAAAACAACATAATACCTCCTCCTCCTTGGCAACTCATCGTTTGGAAACTGGCCATCATATAGACACTGGAAAAATAAAATTACTAGCTCCAGCATATACTTTGCAAGAAAGGATTATACGAGAAGCCATTGAAATAGAAAAAAAGACCTTTGGCGCTTAATAAAAGAGACGATACATCTAGAATTCCTCCTGTTTAGAAGCTTGTCATAAGAAAACATGAAACACCTTTACGAGAAATTAACACTAATGAAGATTCAGATCAACAAATTACAAGTAATGTTTTAAAAGTCGTCATAAAGAAACAAAATGTTCAAAATGTTCAAGCATCTACCTCCAACGGACCCATGACACGCAGTAGATCACGTATGAATACGTTACAAAATTGAAAATAGATGGCATGTTTCACCAGTGACAATTTGTCTTGAAAAAGAAAACAGAGGTGGTTTTCGAAACGTAGAATTTAATAATTTACTACACGAGATAATCCCTAAAATGAATATTATTACAAATAATACCACTCGTGGAAACTTAAATAACAATATAAATATTTAATTAATACCTACACAATTAAATAACACAGTACGAAAATGCTGTAAGAAAACTGATTATCTACGACTGAAAATAGCATGCGATCGGTATTAATTAGGATCCGGGGAAAACAGTCGCGTCTTTACTCGATATCGGGCGCTATTTATTTATGAAAGTAGGGATTATTTTACAAAATTGTTACAGCTGATTTTGGTAAAAATTTTACCACTGGCAATCGATGATTTGTTATAACTATAAGTAATATATCAATTCCAAAATGTTTAATCGGTAGACAATATTGGGAATTCGATATCTCAATACCTTCTAAATATATTACGTTGCTTTAAATCCCTTTTGTTCCTGTTGGCCTAGGGACCTGAATAAAAATAGCGTCCTTTCTTAATCTAAAGGGTTTTTCAATTGGTGCGGATCGATATTGGCAGTCGTGTTGTTTTGGTTACGTCTGCCTAATCTGTTGTTTATTATTCTCTCACAGATGCCAAATGACCATAGCCAGTGGCGCCGGGTTTTTAAGATCTACATGGGGGCAAGGGGCAGCAGCACTACAAGAAAAGCTCATCTTTTAAAATCATAAGGAGCAACGGTGTAGGTATTTTTGAAATATCAAGATAAAAAAACTACTTTATTGCAGTTTCATTTTTATTCATAGAAGACAACATTTTGGAAAAACATCTAAACTGCATACAATGTATTTCTTTGTTTGTAATAGAGTACGACATACTAAATATTACCATCTATTCTATGTTGTGAATGATGATTTAACGAAATAACTGATATGCTAACACGCTAACAGCGACAGCCTAGGAAAAGACTAAACAAAACATTTTTTCCGGTCAGTATTGTCACAGACTGTGGTATCGTGTATAGTCACGTAATTTTGATATAAATCTGCATACACTATACACTATACAAACAGGTAAACTGAGCCAGTCATAACATAATTAAACATCTGCATCATAAACATACAGAATTATTTACTTCTGGATCGGTCCTGATCTGATATTTCTGAAAATTTTTAAATTCTCACTTTCATGGCGTGAAACAGATAGATATAGACCTATTCCTAACATTTTTACGTATAAAATTAATGTGCCTCACTTTCCCAAATCCCAATTTTGTTCATAGTCATGTTCACGTGCCAGTGAAGTGCATGGGGGCCATGCCCCCACGCAATCTGCCTGCATGGGGGCACGCGCCCCGCTGCCCCCACGAAGTCGGCGCCACTGACCATAGCAAGTTACACACGATTGAGTAGCACGTCCAAATGATAAAACTTTATTATGATCAAAATGAGTGTTCGTTATTGCAAACATTGCGGCCATTTTACGACAGTCACGTTGGCCCTTCAAAGTCGATTCTTCAACGTTTGTTGGCCAAATTCTAGTCGACTGGTTTCGGTAAGCAATCGTACTAAAAGGGAACGCCA
This sequence comes from Pyrocoelia pectoralis, assembly GCA_036250285.1. Lineage (NCBI taxonomy): Eukaryota > Metazoa > Arthropoda > Insecta > Coleoptera > Lampyridae > Pyrocoelia > Pyrocoelia pectoralis. The sequence continues at coordinate 31,940,374 of CM070080.1, forward strand.
GATCAGCCGAGAACATCCTCACGGTCCGTGAAAGTGTGCAGGAGAACCTCAGACAGTCAGTTACTCGACATGGTCAAAAACTCGCCCTTTCGCAGATTTCAATTTTGCGTTGGGACTTGGGCCTACACATGTACAAGATCCCATGGAGGACATTTTCTAGTCCTTCTAGTCCTTGAACTTTTCCGTTTTTGATTTGACTTGTTTTATTTGTATTTCGTTGTTCTTCTCTTTATTTCCCATTCTATAAAGAAACGCTTCCCACAACGTACACGAATAAACTACGAGACTGGAAACTGCAAGGGAACCAAAACATGTTGCAAATGCAGCGCATTGGTGTGAACGTTTGTCCAACCACTAGTCAGCTGCAGCATAAAAACTGCGCGTTTTGCGCTGGTGTGTGAACACAGTACGCAACTTTAGCAGCCGCTGCAAAAAAACTGCGCAACAAAAGTAGCGGTGTATGATACTACCTTTATACATTAATTATGTATGAATGCAAATGCATAACTATCCGAATCCTGTAATAACAAACACTCTGGAGTTTCAACATGTAATTAGTGAACACCTTCTCTTTGAATATATCGATAGTTATCGGTATATCAATATGTTGATGGTTACTATAGAATCAATATTGCGATAGTCGACAATGATCTATATATCGGATGTACCCATCGTCGTTATCGACCAACGAGCTATACATCAATAAGTATAGTTTGCCGATTTATTATTATAACTAACAACTATCGATATTTATTCCAGATAGTGATAGTCATAGCAAATGGTTAATATGTATTTGTTATTGGATATACAGGTATGGAAAAAAATTATCGGTGGATTGACTTATAAATCTTATAATAAGTAAAACAAAGACAGTGCAATGAATTCACTAGTGCTAAGTGAGATAGAATACACAACAAACTAAAAGCGCTGATGCCATACATGCGTCTATTGAGTAGGCTGGTATTAATAACTATTATACATGCAAATATGTATCTACAAATGGCAACATCGGTAACGTTATGTCTCTCTCACATTCATATAATGTTTATTGGGTCTCTTTCTAGCTCATTATAAGTCAATCCACCGATAATATTATATTTTTCCATACCTGTATAGATAACCGTTGACGTACCGTAGGTATACATAACTATAATCGATACTCCAAAAATATTGTCTTGGGATATTGCCGCCTTTTTGGTTCTTTTTTTTTTCTTTTGCTTCAAACGCTATTTTTTTTTGTACATAGTATAGTGTACATAAGTACCACTAACAAGGCGATTGGGTCGGTTGGAAAATGTGTAAATCGTACATCAAACATCACTAACGTTGTGTCTTGTGTTTCAGTTAAGAGGAGCGAATGGGGCTGAATTTGGACAAGTAGGAAGGAGAACATTTAATCAGTCGTATGAAATAAAATACGAAATGCAAAGAAGACCAGAAAGGTATTTTTTGAACACTTTTTGTTGCTATTGTCAATTTCGCTTTAGTTTTGAACACCTTCACGATTTGTTAACTTAACTATAGAAATATGATATTATTGTTCTATTATAACAATATTTGGTGGAGGAGGGAAACCTTGGGAGGAGGGTTCATACATTTGCTTTTTAAAATTACTTATCGGCATTATAATAAATACTAAAAGCATGTTGTTCGATACGCTGATCGCTAACCTCATGTCGCATTGTGTGTCAGAAAAAATTTTAAAATCAGAGTTTTTAACCGAGAAAGTTAATTCATTGAAATGGTACAACTTTTTACACTTAGGTATCATCTGCATGATTAAATTAAGCCGTGTAAAAATGTACATATTTTACTTTTTCTTTTATTTGCTTTGATTGCACACTTAAACGCAGGAATTATAATTGGCGAACAAAGGGTTGGAAAGACTTTGATTATCGGAGATACAATAATAGGAGGGGTTGTGAGCTTGACGATATTTGGAGACCAAACTATGATGATGATGATGATGATGATGATGATGATGATGTACGGTACGTTTAGATTAATACTTATAAGCGCATAATACTGTCCAATATATTATTCTTTTCATTAAAATAACATTTTGTTTCAGTTGTTACCCCAATTGGAATTCACAGTATCCTTGTTATAACAATAGGAGCACATACCAATATCCAAACAATCATCCTTATCAACATATAAGACCTGCATATCATTATGGTTACCCTACATTCATGCGAAATGATACATACAGAAATCAGAATTACAAAAACAGGTGTTACCCGCAACAGTCAAATTTCAACAATTCATCGAGTAACAATGTTGTAGTTACAAAAGACAGCTCATACTCTAACATAACAACAGACTCATCAAATAGATCGGACGGTATTGACGGCTTAGATTCGGTCGTGTCAATTACAGAAGATCATAGCGAAAATAACAAAATGTTAGATGACGATTTAGTTGAAAAACTTGAATCTCTGCATGGCAAAAACGTTCCTAAAGTTCCAGCGGACATAGAACGTGAAAGTGAATTATTACCTAATTTAGAAGGACCTATGCTAAATTTATTGGAAGTGTTAAGTAATAATAACGATAATAATGCGTCGTCAAATGTTATTGCTGGTACAATCGCCGATACTCACAGGACAATTGATATTATTAGACAAAGTAACAAACGCTTAGAAAATACTTCTATGCAGCAAAAAAGGTATAATGACCTTAATTTAACTACACTAAACAAAAATTGCTCATTTTTGCCGGGATTTACTAGAGATGGGATCAGTGAGCCAAAGAAAAATGAGATACAATCCACTAGTAAAGATAATCTCAAGATAAATACCAACACCACTATAACAATTCAATTATCATCTTTCGAGACTAGAGAAGTAATCAATTCAAAAAGTAATATTGAAGAACCCGCGTCCAGTAACGAAAATGTTTTAGTAACAGATAATGTGAATTCTAACGTAAGCGATACAAATCATTCGTGTAAGGAGACTGTAAGTCATACCACCGACTCATCAGAAATCATCTTATTTAATAACCGTCCCATTGTCAATCACAGTTCAATCAGTAAAAGTCCACATACATCAAGTAGTCAAAATGATATCGAAATACTTCCAGATCAAGGTGACAAAGATTGCGAAATCATTTTCTTAAATGAAAAACTTCAATTGAAATCAAGTAAACATATACAAAATGGAACACCACCATCATCAGACAAATTGATTAAAAACCAACATGTATTGAATACTCAAGTTGTCGTTGTGTCAAGTCCTATCGATACAGAAACCTTCACATCTGATAGTAGCGTGCATGGTGCCAATTCAAAACAAAACGGGAAATTATCATCAGATGTTAATGTATCGAACTCAAGTAGTAGCAGACAAAGTACAAGCAAAACTTCAATTGAACATCATTCCTCTTGTAGTGCTCCTATGCAGAACAGTTATTCACCTGTAGAAATTGTTAGTAAAGTAAATCATACTACAATGCTTGAATATCACGGGAAATTATCATCAGATCTTAGTGTATCGAACTCAAGTAGTAGCAGACAAAGTACAAGCAAAACTTCAAGTGAACATCATTCCTCTTGTAGTGCTCCTATGCAGAACAGTGATCCACCTGTAGAAATTGTTAGTAAAGTAAATCATACTACAATGCTTGGATATCACAAAGGTCCTAATGGAAACGGTAATGTTTGTGAATCAAAGACTGCATATCGGAAAACCCCCAGACAAGAGGATTGCGAAAATTCCGTGGATATTCACAACAATCAAGGCAAATATGAACATAAGAAACACTCAGATAAAACACACTGTCATAAAAAAAAACCAACTAAACCCTTAAACGAGGTGAATAACATGTCTATCACTCATATAAAGAAACACAGTAAAACTGGAGAAGAACCAAGGAGTATACATAAAAATGAGAATACATCTGAGTCAAGTGTGAACAATAATCAATTGGTTCTATCAAAAGAAAGGGAAACTAGTAATTCTAGTAGTAACAAAAACAATACATCGTCTACATCTCGAATTGATAATCTACAGTTACATAAAAATGAGAATACATCTGAGTCAAATGTGAACAATAATCAATTGGTTGTGGTTCTATCAAAAGAAAGGGAAACTAGTAATTCTAGTAGTAACAAAAACAATACATCTTCTACATCTCGTATTGATAATCTACAGTTACGTAAAATATCCAACCGTCGAAAGACCATTGCACATGTGGGCGATGATAAGCATGTGACTGATAATGGAGGGACACCTAAAAAGAGCAAACACGGGGAGATGGTACATAAAAAAATAATAAAAACTCTTTGTGGTGCTGACATATGTAACAGCCACATTCAAAAACGTCGCAAAACTGAAGATGAATCCCACCGTGTAAAACTAAATGAAAAAATAGAACTTCCTAAACAAAATGATTCCAAATCAAATGCCAAGGAAACACTTTTATTAGAAAAAAAGACTGTCAGTAGCAACAAAAACAAAGAACCATCGTTTGTTGAGAATGCGATACCACTTAAAGCACATAAGCGTCGAAAAACCATCTCAGAATGGTGTATCGAATCTGGGGTCGACAATCATCATCATTCAAGTTCATCCCAGCCTAAAACTCACCTACACAAAAGAAAACCACACATTTCTTCAACTGAAGGAAGTTCTAATCAACAACGTACACATGTTGATGTTGACTCAAGTGTGGTTAAATGGCAGTCTGTACCATTGGAAGGTTGTAATAACAATAGTAATAAAATCAATGAAGATAGCATTGCACCTGTTACTAATAAGGTGCCAGTACTTAAAATACATAAACGTCGACATACCTTCACTCAGCAGATTGAAGATACGAAGACAAGGTATGAAATAGTTGAACACCACAAAGAGGAATCAAGTTTGATACTCGTTAATGAAAGCGTATCTCATAAATCTCGACCAGTTCAGATACAGTCACGCAGAAAATCTATAATAGTTAGTCCAGAGAGGAATAACGTTTCATTAAACACTAATAAACATATAGCTAAAAAGGCGAATAGGTCCATAGATTCAAATAATTTTTACGGCGAATCTACTCAATTGCCCACTGACAACAGGTCAGTATCGCTAATAGAATCCGATACTGAGTCTGATCTTTCAATTATTACCTGCAGAAGCTCGTCAAGCGAGAGAAATTCAAAATATGTACAGCCTCAGCCAATTGTCCTGATTGAAAATTGTTTACCAGATCTATCTTCACGCAAATCTGAACATTCATTAAACAGACCACTTGTATCAAAGGCGTCGACAGAAGAAAATGTTATGATACCTCTGAAAGAATATGTCCTTCCGGCTTATAGAAAATCTGACAATAAATCCTTAAATAAATCTCAGCATCGAAATTCAAAATTCATCCAGTTATTCGGTCCGGATAGTGACGATGAGACTAGTAGAAAATCGCGTAATAAACGCTTACAGAAGAAGTCTTCACATCAAAATCAGCCAGATATACCTTGGAAGTTACAAAAAGTCGATGATTATATATCAAGTATAAAACATGCTCACAAGTCGACATGTGAGGAGTTTGAAACGACCGTCGAATTAAAAGCTAATGATAAACTTGAGACAGCTAAATGTGGCAAAGTTGAAGCAGAATTGGATACTTCCGCATCACTCATTATTACTCGAGGGAAGGTTTATTCGGATACTGTCGTTATTAAACAACCTTGCAATCGTGATTCTGAGATCGAAAGGGTAAAGGAAATTAATAATCTCATGCAGATGCACTGCGCAAGTAGTAGTGCCACTATAGAAGATAGTAATTCACGAAAATCTACAGAAGAAGTAGTGTGCACACCTGATATACTAAATTCAGGGAACTGTAGTCAACAACCAACAATTATTCAACCTAGTCCTACCTTAACTTGGGACTACTATGTATCAACATACAATTCTGAACAATTAGATACACAGGTTGCCGAAAATTCAGGTCCTAGGAGGTCTTCTCGTTCAGGTAACATTAAAATAACACCATTAAGGAGCCAAATGAGTACTAATATAGCAACATCCACACCCATGCCGTCTACAGCTCGGGAAGCTCCGAATTTCAACATTTATGCTACATATGACGATTTTTGCTGTGCATTTTGGAAAGATGTATTTTCCAATTTAAAAAATTCTGAAATGATTATTAAACAAAGAAACTACTTTTGTAAAATCGGATTTAACGCGTACGAAAGTAATGGTTCACTAAGCAATTATCAAATTGCTTGGGCGCAATCGATAGAGCTTCTTGCAGCACGAATATTGAATTTTTTTACTAAACACACTATGTTACCCGGATTTAACTACAAGGAATTTTTAAAACACTGTTATTATTATGGTGGTAAAAGAGGACATCGAGTTACATTACCGTCGTTGGTGAAATTGATGTTCGCAGTTGTATGTAAAATCAAAAATGCCCACTCGCATTTAGATGGATTTATAAAGGAGTTTTCTGCAATGGTTGACGAAGAATATCAACAAAGTATAAGAAAAAAGATACCTACTCAATTGGATGTATTTTTGTTATCTTGCGATCTGGTCCCTCAACCACCACCCGTACCAAGTGTGTACAATGTCGAAGAGAACTCGTCACTCGAAGTAACACGCAATCCCGTACGTGATTCAACACATCAGTCTCTACAAAACGTGCCACCTACAAATGAAAATGGTAAGTATGATGCTGTGACTTTTAATTAAAAATGTGTGCATCTATTGTACTGGTGGCTTCGTTCATTTGTAACTAACCACAAAATAGTGTTTACCTTATCAGTGGAAAATTATTTTAATCGTGATGGTCATTGTTTATTTATAAACAATTTTCCATTGAATAAGATTTTGATAATTATATGTGATCTGTGTGGCCTTCCTTTGAGTCAGGCTACACCTGATGACTGCAGTTGCTCTCCATATTTGGCAATTGAGTACAACACCTATAGTTTCCTTGAAAACGCTGTTGAGTTTGGTAGTGTTTTAAAAAATCTTGTTACTAAACCTTACATGTGTTTGCCATATCTACTATAGAATAGTAAACTAAAGTACAATAATTTATGCCACACTAAATAAAAAGTGTGAGGTGTAAATTACCTCAATTACACTAGTTACATTAATGTTTGAGTTCGCCGCATCTACAGTGGAGTAAGTGTAGTAAATAACACTACAGTATCTTAAAAGTTCTCTCATCTAGCATGAGGGCTTCATGGCTTAAAATATCCAAAGACAGTCTTTATTTGTATGACGAACATCAGATGTTGCTCAGATGGAGATTAGGAAGTGTAAGTTGTATTATTATCCTATGTAAATTGGGACATTTCGGAACGTAATTTTCTTTCGAGACATAGATCTCCAAATCGGAACAATTCAGATAAATCGGGACGTATGGCGGTAACCTTACGTATGATGTCTACTACATAGAATGTATTTGAGCGAAATAATATGTCAGCTTTATTCCCATACATTTTTTAATGTTGCGTATTTGGTAGCAGTATGTGTTCAGCTTCCTCATAAGATGTTCGCAATGGCATTTCAAATTAAGATTTTGATCTGAATTCCAAGAAAATTACAAGTTACACTTTCTGAATTACAAGTTACACTTTCTGAATTACAAGTTACACTTTCCAAATTACAAGTTACCAATCTGAATTATATGTGACAGTTTCTGAATTACAATTCATTAATCTGAATTACAAGTTACAATTTCTGAATTACATGTTACACTTTCTAAATTACATGTTACCAATCTCAATTATATGTGACACTTTCTGAATTCATTAATTTGAATTACAAGTTACAATTGGAAAAGGTGTAGTCGATTTGTAGGGCAATTCGCATGTACTCCCATCTCATCCATCCTTTTATTGATTATTTTTTCGTGTACCTTTCCTGCAAAATCCAATAGACATTGATTTGAAGGGTAAGTTCTTTCCATTTGTTTAGATGTGGACTTCAGTTTTAACCCCTTTCAAGATGTCTTTTCAATAGTTTAATAAATTTCTCTATGACTAGTTTCTTTTCTATCAAATTTCCTTACACCAATGAGACAGTTTGTCTGCATTGCTATAGGTTCTAATCCATTTGAAATATTTTTGCAGAGTTACCTAAACGTGGAACAACATCTACCTTTACGTTAGTACAAGCAGATATATTTCTGAGTCAAATGGAACAGTACCGTCTTCTAATCAGGAACTACTTGAAATTAATGAAAATGATATCCCAACAACGCTACGGTACAGTACGGCAAGAACAGCCAACTTATTCGTCATCATCTTGTCGTTTTCAAGCGGGAGTTACGGTCCACCAATACCCTAGACAGATGCATATTCAATCACCACCGCCATATCCATCACAAAATTTACCAAGAAACTCTGTATCACCTCTAAATTCATCTGCTCGTAGCTTAGGATGTGATTCACTAAATGCAAACGAAAATCTCACACATACCTCTTACGTTGCTTCACCACAGCATAGTAATGTTTCTGCTAGTAGCGATCAGTTGGTACGGGAAATTCTCGAACATGTAGAAAGGACAACTCCTGTTAATGATATAAGTGACAACTTCAGAATCAGATTACCCCTGTCAGTACCGCGTACTGAAGAAAATGCCACAAATAGTACACCCTCGTCTGTACTTCATACTGAAGAAAATGTCATAAATACTACACCTCCCAATACACCTGAACCTGAACCAGAAACGGCTAGTGTACAGAAATGTAATGTCATTAAAACTGAAAATTCTTCATTACAAGAAAGTACCAGTCCAAATAGATCTTCATTACAAGACAGTAAATCACAAAACAGTGAGAACAATGAAGACGTTAAAAATATCTTATCGCCAATATTTCCATTCGAAGAGGATGAAGTGATTGATGTCGACCAATGGTTTATAGAAAAAATGAGACAGCAGGACTTCATCGATTTAGACGATTATGACATGGACGTGGTTCCTAATCAAGATGATGTGAAACTTATGGTAAGTTTATACTAGCTTTTAAAGCCTGGGTAATTATATTCCAAACTTATTCCAACCATTAATTTTTATTCGATTGCAACTATTTCATTTTTTCTTTTTCTAGTTTTGGTATGAGTAATAGAAATAATAAAGTGATAAAATTAAATAGAAGTAAATAAATTTTTGTTATGGTTTACGTTTACAATCGAATAGAAACTATTCCTCGATCAAGCCCTAATTCAGTAACATTTTGCTGCATACTAATTTCATTATTTAAACTGCTTTTACCATTATAGTGTAGTAACTTTTTTCTTAAGGTCTGTGATGGGCTGATGAGTAATTTAGTTACTTTTTTAACATGGCGTAATGATGTTTCAGTTGTCAGTGTTAGTTAAATTAGAACTATGTATATACATATAATAAGACTGATTACTGATTAGTAATAAAATAATCATAATACCAATGGTATGTCTCTATAAGACAACATACACGAACATAAATATAATTAATAAATTAGTAAGGGTGTTGTCAATTTAAAAAGTATTCCTTAATAATTCATTGAGCTTTCATAATCATATTACTATTACCTTATTGAGACGCCTAAATAAATAGATGTACCTTGTTAAACTTATCAAACAATTTTGAAAGGTTGACAAGTTATTAAGGAACATAATTCACTTGATCAGATTCCTAGAATTCCTGGTTATAGAGTATCTTTATTAATAATGGTTAACACTGAGATACAGTTCTTCTTGGGTTGATCGTTTTTATTCCAAATTTGGAGCCAAAATCTTAGCTATTTTTAAGTCGAACTCCAAAAAACCTTTGGAACTATCGGGAACAGATCCACTAGACATAAATTTTGGTACCTATTCGTTTGCCATAGGTTACTAAAAAAAAACAGTAATGTACTGGGTGTACTATTTAAAAAAACCATCCATTATCAATAATGATACTTCAACATATTGGGTTATTACGGGTCCACCCTGTATGTGATCAACTACCTAATTTATACATGGCATATTTGCAAAAAGAAGTTGTAATACACATTTTTAAAATCGACACTCATTCTGTCTGTTCATTCACTTAACCACAAAAATATTAACACAAAATCAAAATATAAAGGTACATTTGGCATGCTGTAGATACTTTTTCTGTGTGGTTTTTTTTTCGAATGCTTTGTGGTGCTTCTTCTTATCAGTTATGTCTATGCATTTATTTTAATTCACATGCTTCAAAATTGGTTAATTAATATTCTACGCTTTTTGTGTTATCTTCGAATTTTTTTTGGTGATTTCAGGTCACAACACCTAAGATGGAATGAAAAGGTAAAGAAATCCATATTTATTTCATTTCTAGTTTTTGTCATGAGAATTAATTACAATGTATCAACACTGCCAACGGCCGTAATACGAGTTTGAATGGCAATCCAATCTCGTCTTCCTCCTCCTCCTCCTCCTCCTCTTTAATTAACATTTGCGAGTTATTTCATTTGTGAGCTGCATATACAGGTGAATAGCATCGCATATCGCTGTATGAAAGTTCTTCAATTTTCGTGGTCACAATTTCTGTATGGAATTGCAAATTTAGGAACATCAAAAAATCACAAAATTTGGTGTTTCTAGGTGTGTGCAGTGCCACAATTTCTTTGCATTTTACACAAAACAGCAAGTAACCCAGACCACAAAAATTTTAACATTCCACCTTTAGTCTTTAGTATTAGTGTTAGACAATAATGTTTCAAATAAAATTTATTTCAATATCATTAAACTATAACTAGAAATTAGCGTCATTTATACAGAATGACCACATAATTCTTACACACTTGAAGAACCAGTTGTTGCCTAATTGTTTTTTACTTTTTAATACTAAGATAAGATAACTTTACCATTCTTTTCAAGATATTCTATGGTTGATTGAATTTTTTTAATGATTTTTAAAAACTATAATTACCTCTACTTATTAATTTCAAGAGTAATTTCATATTGATTTCATAATGATGTTTGTTACACTTTTTATAAAAAAGTTTTGAAATTAACATAATTATTGTAATACATACCTATACACAATAGGGACTTTGCCAAAATTATAGAGGACAGTACATTGCTCACGAGATGGGTGACTTGTGGGGCAGTGCTCAAAAATCAAGATCTATGGAATACATTCACCCTCCTACATGAATCCAGATTATAGTTATGAAGTCGCCCTGTATAGATGACACTAATTTCGAGTTTCCCCCCTGCATAGTATTAAAATAGTCATTATTGATTCCCTAAAACCAATAGGGACATTAAGCTTTGAATCTACACTCTATGTCAATGATGATAACTTTTTATAAATAATGTATAAAACTTGTCGGTAATCTAATGTGATACAAGTCACGTCTAAAATTGTTCACATACAAATTTTTTACCATTCCTTTAACCAGTGGAAAAAACAATAAACCATATTTTCATCTTGGCATATAGTACTTCTTCAATTGGCCAATGGAAACTGCATAACTTTACCATATCAATATTACAAATAAATGCTATTAGTTTCCAGTCATCTGTAAATAATAAGTGACTGGTTTATTTTGATAAGTTATATGTGTAGAACTATCTAATTATTCAATGTTGTGGTTTAAGTGTGAATATTTATTATCCAGGAGTGTCAATTACAATTTGATTAGTTTTTTCAAATTGTGGTAACAGATTATGAAGCAATGTTTAATACAAATTTTTAAATTAAACAAAACAAAACAAATGGTCTTTAATTGGCTTTGTTTTTGACATTCCTATATTTGATAAAAATACTGTTGCTTTAATGTGACTATATTTAAGCTATGTGTTTGTTGCTAATAGCTATGTGTTTTTCATGTTCTCGTATATACCACACAGTATCTAATAACACCTCGTTCTTCTTGTAAAATAATTTAAATCTATATGTTGCAATTAAAAAGTGTTATAGCTCCGCCCTTTTTTTTGTTCAGTATGGAGCATATGCTTCTGTTTTCTTTGTTTGTACGTGCTATGTGTCAAGTCTTTAGTTTGTTAGGAATGAAAAAGTTTCGGCACTCGAACAATTTTGTGCGAATTAAATCGCATTTTTCGTGAAATCTTGCTATGCTCGTATGCATTCCCATAAACCCTGTACTCTTTCTAAAATATGGGACGGGAACATTGTTATAATGTATATCAAAATTTATATAATTATTGACACATCAGCATACCGACATTGTATATTATATAAAGTGTATGGGTCGATTATTATTGCTATAGGTATCAACATGGTTGCCAAAGGCATTTAATTTCAGAGTACCATTTATTGTTATAAGCAAACAAAAAGTAAGTCTAAACAAAAATGGTAACTATTAAAGATAGTTTTCATTTTGTTATTTTCCTAATGTTCCGAATTGCCTTTTGTTTCTTTTGTTTACAGTAAAAAATATCACATTGTTTAGTCTGTCTACTTATAATAATAGATGTTACTCGTTTTGTAGGTTTTTGAAATTAAATCAACATAGCTATATTTATCGACCTTTGGTGGTGTACTGATATCTGGATAGGTATAGCGATAATTTTAGATCTACTCCTAATTATCGACATCGATATACTGATAATAATTATCGACATCGATATACTCATAATAATTGTCGTGATATTTTTTAGTTAACTTATTGTTATATCAAAAATTCTCATTTTTGTAATGATATTATTGATTGCACGCATTAAGCTTACAAAATATAGGTGATTAATTTTCAGTTATTTTTAAAACACAGTCCATGTTTGGAGGAATGTGAACGTCACATATGAAACTGACAATTAATTAATAAAATTGAAGAAAATAAAGAAAGTGAGATTAATGATTATCTACAGAGCGTTATGCACATTTATCATCACAAATACTTTTTTTTTACATTTACAATAGTAGTAAACAATTGACACTACCGGCGATGTTAAAGTATCTAATCAAGGATGGATTTCAATAATCAAAAATTGTGAAACCAGGATTTAATTTTTTTATAAATTTTGATCTTGATTCATTCTCACCACGTGTCCATATCAGGTCAGTTGTAGGATATTCTCTTCTCTTTTATTTTTTCCATAATTCAAAGTCAGTGGTGACTTATTCGATAGGTTGTATGACTGGGCAGACAACTATGTAAACTTAGTATAGTGCCATCTTTCCTGTTTTATTGTGTCAGTCCTAAAATTTAGAAAATTTGCCAATGTGATTTCGATATGTTTTACATCAATATTAGATACTTCAAGATCAGGTATTTCCTATTGCATGCTCACTTATTATATGCACAAAGTTTTCTATTAACCCTCGGACGGCCGAAACCGGGTCTCAAGTGACCCACATTTTAATTTTTTTTATATAATTTTGCCGTTCTTGCAAATTCCGGATTAAGCGTTTATGTATTCCTGGAAACTGTTATAAAGATTCTGTAGAATAAATTTCGTGCAAAAAAATGTACTCGTACGTGAGATAAAGCGGTTTGGTCACCCGAGACCCGGTTTCGGCCCTTCGCGTTATATGTACTGTGGGCGGTGTAATTATATGCCGCTTACGTAAAAGAATTAGTATTATTTGCAGTTTTGTGTGGATTACAGTGTTATTATCGATGTGAAAATAATTGTTAGTGCTATATAATAATAATTTAGACTTTATTGATGTAAATTGATGTAAAAACAATAAAAAAAACAGTGGGTCACTAGTGACCCATTTCGGCCTTCCGCGTTACTAAAATTATTTCGGCCGTCCGAGGGTTAATTATGAAAAGCTACATATAATTTTTTGCCGCATTCTTAATTTATTATAGCAATAATTAATTTTCATAGAAGTTTTAACTCTCCTAAGCTATTTATTGATGATGAAATAAGTACCGCTCACTCACTACTACTTTAATGACCTAATGACTGATACATCTATAAGTGGGTTGTGTCATTACTTATAGTTATTAAAAATACAGAAATGTGCATATTCTCAAAGAACTAGAAGGCAAAACTATAAATCCTTTTTGACACTTAGCACATGCCAACGAATGACGAATTTATCTATTCCTTCTGTAGTAACAGTAATGCAGTAGCAATAATTATATCAGTATAATTTTTCTGTTGATAGGTTTGATAATAATTTTATGTTTCAGATTGTAAATCCTGATGTATTAGGGGGGGAAAGGTTTTGTATTTGCTCGAACAAGGCACAATTACTTTGTTTATGTGGATTAGCAATTTATTGTTCCCAGAAATGCCAGGTATAATATTGTTTTAAAAGATTTTATTTGCTGACGCATTTATTGTTGTTACCTTCTAGAGCGACGATTGGTGCAATCATAGAAGCATATGCACATCTACTCGTGAAAAGAAAAATTCCTAATTTAATGATTATTGTAAAACTTGCTAGCGTAAGTGAAAAAGATGTTTATCGTTTGTATTAATGTTACTATGTATTTTTGCGTGATTATAAAAGTGCAATAAATTATTTTTATTATAGTGTATATACTTTTAAGTTTATTTTTATATTAAGAGATGAGCCGTTAATATATTCCGCAGTTTATATTTATCCTGTATTGACTGTGTTTATGTATGTACGTATTAAGAATATTTTTTGTATTTAAGTGTTTGTCGTTCAGTATTATTCTTGCATAAAAAAGGCAGCTTTTATTTTAAAATACGATTATAAAACTTAAGTTCTTACTTTATAGTGTGTGGTATATTACCAGTTTCTTTAAAGAAATAGTTGTTCGTTATTACGAATTGAATGTGTTCTACTTTATGCGTTGAAGCGTTTTGATTTCAATAAATTTTTGTCCATATCCTTATGTATTTTTTTCAATATTGTCTGTGTGAAAATAAATTTTGATCTTAAAGAAAGTATTTTATTGTGAAAATAAAATGTATTTTTTAATTCTTATCGTTACAGAATATGAAGTGTCGAATTCGTCAGGTGGAGAATGTGTCTTTTAGTGTGTTAATAGCTTTACTGTTTTTTCCAGATGACTAGACAGAGACTGCGCCATCTACAAAGGTATAAAATGGGTGAACCGTCTACCTAATGTAAAAGAATTGGAAGTGACTCTCCCTCCTACTTTAACTCTGACTGAGTAGTCTGAAGTTCTGATGTCACTTGTCATGCATGCCATAAATCCAGAAAGACAGTTTTACCACGTACCTATTTTCTCAAGTTGAATGATTTGTTTTTCTTCTGCTGGAGTTTGAGAACTGGATCAGAGAAGTTCTTAAACTAAATTGTTAGGCAGGAAGCAGGTTTCGTTCTGTATAATTCCAAAGGCGCTTTGATTCATGGTCGAAGTTAGAGAAAAAAGCAAATGGAATGTTTTTTTAAAGAGTAAGGAAAAGAGATTGACCTTGACAGAGGTGTTGGCTGTCTTTCTGCAAAAAATTTGTACCCTTTGCAAAGTTTGTTTCGGTGCCCCTATTGTTTGTTATTGCTGTACCTTTTAATCATCTGTTTCCAAGTATCGAAACAGCCATCACCCGTGGGATTTATTTATGGATGGCACATTTGTCCCAAAGAAATAAGTGGAGGTTTTCTTAAAGATAACTTTTGAATTTCGTCTCACTTGTACAGAAGATTTAGATGTTTTCTGTGTGAAGTAGAGTCATACTGATCAGTTTGTTTTTATTTCGTTTAATTTATTATCTCACGTTTATAGCATGAGAGGTAAGGGGTCAAAAACATGATGTTATTGCTAGCGCCAACTGTGTGCTTGTCGTGCGATATCTCCCCATCACTCTGATCGCCATTTTTCTACTAATTCTTTCCAAGATACGCTTGTAGTATGCCTTTTTCATTGCCCGCTGTCATATTGGGGCTCCGTACAGGATGGTGGATATCACGACGTTGGTCAGTAGCCGTCCCTTTTTATTCTTTGGCGCCGGCGCGTTATGCGTTGTTGTCGTCAGCGCTGATAGAATAATATTGGCTTTCCTGGCCGTCTCTTTTATATGCGCTTTCATACGTATATTTTTATCTATATGGATCCCCATATATGTACCATATTGCGCAGGTTGGTGACTTGCATCACCTCATCTCATGCCAGATGCCAACACTATCTGAGAAAGGTAAAAAGCTATACTAGGGGGAGCACGGGGATGGATAGCTTTTAGGAATATTAAAAGGGTCAAGTGGAATTGGAAATTTGAGTTTGCTGACAGGAGTATAGAAGTTTCAACTACCAAAACTATGTTTTTTTAAAGAGATTTGTCTTATTAACGAAAAATGTATCAAAAACCATAATATATTTCGTATAACATGCGATAAGTATGTTTATTCAATTTTCACCTAATAAGTTATCTACTATATTTTTTGTATGTAACAGAGAAAAAAATATTTACAAATTCAAAAAAGTGTATTTATACCATGTTTTGGTGGGTTGGGCCAACTTCACTGAAGGTAGATGGTACGATGTTAAATACAAAGCGAAACAATTAGTTTTACCGTATTCACGAATTCCATTCTTTATTAGGTAAAATGGTCTCCTATGGTCACGATAAAGGATAGACCTTTCTACCCGAAACGTCGACCTTATTGAAGTACCATCTGCTTCATTATACCATACCAAGTGACCAACTCCTGCAGAAGGCTGCAGTACATTCTAAGGAAACGCTCACTACTCTATTCTTTATCTATAAATCTTCATTAAATATCGTCTATCATCTACTATGAGTCTATGACACTGTTATGGTGGTTGATTATCTAAGTCACAGGATCCAAGGGACATCACTAAAGGCACAGAATGTGATTTTATCTGTGCTAAAGGCAATGGCCGTGTGTACATCCTTTTCATTAGTTTTAGAAGAAATGATAGGCCTGATAGTCCTGAAAGATTTTGCCTGGTCACATGACTTGCATCTTGACTTTGGCATAAATACCACATATCTTAGTGTTAGTATTGGTGCTATAAGTTCCTATTTTCGTCTGTATGTTTGTACCAAAATTGTTGGGATTGTGCTATCTACTAAAATCATCGATATCATTACGCAAGCAGACCTACACAGATCAGGACGATTGTTGTACAGCTGGCATAAAATTTATTTATTGCTAGCTTCTAACTGTTCTAATTGATTAAGTTAATAGTTAATTGGTTTTATCTCCATTACATATTATGATATTACTGAAAAATGTTGGTATAAAGATGTTTATTACAAAAGTCTTTCTGGTGAGTATTAAAGAAGATATTAGTTAAAATATATTATTAATGGTACAAAAAATTACAGTGAATACAATTTCTTTCTACAAAACTAAAATAATTTCATAATTTATAAATCAAGAAAGGTGGCTTAAATTAAGAGTTCTCATTAGTAGATTTGTCAGTATCGTTCGTGTCCTCATCTTCTTCATTTTCAAGCATTTCCTAGAAAGCAACGGTCAAACTTATTATATACCTATAGCACTTTATTTACCTGTAGTACAGCAACTAAATGTCTAGATTCATCGAGTAAATCCTTACAAACTTTATTCTCATTCTCTAAACATTCTAGCTCATCTTTAAGTCGTTCATTTTCTTGTAAGCTTTCGTTAAGCGATTCGCCCCGTTTTTCGGCCAATAAACGCCAATAGTCCACATTTAATTCGTTATCGGAAGTTAAGTCTTCAGCTGTTATTACTGCCTCACCGGTTTGTATTGCCTTATGAGCAACTTGTTTCGGTTTATCTTCGCTGTTAAACAGTGTTTAATTAAAACAATACGACGGAAATACTAAAACTTACCTAGTCAATTTAATATCTTTAACCATTCGTTTTCGTGAGATAAGATTTTCTTTATTCGCGACTTCCTGAAGAACCTTTATGTTAGTTCTTGAAGATCTTGCAATTTCCTACAAAAAAAAAATGTATTTAACCTCATTTTTTGTTTAAGATTATTTAAATTCTTACTTGTTCTTGTGAATCAATTTTGATAACAACTTTATTTGGACCGGTGGTCTTCATTATGTACAACTTAGTTGAATTTAATAACAAATTAGTTTTCTATCCAATTATATCACAAACTAATTGTTAATTATTAACCGCCAAATTATTATTCGTGATGTCACAGACTAGGATTACCAACATTCTGGTGGTGACTTGGTAAACTAAATGTTGCCAATAAAGTGAAAAACGCTAATGTACCAACTGTTACGAATAAAATTTGCATATAGCACTATGTAGGGTGTCCCAATTAAAATTTGCACCCTCTAAAACACAAACTTAAAGGGGGGTTCAAGAACTTTTTTCGATACAATATTGACCCTGATTTCTATCGCGTTGAAGGCCTCCAAAGCTCTCTTACGTCTGCCCAGTTTGGTGTTCTTCTTAGCCACCTTTCTTTCACCTGCACACACCGATCTTGGTTTACGTTGGCCCATTCCACTGAAGAAATCTCTACAAATTTGTTTGATGAATTCCGAAATTTTCGAATAATGAGAGCAATTTACGAGGCAAATTTAGCCTGAGGTAAAGAGTTGTGATGGAACGACAATTTTTCCTGCTAGTACGCCAAAAGTTCACTCGCCATTGGAAAATACTCGGACTTCATTTTTTGGAAAACTCGCTGTGACCACTGTATTGGTCGGATTGTTGACTTTTATATCTGAAAATGACCCCAATGAACCCTCACGGCAGTTATGCCTATCGATATCGCATTGGGGTATGCTATATTTCTATTGTAACTTTGAAAGAATCGCAAAATATCGCAAGGAAACAGTATCTGTCTCACTTTGACACATCCTAGACAGCTTGAAACATTATACTTTTTGCTAAAACTAGGCATATGAGCCGTGGCATGTTCTTAGGGTCATTTTGAGACATAAAACTCCATGATCGGAGCAAAACTATGATCAGAGCGAGTTGTCCAGAAATGCATGCCAAAGTCCAATTTTAACATGGCTTTGTATATTTTATGGGAGTGCGATTATGAAATTTTTATTATCTACTTAGGACAATTGAACTTTATGATGAAAGACAAAATTTTACCTCACTTACAAGGCTTATACCCAATACCTCATCTCCCTATATGACAACCCCCTTAAGGGGTCCACACATTATCAAACAGATTGTGCATTTTGTACGAGAAACAATGACGTCCTGCGTGATTGAAGGAGTGAAATGATTTTCTTAAAGTGTCCGTCGATAATCAGTGACCGTATGATTTGATCTTCTAGTATTCCAACCCAAACGTTACGTTTTCCTCCGCTTTTCTCTCATTATACCGAATTTTTGCAGTTGCGAAATTTCCCAACGCAACATCCCCAATAATCTTTTTGATACCGCCTTCTTTACCTAAAATTGTTGATAAACAATCACCCTCTATATCCGAGTAATCTTGAACACTTTTCTTTATTTTGCAGTTTTGGAGATGTCGCCTTTCCTACGTTTCCTCTTCTCCCTTTGTCTTTATATCCGCCTTTCCAAGGAGACTAATGAATACACCTTAGAAATAATGATAAGTACCTACTGCATTAGATTCCAAATGAAGTTGTTTTCCATACTTTTAATGTATTTTTATCCATATATGACTCTATAATGTCTCAGATGTGAAGTGTGTGCATACACGTATAAGAATGGCAGGAAGTGTGTAATATTAGGTGGGAGTGGAATGAAGCTCGAATTGGGTGCTCTTTATGTGCAATATCCAGATTAAGCAATGAATTTAAATTGTCACCTATTATAGAGAGTTAGAGACTTTTGACAGTTTTTTAAATGACGAAATACGGCTTTGAAGAACCTGTCATGCGTTCTTGTACGAGTAGCCTTCTGCAATAATAATGGACACGAGTCTACACATTTGCTAGTACTGGACAACAACCTTCGCGTGGAAGGCAACCCTAAAATGGCAAAGGTTCTACACTAATGATCGAGATCTGAGACCAGAGAAAAACAGATCCAGAACGCCGCGCCTCCAGCGCTCCCGCAGTCAGCTACACGTAGCCAATCATTTCGAAATGTTCAAAAGGAGGTCTGCAAGTTCATAATCTGAATCTTTTGAAATGAGTGCTATTATAAGAGAATGCGATGGCGGAGAAAATGGCTCCCTGTGGAAAATGGTACAGGCGTATGAAATGGCCCCGGCCGAGAGCTTGCACGGAGCACAACATATACTAACGCCGACGCTTTCGCGGAATGCTTCGATCACCCATTTAGTCTCAAGTACACCATGACGATTGCACGAATAAGGCTTATCAGTCGACAACCTTGGGAGAAAAGTAGGTGGTGTCAACCCCCCAAGAAAACTCCTGGAGTGGGCAGGGTGCTTAACAAGTTCTCTCAATACATGTAAGAGTTGTGCCGATAGAGAATCACAGATACTCTTCAGAAACGTGAAACCGTGGAGGGCGGAAGTGAGCATGTCAGACTCAGACATGGCACCAGGGAAGGATCGCCGCTGTAGTATCTTCTCAATAGGAGACGTGTGTACTCACTATGGAAAACAAGGTATAGACGTATAGTTATATAACGACCAGGCTATGAATAGGTCAAGGAATGTAAATAGGAGAAAGGAAACTAGCAAAGCGGAAGAGATACGATCACAATAAGGAACAACACAGAAATTGATTAAGGAAATGCAAGAGAATAAAGTGAAGTATGTGGAATGATAGGTTTAAAAGCTGATAATGCAACTGCAAAATCGAAAAGAGAGGATCTACTGATCTTTCGAGAAGAAAAAGAAAGTTGATGACACAATAATAAAACAATATCACAAGTCAGCGATTTTGGAGTCTAAATGAAAGAATCAGCTAGTATTGGAAATAAGCACGACGAAGATGAGTAAAAAATAACGGGAATTATGAGAAAAGAGAGCAACGATACAGTATACATATATGGGGAATTTAAAGGGTAGAAGAGAGAGCAATGGAGTGATCTCAAAGAAGGACGAGGGAAACCTGAATCTCTTTAAGAACCATTAAGATGGAAGGTGAAATATGTTTAGGAGCTTTTAGAGAGAAAAAAACTTATGTGGTTTCGACACCGGCAGAGATTGGTAGGGGAAAGATAGATGAAAAGAGTCTGAGAGGATTGACCAATAGGAGAGGAAGATCGCAAGGGATGTGGAAGAGAATGGACCTGCGTCATAAGCGCATGGTTTACTATGACAAAATGAGTCAAATTATATCCATAATAATGCTCAATATAATTAATCAATCTTCTCCTAGATAGCGGTAATATAATAATATTCCCAGAATGCCAGAGTCAATATAGATTAACAGAGTAGCTCAGTACCTCAGCGGCCGCCGAGATGTTTACTATTTTTCACGCATCAGGCTCTCCACGCTGAGTGTGGTACCTACGCGATGTTTTGACTTAATTTTTCGGAATATAATAAAAGAAATTCATACAGGGTGTACCAATCTTACGACATTGTTCGGTATATTGCTTATTTCAAGAGATATCAAAAAATGTTGTTAAGGAAAATAATAGATGTCTTTAAGGACCATATTTCTAAATTATGTTGAACTATACAGGGTGTTGCATAACTCCGTTATAAACCAAACATATGATTTTTTAAATGAGAGCCCCTGCATATTATGCCAAATTCGGATTGCCCACATTTTTTCGAGTCTTTTGATATAAGGTTTTGCTACGTTATACAGAGTCCTTTAAAAGTTATGGGCACGTTTATGTGAAAATCGTAGCTAAATCAACGCCGTCTAGCTTACTGAACGTTACAGAAAAAGACAATTTCTTGGCTAATTGAGTTTCGTAATATGATGTAATATCTCCTCATTCGATTACATTTCAATTATTTTCTCTCTTTGTGTACAGGGTGGATCGAAACTCGGATCTTCATTTTCTTTCTTCTTTTAAATGGAACACCCTGTATTTTATTGCATAAATAGAATCTTTGATTATGTAGCTTTGATTTTTGTTAAGCATTTTTTAAATTAAATATTACAAAATAACTCTGTTTTTATAAACTTTAGGTATAGGGAATGCTTAACAAAAATTAAAGCTACATAATCAAAGATTCTATTTATGCAATAAAATACAGGGTGTTCCATTTAAAAGAAGAAAAACAATGAAAGATCCGAGTTTCGATCCACCCTGTACACAAAGAGAGAAAATAATTGAAATGTAATTGAATGAGTAGATATTACATCATATTACGAAACTCGGTCAGTCAAGAAATTGCCTTTTACTGTAACGTACAGTAAGCTAGAGGGCGTTGATTTAGCTACGATTTTAACATAAACGTGCCCATAACTTTTAAAGGGCTCTGTATAACGTAGCAAAACCTTATATCAAAAGATTCGAAAAAATGTGGGCAATCCGAATTTGGTATAATATGCAGGGGCTCTCATTCAAAAAATCATAAGGTTGGGTTGTAACGGAGTTATGCAACACCCTGTATAGTTCAACATAATTTAGAAATATGGTCCTTAAAACATCTATTATTTTTCTTAACAACATTTTTTGATATCTCTTGAAATAAGCCATATACCGAACAATTTCTTAAGATTGGTACACCCTGTATAAAAAATATATAAGATACTGTGCATTTACGTATCTACTTCTACGCTACGCAGATGGAGTAAACATGACCTCCAGGGCGGCATTTGCGAGGCAAAGGTGTTCGATACTGTTAATCTACTGACTCTGGATATTGCCACCCTATGATAGAAATTGCTACATAGAAACATAAAATTTGCCTCTTAATACCATGTGACTAGTCAGACCGCTATTAAAATATCCACGTGACTAATCAGGCCAATAAAAATCGATACATCGCTTGTCGCCACTGTTACAGTGACTCTATTACAAACAGTGACGACAAGCAGCGATTAGCTCCACCCACAAACCACTAAAAATAGACTGTCCACTGATATAGGAAAATAGTTGGTAGAGAAATGCGGGTGTTGACTTCACAAGAGGAAAGGGGATTTGTAGGTTGGTTAACCTGTTCACAAAATTAGTTGGTACTGAGAGTTATAAAATTAAATTGTGACATTTCAAACGAAGCGATAAGCGTTTGATTTTACAGCGGTATTTTTCGTTTAAAATATGTGAAGCACATCAGCGCCACATAACCGTTCATTATTGGGTTTTGCGTTTATATTTTGTTGTTTATTACTTATTGACTTATTGTGTATTAAAGTTTATAGTTTTCTGGTAAGTTTTTAAACTGGCGTATCTACCTATATTTACTTTCTCTATTTGTTAGAATTAAGAAGTAAAAACATAACATGGTCACCGCATGTGTAATATGGAAGAATAGGAATAGAAAAGTCTGTAGATGTAGGTTTCAAAACCCAAAAAATTTATATTTAAAGTCCATTTTTAACAAATGGGTTGAATTTATTAATGGAGAATTTAAAAATTGGACATGGGTTTCCCTTTATAAAGTGACATATTATTAAAGGCTTCAGCACAATTTTATTACGTAATGATGCATTTCCAATATATAAAGTAAGCTTGATACAATATTAATTATTTTTTTAATTGATTATATTTATGAATTTCATGAGTCTTCATATCCACATTTATTTCAGGATTATGAAGAAAAAACTGTTGCTGAACGTTCCAAAAGTGTTGTTATGCCAGCATCGCATTGTACAATTTCAACAAATTCACCGGCAGATGTATTACTTTGTAGAATAGGTAGTTTTACTGTTATATATCATGTAAATTGTAACTAAATGTCTTATTTCATTTTCAATAGATACATAAATGATAAACATAACCATAAATATGATTTTATTAAAACAATAACCTTACTTTATTCCAATTCAAATTTTCCCCCAATAAAGCATTAACCAATAAGGTGCTGTGGGCGTCACTCAACCTACCCTTTTCCTCTTGTGAAGTCGCCGTCCCGCATTTCTCTACCAACTATTTTTCTATAGAAGTGGACAGTCTATTTTTAGTGGTTTGTGGCTCCACCCATCCGCCATTAGGAGGCAAAATTTTGGGCGGGTTTCTATGAACTCAACAGTGGTATCCTAGCAACGTTCTAAATCCAAATAAAAATAACATGCTGATTATAGCCCCTTGTGTTTCTAGGGGCTATAATGCTGATCAAAGGTAAACACAGTCAGGCGCCATTAAGATGCAAAATATACCACGGCCAATAAAAATTAATACATCGCTTGTCGTCACTGTATGTAATAGAGTCACTAGGTGTTTTCTTTTTGCACGTTGTGGTAGACCTAAGTCAGCTCTGTCAATAACACACCATTTGTTTTATAAAAATAATTTGACTCAGTTCTCAATAACCCTATTCGTTTTAAAAGCTTTATTTAAGTTTTATATTAACCTGAGGCAGAAATGTCTTATGACATAAGGCACTTCAATCACGTGATAATTGCGACTTTACCAACTCTGTGGCGATGCAAAAAGAAAACACCTAATGTAGTCACTGTAGATATTGCCATGTTTAGGAAAGATGGGTATTAATTTTATTAGCATATTATACAAGATATGCATACCTTTATAGCTAGTCTCTTTTCATTAACCGCCTTCAAGGTCACAAAGCCCCCCGGCAGCGAAATTTGAAAACTAAATTTTGGGTTATGGATCTTGCCTAAAGTAAGGAAGCTGTTTACAGGAACAGACCTGTTTATCTGTAGGTCACTAAACTGGTTGCCCCAAATGGCCAAGCAATAAAATTGGACAATCTACTTGAGCTCAGTTCAGAACCGTGGCATGCTTTAGGTGAATTCAGAAGCAGAATAATTTCTATTTAGTTATAAAGCATATCAGGGGGTGTACAGCTCCACTCAGCAAACAAGATAGTCGGAAAATATGTCAACTAAAATAATCTATTTGAAATTTTTGACGCGGTAAATCATTTGTCCAATCATATTTGAGAATTCTAAGGTGTACATTCACAGCTGAAAGTAAATTAT
This sequence comes from Pyrocoelia pectoralis, assembly GCA_036250285.1. Classification (NCBI taxonomy): domain Eukaryota; kingdom Metazoa; phylum Arthropoda; class Insecta; order Coleoptera; family Lampyridae; genus Pyrocoelia; species Pyrocoelia pectoralis. Next base: position 31,965,138 of record CM070080.1, read on the forward strand.
TACAGTTGACAGCTGGCATTTTCCGCGGGCGTTTTATTACTTAATCCTTTTATTGTATTACTCTTGTTTGTTAAAATCAGTCTTTCTGATGACTTCTCATGCCACATACAATACATTTATGTGTATCCAACAATACACATTTAAATTAGGCGCCCAAATATTTCTTTCCGGATTGTACCTTAAAAGCTACTCTAGCGCCGGTATCCCCTCTCCAACTATCTTGTTTGCTGAGTAGAGCTGTAGTGACCTTGCTTTACTAGTTATATAATATGTGGATTATCTTAATAACGGCCCTTTCAAACCTATGTAGGCCAAAATATTTTTCAAAGAGACAAATACCACCAAAATGAATCAATCATTTACTTCATAAAAATCAATCTCACATCATATACACCTTCATGAACCGATTAACAAAAAAGCTCAAACTTTTTTAACAATTTGAACGACATCTTCATCCGCCAATAAATGATCCTTTCCAACTTTCTGTGGCTGATGTTTAACAGAAGAACCCCAAATAAGCGCACTGAAAGATAAAACGGATAATATAAATATACGTATTTTTGAAAGAGACCCACTATTTGAATTCCTTGGCAATGCTTTTATGCAGTTTGTTACAGAAATCTTCAACGGATGTGTGATCAGCGTGTAAGACGATGGGTGAATTATAATCGGGCAGTTGTCCCTTAGGTTTGGTGTAACTAAAATGAACGATATTAAGAAGGAGTCAATACGCTTAACAACCTACATTCTCACAAGTTTTAAGTATGTCCACATCTTTTCCAAAAGATCGTCAAAGTTCCACTTGTGATGTGCCGAAATTGGCACGCAATGCGGAATTTTATAAATAACATCTAACTCTTCTATACTAATTTGATCTAAAAAACAATATTATGTCAATCGTTAGCATCGCAAGAGCAAAGTAAATTTACCAATTTTGTTTAATAAATAAATGCAAGGCATATAAACACGGTTTCCTTCCACAATATCAATAAGGTCATCACTGGTTGCATCATATTTTAAGGTAATATCCGCATTATGAATTTTGTACTCGGACAAAATCGATTTAACAGTATCTAAATCAAGTTCGGACTGAGGTACCATAATATTTAAATTAATTCCACCTTTCTCTTTCCTTCTGAACGTAATATTTGGCGGTTGTTTATTAAGTCTTAAACCGAAACCCTCCAATTCGTGCTCTATTAATTGCTTGTGTTGTAGCGGTTTCAAAACGTCGAGAACAATAAAAATAAGTCCACAAGTACGAGCGACGGCAATGACTTGTCGACCTCTACCTTTACCATCCTTAGCACCTTCGATAATTCCAGGCAAATCCAATAACTAAAAAGATAAAAGTTACGAAATGCAAACGATAATAACAACAAACTAACCTGTATTTTAGCTCCCTTATACTTGATACATCCGGGTACGGTAGTAAGAGTTGTAAATTCGTACGCCGCGACCTCCGAATAGACACCTGCGAGATTACTTAACAAGGTCGATTTTCCGACAGACGGAAATCCGACAAATCCTATTCTCGCATCTCCGGTTTTGGCGACATCAAAACCTTCACCGGTTCCACCACCGCCACCTTTTGGCGTGATCAATTCTCGTCGCAATTTTGCCAATCTAGCCTTAAGTAAACCTAAATGACCTGCAGTTGCTTTATTTTTTTGTGTTCTTGCCATCTAGCAAATTTTTAGGTTAGGAAAAGTACCGACCGAATTATAATGTAATTACCTACCTCCGCTTCGATGGCAGAAATTTTTTCAACAATTGTCCCCATTTTTTAAAATTGTTTATAACTTATGTGTTAAAATTGTCTACAAATAGTGTTTCAAACAATGCACATGGTTAGCAAGTGTCCATTAATTAGGACTGCAAAATGACAATTTCTTCAGTACTGCCAATCTCCTGATAAACGTTAAATAAAAAATTCCCTACTTATATCATACGTATAGTATACAGTATGTGTCACGATTGTAAAACATGGAGGCCGGAGGGTAGTTGTGATCATTGAACTTATAGCGTACAGTTCAATGGTTGTGATGAAGCTATTGCATCTTTTTGTTTCATAAATATATAAAATCATGTTTAAATAACAATAAATGTTGACGTATACAATCTGTCTTGTTACATACAGACCAATTAGGTACAAATGATTGGAGTGATTTCGTAAATATATTGTAGCTGTATTATTTGACATATCATCACGCAACTTTACAGATTCATACATTCTGTTTCTGTTCATTCTGTTTGGAAGATCTTACGGAAATGATTGCAGCAGAAGTTAGTTGCAATTGCTATAATCCCTTACGCCCAAAGACAAAAGGTGTTTTCTTTTTGCATTTTGTGGTAGCTTTAAGTCAGCTCTGTCAATACACACCATTCGTTTTATAAAAATAATTTGACTCAGTTCTCAATAACCCTATTCGTTTTAAAACCTTTATTTTAAGTTTTATATTAACCTGAGGCAGAAATGTGTTATGACGCAAGGCACTTTAATCACGTGATAATTGTGCATGTTCCCAACCCTGTCGCGTTGCAAAAAGAAAACACCTAAAGTAAGTCGCACAACAGGCACAACGTGCGATTCTCGGGCACAGAAATCCCCACGCTATCGTGCAGCAGATTCGTGACTCCCCAAAGGTAGTGTGTTCTGTGCAGTCTCACAATTCAAGTATCCGGGCCTTTTTTCTTCGGCGAGTAGAATATTACGTGGCACGTGTATCTGGATATGCTGGAAAATTGGCTCACGCCGCAGCTGGAGACCGACTTCATCTACTAGCACGATGGTGTTCCACCACACTTCCATCATGATGTTCGAGCATTTTTAAATATGAGATTGACAAACAGATGGATCGTTCGCGGTGGGCTGAATGATCAGATATCGATGCTATGTCCTCCACGTTCCCCTGACTTGACGCCGTGCGATTTGTTTATATGGGGGTATGTGAAAGATTCTGTGTTTGTGCCTGCTTGACCAGTAGCCCTACCAGAACTGCAAAGTCGCACCATTATTGTCTTTGAACAAATGAATAGGGATTTGTTACGTCGAGTGTGGGACGAATTTACAGACGAGATTACAGACTTGATATCTACAGAATCACCAGTCCATTACAGTCCACTGCATACTATAGTCTTCGACTAGGAAACTCGATATTTGATCTGGAACAGCTGTAGATTTATTATTAGGGAACTGATCATAGCGGCCCGCTATAAATACAACAGCCAATAGCTTTTATGATCACAACGGCGACCGACAATTTTAAATTTATTAATGGTAACTACTACTGTATTTGTAAAATATTTATAAACATACAGGGTGCTTCGAATAATCGTGGCTCCGTGCCGATTTGTTTTTTCAAACGGAACACCTTATATTTGATGTTATATTTCGATTGCTCTCTTAAAATGTCCATATTTTTGTTTTTTGTTTTGAATGCAGCGTTCCCAAGTTATGAGTTTCTTTCGTGACAAACATGGTCTGATTAGAAAATGCTTAGGCTCGTTCAGTTTTAAAATTTTGAGTCAATTTTTGGTACACAAATTAGTAAAGATCGTCCTTATTGAATATACAAATATTTATCTATTTATAAAGCCATGTTATTTTAAATGGAACACCAGTAAAAACTACTAGTTTTAGAAGACATATAGTACAGATATGAATTGGAGAGATTGAAAAGCTTTATCGAAATACATAATAATATACAGGGTGTTCCATTTAAAATAACAACGTTTTTCCTATTCAATATCTACGATACTTTACGAATTATTGCAAAACACCCTGTATAATTAAATCGACAAATATTTGTGTATTCACTAAGGAACAACCTTTACTAATTTGTGTACCAAAAATTAACTCAAAATAATTTTAAAACTGAACGAGCCTAAGCATTTTTGAATCAGACCATGCTTTTATTTGAAAATTTTTTTAATCCGTATGATATTGAATGAAATATTGGACTTCCTCGCACTAATGGGCTATCCTGTATGTGTGAACGTTCCTACCATTACAAGCAAAGCATGCGATATGGTTTCTGCATTAAATTTATTCCAAACGGGTAATAGTAACCAAATTAGAATCAATGTACACTGTGTCCAAGATAAGGAGGGCCACTATGGGGATTTCGAAAGCGGTAGAGTTTCGGTTAAATGGGAGAAAAGTTGGGCAATTTTGAGTTTAGTAAAATCAAGTTTTTAAACTGACGAAATTCCGAACCGTTTCGAAGTTATGCGACAAAAAGCGAATTTTCAGGATTTCGTTTTTGACAAATTGTTACTTTGTCGTTGATGTTAACTAAAAAGTAAAAGAACCTTCTACAGGTACTTTTTAACGTTTTTTAACATGGCATACAGCAAATTGGAGTCCGACGTTTCGTTTTCGAGCAACCATCATCAACTTTGTTTTTTTAATTAAATACGGTCCTGATTTGTTTAAGCATAATATTAGAAGAGCTTTTCATTCTGCATTCAAGCATGTATCACACTTTATGGTTTAATTGCGATTTTATACTTATTTTATTATTGTACTTAAATTTACTAGATTCTACTTTGGAAGATCTCTTGATGTTTTACCCTAAGCCGTAGTACGCAATTGTTGGTTTCAGCAGGATGGTGCACTTGCGCACAATTCACGGCGACGGGTAGTTAAGGATTACCTTTCAAGTAGGTTTGCCGAAAGAGTTGGATTTTTTTCCTTGGGGGTACATAAGAAATTATGTTTACAAAGATATCTTTGGAATAGAAGAAGAACTCCGAAAGTTTGTACTTAACGCATTCCAAACTGTAACACCTGCAATGTTAAAGAATGCTTTGGATTCTACAGTTAGAAGATGGTATTTACGATTGGAGAACGAAGGAGGGCTTTTCGAGCATTTATTATAATTTTTTTTTAAATTATTGGTATGTGTCATGTTTAAATGTTCGTTTCATCAAATGTTTTCTGTTGATTTATGACGTGTTGTTGATTGTTTGTAATTATGTACTTGGTTATAAAATTTGTGTTCAAAATTGAAAATTCTGTGTGATTTCATTAATTTGATGAGGAAAACACAGTTAGCAAAAGTCCATTTATAAATAAAATTCAGTTTGAATGTTATTGAGGAGGGATACAGGTTCGTACTTAGGATTTTTTCCGCTAATCGTAAAGTAAGTATAAAATCGAAATTAAACCATAAGTGTGATACATGCTTGAATGCAGAATAAAAAGCTCTTCTAACATTATGCATAAAAAAATCAGGACCGTATTTAAAAAAATAAAGTTGAAGATGGTTACTCGAAAACGAAACGTCGGATTCCAATTTGCTGTATGCCATATTAAAGAACATTAAAAAGTAGGTACCTCAAACTTAAAATTGCCCAACTTTTCTCCCATTTAACCGAAACTCTATCTCTTACCGTTTTCGAAATTCCCATAGTGGCCCTCCTTATCTTGGACACAGTGTATATTTAATTTAATTTGTAATCTGTAGGGTTAATTAATATTGCATAGATAGTAAGATAGTTAAGAGAAACACAAAATAAGAAAGAAAGTATAGTTCTAAACACGCAGTCAAAAAGGCTTCAATGTTTACTATACAGAGTGTTAATGTTTTAATGTTCCAAGGTGATTATTTCAAATTTAGTACAATTTCGGCAGACAGCTTTTTTTTTGTATTGCGGCACAGGTAATTGTGTGAAGGGTTCTGTTCTCCAACATTCTCACATATAAACACCAAGCGATTAAATAATCAAACCGACACGTAGTTTTCAATTCGAAATGACAGATTGAAAAAAAAAAGAAACGTTGTGTGAGAACTCGTTACTAACCAATCACTCCTTGTGGACTCCAACACATTTTTCAAAGGGAATGAATCACGTCATAAGAGCGCAGAGACCGAATAAATAGTAAACAGGGTGTAAGATGCCAAAATGCTGGAAGATGTTACAGTACACGATATTCTTACACAAGATGCCGACAACAAATAGTTGAAGATCATTAATGCAATTTTGATCAATTTTTCAAATTAAAGCAAAAAAACGGCGTTCGAAAATTATTTATTGTGTTATGAAGTTATGTATTGATAAATCAACAACAAAATAACAAAAAAACAATAAAATGTACGTTAAAATAATTAGAATAGATACCTAAGTTAAACTTTTATTAATTAATATAAATAACAATAATAATTAATAATTGGACGCGACTTTTTTATGTTAAAGTTCATCTACTTATTTTCTGATTTTTATTATATCGGTTTGTCAATTCATAAACACATCAAAGGTTTATGTCATTTTTTCGATCTTCTTCAGTTTTTTGACCGTACCTCGCATGGTATAAACAAAGATTATAATATAGTTTTTGGTATAAATATTTGATCAAAAATTCGTGACATTGGAATTGGATTCTACGCAAAACGTGAGGCGAAGGTTGAAAAAACTAATTTGGGATAACCCACTTTTTGACCTCTTAGGAAAGCTCTCCCACTACTTACCATACTCATTGACCAAAATGTGATACTATCTTCAGCTTCTATACTGAAGAATCGTCAGTGGTTGTGATAAAAACTTACCCCCTGCTTAAGTCTCGCATAGCAAATAATGTAATGTCACAGTATGAGAAAAAGAATCACATACTGAGGTAATATTAGATGATTTTCAATTATCACCACATCATACATAGTGACATTTCTTCTTTTAGGACCAAGTATTATTAAACTACCTTTGGAATAATGACACAGTTATTATTTTCTTTGTAATTACGACAGTAATAAAGTGTGTTATTCTGAATAATGAATAAGGCCGTATTGTATAACGTTTCAAATAACTACGCAGCATAGGTACTCATTCATACGCATAATGTCAAGGTTTATGAAACCCTCATCTGTTTAATTTCAGAAATTTGTTTCCTTCCCAATTAGCAATAATTTAACGTAGTATTTGTAGCAAATTTATTTTAAATACATAAATAATATATAAAAACGTATGTTTACATAGCGTGATTCCTAGACTGGTCTACCAAATGGTTGATATGTGATTCTAGGCACAAAACCTGACTCTCCATCTACGAAATATTCCACTGTCTGCAATCGTCCATCGGGTAGCAAGGTGAAGTAAGAACCAACGACACGTCCGGTTATATCACCACTCTCATTTTGGCCAAAAAAGGTATTAGTTGGAGGATTTTCAACTTTGTATTGAAAATCGTACTGAAAAATGTTTGATGAAGATAACATTACTTAATCAATTAACTCAAATGGTCACTCACAGGTTTCGGTGCCTCTTGTTGGATCTGGGGTCGTGCTGATGCAACGGCAATGAATACCATAAGTAATACAAGTTCAAATTTCGCCATAATGGAAACCTAACAATGTTATAGAAATATTAACGCAATTCGTATCACTTTTTATGTGAATCATTATTTTCCCATGTGAACTACAAGTATTGCACAAAATAATTATTATAATGAACTAGTTCGACTACACACATTTTGTAAATTAAAGCTGCAATCCATTGTATAAAATAAAACAATTGTTGTGAGCGATTAAAACTTACTTACCTCAAAAAAAAAAGTATCACCACTGAAAACTGTAACTTTGCGACTGTGCTCCATTCAATCTTGCCGAAGGATTTTATATGTTCTATTCATAAAGGGGTAGGATTGGCAAGGACAATCTTTCGTACCTTGAGATTAAAGGCGTAATATTAATTTACATTTTAGTACATAATTAATAACAACATAAAATTGAGAGAAAGCCGATCTTTATTATTATATAATAAATTTTGGAATTAATTACTAGAAAAAAAATTTTTGCCATTTCGTTCACAGCTTAAATTGTCTTTTATTGCGATCATTAATATTTTGTTTGTTAAAACAATGGGATTCCATTTACATAATTTATGATACCTAAATATAGATTTTTGTCATCCCTATACATGTATTTCCAATTTTTTTTGTCTTTTTTGCTTCAGTTTCCGTATCGTTGAAGAAATTGAAGGACTGTTTATACAATTTAAGACAATTCTTATATGCTTCAGTTATTTTTTATTTACATAATTACTCCTTAATTAGACCTTGTTCCTCGTTAACACGCTTTAAGTGTTTACTTATGAGAAGTTTTAATTTTGAAGAACAAAGTTTGGTAAAATTTAAAAAAATCGTTGTACAAATCCCACGGTGATGAGCAAAACTACCATGTACAGATTGGTAATAAATTACGTCCCATGGACAGAGTGATGGTAATAAAAAAGTACAAGAATACGTTTTCATCACAATACTTATTATTTATTCACCAATTTCCTAATTCCTACGCTTCTTCCTATCATGGGCTGTATCTAATCCATACTAGCGAGTTTACTAAGTTTTTTTTTTCACAGCTTCCAGTGATTCCTTATAGGAAATGATGACCTTTACTTTAAATTCTATTTTCGGGTGATTGAAATTGGTACCCACGCTTTCGAAGATTGTATGCGCAATTCAATTAACAAGAGCAACATCGACATTAATTATTATAAAATGAGCCATTGTTCATTGGTAAAAAGAATAAAAACTTCTGTAGAAATAGAATTATAAAAATCGAAAAGTGTATCATTTGATTTATTGACGACCTGCATAATTTTCACATAACCGAATAATAAGCGTATGGGAAATACGAATTGAGATATTATTTAGTGCATCCTAGGAATTGTCATTCTCACCCCAAGAATTATTTATTTTACCCCAAGATTTTATTTATTTACTTCTTTTATAGAAGTATTTGAAACTAAAAAAAATGCCACCCTAAACGTATGTTGCCACTCAGGCGCTTAGGTTAGAGGTAGGTTTAGTAAATTTTGTCTCAATTGATACAAAAACGGGAATATAATTTTAAACAGTATTTGAAACTAAAAAAAAATTTACAATGGCTACATAGAAGCTCATACCTATACAAACTCCTTGCGCACTTTATTTAGTAAGTCTCTAAAACCTTCGGCATACAACTTAAGGCTAGTGTGAAAATGGAAATGTTAGGTAAAAATGTCAAAACCTTGTGGTAAAATTAGTAAAATCTTGGGGTAAAATGAATAAAATCTTGGGGCCAAAAGAATGATTCTGTGGGTTAAAATAATAATTTTGGGGGCTAATATAATAATGCTTGGGATCAGAAATCTTGGGACCAAAATAATTAAAAAGCTGGGGTCGAAAAAATAATTCTTGGGGTAAAAATAATAATTCTTGGGTTTAGAGTGACAATTCTTGGGGCCGCGAAAATTACCACCCATACGAAGTTTTATAAATGCAGCGTCTACTTTAGAGGGTTTTCCTTTTCTTTACGGTGGTCGTTAAGAAATGTCATTTGTACCTTAATTCGTGTCTTGACTTCAACATTGACACGGTCCAACCCCCGGAAGTTAGATGTCCCATCTTAATGACTGTAGCCGTGGAAGCCTCCGTTCTGACATTGTATTGATTGTGACACCAGTGATGTTTTTCCTGCGGTTTGGGAGTCGGATGGGACAGAAAGAATAAAAAACGATAACGGTAAATCTAATATGCTCGATGGCAATGAATCGAATGGCGTATGAAAATACGAGGAGGTGGTCCAGGAATATTGGTCCCGATGCCAAAATGGTTGATATTATGTTATTACCGTCGTTATGGGTTTTGTTCAATCAGTTTTGCCACGAAGCGAAGGTCTTCTTCTCTAAAATGGTTACAGATTACAACTAATACGATTTGGTTACTCCTTTTTGGTGAAATTTGCACCAAATCGTCTTCTTCTAATAATTTCGGTAAAATTAAATATTTCCGCATCGAATTTTACTTCAGGATAGATTGTAGCAACTGGAAATGGTACTTGACAGATTGGCGTTTCCATTGCTGCGAATGTTACATCACCGTTGAATATTTCCATTTTAGTTTTGTGGACTAGACTAGTCATGGTCAAAATCGGTCTTGGTCTCGTAAGACTTTTAATCCTAAATTTGTACCAAAAAGCACGTTTTACTTAGTTTAAAATCAGGGGTGGGCAGTCACAAAATACTTGTATTGAAAATACAGTAGGTATTTGAAATACATTTGTATTTTGTATTTTGTATTTGATGATTTTTCCTTAAAGTATTGTATATTTTGTATTTCAAATACTCTCTTATGAGTATTTTGAATTTTGCATTTGTTAGTAAAAAAATATTCTTGATTCTGAATTAATAATTAATTGGTATTTCATTTTAAAATAATTTGTGTCATCGCAATACTGAAACAATAATTAATTCTCTGCAATAACCTAATTTAGTAGCATCTAGTGACACAAAAGTTCGATTAATTGGATAACATTCATAGTACGGTGTAAAAATGCAAGACTGCAAGAGTCTTGCGTGTAAGACCAAGAACAAGACCAAGACCAAGACCAAGACCGAGATTAAGGATATCAATACGAGACCAAGAGCAAGACCAAAATTGGTGTAAACTAAGACCAAGACCTATGTGGTCTTGTCTTGGTCTTGTGTGCCAACCTAATTTCTTCAGTTGAATGATCTATGAAGAATCTTTCCACCTTTTCAAAACGCAGCGTTCACGTTCTCCAATGTATCTGATGCCGTGAATACTGGTCGCTTCGCTAAACTGGGAAAAGTAGAGTTTTATATTTTTTAAATATGCTATTTGGTGCTTTTTCAACCAACTTCAAAAAATTGGTTACTAAGTTCGTCCGGATGTCTGTGTGTCTGTGTGTCTGTGCGTCTGTGCGTTGGTCGATGTTACAGGGTTTAGAAAGCTGGAAGTGGTGTCATCTTATACGAAATTTTTCACTGATTCCAAATCGCTGGTAAATTTGTTGATCGGATCACCCGTTCGCCGCCGGGACGCCATTAAAGTCAAAATATACACCCTTGAATATCTCGAGAACGACACGTCTAATTACAAAAAGAAAAAAAACGTTTCCTTTATTTTTTCAAACCTAATGAGTGATCATCACCCTCACCCCCCTGTGGGATGGAGCGGTGGTGAGTTTTCAAAACTTAAATGGGAACACCTATTTTTTATTACACTTTTGGATTCTCCATAAAAAACGATCCTCAAATTGCAAATTTCTTCCCCAAACTGCAACCCCTGTTTAGGGGTGGAAAGGAGGAAATTGCATGTCAGCAGAAAAACGATCTTTTTTTTTATTGGTGTCCTATTTTAGCCTTTTAAACCACGCCCCAGCGTGTTTAAATCGCACTTTTTAAAACGCGCGTGTTTTAAAGTTGCCATGCCAATTGCCAACATCAACAAATATGAAAAACGGGAATTCTATTGGCTATTGATCTGACAGGAGTAATTTGTTACGTCAAATAAAATGACAGATTGCATCACCAATTTGAAAAACGTGAATTCTATTGGTTATTGGTCTGACAGGAGTACTTTGTTACGTCAAATAAAATGACAGATTGCAAATTAATTTTCATTTTTCTCATTTCTATGACAACGAAAGGTATACTGATTTCACATACGAATTCAACCATTTCACATTATTAGTTCTTATTTCCATTTTAATACCAGATTTCAAAGTGAACCAATAAAAAAAAATAGCGTAAAGTATTCGTGGATAAATGGTCTTTAAAACACTTGCTCTATTTCAAGCACTCGGCTGCGCCGTCGTGCTTGAAAACTTGCGCGTGTTTTAAAGACCTGTTTATCCACTTATACTTTAATATACTATTTTTACGTTTTTCTCCTCTTAACATTTTTTCGTGATTTACAAATTGTCCGTCACCCTCTCCGCTAATTCCGCTAATTGCTAACTTCGTTGAAATTAGAGGTTGCTTATTCTTTCTAACTGATAATAAGCCAATAATAACAATTACATTAAACAGATAGATATGCATGTTGAATGTCTGCGGGATTTAACAGGTTCACGCGACATTATTTTTTAATAAGTTTGTAGTTTGTCCAAAGGATTAGACGGATTATTGATAATTTCCATTTAATCGGAACTGATAATAAGATAAACAGCGGATAGCAGAAAATTACCATGACCTTCATAAATGTCCATCGACAAGTTCCATGTGTTGTAAGCCATCTTGGTGTGATCAGTCGTTATATATTTATAAAGAACCAGCGAAAACAATTGCAACAGTAATAGGTTTTCGTGTTGGAGCATTTTTTACTCAGGATTTTCGATAACGAAAACTCAGACAGGTTTGGTTTCAGCAGAATGGTGCGTCACCGCATACAGCCAAGGTTCAATACCGTTTGTCTTTTTTATTCTCCTTGGATACCTCACCTCTAGTTTCGGTGAAGTTTCTCGTTGTTCTGAATCATCCACATGGCCTTTGCACGAATTCCATTTTATCAAACTGTAATGGTAACACTTAAGGTTTCATTTTTAGTCGAAATTCTATTCTGATTTCAACAACACCGTTTCATTCTGCAACGTCCGTTGATATTACATTTTAATTTTAGAAAGCTTTAAGTTTCGAGTTACTCGTTCGTTCAGATATATTGGAATACTGATTAATTTTTTGCAACAGCCCTTTTGCCTTTAACTCAAAAGAGATTTATATTCCAAGGGAATTCTAACCGTAGATTATAACACCGTGTCACCAACGTTGAAGTATTGAACAGAACGAATAAGAAGAGTGGTGCTGAAAAGTATAGGAAAAAGAAGGGTTTGGTTTAGAATTTCAGGGACAGTTCAGGCGAATTTGTAATGGTTGCGTTACATAGTTAGGACCTTCAACCTTCGATAGGAGACGATATCTGAAGAAGAAGAGGATTATCAGAACCTTAAACCTAGAAATATTAAAGAAAGCTGAAATTTCTGCTCTGTAAAACTAATTACAGAATTGCATCGTGACTTTGTGGTTAAGGTTGAATGAAGAAGACCCATGAAAAGGCTTGTGTGGAAGGGTTCGATTTTTTTTGGAAATCATACTGTTCACGAGACCTGACGGTGTTTCAGATTAGTCTTTACGAAAGTTGTAAGTTGTAAGAATCGTTGAAATCTTTTTGTGTTTGCATAGATGGCAATAGCTCCAGATATTTTCCAGCCGATTTCGTATTGCTTGATGATTTTCGATTTTGTTCTGAATGAAACGTTCAGCAAACTGATCTTGGCTTGCTCAACGGTGAATGCTTTTCCAAACGAATTTTCCTTTCTTCACCAAGTTAATGAAAGAATGAATGAAGATGATGCACGCCACGTTCTTCAAAAGCAAATATATTGTGAGAAAGTGTCCCATGAAAGGAAAAACCGAGCTAAATTTTAAACTCATTGGGTTAATTCGCAATTGAAAGATTGGAAGAAGTGCCCAATTTGAAAGCTCAATTTTTGATAAAGAGGGTGATTATAAAATTTATTCAAGGAATATTTTAACGCTTATTAAAGGAAATGACAGAGTACACAACTTATTTACATTACCATTCAGGAGTAATTTAAGACGATTTTTCAATTTAAATCAATTGTTTTGTAAAAGCGCTGGAAAAGTACCAAGAGGGTGTTATAAAATTTCAAAATTTTGTATTATTATTTCAATCGAATTTCACTATGACTAAAATTATTACTGGGAAATTTTGGATATATAGTTTACGATTTCTTTTACTTGTCGACGGTATTTATTTTCTACAACTTCGGACGTTCTTCTTAAGGGGCATTTACATTCAAATTATTCAATTTATTTAGCAACGAGGATGTGCTCGATCTTCTTTATATATACAAGACGTAAATTTGATTATTTAGTCCTAGTGTAAAGTAGTAAAGATCGCCCTCTTCTCTATAATTTGTTCTTGTTACTGTTAAGAGGAAACATGCTGCGAGTGCTTATACTTCTTTTAGTTATTGGTTTAGCGACGAGTACCCCAAAACCTGATCATAAGGCGGTGAGTGAAAAATCTGTATCGATTGTTACGACTCCTTTAGGTACTGTACAAGGATCCCTTATGCAAACTCGTAATGGAAAACAAATAATTGCTTTTAAGGGAATACGGTACGCAAAGGCACCGGTGAATGATCTTCGATTTCAGGTAGGAGTACCTCTAATATCTTCGAACCCTTCTAACTCTTGTTCCTTCAGCCCCCAAAACCGATTGAGAAATGGGAGGGTGTTTTCAATGCAACTGTGGACGGACCTGCCTGTCCTCAACCGAATGTAGCTCCAATATCAGAAGACTGTCTTTTACTTAATGTTTACATATCAAAGGTAAGTAACCTTCTTTTTTGTGAATGTAGTGTAACTGCATTGAATAAATAGCCAAGAGGCGTGTTCAAAAGATGCATTAAGTGCAAGCCCAATACTGTTCAACGTAGGCAAAATATCTTGGTAGGTAATTTAATTCTGTAGGTTTAAGGTTCAGTAGTAGAAAAAACATTTAGAAGGGTTGTAACGTGAATGCTTTTCCATTCCAACCACTTGGGAGTGTTAACCTGATCGAGGTGGGAAAATTTGGAAAAATTCAGGAGTAAATTCAGAGTATTTACATTTTCACTTTTTTACTTAAAAAAGCAGGAGCGCAATGTGAAATCGACTTGAGTGAGAGAATAACGGCACAACAATGACTGTGTAAGAAGGAATCGTTACAAAAGAGCTGCAATTAAGTGTAAAAGAAGCATGATTGGTTTTTACCTTTTTCACATTTCATCAATGGAGATTATTTAGTGTCAGAAAAAAATGTTTAATGGTAGTGCCGATTAAATATTTTTGTTACGCTTTGTTAACTCCTATAACTGTTAATACTATTACGTTTACACTTTTGCTACAAATCAAGACCTTTATAATTATTCATAAGAGGGAATCACAAGGAATCACATCTGAGAAGTTGAAAATGGAGCGATTTACAGAAAATTTCTTCAGGGAGCTATGGTCTTAACAAACTCAATCTCAACACCAACTTTATGTGATTCGAGAATGATTATGTAGCAAAACAGCGTATTTGTAACCACTCTTAAGGAAGGAGTAACCGGGTGAACTCCTTTCTCGGAAGCTGGCAAATGTCTGAAGAGGGAACAGCAATTAGTGAAATGAATTCAAGAAGAAAATCAGAACTTTTGAAGAATCTAGTGAGGTGGCTAGTGTGGAATAAGGTGAGGACCACGGAGAATTTGATGCGTCAAGTAGGAATTACCCTTGCAGACAGTATGAGCGAGAAGTATATCCGCCAGTGAAATGGCAAAGGAGGGCAACAGAAGCTTAGGAAATTGATGCGGAATCTAACCGAATGTGTTCGATTTGGCGTAGAAGAAACCAAGGTGACATCAATGCCAGAAGGGCAAAAAGAGATGGTTACCGTCCCATTATAGAGGAGTTTTAGAGGGAGTAAATCAAGGGTTTCTTACAATGTTAAATTAGTATGTAGGCGAAGAAATCGTTAAATACGAGGGACCACGTATGGAAAAACTAGAGCCATGGTGAGTCAATCGATGCACGATCACACTTTTTTACATTGTATTGTGGGCCGAGATCTAGGAATTCTAACAACCAGCTACTTTGATTACAACCACTACCCTTACTAGCATTTTACCTTAACTCAGGCGAATCCACTACCACAAAGGGGGTTTTAATCTGTCGAACATGGTCTTATCTACCCTATTTATCCAATCTGAAAAGAAGGCATGTTTAAGATTTTCTCCACCTTAGGAAAAGGACTACTTTGGCGCCACCACGGAGAAGAAATGAATTACTGGGTCAAATTACCAAATAGGAAACAGGGACTGAACATTTATGAAGGGGGGGGAATCTGAACAGGCCACTGTTCTGAAGAGTTTAAAATGTTTATTTTCAAATAAGCCAAAGTTGGTACTAAATTTCATGTGCGTATTAGATGAATTGGAAATCAACTGCCTGATACCATGTGTCCAACGTGGTTATTCCATGCTACGGATGTTTAAGGTTTGAGTTGCCATGTGTCAGAGACAGGAATACATTTTTTGTGTGTAATTTATTAAAAACCATAAATTTGTAATCACTTTACTGTTTTGAGAGATTGTAAGGGCATTGGTAACGGAGGACATCGTTACAATTGTTCCGTATTCCAGAGAATGCTTAGTGCTGTACCTTTGGCATGACTCTCAGGTGTACATCTAAGTCACTTCTATTGCAATTGATATAATTGGCTTGAGTATTCCTTCTTCTGAACAATCGCTCATAGTTACTGTATACCCTGGTTCATTTCTCAATTCGACTTTTTCTCTGATTCCATGAGTGTCTTGGAACTGACGGTTCTCGTACACTTTTCGTTCTACCGACGAAGGCTTGGGCCCGTGGGAACGGATCCGAGAGGTGTAGTTGCTTTGAAGAAGTTTTCTTGTTTTCCAATTGGGAAAGTAACTCTTTTGATCCATGTTGTTCCATACATATCATGCAAAGAAAAGTCACACGAGTCACAGCCGACTCCGACTGTATAGCAAGGTAACGTTTGATGGCTCGTGTTAATTGTTTAAGTAACGATTGCTTCGCTTAGATCATTAGACGCCAATTAAATAATTTCAAGCCCTTCCATTCTAAGTAGAACCGTTTCGGAGATATCGCACTTTAAAGATCCAAATAGAGAGTCCCTTCGCAGCGCCCTTTCCTCCATTATCCTATAAAAGAGACACTTACAGGTGGACCTCGTACACTTTTTTAACTTTAAACTATCTTTTATGAAGTGAGTTTAACATATTCCAAACTTTTCTCGATCAAAAAATTTCTTAATTTTTTTGCAAAAAAAGCAAGGTTAACCACTTGGTATTTTTTCTGGCTAAAAAACGAACTCTCGAAATTCCACCTACCTCTTACCTGAATGTGACCCATAGTAGGTTGTAAAAGAAAAATATTCACCAATTGGAGTTATAGTAATGAATACATTCTAAACTTTACAGGTACCTAAAAGTAATGAAGTGGAAAAGCATCCAGTTATGGTATTTTTCCATCCAGGTGGATTCCAATCTGGTTCAAGCAATTGTGAACAATTTGGCCCCCAATATTTGTTAGATCAAGATCTTATTCTTGTTGTACCAAACTATCGGTTGGCGACATTAGGTGGATTATCTGCAACTATTCAACTTGGTAGCTAAATATAAAACTTATAGGATTCCTTAGTACTGGTGACAAAGAAGCACCAGGAAATAATGGATTGAAAGATCAAGTTCAAGCTTTAAAATGGGTAAAAGAGAATATTGCGTCATTTGGAGGTGATCCCGAATCTGTAACGATAGCCGGAAGTAGCGTTGGTGCTGGTAGTGTAACGCTTCACTTAGTTTCCCCGCTTTCTAAAGGTTGGTAACGGTAATATCTTTGAATTATATTAATCTGAACATTTTAGGTCTGTTCAAAAGAGCCATAGCAATGAGCGGGTCAAGTTTAGGGACCTGGCCTGTACCGAACAACCAAATGGAACTGGCAAAGAAACAGGCGCAACTACTGAGTTGTCCAGACGACAATTCTGCTAACATAATTAAGTGCTTGAAGTCGAAATCTGCAGATGACATCGCGAACAGTTACAGCAAGTTTAAGGAGGTAGGAGCACTTGATTCAAACTTAATTTGGCTACCAGTCATTGAGCAAGATTTTGGCCAACCTAGATTTCTTTCTGCACATCCTGTCGAATTGGTGTTGAATGATCAGTTCGAAAAGGTACCATTTTTAACTGGCGTGACTACTGATGAATACGCGAATCTTGCTTTCGGTAAGCGATTACAGCCGTTTTAACAGAGCATTAATGGAAGTTTATCACAGACGTAGTCGATAATCCCATACTATTACAAGATATGGAAAAGTACCCACCATTCTCATCAATCTATGACAAAGACACAAATAATACGAAAACAATTTCAAAAGAACTGCGGAAATTTTATCTGGACGACAAACCTGCCGATAACTCTACAATTGCCAGTCTTGTCAATGTAAGTACCTACCACTGCAAACCGAACACTGCAATTTACATCTCTTTTCAGCTCTACAGCGATGGCATGATTGGTTTTGGTGTTAACAGGGCAGCAAAGTTACTATCTGAAAAAGGTCACGAAGCCGTGTACTACTACAGATTTAATTACAAAGGACGACATAGCTTCTTCTATTTGCCTGATTCAAACCAAACTGTACCTTACGGTAATAAGATTATTTCATATAGTTATGTATGACTCATTAATTTATATAGGAGTTGCTCATTTGGACGACCTAATTTACTTATTCCACAACTCTAAACAATTTACTGATTATAAGGAAGAAGATCCCGAAACCGACACTATTGAGAAAATGACTACAATGTGGGCCAATTTCGTTAAGCAAGGGTAAGAGCGCTTTATTATGTTGTCAATGATAGAGTGAGAGCTGGCTGTAAAAAAGCTGGCCTATCGAGTGACAGCATGAAATGATTTTTAAAAGCTAGTACTTATACAGACCATCCATAAAATCTTTGGCTGCCTGGGCGCAACTTGTGCAGAAATTCGCCATACCCTCTCCCCTGAATATTTTTTGGCACGTTACTGTACCTATCGAGTAACAGCATGAAATTACTCTTAAAACATAGCTTTTATACAGTTAAAAAAGAAAAAAATTGTCTGCCTTGTTAAATCTTGTGCTATACCTAGGCAGACAACTTTTTTAATTTTTTTTTTGGCACGTTTCTGTATCTATCGAGTAACAGCTTCAAACTATAACCAAATTATAGTTTGAACATAACTCTATAAGAAAAATCATTGCTGCCTCGTTAAATCTTGTGCTAATGCCTAGGCAGAAAACATTCTCTTTCTCAAAGTCTTATGACACCACTAATACAACTATCATAGAAGTACTTAGGAATAAACAAGGAATCGTCCAATGAACAATTATAATGAATTCGATAAAATAATTTTATAATATAAAATATTTAGTAATAGTATACAGGGTGTTTTTTTGTGAGCTTTAGTTAGACATTTCTGGGAAAGTTTTATAGATAGGTTTTTGAAAATTTGAACTTAGGGGTTACTCTGAAAACCGAATCGATGTAAAATATTTTCAAAATGGTAGCGCTTCCGGAAATGCCGGAAGTAGCTGGAAACTTGGTTTTTTTAAATGGGAACTATTGCCATTTTTCGATTCTACGTGACATTTCAGTTCTTTTAATACCCACATGTCAATATCTACAAGTTATGATTTTTAAGTTATTTTCACTTATTTAAAAAAAAATGGCGGATGCAGACGGTAATTTAGGAATTCATTAGGTACCTACTTGAAAACTATTGCAGCTATGGCAACCGAGTATTCTCCAAAATACAATAAACCTCGAGCAATACATTTCGATTCAAAGGATTTTAATAGCACCAGCAAAGCGAATTATGGCGATTAAATTGTTTCTAAATTTGGCCCAGTCTGACCAAACAAGGTTCTTAAAGAATCTTCCTGGTTCCTCAACATTAGATATTCGCAAAACTCAATTCGTCTTGAGAGGTGAACTAGTTGCATCAAATGCCCATTATGATGAGAAAATGAGCGATAATGGCAGTTTTTTAGGGTTTTTTAGATACAACTAATGTTTCAATTGCTGGTACGTTCACTAGGACGCGATCTTTCTGGATATCCTTCAATGAACGTATGACAAGCATGTGACGCGATTCTGTCCATTTCACCATAAATAACAATTAGATTCCAAAAATCTTAATATGTAAAACCATTGCGCGCCATTTTTTCCATTATTGAAAAACTTATGTTAACCTATAACAGGTGACGGTTTAGTATCACTTGATTTGTTCAAAATTCGATTGCCATGGTCCATGTCACGGTCGACTACTAAAAAAATCCAAAAAACTGGTATCAGTGCGATGAAATGGGAATAAGTCAGAAACTATTAAAGATAGGGATAGGAACATGTAATACCAAAACATGCCCATTTTGATTTTCTATTAAATGCAATAGTAAGAAACTGGTCATTTCATTTATAAAATCTGAGTTTTTAGTCTTTGAACTTTCCTAAATTTGGAGCCCCATAGTTGCGAGCTCATACGCAACTTAACTTTCTTTAAGTGCACCAAAAGAAAGCCTTATTCCTCCTCTATGCGCTGGAGAAAACTTGGTTGCCATAGCTACAACGGTTTTCAAGTAATGAATTCCTAAATTACCGTCTGCATCCGCCATTTTTTTTAAATAAATGAAAATAACTGAAAAACCATAACTTGTAGATATTGACATGTGGGTATTAAAAGAACTAAAATTTCACGTAGAATCCAAAAATGCAATAGTTCCCATTTAAAAAAACCAAGTTTCCAGCTACTTCCGGCATTTCCGGAAGCGCTTACATCGATTCGGTTTTCCCTAAGTTCAAATTTTCAAAAACCTATCTATAAAACTTTCCCAGAAATGTCTAACTAAAGCTCCCAAAAAACACCCTGTATACTATTACTAAATATTTTATATTATAAAATTGTTTTGTCGAAATCATTATAATTGTTCATTGGACGATTCTTTGTTTATCCCTAAGTACCTACTTCTATGATAGTTGTGTTAGTGGTATCATAGCACTTTGAGAAAGAGAATGTTTTCTGCCTAGGCATTAGCACAGGATTTAACGAGGCAGCCATGATTTTTCTTATGTTCAAACTATAATTTGGTTATAGTTTGAAGCTGTTACTCGATAGGTACAGAAACGTGCCAAAAAAAAATTTAAAAAAGTTTTCTGCCTAGGTATAGCACAAGATTTAACAAGGCAGACAATTTTTTTCTTTTTTAACTGTATAAAAGCTATGTTTTAAGAGTAATTTCATGCTGTTACTCGATAGGTACAGTAACGTGCTAAAAAATATTCAAGAGAGAGGGCCTGGCGATTTTCTGCACAAGTTCCGCCCAGGCAGCCGAAGATTTTATGGATGGTCTGTATAAGTACTAGCTTTTAAAAATCATTTCATGCTGTTACTCGATAGGCCAGCTTTTTTGCAGCCAGCTCTTGGACAATGAAGCTTGTTTAAACTTCGTGCGTTTGATAGTTCAGTAGCATTTTGACCCTTGTAATTGTGTTTCATAATATTGGTCACAATACAAACCCCCGAGGAACTCCCTCATTTACCTTCAACTGATGTATCCCATGGAAAGGCAAGCATTTTTCTACCTCTCCCCCTCAAATTTCCTGACACAATTTGTGCTATTAGCATTACCCACTCTGGAGGGAGCTTTTCAGGCCCGACAAACTTTTTCTTTGGGATCTCCCCCACGAGAGTATAGCGATCGCCTCTCTTTCTACCCATTTCTGTGCTGTGCTCATTCTGTCTTAGTTAGCTTTGAAACAATATTCTAGTCTTCCCCAACTAGAACTTCTTTCTTCTCTAATTTGATCATGCCGTCCTTCTACTATCCTTTTTTCTTCCTTCCTCTTATCTAAAAGTATTTTATGGAAAACCCATAAAATGGAAATTTGTTTCGCAATTGATGAAGCAAATTGGCATTATCTTGTCTTCTCATTCTTTCCAACCTTTCCATGATTATAAACAGCCATGATTCTGATTATTCCTTCGTTAGGTACACGTTATGATGGTGACTATTGTCGTCTAGGAACTATCCCCCTTTCGTAAAGCAACATTCCACTATCCAACGTGACTGTTTTGATTCCAGTCTCTGTATGAGAGACTAACCTGTCGAACTAACATTTTCCATGCTAATGAATAGTATCGAAAGGGTTTATTTGATTCCATATGGAACTACAATTTTGAATTTTTTACTATACAGGGTGCATTACAAAATAGATTTTCACGGAAGTACAGTTATGTTGGTAAGGTTTGGTCATTAGTCATTACATACCGGAGAAAACATCCCAGTGGAACAAGGTACCAATTTGCCCCCCGATGTAGTTGGCTGACGCTGAGTGGGAGTATTATCATGGAGCAAACGACTATAGAATTCTTAGCGAAAAACAGAAATGACTTTGCACACTTCGCATTAACAGTTTCACTGTTTTCAGAGGAGATTAATCCAAATAAGAATTGCAATATGGCGGCAAGTTTTTTAACAGATCCCCTGATTCGAAGTTTTATGACCTGAGGTGATTTATAGATTCTATTGGGCTTTTAAGGCTGATGTAAAATTTTCGAAACGTTTGTGGATGGTTTCGCAAAACTTGAACCCTATGGTCTGTTTTTTCAGGACTAGGCTGTGAAGAATCTTACCAATTAACGGATTTTATGAAACATTGATTATATCAATGAAGGTTTTTACGTTTACAGTGGTTGACACACTTCTTTTGGTGGTGCTGGTCCCATCACTTTCCTTTTTTTGAATGTTAGATTTTTGATTAAATGAAGGAACCGTCACCGATGGGCTGCACCTAGAACTGAATCATGGAGACCTTTTCGTTGATGGTCCAGGACGGGTAAATTAATGAACCGTCCTTGCAATTTTTCCTAGAAATAACTTAAGCAATTTACAGTGTCTTTTCTACAACAATCATGTGTTAACAATGCAAATTGATTATGAAAAAATGGGTAAGTAGCATCGCTTAGTTCTACGTATAGTCCTAGACAATGCTACGAATATGTTGACAGGGTCGACCCCCCTGACCCCTAAGTATAAATTGAAGTTTTTCCTCATTTTGGAACACGAAATGGGATTTTTGATTTTGACAATAATTCACATTGGTTCTCTTCCACCTGGTTGCTAAGTAACATTAACTCCTTGTTATTGTTGCCTCACATTTCCTTCACCGTGTACTCTTTTGCCTTTTCCCCAACAATAATCCATATGAATGCCTAGGGTGGCATATTAATTCCAAGGAAGGGAAAACAATTGTTTGTAGTAGACAGCCACAATGGGCTCCAGGCGCTAAAACTGTTTTAACCTCCAGACTCACTTCTTCTTCTTTAGGAAAAAAGTTCTAATTGTATTTGCTTTTCTGTAGAGCAGAATCTCATTAATTAATTAATTAATTAATTAACTGGCTCCTGCTCTCACTTTTATTCCCTATTTTGGGGGCATTTAAAGTTCAATTTCTTTGGAAAAAGTATTAAACGTATTGGTTTGATGGGCAAGAACCAACGTTTAAGATTTGACTACGTTAGTCAGGAGCGGCCAACATTTTTGGGATACTGACCTCCAAAATCTTCAATTTATTATGCAGTGATTTCTATGGGAAAACGACCCAATTGCATTGTGAGGATGGGAAATAAATAAATTTGATGGACTTGGGACGTTGGGAATCCTTTTGCTGGGAGACCATTTTCTGCGGTTTTAAGCAACATTCAGAGGATTTTTCTACAGGCATGAAACTTTTATTTCTATTTGATTCGAAAGAAATGCGCTTCCCATGTGTCCAAATTATACTTGTTTAGGTTTTTCTATGTGGTCCTCATCAATAGATTGACGGCGATAATTTTCAAGTTTTTGTTAGTTATGTCTAATATTTTTGGAAATGGTCTTATTTTATGCTTTTTTCAAAGTTAATTATATTTTTTTTACTGAAAATAAATAAAATACCGAGCTGTAATAATTGTACAACTACTGATCAATCTATTTCAGGAAACCTATTCCAGAGCAATCTGAAAAGTTGGATAACGTTAAGTGGGAGCCATTCACTACAAAATCCAAAAAGTATTTAGATATTGGCAACAAATTAATACTAAACGAAAATCTTAATGAAAAGCGATACAACGAATGGGAGAAATTATTTCCTCTATCGAAATATCAAGGGAAAAATAAAAAGCAGCACGGATAATTTATAATTTTGTGTACAGTTAACGTCTAATTAAATATAAAAATGTAGGTATAAATAAAATAAGAAATTAATGATTGCCTTTTTGTTCAGTAACATTAACATAGATTATTTGCACGTTGTAAAATCTTAATTGTAATTGGCGAAAATTGTAGGGGAAAGCAAAATTTATGCGCTATTAAGTCATTCGGATTTAATAGATGAAATGTTTGATAATAACAACAATAAGTATTGCGCCATATAAACCATTTGTTATCGGGGTTATCGTAGTTGGGGGAATTTGTCTGACTCCTATATTATCGTTAGTTGTTGTGTTGCAGTGTGCAGTGACAAAAGTGCTCAGTGTGGGTAAGTCCAATATCAAAATAGTATTTTAATATTTTGTAAATAATCTACAATTTGTAATTAGTTATTTTAAGTACCATTGTCACGGTAATCAAATTGGAAAACATTGTAAGTTTTATAAATTTTTCAAAATAACTCAAAATAATATTCGTTGTATCACCGGTGGGAAAAATTTGTTATCATTGGCAATGAAAGTTTATTTAAACAAGGTGGGGGGGGGGGGGGATTTTTGTTGGTCATTCGAATGTTATTAAATATAACCAATTATTACTGAACGTTATCGTTTTTTAAGTGTTTTCGTAATTGTTGATTTAGTTCAAGAGTTTAAGCACAGTATAGCAACAGTATCCATTAGCGATATTTGATACATTATGTACGTACTTTAACACCCTGTATTTTTAAAGCAGCTGAGCGTTAGGCATAATTCTTCCTATAAGCATTTGTTTCATATGCAACTGGAAGCCCGAAGATGGTTTTTTTGAGTCGAAACTAGTAGCACAATGCAATTATAACTTTGTACAAAAAATTCAAGTACATACCTAGAAAAAGTACTTTTATACTAACTTTTTGTCGTGATCAGCAACCCACTATGCTAGGACGTTAGTTAGCCCCTATTATGTAAAATTAGGCGGGAAATTTAAACGGCATTCAAATATTTACGTTTCTTGAAGATTAAGGGCCGGCCCTTTAGGCTTCTAAAAAATTTATTTTAATAAATAGAATCACTAAGAAATTTATCTGCCTAATATCTTTAATATGCCACGAAGTGACTTTTGCATTAAGATGGAATTTTCTAAAAGCGTTATATTATCGTTCGAGAGCTATTTTAAAAATTTCCTCCACCTCACGATACGTAAAAACATAGTTATCTATGTTGTCATGGAATCGTTTGCTTTGCGGCATTTTCAGTAGGTATTTTTTATTATTATTATATTTTAACCGCGTATCTTGACGGTTATATGTTAGGTAAACACTATTTACCTACGTAATTATATAGTTTCTTCAAGGTGAGCTGAAGGTTTACGGTGATCACAGGTATTGTTCTTTACTTATTTTTCAACATAAACATATAGCAAATAATAAATTATTCATATATGGCGATGTTTTTGTTTTTTTTAATTTCTCTACTTGTTCTATGAAGTGCCTTGAATAATATCATGTGACATCATATTTGGTGTTTATGTGCAAAATTTGGGTGTTTCCGTACATAATTCTTTACATCGGACCACAGATGTACTACATCTGTGATCAGACCGTTTGAAAGTAAGAGGTTACTGCACTTAATAGTGAGAATTTTTCAGCAATCGGTACAATTTCAGTTTGTTTGCTGTCATGAACTACTATGAATAACTAATGATTTATTTAAATGTATAATTTTCATTAAGTACTTCTTCTAAAAGTAACTGTTGTAATGAGAACCATACCTATCTACAAGGTTAATTAAAGTAAAAGGCAAATATAGAAAATCACAAAAAGATATTGTAGAATTTATTATGTATACATATTGTTGAACCTAACGGAAAATCTTGCCGTTAACAAAGGGATACTACCCTAGCGGCAGTTACCTTTTCTTTAAATTTTCTCACACAAATATTTTAAATTTCATTTACATCCGGCTCGAAGGACCATGTTGTAGTTGTCGAAGTAAATGATCACAACTATTTTGCGGAGTGCAAATTAACTTTTATTTTTGAAGGTGTTGTCCCGATGCGAGACGCCAGGTAACTGCCGCTAGGGTAGTATCACTTTGTTGACTGCAAGATTTGCCGTTAGGTTCAACACATATAATGCAATGCGCATAACCCCTACAACTGCCATGGATGCTCTTCTATGTAGGATCTCCACGTGCAAGAGAAGTGGCAGTCTTGTAACTGCAAATGAAGAGGCTGTTGAATATCAAATAATCAAGATAAAACACTCTCGCATTCTAGGCGAAGTGATCAAGCGCTTGCTTATCCTGGAGAGTGGACTGGATTTCCTCGCTTCCCAATTTATAAAGGGAGTAACTATTACATCTCTCTTAATGTAGTAGAGAAGACAATAAAAAGAACAAACATATGGTATTTACTCCCAACAGCTGAATCTCGCATATCACCCAACCACTAGAGAGACAAACTTGGAACTCTATTCCAGACAGAACTGGTAGGAACAGTGCTTAATGCAAGAGAAGTTCTCATGGATAGTATAGAGTCCAAATGAATGAGGATCTAGACTGGTCTCTGAATATATTATCATATACAACAGTAGATAACAAACTTTAATATTCTCGAATACGTTTGGGGAAAGGCCTTAAATGGAATTAAAGGTAATGAGAAAATCAGTGCGTTAGTCAAGTGTTTTGTGGCCCAGAACCGACTCTTTCACTTAACAGTAATAACTGTAAGGTGTAATCAACCTTATAATACAAGACAACTCAGTTTCGGGATAAGGTCACATGGAACTGGATGTTAGGTTGTCGCCATACAAGAGGGGCGCGTTTCTGCACAGGATAATGAAGGAAGAATCTGGCCTTTCTGTTGAACATGTTTTTTGGGATTTGTACACTAAACAAGCAGATAATCACCATTTTGTGCAACATGGGTACAATTAGACCTGCACTCCCTGCAAGCAGGTGTATTTAATGCATGGTGTGACTTGCGGTTTGAGGTAGCATGGAGGTAGCACAAGGCCAACGTGCTCGTGCAATAGAGAATCCAGATGCTGCTAGTAGAACAAAGTTAGACACAGAGGGAATAATTACGGCAGTTTTGAAAGTACAGTTATCCCAGAGCGTGAAGGATGAGCTGGGGTTTTTTCCAGTTTTGTGCTGACCTCTCTTGGGAATTATATCTACAGGTATCTGCGCAAAATTAAACTATACGCTTCTTACAATTTATTAATTTCTTATTAATGTCCTAGGGAGCCGGGGGTACAATTATCACCTCTTCCCATTGCTTCCAGATTCCTCGCAAAGCTTGTGGTGTAAGCATGATGAAACGTCGATGTGTCTACTTAATCTCCTGCTTATTTATGCAATGAATACAAATTATAATTATTATAATAAAATTTCAATACATATTAAGAAAGGTATTATTACACTTTAGAGATAAAAGAGGAACGTTCCTTCAATAATGGGGCCGTTTATTCAATTTCAAAATAATTTTATTGGAATTTGAGAAAATGATTTTTCAAATTAATGACATTTTTTTTTCGAGGCCTAACAAGACTGGAAAAAATTCTTACCAATACTTTGTTGCGTTGCCTTACCTGAATTTGGAATTTTTGGTGTAACCCTCGTAATTTTTTTGAAATTATGTCAAGAGCCGGGGTTGGAGAGGATTATGCTTGATATTTATCCACTTGTGTGGATTACTTCATCTTTTTTAATTATTAGTCTTCCAGCATTTACTCTTTTGTTCTCATTAAAGATACACCTATAATTGGCTGCATTAACAACACTAAGTATACTTAGCGAGTGTGAGAAAAAATGCATTAATCTCATAATTGTTTTAAGAATCATAATTAAGAGTTTCATAAATTGAAATTAGAATGTTAGATGCATCTGTGCTGATCCAATTTCGAACAAACAAGATATAATTAACACCTCTTTTAAAGCAAACTTATACGTATATGTAATATGTATCCGTTTACTGGTATATTAGGTATGGAATGAAACAGTAAGACACTTCTTGGATTATTCGACATAAACAATACACAATACGTTAAGAGAATAATCCAAAAGGTGTCTTACAAGGCCAGATTATAAAAAAAATGTTTCAAACAAAATTTGCTTATAGTGCTTCAAATTAAAACAGTAAAGAAATATTTTGTGAAATCATTTTTGCAGTATTACATAATAAAACAAAATGTGTAGATAATTAAAAGCCAATTTTAAAGCATTTCACACATAAAAACGGAAAACGTGACATTTTATTGAAAAACAGTAGAATCTCAATAATTAATAAACCAAACCTCAAATTAGGAAGTGTTTCTGAAAAAATATGTTATTTCTGACAAGATCTACACTAGGTATACATAGGGCTAGTTATTGTCAGTAGATATACACCCTGCAGCTGCAGCACTTAGCTTAAGATCATGTGCACGATTCTTTCCCTATTGACACTTGACAGAGGGAATTCCCTTGGTATGGTTTTCAGCATCTTTGTCGCCACAGTCCCAAAATGACATTTTAAAAACATTTTATAGTTTGAAAAAACGAAAAAAAGTAACACGTGTGAGGTGGTCTGGTCTTACACGATTCACTCTTCTTCCGAGTCTTTCAAGGACATCTCCGTAAAGAAATTGGTTGACAGTGTCAAAGAAACTAGTCAACATTGCCTTGATCTTTGATACACTCATTCGAGGTTTCTTCGATCGAGGAGATGTTGAGCTACCGCTGACTTAAAAACATTTTATAGTTTGAAGAAACGAAAAAAAGTCACAAGAACTAAGATCCGGCGAATAGGGGGGGGGGGGGGTGTAACACAAAGGCGCCTTTTTTAAGGTCAAAAATTGCGTGATGAAGACGGTCGTGCGTTCTCATGATGGAGCATCCACGTGTGAGGTGGTCTGGTCTTACACGATTCACCCTTCTTCCGAGTCTTTCAAGGACATCTCCGTAAAGAAATTGGTTGACAGTGTCAAAGAAACTAGTCAACATTGCCTTGATCTTTGATACACTCATTCGAGGTTTCTTCGATCGAGGAGATGCTATGCTACCGCTGACTTAAAAACATTTTATAGTTTGAAGAAACGAAAAAAAAGTCACAAGGACTAAGATCCGGCGAATAGGGGGGGGGGGGGGTGTAACACAAAGACGCCTTTTAAGGTCAACAATTGCGTGATGAAGATGGTCGTGCGTTCTCATGATGGAGCATCCACGTGTGAGGTGGTCTGGTCTTACATGATTCACTCTTCTTCCGAGACTTTCAAGGACATCTCCGTAAAGAAATTGGTTGACACTGTTGACAGTGTCAAAGAAACTAGTCAACATTACCTTGATCTTTGATACACTCATTCGACGTTTCTTCGATCGAAGAGATGTTGTGCTACCGCTGACTTAAAAACATTTTATAGTTTGAAGAAACGAAAAAAAGTCACACGGACTAAGATCCGGCGAATAGGGGGGGGGGGGGGTTAACACAAAGACGCCTTTTAAGGTCAAAAATTGCGTGATGAAGATGGTCGTGCGTTCTCATGATGGAGCATCCACGTGTGAGGTGGTCTGGTCTTACATTATTCAGTCTTCTTCCGAGACTTTCAAGGACATCTCCGTAAAGAAATTGGTCGACAGTGTCAAAGAAACTAGTCAATATTGCCTTGATCTTTGATACACTCATTCGAGGTTTCTTCGATCGAGGAGATGTTGTGCTACCGCTGACTTAAAAACATTTTATAGTTTGAAGAAACGAAAAAAAGTCACAAGGACTAAGATCCGGCGAATAGGGGGGAGGGGGGTAACACAAAGACGCCTTTTAAGGTCAAAAATTGCGTGATGAAGACGGTCGTGCGTTCTCATGATGGAGCACCCACGTGTGAGGTGGTCTGGTCTTACACGATTCATTCTTCTTCCGAGTCTTTCAAGGATATCTCCGTAAAGAAATTGGTCGACAGTGTCAAAGAAACTAGTCAACATTGCCTTGATCTTTGATACACTCATTCGAGGTTTCTTCGATCGAGGAGATGTTGTGCTACCGCTGACTTAAAAACATTTTATAGTTTGAAGAAACGAAAAAAAGTCACAAGGACTAAGATCCGGCGAATAGGGGGGAGGGGGGTAACACAAAGACGCCTTTTAAGGTCAAAAATTGCGTGATGAAGACGGTCGTGCGTTCTCATGATGGAGCACCCACGTGTGAGGTGGTCTGGTCTTACACGATTCATTCTTCTTCCGAGTCTTTCAAGGATATCTCCGTAAAGAAATTGGTCGACAGTGTCAAAGAAACTAGTCAACATTGCCTTGATCTTTGATACACTCATTCGAGGTTTCTTCGATCGAGGAGATGTTGTGCTACCGCTGACTTAAAAACATTTTATAGTTTGAAGAAACGAAAAAAAGTCACAAGGACTAAGATCCGGCGAATAGGGGGGGGGGGGGGGGGGGTAACACAAAGACGCCTTTTAAGGTCAAAAATTGCGTGATGAAGATGGTCGTGCGTTCTCATGATGGAGCATCCACGTGTGAGGTGGTCTGGTCTTACATTATTCACTCTTCTTCCGAGACTTTCAAGGACATCTCCGTAAAGAAATTGGTTGACAGTGTCAAAGAAACTAGTCAACATTGCCTTGATCTTTGATACACTCATTCGAGGTTTCTTCGATCGAGGAGATGTTGTGCTACCGCTGACTTAAAAACATTTTATAGTTTGAAGAAACGAAAAAAAGTCACAAGGACTAAGATCCGGCGAATAGGGGGGGGGGGGGGGGTAACACAAAGACGCCTTTTAAGGTCAAAAATTGCGTGATGAAGATGGTCGTGCGTTCTGACTTTGCCGCTTTGTTTCAGGGTTGTAGTCAAAAATCCATGACTTATCACCTGTGTTCACACGACTGAAGAATCGTGATCATTGACAATTCTGTTAATAACATCAAGGCACACGTTTGGTGAAGTAAAGCATGGCAGTTGGGCGCTCTGAGGAGTCTCTCCGCTGCGGCTGTCCTTGCGGATTCCATTGGATATGGACCACGGAGCGTTGCACGCATTCTTTAGGTTGCAGCTTTGGAATACTTTTATTTGGTTGCTTTTATTCTTCGGCAGGTATGCCGCCCAGATACGACCTAACGTATGTTTTGTGGGCCGCGACCTTTGTTTATAAAGCCTGCGAATACATTTGGCTTCTTGCCGTCTTCGTCGAAACGTTGGTGCCACGAAGTTTAATCTTGGATCTAGCATGACGCTCAGCTATTTAAAGGTGTTTCTACACGGTACTCTTTTGTCCCATTCCTTTGTGTTCTCGACATATTTTGTCGTTTATGTTCACGATCTCTTTCTTACCGATCACCTGAATATCAAAGGAGTTAGATTAAAAACTGTTGTTTCTTTACGAACCCATTAAGTCTACAATGCTCTTTGTTGTCGAAAATAAAATAATTTTTTTACAAAAATCCTGTATAAGTACAAATAAAAAAGGAATTTAAGGGACGAGTAAATCCATTACATCATCCCTATTCCAAAGTATATATTTGGAGTAAGCAATACCGAAATAATTATGACTTTTATAGTAATTAAGGCAGTGGTTCTTAACCTTTTATTAGTCGCGGCCCCCTTAAAATCCGAAATTATATCTGCGGCCAGTACCTTTACCCCCACCATTAGGTAACATATACTCGTACAAAAAATACACTCAAATTGTACCAATAAGTCATAAGTAAGGCCCGGATTTATATTTTTTTAAAAACCTGTAATATTTAAATATATATTTTATAAAAAATGGCAAATATTTTCATAAAAACCTGTAATATTTTTTAAATATTTCAAACTGAAACCAAGAAGTTAAACACATTGATTCATCAAATCATCATATTCATAATCAATTAATCATTAAGTTATTTATTACAAGAGGAAGAACCTAACCCTTAGCAAGTATAACAGGTATCCATCCTAATCCTTACAATGTTTACTGAACAAAGAACTGACCATTTATTTTAAATCCTCCTTTACAGGTGGTATTTTAAAAATACGTATAACTTATGAGTCAGAGAGAAATTCACCAAACATTTTCTGTAACGTTCAATACACGTATCTAAAAAAATAAACGTGACACGTTCTCACCACTAATTGGGATAACCGGGCTCTACCAATGCACCTTGTTTTCATGTTGTAATTCTTACAACCGTTCACAATACGAATAGGGCATTTGAAAATCGGCAAAATATTTTAAGAAAAATATGAGAAGTGCGAAATGTTTTTTTTACTTTCCAATATTTATTAAAATATTTGTGTATTTTTTTGTACTTAAATATTTTTAAAAATATCTCGATATTTAAAAAAATATAAATGCGAGCCCTAGTCATAAGTAAGTCAAAGCAGAGCTTAACATAACATTTATATATGTATTTTTTTTATCTTTTATGGCGGAGCAAATTTTTTTTATTTGTAAAACGTAAAAATGTTAAGATTTTCGCGGCCCTCATACACATTGTCTGCGGCCCCCCAGGGGGCCGCGGTCCCCCTGTTAAGAATCACTGAATTAAGGTATCTAGGGCGTTATGTTCATAACGCGCGTGGTGCCTTCTTTACTTTATGTCATACTACCTTATTATTTCACCGTAACAACTCTGAAACAAGAAATATTAATGACTAAATAACGCCTCTTTACATGACAACCGGATTTTAGATAGCAACGGGCGTTATTTTTTATAACACCCGCTTATAACGCCCGCAAATGTAAAATGTAATCTTCTTAATCAACTTCTTGCAATTATGACGTAAAAGTATTTATTAACAGTAGCTTTCAGGTTATCATCAGAATAAAATATTCACACTCGTAAACGATTTTTTATTCACGGAAGGATAAAAGGCGTTAGATTCAGGATCGTAATGGTGGAGAAGATGTAACATTTTCATGATACCATCCTTTTCGTTTAGTACCTAGTCTAATTTTTTGAATGCAGCGAAGTATCCTTATTATCCTTTTTTTCCAATGATGACAATTTAGTACACGAAAAGGGTGTCTATCCAATCCTACTCAAACAACGTTTTTTAGATGGTGCAAATTATATGGCACGTTGTGCAGTTTATAAATACAAGGGAAAGAAGAATTAATAATAAGTAATTTAACCTTGAACTGTGTTCGTGACTGGGACAATTCGCATTAGGTTTAAGTGGCCCATATATATGACGTAGCATCATATGAAATGAATTAGGTACCTAGTTATAATAAAGCAGTATTAAAACAGGAACTTAGTTCTCTTCCGTAATAAAACATTCTTTAAATATCGTCATTGTGCAACACAGGGATGCTAACGATCTCTTGTACCTATATTAGATAAAATTTCAATTTACTAAAATACATTCCCAGGACATAAAAATGTAAGGATGATTTGACTACTTAACATGAAGGTACATTGACATTACACCGGTCCAAACCTTTCATCAGCGAGAACCCAATGCGTTATGGTGATATTCCAATGAGGAATAAGGTTTTTGCTCCAATCAGCAAAGCACTCTCAGAGTTGCATACAGGGTGATCGGTTTACGCATGTGGTTACTTCTTTTTTTGAAATAATACCAAGATCTTGAATCAACAAGTTTTGCTTTTTCTAAACGGCCAGAACAAATTTCTCCAATCAGGCAAATATAATTTCCTTCGAGTGATGCTCATGCTTGAAGGATATCGCTAATTTTCTATTGGGCGCCCACTCAAACTGGAATTGAACTACTACAAATGCTCCCTCCACTAAAAAAAAACACGTAGGTACGGTTAGGTGAATGGCACTATCCATTCCGATTTTCGATAGAAAACGTTTTGAGTTAGTTGAAATACCGCTGTATCTTTGTACCATTTTTGACATTGTAACCTTCTCCAAACAACGGAATGTTAAAGTTTGTGTTATTATTTGTGTGTTCCAAATATTGTGAATGTATGATTTTAAACCATTTTTTAGATGCAAAATGTGGAAATATATTATCTTTCTCCTTCAAATCGGATTGGTTCTTTCCAAAAAGTCTAGTGAAAGCTCAAGCGGCTCAAGTTCCGAAGAAGACCATATTTCAATACCTCCACCGCAAGTATCAACGCAATATGGTGCAATAAAGGGAGTGGTCGATAAAACATTTAAAGACGAAACCATTTACTCATTTAAAGGAATACGATACGTAGAAGCGCCTATTGGAAAATTAAGATTTCAGGTGACGGAAAGTTGAAGTTAATGCGAATTTTATTATTTCTTCCTTTAGGCTCCAGTTCCTCCCAAACCTTGGACTGGTGTTTATGATGCTACCTACGATAGACCCGCATGTCCTCAACCGGCATCGTTTCCAACAGATGAGGATTGTCTCTTTCTTAATGTTCACACTCGAAAGGTTCGGAAATGATTTGAAAATTCAAATAAGGAAATGTACTTTCAGCTTCCCAAAAAAGGTAAAAACCCCAAGTATCCAGTTATACTGTACATACATCCTGGGAGCTTTACAACTCTTTCTGGCAACAGCGCTATGGTTGGACCCAACTACTTGTTGGAGAAAAAGGTCGTTCTAGTTACATTCAATTATAGATTATCAGCATTAGGTATGGTTATTATTTAGAAATGTAGGTACTCATTTAATTCTCTATTGTAGGATTTTTAAGTACTGGCGATGAGCTGGCTCCCGGGAATAATGGAATGAAAGATCAAGTATTTGCTATGCGATGGGTAAAGGAAAACATTGCCGCGTTCGGTGGTGACCCTGATTGCGTTACACTAGCAGGGTATAGTGTTGGCGGGGTTAGTGCTGCCATTCACTTAATATCACCGATGTCACGAGGTTTGGTGCCAATAATATTAATTTAATATTTTAAAGATTGAAACTATCTTTTTAGGTTTGTTCCACAAAGTCATGATAATGAGCGGTTCCGCATTTGGAAATGGGTTATTTCCCAATCACCAAATAGACTTGGCTAAAAAACAAGCCCGATTAGTTGGATGTTCCGATGATAACAATGAGGATATGGTGAAGTGTCTTAAAAATGCTTCAGCGGAAGCTTTAGGAAATTCGCTTGAAGATTTTCGAGTATTTGGGACAGATCCTCAGTTTTTCTGGCAGTTCGTTTCGGAGCCCGATTTTGGACAAGAGAGGTTTTTAGTTGAGCACCCAACGATTTCCCTTCTGAAAGGGGATATTGCGGATGTTCCTGTTATGACTGGAATTACTCACGATGAACTCATCTCTCTAGCATATCGTAAATATAACTTAAGTGAAGATTGTATGCAAGAATGAATTTTGTAGCTACCGTAACTAGCGAGGCGGCTCTTGAAGTGTTTAACAGAGATGCCAATAAAATTTTCCCATACGCGTTTTATTATGAACGTGAATCCGATGCAATCACGGCCGAACTTCAAAAATTCTATTTTAACAATCAACCTGTGAATTCAAATTCGTTGGAATCTCTTGGACAGGTATTTTTAGACGTTGGGTTCCATTATTTTACCAGAATGTTTCAGTTATATTCAGACGCCCTTGCCGGTTTTGCCGTTAATAGAGCTGCCCAGTTATTATCTAAAACACTCAAAAGCAAGGTTTACTATTACATATTTAATTACAAGGGCAATTTCAGCAATTTCGAATCTCAGGGTGATGTTAGATATGGTGAGTATAACGACTGAAGGCAAAATAAACAGTTACTATTTCCAGTCGTCCATTTCGATGATCAACTCTACGTATTTTGGAATTCGCTCAACTTTCCAAAATTCACCAAACGGGATCCGGATGCGAGTATGGTGAAGAAATTAACTACTTTATATGCCAATTTCGCATATTACGGGTACGTTTAGGTAAAGCGAAGCAGAATGAAGTGAATTGTAATACATTTCAGGAATCCCACTCCAAAAGAAAGTAAAAAACTGGACAGAGTTATATGGACTCCGTTTACAGAAGAAAATAAGTTGTACCTTGAAATAGGTGAACAATTACAAATGAAATCGGACATTTTTCCTGAACGCTATGCCAAGTGGAGGGAGTTATTTCCATTACCGAACGTTACAAGTGCTCTTGCGTGATATTTCAGTTAAGTCTAATGTGATGTAGATGTAGAAAACTAGTGTGCAATGTAGACTTTAGCAGATTAAAAGCCTTCGAATCCAATAAAAATATTTTAGTGTAAGAACAGGCAAAATGCTAAACGTTGATTAACTTTTTTCACAATATGTACTTTGCTGAACTTCATTTTGCACTAGAGATGAGGTGTATTTTGCTTTTGGTCCACTTTGTCACCAGATTCTGTTCCAAACTGTAAGAGATCTTCAAACTTTCCTTCATTAACCATTTTCCCACGGATACCAATGGCGTTGTACAAAAATCCAAATAGGCAATATTGATCGAAACTTTCCTCATGAAACACGAGAATCATATGAATCAAGGCAATTGATAAGTTATCACAGGTTTCAAAATTACTCACTGAGAAGATCCCATAATTTTGGTGGACCTTTCTAGCATGCTCATCATCCTTGAGATTCAAGTTTAGTTAAAGGAGTAGGTAACAGTTTTCCCATGCAGTCAGTGATCCTGCGTAAAACGAAAAGTGGCTTTATTCTGATACCTTATATTGACCACATGCGGTTGTTGTTCAAACAACCGTGGTTGGATAAACGAGGTTACCTAATTCGGATGCACTGGTGCTTTGTTGCGTCAATTGAGACGCCGATTTCCGACACCGACAGAATAACTTTTGCACCTTTCCTGTTAGGGGGGCGACCTAGCCTACATAAAAAATGAGTACCTGAGAATTTTTGATGGATTTGGAGCCCTGGATGGAAGTTTTGTAAGTGTATGTTGAGTTAGGTAACCCAAATATGCTCAAAATGCAATTAACTGCACTGTCACCCGTCCAATATAGTCAAATTTGCCTAAAGCGAAACAATTATTAAGTCAATTCATTAAATATGCCCATTCTGTCTTATTCAGATTTGAAACAATGTTTTCCTCCACTAGAATTTCTTTCTTCTCTAATTTGATCACGTCGTTTTTCTACTATCCTTTTTCCTTCCTCCTCTTATCTAAAAGTATTTTATGGAAAACCCATAAAATGGAAATTTGTTTCGCAATTGATGGCATTCACCCGTAAGGTTTTAAAAAACATTACCTTGTAGTATTCTTACTCTTTCCAACATTTCCATGATTAGAAACATCCATGATTCTGATTATTTCTTCGTTAGGTACACGTTATGATGGTGACTGTTGTCGTCTAGGAACTATTCCCCTTTCGTAAAGTAACATTCCACTATCCAACGTGACTGTTTTGATTCCAGTCTCTGGATGAGAGACTAACATGTCGAACAAACATTTTTCATGCTAATGAATAGTATCGAAAGGGTTTATTTGATTCCCTATGGAACCACAATTTTGAATTTTTTACTATACAGGGTGCATTACAAAATGGATTTTCATGGAAGGACAGTTATGATCGTAAGGTTTGGTCATTGTCATTACATACAGGAGAAAACTTCCCAGTGGAGCAAATTGGTACCAATTTGCTCCCCGACCTAGTTGGTTGACGCCGAGTATTATCATGGAGCAAGCGATTATAGAATTCTGAGCGGAAAACAGAAATGACTTTGCATACTTCCCATTAACAGTTTTACTGCTTTCAGAGGAGATTAATCCAAACAAGAATTGCAATATGGCGGCAAGTTCTTTAACAGATCACCTGATTCAAAGTTTTATAACCTGAGGTGATTTAGATTCTATTCGGCTTTTAAGGCCGATGTAAAATTTTCGAAACGTTCGTGAATGGTTCTGCAAACTTGAACCCTATGATCCGTTTCTTCAGAGCCAGGCTGTGAAGAATCTTACCAATTAACGGATTTTGTTAAACATTGATTATCAATGATGGTTTTCACGCTAACAGTGCTTGACACACTTCTTTTGGTGGTGCTGGTGCCATCAGTTTCCTTTATTTTAATGTTAGATTTTTGATTAAACGAAGGAACCGTCACCGATCGGCTGCACCTAGAACTGAATCATGAAGACCTTTTCGTTGATGGTCTAGGACGGATAAATTAATGAAGCGCCCTTGCAATTTTTCCTAGAGATAACTTAAGCTTTTCGCGAAGCAATTTATACAGTGCCTTTTGTACAACAATCATGTGTTAATAAAGCAAATTGATTATGAAACAATGGGTAAGTAGCATCCCTTAGTTCTATGTACAGTCCTATACAATGCTACGAATATGTTGGTAGTATCGACCCCCTCACCCCTAAGTGTAAATTGTAGTTTCTCGTCATTTTGGAACACGAAATAGGATTTTTGAGTTTGTCAATAGTTCATGGGTTCTTTTCTAACTGGCTGCTAAGTAACATTAACTCCTTGTTATTGTTGCCCCACGTTTCCTTCACCGAGTATCCTTTTGCCTTTTCCCCAACAATAATCCATATCTTTGCCTAGAGTGAGTGGCATATTAATTCCAAAGGAGTGAAAAAAAATGGTTGGAGTAGACAGTCACAATGGGCTTTACCTCTAAACTCACATCTTCATTTTAGGAAAAAGTTCTCAATGTATCTGCTTTCTGTAGAGAGCAGAATCTCATTAATAATTTCACTGACTCCTGCTCTCACAAAAACTTTTGTTCCCTATTTTGGGCGCATTCAAAAATGTGCATTTATAGTTCAATTTCTTTGGAAAAAGTGTCAAACGTATTGCTTTGATGGGCAAGAACGTACTCTTAAGATTTGACTACGTCAGTCAGGGGCGACCAAAATTCTTGGGACACTGACTTCAAAATTTTTTAATTTATTATGTAGTAATTTCTATGGGAAAACAACCCAAGGCATTTTGAGGATGGGAAATAAATAAATTTGATGGATTTGGGACGTTGGGAATCCTTTTGCTGGGAGACCATTTTCTGTGGTTTTAAGCAACATTCCGAGGATTTTTCTACAGGCATGAAACTTTCTATTTCAATGTGATTCGAAAGAAATGCACTTCCCATGTGTCCAAATTATACTTGTTTAGGTTTTTTTATGTGGTGCCATCTCCTCATCAATAGATTGACGGTGATAATTTTCAAGTTTCTGTTAGTTCTGCTTAATATTTTTGAAAATGGTCTTATTTTGTGCTTTTTTCAAAGTTAATCACATTTTTTAACTGAAAATAAATAAAACACCGAGCTGTAATAATTGTACAACTACTGATCAATCTATTTCAGGAAACCTATTCCAGAGCAATCTGAAAAGTTGGATAACGTTAAGTGGGAACCATTCACTACAAAATCCAAAAAGTATTTAGATATTGGCAATAAATTAATACTAAACGAAAATCTTAATGAAAAGCGATACAATGAATGGGAGAAATTATTTCCTCTATCGAAATATCAAGGAAAAAATAAAAAGCAGCACGGATAATTTATAATTTTGTGTACAGTTAACGTTTAATTAAATATAAAAATGTAAGTACATATAAATAAAATAAGAAATTAATGATTGCCTTTTTGTTCAGTAACATTAACATAGATTAATTGCACGTTGTAAAATCTTAATTGTAATTGGCCAAAAATTGTAGGGGAAAGCAAAATTTATACGTCATTAAGTAATTCGGATTTAATAGATGAAATGTTTGATAATAACAACAATAATTATTGCGCCATATAAACCATTTGTTATCGGGGTTATCGTAGTTGGGGGAATTTGTCTGACTGCTATATTATCTTAGTTGCTGTGCTGCAGAGTGCAGTGACAAAAGTGCTCAGTGTGGGTAAGTCCAATATCAAAGAAGTATTTTAATATTTTGTAAATAATCTACAATTTGCAATTAGTCATTGTAAGTACCTTTGTCACGGCAATCAAATTGGAAAACACTGTAGGTTTTATAAATTTTTCAAAATAACTCAAAATAATATTCGTTTTATCACCGGTGGGGGAAATTTGTTATCATTGGCAATGAAAGTTCATTTAAACAAGGGGGGAATATTTTTGTTGGTCATTCGAATGTTATTAAATATAACCAATTATTACTGAACGTTATCGTTTTTCAAGTGTTTTCGTAATTGTTGATTTAGTTCAACAGTTTAAGCACAGTATAGCAACAGTATTCATTAGTTATATTTGATACATTATGTACTTTAACACCCTGTATTTTTGAAGCAGCTGAGCTTTAGACATAAATCTCTTATATTAGCATTTGTTTTATATGCAATTCGAAGCCCGAAGATGGATTTTTGGAGTCGAAACTAGTAGCACAATGCAATTTTAACTTTTATTTTAATAAAAAAACATATATGAGGGAGGTTTGCTACTGTAGTTTTAATTATTGTTTTCTTGCATATAGGAAATAGATTGAAATACATGACTGAAGTAATATACAACATCGGTGGGGAGTGTGAGTGTAAGATTGAGTCACCCTCCAATAATTCTGAAACTTCTTTTTATTTTAAGGGCCAGAAATGTTAAATTGTGGTATCAAAAGGTCGCAAATAATTCGTAATTCTGATAGCGTTTGGGAAGTTTTACGATTTAGGTCTAATAAATCCAATAGGCATAATTTTATTCAAAAAGGAAATTCTTGCGGTTTGTATGCTTTCGATTTTTAAAATCATATTCAAACCAAGTTTATCTTTTATGATGATTAGTGATCTAAGAGGCTTCCGCTTTCAATTTAAACCGTAGAACAACAGTATATTTCTTCCGTAAAAGACATTAAGGGGCGAGAGGGTGAAAACTGGATCTTGTTTCTTGTGGAAATTTTGGAAATATTGAATTTTTACAGTTTGTTCAATTGACCTTTAGGCAGAGTTTGATGCTTGTGTTTTGGTTTAGTTATAATTTCAAAAAAGTGTTTTGTGGTAACTTGTACAAAAAATTCAAGTAAAAGTACTTTTATACTAATTTTTTGTCGTGATCAGCTACCCGCTACGCTGGGATGTTAGTTAGCCCCTATTATGTAAAATTAGGCGGGAAATTTAAAGGGCATTCAAATATTTACGTATCTTGAAGATATTCATCCTTTCGATTAAGGGCCGACCCTTTCGACTCCTAAAAAATTTATTTTATTGAATGCACTCGTTGATACAACCGAAACTAAGAAATTTATCTGCCTAATAACCGAAGTGACTTTTGCATCAAGATGGAATTTTCTAAAAGCGTTACATTATCGTTCGAGTCTTTCGAGAAATATTTTCAAAATTTCCTCCACCTCACGATACGTAAAAACATAGTTATCTATGTTATCATGGAATCGGTTGCTTTGAGGAATTTTCAGTGGGTATTTCTTATTATATTTTAACCGCATATCTTGACGGTTATATATTAGGTAAACGCTATTTACCCAGTTTCTTCAAGGTGAGCTGAACGTTTATGGTGGTTCTTTACTTATTTTTCAACATAAACATAATGAATAATAAATTATTCTTATATGGCGATAGTTTTAACGTACCAACTTAGACGTTTAATTACAATTTTATGTATTACACATCGTATTATATAAACCAACATGTACATCGCTTCTTGTATGCCTTTGTTTGTGTTTTTAAATTTCTATTCAGCATGTTAAGGAAGTAACACAACTTTTAATTAAGAATTGTTTCATGAAGTGCCTTGAATAATATCATTTTTGGTTGGTGTTTATGTGCAAAATTTGGGGTTTTCCGTAAGTAGGTAATTCCTTATATCGGACAGTTCAAATTTATTAGGTTCCTGCACTTATAGTGAGAATTTTTCAGGAATCAGTACACTTTCAGGTAGGTTGTTGTTATGACGTATGAATAACACTAATGACTTATTTTCTAAAAATATAACTGTATGTAATGATAAACATACCTAATCTACAATGTTAAACAAGGTAATATAGAAAATCGCAAAAGATTCTTGTTACTTAGTTAATTAGTAAGTTGTAACTGAAAATGAAGAGGCTGTTGAATATCAATGTATCAAGGTGGAACACTATCGCATTCTAGGCGAAGTGACCAAGAGCTTGTTTATCTTGGAGAGTGGACTGCTTTCCCTCATTTCCCAATTTATGAAGGGAGTAACTATTACATCTTTATTGATGCATTAGAGAAAACAATGAAAAGAACAAGCATAATATGGTATTTACTCCAATCATCTGAATTTCCATATCATCCAACTACTAGACAAACTTATAGCTGTGCTTAGTGCAAGAAAAGTTCTCATGGATAGTACCTATAGAGACCAAAGTAATAGAACCTGCAGTAACGGCTGAACTGTTCTCCAGGCACTAAACCCTTGCAAAATTACCTCTACACTGGTCATATACTACAGTAGATATCAAACTTTAATATTTTCGAATACGTATGGGAGAAAGGGCCTAAAAGAAGTAAAAGAAAATGAGAAAACCAGTGCGTTAGTCAAGTGTTTTGTGGTCCAGAACCAACTCTTTCACTTAACAGTACTAATTTAAGTAACCGTAACAAGACAACTCAGCCCCGGATGGGACTTGATGTTGGGTTGCCGCCATACGAGAGAGGCACGTTTTTACACAGGACAATCAAGGAAGAATATGGGCTTTCTGGTGGACATTCTTTTTGGGATTTGTACACTAAACGAGCAGATAATCACCATTTTGTGCAACATGGGAACAATTACATCTGCATTCCCTGCTAGCAGGTGTATTTAACTTGCGGGTTTAGACGACTCTATTCATGGAGGTAGCCAACGTGCACGTGCAATCGAGAATCCAGTCGCTGCTAGTGGAAGAAAGTTGGACACAGCTCAAATAGTTTTGAAAGTAGAGTTATCCCCGACCGTGAAGGATGAGGTGGAGTTTTTCCAGTTTTTCGCTGACCTCTCAGAAACCTTGGAAATTACCGATGTGTTTATCTCTGCAAAATTAAACTATATAACACTTCTTACAATTTAGATAATTTCTTGTTAATCTCTTAGGTTATCGCCTCTTTCCATTGGGTCCAAATTTCTCGCAACGCTTGTGGTGTAAGCATTATGAAACGTCAGTGTATCTACTTCATCTCTTATAACTTTAGAGATAAAAGAGGAACGTTCCCTCCATAATTGGGCCGTTTATTCAATTTCAAAATAATGTTATTGGAATTTGAGAAAATGATTTTGCAAATTAATGACATGATTTTTTCAAGGCCTAACTGGAAATGATTCTTATCAATGCTACGTTCCGCTGTCTTACTCGAATTTGGAATTTTTGGTAATTTTTTTGAAATTATGTCAAGAGTCGGGTGGATTACTTCATCTTTTTTAATAATTATTAATCTTCCAGCATTTACTCTTTTGTTCTCATTAAAGATACAACTATAATAATTGACTGCATTAACAACACTAAGTATACTTAGCGAGTGTGAGAAAAAATGCATTAATCTCATAATTGTTTTAAGAATTATAATTAAGAGTTTCATAAATTGAAATTAGAATGTCAGATGCATCTGTGCTGATCCAATTACGAACAAACAAGATATAATTAACACCTCTTTTAAAACAAACTTACATAGTATCCGTTTATTGGTATTTTGGAAAATTTGTTTTGGTTCTTATAAGGTATGATAGAATGCCTTTTTATTTTAATCAAATAAAAGTAATATCCCCTCCAAAGTATGTAGTTTCCTTGGGCAGCTACATATCGGCAGAATTGTTGCTTCAATTCTTGGTAAATGCGCTGGAGGGCTTCAACTGGTATGGTTTTCAGCATGTCTATCGCCACAGTTCCAAAATGACATTTTTAAGACATAGGACTGAGAGCCTGCGAATAGGGGGAACCACAATCTACCTTTTGAGGTCAAAAATTGCGCGATGAAGATGGCCGTGCGATGTCATGATGGAGCATCTACGTGTATAATGGTGTGGTCTTACACAATTCACTCTTCTTCTAAGTCTTTCAAGCACATCTCTGTAAAAAAATGGGTTGACAGATTGCTCTGGTGGAAAAGATTCTTTGTGAACGATGTCTCTACTGTCAAAGGAACTAGTCAGCATTGCCTTGATCTTTGATTCACTCATTCGAGGTTTCTTCGGTCGAGGAGATGTTGTGGTACTCCTGACTTTGCCGCTTTGTCTCAGGGTTGTATTCAAAAATCATTGGTCATTGAGAATTGTTTTAATAACATCAAGACACACCTTTGGTGAAGTAAAGCCTGACAGCTGAGCGCTCTCTGGACTCTCTCCGCTCCGGCTGTCCTTGGGGATTCCATTGGACTAGGGAACGTTGCACGCATTCTTAATGTTGCAGCTTTGGAATACTTGTAGTCCTCGGCAGGTATTCCGCCCAGGCAAATGCTTAATAGGTCAGGTGTCACCTAACGTATGTTATGAGTGCCGCCACCTTTGTTTATAAGCCTGCAGATATATTTGGCTTTTTGCTGTCTTCGTCAGGACGTTGGTACCACGAAGTGCAATGTTGGATCTAGAGTGACTCACAGCTACTTAACTGTGTTTCTCCACGGTACTCTTTTGTGAAGAGTCCTATTCCTTTGTAGAACGTAAAATATGGTTAAAAATTGATTACTCTCTCTCGACAATCTTTTGTAGTTTATGCTCACGATCTCTTTCTTACCGATTTATTTACGAACTCGGTAGTGGAGAGGAAAAGGGAAGATGGGAGAAACATAGTGAAAGAAATAATAAGAAGGGATGAGGACACCCAAGCACATAGAGAGTTGGTGACAGAAAAATGCTTAAGGGAAGGGAAAAGTTTAGAGGTGAAAAGAATGATAGCACGGTTTAGATGTGGAAATGAGGAAAATGGCAATAAGTACTGGAGGGAAGAGGAAGAAAGAAGATTCAGGTTGTGCAGGGAAGGGTATGAAAGTTGGTACCAT
Organism: Pyrocoelia pectoralis; assembly: GCA_036250285.1. Lineage (NCBI taxonomy): Eukaryota > Metazoa > Arthropoda > Insecta > Coleoptera > Lampyridae > Pyrocoelia > Pyrocoelia pectoralis. The sequence goes on from CM070080.1 coordinate 32,009,470, forward strand.
ATGGCGGTGGAGTGTGAAGAGCTGCGGAGGAACAGGAGAAAAAGGAAGCACATGCTAGGGGAGAGAGGGGAAGGGGAGGATTGCATGAAGGAGGTGTTGGAGAGAAGAAAGGTGATTGGTGAAATATATGGGGGAAAATAAATTTGATTGTTGTAGAAATCGAATACTTTGTTAACACCACTGAATTAGTATAATTAACACGTAGGTATTGCATAAATAATTACTTTTAAAGTATTTATTAAAAGTAGGTTTCTGGTTATTATCAGAAGAAAAGATTCACACTCGTAAACGATTTTTCATTCACAGACGGAAGGATAAGGGGTTTTCAATTCAAAATCGTAATTTTTTTGAATGCAGCGAAGTATCCTTATTATCCTTTTCTTCCAATGACGAATTTTACTGCACGAAAAAGGCGTCTATTAAATTCTACTCAAAGAACGTTTTCTAGATGGTGCAAATTATATGGCACGTTGTACAAGGGAAAGAATAATAATTAATAATAAGTAATTTCACCTTGAACTGTGTTCATGACTGGGACAATTTGCATTAGGTTTAAGTGCACCATACATATGACGTAGCATTATATGAAATGAATTAGGTAGTTAAAGCAGTATTAAAACAGGAACTTGGTTCCCTTCAGTAATAAAACATTCTTTAAACATCGTCATTGTGTAACACAGGGATGCTAACGGTCTCTTATACATATATTAGAAAAAATTTCAATTTGCTAAAATACTTTCCCAAAACATAAAAATAAGTATGATTTGACTACTTAATATGAAGGTACCTACGAGTACGTCATTGATGTTACACCAGTCCAAACCTTTCAACGGCGAGAACCCAATATCTTATGGTGATGTTCCAATGAGGAATGAGGTTTTTACTCCAGCAAAGCACTCTCAGAGTTTCATGTAGGGCGATCGGTTTATGCATGTGGTTACTTCTTTTTTTGAAATAATACCATGATCTTGAATCAACAAGCTTTGCTTTTTCTAAACGGCCAGAACAAATTTCTCCAATCAGGCAAATATAATTTCCTCTACTCCCTCCAGAAAAAAAACACGTAGATACGGTTATGTGATTGGCACTACCCATTCCGATTTTTGATAGAAAACGTTTTGAGTTAGTGGAAATACTGCTGTACCTTTGTACCATTTGACATTGTAACCTTTTTTAAACAACGGAATGTTAACATTCGTGTGTGTTCCAAATATTGTGAATGTATGATTTTAAACCATTTTTTAGATGCAAAATGTGGAAATATATTATCTTGCTCCTTCAAATCGGACTGGTTCTTTCCAAAAAGTCTAGTGAAAGCTCAAGCGGTTCAAGTTCCGAAGAAGACCATATTTCGATACCTCCACCGCAAGTATCAACGCAATATGGTACAATAAAGGGAGTGGTCGATAAAACATTTAAAGACGAAACTATTTACTCATTTAAAGGAATACGATACGTAGAAGCGCCTATTGGCAAATTAAGATTTCAGGTGACGGAAAGTTGAAGTGTTAATGCGAATTTTAATATTTCTTCCTTTAGGCTCCAGTTCCTCTCAAACCTTGGACTGGTGTTTATGACGCTACCTACGATAGACCTGCATGTCCTCAACCGGCATCGTTTCCAACAGATGAGGATTGTCTCTTTCTTAATGTTCACACTCGAAAGGTTTGGAAATGATTTGAAAATTCAAATAAGGAAGTGTACTTTCAGCTTCCCAAAAAAGGTAAAAACCCCAAGTATCCAGTTATACTGCACATACATCCCGGGAGCTTTACAAGTCTTTCTGGCAACAGCGCTATGGTTGGACCCCACTACTTGTTGGAGAAAAAGGTCGTTCTAGTTACATTCAATTATAGATTATCAGCATTAGGTACCTACCAATAGTTATTATTTGGAAATGTTGGTACTCACATAATTCTCTATTGTAGGATTTTTAAGTACTGGCGATGAGCTGGCTCCCGGGAATAATGGAATGAAAGATCAAGTATTTGCTATGCGATGGGTAAAGGAAAACATAGCCGCGTTCGGTGGTGACCCCGATTGCGTTACACTAGCAGGGTATAGTGTTGGCGGTGTTAGTGCTGCCATTCACTTAGTATCACCGATGTCACGAGGTTTCGTGCCAATATTACTAATTTAATATTTTAAAGATTGAAACCATTTTTTTAGGTTTGTTCCACAAAGTCATGATAATGAGCGGTTCCGTATTCGGAAATGGGTTATTTCCCAATCACCAAATAGACTTGGCCAAAAAACAAGCGCGATTAGTTGGATGTTCCGATGATAACAATGAGGATATGGTGAAGTGTCTTAAAAATGCTTCAGCGGAAGCTTTAGGAAATTCGCTTGAAGAGTTTCGAGTATTTGGGACAGATCCTCGGTTTTTCTGGCAGTTCGTTTTGGAGCCCGATTTTGGACAAGAGAGGTTTTTAGTTGAGCACCCAACGATTTCCCTTCTGAAAGGGGATATTGCGGATGTTCCTGTTATGACTGGAATTACTCACGATGAACAAATTTCTCTAGCATATCGTAAATATAACTTAAGTGAAGATTGTATGCAAGAATGAATTTTGTAGCTACCGTAACTAGCGAGGCGGCTCTTGAAGTGTTTAACAGAGATGCCAATAAAATTTTCCCATACTCGTTTTATTATGAACGTGAATCTGATGCAATTACGGCCGAACTTCAAAAATTCTATTTTAACAATCAACCTGTGAATTCAAATTCGTTGGAATCTCTTGGACAGGTATTTTTAGACGTTGAGTTCCATTATTTTACCAGAATGTTTCAGTTATATTCAGACGCCCTTGCCGGTTTTGCCGTTAATAGAGCTGCCCAGTTATTATCTAAAACACTCAAAAGCAAGGTTTACTATTACGTATTTAATTACAAGGGCAATTTCAGCAATTTCGAATCTCAGGGTGATGTTAGATATGGTGAGTATAACGACTGAAGGCAAAATAAACAGTTGCTATTTCCAGTCGTCCATTTCGATGATCAACTCTACGTATTTTGGAATTCGCTCAGCTTTCCAAAATTCACCAAACGGGATCCGGATGCGAGTATGGTGAAGAAATTAACTACTTTATATGCCAATTTCGCATATTACGGGTACGTTTAGGTAAAGCGAGGCAAAATGAAGGAGCATTGTAATACATTTCAGGAATCCCACTCCAAAAGAAAGTAAAAAACTGGACAGAGTTATATGGACTCCGTTTACAGAAGAAAATAAGTTGTACCTTGAAATAGGTGAACAATTACAAATGAAATCGGACATTTTTCCTGAACGCTATGCCAAGTGGAGGGAGTTATTTCCATTACCGAACGTTACAAGTGCTCTTGCGTGATATTTCAGTCTAATGTGATGTAGATGTAGAAAACTAGTGTGTCATATAGACTTTAGCAGATTAAAAGTGTTATGGTTAACTGATACTTTAGTTTTCTTGTTCTTTAAGTTTTGTGGATAAAACCATTTCGGCTCAATCTGAGCAATTAATATTACTATTACCAAAGAGTATTGCTATTACTGCGCGTTTTGGTTGTCATATTTTTAGGATACGATGGGATCTTTAGCAAATCTTGGCAACAATCATAATGAAATGAAGATAAATTTCTGCGTTTCTCTAAAGTACGTGTGCATGTTCCGGAATACATAGTCTTTAATGATCTCCCATGTTTCGCAGGATGTTGGCACAGGTTACTTTTGCATGAGGGGGAGCTAGCATGTTCTCACGGACGGGAGGGGGAGGGTTAGGTCGCGGTAGAACGTTTAATTTTTTTGTGGGGAAAAGTTTCAAACTTGATTTTACCGCTATTAGACACACTGAAAAGCCTTTGAATCCATATACTTTGCTGAACTTCATTCTGCACTAGAGATGAAGTGTATTTTGCTTTTGGTCCACTTTTTCACCAGATTCTGTTCTAAACTGTAAGAGATCTTCAAACTTTCCTTCATTAACCATTTTCCCGCGGATACCAAGGGCGTTGTACAAAAAACCAAATAGGCAATATTGATCCAAACTTTCCTCATAAAACACGAGAATTATATGAATCAAGGCAACTGATAAGTTATCACAGGTTTCAAAATTATTCACTGAGAAGATCCCATAATTTTGGTGGATCTTTCTAGCATGCTCATCATCCTTGAGATTCAAGTTTAGTTAAAGGAGTGGGTAACAATTTTCCCATGCAGTCAGTGATCCTGCGTAAAACGAAAAGTGGCTTTATTCTGATAGTACCTTATATTGACCATATGCGATTGTTGCTCAACCAACCGTGGTTGTATAAACAAGGTTACCTAATTCGGATGCACTGGTGATTTTGTGGCGTGAATTGAGACGCCGATTTCCGACACCGACAGAATAACTTTTGCACCTTTCCTGTTAGGGGAGCGACCTAGCCTACATAAAAAATGAGTACCTGGGAATTTTTGATGGTTTGGAGCCCTGGATGGAAGTTTTGTAAGTGTTAGGTAACCCAAATATGCTCAAAATCCAATTAACTGCAGTGTAACCCGTCCAATATCGTCAAATTTACCTATAGCGAAACAATTATTAAATCAATTCATTAAATATAATTTATTACAAACATAATAGGAGCACCAATTTCTGTAAAACCTTGGTATTTTAATTTTAAGCAACTACATAGAAATTTTAAATTAAATGATAAACAGATAAGGTCTCTGTATGTAAATTTATGATTAAACGTGTCAAGTGAGAATCCTAATTAACGAAGGGGCATAACCGTTTATCTTTAACACATTATGACACTTATTTTTATTTCATTTTATTTCTTCGCTTTTGTAACAGGTTCGCTAAACTGATCGTTTATTTGCTGAAAACAAGTTTCGATGAGTATATATGTAGTGGCAAGGTAATAATTAGTTATTTTTATGTGTAAGTCAAATTAAAATACGTTTGTTTCTTTCATTTCAGACCTCGTTTCAGACCTTATCAAATCAAAATGTATTGCATGTTTATATTCATTGTAACATTAATTTATGGTGCCGCTTCCCATCATCATCATCACTCAAATCATAACAAAGAGTTCATCGTATCAACACCACTGGGTTCAGTGAAAGGCTCCCCTTCGGAAACAGTGCTGGGAAAGATGATTTATTCATTTAGGGGTGTTCGGTACGCCAAACCCCCAATTAACGAATTACGGTTTCAGGTAAGAACAATCACTTTTTCATCGCATAGTAGTATCCTTTACACAATGATTTACACAGCCACCGGAGCCAGTTAAAAGCTGGACAGGTATCTATGATGCTACTGAAGATGGCGCCTCTTGTCCGCAACCTTATGTCGACAACACCAGTGAAGACTGCTTATTTCTAAATGTTTATACAACGAAGGTGAGGAATATTATTCACGTTACCATATCTACCTTGATGCTTTCAGTTACCGGACAAGAAAACTAATCCTAATCGCCCTGTTTTGGTTTTCTTTCATCCTGGAGGATACTATGCTGGAAGAGGACATGCCTTCGGTCCAGATTACTTGTTAGACCACGATGTCGTATTAGTGACATTAAACTATCGTCTCGCTTCTCTAGGTCAGTTTATTTTCCACCCAGCCCGCTAATAACAGCAATTTACACTTCTTCTAGGTTTTTTAAGTACAGGTGACAAATTTGCACCTGGTAATAATGGATTGAAAGATCAGGTAATGGCGCTGAGGTGGATAAAACAAAACATAGCGTCATTCGGTGGTAATCCAAACTTGGTAACAATTTCAGGATACAGCGCCGGTGGTGCTACCACATCTCTAATGCTAGTTTCACCAATGGCAACAGGTACATTCACTCTCATTCGTTTCCTTAATTAATTGAGATTGTTTAGGGCTTTTCCATAGAGCTATCATAATGAGCGGTTCCACTTTTGGTAATTGGCCCGTACGTCCTCATCAATTCGAACTTGCTCAAAAGCAAGCTCGATTTGTAAACTGCCCAGATACGGATTCTGAAACAATTATAAAATGCCTAAATACGAAAAGTGCAACTGAAATTGCAGACACCTTGTATAGTTTTAATGTAAATAATCTACATGATAATATTTACTCGTGTGGGTAATAATTTGATTTAGGAATTTGCTTACGATCCCATAATGAAATGGCTTCCGGTGATCGAACCAGATTGCGGCCAGGAAAGATTCCTTACAGATCACCCAGTTAAACTCCTTTTGCGAGGGGAGTTTGAAAAAGTTCCTGTTATAACAACCGTAACTGCTGAGGAATTTAAATATACAGCTTGGAGTAAGTGGAAGTTACGCTGATTGATCGCGCATACTTTCTCTCGCTTTAGATTTGTTAGAAAATGTCACTTGGTTAAAGGAAATGGATGAATACTTCGAGAAAGTGGCACCGATTAGTTTCATATACGAACGAAATACTGAGAATTCTAAGCACATCAGTAGAGAGTTAAGAGAGTTTTATTTGGGAGATGATCCTTTAACTGAAAAATCTTTACCGCAAATTGGGAAAGTAAGTTCACGTTAAGAAGTTGAAACCTGCATCTTGGTATTTTAGTTATATGCCGATGGTGTAATAGGATTCTCTGTAAATAGGGGTGCTAAACTACTTGCAGTTAAAAATTCTGAACCCACGTACTATTATAAGATGGGTTACGAAGGACGTTTTAGTTATCATTACAAAGAAAATTCGACGGAACCAGAAGGTAATGTTAGGATTGGTTGCTGTCTTCGATTCGAAGGTTGCTGTAATAAAAAATCAATGACATTTCTAGGAGTGGTTCACCAAGACGATCTCCTATACATTTTCTATATATCTGACTTTCCACGTTTTAACACCACTGACCCAGAATATAACACTGTACGGAAATTGACAACGATGCTGAAAAATTTTGCCCTGGTCGGGTAAGAGCAGTGTAAATTTATATCCATTTTAATATAAATAACACCCTTCTAGCAATCCAATTCCCCACGTAGATCATTATCTCGATGATACTGAGTGGAAACCTATCACACCTGGAAATAACGTGTATTTGGATATTGGCGAAAAAATGGTAATGAGGGAGAACTTGTATGAAGATCGATATTCCCGTTGGGAAAAATTGTTTCCACTGCCAAAAATCTTGAATTAAGTACTTATGTACGAGCCACTTGCAATAACTGTGACATTAAAAATATGTTTAGTGATCTTGTTTTGTGATTTGTAGGTTACTGATTTGTCTTTGTGGGCCGAAATGTAGGAACGGTAGATTCTCTAGGTGTTGTGTGAAGTTAGTTTTTAAATCGTCAGCCTTTTCTTCGTGAGAAGAGGATGAGGTTTGACTTAATCGAATTAACTGACAAACTCTTCTCATCGCACCATGGTTTACTAGATTTAATACTTCCCCCGTCACAATTGACATTGTCTCTTAAAATCTACCACGTACCACAATTTGTGTCATCGACATAACCAACAGCCTTCTTAGTCGCCGTCAGTTCGTCTAAAACGAAACAGCACAACAACGGCTAGAGCAATCTCTCCTTGCGGACATGCTCGTGTAGCCCGCATTTCTACAGAATCGTTATTGAGTGTGGTCGCGTTTGAACTGTTTGTATAGGTACGGCGTATACTAACCGTATCCAGACAGTGCCTGTAAATCGTATCTATCACAGAAATTAAATTTCGATAGCACTATTGAATGATTGCTTTATTTCCTCAGGAGAGAAGGATAGATATAATTGGGTTAATTCACATAATTTTTTTATACGCTTAATAAATGCAAAAATGTCAGATGTCTTCGATATTGCAAAAATAAGCGGCGTTAGAATAATTTAAACAGCTTTTTTTCAAATTTTAAATCGCGAAGCGTCGAAACTACACGACAACTCAGCGACAGGTGCCGACTACGGCATGACGTCATATACTGGTGTTTCAGCTAAACTGGTATTTACGAATGATTGTTTGGCGATCATGGAGCCGTCGAAAAGGTGTTACAAGTGGTGTTTTGTGCCTATGTGCACTAATACGACTTTTACAACACCTGAAAAGACATTTTTGACAATGCCTCGAGACGTAAAAATTCGAAAAATGTGGTTCAAAGCAGCTAGAAGAGATTATTCTAAAATAACTTCTTCGGATTTCTACTGCTGCGAGGATCAATTTGATGTAAGATGTAGTTACTTACTAAGCAAACCTAAATGTTTAAGTAATTGACAAAAGTAATATATACATGAGACGTGGTAAACGAGTAAAGTAATGCAATATGCAAAATATCTGCGTAGTAAGAGTCTGTCAAGCAAACGAATTTCACATTGTTAGGTTTTATTCAAGCTTTTGCTCCACGAATTTCTGCAGTATTAAATCGATCATCCTTCTTTAAGAACTCGGCCAACATAAAAACATCTACTCGAGGAAGATTATCCGATATAGCTTTCAAATAACCTGCATCCACCATCGTAAGAATCAGTTTCAAAAACGCAACGATAGCCGACTGACAGTGGGCGTTTCCCAGTACGTGACGTCACTATCTGTTTAAAACTGATTTAGCGCGAACGTTCATGTTTGAACACTTCAATTCTTTTTTTCTCGGAAATGGTACGTTTTATTTAACTTTTTTGAACTGCAATAGTTTACAAACACGATTCAAAAGCAGAATCTTATGTTTATTTTGAAATTTATTTTTATGAACTAACCCAATTGTGTACCAAATGTGATAGTCGTTAAGAAATTTAAGAAGTTCAAGCAATTGACTGTTGTATAAAGTGTACAAAGGTGGACGTAATATTGACCCCTGCGGAACTCCTGATTTCACATGTAGCAAATCTGAAACGGCACCATTGCATAATACCTATAACCATCTGATATCTGTTACTGAGGAAGCTATTGATTAGTTGAACGACACCTATCCCAAATCCTACGTGATTAAGTATCGATAAAAGCAATTCGTGGTTGACTGTGTCGAATGCCTTACTGTAGTCGCGTATCATTAATACTGAAATATTACCTTTGTCCAGAGCACATACACTGTCATCAGTAACATTAAGCAACCCTGCGGTACGGTTCCGTCGAAACCCAGACGGCATCTTAGGTAGTATACAGTGTGTCCACGGATTGACTTCACTATAGGTGTAAATGACCAAAAATTTTGGAATTTCAAAACGATTTTTTCAGATTCTGCCCTGCTTCATTGGAAATGAATTTTCATCATATTTTTAATTTTTTTAATTCAAAGCCGCCTTGATCGTGGAACAAAAACTATTTTCTTTGCAGTTGCAGGTAAAGTACCTTTTTTATGTATCATAGAGCAAAATTTTATTAAGAAAAACTGTTCAGAATCAAAAAATAATAATCAGTGCAAAATTTGAAAATAATCGGCACAATTTCATGAAACCGTTATTTTTATTTATTAAGACGACTATCATCGATTAAATCGGAATCTATGCATACAACATTTCAAACATTACATTCTCATTTGTTTACAAACAATACCGATTGTCATTTTATGGTCAGTTTTTCAATTCTGAACAGCTTTTCTCAATAAAATTTTGCTCTATGATACACAAAAAAGGTAGGGGAGAGTCTGGAACAGTGGCCATAGAGGAACAGTGGCCACCTTCTCGTTATTTTGTTATTTGTAAAGAACATACCATCCCATCTAGTGTACTATGAAATAATATAACACAGTGCGTTTTAACAAAGTTTCCTGTTTGAATATCAAGGTATTTATTTTAAAATGAGCATAACCTAAAATTGTGTGCAAAAGTAAGAAGCAGATACTACGGAAATTTTGTTGTGGTGAGTAAATAAACAAACTATTAAGTCAACTAGCATTGACAATTTATAACTAGTATATGTAAGTATTTACTGGTATATTTGCTTCTTAATTACATAAGATAGTTTTTTGGTTATTCCATGTTTTTTAGAAACATGTGGTTGATGGTACAGTTGCCATTATAAATGTAGGTACAGTGGCCATTACTTTATTGTATAAGGAAGGGATGGCCACTGTACCTCAATTAAAAAAATATTTATTTAGTTGGATTTTAATTTTTATTCTAGTGAATTAGGTTTTTTTAGAGAAAATTTATTTCAGTTGTATTTTTAGTTTGGGTTTGGAATATTAAATAAAGCGTTAATATCTGTTTATTTTAATTGGTAAATACTAGGGGCCACTGTACCATCTTCTCAGGACCACTGTACCATCAATGTAGGTACAGTGGCCATTTTACATCAACTTTTTAAAGTTCCAAAATTTCTGTTACTATTTTATTTTTCCTGTTCAAGGATGTAGAGCTATAGACGTAAATATAGTGTTTGTCATCTAATGATATTAGAATCTCTAAAAATACCTTATTTTAGTTTTTATTAATTTTTTTATGAAAAGGTGGCCACTGTTCCAGACTCTCCCCTACTTTACCTGCAAAGAAAATAGTTTTTGTTCCACGATCAAGGCGGCTTTGAATTAAAAAAATTAGAAGTATGATGAAAATTCATTTCCAATGAAGCAGGGCAGAATCTGAAAAAATCGTTTTGAAATTCCAAAATTTTTGGTCATTTACACCTATAGTGAAGTCAATCCGTGGACACACTGTATGATAATCATTCACAGACACCTCTTCATTATAATAGACAATATAGGTAATATGCTTAGAATTATAGGTCGAAGATCTGCAAAAGATTTGGGTTTTTTAGTTTTTCGCAGAGACAACACCAACTTTCCACAGGAGAAAGAGACCAGAAAAAACACTATCATAATCCGCACCTCATCCACGAGTTTTGCCCGAAATAAGAGTCCTGTCTGTCCATATTCGGATTTCCGGATGCAGCACAATACGATGTCTGTCTCTTTCCAAAAATAAAAATCATGCCAAATGGAGAATATCTGACATCATCTCGGCATTGAGAAAGCCACGACGGAGTGGTTGAAGGCCCTTCAGAAAGAAGCCTTCCAGAAACCCTTTCACTCATAGAATCAATGTTAGGATAAGTACATCGTTACCCAGTGGCGTAGCCAGAACTTATTTTCGGGGGGGGATCCTACAATGACCAGACACAGCTCGATATTTAAAAGTTTGTACGTAGTTAAAAACAGACAAATTTTTTTGTCCTTACAGAAATTTCTGGGGGGGGGGGTACATTCCGACCCCCCCCCCCCCCCCCCAGCTACGCCCCTGTCGTTACCTCGTTACCCAAGGATAGTATTTTCAAGAGAGTAATTCTATTACTTACTATACTGGTCGTAATAAAATTATTCACCCTATTTTTTTATCACACCTCGCACATGTGAAACATTAGAATCAAAGGGGTTTGGATTATCTCCTGAACGACACATGACCGCGTAGCTGCGTGTGGGAGGAGCCATAACTATGAAGTTTGGTAGTAAATGAAGTATAAAAACATCGACTTACTTTGGAAAAGGTCTCAAAATATAAATAATTTGTTCTCGTTCTCATATATCAACAAATTACTGTTCACGTTCAGTCATAATTACACGCGATTATTGTTTCATAATGACGGACGATATTTTTAGAAAAGTTGGACGAGTTTTGGTTAACTGCGACTTGGTCACGTGTCGTTCACGAGATAATCCAAGACCTTATACCAAGGTAATCGATAAGTTATTACAGGTTCCAAAATTATTGACTGAGAAGATCGCAGAATTTTGGTGGATGTTTCTAGCATGCTCATGATACAGTGTATCCTTGACGTTCAAGTTCAGTTAAAAACGTGCGCAACATTTTTCCCATGCTATGCGTAACTTTTTCAACATTAACACTTTCCTACCCCGGAAGTCGTCTTATCTTGCGAACTCTGCTCTAACCTAATAATAAGAGCTCTACTATCTGTAAAACCCTGGTCAAAGATTAGGGTTCTACTCCCTAATCTTTGACCCTGGTGATTGAAATTTTGAAATAAAGGAAAGCAATCCTGTTTTTTGTAGTGATTTGTAATAAATTATTGATAAATAGATAAGGTCTCAGTATGACCAATAATGTAATAACGTGCTGTAAATTTATGATTAAAAGAATCAAGTGAGAATGTAAATTAATAAAGGAGCAACACCCAACACCGTTTATCTTCTTAATGGGAAAAACCAATTTTATTTTATTTCTTTGTTTTTGTAACCGGTTCATTTATAGGTATAAGAAACACTTCATATAGAAGATATACTTAGTTGCTGAAAACAAGTTTCGGTGAGTACATGTAGTGACAAGACAATTATAATTAGTATTTTTATGTGAAGTCAAATTAAAATACGTTTGTATCTTTCAGACCTTATCAAATCAATATGCATTGCGCATTTATATTCATTGTGACATTAATTTATGGTGCGGCTTCCTACCATCATCACTCAAATCATGATAACGAGTTCATTGTATCAACACCACTGGGTTCAGTGAAAGGCGCCCCTTTGGAAACAGTGCTGGGAAAGAAGATTTATTCATTTAGAGGTGTTCGGTACGCCAAACCCCCAATTAACGAATTACGGTTTCAGGTAAGAGTACCTAATCATTTTTTCATCGCCTACTAAATGCTTTACACAGCCACCGGAGCCAGTTGAAAGCTGGACGGGTATCTATGATGCTACTGAATATGGTGCCTCTTGTCCGCAACCTGAAGTCAACAACACCAGTGAAGACTGCTTATTTCTAAATGTTTATACAACGAAGGTGAGGAATATTATTCACGATTCACGTTACCATATCTACCTTGATGCTTTCAGTTACCGGACAAGAAAACTAATCCTAATCGCCCTGTTTTGGTTTTCTTTCATCCTGGAGGATACTATTCTTGGGGAGGACAAGCCTTCGGCCCAGATTACTTATTAGACCAGGATGTCGTATTAGTGACATTAAACTATCGTCTCGCTTCTCTAGGTCAGTTTATTTTCTAACATTTCTTTTATACCCAGCGTGCGTATGGCGGTAATTTACACTTTTCCTAGGTTTTTTAAGTACGGGGGATAAATTTGCACCTGGTAATAATGGATTGAAAGATCACGTAATGGCGCTGAGGTGGATAAAACAAAACATAGCGTCGTTCGGTGGTAATCCAAACTTGGTAACAATTTCAGGATACAGCGCCGGTGGTTCAACCACGTCTTTAATGTTAGTTTCACCAATGGCAAAAGGTACATTCATTCTCATTCGTTTCCTTAATTAATTGAAATTGTTTAGGGCTTTTCCATAGAGCGATCATAATGAGCGGTTCCAGTTTTGGTAACTGGCCTATACGTCCTCATCAGTTCGAATTGGCTCAAAAGCAAGCTCGATTTGTAAACTGCCCAGATACGGATTCTGAAACAATTATAAAATGCCTAAATACGAAAAGTGCAACAGAAATTGGAGACACCTTGTATAGTTTTGATGTAAATACTCTACATTATATTTACTCGTGTGGGTAATAATTTGATTTAGGAATTTGCTTACGATCCCATAGTGCAATGGCTTCCGGTCATCGAACCAGATTGCGGCCAAGAAAGATTCCTCACAGATCACCCAGTTAAACTCCTTTTGAGAGGGGAGTTTGAACGAGTTCCTGTTATAACTACAGTAACCGCTGAGGAATTTAAATATACAGCTTGGAGTAAGTGAAAGTTAATGTGATTAATCGCGCATACTATCTCTCGTTTTAGATTTGTTAGAAAATGCCACTTGGTTAAAGGAAATGGATGAAAACTTCGAGAAAGTGGCACCAATTAGTTTCATATACGAACGGAATACTGAGAACTCTAAGCACATCAGTCGAGAGTTAAGAAAGTTTTATTTGGGAGATGATCCTTTAACTGAAAAATCATTACCGCAAATTGGAAAAGTAAGTTCACGTTAAGAAATTTAAACCTTCATTGAGGTATTTTAGTTGTATGCCGATGGTGTAATAGGTTTCGCAGTAAATAGGGTTGCTAAACTACTTGCAGCTAAAAATTCTGAACCGACATACTATTATAAGCTGGGTTACGAAGGACGCTTTAGTTTTCATTACAAAGAAAATTCGACGGAACCAGAAGGTAATGACAGGATTTGTTGGTATAATAAAAAATTAATGGCGTTTCTAGGTGTGGTTCACCATGATGATCTCCTATACATTTTCTATATATCTCGCTTCCCACGTTTCAACACCACTGACCCAGAATATAGCACTGTACGGAAATTTACAACGATGCTCAAAAATTTTGCCCTTGTCGGGTAAGAGCAGTGTAAATTTATATCTATTTGACTATAATAATAACCTTCTAGCAAACCAATTCCCCACGTAGATCACTATCTCGATGACACTGAGTGGAAACCGATCACACCTGGGAATAATGTATATTTGGATATTGGTGAGAAAATGGTAATGAGGGAGAACTTGTATGAAGATCGATATTCTCTTTGGGAAAATTTGTTTCCATTGCCAAAAATCTTGAATTAAGTACCTACCTGTATGTGAAAAAATAAAACACCTTGATTTGTCTTTGTGAGTCGAAATGTAGGATCAGTAGATTCTCTAGGTGTTGTTTGAAGGTATAACAATAACCCCTTCCCCCGAATATTTATATTATGTACGTCGGTCGGTCCGATAACGAATTATTTATCATTAGGGTATTTCGGATAACCTGTAGTAATTACAGCGTGAAATTAGCGAAATACGAACTCTCAACCTCCCCTTGGAAAATTATACGAGGGTACCTAATCCACAATCTAACTTCCGTTTAGGTGTAGGGCGGTAAGTAGTGGGAGTGGCATCACCATTCCAACATCAGTGTGCGCAGTGATTCTTTACCCTTCGAGCTGTGCAAGGAAGTGTATAGTACGGTCACGCGTTCTCAAATTCTAAGCTGAAAACATGAGTGCCGTAGTCGAAAATCCCGTTAAGTGTGATGTCCGCCGCATAATAAGATTTCTTTGCGCGAAAAATCACTCAGCAGCTGAAATTCATCCTGAATTGTGCGCGATGTATGGCATTATGACGTTATGAGTGACAGTGTAGTTTTTTTTAAAAACGGAAGAACTAACGTACACGATGAAGACAGAGGAGCGGTAGGCCATCTCTTGTTGGTGATGACTTACTGAACAGAGTGAATGAAACAATTCGTGTAGGCCGTCGCTTCACAATCTCGAAACTTTCCGATCATTTCCCTGAAATTTTTATGAGTTTTCTACACGAGTTAGTGACAGAAAAATTAGGCTATCGCAAGTTGTGTGCACGTTGGGTACCGAAACTTCTTACCGACGACCACAAAATCAAAAGAATGGGTTCCGCCATAAACTTTCTTTCTCGGTACGAAGGTGAACGAGAAGAATTTTTGACGAAGATCGTTACTGGAGATGGGACTTGGGTAGCCTATGTCAATGTGGAGACAAAACAACAGTCAACGCAATGGAGTCATACAGATTCTCCAAATCCAAAGAAATCCCGTCAAACTTTCTCCGCTTGGAAAATTATGGTTACGGTGTTTTGGGATGCTAAGGGCATCTTGCTCATTGATTTTATGAAGCGTGGTACGACAATCACCTCTGCAGTGTATTGTGAAACATTAAAAAGACTGCGGCGCGCAATCCAAAACCAACGCCGTGGTCTGCTGGCATCGTGTTTATTCACGACAATCCTCGCCCTCTCACACAGCTCAATGAACAACTGAACTTTTGACTAAGTTGAAATGGGACGTTTTTGATCACCCCCCTTACAACCCGGACTTGCTTCCCAGTGATTATCACCTGTTCCCATACATGAAGCGATGGCTTGCATCTCAGCGTCCTGCCAATGACGAAGAGCTTCAAAATGCCGTGACAGGTTGGTTGTGTTCGCAGGTGGCAGATTTTTATGCAGAGGGAATTTGAAAAACTGTTAAAAGATATGACATATGCTTGAATTTGTTTGGAGATTATGTCGAAAAGTTGTAGTTTTAAAATGCATATAGATACCTAATACAATTTTTATATCTCAACTGGTTTGTGCCGCACACATTGCACACATGGATGGCGCGGCCCTACAATGACTTAACAATAGTTACAGTTATATGGGTTTCTCGACACCCAACTTTTGGTTAGGGACTTATTTCTGAGCTTCATCAGAAACCTAGTGTTATCGGATAGTGATGGTTTTTTCTTAAAAACTAATGTTTTGAGCGGATGAATATGAATATTGAATAAGATAACCACTTTATAACTTATCCCGTTAATATGAAAAAGATCATCAAACGGTAAAATATTCATAGTTTCAGTTTCTATGTATAATTCTAGACACATTAACAAGGAATTGCGTAAATATTGTTTGGTAAATAAGATTAATATGATTTACCACACATTGGAAAAGTTCGCGTTGATTACATTCTTGTAATCATTATGTTTACTTCACTATTTTTAGCTATACGCTGATTGTCAAATAGGATTCGCTGTAAATAGAGCGACAAGACCTTTATCTCTTTTGGGGAGAAGAAGAGGGGATTTATAATTGGCTGTACGCTATTCCACATACATTGTTGTTTCAAAATGATCGATCATTCTACGTACAATGGAAAGGCCTAAACTGTGTTGATGAATTTTTTCATCCACACAATTCCTTATTAGGCACGATTTCAACTTATCAATGGTTAATCAACAATATTTAGTATAAGGTACAGTGGAAACAAAAGTAAGTGGATTGGTTTAAAGTACTTGTGCTCCGTAATTAAGCAACAGATCACAGTCACATATCTTATCAATGGAAAATTGTATCAAGGACAATTCCAAATTACTTGGCGTACCTACTGTTCATGTAGAGGAAATTTTTAAATTCTGAGTAAATGTTTTGTTAGAAGCCTTTAGTCAATAATATTTATCAATGTTTGAGTACGGAAAACTTTTCAACTGTTTTGGGAAATTACAAAATATCTTCCTTTGATGGAACTGATAACAAAGTAGATAATTGAAAACTTTTTCACGAAAACAATGGCAACTATTTGTTCAATTTTATTTATCATATCAGCTTGATTCACTTGCTAAAATATGATCAAGTACCAATTAATTTGTGTTATGTAGCAGCCTCACATTATACAAGGTGTTGATTGACGAATAGCAGGAAAATCGTCAGTTCGCAAGGACTTGAATATTATAACTGGAGATGAAATGTGGATGTGTGGATCCTGAGAGGAAAATTCAGAGTTCCCAATAGAAAGGTTATTTTCATAGATTTTTTCTTGATGGTGAAGGCATAGTTCGACTAGAGTTCATTCCAGGGGGAGTACTGCAACATCTGCGAAACGATGTACGGAGGAAGACACCAGAAAAATACACCATCATGACTCTCGTACCTAATTCGCGAATTTCGGCCGGTCTGTCAATGTATGGCTTTCTGGATGTAGCACCAAACGCCTTCTGCCTTCCAAAACTAAAAATCGTGCCGAAAGGGAAACGTCTGACATCATTCTCGACATTAAGAAACCCACGACGGAGTACATTGAAAGCCCTTCAGAAGGTAATTCAAATTTCATGTAAGCTTATTACGTACTATACTGGTCGTAATAAAATTGTTTTTTGATCACACCCCGTACATATGTAACACGAGAATCATATGTATCAAGGCAATCAATAAGTTATCACAGGTTTCCAAATTACTCACTGAGAAGATAAGTATTCCATATATGGCCAAAATAAAATTAACCGCAGTGTAACCCGTCAAATGTGTCTAAAACGGAACAATTAATTATTAAGTCAATTAAATATAAATTTATACGATACGTTTTACAATCATAAGAGCTTTACTTTTTGTAAAACCCTGGTATTTTCAAACGATTATATTGAAATTTTAAAATAAAGGAAACCAATCCTGTTTTTTTGTAGTGATTTGCAATAAATCATTGATACATAGATAAGGTCTCAGTATGACCTACAATATAATGTAAATTTATGATTAAACGAATTAAACGAAGGGGCATTACCTTACCGTTTATTTTCATAATGGGAAAAACCACATAACTATACTTATTTTATTTTATTTCTTTGTTTTGTAACAGGTTCGTTTATATAAGAAACGCTTTATATAAATGGTATACTTAGTTGCTGAAAACAAGTTTCGGTGAGTACATGTAAGTGGCAAGACAATAATTAAATTACATTAATTGTTTCTTTCAGACCTTATCAAATCAATATGCATTGCATATTTATATTCATTGTGACATTAATTTATGGTGCGGCTTGCTACCATCATCACTCAAATCATGATAACGAGTTCATTGTATCAACACCACTGGGTTCAGTGAAAGGCGCTCCTTTGGAAACAGTGCTGGGAAAGAAGATTTATTCATTTAGAGGTGTTCGGTACGCCAAACCCCCAATTAACGAATTACGGTTTCAGGTAACAACAATGACTTTTTCATCGCCTAGTAGTATCCTTTACACAATTTTTTACACAGCCACCGGAGCCAGTTGAAAGCTGGACAGGTATCTATGATGCTACTCAAGATGGTGTCTCTTGTCCGCAACCTTATGTCGACAACACCAGTGAAGACTGCTTATTTCTAAATGTTTATACAACGAAGGTGGGGAATATTATTCACGTTACCATATCTACCTTGATGCTTTCAGTTACCGGACAAGAAAACTAATCCTAATCGCCCTGTTTTGGTTTTCTTTCATCCTGGAGGATACTATTCTTCGAGAGGACATAACTTCGGTCCAGATTACTTACTAGACCAGGATGTCGTATTAGTGACATTAAACTATCGTCTCGCATCTCTAGGTCAGTTTATTTTCTAGCACCCGGCGTGCATATGGCAGTAATTTACACTTCTTCTAGGTTTTTTAAGTACGGGGGATAAATTTGCACCTGGTAATAATGGATTGAAAGATCACGTAATGGCGCTGAGGTGGATAAAACAAAACATAGCGTCGTTCGGTGGTAATCCAAACTTGGTAACAATTTCAGGATACAGCGCCGGTGGTTCAACCACGTCTCTAATGTTAGTTTCACCAATGACAAAAGGTACATTCATTCTCATTCATTTCCTTAATTACCTAATTGAAATTGTTTAGGGCTTTTCCATAGAGCGATCATAATGAGCGGTTCCAGTTTTGGTAACTGGCCTGTACGTCCTCATCAGTTCGAACTTGCTCAAAAGCAAGCTCGATTTGTAAACTGCCCAGATACGGATTCTGCAACAATTATTAAATGCCTAAATACGAAAAGTGCAACTGAAATTGCAGACACCTTGTACAGATTTGATGTAAGTACGTTACATGATAATGACTCGTGTGAGTAATAATTTGATTTAGGAATTTGCTTACGACCCCATAATGCAATGGCTTCCGGTGATCGAACCAGATTGCGGCCAGGAAAGATTCCTCACGGATGACCCAGTTAAACTCCTTTTGAGAGGGGAGTTTGAAAAAGTTCCTGTTATAACTACCGTAACCGCTGAGGAATTTAAATATACAGCTTGGAGTAAGTGGAAGTTAATGTGGTTAATCGCGCATACTATCTCTCGTTTTAGATTTGTTAGAAAATGCCACTTGGTTAAAGGAAATGGATGAAAACTTCGAGAAAGTGGCACCAATTAGTTTCATATACGAACGGAATACTGAGAATTCTAAGCACATCAGTAGAGAGTTAAGAAAGTTTTATTTGGGAGATGATCCTTTAACTGAAAAATCTTTACCGCAAATTGGAAAAGTAAGTTCACGTTAAGAAATTGAAACCTTCATTTTGGAATTTTAGTTATATGCCGATGGTGTAATAGGATTCACGATAAATAGGGCTGCTAAACTACTTGCAGCTAAAAATTCTGAACCCACGTACTATTATAAGATGGGTTACGAAGGACGTTTTAGTTATCATTACAAAGAAAATTCGACGGAACCAGAAGGTAATGACAGGATTTCTTGGTACCTATAATAAAAAATCAATGACGTTTCTAGGAGTGGTTCACCATGATGATCTCCTATACATTTTCTATATACCTCGCTTTCCACGTTTTAACGTCACTGACCCAGAATATAGCACTGTACGGAAATTTACAACTATGCTCAAAAATTTTGCACTGGTCGGGTAAGAGCAGTGTAAATTTATATCTATTTTACTATAAATAATAACCTTCTAGCAAACCAATTCCCCACGTAGATCACTATCTCGATGACACTGAGTGGAAACCGATCACACCTGGGAATAATGTGTATTTGGATATTGGCGAAAAAATGGTAATGAGGGAGAACTTGTTTGAAGATCGATATTTTCTTTGGGAAAAATTGTTTCCATTGCCAAAAATCTTGAATTAATAAGTACCTACTTGTATGTGAAAAAATAAAACACCTTGGTGTTATGATCCTGTTTCCTGATTTGTAGGCTATTATTATTATTGGTTCTGGGGGTGGTCCCAATAGGTTCCCGCACTGCGACCTTTTGGTCTATTGTGCTCCCCGGTGGTGTCTACCCACCAACAATACCTGTATCTTTTACAAAGTCCAGGATTTTAGTAGGGTAAATCTTCGTTACCTACTTCCTCTTGTGTATTTTTTTCATTTCCAAGTAGGAGTTCCCCTGCCTTTATGAATGCCTCACATTGGCAAATGACGTGATGGGGCGTTTCATCTGCCTCACCACAACCCCTGCATGTCGGGATTTCAGTCAGTCCCATGTTGTGCAGGTGTCAGTTCATGCGACAGTGGCCCGTGACCATTTCTGTCGCAAGTTTAATCTTCGTCCTGCTTAACTTTAAGATGGACGTAGCTAGGTCCCCGTTTGGGGTTTCCAGGAAGATCTTGGAATGACTCTGTCCTGGAATTTTCGACCAATGTCTGCAATGCTCTTTCGTGAGTATTGCTTGAATCTCCTTTTTGACTGTGTTATAAGTAATCCCACAAGCCGGTTCGGGTCCTATGAATGGTTTTGCGCTTGCCATTCTCGCAAGCTCGTCAGCAACTAGGTTACCTGCGATTCCCGCATGCCCAGGTGCCCACACTAGTGTGACTGAGTTGCACTTACCTAGTGCGTTTAGCATTTGTGTGCATTCAAGGACTAGCCCTGAATTTACCACATATGAGTCTATTGCTGCAATCGCTGCTTTGCTGTCTGTCACTATAAAGATTTTCCTTTTGATAAGGTTCTCTTTTAATAGTTGAGCAGCCGCCGTCAGGATTGCATATACCTCAGCTTGGAATACGGTCGCTTGTTGTCCTAGGCTTACAGAAATTCTGCAGCCCCGTCCATTGCTCCCGTATACTCCAGAGCCAGTGCCCTTTGTGGGTTTCGAGCCGTCTGTGTAATACACGATTCCATTCAGCTTCGCTTTACTGGAATTGCTCTCCCAGTCTTGCCGAGTGGGGATTGTTGTCTTAAACAGTTTGATGGGACAAACAGTTTTGGGTATCCTCTCAGTGTTCATACTAAGGGTTTTGTCTTTGGAGATTTCGTCAAAAATGAGCGAGTGCCCCGCCCTTGACGATCCCTCCTCGCCGTTAACTCTCAGCCGGTATGCCCCTCTGAGCGCCTCTGCCCTAATTGCTAGGTGATTTGTAGGTTACTGATTTGTCTGTGTGGGTCGAAATATAGGAACGGTAGATTCTCTAGGCGATGTGTGGATTTAGTTTTTAACTTGTCAGACTTTTTTCGTGAGAAGGGGATGAGCATCGATTTAATGGAATCAACTGACAAGTCTTTCTTTTCGCACTATGTTTTTACTAGATTTAATGCTTCCCACATCACAATTGACACTGTCTCTTCAAATCTACCACGTACCAGAAGTTGTGTCATCGACAGTTTTCTTAGTGGCCGTCAGTTTGTCTAAAGCGAAACAGCACAGCAGCGGCTGAAGAAATCTCTTCCTGCTGACATGCTTGTGCAACCCGTACTGCTACAGAGTCGTTACTGAGTGTGGTTGTGTTTCGGAATGGTATGATGCTTCTATCTACACTCTTTAAAATGTATCCACTTGCTTTCAGGCTCTCTTGCACTTAGCCCCAAACATGGAAAATCACGTTTTGTAGTCGAGTAGAACAACTATTTGTTAGCCTATGTTAATACTGAAATATTACCTTTGTCCGGTCGAAGATCTGTAAAAGATGGGTTTTTTAGTCTTTGGCAGAGGACTAACAGTAGCAATTTTCTATAGCTGGGGAAACTCACACTCAAATATGGCCGTATTAACCAAGGTGTTACATAAGGAACAATGAAAGGACACACATCTTTATGAGTTTTATGTTAAAGTTACCAAAACCTGAGCCATTTGTACATAGCAGGTATAGTATCTATGACATCATGATTACTGTCACAAACATAAATTCGGGCATACTGTCGTTTAACTTCTCTCGATACTCTTCTTCTACATCGTTTACATTACTTGAGATCAAGGGCACTGAATTGACAAGGTATGAATAAATTCCGTTTGCATTTTGCAAATCCGAAGGTATTTCAACAGTTCTGTTACCCATTACAGCTGTATTAAGGAATCCTCTCCATTCACCTATGCCATGCGCACAATGATCAAGGTAAGGCCGTTTATTGTTTTGTACTCCAGTATTCGTCATATTTCGAGTCACTTGGGTTTCTTGATAGCCGACTTTTGGTTAGGGACTTATTTCTGAGTTTCATCAGGAACCTCGTGTTATCGGATAGCTATGGTGATGGTTTCCTCTGAAAAACTGTTCTTTTGAGAGGAATATGAATATTGAATAGATTATCAAGTAGATTATTTAGAAAAAATCATTTTATTACTTATTCCTTTAATGTGGAAAAGATCGTCAAACGGTAGAGTGTGCAGATCCTTATCAAAAAATTCACGGTTACAGGTTCTGTAGCACATTAGCAAGGAATTGAGTAAATTTTGTTTGGTAAATAAATCGTTGATTGATTTACCACATATTGGAAAAGTTAGCGTTGATAAGTGTAATTGTTGTTATTTCATTGTTTTTAGTTATATGTTGATTGTCAATAGGATTCGTTGTAAATGGAGCGACAAGACAGCAACAATGAATTCTGAATTCAGTTATTACTACAGATTAAATTTTCAGCTCTTTTGGGAGAAGGAAAGGGAATTTGTAACTGGCTGCAGGTTATCCCACATACATTTTTTCTTCAAAATGATCAATCATTCTACGTAGAATGGAAAGATCTAAACCGCGTTGTTGAATTTTTTAAGTCACACAATTCCATATTTATGCACGATTTCAACTTATTAATGGTTAATCAACAATATTTACTAACAAGAAATAACTTACAGTGGAAACAAAAGTAAGTGGATGACTTTAAAGTAACAAGGTTAGTTCCATAATCGACGATAGAAGAGTTGTGTAGGCTCAAAAGGGGTTGGTGGTTATCATTAAATTATAGTTATTCTTGTTATATAGTTGGCATTAAAAACCATAGAATTATTAGAAAAAATTAAATGAGTACTGTCAATTATTAAGTTACGATTTTCTTACATTAAAAGTTATTTGTGAATTAGTGTATTCGTTATTTATTATGTATAAGTACCCATAACATAATAGTGGTGTCGGAAGTGGGATACCATATGTAATGTCGTACTTATGTGAAGTAAAGGGTGACACGTGTCCAGTCCGGGGTTCGGAAAAAAAACCCCGAAGAAAAACCCCAGAAAAAAACCCCGGAAAAAAACCCCGGAAAAAAACCCCCGAAAAAAAAACCCCAGGGAAAAAAACCCCGGAAGAAAAACCCCGCAATGCAACCATGTTACAATTCACTTTCCCTATTGTTTACCGAGACTGAAATAAAAAAAATGCCAAACTTAAACGTAGATTGCCACTAAAGCGCCTAGGTTATTTGCGGTTATTTGCAGGTTTAGTATACTTTTTTTCAATTGGTACAAAATGGCAACATGACACTAAACAAAGTTTGGCAGTAAAAAAAATGCCAAACTTAAACGTAGATTGTCACTAAAGCGCCTAGGTTATTTGTAGGTTTAGTATATTTTTTTTCAATTGATACAAAATGGCAACACGACACTAAACAAAGTTTGGCAGTAAAAAACATGCCAAACTTAAACGTAGATTGCCACTAAAGCGCCTAGGTTATTTGCAGGTTTAGTATTTTTTTAAATTTTCGGGTTTTTTCCGGTTTTTTCCGGGTTTTTTTCCGGTTTTTTTCCTGGTTGTTTCCGGGTTTTTTTCCGGGTTTTTTTTCCCTAAACTCGTCCAGTCCAGGTGCATCGAATTAAATTCATCGCCACACAGGTTAGTGAAACTGTTCTAAATCCTTCATCACGATGGCAGAAGTAACACCAGCGTTACTTAAACAACGTTCTGGAATGATCGCCGACGCTCTTCGACAAACTACTAACACAGAACAGGCACCACTAGCACAGCCGCGGTCACCACCGTTCTCCATACAAACATATCACGCTGCCGACGGGACGATAATAGCCGAATATTTCACGCGGTTCACCTGGGGCTTAACCTGAGTCAAGTTCCCGAAGACCAACGTCCAACACGCACAATACGTACAGCTCGACAGATCTAACGATGCGGGTGGGAGTGCGCAAAGTTGAAGTGAGAGAGCACTAGGAGAAACAAAGCAGTAAGTCACTCCGCAGTGGCTCAAATGCACCCTCCCTTCCACTTAGTTTAATGCTCATCTGGGCGTGACCCGCATCGTTAGATCTGTTAAGCTGTACGTCAGTACGTGTCTACATGGGCGTTGAACTCAACGACGCCTTGAAGATCTTCGTGACTTGGGACCCGGAATCTCTCACATACAGCGAGATTGAGTCGAAACTGACAACTCATTTCGACGCCACTCGCAATAAGTTCGCTGAGAGCATCAAATTTCGGAGCATCATGCAGAAGTCAGAAGAAGCCATTGCAGGTTTCATCTTAAGAGCGGCGACCTATTGTGAATATGCATCTTTCCGCGATCGAATGTTGATTAAACAAATGCTCGCAGGTCTGGAATCAAAAGCAATGTGCGACGAGATAATTGCCAAGAAACCGGAGAGCTTTACCGCTGCGTGTGAGATGGTCTACGCACTCGAAGCCACTCGAAACACCGCAGACGAGGTTAATACGGCAGCTACCAAACTCGACACAACTAACCGGATCGGTTATGCGAAACCATTATCATGGAACCAACGCCCACGAAATAATACAGTTCAACGACGCCTGAGCTCCTCCAACCAATCGAGAGATAACCAAGGGTCTTATCAGGAAAACAAGCCTAAGGGTAACCACTTAACATGCGCGGGCTGCGGCTAGCCTCACTCTCGCAGTCAGTGTGGGTTTATCAACTCAACGGATGTTTTAAGTGTGGCAAAAAAGGCCACATTATCAAAGTGTGTCGATCCAAATCGACAAAACGCTTCTTCAAGCCACCAGTAATCACATTACCAGACGAAAGAATACCAAACCAACAAGCCCTCACACCAGTTAGCCCAGCAAACCCCGGGAGTCCAGAAAACAGAGAACTGTTCTCTAAAGCCCAGAAAACAGAGGACCACTTATTCCACAAACTCACAATATTCTCCGCAAAACCTCTCGCCAACACCGCCCACCATTAAGATACTCACCAAACTAAGAAAACATTCATTGACTTAAAGGAAGGAGGAAATGTTATATAGCTGGCATTAAAAACAGTAGAATTATTAGAAAAAATTAAATGAGTACTGTCGATTATTAAGTTAGGTACGATTTTCTTACATTAAAAGTTATCTGTGAATTAGTGTATTCGTTATTTATATAAATACCCACGACATAATAATTCTCACAAATCCTATGGGTTTAAAGTATTTGTGTTCGGTAGTTAAACAACATTATCTTATCAATGGAAACTTATATCAAGGACAAGAAAGACATTTCACAAATTTATTAGTCTCAAATGAAGCTTATAAAAATATTAAGGAAACTTATACATCTACGATATCGGTACTATTCCGTTTTCCACATTACTCGATGTATTTTTCGTATTATAGTCCATTTCGAGTAAATGTTTTGTTAGAACCTTAATCAATAATGAATAATATTTATCGATGTTTGAGTACGGAAAACTTTCCAACAGTATTGGTAAATTACAAAATATCTTCCTTTGCTGGAACTGATAACGAAGTAGATAGGTAATTGAAAACTTTTTCTCGAAAACAATGAAAACTATTTGTTTAATTTTATTTATCAGCATGATTCATTTGAACAAGGTGTTGTTAAAATATGATCAAGTACCAATTAATTTGTGCTATCTACTTACAATTTCTTATGTAGTAGCCTCAATTTATACAGGGTGTTAATTGAAGGATAGAAATACAATAGTCAGTTCGCAAGGAATTGAATATTATAACTGGAGATGAAAGGTGGATGTATGGAAATGATCCTGAGATGAAAATGCAGAGTTCCCAATGGAACGTCATTATTCATAGTTTTTTTCTTGATAGTGAAGGCATAGTTCGACTAGAGTACATTTCAAGGGCCCATGAAAAAAACACTATCATGGCTCGCTCCTCATCCGCGAGTTTTGGCCGGAAAAATATTCCTGTCTGTCCATATTCGGCTTTCCAGATGTAGCACCATACGATTTCTGTCTCACCAAAAATAAAAATCGTGCCAAATCGTGACCTCAATCTCGACACTGAAAAAGCCACGACCGAGTAGTTGAAGGCCCTTCAGAAAGAAGCCTTTCAAAAATCCTTCCAATCATAGAATCAATGTTAGGATAAGTGCATCGTTACACAAGGATAGTATTTTGAAGAGAGTAATTCTATTACTTACTATAAATAATGCTCGTAATAAAATTATTCACCGTAACCCGTCCAATATCAAATGTACCTAAAACGGGTCATTTTATTACAATCATAATAAGAGCTTTACTTTCTGTAAAACCCTGGTATTTTATAATGATTATATTATTGAAATTTTGAAATAAAGGAAACCAATCCTGTTTTTTGTAGTGATTTGTAATAAATCATTGATAAATAGATAAGGTCTCAGTATGACCTACAATATAATGTAAATTTATGATTAAACGAATTAAACGGAGGGGCATTACCGTTTATCTTCTTAATGGGAAAAACCACCGATACTTATTTTAATTTTATTTCTTTGTTGTTGTAACAGGTTCGTTTATATAAAAAACACTTCATATGTATAGTTGATGTGTTTAGTTGCTGAAAACAAGTTTCGGTGAGTACATGTAGTGGCAAAATAATTATTAGATAGTTATTTTTATGTGTAGGTAGTGAAATTAAAATACGTTTGTTTCTTTCAGACCTTATCAAATCAATATGCATTGCATATTTATATTCATTGTGACATTAATTTATGGTGCGGCTTGCTACCATCATCACGCAAATCATGATAACGAGTTCATTGTATCAACACCACTGGGTTCAGTGAAAGGCGCTCCTTTGGAAACAGTGCTGGGAAAGAAGATTTATTCATTTAAGGGTGTTCGGTACGCCAAACCCCCAATTAACGAATTACGGTTTCAGGTAAGAACAATCACTTTTCCATCGCCTAGTAGTATCCTTTACACAATGCTTTACACAGCCACCGGAGCCAGTTGAAAGCTGGACAGGTATCTATGATGCTACTCAAGATGGTGCCGCTTGTCCGCAACCTGAGGTCAAGAACACCAGTGAAGACTGTTTATTTCTAAATGTTTATACAACGAAGGTGAGGGATATCATTAATGTTACCATATCTACCTTGATCCTTTCAGTTACCGGACAAGAAAACTAATCCGAATCGCCCTGTTTTGGTTTTCTTTCATCCTGGAGGATACTATTCTTGGGGAGGACACGCCTTCGGCCCAGATTATTTATTGGACCAAGATGTCGTTTTAGTGACATTAAACTATCGTCTCGCGTCTCTAGGTTAGTTTATTTTCCACCATTTCTTCGACAGCCAGCGTGCATATGACGCTAATTTACACTTATTCTAGGTTTCTTAAGTACAGGGGATAAATTTGCACCTGGTAATAATGGATTGAAAGATCATGTAATGGCGCTGAGGTGGATAAAACAAAACATAGCGTCGTTCGGGGGTAATCCAAACTTAGTAACAATTTCAGGATACAGCGCCGGTGGTTCAACCACGTCTTTAATGTTAGTTTCACCAATGGCAAAAGGTACATTCATTCTCATTCGTTTCCTTAATTAATTGAAATTGTTTAGGGCTTTTCCATAGAGCGATCATAATGAGCGGTTCCAGTTTTGGTAACTGGCCTGTACGTCCTCATCAGTTCGAACTGGCTCAAAAGCAAGCTCAATTAGTAAACTGCCCAGATACGGATTCTGAAGCAATTATGAAATGCCTAAATAAGAAAACTGCAACTGAAATTGCAGACACCTTGTATAGTTTTGATGTAAATAACCTACATGATATTTACTCGTGTGAGTAATAATTTGATTTAGGAATTTGCTTACGATCCTATAATGAAATGGCTTCCGGTCATCGAACCGGATTGCGGCCAGGAAAGATTCCTCACAGATGACCCAGTTAAACTCCTTTTGCGAGGGGAGTTTGAACGAGTTCCTGTTATAACTACCGTAACCGCTGAGGAATTTAAATATGCAGCTTGGAGTAAGTGGAAGTTAATCTGATTGATCGCGCATACTATCTCTCGTTTTAGATTTGTTAGAAAATGCCACTTGGTTAAAGGAAATGGATGAAAACTTCGAGAAAGTGGCACCAATCAGTTTCGTATACGAACGGAATACTGAGAACTCTAAGCACATCAGTAGAGAGTTAAGAAAGTTTTATTTGGGAGATGATCCTTTAACTGAAAAATCTTTACCGCAAATTGGAAAAGTAAGTTCACGTTAAGAAATTGAAACCTGCATTTTGGAATTTAGTTGTATGCCGATGGTGTAATTGGATTCACGGTAAATAGGGCTGCTAAACTACTGGCAGCTAAAAATTCTGAACCCACGTATTATTATAAGATGGGTTACGAAGGACGCTTCAGTTTTCATCACAAACAAAATTCGAAGCAACCAGAAGGTAATGAAAGGATTTGTTGGTATAATAAAAATCAATGACGTTTCTAGGAGTGGTTCACCATGATGATCTCCTATATATCTTCTATATATCTGACTTCCCACGTTTTAACGCTACTGACCCAGAATATAGCACTGTACGGAAATTTACAACGATGCTCAAAAATTTTGCACTGGTCGGGTAAGAGCAGTGTAAATTTATATCTATTGTAATATAAATAATACCTTTCTAGGAATCCAATTCCCCACGTAGATCATTATCTCGATGATACTGAGTGGAAACCGATTACACCTGAAAATAACGTGTATTTGGATATTGGCGAAAAAATGGTCATGAGGGAAAACTTGTATGAAGATCGATATTCTGTTTGGGAAAAATTGTATCCACTGCCAAAAATCTTGAATTAAGTACTTATGTATGAGCCATGTGCAATAACTGTGGCACTAAAGATATGTTTAGTGAAAAAATAAAACAAAATAAAACAGCTTGGTGATTTGATCTTGTTTCGTGATTTGTAAGTTACTGATTTGTCTTTGTGGGCCTGAATGTAGAGACGGTTAGATTATCTAGGTGTTGTTTGGAAGTAGTTTTTAGCTCAGCCTTTTTCCTCGTGAGAAGAGGACGAGGTTTGATTTAATCGAACTAACTGACAAGCCCTTCTCTTCGCACCACGTTAATGCTACCTCCATCACAATTGAAACCGCCTCTTAAAATCTGTTACGTACCTACCCCAAATTTGTGTCGTCGACAGGCAAATGCCTCACTTAGTCGCCTTCAGTTCTTCCAAGACGAAACAGCACAGTAGCGCTAGCGGCTAGAGAAATCTCTCTCTGCGAACATGCTCGTGTCGCCCAGAGTGCTACAGAGTTGTTATTGAGCGTGGTCGTGTTTCAGAATGGTATGCATCCATCTACACCCTTTAAGATGCATTTTGCCTTGAAGGAGGCGAATAATTCCTTTTTGGACTCTCTTTCCCAAATAGTGGTGCCAGCTATGGTTTCCATGAGAAAAAACACAAGTTTGTGTCATATCTTAAAAATTAGAGCTTAAATAAAAAATTTGATTAAACTGTATTGTTGACTCCATAAATTATTGATCTACAACTTTTTCCTTTACACATTTTTTCTACAGTCAAAAATAAATTTTAAACATGAACATTGCAAAAAATCCTATGTTAGGTTTGACTTTTTTATGTTGTTAGGTTCAGTCCCAGTAGTAAATACTCAATTTTGCAACTTCGAAAAACTTGTGGAAACTGGGGGGGGGGGGGGGGGGCGCCAAAAACCGCGATTGTTTCGGACTTTTTTCAGTTTTAGCCTCGTAGCTCAAAAACTACGAGTTATAGTGCAAAGAATGCGATTATCTTTTTTAAACTAGACTAAATTTTGTACAATTTGAGCCTAACCGGAAGTCTGTAAGTATAATAGTTTCCGAGATACAGCGCTTCAAAAATAGGCAATTTTTCCCAAAATCTTTTTTCAACGTATCATCCATGTTTCGAGCCAGATATTGCCACAACGACGTGCCCTACGACTCTTGTCACGGAGAAAAAAATTGTAGGACATTTTATCACCTTTTATTTAAGCATAGATGCATTCCTGTGGGCCTAACAGTTCTCGAGAAAAAGACGGAAAACCGGAAAACAGTGAAATCCTCCACATAATAGCATTAGTATGATTAGAAGACATTTTCTGATTATTCTTATTTAGCCTAGCGAACGAACGCTCAAAATTTGCGGATTTGTTTGGTTTTCCCTTTGTATCTCTTGAATAGGCGAACGTAGTGGGAAATGGCCAATTATAAAATCAAAGCTGCCTTGAGAAAATACTTTTGTTCTTTTCGTCAAACATGAACCCCATCATAATTGTATTAAGAAAAGACTAGAGACCATTAAACATGGTGGCGCATAAGACTGAAATTGTTTGGCTAAGGATGCAGGTAATCTGTATTTAATACTCACATATCAGATTTAGCTCCAAACCTCCCACAAAATTAGTTGTTCTCTAGTGCCCTCTATTCCATCTTGAACTCAAGGTTTTTTTTAAATAACTATAACATCTAATCTATTTGAGATAAAATATTAAACGGTATCTGTATTTTATAGGAAATTTTATGGTCTATAACTTTTATTTCAGCAGTTTTTGCTATAAACCCAATACTTTAGGAGCTAGGACACAACATTTGCCGAAAAACGTCGTGTAAAAGCGATTTAAAAAAAAAATGTCAATTCTTGACAGCGAATATCTCTTCAACGGATAGAGATAGAGAAAAAACGCATAGAAGCAAACTTGTAGAAAATTTAATCAGCTTTTACTTAATAATTGGCCATTTCCCACTACGATGGCCTGTTCAAGAGATGTAAACGGAAAACCAAACAAATCCGCACATTTTGTTACGCTACTTTACGTATAATCAACAGTAATATCCCTAGTGCACGGAAAATAGTCGATAAAATTTTGACGTTTCTACGAAAATGTTTTGCTAGGAAATATTTTGAGTGAATTTGCCATAGTAACAAAATGTCGAGACGAAGTCGAGACATTTTGGATGGCAAATTCACGAAAAGTATTTCCGTTTAGCAAAGCATTTGAGTATAGAAACGTCAAAATTTTATCAAGTATTTTACGTGCACGTGGGGTATTCGGCATGATTATTTCTCGAATAGCAATAACAGTAGAATTATCTCCAAAACGCTGCGTTTTTAAAAAGATCTTCAACCAAATTACGATTTATGCAACACTGTAAACGAAACGTCAAAATTTAATCACGATTAAATTTTGACGTTTCATCGTTTACCCGCGGGTAAATTTTGACAGATACGTCTTTTCACTGTAAAATATCTGTGATTGGATGAGAACGATGTAATAACCGAATTCTATTGGTTTATATTATATGAGTGAAATAATCATCACCAA
Source organism: Pyrocoelia pectoralis (assembly GCA_036250285.1). NCBI lineage: Eukaryota > Metazoa > Arthropoda > Insecta > Coleoptera > Lampyridae > Pyrocoelia > Pyrocoelia pectoralis. Next base: position 32,041,219 of record CM070080.1, read on the forward strand.
ACACCTCCAAACACATCACAGAAATAAAATCTTTAGGATCAAAAAGTCTGTCTACAAGCTCTTTTTGAGCGTTCGTTCGCTAGGCTAAATAAGAATAATCAGAAAATGTCTTCTAATCATATTAATGCTATTAATTACATATACAGTGCGGTCCAAAGGTATGGAATAAATTCATTTTTAGCGTTATTATGTAATTTTGGGAAAAAACCTGAAACACGTCGATTTCTATTTATAATTTACCATTTTCTCGTATGAAAGTTTTACCACCCTCTTGCACCCCCTCGGAGGTATGAGCAACCCTTAAAAAAATTTAAATACGAACGGGTGGCTTGTGGCACCTTGTTTGAAAGGGATTTTAAATCTCTATTCAGCAATATAAAAATTTTTAAATTTGGTACACTCGTAACTCAGAAATTGAATTTTGAAAATGAAATAGTGAATTTTTAGATTAAATGTTCAAAGTGACCACCAGTCACTTCTTGAAAAATAAGTAAAGGCGATCATAAAATTATCTGTTTAATTTGAAATGATAATCATGTATTTTTTTATTTGTTCTGATTCTGTTGAGGAAAAAAGCGTTTAACAAAAAATAACAAAAAATCTAACTAGTAGACTACTTCATATTTGTTGTTATTTTTGACAGACGCTTGAGTATTGCCAAATTTTGTTTGTGTGTGCATTTCAGTAAATAAATCATGGCTCAGTTAACAGAAATACAGAGAATAGACATTTTAATTATGATTGGATATGGTAATAGAACAAGAACTCAAACTGATGTTGGTGAACTATTTCTTTTTCAAAATTCAATTTCTGAGTTACGAGTGTACCAAATTTAAAAATTTTTATATTGCTGAATAGAGATTTAAAATCCCTTTCAAACAAGGTGCCACAAGCCACCCGTTCGTATTTAAATTTTTTTAAGGGTTGCTCATACCTCCGAGGGGGTGCAAGAGGGTGGTAAAACTTTCATACGAGAAAATGGTAAATTATAAATAGAAATCGACGTGTTTCAGGTTTTTTCCCAAAATTACATAATAACGCTAAAAATGAATTTATTCCATACCTTTGGACCGCACTGTATGTGGAGTCGTAGCGATTTCACTGTTTTCCGGTTTTCCGTCTTTTTCTCGAGAACTGTTAGACCTACAGGAATGCATCTATGCTTAAATAAAAGGTGATAAAATGCCCTACAATTTTTTCCTCCATGACAACGGTCGTAGGGCACGTCGTTGTGGCAATATCTGGCTCGAATCATGGATGATACGTTAAAAACAGATTTACGGAAATTGCCTATTTTTGAAGAGCTGTATCTCGGAAACTATTATACTTACAGACTTCCAGTTAGGCTCAAATTGTAGAAAATTTAGTCTAGTTTAAAAATGATAATCATATTCTTTGCACTACAACTCATAGTTTTTGATCTACGAGGCTAAAACTGAAAAAAGTCCGAAAAAATCGCGGTTTTTGGTGCCCCCCCCCCCACCCAGTTTCCACAAATTTTTCGAAGTTGCAAAATTGAGTATTTACTACTGGGACCGAACCTACACCATGCAAAAAGCAAACCTAACATAGGATTTTTTGCAATGTTTGTATATTTTTGTGTTTAAATTGACTGTACTAGACAGAGTTATACAGTGCTATTCCGGTGACACTTGAAAACTTTTCAATATTGTTACTTATTCAAGAAAGCAGCCGACCTACTAATTTTTGAATTTCTAGAATACAAGGTGGACACGAGATACCAAAATTTTTCAACATTGTTAAGTAGGTCGGCTGCTTTCTTGAATAAGTAACAATATTGAAAAGTTTTCAAGTGTCACCGGAATAGCACTGATAGACACTAAACAAGAAACAAAAAAATGATTTTTTTGAGATCTAGTTAACCATTTTTTCCTAAACCGAAAAGCTCATTAAATTGAGTTGGTGAAACTGCAATTCTTTCCCCAATTAATCGTCTCTCTATCTCTGCTAGTATCCAAGATCCCCATACCACAGAATAAATACCTACGGATTCAGAAGTGACACTACCCGTTTCGGCAGATACCAATTTGCAATGCGCAAATACTTCCTTTCAAGATGGCCATCGAACTAAAAGGAGGTTGCAAACATCACAGGAACCACCGTATCTGGCGCAACAATTAATAAATATAACACATTTATAAAAAATTAGTAAATTTTATTTTATACAGGGTGATTCATTAAGAATGTCCAATCTCTGAACTGTAGATTCCAGACCTCGAAATATGATGATTCTGCCCAACATGCCTTATACAAATATTGATAGTTTCCGAGATACCGGGTGTTTAAAGTTTAAATATGAATTTTGATTTTCGCAATAACTTTCTATTTTTTCACAATTTCTTTTTGAAAATTATCAGTTTTACCTTTTTTTGCATGAGGATTGCCAATTTGGACTCTAATTTAGCATTGCTAATAGAGGGCGCTAGTTATACTTGGTTGTGTTTAGTAAATCTAAGCAAAAATTTTTTTCGGCTGAACTATTAGCAAACTAATAATAAAATATGGAAAAGCGTTAGATTCTACAAAAAAAAGTTACTCTTGTTTGATTCGTGTAACTCAATCAGTTATCGAGTTATTTGCTTCTAAACAGTTCAATAAATTTTAATTTAAAAAAAAATTTATTCTCTAAATGTGTAACAACAATAAACTATTATTTATGATCCGTTTTCGCAAAGATCTCTTCATATCAAATAACCCTTGTCTATTATTTTTAATCACATTAATTAATTGTTATTGCGAAAATCAAAATTCATATTTAAACTTTAAACACCCGGTATCTCGGAAACTAGCAATATTTGTATAAGGCATGTTGGGCAGAATCATCATATTTTGAGGTCTGGAATCTACAATTCAGAGATTGGACATTCTTAATGAATCACCCTGTATATTGGATATTTTTAATAATTAGTACCGCTGAAATGGCGGCCGACTAAATTGAGCGCTGCAAACATCAAAGAAACCGCCGTAAGTGTCACCATTGACTTTATAAAGTCAATGGTGTCACTTCTGCATCCGTAGGTATTTATTCTGTATATGCGGATATTATACAATTTTTTTTTGCATATAATTCACAGCACTAGCCATAAGTAATATGGACCTTTTCTTTCACAAATGTCAGCACAGTTTATCCTTCTACATAAGTTAAGGGTTGTAAACCACCAAAACTAGACAAGGCACCATGTCGGCTTGTTGAAGCCCATGTTGGAAGAAGAATTTGACATAGTTATCCTGTTATCCATATTAGGTAACCTTTTACCATATACGCACTATCGTTGATTGAATTAAATTATTCAATCAACGGCACTACGTATAGTATATTCGTTCTTAAATGTCTCCTCTCGGATTAAACGCCCTAAAAGTAAGACAAGGTAAAACGTATATGGTAACCACAGAATAAAACACTAGTGATACAGAAGCGACACTCTGGTAAATACGTGTTGCACATTTTCTTATCGCGTGGACTAACAACGCCGCCTTCTTAGTTGTAGAATATAGTGCGTGCATTGATACATTATACATTTCAGCGTATGTACCTAGCGGTGCCCGGTGCGTTGAACTCTTATTGCGAGAATTCTATCGGAATTAGTTTTACGGTGAACCGCTTATCACATGCGAAAAAGTATGGTAAATATTTTTCGTTTATCACATTTTTTGATACGATTTCAAATTTAGAAAATAATGAGAAAAACTACAAACCATTTCTCTTTTTACTAGCCTTGCTAATGCAACAGACAAACAAGATTACACTACAACGGGCGTGGTTGCGCCAAGGAGACCGCCTTGTACCGGCAACATAACTTCAAAGGTGTCGACGGAGAGTGTCGCTTCTGTCTCACTAGTGTTTTACTCTGTGATGGTAACCTTGTCTTGCTTTTTACGCATACGTACCATTCATTCATCCCACTTTACGCCTTCAGACTTCACGACGGAGCACGCAAAATATGTTTGTCAATGTATAAGATGAAGACAGAATCGCGTAAACACCTTACGGCTTACGCTATTCTGTCTTTATCTTATACATTGACAAACATATTTCATGTCCTCCGTCGTGAAATCTGAAGGCGTAAAGTGGGATGAATAAATGGTACGTATGCGTAAGAAGCAAGACCATATACGTTTTACCTTGTCTTACTTTTAGGGGCGTTTAATCCGAGAGGAGACATTTAAGAACGAATACACTATATGCTTGTTCACGAGATAATACAATTACAATAATTGAATTAAATACGCTAAACCTTTACCATACTCAGGATTAATCACAATCTTGACTTACAACTCGAGATTAAAATAATATTGGAAATAAGGTACTTATATCTTGTGATTTCGTAATTAATTCTAATCACGTTTTTTATCTCAAGATTAAGCATAATTACGACTTATAATCTCGAGATTAAGATACATCCTATTTGGAATGCGAGAAAGATATTTTCTTAGAATTTTGCTTCTTTCCAAAAGAGCTGAGGATCATTAGATAAAGAACTTGAACTGTATAAGGTAAAGGTCCCAGCTACGGGCAGTAGGTACTATAATTGCGAAAGGATTACCATTCTCAAAATAAGTACCTAACTATCTTTGTAGTAAAGACTGGTCCTTGCTAAAACAGTAAATCATACTAAGGAGGTAAAATAGGGGATGCAATTTTATATATGGAAATTCGTAATTTTTTAAGTTAAATCAATAAAAATTGGTATATGGCCTTTCGGTTAGAAATTAAGACAGACGTATTTCAGGATTTTCCTAAATTCAACCCCTAAGGGTGGTAAAATAGGGGATGAAAGTTTATATGGAAATTCGTCATTTTTTAAGTGAAATACATAAAAATTTTCATATGGCTTTTGGGTTAGAAATCAAGACAGACGTGTTTCAGAATTTTTCGAAATTCAACCCCTAAGAGTGGTAAAATAGGGGATGAAAGTTTATATGGAAATTCGTAATTTTTTTATTAAATCCATATAAATTGGTACATGCCCTTTCGGTTAGAAATTTAGACAGACGTGATTCAGTATTTTTCGAAATTCAATCCGTAAGGGGGTAAAATAGGGGATAAAAGTTTGTATGGCAATCCGTCATTTTTTAAGTGAAATACATAACAAATTTTATAAGGCTTTTGGGTTAGAAATTAAGACATACGTGTTTCAGGATTTTCCTAAATTCAACCCCTAAGGGTGGTAAAATAGGGGATGAAAGTTTATATGGAAATTCGTCATTTTTTAAGTGAAATACATAAAAATTTTTATATGGCTTTTGGGTTAGAAATTAAGACAGACGTGTTTCAGAATTTTTCGAAATTCAACCCCTAAGAGTGGTGAAATAGGGGATGAAAGTTTATATGGAAATTTGTAATTTTTTAATTAAATCCATATAAATTGGTATTACACACGCGGTTAGAAATTTAGACAGACGTGACTCAGTATTTTCCGAAATTAAATCCCTAAGGGGGTAAAATAGGGGATGAAGGTTTGTATGGAAATCCGTCATTTTTTAAGTTGGATTTTCGGTTAGAAGTTAAGAAAGACGTACGGTTAAACCCCTTGACCCATTTTAATCAAAATTGGCGCAGATGTAAATGGAAACCCAAGGATGGACGTACGGTACTTTCCAGGAACTGATTTAGAGTAATTACCGTTGTAACTGAAGTCTACGCGGACGAAGTCGCGGGCAACAGCTAGTTTTAAATAATAATAATAATAATAATGCTTTATTGTTAAATAAACGTTATGTGTTAACAATTTGTGTCAGTATCAATGTCTTCAATAATGGATAGATATTTCTTTGCTACTGACAGTTTTTCTCCAGCTATGAAGGCCACAATATAACAAATGGCCCTTTTTTAATGTCACTTTCTTTAACACTAACGAGATTGTTATCTTCTTCATTATGATCTCCCATTTGCAACAGTAGTTGTTACTTTTTCTCCATTTTTTACGAATTCTAACGCCTTCGACATTTGCTCTGACGTATAATATTTCGCTGGAGCCTCGTAAATACTAATTCATAACGTAATCCATAGCTGGGAATGCAGAGGTATCAGGTACTAGGAGTATAAAAAATGCTTCCAAGACTGAAGTTCTTACTTTATAGATAATAATTTTTGTTACTTAAGTTACTTAGTACTAAGTCACACAAACGATTGTTACTGATAACAACACTGTTATGCTAATATAGATCCAGAAAATCCCTAATTTCTCGTATGATTTTGGATATATTTGGCTATTTGGCTGGTTCGCAAATAAACTTCTCCTTTACGCTCAGCAATAAGCCGCTATTTTGTGATTGGCTATAGTTTCAATCATACCTAAACCCCTTTTGTCGTTTTATGCAATTATTTCATTATTGGAAACAACAGTTATTAGGAAAGTTAACCGAATTTCAGTAATGATTATAGCAAAGAAAATTATAAAATTAGACACACATGCATACACTGGCGCTTAGAGAGAGAACCGTAACATTCTAATGGACTGGCAAGCCACACGCTCGCTGTTTGTAGCCGAAGCGGCGGTGTAAAAACTTCAATTAATTAAAAATTGTTTTCCAAAAACGTGACACAATCTTAGTTTCTAAATGAGTCTCATTTTATTATTCATATTACAACGAAGACGTTCGTGTAAGTCTAATGCTCCTACGACCTACCATTCCCGAGAATGCAATGTGCTACAATATCGTCTGTAGCATCTGTAAAAATCAAATTTTGATCATACCATTTTACAATCATATTAACAAAGGTTGAATCTACAACATACTAAAATTTCGTTCCATTTGAGCGAGTAGTTTTGTTTTCATGTAACTCTAAACTTAGCTAGCGTGTCGCAAACCCCGAAAACGGGCACTTTGCATCGTTCGGCCGTAGAAATGGCTCTTAAAGTGCATTTAAAAAAAAAGTTGTTACTTCTAAATAACGTAGAAATAAATAGGCTTTAATTTGATACCAAGCTCATTCGAATCAGCCCAATGGTTATTTTTTTATTCACCTTCAAACTCGAGTACCTATATATACTTATTGCGCTGACAGTAGTCTTGACAATTTTTGGTATTGGTACTCTACTCATTAGCATATAATAATAATAATAATAATAATAATAATAATAAGAGGGTCGACGGGACGTGGCTTTTACAAATTGGGATCAAATACACCGAGGCTTCTCAAACAAATACATTATCTAAAATGTGATCAGCGTTGGTTTTATCAACGTCATTTAATTTAATGAACATAATATGTGTATAGTATTTAGTATGTTCACTTTTTAACAGCAACTTCAAATTTATATTGTATAGATATATGTATTAGTAGGACTAATCGTAACTTGATTTCGATCCGTGCGATTAGTTAACCAGGCTTGGCCTGAGTATTGATAACAATCGAAGTACATATAATAATAATAATGTTTATTCGTGCTAGTACATGGAATGTTTGCATATGTCGAGTCGTATACAATACATCTAAAATGAACGGGTACAATATATAACATGTTAAAAATATAAATACAATAAAAATACAATAAACAATAAGTAAAGCTATAACAAATTTGAACAAAATTGACATTTAAAAAAATCGTCTAAGGAATAAAATGGAATATGTAAATCCATTGCGCTGTAGCAGTCAAAAGTTATTGGGAAAAATTTTAAGTATTTTGTACCAAGAAAATTAAATACAAAGGCGATTTTAATAGATAAAGGGATTGATCTAATAGTTCCTCGTTTTAAATCAGCATTATTTCAATACAAGGAAGTAAATTTGGCTGTTGTAATTCGTTCGGATGCATTCCCTATCAACAGTATTGAAAATTGGGACCATAAAAATAATTAATCTCATTGTCTAAATTAACAAAACTAACAGGAAAACTATCACAAGCCCTAGTAACAGTAGGAAGTGGAATAATTGCATAATAAAGTTATATTTTATCAATACCATTGTAATCTTTGATTTGTGGTGTGGAATGTTTAATTGGTCAAAAATTAATGACTTTCGTATAATCAACCACTAAAAAGATTAGTATTTCGAATACTTAAATACAGACGTATTTTTTAATTCTTCTGTTTGTTCCTTACATTAACATCAGTACCTAATAGTGTTCTACGTTGCAATAGTGGCAATTTAGAATAATTTCCTACTGCATTTTCTTTAGGAGTCTACGAGTGGAACACAATTGGAATGAGCGTACACTGGCAAGAGATAAGAGTAAGAAAAAAAATAATTTCAGATAGAGTATGGCAATTAAGAGTGAAATTTGCTTTGTTTGGAGTTTTATGTAAAATGTGTGTTGTTGATGATCGTTTGTGTTGACCTCTTCATCACGTTTTTGCAGCATTAAGATTTCATAAAACGTACTCTATAGTTTTTTTCAGCATTTCCTGCAATTTCAATTCTATTAAAAAAATTCTGCCAAGTTGCTATGAGACTTCCCTCGTATTAACACTTTTTTCAAAAAATAAGTACCTATAGCACAATATACATTGCTGAATTCAGAAAAGAATACTCTTAAACTATATAAAAAAACTGCAACTTTATCTTATAAAAAAAATACCTAAACCCAGCGATTTCTAAATTCTGCAAAATTGGCCTCTTTTTGGTTCAAATTCAATCTAAACTGTATTCAAATCCAAGGCGGACTAATGCTCGGTGACGTTGACAGTCATTTCTACATTTTTACGTCACCGCTGCGGCTATCAAAACATTTATTATAGATTCAATTTGAACCAAAAAGGAGGCAATTTTTCAGAATTCAGTTGTAGATTTTTGAATGCTGAATACGATGACGTTGAAAAAACTGGGGCATTCTGTTTGAAATAAGCAAGTTATTGACGTTTGAAGTTATGCAACTTCGGAGGCCTATTTCTGGGATTGCGGAAGACTTTATCTAAAATTCAAATACATCAAAACGTAGCATATTACATCCTCTTAGAGCCCTTGGAAGACCGATTCCGAAATTCGCAGCGGTTAGGAGGGCACACTACCGATTTCCGCGAGACCTTACAGCTGTCCAAATTTTGGAATTGTCCGGAATAACTCGGAAACTGTAAATTTTAGACATAAAACACTTTACATAAAGTGGCCATAAAATGAAACGAGAAATTCAAAAATTCAATACAAATTTGGGAGTTTCATTTAAAATAACGAAGTATTTCCGGAAGTGCCATCATCTTGAAAATATTTTAGTTGGATTCAGAATGGTCGATTATATTCTCATACCAAATTTAAGTAGGCTACGATAGTGGGAAGTCAAAAAGTGTCTAACGAACTGGCTACGTGAATCAGCCTGTATATGTATAAAATCACAGACAATATAAATATTAAATAGTCTGTGATAAAATAAAATAATATTATTAAAAGTTCTATCACATGTATAGGTAGTTTGCAATACCTTAATTTTACACTTTTTATCAAAATTTAATACACATACTATCCCAATTTAATATGACATGAAAAAGCTTTGAATTTAGGCGAAACGTCGTAATCTAATTTTATGTTATATACAGGGTGATTCACGACTATTCCATCGGTCTCTTGTGCCTAAAGGGTACGAGATATCAGCTTCATTTTTTGGTGACATATGTAAATTGATAACGACTATTTTTTAAAATTATTTTCAAATATACAGGATGCTTCACAAAATTGTAATATATCAAAGTTAGGTTTTTTAAATGCAACCCCCTGTATTTTATTACATTTTTAGATTATACGTTAAAAACTTTATTAAACGTTCCCTATACCTATCGCTTACCAATTTTGAGAAAACTGTGATTTTAATAAAAATATTCAATTTAAACAACCCCTAATAACACGGAAACCACTTACTTTTAGTAACGCAAATTGATATCGATTTATCTTGACCTTTAAGGCTTTTATTTGCACTACGTAGGATTTCGATTTTTTGTACAGGGTGTTTAGAAAAAGGATTCATATTTTATATTTTTCAAACATCAAAAACTCACTTAACTTAAATGGAACACCCTGTATGTTTTTATTCTATGTTGAATAACTTTTCATTTTCAATCAAAAACTATGAGTAATAGATATGTCTAAAAGTCTCGTCCATATAAATTCTGGTGAAGTTGAATGTGACAAGAATGGTGTTTATGTTTTTTTGAAAAATATTTAGATAGACAATTCCTCAATAAATGGGTTGGAAGGAGGGGTTCACAACACTCCACCTAAAAGTCTTTCCGTCATAAGTTTGTGGGTATCGGATTAAAATTGTGAAGTAAAGAAAAGCTTTTCTATAGTTGACTATGCTGTGGACCAGATGTATAGTTAGCGCGCGCATTTAGGTATCTTATAAAAGTTTAGTTGGTCTACAATACCCGGAAGTGGTATGCAGTGACTCTCAAACAATTGTTGTATATTATTACAAACTAGAATTTTTTTTCTTTTTGAGTGTTTTGTTGAGTTGAGGTAGCTAATAAAAAGACATTTTCCTTATTGTCCTAATATAGGCGTTCCTTGTTCCCATGTTCACTCATGAAAAAATATACGGGGTGTTCCATTTAAAATAGTCCACTTTTGACATATCTCCTGTGGTCGGAAAGAATTCAGTATTGTCCTTTTGTAACAAATTTCGTTCAAAATCAGCATATCCAGAAATAAAACGCTCTTTTGTTTATGATAATCTCCAATTTTGTTGCTCTGCTGCCAATGATTGAATAGTTATGATTTTTGTATTGAATGTTGATTTCGGCGACAATTTTTAAAAACATTTATTTTCTCCTAAATGAGTTGACTTAAGTAGGTGAAAGACCAAACAAACTTGGTTTAGACTCGAATATGGATTTCAAACATGTAAATATCTATTGGGTGTTCTATTTAAAATTATAGAATAGGTACGATCCTGTACAAACGAAACCGAGAGCAGTGCGGGCCTCAAAATATTTTTAGGTTGTAAACAAGGAACATCTGAATAAGAAATGTCTCTTGACCTTTTGTCCTAAAATTAATATTAAAGCTACTATCGAAGAACGGAGGGCAAGTGGGCAACCCTGTATAACCACCAACATTTACAGATTAAAATGTTATCCGTCTTCATACTTTCGATGGGATATGGATTACCTGCTCAGAGTCATCAGTTTCACCAACCCATTGTTTACACATCTCTGGGTTTAATAAAAGGTAACGATACCTTGCAAACTGTGCTTGGAAAGACGATCTATTCATTTAGAGGAATTCGATACGCCAAAGCACCTATCGGCGACTTACGATTTCGCGTAAGAATAATATTTTCTCTAACGTTCTTTAATGGAAAGGATTACAGCCACCTCAACCAGTTGAGAGTTGGGAAGGTATCTATGATGCATCTCAGGATGGCGCAGCGTGTCCTCAACCATATAAAAATAATACCGATGAGGATTGTTTATTTTTGAATGTTTACACAACGCAGGTGAACAAAGTGTGGGTAACCATTCATCAGTGCTCAATGCATTATTTGTAACAGATGCCCACGGAACACAGAAACCCCAACTTACCTGTTATGGTTTACATTCATGGCGGAAGCTATATCGGGTTCTCAGCACGGAGTAATTCACTTGGACCAGACTATTTATTAGATCAAGATATGGTACTTGTTACATTAAATTATCGGCTGGCTTCCTTAGGTTCGTTCACTGCAACAAAAATGTATTTTATCCTCCGTTATTATATAGGGTTCATAAGTACTGGGGATGAATTCGCACCTGGTAACAATGGCTTAAAGGATCAGGTTACGGCCCTTAAATGGGTAAAACAAAACATAGCACATTTCGGAGGTAATCCTAATTCAGTGACAATTTCCGGGCATAGTGCAGGAGCTATAAGCGTATCTCTACATTTAGTTTCTCCAATGTCAAGAGGTAAATAATGAAGTATGTATGTGTTACGCGCAGATCATGAAACTGCACAATCAGTTTTCTGTATTTTTTCAATTGATATTCAAACGTCGTTTAGTTTTTGTATCAATTGAAAATAGTATATTATTCAACGAGCGTATAATGATGGCTATTATTCACGAGGTAAGTTTATGGCCACGAGCCGCAGGCGAGTGGCATAAATTACCGAGAGAATAATAGCCATTATATGCGAGTAGAATACTATACTTTATCCACGACTATAAATGTTAATTCAATTTAAATATTTATTTGAAAATTCTCTAATTGACTGTATTGGACGGTTACCATGGAAATATATAAAATAACAGTGAGTAATATTCATTACTCACGTTGCTAATGACAATAACTTATTAATCACTGATAGTCGTGGATAAAAAATATACTAAGCCTGCAAATATTTCACGAATTGTGCAGTTTCATGATCTGCTGCGCCGTATTTTCGTAACAAGTATTCAAAATAATTTAAATAACTTTACTAAACTTTACTAAATAACTTTAAATAACGATACCCGAGATTTCCTGTGTCTTGGGCCGGTTTATCTTCTGAACTGTCCGTTGGCCAAGGGCGTACGCAGCTTTTTGGCTAGGGGGGGGGCCAAAAAATAAAATTGTTTGGAAACGTGTTTAATATATATTGCTTATGTTGTTACCCCACAATCCTTTTCAATACATTTAAGCATCATACAATTCCCCTTGGGTACAAATACTATTTATTTAGAAGAAAGGCCAGGAAATGCTTAATTTCTCCTGAAATTATATGACCAGTAATAAAATTTAATATTTAGTACAATTCGTTTTGCGGCCAGGGGGGGGGGGCATTGCCCCCCCTTGCCCCACCTTGCGTACGCCCTTGCCGTTGGTTGTAACTCTTCCTTGACTATTAATTGTTGTCTCAGATTTTCCAACTTAAATTATTAACCTTTTTTATAGAAAAAAAGGAAGAAGCTGAAAAAATGGTTCTCTTAATGACGTAGTACTTTAATTTAACATTTACTTACGGTTTCAAAACCCTTCTTATTCATTATTTAATTTACAGTGGTTTATTTAATTAGAACCACTAGATATAAATTGTCTTAATTGACTTAATTTTATTGGACAACTTTCCGTGCTCGATCAATGCACGTCTAGTTACCTTTTAAAGTTTAAACCGTTTTATCATTTTCCCCTTATCATTTTTATTTAAATGTAATATTTAAGTGATTTATGCCTATTTGACGCCAATGGCGTAACATTGGAACGGGAAGGTGTTATTTCCGTTACACTGCGCGTAACATATTCATCGTTTACAAGGTAACCCATATGCAGGTCCCTTCCACAAGGCAGTCATGATGAGTGGTTCAATTATGGGTAATTACCCAGTACTTAGTCATCAGTTCGATCTGGCTCAAAAGCAAGCCCGATTTCTAAACTGTCCAGACAGAAATTCCGAGGAAATCATCGAGTGTTTAAAAACTAAAAGTGCAACGGAAATTGCAAATACTTTAGATGAGTTTAATGTAAATAATTTCATTTGTGCATTCAATTGTCTTAATGTATCCACTTCAATAGGAATTCTTGAAGGATCCCTTATACAAATGGCTTCCAGTAATCGAACCTGATTGTGGAAAAGAAAGGTTCCTAATGAATAATCCAGTTAAGTCAATTCTGCGTGAAGATTTTCAACGAGTTTCAGTTATTCTTGGCATAACCACAAACGAAACGGAAAACTCAGCGTCACGTAAGCAGACCGTTGCTAGTATATCAGTTTTCTAATTTCGACTGTTGCAGGGTTGCTGTCCGATAACTCCAAGTGGTTAAAATTAATGGATATTAACTTTGAGAATGTGGCACCCATTAGCTTTATGTATGAACGAAATACCGAGAATTCTAGACACATTAGCAAGGAATTGCGTAAATTTTACTTGGGAAATGAATCGTTGACTGAACATGATTTACCACATATTGGAAAAGTTAGCGTTGATAAGTATAATCTTTATGTTACTTCATTGTTTTTAGCTATACGCTGATGGCGAAATAGGATTCTCTGTAAATAGAGCGGCAAGACTTTTAGCGGCCGTGAATTCCGAATTCACTTATTATTACAGATTTAATTTTCAAAGTCGTTACCATTTCGATGATATGTATGCAGATATATTTAAAGCGAAATATGGTTTTCCAGAAAACCTCGAGAAACAAGGCCTTTTCCATGGTGATGACTTTTTATACATGTTTTACGTGTCAACGTATTTTCCAAGAATTAAGACTACCGATCCAGAGTATAGAACTGTTCAGAGATTAACAACCATGATTAGGAATTTTATGTGGACCGGGTAACATAATTACAAATATCTTGATTCACATTGATAACGCAATTTCTATACAGTAACCCAACTCCTGCAGTCTCTGGGCTCTTCGATGGTATTGTGTGGAAACCTATCAGGTCAAAAGATAACGTCTACTTAGATATTGGCGAAACGCCAAGTATGGAAAGCAATTTATATGAAGATCGTTATTCTGTGTGGGATAAATTGTTTCCTCTGTTCAACAACACAAATCATTAATATAAGCAATTAAACAAATTAAAAAATATTTTTGTTATACCTATTGACTTTTATAGAAACCATAAATGACACCATTGCGTTATGTTAGCTGCAGCATGTTATCGCAATCCAATTCCTATTCTCACAGACTTTTTTCTAATAATTGTATACATATATAAGTAGGTATCGTGGAGGTATTAGAAGCATAAGAAGTATTCAAAATACAATGGTGGTATAAAAATTTCTTAAGAACTGACAAATCCTAGCAAACACATTTTTTCGATTTGTGCATATTATACATTAACCGACTGTTAATTTAAGCGCAGTAAATTACTGAGAAATGTTGTATAACTGTTTCCCAAGAAGTAGTGCAAGAGTTTTTGAAGAAGAGGAATATAATCTGTGGTATTATGGAGAGTGTGGTTTGAATAGATCTGCCTATAAACGAAGGAAATTGAATTGTTAATAGAATAAGCATATTCATAAGGCCAAAGGATGTCGCAGGTTTATGGAGCTACGTACAGGACCTCAGGGTGGCATCATGGCATGGTCCTCTCAGATAAGTACTTTCTCCTTACTATGGGAGGTGTCGTCAATTAACCTTGAAAGTCTTTTCGTGTGAACTGTTAATTTCCATTTTATCGTTATGCCTCGTACAAGGCGCAAGACCTTATTTGAACTTATACTCCTTCTCGTGTCATATAAGAGAAGTGAGAATTGATAATATACATTTTCAGATAAAGTACATTAGACAAGAATTACATTTTCGGTAAAAATGGGCGTAGTGACAAGCTTGATGCAGTCTTTTGCGCGTAGGTTGCTGTAAAAATGCAAAATATTCGCTATACCGGCCATCGTGAAGCATTACCACGATCTTGCAGAAAACCTGGAATCTGCGAAAAAGATGCTCCATAATTGTCTCGTAATTGGAAATGAATGCCTGCTCCATTCCAGCATTGCATGTCAAAAGCAGATTCGCGTGTAATTATGCAAAGAAATAGGAATCGAAAAGCTTTTGATAGTCACCGGAGGCAAGACACTTGGTTTATCAATATGACTAAGTGCCAAGGGACTCCCTCGGTTTTTCTAGAAGAGGACGTGCCACGTGATATTTTAATCAGGAAACTGCGGAGTTATAATTTCGACGATAAAACCGTATCACTAATACAATCATACCTAACCAATAGATGGCATTGTGTAAGACATAATAACAAGTGTTCTGATAACTATAAAGTACTAATTGAAAAAGCCCCCCCCCCCCCCCCTCAACTAGCATACGTGGACCCGTTCTTTTTCTTATTTATGTTAACGACTTGTCTCGAAATATATCCAAAAATTTACCTGTTTATTATATGCAGATGACACAACTATGATCGCTTCTCCTCGCACCACATTTTCACTAGAACATACCACAAATTTGTGTCATCGACATAGCCAACTGCCTCAATTAGTCGCCGTCAGTTCTTCCAAGACGAAACAGCACTTTAAGATGCATTTGGCCTTCAAAGACGAGAATAATTTCTTTTTGAATTTTCTTTCCCAATTGGCGATGGTTTCCATTAGGAAAAACAAAAAAAGTGTCATAACTTAAAAGTTAGAGCTTAAATAAAAAACTTGATTAAACTGTATTATTGAGCCCATAAATGATTTACAACCTTTTCCTTTTCAAATTTTTTCTAGAATCAATAATAACACAGCTATGGACATTAACCAAGAAACAAAAAAATGTTTTTTTTGAGATATCTAGTTAACCATGCATTTTTTTATAAACCGAAAAGCTCATTAAATTGAGTTGGTGAAACTGCAATTCTTTCCCCAATTAATCGTTTCTCTATCTCTGCTAGTTTCCAAGATCCCCATACTAAACATCGGAAAAAAGTCACCCTGTATAAATTGGATTTTTCAAAAACGAAAAGCTCATTAAATTGAGCTGATAAAACTGCATTTCTATCCCCATTTAATCGTCTCTCTATCTCTGCTAGTAGGTATCCAAGATCCACATACCACAGAATAAATAACAACGGATGCAGAAGTGACACTACCCGTCTCGGCAGATACCAATTTGCAATGCGCAAATACTTCCTTTCAAGATGGCCATCGAACTAAAAGGAGGTTGCAAACATCACAGGAACCGCCGTATCTGGTGCAACGATTAATAAATATCACACATTTATAAAAAACTAGTAAGTATATTTTATTTTATACAGTGTGTCCACGGAATGAGTTCACTATAGGTGTAAATGACCAAAAATGTTGGAATTTCAAAACGGTTTTTTCAGATTCTGCCCTGCTTCTTTGGAAATGAATTTTCATCATATTATTTTTAATTTTTTAGTTCAAAGCCACCTTGATCGTGGAACAAAAACTATTTTCTTTGCGGGTAAAGTACCTTTTTTGTGTATCATAGAGCAAAATTTTATTAAGAAAAACTGTTCAGAATCAAAAAATAATAATCAGTGCAAAATTTGAAAATAATCCCATTGTTTAAATAAGCAAAACAAACTTCTGCACCGCATTCCCTACTTACAAGCCCTAGTAACAGTACGAAGCGGAATAATGTATAAAATAGTATATTAAAATAGAAGTGGATAAACAGGTCTTTAAAACACGCGCGAGTTTTCAAGCACGACGGTGCAGCCGGATTGCTTGAAATAGAGCAAGTGTTTTAAAGACCAGTTATCCACGAATACTTTACGCTATTTTTTTTATTGGTTCACTTTGAAATCTGGTATTAAAATGGAAATAAGAACTAATAGTGCGAAATGGTTGAATTCGTAATGTGAAATCAGTATACCTTTCGTTGTCATGGAAATGAGAAAAACGGAAATTAACTTGCAATCTGTCACTTTATTTGATGTAACAAAGTACTCCTGTCAGATCAATAACCAATAGAATTTAATTTTTTTCAAATTTGTCGATGTTGGCATGGAAACTTTAAAACACGCGCGTTTTAGAAAACGCGATTTAAACACGCTGGGGCGTGGTTTAAAAGGCTAAAATAGGACACCAATAAAAAAAAGTAGTATTTTATCAATACTATGTAATGTAATCTTTGACTTGTGGTGTGAAATGGGCCAATAATTAATAACTTTCGTAATCAACCACCAAAAAGATTAGTATTTCGGATACTCAAATACAGACGTGTTTTTTAATTTTCCTGTTTGTTCCTTAGATTAATAGTAGTAATAGTGTTCTACTTTGCAATAGTGCAGTTTAGGAAAATTTCCTACTGTATTTTCTTTAGAAGTCTATGAGTGGAATTCAATCATAATGAGTGTACACTGGCAAGAGATAAGAGTAAGAAAAAAATTTAGTTTCAGATAGAGTATGGTAATTAAGAGTGAAATTTGCTTGGTTTGGCGTTTTATGTAAAATGTGTGTTGTTTGTTGTTAATGATTGTTTCTGTTGCCCTCTTCATTTCGTTTTTGCAGCATTAAGATTTCATAAAACGTAGTTTAGTTTTGTTTCCAGCATTTCCTTCAACTTTAATTCAATTCAAAAAACGTTTACTTAGGTAGGGCGTTACATATTTTATGTAAAAGTGGGAGTTGATGGTTATTTGTGTTACCTCTAGTCCTCTAGCCTTTTTATTTCGGTTTTGCTGAATTAAGATTTGGGAAAACGTATTTTATGATGGTTCTCCAAAATGAAAAACTAAGAAAACCATTTTTCTCATAGATTGTGAGCGGTAGACCCGATATAAAAATTCTGGCATGTATTGCCACGAGACTTCCCCGTACCAAAAACTACAACTTTTGATATGTAAAAAATTGCATAGGTCAATTTTTTTTTTGAACACTAAACAATACTTCCCTTTTACTTCGTACTCGGGAAGTAAAAAGTACATTATAGCGACAGCTCTCAATATTCCTTATGTGTACCTATATTAATTTTAGTACAAAAGGTTAAGAGGCATTTCTCATTCAGATGTTCCTTGTTTACAACCTAAAAATATTTTGAGGCCCGCACGCTCTCGGTTTCGTCTGTACAGGATCGTACTCTATTATTTTAAATGGAACACTCAATAGATTTTCATATGTTTGAAATCGGTATTCGAGTCTAGACCAAGTTTGTTTGGCTTTTCACCTACTTAAGTCAACTCATTTAGGAGAAAATAAATGTTTTTATACAATTGCCGCCGAAATCAAAATTTAGTAAAAAATTAATCATAACTATTCAATCATTGGCAGCAGAGCAACAAAATTGGAGATTATCATAAACAACAGAGCGTTTTATTCCTCGATATGCTGATTTTGAACGAAATAAGTTGCAAAAGGGCCGTACTGAATGTTTTCTTCTATCCACAACCGAAGTCGATTTTCAAAAGATCTATCGTTTCTCAGGATATCTGGTGTTATAGTAGCAAACGCATCCTTTATTGTAATCTTTATGTCATCAGCAGTGGTAGGTGAAGTGTTGTGGACCCCTTCTTCCCATCCATTTATTGAGGAATTGTCTATCTAAATATTTTTCAAAAAAACATAAACACCATTCTTATCACATTCAACTGCACCAGAATTTATATGGACGAGGCTTTCAACGAAGGTTGAATTTTTGTTTATGGAGTCTCGAAAAAGTTGGAGAAGAAGATGAATTTTTTAAATATGTTTTATTTACCGACGAATCCACTTTCCACAACATAACGGGTGGTAAACCGACACAACTTTCATCAAATCGTCACCTGTATCGCACTGTTGACCGTCAAAACCGGTGCAGCCTCAATGTATTTGGGAGAATTTTGATTTTTTTATGGAAACTTGAACCAAGTAAAATTTTTACGGATTTTAGAACAACACTTTTTCGAGTCTTCTTGATGAAGTTTGTTTAGATATTATTATTATTATCATTAAAAATTTAGTTTACAACACGTTTGCGTTTGCTACTATAACACCATAACGTTAGAAGATCTCTTGAAAACGAGTGCGGTTATGCATAGGAAAAAATGGCATTTACTACAGTATTTTTTCCATTGCTTCAATTTCATTGTTAATTAAGTTTTGATCACATATCTAATTATCAACTACAATAAAAAAAATCATGGCCTACTATAATACTAGAATGCAAACAAAAACCATTTCCATACAAATTTTAGAGAAAAATCTTAATAACTTTTTAATCGTTGATTTTAGACATGTGCATTGTTCATAGTTTTTGATAGAAAAATAGATGAAAAGTTATTCAACATAGAATAAAAACATACGGGGTGTTCCATTTAAGTTAAGTGAGTTTTTGAAGTTTGAAAAATACAAAATATGAATCCTTTTTCTAAACACCCTGTACAAAAAATCGAAATCCTACGTAGTGCAAATAAAAGCCTTAAAGATGAATATAAATTGATATAAATTTGCGTTACTAAAAGTAGGTGGTTTCCGTGTTATTAGGGGTTGTTTAAATTGAATATTCTTCTTAAAATCACAATTTTCTCAAAATTGGTAAGCGATAGGTATAGGGAACGTTTAATAAAGTTACCTTAGTTTTTAACGTATAATCTAAAAATGTAATAAAATACAGGGGGTTGCATTTAAAAAACCTAACTTTGATATATTACATTTTTGTGAAGCATCCTGTATAAGTGAAAATAATTTTAAAAAATATTCGACATCAATTTACATATGTCACCAAAACATGAAGCTGATATCTTGTACCCTTTAGGCGCAAGAGACCGAGGGAATAGTCGTGAATCACCCTGTATAGTTCATGAAAAACTATTGGCACTACATTTCTACTACTACATTTCTTTATTTCCAATAGGGGAGGAGGGATGAATGTTTGAAGTTGAACATTTTATATCTTCATTACTTTTTTGCTAACAAAGATGAAGAAATAAAATTGTACAGTGAAGTTTTAGTCGGTATAATAAGTATACCAATTTACTTCCGGTCTATCCGGAAATTAACAAAATATTAAAAATATTTGTGATATACCCTGTACATTATTTCAGTGGAAAACAGAAATCGTTTTCTGATTACAAGTATTACAACTGCACACTATATATTTATTTTTTTGAGTTAATACGCAAAAAATATTTTATTTTGAGTTATGCAAAAAACTAAACACGGGGAAGTTGTGTGCCAGTTTACTGATCATTTAATTTTACTGAATGTTGATGTCGGCGAAATTTTTTAAAAACATTTACTTTCTCCGTAGTGAAAAGCCAAACAACTTGGTCTAGACTCGAATATGGGTTTCTAACATATCAAAATCTGTAGGGTGTTCCATTTAAAATAATAAGTCTGTACGATTCTGTACAGACGATACCGAGAGCAGTGCGGGTCTCAAAATATTTTTAGGTTGTAAACAAGGATCATCTGAATAAGAAATGTCTCTTGACTTTTTGTCCTCGAATTAATGTTAAAGGTAGATGCTACCGAAGAACGGAGAGCAAGTGGGCAACCCTGTATAACCACCAACATTTACAGATTAAAATGTTATCCGTTTTGATGTTTACGATGGGATATGGATTACCTGCTCAGAGTCATCAGTTTCACCAACCTATTGTTTACACATCTCTTGGTTTAATAAAAGGTAACGATACCTTGCAAACTGTGCTTGGAAAGACGATCTATTCTTTTAGAGGAATTCGATACGCCAAAGCACCTATCGGCGACTTACGATTTCGCGTAAGAATAATATTTTCATTAATATTATTTAATGGAGAGGATTACAGCCACCTCAACTAGTTGAGAGTTGGGAAGGTATCTATGATGCATCTCAGGATGGCGCAGCGTGTCCTCAACCATATAAAAATGATACCGATGAGGATTGTTTATTTTTGAATGTTTACACAACGCAGGTGAACAAAGTGTGGGTAACCATTCATCAGTGCTCAATGCATTATTTGTAACAGATGCCCACGGAACACAGAAACCTCAACTTACCTGTTCTGGTTTACATTCATGGCGGAGGCTACAGCACGTCATCAGCACGGAGTAATTCACTTGGACCAGACTATTTATTAGATCAAGATATGGTGCTTGTTACATTAAATTATCGGCTGGCTTCCTTAGGTTCGTTCACTGCAACAAAAATGTATTTTATCCTTCGTTATTATATAGGGTTCATAAGTACTGGGGATAAATTCGCAGCTGGAAACAATGGCTTAAAGGATCAGGTTACGGCCCTTAAATGGGTAAAACAAAACATAGCACATTTCGGAGGTAATCCTAATTCAGTGACAATTTCCGGGCATAGTGCAGGAGCTTTAAGCGTATCTCTACATTTAGTTTCTCCAATGTCAAGAGGTAAATAATGAAGTATGTATACATCGTTTACAAGGTAACTGATGTGCAGGCCTCTTCCACAAGGCAGTCATGATGAGTGGTTCAATTATGGGTAAT
Source organism: Pyrocoelia pectoralis (assembly GCA_036250285.1). Classification (NCBI taxonomy): domain Eukaryota; kingdom Metazoa; phylum Arthropoda; class Insecta; order Coleoptera; family Lampyridae; genus Pyrocoelia; species Pyrocoelia pectoralis. Next base: position 32,062,950 of record CM070080.1, read on the forward strand.
TACCCAGTACCTAATCATCAGTTCCATCTTGCTCAAAAGCAAGCCCGATTTGTAAACTGTCCAGACAGAAATTCCGAGGAAATCATCGAGTGTTTAAAAACTAAAAGTGCAACGGAAATTGCAAATACTTTAGATTGGTTCGATGTAAATAATTTTATTTGTGCATTCAATTGTCTTAATGTATCCACTTCAATAGGAATTCTTGAAAGATCCCTTATACAAATGGCTTCCAGTAATCGAACCTGATTGTGGAAAAGAAAGGTTCCTAAAGAATAATCCCGTTAAGTCAATTCTGCGTGAAGATTTTCAACGAGTTCCAGTTATTCTTGGCATAACCACAAACGAAACGGAAAACTACGCGTCACGTAAGTAGACCGTTGCTATATCAGTTTTGTAATTTTGACTGTTACAGGGTTGCTGTCCGATAATTCCAAGTGGTTAAAATTAATGGATATTAACTTTGAGAATGTGGCACCCATTAGCTTTATGTATGAACGAAATACCAAGAATTCTAGACACATTAGCAAGGAATTGCGCAAATTTTATTTGGGAAATGAATCGTTGACTGAAGATGATTTACCACAAATTGGAAAAGTTAGCGTTGATAACTGTAATCTTTATATTACTTCATTGTTTTTAGCTATATGGTGATGGCGAAATAGGATTCTCTGTAAATAGAGCGGCAAGACTTTTAGCGGCAGTGAATACCGAATTCACTTATTATTACAGATTTAATGTTCAAGTTCGTTACCATTTGAATGATATGGATCTACGTATATTCCAAACGAATGAAGGTTCTGCAGAAAATCTCGACAAACGTATGAAAGGCATTTTCCATGGTGATGACTTATTATACATGTTTTACGTGTCAACGCGTTTTCCAAGAATTAAGACTACCGATCCAGAGTATAGAATTGTTCAGAGATTAACAACCATGATTAGGAATTTTATGTGGACCGGGTAACATAATTACAAATATTTTGATTCACATTGATAACGCAATTTCTATACAGTAACCCAACTCCTGCAGTCTCTGGGCTCTTCGATGGTATTGTGTGGAAACCTATCAGGTCAAAAGATAACGTCTACTTAGACTTTGGCGTAACGCTAAGTATGGAAAGCAATTTATATGAAGATCGTTATTCTGTGTGGGATAAATTGTTTCCTCTGTTCAACAACACAAATCATTAATATAAGCAATTAAACAAATTAAAAAATATTTTTGTTATACTGACTTTTAGAAACCATAAATGATACCATCGTCTTATGTTAAGCTGCAGCCTGCTTTTGTAATCCAATTCCAATTCTCACAGTTTTTCTGAACAATTGCATATATAAGTAAATTGAGGTAGGTATCGTGGACGTGTTAGAAGTATTCAAAATTCAATGTTCGTATAAAAATCAGAACTGACAAATCCTAGCAAATAAATTTTTTCGATTTATACAGGGTAATTTAAGAGTAGTAAATTGTTGAAAAATAAGTGATAACTGATAACTGTCTCAAAAAATGGATCCTCTATTGTCAATATCTCCTTTCAATTTAAAAAAGAATGTCTGTTGCTGCTGCCGCAATAAACATGTCTGGATTAAATGTATAAGTCCCAATCTTGTTGAAACTACTTATCACATTTTGAGCAGTAATTGGTTTTGTCTAAGTAGGTCTTGAAAATTCTCAAATATGGAGTTGTATAACTGTTTCCCCAAGAAGTAGCGCAAGAGTTTCTGAAAAGGAGGAATATAATCTGTGGTGTTATGGAGGATGTGGTTTGAAGACATCTCCGAAAAAGATACTCCATAATTGTTTTATAATTGGAAATGAATGTTTGCTCTATTCTAGCATTGCATGTCAAAAGCAGATTCGCCTGTAATTATAATTATAAAAAATAGGAATCGAAAAGCTTTTGATAGTTACGGGGGGCAAGAGTCTGGGAACAAAATAATCCTTCTTGTATTTAAACAACAAATTTATAATAATTGACAGCACGCACAATTACCACTGTGTTGTCAAATTGGATTGACTTTGTACCTATGGAAGATTTTATTTAAGAACGTAAATTAATAAAGGTTGCACACATTTAACATTCGCTTAATGTTTTAGTTTATCATTTTCAATAACACATTATAGATATTTATAGATTTTAATTACTATTTTAGTTGTGATGTTGATAATTGGACAACATTGCACTGCAAAGTACAATAAATAAGACTGAATTAGGCTATCCTTATCCTGGCTTCACAAACCATGGTAAACAAATGTTTCTGTAGTTCATTTATATTCTAAGTAGTTGCCATTTAAAATAACGAAGTTAGTAACTACTTCCAGCATTTCCGGAAGTGCTGCCATTTTGAAAATATTTTACATCGATTCGGCTTTCAGAGTAACCCCTATGAACAAATTTTCAAAAACCTACCTTTAAAACTTTCCCGGAAACGTTTAATTAAAGCTCTCAAAAAAACATCCTGTATAATCGCGTCTAGAGAAATACGTCGGATATTCTGGGTTTAGCTGGCGAGCTTTTCGACATATGTGCACAATTTACGTTGACGCAATAAACTACCAGTGTGACGAAATTTCTCAACAACCGCTAATATCACATCTTTCCTTTACTTTTTGTTAGGAGCGCACACAGTTATTATAGACATGGACAGAAACGCTATACAAAGATCCGCAAAGTTCTCTTACCCCTCGATTAGGACAGATTTCGTAAGGAAATATTCAAGAAAAGTAACGTAAAGGTGCATTTGGGATTGGACAAATGTTAAAGCCTTGGGTTCCAAGAAGTTCACACAACTGAAAATGAATTCAGTTAAGTGTATTTAATTGCGACTTAAGTCAACATATGGGCAGATTGTGTACCAAAATATGTACCAAAAGGGGCATTACCGAGCATCTCTCATAAGTTCTCAAAAAACATAAATGTATTGTAGAAGCTGTAGACATCAAAAGTTCAGCAGCAAAGAAAAGTAGGTAGATACACTTTCACTTTTCTGTTGCCATAATCATGGAAAATGAGATGTGGTTACTATTACGTAACCGTATCAACAACTTCCTTAGAAAATCGCACACAAAGATTCAACAGTCAATGAAAACTTCGATTTATATCCTGGAAATTTTATTTTCGTGCATCGATGGCAATGAATACATTGCCGTCGATGCACTCAAAAAAATTTCCGGATAGAATCGGGATAAGTGATAAATAATCGAAATGAATTAGAAATATTTACTTTTCTATGGATTCAAACCAGAAAATCACATGCATTCTACTTGACTAAAAGCAAAAAAGTAGTACGTGTTGTAAAACATCGCGGAAAAAGTGAAGTACTGCCCATGAACTGTATACTAGGTACTGCTAGCACGTTAACCTCAAAGTGATAGTGACTATTTCACAGTATGAGGAGGATGTTACTTGTTTTTTACTATACCTATTTAGTGCAACTGATAAGTGGTCACAGAAGTAATGCAAGTCCAAGGGTTACAACGTTAATTCAAAGTCTTCTGGGAAAATATATATACGCATATACGCAAACCACCAGTAGGAGAACTAAGATTTCAGGTAAATAAGTTACAGTTCTAGTACGTGTACTGAATATGCAAAATTTTGAATGCATGTTTCGCTTCAATTTTGGAGCTAAAGTATAAAGCTTAACATAATATGAATCTGAACCGTCAAATGGCGTTCTAGTTACTTCCGTATGATGTCATATCATGACATGAATTCCTGTCATGTCATGAATTCCTTGGGTCTTAATTACCGAGGGCAAATTGCCCGTCTTACATAGATAATTTTATTTCTGACCGATGTTAATAAAATTTTTTTCATTTACGGTATATTTGAACCAAGTAACGTCGATTAGAGTTTTTGTTGATGCCAGGTTGTTGCTATGTTACTTGTTTATAAACAGACGTAGAAGGAATTATACCTTTTTATATCACAAGGGAGTTACAACCCTCTTTATTGCTATCGTAACCATGACGATATAAGCTTATGATATCCCGCTCAGAAATAATATGTATCAAGGGTCCTATAGCTTGTTCAACCAAATTTCCGATGCACGTCATAAATTTGATGACGCCATTGCAATGCAGCATTGCCAATAAATATCTGTAACATTAAAACTGTTATGAAATCATTGTAACTATACCCTGTTCAAGTGACCAGCCGTTGCACGTCATTATTCGTGTACCAATACTATAATTATAATTTACTAAGCAACTTTAATAAAATTTGCATTAAAGCCAAAATGTCATCGTAAGTACAGTTGGTATTAAAAGTCATTAATCGTGTAGGGTTAGCGACCATATTTTATCCTTGTCGCACACTTTGCAGTTCGTAGTTACAACTTAAAACGTAGTGCGAATATAAACTCATAAAATATCTCGATGTTGTCACGTCAAGTTTTGCTTACTTTGTTAAATTCACCGGTACGCACTTAAGCTATTTTTTTTTAAATTGCCTTACTAAAAACAGTACTTATCAGTACTCTTATATGGTTTATGTCTACATTAGTTGTTGTATTTTATTATTACATAGGTATACAGTATCTATTTGTTCCTAACCTAAAAACGTCAGTCTGACAACACGTACATTTGACAACGCTGATTACACGTCATTGATTTAGTAAGTTTTAAGCTATGACGTGCAACGGCTGGTGACTTGAACAGGGTATACTATCATTGTAGTTCAATTGAATTGAAAAATTACTACAAAACATTCAAGTTAGATCACGAAATCCTTGGATTAAACCATGTCATATTATGTATATGGATTAAACGTATAATCTAAAAGAATAGAATGTGTAATAGCTTTAATGAATATTTCGAAAATGTAATAATTGCATATATTTAACACTTTAATACAAAGCAATTCCTAAAATTACCTCTAAAGGACAAATCATTCTATCAATAAAAGGGTTATCAGGGAATCTTCAGAAACAGCTACATGAAATGAGGTGGTAGCGTACTTACTTTTTTCATACATTTCATATATTGCATTTCTAATCGAATCAACATTCAAGTGTGTAATATCTGTCACCGATTTAGGGTGCGGACGGTATTTTGAAGGTGAGTTTAGCAGTTCGTTGTTCTTCACTGCGTTTGAAATGGCACTAACTGTAGAACTACTCACATTTAAAGCTTGGGAAACTCGCTACAAAAGATAGTTGAAATATTACTGTATAAGGCTAAATGAAATTCTTCACTTACTTCTCTTACAGCCTGTAGAGGTAATAAAGGATTAACGATGCTACGAGTTTTTTAGCTGTGCTGTTTAAATGCTTCGGCATCTTAATAATTTAGTACAGCTTTATGACAAAATTTGTTCTGAAAAGAACAGTTTTTTTGAATATATTCACAAATTATAAAGTGAAGACAAACAAATATAAGTAACTAGTGAAAGAATTGAAAGACGCCACTGAACTGTCAAACATAACCTAAAAACCCATTTTAATAACAGGATTCAATTTGGCAATGTTGGTTTCTAGTACCAACCTTACAATGAAAATGTTACTTGATTTATCCATTGCAAAGCATTTCTTAGTGAAGTGTTACGTTTGGTACTTCAATTTATTCCACTTATGACGTGCATCGGAAATTTCGTTGAACGAGCTGTAATTACCGAGGGCCAAGTTTGCGTCCCGAGTGCCTTTGGTTCGAGGGACCGCAATTGCCCGAGGTAATTGAGACCTAAGAATTCCCGTGGTACATAGATAACTTTATTTCTGAATCGTTGATACCCCATGGTTAAGATTAGAGCCACTTCCCCGTCCAGCATCCTCAGGTTTATTTCACGTGTGGAATGGCTTGAGTGACGGTGCGGAGTCCAACGACTCTAATCAGGGAGGTAGCACAAAGGGCCCGAACAGGTGACCTATGTGCGTGTGGACTTTCCCACCCTCCCATCGAAATCCAGAATCCAGAATCAATGTAAGGATAAGTGCATCGTTATCCAAGGATAGTATCTTGAAGAGAGTAATTACATACTTACTATACTGGTCGTAGTAAAATTATTCACTGCATTTTTTGATCACACCTCGCACATATGAAACACGAGAATCATATCTATCAGGCAATCAATAAGTTATCACAGGTTTCGAAATTAGTCATTGAGAAGATAGGTATTCCACATATGGCCGAAATGAAATTAACTGCAGTGTAACCCGTCCAACATCGTCAAATGTTCTTACCTAAAACGCAACAGTTTGGTCCATGGCTACGGTATAATATAGTCGGTATATGTCTCGGCCTTAGACCATATACATATACTAAATGATCTAAGGTCTCGGCAGACAATACTAAGCATTCATTACACACTCATCACATTTTCATTAATCACTGTTATTGTCATTAGCAACGGGAGTAATGAATATTATTTCTGACAGTGACATTATAAGCTTATATTGTCATAGTTACGAACCAATAAAGAGTGTCATAACTCCCTTGGGATATAAAGACGCTATAATTCCCTCTACGACTCTTTTATGAACCAGTAACCTAGCAACAACCAAAACTGCAATCGACGATACCTGAATCAAATATACCGGAAATGAACAAATTTTATTAAACTCGGTCAGAAATAAAATTATCTATGTATCACGGGAATTAATAGGTCTCAATTACCTCGGGTAATTGCTGTCCCTCGGGCGCAAGGCCCTCGGGACGCAAACTTTACCCTCGGTAATTAAGACCCTTATAATTCCCTTGATACATAAATAACTATTACACACTGTTATTTTATATATTGTCATGGTAACCCTAACCGTCCAATACGGTCAATCAAGAGTGTCGGTTTGTAGAGGAGAATTTTCACATATTTGACAGATCAAAATGTCCGTGTTAATTATAAACATATACATATAAATAATATACTGATAGCATCCTATCCAATACATGTGCAAAAAATCTGGTCAACATTACGGTGCAGACATATATATTTTCGCTCTATAGAGGGAAAAATGCTCCATATTGACATTATAGCAAGGACATCGCAATGCGGAAACCTTCGTCCCGATTGGCTCATCTACAGAGAGAGTAATAATATAATATCTTCTGTTTTCTATAAATTGGTACCTACAATGCTAGCAGTATATTCTTTATAGGTATGCATATGATTATAAATGAAATAAGTATTTGAATTAAATTAAAAAATATTTGTAGTCGTGGACAAAGCGTAGTATACAACTCGCATATAAGAGCTATTAATCACTCGAACGATTTGCTTCACTCACCTGCGGGTCGTTTCGCAAAAGTTCGTTCTCGTGATTAATAGCCTCTCTTATATGCTCGCTGTATAATATACTGTCATTACGATAGGTTTTACAATCATAATAAGAGCTCTACTTTCTGTAAAACCCTGGTATTTTAAAATAATTATATTAAAATTTTGAAATAAAGGAAAGTAATCTTGTTTTTTGTAGTGATTTGTAATAAATACAAAAGGTCTCAGTACGACCTACAATATAATAACGTGCTGTATGAGAATACTAATTAACGAAACAAAATTAAAATACGTTTGTTTCTTTCAGACCTTATCAAAGCAATATGCATTGCATATTTACATTCATTGTGACATTAATTTATGGTGTGGCTTCCTACCATCATCACTCAAATTATGATAACGAGTTCATTGTATCAACACCACTGGGTTCAGTGAAAGGTGCTCCTTTGGAAACAGTACTGGGAAAGAAGATTTATTCATTTAGGGGTGTTCGGTACGCCAAACCCCCAATTAACGAATTACGGTTTCAGGTAAGAACAATTACTTTTTCATCGCCTAGGTAGTATCTTTTACACAATTCCTTACACAGCCACCGGAGCCATTTGAAAGCTGGACAGGTATCTACGATGCTACTCAAGATGGTGCCGCTTGTCCGCAACCTGAGGTCGATAACAACAGCGAAGACTGTTTATTTCTAAATCTTTATACAACGAAGGTGAGATATCTACCTTGATCCTTTCAGTTACCGGACAAGAAAACAAATCCTAATCGTCCTGCTTTGGTTTTCTTTCATCCCGGAGGATACTATTCTTGGGGAGCAAATGCCTTCGGCCCAGATTACTTATTGGATCAAGATGTCGTTTTAGTGAGATTAAACTATCGTCTCGCTTCTCTAGGCTAGTTTATTTTCCAACATTTCTTTGACATCCAGCGTGCATATAACGGTAATTTACACTTCTAGGTTTTTTAAGTACGGGGGATAAATTTGTACCTGGTAATAATGGATTGAAAGATCATGTAATGGCGCTGAGGTGGATAAAACAAACAGCGTCGTTCGGTGGTAATCCAAACTGAAACTTGGTAACAATTTCAGGATACAGCGCCGGTGGTTCAACTACGTCTTTAATGTTAGTTTCACCAATGGCAAAAGGTTCATTCATTCTCATTCGTTTCCTTAATTAATGGAAATTGTTTAGAGCTTTTCCATAGAGCTATCATAATGAGCGGTTCTAGTTTTGGTAATTGGCCCGTGCGTTCTCATCAGTTCGAACTGGCTCAAAAGCAAGCTGGACTTGTAAACTGCCCAGATACGGATTCTGAATCAATTATGAAATGCCTAAATACGAAAAGTGCAACTGAAATTGCAGACACCTTGTATAGTTTTGATGTAAATAATCTACATGATATTATTTACTCGTGTACGTAATAATTTGATTTAGGAATTTGCTTACGTTCCCATAATGAAATGGCTTCCGGTGATCGAACCAGATTGCGGCCAGGAAAGATTTCTTACAGATCACCCAGTTAAACTCCTTTTGCGAGGGGAGTTTGAAAAAGTTCCTGTTATAACTACCATAACCGCTGAGGAATTTAAATATGCAGCTTGGAGTAAGTGAAAGTTAATGTGATTGATCGCGCATACTATCTCTCGTTTTAGATTTGTTAGAAAATGCCACTTGGTTAAAGGAAATGGATGAAAACTTCAAGAAAGTGGCACCAATTAGTTTCATATACAAACGGAATACTGAGAACTCTAAGCACATCAGTAAAGAGTTAAGAAAGTTTTATTTGGGAGATGATCCTTTATGGTGTAATAGGATTCACGGTAAACAGGGCCGCTAAACTACTTGCAGCTAAAAATTCTGAACCCACGTACTATTGTAAGATGGGTTACGAATGACGCTTCAGTTTTCATTGGAAGAAACCAGAGGGTAATGACAGGATTTGTTGGTATAATAAAAAATCAATAACGTTTCTAGGAGCGGTTCACCATGATGATCTCCTATACATTTTCTATACCTATATCTGAATTTCCACGTATTAACGCCACTGACCCAGAATATAGCACTGTACGGAAATTTACAACGATGCTCAAAAATTTTGCGCTGGTCGTGTAAGAACAGAGTAAATTTATATCTATTTTAATATAAATAATACCCTTGTAGCAAACCAATTCCCCACTATCTCGATGACACTAAGTGGAAACCGATCACACTTGGAAATAACGTGTATTTGGATATTGGCGAAAAAATGGTAATGAGGGAGAACTTGTATGAAGATCGATATTTGCTTTGGGAAAAATTGTTTCCACTGCCAAAAATCTTGAATTAAGTACTTATGTATGAGTCATGTGCAAAAACTGTGGCATTAAAAATATGTTTTTTCTACAAACGTCAAAAAATGACAAGGTTTGCGCAAGAAAATTATAAAATTAGAGACACATGAATACACCGGCGCTTAGAGAGAGAACCGTAACATTCTAATGGACTGGCAAGCCACACGCTCGCTGTTTGTAGCCGAAGCGGTGGTGTAAAAACTTCAATTAATTAAAAATTGTTTTCCAAAAACGTGACACAATCTTAGTTTCCAAATGAGTCTCATTTTATTATTCATATTACAACGAAGACGTTCGTGTAAGTCTAATGCTCCTACGGCCTACCATTCCCGAGAATGCAATGTGCTACAATATCGTCTGTAGCGTCTGTAAAAATCAAATTTTGATCATACCATTTTACAATCATATTAACAAAGGTTGAATCTACAACATACTAAAATGTCGTTCCATTTGAGCGAGTAGTTTTGTTTTCATGTAACTCTAAATTTAGCTAGCGTGTCGCAAACCCCGAAAACTGGCACTTTGCATCGTTCGGCCGTAGAAATGGCTCTTAAAGTGCATTTAAAAAAAAGTTGTTACTTCTAAGTAACGTAAAAATAAATAGGTCTTAATTTGATATCAAGCTCATTCGAATCAGCCCAATGGTTATTTTTTTATTCAGCTTCAAACTCGAGTACCTATTACTTATTGCGCTGACAGTAGTCTTGACAATTTTTGGTATAGGTACTCTACTCATTAGCATGTGTAAATCCATTGCGTTGTCGCAGTCAAAAGTTATTGGGAAAAATTTTAAGTATTTTGCACCAAGAAAATTAAATACAAAGGCGATTTTAATAGATAAAGGGATTGATCTAATAGTTCCTCGTTTTAAATCAGCATGACGCGACGGATCAACGATACTGGCAAAAAACGTGTCGCTTCTTTATTTCAATACAAGAAAGTAAATTTTGCAGTTGTAATTCGTTCGAATGCATTCCCTATCAACAGTATTGAAAATTGGGAAAAATAATTAATCTCATTGTCTAAATTAACAAAACTAACAGGAAAATTATCACAAGCCCTAGTAAGAGTAGGAAGTGGAATAATTGCATAATAAAGTTATATTTTATCAATACCGTTGCAATCTTTGATTTGTGGTGTGGAATGTTTAATTCGCCAAAAATTAATGACTTTCGTAATCAACCACTAAAAAGATTAGTATTTCGGATATTCAAATACAGAGGTATTTTTTAATTCTTCTGTTTGTTCCTTACATTAACATCAGTACCTACCTAATAGTGTTCTACGTTGCAATAGTGCAATTTAGGAAAATTTCCTACTGCATTTTCTTTAGGAGTCTACAAGTGGAACACAATCGGAATGACCGTACACTGGCAAGAGATAAGAGTAAGAAAAAAAATAATTTCAGATAGAGTATGGCAATTAAGAGTGAAATTTGCTTTGTTTGGCGTTTTATATAAAATGTGTGTTGTTAATGATCGTTTGTGTTGCCATTCAATTTAAAAAATTCTGGCAAGTTGCCACGAGATTTCCCTCGTATTAACACTTTTTTCAAAAAATAAGTACCTATAGCACAATATACATTGCTGAATTCAGAAAAGAATACTCTTAAACTACATAAAAAACTGCAACTTTATCTTATAAAAAAATACCTAAACCCAGCGATTTCTAAATTCTGCAAAATTGGCCTCTTTTTGGTTCAAATTCAATCCAAACTGTATTCAAATCCAAGGCGGACTAATGCTCGGTGACGTTGACAGTCATTTAGACATTTTTTCGTCACCGCTGCGACTATCAAAACATTTAGATTCAATTTGAACCAAAAAGGAGGCAATTTTTCAGAATTCGGAAATGGCTGGGTTTAGGTATAGGGTAGTTGTAAATTTTTGAATGCTGAATGCGATGACGTTGAAAAAATTGGGGCATTCCATTTGAAATAAGCAAGTTATTGACGTTTGAAGTTATGCAACTTCGGAGGCCTATTTCGGGGATTGCGGAAGACTTTATCTAAAATTCAAATACATCAAAACGTAGCTTATTACATCCTCTTTGAGTCCTTGGAAGACCGATTCCGAAATTCGCAGCGGTTAGAAGGGCACAGTACCGATTTCCGTGAGAGCTTGCAGCTGTCCAAATATTGGAATTTTCCGGAATAACTCGTAAACTGTAAATTTTAGACATAAAACACTTTACATAAAGTGGCCATAAAATGAAACGAGAAATTCAAAAATTCAATACAAATTTGGGAGTTTCATTTAAAATAACGAAGTATTTCCGGAAGTGCCACCATCTTGAAAATATTTTAGTTGGATTCAGAATGGTCGATTATATTCTCACACCAAATTTAAGTAGGCTACGATAGTGGGAAGTCAAAAAGTGTCTAACGAACTGGCGACGTGAATCAGCCTGTATATGTATAAAATCACAGACAATATAAATATTAAATAGTCTGTGATAAAATAAAATAATATTATTAAAAGTTCTATCACATGTATAGTTTGCAACACGTTAATTTTACACTTTTTATCAAAATTTAATACACATACTATCCCAATTTAATATGACATGAAAAAGCTTTGAATTTAGGCGAAACGTCGTAATCTAATTTTATGTTATATATATACAAGATTACAAAATTTTAATATCTCAACTATTAAATAAAGAGATTAATTATCAACAATTATGGCAAGCTAAACAACCCCTCAACCACCAAAAATAAACTCGCTTCTGCCTTACCAAACAGAACAGTATTCTATGATGTTTCTCTAAAATGAAAAACTAAGAAAAACATTTCTCCTGGATTCTGAGCGGCAGACCCGATGAGATATAAAAAGTAGATTATAGCTACAGCTCTCAATATTCCTTATGTGTATACAGGGTTGCCCACTTGCCTTCTGTTCTTCGATAGTATAATCAAAGACCATATGGTCTTTGGTATAATTTAATATTAATTTCAGGACAAAAGGTCAAGAGAGATTTCCCATTCAGGTGTTCCTTGTTGACCTTGTTCCCATGTTCACTCATGAAAAAATATACGGGGTGTTCCATTTAAAATAGTCGACTTTTGACATATCTCCTGTGGTCGGAAAGAATTCAGTATTGTCCTTTTGCAACAAATTTAGTTCAAAATCAGCATATCGAGAAATAAAACGCTCTTTTGTTTATGATAATCTCCAATTTTGTTGCTCTGCTGCCAATGAATGAATAGTTATGAATTTATGATTTTTGTATTGAATGTTGATTTCGGCGACAATTTTTTAAAAACATTTATTTTCTCCTAAATGAGTTGACTTAAGTAGGTGAAAGACCAAACAAACTTGGTCTAGACTCGAATATGGATTTCAAACATATAAAAATCTATAGGGTGTTCCATTTAAAATTATAGAATAGGTACGATCCTGTACAAACGAAACCGAGAGCAGTGCGGGCCTCAAAATATTTTTAGGTTGTAAACAAGGAACATCTGAATAAGAAATGTCTCTTGACCTTTTGTCCTAAAATTAATATTAAAGCTACTATCGAAGAACGGAGGGCTAGTGGGCAACCCTGTATAACCACCAACATTTACAGATTAAAATGTTATCCGTCTTCATACTTTCGATGGGATATGGATTACCTGCTCAGAGTCATCAGTTTCACCAACCTATTGTTTACACATCTCTTGGTTTAATAAAAGGTAACGATACCTTGCAAACTATACTTGGAAAGACGATCTATTCATTTAGAGGAATTCGATACGCCAAAGCACCTATCGGCGACTTACGATTTCGCGTAAGAATAATATTTTCTCTAACGTTCTTTAATGGAAAGGATTACAGCCACCTCAACCAGTTGAGAGTTGGGAAGGTATCTATGATGCATCTCAAGATGGCGCAGCGTGTCCTCAACCATATACAAATGATACAGATGAGGATTGTTTATTTTTGAATGTTTACACAACGCAGGTGAGCAAAGTGTGGGTAACCATTCATCAGTGCTCAATGCATTATTTGTAACAGATGCCTACGGAACACAGAAACCTCAACTTACCTGTTCTGGTTTACATTCATGGCGGAAGCTACACCATGTTCTCAGCACGGAGTAATTTACTTGGACCAGACTATTTATTAGATCAAGATATGGTACTTGTTACATTAAATTATCGACTGGCTTCCTTAGGTTCGTTCACTGCAATAAAAATGTATTTTATCCTCCGATATTATATAGGGTTCATAAGTACTGGGGATGAATTCGCACCTGGTAACAATGGCTTAAAGGATCAGGTTACGGCCCTTAAATGGGTAAAACAAAACATAGCACATTTCGGAGGTAATCCTAATTCCGTGACACTTTCCGGGCATAGTGCAGGAGCTTTAAGCGTATCTCTACATTTAGTTTCTCCAATGTCAAGAGGTAAATAATGAAGTATGTATGTGTTACGCGCAGATCATGAAACTGCACAATTCGTGAACTGTTCAGATTTCTGTATTTTTTCAATCAATATTCAAACGTTGTTTAGTTTTTGTATCAATTGAAAAAAATATATCTACTAAACCTGCGCGTAAAATATACATCGTTTACAAGGTAACCCATATGCAGGTCTATTCCACAAGGCAGTCATGATGAGTGGTTCAATTATGGGTAATTACCCAGTACTTAGTCATCAGTTCGATCTGGCTCAAAAGCAAGCCCGATTTGTAAACTGTCCAGACAGAAATTCCGAGGAAATCATCGAGTGTTTAAAAACTAAAAGTGCAACGGAAATTGCAAATACTTTAGATGAGTTTAATGTAAATAATTTCATTTGTGCATTCAATTGTCTTAATGTATCCACTTCAATAGGAATTCTTGAATGATCCCTTATACAAATGGCTTCCAGTAATCGAACCTGATTGTGGAAAAGAAAGGTTCCTAATGAATAATCCAGTTAAGTCAATTCTGCGTGAAGATTTTCAACGAGTTCCAGTTATTCTTGGCATAACCACAAAGGAAACGGAAGACTTCGCGCCATGTAAGTAGACCGTTGCTATATCAGTGTTGTAATTTTGACTGTTACAGTTTTGCTGTCCGATAATTCCAAGTGGTTAAAATTAATGGATATTAACTTTGAGAAAGTGGCACCCATTAGCTTTATGTATGAACGAAATACCGAAAATTCTAGACACATTAGCAAGGAATTGCGTAAATTTTATTTGGGAAATGAATCGTTGACTGAAGATGATTTACCACAAATTGGAAAAGTTAGCCTTGATAAGTGTAATCGTTATGTCACTTTATTGTTTTTAGCTATACGCTGATGGCGAAATAGGATTCCCTGTAAATAGAGCGGCAAGACTTTTAGCGGCAGTGAATTCCGAATTCACTTATTATTACAGATTTAATTTTCAAGTTCGTTACCATTTGAATGATATGGTTGCACGTTCATTGCAAAGGAAAGAAGGTTCTGCAGAAAATCTCGACAAACGAATGAAAGGCATTTTCCATGGTGATGACTTATCATACATGTTTTACATGTCAACGTATTTTCCAAGAATTAAGACTACCGATCCAGAGTATAAAACTGTTCAGAGATTAACAACCATGATTAGGAATTTTATGTGGACCGGGTAACATAATTATGAATATTTTGATTCACATTGATAACGCAATTTCTATACAGCAACCCAACTCCTGCAGTCTCTGGGCTCTTCGATGGTATTGTGTGGAAACCTATCAGGTCAAAAGATAACGTCTACTTAGACCTTGGCGAAACGCTAAGTATGGAAAGCAATTTATATGAAGATCGTTATTCTGTGTGGGATAAATTGTTTCCTCTCTTCAACAATACAAATCATTAATATAGGTAATTAAACAAATAAAAAATCTGTTTGTTATACTGACTTTTAGAAACCATAAATGACACCATCGTCTTATGTTAAGCTGCAGCCTGCTTTTGCAATCCAATTCCAATTCTCACAGTTTTTCTGAATAATTGCATATAAGTAAATTGAGGTAGGTATCGTGGAAGTGTTAGAAGTATTCAAAATGTAATGTTCGTATTAAAATTTCATCAGAACTGACAAATCCTAACATTATAGTAGCTCGTAAGTCCACTTTAACCTCATTCAATATTCACTATAAATCTCTCCTTATCATGAACCCAAGTTGCCCTCTCCTATATGGCCTCCTTAAAATCCATAAAATCAATATCCCCATCAGACCTGCGGTCAGCTTCTGCGACACCCCAGTTTCTAAACTTACGACTTGGCTCAACTCTTTCCTCAAAAGTCACATCACTCTTCACCCAAGTTATGCTTTACTCAATTCCAAAGATCTGGCCACAAAGCTCTCATCCATTACTCTCCCGAACAAATTGTCTCTTTTTTCCTTCGATGTTACTAACTTGTTTCCCAGTATCCCCTCCATTGATTGCATTAACATTGTTTCTGAACTGCTTCACAATTCCGACCTTGCGGACAACCAACTTGATTGTATTATTTCATTACTTAGACTTTGCACTCAACAAAAGTTCTTAACTCCTTTTATTCTCAGATCGACGGGCTTGCCATGGGATCTAATTTGTCCCCGATCTTGTCCCAAATTTTCATGCATAATATCACCCTCAAAAACATATTCAACAGACATCATATTTGCATTTCTTTTTCGTCCAAAAATACTTTTAGAACTACCCTTGTCTTCAACAAAGATCGTATCGACACTCTAGATAAGTCCGGTATTTATCAACTTTTCTGCCAGTCTTGCCCTGCATTTTATCTGAACCAAAATGGGAGATCTTTTCAAACTCGTTTCAAAGAACATTTTCTTGCCATAAAAAACAACAATCTGACCCATCGATCCACCTTTGCGGAACACATCCTTAACACCGGCCACTCTTTTGATCCCTTCATCAACTTTGAAACTATTCATATGGGAAAAAAAAGGCTTTTTGCTCAATGTTCTTGAAAATTTCGAAATTTCTAAATCAAAAAATGACCCCAATTTACTTAATGAAATTATTGACGTTCGTCAGGGCTACATATTTTCAATTTGTTTGTAAAGTTTTCAAATAATTTTCTGATTCACCCCGTAATAAGTAATTTTTAATAAATTTAAGCGCTGTCTAGTTATACACGTTAGGTTTTATAACCTGTTAATTCTTTGTGTGACAGTAATTGTTCCTGTGTACTTTCATTAATCTGTATCTGGTTTTATCCAGGTTTTCAAATATGTTTTCCATAAGTTTTCATTTCCCTTTAAGGGAATAGCGTTTTAATTAATTGTTTTTGAAATTGCTTCAGGTAAGTCGACAAAGATTGGCACGTTTTATAACTTAAATTATTATTTTTTCAGAACACAATATGTATTTTTTCGCACTCAAAATTTAATGTACTCATTCATCTACCTTTAGTTTAACTTTTTACTCATGGCGAGTTAGTGTTAAGTATCTGTTATTAATTCACTTTTTTCAGCCCTTTTAACTTTGTAACGGATAGTTGGCTTGATAATGATGCCAGTAAGGCGTCGAAACATGTTGCCATTACCCCCCATACCTTTATAAACTTTAAATGTATAAGTCCCAATCTTGTTGAAACTACTTATCACATTTTGAGCAGTAGTTGGTTTTGTCTAAGTAGGTCTTGAAAATTCTCAAATATGGAGTTGTATAACTGTTTCCCCAAGAAGTAGCGCAAGAGTTTCTGAAAAGGAGGAATATAATCTGTGGTGTTATGAAGGGGCCAGAGTATTACTTGAGGGGGGGATGGTCTAGTGAAATCTTTAAACGATTTTGGTGATTATTTATACACCCCTAAAACGGCCGCTGAACCATCGTATCCTTGTCCAAACAGGTGAGATGATAAATTTTAGATATTGACATGTGGGTATTAAAAAAACTGGAATTTCACGTAGAATCGAAAAATGCAGTAAAAAATAGGGGTTGCCCTTAGATTAGGTATAGAAAGGTACAGATACGCTTTTCCATGTACGAACGTTATTAAAACATGAAGCCAACACTGACGAGAGAGTGCGCAGGAAGAAAAGAGAGAAGAAAAAACAACAAGACTACATGTTCAGTGGCGTACTGTATTTAAGGGTCATATAAATTATAACAATATTAAATACATTGACATTATAATCGTTCGTGAACACAAAAGGGGGGGGGGGGCGTTCAAATAAATAACAGAAAAACTCACTGTTTTTAAGGGGAGGCTGTGAGTTTTTCTGTTATTTAGATTAAATACATTATTGTACACCATAAACATTGTACAAATACGGTAGGTATAATATGAATACAGGACATGCAAGGTAGATATGTGTATCTGCAGATACACATTTCTCTCCTTAAAATAGAAAGTAATCTAAGCTTCTCCTTCAAATTTTAAGTAAATAATCACTTCCCCCATTAAAATTTCTTTCTACGTCTATGAACGTTACTACAGCACGTACGGAGAAAGATTGCCCCAAGGTCGGATGCGCACTCGTATAATTGTAAATTTTCCAAGCTTGGCAATCATATGATAACAGTGGTGTCGCCGCTAAATTCAGTTTAATTAGTAACATCTGGCTTGAATATTAAAAAAAATGATTTTTGTCTTAAATGAGTATATGTGATTTAATTTTACATGTACACGTATTTTTTCTTACTTGTTACTAAAATATAAATTGAAAAACACTGCGAGTTTTATTTCCTCATAAAAATAGACGCCACTGTTAAACGTGGAAAAAGCAGTTTACATGCCGATCGCTTCCGAATACACGAAGTTCACCTGCGCACCCGAAGCAATCTTTCTCCGTACGTGCTGTACCTATGTAAGGTTATATTTTCTATTTGCTCTTTTTTACGTCGGGCAAGGGCTTCTTTTGCACACAAAGCACCTTCGCGGCATTGTTGTCTTTTCCGGTTTAATAATTAAATGTAGAATAAAATAATCCTTCTTGTATTTAAATAACAAATTTATAATAATTGACAGCCCGCACAATTACCGCTGTGTTGTCAAATTGGATTGACTTTGTACCTATGGAAGATTTTATTTAAGAACGTAAATTAATAAAGGTTGTACACATTTAACAGTCGCTTAATGTTTTAGTTTATCATTTTCAATAACACAATATTTATAGATTTTAATTACTATTTTAGTTGTGATGTTGATAATTGGCCAACATTGCACTGCAAAGTACAATAAATAAGACTGAATTAGGCTATCCTTGTCCTGGCTTCACAAACCAAGGTAAACAAACGTTTCTGTAGTTCATTTATATTCTAAGGAGTTGCCATTTAAAATAACGAAGTTAGTAACTACTTCCGGCATTTCCGGAAGTGCTGCTATTTTGAAAATATTTAACATCGATTCGGGTTTCAGAGTAACCCCTATGAACAAATGTTCAAAAACCTACCTTTAAAATTTTCCCGGAAACCTTTAATTAAAGCTCTCAAAAAAACACGCTGGATAATCGCGTCTAGAGAAATACGTCGGATATTTTGGGTCTAGCTGGGGAGTTTTTCGACATATGTGCACAATTTACGTTGACGCAATAAACTACCAGTGTGACGAAATTTCTCAACAACAGCTAATATCGCACCTTTACTTTACTTTTTGTTAGGAGCGTACACAGTTATTATATGTAGACATGGACAGAAACGCTATACAAGGATCCGTAGAAGTTCTCTTACCCCTCGATTAGGACAGATTTCGTAAGGAAAGAAAAGTACCTAACGTAAAAAGTGCATTTCGGATTGGACAAATGTTAAAGCCTTTCACACAATTGAAAATGAATTCAGTTAAGTGTATTTAATTGCGACTTAAGTCAACATAATGGGCAGATTTTGGCCCAAAATATGCATTCCCGAGCATCTCTCATAAGTTCTCAAAAGACATAAATGAATTGTAGAAGCTGTAGGCATCAAAAGTTCAGCAGCAAAGAAAAGTAGGTACACTTTCACTTTTCTGTTACCGTAATCATGGAAAATGAGATGTGGTTACCATTACGTAACCGTATCAACAATTTGCTTAGAAAATCGCGCACAAAGATTCAACAACCAATGAAAAACTTTGCTTTATGGTGGTAACCATGGCAATATAAAATATTTACGCGGAAATATTTTCGTCCTGCGTACGAGTGGAAATATATCCGCAAAGAAAAATAAATTTCTTTGAACGTAATATTTTTCGTGCGATTTTCTTACCGAATATCCGATTTATATCCGGGAAATTTTATTTTCGTGCATCGATGGCAATGAAATGAAATACATTGCCATCGATGCACTCAAAAAAAAGCAACAATCTACAGTTTGGCTGTTTTAAAGATGAATCCAATCTGACAAAAGTTGCTAGTTCACGATGTACTTTCAACAAAATGATAGCTTGTCGCAGGCATTTCTTTAGAGTACCGAAAAACAGGTAACGCTGGTAACCAGAAGTCATCGATGAAATTCGACCAATGCCAACATGCCACGTTCTCGTGGGGTAGAAAATTTCTCGATTATACATTACACTGATTAGTGAAGAAAACAATAATACAGTTCAGTGATGCCAAAATGTAAATTAATACCCTAATGCCAGCATTTACGGCGTAAGCCGAATTGATTGTGAGAGATTTTATTTCATGTTTAGACAGATATTTCTTCATTCTAAGTTTAATTAATTTTTGTAATACCAGCATGGATTTATTGAAAGGAGATCTACACTCACTAATCTTGCCTGTTTCTTTCAATTCTGTACTGAAGCTATTGATGACCGAGGCCAAGTCGGTGTTATATACACCAATTTTCAGAAGGCATTTGATCAAATAGATTACAAAACAATCTTGCACAAACTAAGGTACCATGGATTCAATCAATCAATCACCATTTCAATCATATTTGATAGGCAGACATCAAGTCGTGAAGTACAAAGGCTTTCGCTCTAGAACGTTTAGTCCGTGTTCCGGAGTCCCGCAAGGGTCGAACTTGGGTCCCTTAATCTTCCTTATTTTCATGAACGATCTCACTGAAATTATTGACTGTCAAAAATTGTTATATGCTGATGACCTGAAAGTATTTACACGAATCTACTCAATCAATGATGATCATTGTAGGTATCTGGTTCCGCCTTTTTAGGAAGAGGTACAACAGTAGCAATTTTCCAGGTAGAAGGAGAACTTGATTCTAAAATTATTGTATTAATTATATGCGTTAAGTAGGGAAGAATTAACGGGCAACAAAGCTTAAGCATCCTCGCACTAATCTTGTCGGACCACGTAGCGGAAGATCTAATTTCGATTAAAAATTTAAATACCGCGTCCATTTCAACCCCACGGAAGGACAATAACGATTTGAGGTTGTTAAGATATCTACTTTGACAGTCTGAATACACTCTTGGATGTGATGAAATAATAATAGCATCTGGTTAATTTTTTTCTTATTTTACTAATTTCTTTGCTATTATATTATATAAGTCTTGATTTTCTTTTTGTTGTTACATGTATTTCAAATTTGTCCATTTTTTTGTTGTAAAACTGTAAGGACAATAAACGTTATTATTATTATTATCACGAACAATATTCCTCAGTTCACCACAATCGCATGGGGCTGGTCCTGGAAAGAAAGGTCTACCTACATTGGATCACGTCCAAATACCGCCCTCAAGACGACCTCGTCGAGAGGCGCAACCAACAGCTGAAAAATGGGCCAAAGATCTAACTAATGGAGAAAAGAACGAAGAAGTCAACACCAAGTCGAGAAGAACGGGAGGAAAGCTCAATCCGCAGAAACCCGTGACGTTAATTTAACTAGCAAGTATAGACCGCCAATACCTGCTTCTGCAACGACGCCGACGGGAAGTTCTCTTACTCTTCGATTACTTTGGTAGACAGTTTATGTTAGAAAAGCCTTGAGTACCAAGAAGTTCACACAATTAAAAATGATTTCAGTTAGTGTACTTAAGTGCGACTTAGATCAACATATCGGTAGTTCTCAGAAAAATGTATAAATTGCAGACATCAGAAGCTCAGCAACAATGAAAGCTATGTACACTTTCACTTTTCTGTTGGTATAATCATGGAAAATGAGATGTGGTTACCATTACATATCCGTATCAACAACTCCTTAGATAAATAACTGAAATAAATAAAATTGGTTAATTAGAAATATTTATTTCTCTATCAGTGGATTGAAAGTCACATGCCGTCTCCTTGCCCAAAAGCAAAAAAGTGACACGTGTTGTAAAACATCGCGGAAAGAAAATAGGTACTGCTAGCACGTTGACCTCAAAGTGATAGCATAGAGAATATATATGCTCTTTGGTGATAGTGACTATTTCACAGTATGAGGAGGATGTTACTTGTTTTTTATTATACCTATTCAGTACAACTGATAGGTAGACAGAGAAATAATGCAAATCCAAGGGTTACAACGCCTCTTGGTGACATTGAAGGTAGTTTAATTCAAAGTCTTCTGGGAAAATCTATATACGCATTTAGGGGAATTCGTTACGCCAAACCACCGGTAGGAGAACTAAGATTTCAGGTAAATAAGTTACAGTTCTAGTACGTGTAGTGAATATGCAAAATTTTGAATGTTGTTTCATCTCAATTTTGGAGCTAAAGTATAAAGCTTAACATAACATGAATCTGAACCGTCAAATGGTGTTCTATTTACCTCCGTATGTATGAATCATTATGTCATGTTAGTTCTCTGGGTTGTGTTTGTTCTTATCTATACCGATATTTTAAAACGCGACATTAGCTAATTACTGAACATCATTATCCTTTGCAAAAATATTTGAAAATTTACTTTTACAGCCACCAGTCGCTGTAGAAAATTGGAGTGGTGTGTATAACGCTACCAATGATGGGCCAATGTGCCCACAACCGATTCTAAGATCCATCTCTGAAGATTGTCTTTATTTAAATATTTACACAACAAAAGTAGGTAAGTACGGCATAATTTACAAAACCGTTAAATATAACTCATTTTAGTTACCGGGCTCACGTTGCAACGCAAAGAGACGTGTAATTATTCTTTATTCACCCAGGTGGTTTTTATAGCATGACATCGGCGAGTAATTGGTTTGGGCCCCAATACTTGCTTGATTGAAATATAGTATTGGTAACCATTAATTACAGATTGGGTTCATTAGGTAAGTATCTAAATCGTCTACCCTATATTGTTTGTAGAAGAATAGGTTTTATGAGTACCGGTGACGAGTGGGCACCAGGAAATAATGGGTTAAAGGATCAGGTGAGTGCATTGAAATTTGTGAAACGCAATATTGTCTCGTTTGGTGGCGATCCAAACTTGGTCACCATTGTTGGATATAGCGCAGGCGCGGTCAGTGTAGCTCCTCATTTGGTATCGCCGATGTCTAAAGGTAATCTTGAAATGGTTCAAGAAGAAAATTTATAGGAATATATGCCATCGATCCCGTTATAATAGGCAATCCAGTAATTGAGTTGGATTTTGGACAAGAATGATTCTCGACGGAGCACCTAATCAGAAGCGTTCTTAAGGGAAAGTTTCAGAAAGTTCCTGTTATGACTGGAGTCACAACTGAAAAAATGTCGGTTTTGGCAATAAGTAATCGAAGTGAAACGTCAGTCACCGCAACTGTACGTAACACTTTCATATGTGTTTGAAAGCGAGAAGTTATTGTTAGAAATGGACAAGGAATTTGGAAGAGTGGCGTCTATTACCTTTATCTATGAAAGGAACACAACACGATCCCGACATATTAGTAGAGAGCTTCGAAAAGAATTTTTGGGAATGGGTCCCTTGACTGCGTTGGCATTTAAAGGGCTTGGATATGTAAGTGCCTATCGTTCTCTCAGAGGTTTTCTTAATTTTTATGTTATGAAGTTGTACGCTGACGGAATAGTCGGATTTGGAGTTAATGGAGGGGCGAAATTACTATCTACCAAAACTACAGAGCACACTTACTACTATAAGTTCAGCTACCAGGGCAGATACAGTGTTTCAATGTTAAAGTCGGATTCACCGGTTTTTAGGTATGACTCATCGCTACAAATCGTACGCATCAATGCAGACGCTCCGTATGTCGTAATTAATAAATAATTCCTACTGTCAATTTTTGTGTAATCTGTCAATCCAGTTCGATCAGCTGTTTCAACGCACGGACATACGTTTCATTGCTTGCACATAAAATAAACGGAACGACATACGTTTCTCAATTGCATTTTACTGATACTTTTATTTAGAGAAACAGAAAACTATGTCACGTCGATTATCATACTTTACTGCAATGAGTCATACCTAAAACCCGGTGAATCCGACTATACCTAATATTACTGTACCATACGGTTAGTGCATTTGTTTTCAGAACAATTTTGACACAATTTTATAGGTGTCGTACATGAGAATGATTTGATTATCCAGCCAATTTCGAAAATTTAAGATTACTGATGATGAGTACCAGATGGTCAAAAAATACACCACTCTTTTCACCAATTTTGCTTACACAGGGTAAGTATCCTCCAATTACCTGTTTTCGTGTCTATGATATTTTTCATTAAATTAGTAACCCCACTCCTTTTGAAAGCTATACTCTTGATAGTGCTAATTGGATCTCATTTAATATGGAAAACAATAAATATATGGATATTGGAAAGAAGCTAAAGATGAGGGAAAATCTGTTTAGAGAACGGTATTCCGTATGGGAGAAGCTATTCCCGTTAAGTGATTATGAATAGATGAACATATTAACTACCAGAATAAATATTACCGAAATTTAATTTTTTTAATTTCTTGTAATTGTTGTTTAAGGTGTTCACCATTACGACTCAAGCAAGCTTCAAATCGATTTTGCAAGTCACTAAACATATTCATAAAAAGAGGCTGTTGTAACTGCCGGAAAAATATTTGTATTCTTTCCTGTAGTTCTCCAATTTTATTCGGCGGATTGTCTGAGAAAAATATTCTTTCTTTCATCATACCCCTAATTTATGGATCAAGTGCCGTCAGATCCGATGAATGAGAAGGATATTCAAAGTCTGTTCCCTGGGAAATTATCATCAAATTGTTGATGGAGTAAGTTTAGGGTGCGCGCAGCTGTATGGATCGTTGCACCATCTTGTTGAAACCACGTATGCGCATCTGTACGTTCCGTGAATGGCAAAAAGTATAATAATGTTCCCTCTGTAACGCTCTTGGTTGACAGTAAGTGGATTCTGATTATAATCTTCAATGACATACGAACCAATTACCCGATAACCAGAAACTGCGCACCAAATTGTTACTCTGACACTGTATAGTGTAGATGTTTCACTAATGTTCAGCTTAAATGCAGTTCTTACAAGACTTCTTTGCGGTGAATGCGCAACTTGGTCAAAAACACGTCCTGCGTTTTCGGTGGTACACACTGTTTTTCGACGGCCTGAAGAACCTTTACGTTGACAACACAATACACTACTCGTGCGATGAAATTTCTCAACAACAGCCAACATCACACTTTTACTGGAGACTCCTTCATTAAGTTCTTGCCGATATCTTACTGATACCTGTTGTACGCTTCGACCTTCATTGCGACTATTTCCATATGAGCGAAAATAATGTTCTACTACGAACACTTTTTCTGCCATCGCTAGAAACATTTTCAGTTCAAATCCAGCTGCAGTCGCTGCAATATAACATTGATATGTCAAGTAATGAGGATTAAGTCAATGACAAATGCATATTAAGTACCTAAGCAACTAAGTAGCACCCTAAGGTTCGGTACTGTTTTTTCTGGCGGATACCGTATATTTTCTTTATTACGTTTTTACGTGGTATTAAGAAAAAATCAAAATATTTTGAAATAGATTAGTTTCTACTCTGCAAATAGGTATCTAGTCAGAATTGAGTATTTTGGTATGGCGAATTTGTCAAGTGGTACTGAATTTTCAGAGGGCACTAAATTTGACTTGATAGATATTTTTCCTTTCTATAGGTAATTCTTTCTCCTTAACCTTCAGTTACCACAATAGCTAATCTCTCAATAACGACCAGCGATATTTAAGAACGGAACCGGGCCTGAAAAATTTATCATTTTATCACTAAGCGGAAGTGTACATATAAGATACAATTGATTTAATTGCCAATGTAATTAATGCACTAATTACATAACTTCCTCAACTTATGAAAGGTCTCGTTGGATAACTTTTTTCGGTTTTTGTAAAGGCCAAACTCAAAAACAATGAATAGATTCGCTTCGTTCAACATTTGGTTATGAAGCACCATCATAAAAGACTGTTTGTAATTGGTTTGCAGATTACGTTGTGATCTTGTATCCGTCAGTGATAAATCTTGGGAGGGTCGACCACAATGCTGTGTGTGACATAATGATCGATACATGGTATACCGCGAAATAGAGACATCCCTTACGATGTAACAGACTGCAAGACTGAAAGATGTGCTTCCCATGGAACCCGTATAATTACATGAAAGCTCAAAAACAAGCTCGTGTCCAGTGGTGTAAAGTAATGCATAAAAAATTAAACGAGGAACTGCAAAATCCGTCTACAATATCGGTACAGCCGACGAAACTTGAATATGCTCGTATGAACTGGAAACTAAGCAACAATCCACAGTTTGGGTGCTTTAAAGAGGACCCGAATCTGACAAAAGTTGCTCGTTCACGATCCAACAAAATGATAGCTTGTCGCAGGCATTTCTTCAGAGTACCGAAAAACAGTTAACGCTGGTAGCGAAGTCATCGATGAAATTACGACCAATGCCAACATACCACGTTCTCGAGCTATTTTATCGCAGAGTAAACAAATGTCAAGTAAACAACAAACAAAATGCACTTAAAGTTCTCCTGCAAGGATAGGCAAACTGACATGGGAGCGCAGGAGATCTACCAATGAACTGGATTAACCTTAGACCATATACTACTGGACCGCCGGACAAACGTTAAATCATAAGCCAAATAGAAAAGAGAGAAAAGATACTTCTGTCCCTTTGGATACATAAAGTAAGGTTAAAGTAACCCAGTAATACCACTACCACCCCAGTATACATGCGGTGCTACCACCACTAGATAACTAATCTTTTACTAAAAGTAAGGTTGGGGCTAAAATTTAAATTTAAATCCTTCGTCTGTCAATTAGTGAATATATTTAATTGTGTATCTTTTTTATGTTTTGTGTCAAGTGTTTGATAAACAGCGAATAACATTAGTGTAGTGAGACGTACCTACAGATTGTAGTTTTAGATATGGGTCTCCATTGCCTTGTATGTAAAAATAACTCGTCAAACCAAGATTTATATCCTTTCCAAATTTCATAGGTTAATTAACTTTACAAATCAATAAAGAATATTATAAAAGAGTTACTTTTACTTTCCCATATTCAAACGGGTGGCCTAGTCCTATCCGTGTGCAATAACCATCGAATGTTTATATGATATCATATTTGGTAGTCAAACGCAATTACAAATAACTTACCGTACCTACTCTCAGTTTCCCGCTCCTTAATCTAATTGAACGTTTTTCACTTTCATCCTTTATTTAGTTGAAAATTACCTTTACCAGTTGTAAAAAAAACTGCAAAGTGCAAAAGTTAAAATTGAAAGTTTGATGTTATCTGTCTATGAGGTTATCATTTGTAGGAAACATAACCAAAGAATAAATACGTTCGGTTCCTTTCGGTTCGTATAATAAGTATTTAATCTTTGACATAACATGAACATAACCTATAAAAATGTATCCAAAAGGATGCAAAATACTGCTCTCTCGCTTGCAAGTGGCTGATTTTTTTTACATTAGGTTAATAGGGAACCGGCAGTCCAGTAGTATATGGTCTAAGGGATTAACAAATCACAGCGCAAGAAACTGCTGCATCTACGATGCCAACCGCTATCGGTTACCGTTACATTGTTGTGATTACATACATCCTCGATAAATTGTTCGAAGCAGTTACCGCTAGCAAAGTCACCCGCCTCTTGAATTACGAGATATTCAGACGTTATAGACTTCTTAAGACTTTATCACGGACAATATTCCTCAGTTCACCACAATCGAATGGGGCTGGTCCTGGAAAGAAAGATCTACCTACATTGGATCACGCCCATATACCGCCCTCAAGACGACCCCGTCGAGAGGCGTAACCAAGAGCTGAAAAATGGGCCAAGGATCCAACTAATGGAGAGCAGAACGAATACTTGCGCTAGAGTACTATTTAATCTACGCCCAAGAAAACACAAATCTGACACCATAAGACAAGCACTGGTAAAATTGAAAAAAAGCATCAGTCGTCAACACCAAGCCGAGAAGAACGGGAGGAAGGCTCAATTCGCAGAAACCCCTGACGGTAATTTAACTGGCAAGTATAGAATAGACCACCAATACCTGCTTCTGCAACGACGGGAAGTTCTCTTACTCCTCGATTACAGTATTTGTAAGAAAAGCCTTGAGTACCAAGAAGTTCACACAATTAAAAATGATTTCAGTTAGTGTACTTAATTGGGACTTAGATGGTTACCATTACGTATCCGTATCAACAACTTCCTTAGATAAATAACCGAAATAAATTAAATTGGTTAATTAGAAATATTTATTTCTCGATCAGTGGATTGAAAGTCGCATGCCATCTACTTTCCTAAAACCAAAAAAAGTGGTACGTGTTGTAAAAGATCGCGAAAAGAGATACCTAGGTACTGCTAGCACGTTGACCTCAAAGTGATAGTGACTATTTCACAGTATGAGGGGGATGTTACTTGTTTTTTATTATACCTATTCAGTACAACTGATAGGTGGACACAGAAATAATGCAAATCCAAGGGTTACAACACCCCTTGGTAACATTGAAGGTAGTTTAATTCAAAGTCTTCTGGGAAAATCTATATACGCATTTAGGGGAATTCGTTACGCCAAACCACCGGTAGGAGAACTAAGATTTCAGGTAAATAAGTTACAGTTCTAGTACGTGTAGTGAATATGCAAAATTTTGAATGTTGTTTCATCTCAATTTTGGAGCTAAAGTATAAAGCTTAACATAACATGAATCTGAACCGTCAAATGGTGTTCTATTTACCTCCGTATGTATGAATCATTATGTCATCTTAGTTCTCTGGGTTATGTTTGTTCTTATCTATAGGTACCGATATTTTAAAACGCGACATTAGCTAATTACTGAACATCATTATCCTTTGCAAAATCGCGAATAAAATATTTGAAAATTTACATTTACAGCCACCAGTCGCTGTAGAAAATTGGAGTGGTGTGTATAACGCTACCAATGATGGGCCAATGTGCCCACAACCGATTCTAAGACCCATCTCTGAAGATTGTCTTTATTTAAATATTTACACAACAAAGGTAAGTACGCCATAATTCACAAAATTGTTAAAAATAACCGATTTTAGTTACCTGGCTTACGTTACAACCCAAAGAGACCTGTATTATTCTTTATTCACCCAGGTGGTTTTTATAGCATGTCTTCGGCGAGTAATTCGTTTGGGCCCCAATACTTGCTTGATCGTAATATAGTATTGGTAACCATTAATTACAGATTAGGTTCATTAGGTAAGTATCTAAATCGTCTGCTCTATATTGTTTATAGAAGAATAGGTTTTATGAGTACCGGTGACGAGTGGGCACCAGGAAATAATGGGTTAAAGGATCAGGTGATTGCATTGAAATTCGTGAAACACAATATCGCCTCGTTTGGTGGCGATCCAAACTTGGTCACCATTGTTGGATATAGTGCAGGCGCGGTCAGTGTAGCTGCCCATTTGGTATCACCGATGTCTCAAGGTAATCTTGAAATGGTTCAAGAAGAAAATTAATGTTCTCCCCTTAGGTTTATTCCACAGGGCCATTGTAATGAGTTGTTCAAGTTTTAATCAATGGCCCATGGGAAATCATCACTTTAACCTTGCGCAAAAGCAAGCACGTTTAGTAGGATGTCCTGATGATACCTCGGAGAATATAATAACGTGCTTAAAAACCAAAAGTGCCGAAGAAATAGGAGACTCTTTGGGTGGTTTTAGTGTAAACAATGATATACATTACTATTCCAGTTTGACTATATGTAAGTTGTAGGAGTATGGCTCCGATCCCGTTATAATATGGAATGCAGTAATTGAATTGGATTTTGGACATGAAAGATTCTTGACGGAGCACCCAATTAGAAGCGTTCTTAAGGGAAAGTTTCAGAAAGTTCCTGTTATGACTGGAGTAACAACTGAAGAATTTTCAGTTTTTGCGATAAGTAATCGAAGTGAAACGTCAGTCACTGCAACTGTACGCAACACTTTCAGATGTGTTTCAAAGCGAGAAGTTATTGTTAGAAATGGATAAAGAATTTGGAAGAGTGGCGCCTATTGCCTTTATCTATGAAAGGAACACAACGCGATCCCGACATATTAGTAGAGAGCTTAAAAAAGAATTTTTGGGAATGGGTTCCTTGACTGTATCAGCATTTAAAGGGGTTGGATATGTAAGTGTCGCACTTAAGAGGTTTTCTTAATTTTTATACCTACTATGAAGTTGTACGCTGACGGAATAGTCGGATTTGGAGTTAATCGAGGGGCGAAGTTACTTTCTACCAAAAACACGGAGCACACTTACTATTATAACTTCAGCTACCAAGGCAGATACAGTTATTCAAAGTTACCTAATATTACTGTATCATACGGTTAGTACATTTTTTTCAGAATAATTTTGACACAATTTTGTAGGCGTCGTACATATGGATGATTTGATGTACTTATTCTACATATCCAGCCAATTTCCAAAATTTAAGATTACTGATGATGAGTACCAGATGGTCAAAAAATACACCACTCTTTTCACCAATTTTGCTTACACGGGGTAAGTATCCCCCTATTACCTACCTGTTTTCGTGTCTATGATATTTTTCATTAAATTATAGTAATCCCACTCCTTTTGAAAGCTATACTCTCGATGGTGCTAATTGGATTCCATTTACTATGGAAAACAATAAATATATGGATATTGGAAGGAAACTGAAAATGAGGGAAAATCTGTTTAGAGATCGGTATTCCGTATGGGAGAAGCTATTTCCGTTAAGTGATTATGAAAATTAACTACTAGAATAAACAGTACCGAAAATTAATTTCTTTTGTTCTTTTATCCGTGTATTTTAAATCTTCAAAATTTTCCATATCGATTGTGTAAGCCACTCAACATATAAAAAGAGGTTATTATCACTGGGGGAAAAATGTTTGTATTCTTTCTCGTAGTTTTGCAATATTATTCAGCAACTTTTCTGAGCGAAATATTCTTCTTTCTAGATATGTCCCCTTAAGATTCGGTACTGTTTATTCTGACGGATACCGTACTTATTGTAACGTTCTTTATTTCAAAATACAATTCATGTATGATGTAAGGTCATATTTTTCCTTTCTATAATTCCTTCTCCTTAACCCTCAGTTGCCACAATAGCTGAACTCTCAAATAATGACCACGGGCCTGATAAATATATCATTTTACCACTAAGCGGGAGTGTATACAGGGTGACCCAGGGCTGTGTGATCGGTCCATAACTTTTTTGCTTTTCAAGATATCGACATGCGGTTTTCACCGCCAAGTAAGCACACTTATACTGCACATTATAAAAATATTTTGATTATATACAGAATGTTCCTATACAGGGTGGTAAACCAAAGTTATGTTTTTTTAAATGGGACACCCTGTATATTTGTACATTATTAGTTTTTACATGAAAAAATAATGGCACTTTGTATAGGTCATTATTTGTCTAGCTCTCTCCGTTTCGGCGTTATTCAACGTTTTGTTCGAAAAAAGGCTCATATTTGATGGATCACTGCCCTGTAGGCCATGGATGTTTTTCCGAAAAACTTGCCACAGAAAATTTTAGAATAACTTGGAATTTTAATAAATAGTCGACTTTTGGTCCAACTATGCACACATTATACAGGGTGCGCCGAAACGCAAAAAGTCGAATAACTCTTTTTTTATAAATGGAACACCCTGTATTTCTGTTCACGAGTCGATTAAAGTTTTTTATAAGCTTTCCACAGATATGAAATTTGTATGGTCAATTCTGAATAGCTACTGAGATTTTTCGGAAAAACTATTGTAATTATGAAGTTGTTGATTTTTGCAAGTAGGCTGCTGTTAGTGAATATCGCAAGTGATATGACAGTTAATTTAGGTTTCTTGCAAGACGAGTAAAACATCCACTTGAGTTTCTTCATCAATCCTCCCTCCCAATATCTCCTTCTTTCCATATTTAATGCTGCCAGATTCTTCAAATCGGTTTCTAAGTTTTGAAAAGAAATGACTCGTGGTACTCTCGCATCGGGAGATTTTTGATGGTATATTCTACTGGCTAACAAAACATTTCGATCGGCTTCACCAATACAGTCACAAGGGCGCCGCCAAGGGGGGCCATCGCTCCCCTGGGAAAAAGAAAAAGGCAAGTTATTAAAAATAAAAATAAATTTTGTGCGAAATTTTGAAAAAACGCCAGAGCCACGAACTCCCAATAGTGCTTGCCCCCACCCCCCTCTGAAAATTTTCTGGCGACGCCCTTGTACAGTAATCCATATTGATTAATTCATTTTAGTGTCGAGCAAAAATGTGCAACAGTAACAATGTAGATTATCACACTAGCATCTAAATTAACTTTCATATCACTTGCGATATTCGTTAACAGCAGCCTACTTGCAAAAATCAACAACTTCTTCATAACTACAATAGTTTTTCCGAAAAATCTCAGTAACTATTCAGAATTGACCATACAAATTTCATATCTGTGGAAAGCTTATAAAAAACTTAATCGACTCGTGAACAGAAATACAGGGTGTTCCATTTATAAAAAAAGAGTTATTCGACTTTTTGCGTTTCAGCGCACCATGTATAGTGTGTGCATACATGGACCAAAAGTCGACTATTTATTAATATTCCAAGTTATTCTAAAATTTTCTGTGGCAAGTTTTTCGAAAAACATCCATGGCCTACTGGGCAGTGATCCATCAAATATGAGCCTTTTTTCGAACTAAACGTTGAATAACGCCGAAACGGAGAGAGCTAGACCCATAATGACCTATACAAAGTGCCATTATTTTTTCATGTAAAAACTAATAATGTACAAATATACAGGGTGTCCCATTTAAAAAAAACATAACTTTGGTTTACCACCCTGTATAGGAACATTCTGTATATAATCAAAATATTTTTATAATGTGCAGTATAAGTGTGCTTACTTGGCGGTGAAAACCGCATGTCGATATCTTGAATAACAAAAAAGTTATGGACCGATCACACAGCCCTGGGTCACCCTGTATAATACCTTTAATATAAGGTAATAAATTGATTTAATTGCCAATGTCCCCTCAAAGTGTAATTAAATCGCTAATTACATAACTTCCTCATATTTGGTACGAGTTACCTTTTATATTGTTACAAATGACCACTAGATGGCACTATTGAAACGTTTCTGGTTTCATCTACAGTGACTTTATACAGAGACAGTGACGACAATGGGTGTCTCATTTTTTATTGGTTGTGATCCTGGCCGCCATGTTGCGACTAAAATTTGAATAGTTTGCATTACATTCTTATAGTTTCGGTTTAGTTTTTGTGTAAATTGTTAAAATCTTAAGTGCTAGGATATTGAACGGTGTTTATGTTTTATCACTTGTTTGGACTTTTTTAGGTTTACCTTAGATTATAAGAAAAATTAAATATCTGCTGTTTTTTTATTTCCCACCTACCTACTCCATTTTATTTATTTAACTTAAAATTAGGAATTATATGTATATAAACAATGTTTAAATATTCTATACAATTAAGTATATACAATTTCTGTAAAAATTAAACATTACCTGCATCTTCAATCGTCAGTTTCTCGCCGCTGTTTATAGAAAAACATACGCGACAAGGTGTTTTTTATAGCAAATTTTGTAAGCTTTCAATTAGTTTATATAAAAGATTGTCGTGAAATAAATGGGAAAGTTAAATTCTGTGAAAATATATAGTTTTCAAAGATGTATTTTTACAATAAAGTGCAACTTACGAACGATTTATTGTATTGTATTGCCTTTGTATAAATATATAAAGTACTGAAAATAGGATAAAACCAATTTTTAACAAAAATTTAACGGCCATTTTTTAGCAAAAATCGGGATTCTTAATAAAATGTCAATTTTTGAGTATACCTTTAAAGAGCTGTAACTAGCGAACTGTTTGTCGTACGACGCTTATTTTACAGGTGCATTAATTATCTTTAAAAAACTATAAGGCACTTTACTGTCTACAAGTAATCAAAACATAGCTATTTGCAAAGAAACGCTGGAAAATGAGAATCTTTCATTATTTCTTCCTCTATCGCCTTATAAAGATTACCACAATGATATTTCGTGTATTCATATACGTAGATTCAAAATTTAATTCTCTACAACTTTTATTATATGCACTAAGTACGTAGAATCAATAGTTTTCGACTTATTATTGATTTTATTATGCAAAACGAGCAACGATTGTGTCTTAGAAAAAGGTTTAAATAAATGATTATATCTCTGTCAATATTAATCGTATGGAAATGTTTAAAAACGGAAATTGTTCCTAATTAAATTCTCTACAACTTTTATTTGAAGCATTTTGCGATACGGATGGCTATTCTCGAGATATAAGCGAAATACGCGCGATGCGCGCACGTGTTACCGTTTCGCCGCAAAACAGTCGACATTAAAAAAAAATCTATCTCGACTTCTATTGGTCGCAGAGACAAAAATAAAACATGAAAATGTGCGGAATTTTGTCAGCTACAATTTTCTTAACGTTTTTGTTTTTGATAAAATTGATACTTTTTCAGTTATTTACGAAAATCTGTTTTTTTGACACTTTCTCACCCCCCATTTCTCTCGGAGGGGGGGTACGGGTGGGGAATTTTGAACACTTCAAAGGGAGCACAAAACAAGCCTGTTCCCAAATTTTCAAAGCTGTAACCATTATTTCATCCAAATCGTTAAGTTTCGTCTTATTTTACTGGGCTATTTGCTAATACTGTTTGAATTTAGTCGCAACATGGCGCGGAGGCGGGACTTAACGCTTTATTGTCGCCACTGTCCTAATAAAGTCACTGTAGTTTCATCTACAGTGACTCTATTACAAACAGTGACGACCATCGGCCATTAGGAGGCAAAATTTTGGGCGGGTTTTTATGAACTCAACGGTGGTATCCTAGCAACTTGCTAAATCGAAATAAAAGTTACAAAGGTCGTCATTAGGAGGCAAAATACATATACCACGGCCAATAATAATCGATACATCGCTTGTCGCGACTGTTTGTAGAGTCATTGTAGTTTCATCTATAGTGAAGTAGAGTCATTGTAGTGTCATCGCAATATTTGTAAAATTTCAATCTTTTTATTGTTAAATCAGCGGCGCCTTAGAAATAGACAAAGTAATTTTACTGACAGTCTCAATTTTCTTATAAAATGGAAAGTATTTGTGAAAGGTCTCGTTGGATAATCCTTTACGGTTTTTCTAAAGGCCAAGCTCAAAAACAATGAATAGAATCGCTTCGATCAACATTTGGTTATGAAGCACCATCATAAAAGACTGTTCGTAATTGGTTTGCAGATTACGTTGTGGTCGTGTATCCATTAGTGACAAATCTTGGGACGGTCGAGCACAATCGGTTGATATTCCAAAAAAACAGCAATGTTGTGTGTGACATGGTTGGTGAAGATCGGTACGGGGCGTATTGCGAGATGTAACAGACTTCAAAACAGAAAGATCTGCTTTCCATGGATTCCGTATAATTGAAGAATGGATTTGTTTGACGCTCTTCATGGAACGCCCTCTAGTTATGTACGTGAATTCATTACCGTAGCATATATGGCATTAAAGTAAAAGTCTGCTTGAAAAATAAAGAAATTTATTTTATCATTTATAATTAAACAAAGTTACTTAATCTGTACCAATTCTGAAATATGAAAGTATTCTTTCAATAAATAGTTTATTGATAATCACTCAGAGGAAATAAACTACTCCATACTGCATAACGGTCTTCATTCAAATCCTTTTTCATAACCAATTTGTTACCAATATCCATGTAAACGTTATTTTTAGGAGTAATAGGAACCCACAATTCCTTATCAAGTAGTTGACTTCTTGAAGGAGTGGGATTCCTAAATGAAAAAGGAAATACATTAAAAAAGAAAATAACAACTGCTTTTACTTTGAAATGTAATCCTTAGGTATATATTATAAATCAAAGTCACCTCGCCGCGTCTGTCTGCCTGTCTGTCTGAACGCAAAAAACTCAAAAACTACCAAACGGACTTTCACGGGCTTTTCACCAATGGACGGAGTGATTCATGTGGAAGGTTTAGATGTACAATTCATTAAGGTTTTGTGTAAATTGACTAAAGTATGGCCATTTGTCGGAAAAATTCATGCCAACTGGGATCTTTACACGATCGGAATTATTTGCCTTAAAGGCTTCGCATGCGAAGTCTGAGCGGATTGCTAATCAAATATAAAAATGCCCCCCCCCCCAAAGTAAAAAATAAACTCACCCCGTATAAGCAAAGTTAGCATGCAGAGTTGTTAGTTTCCTAATCATTACATATTCTGGATCTGCGGGAGTAAATCTGGGAAATTGTTCCGAGTCAAATAAGTAAATCAAATCATCGTGATGCACGACCCCTAAAATTTTATTTTGAAACACATATTTCTAATAGGTGCAACACTCACCGTACGGTGTAGTCGTATTCGGTAAGTAGAAGTAGCTATATCTACCCGCAAAACTAAACCGATAATAATAAGTGCACTCCGTGTTTTTTGCGGCCAACAATTTGATCCCTCGGTTAACTCCGAACGCAACGAGTCCATCGGCGTATAACTGAAAAATGACTGATAAGCAAAGGTATTATACCAGCAACGTATTCACATATCCAAGGCCTCTAACTGAAGATTGAGTTAATGGACCGGATCCCAAAAATTCTTCCCTTAATCTTTTGCTAACCATCTGGGATCGTGTTGTATTTCGCTCATATATAAATGCTATGGGGGCAACTCTTGCAAATTCGTCATCCATTTGTATTAATAATTGGGGATTGCTAACTATCCCTGAAATATTGGCTTACAAGCTGATTGGGAGATAACTTTGATTACCTAGAGCAAGATACGAAAACTCTTCTTCCGTTATACCTGCCATGATGGGAACCTTTTGAAAATTTCCGTTGAGCACACTTCTAATTGGATGCTCTGTCAAAAACCGCTCTTGGCCAAAATCTAATTCAATTACTGGAGTCCATATTAAAACAGGGTCATCGCCATACTCCTATAATTTATTAAAATAATTAAAGCAAGCGCTTGTTGAATGGAAAACTTACAGCAAATCCTACGAGGGAATCTGCTAACTCTTTGGCACTCTTTGTTTTTAGACATGTAATGATATTTTCGGAAGTGTCGTCGGGGCATCCCACCAATTGAGCTTGCTTTTGGGCAAGATTGAATTGATGATTTCCTATTGGCCATTGGCCAAACACTAGATCGCTCTTTGCGATAGCTCTATGAAATAAACCTGCCGAATAGGATCTATTTACTCATTATTTTTGGCAAATAGTGAACTTTACCTCTTGACATTGGTGAAACTAAGTGCGTACCGACACTTACACCTCCCGCACTATATCCCATAATGGTTACCAAATTTGGATCACCTCCAAATGAGGCAATGTTTTCTTTTACCCATTTCAATGCTACTACCTGGTCTTTGAGACCGTTATTTCCAGGCGCCAAGTGATCTCCTGTACTAATGAAGCCTAAAATATGATTTGAACAAACTAATGGCTATAATTAGATTTTATATAGGTACCTAAAGAAGCTAATCTGTAATTTATGGTCACCAAAACTATATCCTGATCAAGGAAGTAACGCGGTCCCAACCATCTACTTACAGCTGAAAAGACGTAAAATCCACCTGGATGTATGTAGAACATAACGGGCCGTTTCGGATTATGATGTGCAGAAGATAGCTAAACGTTATGGTTTATGTGCATTTTTTGACAAGCCGAAAACTTACTTTTGTTGTATAGACGTTTAATAAAAGACAGTCTTCTGAAATAGTAATGTTACCTGGTTGTGGACATAATGGCCCATCTTTAGTAGCATCATATACGCCGTCCCACTTCCCTGCGGGAATTGGGGGCTTCATAAATAATAATAATAATAATTTTATATGCTACCAAAGAAAACAATGTTATGTTACCTTAAATCTAAGTTCACCGACGGGCGCTTTTGCGTAACGAATCCCTCTAAATGAAAATATCGATTTGCCAAGTGCACTTTGAATTATGCTTCCTCGGATATCGCCAAGAGGTGTACGGACCTGGAGATTTTCAGTATTTCCATGCCCTTCTACCAATTGTGTGAGAAAGGTGCAAAGTAATATAAATATAAGGTTACACATCATCTGCGAGTCATCACATAAAAGTAAGTGCAATTACACCATTTAACGTGTTTATATATTTGATGTGCTTATCAAATGAAAAATTCCCAACAGCAATGTTTATATAGCTCGAGATTAACTAGAAAGTGTTGTCATGGTTAAATGAAGATAATTTAATTCCTTGAAGCAAAAAACATTTAAAAATAGTACAAAATTATATTATTATCTTTATCATACATTGGAGACGACAAAGTCAAATTTTTCCACAATTAGATGAGTTAAGACTACTGATTTCGACACAATGCTGTATCGTAAAGTACTAAAGCGGATTTTCGCATATTTTATGGTTAATATGCCTTTGGATAAATTTAATTGGAAAATCTTTGCTCATTTAAAACTTACGACGATTAGTTTACGCATTATAAAAATTTTGGGCAATGTTTCTTCCTCCTTGGCTCCTTCTCACTAGCATTAACAACAGTGACAACTATTCCCCTCCTGTCACCAAACTGACAAATTTGAGATGGTGTGCTCTTATCTTTCTTGATCTCTAGTTACCCCTTTCTTCTACTTTTTCAATTCAGATTTCAATTCTTGAGAATGAAATGTTAATGAAGAAAATATTAAGATAAAAGAGAGTTGAATACTGTGCAACGCAGAGTAAGAAGATTAAAAGAAAACAGAATTAAAGATAATATTGTTGTAACTGGTGTCGAAATAGAAGCTGTCAATAGTGCAGATCCCAAGCAATGGGTTCGAACACGCTATTCAAAGAAGAACAGATGAAACAGCAAATATGAAAAAAGCGATAGAAATAGAGAGAACGCAAAGATAATGAAAAATAAAAATAAACTGAAGCAATTTACATAAATAAATCAAATGACAACAGGGGAACCTGAAATACAAAAAAAGGTAAAATAAAGACTGAGGAAGAGAAAAAACAGGGAATAATAACAGAAAGAAGGTACCAAAGGACACAATTGATGAGGGAATGGAAATAAGGAAATAATTTTCTAAGAAAATAATATGAATACAAAAACAACAACCATAAAGCAAGGCAAAGAAACCGTACATAAGAAAGGAAACGAACAGATTATGAATGTAGCTCTAAAAAATACAAACGAGAAAACAAGAAATTCCAAAGACAAGAACAAGAAAGAATGGGAATAGGTATCTGAAACGCGTGGGTAGTATAACAGAAAAGGGGACTAAATTGTTAAAGAAATGATAAGTAGTTGTATGGAAATTTTAAGAATTACAGAAACGAAAAAGGAAGTAAAAGTTACAGTAAGAATGCATAAAGGACATTGGTTAATATGGCAAGGGGGGTGTCAGGAGAAGTTGCGATTATAATAGAAGCAAATAAACTGAAAGGCTGAACATATCAATGAAAGAATTATAATAGAAACGAACAAGAAACTTGGATCATGATAATAGCGTACCTATGGAAATAATGATGATGCAAGAAACAAGATAAAGATACAGAAGAAGACAAAGAATAATACAGAACGACATAACAACGAAAAGTAGTGAATTTCCGCTGGGCTACTACAATTATTATACTTTATAGAATAAATTAAAATATTGAAATTGGTAATTTATTTGAACATAACGTATATTAATAATGGGAGATCTAAATGGGCGTGTAGAAAACAATATCTTTGGTATTGAAGA
The DNA here is from genome assembly GCA_036250285.1 of Pyrocoelia pectoralis. Lineage (NCBI taxonomy): Eukaryota > Metazoa > Arthropoda > Insecta > Coleoptera > Lampyridae > Pyrocoelia > Pyrocoelia pectoralis. The sequence continues at coordinate 32,102,490 of CM070080.1, forward strand.
TTATATGGGACGAAAAGGAGACAAAGAAAAAATTACATTGTAAGTGTGACCCATTGGAATAGATGATGATCAGGTAATATAAGGCTGTTCACTTTTTACTTCCAAATAAATGGCTAAGCTTACAAGCTCCCTGGCTCCCTCCATGGCCATAATATTGATCTTCAACAAGACTATTAAATGAAGTACCTATATAAAGTAAAAATGAACTTATATAGAAGTTAAAATTAAGTCTGCAAAAGACTGTCCTGAAAAGGAAGAAATTGTCATTAAATGGCAATGAAGAAAAAATGGTAATAAACGCGAAAGGAATGAACCCTTTCGAGACGGTATTCAGGGATTGATAATTAGGGATTTTTTTTTTGTATTTTTACTTTAGTAGTGACTAATAAACAGTTATAATTTAAAACGAACTTTGTTACATGTCAGGGGCAGCGGGGGGGGGGGGGGGGCTGGTACACATATGTACCACTAGTGTTTACTGGTGGTACATATATGTACCATCAGTGCTCAATACTTACTTGAAATAAATAATGAAAACTGACATATTTATAATACTAGTTTATTTTAAAACTTGTTATGAATGGTACACTGAAAAACAAAGTTTACATAGTGGAATGTCACATTCTTGGCACACAGTTTTGGTACGTGTTTGATTTTTGTTGTCTGAACACCTTCTGCAGCGTTTTTTTCCAATACTACAGGTACACATTTGTACCACAAACCAGACCGACTGGTACATATATGTACCGGCACCAATTCATGCTGTAAAATGAATTGATTGACGAGTGTAAATACATTGTATGGTAGCACGAAATATATATTATTATTATTATTATAAAAAATATAAAACCTGTTGGTGCTTATTCCTACCATTTCAAAGGCGATTTTTTACTTTCAGTCCAAGAAAAACAATGAGTGGTACATATGTGTACCCGCAGGCGCGAAAGGGTTAAATGTCAACAATAATACCCCCCCCCCCCCCCCCTGGACTCGGACTCTAAGCAGTAATAATTTCTTACATAACGGAACGATTTTTTAATTTGCTTCATATTGATATTCCCCAAATGCCCCCCCCCCCCCCCCCCCCCCCCGGAAATTACTGTATGGGCGCCCATGATGATCATCTCAGAATTTTAAGTACAATTAAAATACTTGTACATGAAACTCAATAAAAAAGCACCATTTATTTATGTTTTATTACCTTTTCTTAAAATCCTTAAAAAATTATTTTCCTCCATATTGCATCTTTTTATCCACAGCTATGTTTTCATTAGCGGAGTAGCTAATGAAAAAACTGGAAAGATTTGAAGAACAAGAAGCCATTGATCTATGACATGTTTTTGAAATACATATTGTACAGATTACTGAAGGACACATTTGTTATGAAAGCAATGTGCTAATCGTGTATAGACAAAACAAACAACTCATCAGGGCCGGCGTTAGGCATTTTGCCGCCCCGTGCACAAATATTTTAGGCGCCCCCTGGCAAACAAAATTGATCCCCATCCCTCCGCGACAAACAAATCCATTACCTACTTGCAAAGCTTTCTGTGTCACAATTAAAAGTCGATACAGTGGGTTAAATCCACTTCCATCAAGATTTTTCATTACCGATACCATTGATAGACAATGCCCATATTATTTTATAATAATAAACAGAACAGAATGTGAGACATAAAACGGTAAACTTATTTATCAGTTGTACTATGATACTTGCTTAAAGAAAACCTCACTTACCGATAGCATTGATGACAAGCGGTAGAGGCGATATGGCGCCATGCGCTCTCACTTAAGTATGTAAACTTAAATATAAATAAAAATAAATAAATTATTGTTACCAACCTTGGCTCTTGACATCTGACCTAGTGCTGCATATCAAATTCATCTCTAATTTACAGGGTGTCCCAGTTCAAACTGACACATTTTGAACGTGATTATTGACTAAACGAAATGAGATGGAAATTGCGGTTTTCACTAATGAGTTTCAAATTACGAAAAGTTTTTTCCCAATCATATTAAAAAAATTTCCCATTTATACAGGGCGAGGGAAAAAAATTGCCTATCTTCAACTAAAAATTATTTGACATATTTAAATAGCACCCCCTGTATACTTTTACACTATTCGAAAGGTGAATTCTTTGAGAAAAGTTATTTTTGGACGCCAAAAAGAAGTATAATATTAGGTATTGTAAATAACCCTCATTTATTAAAGGTAATGGATGAAGAGTTTGATAGGGTTGCTCCCATTGCGATTATTAAAGACTGTCAGTAAGAAGTTAAGGGAAGAATTTTTGGTATTAGGTAAACCATCTCAGGATTCGCTTACGGGTCTGAGATATGTCAGTATTCAGACCCACAGTTTCCGGCTTGGGCTTTCCAGTCTCTTCCTTCGTTGTAGCTTGTAATTCTATCACCACCTCCCTCCAAGTTTCTATTGTTCTTACACTACCGCCCCCACTCCCACCAACCGTTACCGTTCACATTTTGGTTGCTATGCAAAGTTACGTAGGTATTCTTTTTACATTTCCGTGCATCCTATAGATGCTGCAATATTTTGAAATTTTTTCTTTTCTCCTTATACTAATCAATGTCCTGTTTAACCTTAACTCCATACTATCCATTATTGCTTTGTCCTTTGATTTACTTATTTATTTATTTACTAATGTATGTTACTTACACGAAAATTTATTTATAACTAATTTGTTAGTTATATGCTGATGGAATACTAGGTGGTTTTGGCCTCAATCGAGGAGTTAAACTGCTGTCAGCAAAAAATACGGAGAACACTTACTATTATCGTTTCAGTTTTTTGGGTAGCTTTAGCCACTTTTATTTACATAATACAACTGTACCGTTTGGCGAGTGTTTACAGAAATAAATGTTCGGGAGTAATATTTTAGGGGTCGTACACCACGATTATTTAATTTATATGTTCTACTCAGAAAGATTTCTTAAACTTAATGTGACAGACCCAGAGTACGTAATGGTAAAGAAACTAACAACAATGCAGACTAACTTCGCCTATACAGGGTGAGCCTTGCTTTATTATTTGTAACTTTTTACAAGTTGCCACTGAATTAATTCAGAGCAAGTTGCTACTGAACAAAAAATCTGGTTCATTTTTTCCCTACTGTGATCTAAAATCATATGTGTAATAATGGGGTGCTTTTTCATATTATAATTCCCTCATGTTGGAATCCTACACCCGCGAGGAGTGAAATCCTAGATAACGAATTGTGGACTACGATTACTCCTCAGAATAACGTGTACATGGATATTGGGGGAACGTTGACTATGAAGAAAGATTTATATGAAGAACGTTACTCAGTATGGGATGGTTTATTTCCTCTAAGTGATTATCAATAGTCCAATTGATGAAAAAAGGTCTTTCGTGTTTCATTTGTTATTTATTATATTTAACTGAAAATGGTAGCAAAGCTATTTGCTTACTTGTGAATAATAAAGAGGCACTAAACCTTGTTGCAAAGCTCTGATTATGAAATTGTCGTATTCGTGCTTCAGTTCTCGATTGGGAAGCCTTTGTGCTTCAACTTATATCAGGGAGGAACTACATCTTTCTTGCTGTGGAAATGACATCCTAGTCCGTCATTCATTTCATTTTTATCATTTTTTAAATTGTTAAATACGGTGTAATGCAATTTTTAATAATTTTTTAAATTGTAATTATATCCTTCCTCCGCAGTATCTTCAACTTGATATGTGTTGCGTCATGTAGTGGACATTTATAAATAATATACAACAAAACGGAAGATAAGGTTTCAAAATCTGTGGAAAGTTACGAGTCTGAAGTAATAAAGAAAGGAGCGCCAAAAACAAAGGTTTATTCAGAGGTTTGTCATAAATTTTTAGTTGCGTGGAAGGATTCCACATCCTGTTTACGTAGTGTTGTACCGTTTCGTAAATTGCCACCGTTTGGTGGCTTTTAAGGAATGAACGGTTTAACGTGAAAGTTTGCGTGCACCGCGCAAGGAATTTCCCACTTCTTGCCATAATAACATCAACGAACCAATAAATACTGAGCGTGTGAACCTTGATGTGATTAGTATGAACTACGTAAGGTTAAATGATGTGTCAGATTATAATCGTATTTTTGTTTATCTCTCCAATAGCTTTGATAAATGGATATGGAAAAAATCAAAATCCCATAGTTAATGCACCATTCGGTGATATTCAAGGTACCACAATTCGTAGCCTCCTTGGTAGGTCAATATACTCATTTATTGGGATTCGATATGCAAAACCACCTGTTGGGGAGCTTAGATTTATGGTAAAATCACTTTGCCTTTACCTGTCATAGTACTAAAAATATTTTTAGCCTCCAGTTCCCATCGAAAAATGGAATAGTGTATACGATGCCACTAAGGATGGGCCATTATGTCCACAACCAAGTAATCTAAAAATGTCGGAAGATTGCCTTTTTCTAAACGTCTACACAACAAAAGTAGGTAACTTTTGATTACAAAAAGATCTTTACAAGACGAAAGCTTCTAGCTTCCCTCCGAATATTGCAATCCGAAACGTCCCGTTTTATTCTACATTCACCCGGGTGGTTTTTATAGTGGAACATCTTTAAGTACAAGGGCAGGGCCGAAATATTATCTTGATCAAGATATAGTACTAGTGACAATTAACTACAGATTAGGCGCTCTAGGTTTGTAAAACCTAACTTACGTGTTGAAATTTTTTACATGGTATTTCAGGATTCATCAGTACTGGAGATCACTTTGCGCCGGGAAATAATGGATTAAAAGATCAGGTACTTGCACTAAAGTGGGTAAAAGAAAATATCGCATCATTTGGTGGTGATCCAAATTTGGTGACGCTCGTTGGCTACAGTGCCGGAGGAGCAAGTGTCGCTTCCCACTTGTGCTCACCGATGTCAAGAGGTAATGTCTATTGTTTTCAAATAATGACGTCTCACCTGTTCAATTCGGCAGGCTTATTCCACAGAGCTATTCAAATGAGTGGTCAAGTTTTTGGACAATTGCCAATAGGAAATCACCAACTGCATCTCGCACAAAAACAGGCTCGTTTAGTAGGATGCCCGGATGATACTTCCGAAAATATAATGAAATGTTTAAGAACGAAAGGTGCAAAAGAGTTGGCGGATTCTTTCGGGGGATTTGCTGTAAATGTTTCTCCTATCTAATTCATATTATGATGTTATTAATGTAACTACAGGAATTTGGTTATGATCCTGTTCTGTTATGGAGACCAGTAGTTGAATTAGATTTCGGACAAGAACGGTTTTTGACGGAAACCCCAATTCAAAGCGTTATTAATGGAAATTTTCAAAAAATGCCGATCATGGCAGGTATAACGACTGAGGAGTTTTCTTATCGTGCATTGGGTAACCAAAAGTTATACATTGGCCTTATAAAAAATGTAATTTATAGCAACTGTTGAAAATCCTGAATTGTTAAGGACAATGGATGAAGAATTTGAAAGAGTCGCTCCCATTGCGTTTATCTATGAACGTAATACAACTAGATCTAAGGCTGCCAGTAAAAAGCTTAGGGAGGTATTTTTGGGATCGGATAAACTATCTCGGGATTCGCTTACAGGCCTTAGACATGTGAGTATGTTACTTACGTAAAAAGTTACATACGAATAATTTTTTAGTTATATGCTGACGGAATAGGAGGTTTTGGTCTTAATCGTGGAGTTAAACTGATGGCAGCCACAAATACGAAGAACACTTACTATTATCGATTTAGCTTTGTGGGAAAAATCCATTTTTATTTACCTAATACAACCGAAGAATTTGGTGAGTATTGGGTCCTCAAGGAAGTAGATGTTTGTGAATTAAATTTCAGGAGCCGTACACCACGACGAGTTGCTTTATATGTTCAATTCAGAGAGATTTCCTACAATTAATGTGACTGATCCAGAGTATGCAATGATAAAGAAGCTAACAACACTCCATACTAACTTCGCCTATACAGGGTGAGTCTTGCATTACTGTTTAAAAGTTTTTTAAAGGTCGTGATCAATTTGTTTTCGAATCCGATCTAAAATTAAATAAGAAAAAATGTGTGTAATTTCCGCAATTTCTTCATCTAGGAATCCCACTCCCAGAAAGAGCGAACTACTTGATAATGAATTGTGGTCTCCCATTACTCCCCAGAACAACGTGTACATGGATATCGACAAAAAATTGACTATGAAGAAAGATTTATATGAAGAACGTTATTCAGTATGGAATAGTTTATTTCCACTGAGAGATTATGAGTAGCCAAATTGATGAAAAAGTCCTTCGCGTTTCTGGAGATTTTGCTAAATTAATTTACTTTAGCAGCAAAGAATTAATAAATTACTATCTACTGTATTTTTGGATTCCTTTTTTTCTTTTTAATAAGGATATAACATAATTGGAACATGAAAGCGGAACCCTTACATACAGAATGGAAACTACTGCAGTTAAGCTATTCTTAATGCTTCCAAGCAGTTGTAATCCTAAATTGAAAAAGCAATAACGTAAAAATAAGTCACGTTGGGAAAGGCAAAAAAGACAAATTTTTGCTTTATGAAAACCTTGCCTTCCTTCCAACTTCACATGAATATACAATGCTCTTTGCGAAATGATGGTGCAGAGCGCTCGAAAAGAAGAAAACCCAAGGCAAGGAAGGGAAAAGACATACACGACTGAGAGGTCTAAATCAAACTTAATTCTTATCCGGGCAAGTGGGGTCCAACGGGCCCACGCAGTGTTACAAACGGCCATATTTCTGTTAATATTTAATTTTTGAAAAAATGCCGTTGTGGTTTCTAAGCTAAGTCATCTTGCAGTTAGATAATGTTCAAGTTATTCTTCTAGTAATTATCTACGTATGGATAATGAGTAATTTTCTATTAGTGGTGAACATACAATATCTATTTATAATTGTATTTTACTCAAGAATTTGGATTTTTTTATTTTCAAAAAACGTAATTAGTCTGGAATGTTTGTTATTGACAAAGATAAAAGTTTTAGTTGAATAGTAATTACACTAATTAGATACTTTGGAATTCATTTAGTACCCTTCCCTTCCTTTATACTTTATATATAAATATAGTCATTTATTACTAAAGGTAACTATTCGTATGTTTGTGCACTGTACATTTATCTAAAAATGTTCAGCTCCAGCAATGCAATAAATAGTTTTTTTTATATAATAATGTGTATGTAAGCTTAATTTATAAATATATTCCAGTAATAACCACTCAGTATAAGGGAGTAATAAAAATTGTGTATATAAAGAAGGTGGGTCCGTTGGACCCACACTGCCCGGTTACGTTACTTTAAAGACTTGCCCGGATAAGAGTTAAGGCAATATCAGAAGACGATAATCGTGCCTGCATATGCTTTAGGGTCACACTTTTTGACCAAGAATGTTAATCCGCATTCTTATCAAATCAAATCAGCTCTGATTTCTCACAAGCTTAAAGTTTGGCGAAAGTTGAAAAAACACTTCCGCTTGGTGTCGTACACACCATCTTTTTTCAAAAATTGGAAAACAATTGGAAAATATCCACGGTTCAGTCCAATTAGTGAAAAGTTTGGTAATAATTCGCGAAATTTAGCACAGTGGTGTCCTCACGTACCTACATATCTAGTGATAGGGTGAGTTTTCTCAAACGTCTCATAGTCCAGTCAACGAACGGATGAAATCGAAATTTTTAATTACTTACCCCTACAAACCGGATATTTAGATTTAGGTAGTACGGCAAGTACTAAATCCAAATTTGTAGGGAAAAAACGTCCAAGAAACGTGAAAAATTGATAAAAAACGGTGGAAAGTCCTGTGTATTTTGCTTTTTTCACTATTATTTAAAAAACGGTGAGTTATATCGAAAAATTTTCAGTATATAATCTATTAGGCAATCACATTCGATATAAAATTAAAGTAAAATGAAAATGATGACACTAAAATAATAAAAGCGTTTGAAAACTATTTTAAACCTCAAAAGAATATCATTTATAATAGATCACAAAATGAGGGTGAAACATTCGATTCATTTTTAAAGGACATAAAGTGATTAGTAAAGTCTTGTGAATTTAACAAAGAAGAAATAATATGCTGAGAGATCGAGTAGTACTGGGAATTAAAAATCGTGAAGTGCAAGTGAAACTTTTAAGAAATGCAGAGTTAACATTGGAAACAACAAGCTGCACTATTTGTCGAACAGCAGAGATAAGCAGACAGCAAGTCAACAATAACAATCTTCATAATCTTAATACTGACAGTGTTAGTACAGTATGTACAAACGACACCCCAAGTTAATAATCATAATAATAAGAGTGAGAATGCAGAAGTAACAAATAATAAATACCAGTGTAAGAAATGTAACACACTGCATGGTTTACGACAATGTCCGGCATTTTGGAAAATTATGCAAGAATTGTGGAAAGCCAAATCATTTTACTGTTGGCTGCAAGTACAATAAGAATCATCAGCGACAACATAGGAAAGTACATGAAGTAAAAGAATAAGATATGAGTCTATTTTTGGGTGAAGGTGAAATTAATTCCATAGAGTCGCAAGAGGTCAGTTTAATAGAAGAAGATGCTTTTGGTATGAATCTTATATATGAGGGCTGCCTTTCCAAAACGTGCCCTTTTGAAAATTTTTCAGGAGAAACAAAAAACGTTTTTTTTTCCGTACAACAGTTATAAACGTAAGTGCACTGTATAAGTCATTTACTGAACAACACATACGTAAATACCACGACTGCTATAACACCTATAACATTAAAATGACAATAAGAAAAAATTATCAAATGTGACATAATGCCAAAACGTTGTAAGTGCTTGTCACCTTTGCAAGTCAAAACGTTATAAATGCAGTGCCATGGAATAAGATAATACAACGTAATTGTAGCGAAGAAACCATTATGCTTTTTTTCGACTTTATTAATGCACGTTCGTTACAGGAATACAACAAAATAAGGTAAATAATACAAAAGTAGTAAGAGTAAGCTATAGTAAAACAAAGAAACATAATACATTACACAGTTTGCGTGCGTTTTCTTCTTTTTTTTCTTCCACCATCTCTACGACTATCATCACCTACTTCTTCCATAATAACCGCCCACACAAAATAACACACACTCTAACAGCCAAATGATTATATCAACTAATAACACGTTGTTTGGTGTAGACTTGCACTTGGCGCTTACAACGTTTTGAGTTTCACAACCATACAGCTCTGTTCGTATTGGATGTGTACATATACCAGTTTCAGAGCATGTAAAGCAGGGTACTTACAACCTAAAAACACCATAAACCAATTTTCGGGTATATAGGCACTTACAACCTTTTGGAAAGGCACCCCTCATATATAAAAATGAATCGCTATTTCCTTGGTCACGCCATAACTTGAGAACGACTTTACCGATTTCAGTCATCTTTTTTTTCTAATGTTTCTAATACTTTGTAGAAGGTTCTTACGGAAAGAAAAAATAAGAAAATTGCCCAGAAAATTGGAAAATTTCAGAAAACTTAACGCGTTTGACAGTTCGCCCATTTGACAGTTCGCGCGTTTGACAGTTCACGCGTCGCAAATGTCGTTTAACATTACAGTGACTGTATTACAAACAGTGACGACAAGCGGCGATTATCCGCCATTAAGAGGCAAAATTGTGGGCGGGTTTATATGAACTCAACGGTGGTACCCTAACAACGTTCTTAATCCAAATAAAAACCACACGTAAACACAGTCAGGCCGCCATTAAGATGCAAAATATACCACGGCCAATCAAAATCGATACCACGCTTGTCGTCACTGTTTGTAATAAAGTCACTGTATTTAACATCTGCATCGGTCGGCATCTATCGATCAAAAAATTCATTTCAGTATTCATTTCTTGGTGTACAGTCCATTCGATTTGAACGTTTATCCAGTTTTGAGTTTGTTGAGTGATTTTTTTTGATAAGTGTTTGTTTATCACAGTTAGTTCACCGCAATCCCGCTTAGTATTAAAATTAAAAATCGAGCGGAGGATAATGAAAATAGTAGCGTTAGCATGTCCGAATTACTACAGTGACTTTATTTTAGAACGAATTACGTTCGAGAGCGACGGGAAATCAATTACTGTGCGTTACTTAGTCACGCAAAAACTCGAAAAGTAGTCATGCAATTTTGCATAGTGGTTCAGGTACATAGGAGGGTTTAAAGCCATTAATTGAAGATGACTAACTAATTTAAAATATTGTAAACAGAATCGTAACGTTTGTACTCTAAATTGGACAGATTGACTTGAGTGACTGTGCAAACAATTCGCGGTTGACATGTAGGTATGTCAAAATTGAGTTGAACCAAAAGAATGAAGTTGGAAGGTGTATTAGGGTTTATAATCGCTTATGAAGAGTTACCTTTTTAAACGTTAATATTTCGAAAACAGTAAAATTTAGGAGTGGTGTATTAGAGAACAGTGTTAATAATCATGAGCAGATTTCGAAAATGTGACAATATACGCGGTGTTCTATTTAAAAAAACGATTCAAGATGGAGCTCAGCCGCCATTTTGTAACTTTCAGCCGTCATCTCTACATATTTAAAAGGATAAAGTGATGACTGACTGATCTATATCTATCAACGCCCAGGCCAAACCAATGAACCTAGAAACTTGAAATTTTCAGTGAACCTTCCCCTGATGATGTAGGCACCCACTAAGAAGCGAATTTCGAAATTCATCTCCTAAGTGGGTCAAAATAAGGTTTAAAATTTTAAAATGGTTGAAGCGATCTATGTAACGGGGGCAGATGGAAATCTAAAAATTGCTCAAAGTATTGCAAAGTATTGAAATCCATGAGACACATATTTCACCTTTTTTCAAAAGTTACCCTCTAAGCCTCTAAGGGTTCCAAATTAAGGGATGAAATTTTACATCTTTATATAAAAATGAATTGACGTTTGTGTGTCTCATAAAAACTCGAGAACGGCTGAATCGATTTGAATAATTTTGGTTTTAAAATATTTGTAGAAGTACAAGGAAGGTTTAAAAGGTGAGACATAAGCCCTAGGAGTTTAGGGCTTCGCCCCTATGGGTTTCAAAGTTACCGTGTTTTTGTTATGGAGTTTTGACTTTATTAGTAAACATTGTAAACAAAAGCGCAATGTTATTTATTACCATTGAACTATACGCTATACGCAACTGGAAGGGATACGGCCTATTCCAATGCATTGTAGGCGTTGAAGCCATGCTTGCCTGACAAGCACAGATGACGACTGGGTATTTCTGTCGCTTTCTAACTTGTCGCGTTAGTAGGGCAGATATCTTTTAACCGCGTATTTCCCATAGTTTGAAAGGTGTAAAATAATATTTGAAAGTGATTGTGAAATTTATTAAATCAAAACACGATGGTGAATTGTTGTGTTGCATACGGATGTCCTAATTTAGCCGATAAACGCAGTATTAAACAATTTTATGGGTGAATAAGTCTTGTTAATACAAATTTTATCTAACGTTATTTGCTATCGTTGTCAACGCAACTTATACGATTTGTTTTTAATAAATAACGTAACGTGTAATTTCTCCGTGCCCAATAAAAGGCCCAGAGGAATGAAATGAAGAGAAATATAAGTGCGCGTGTTTTTCGTTCTGTTCAGAATAGGCGGATTTTCGGAATAGTGGGATTCTACTGTATTTTCAAAGACAAGCAATGTAGAAATTGCATAATTTTTGTCTGGTGAACTCTTACTTAGATCATATATACTCCAATGATCTAAGGGTGAATAAGTCAATTTAACAATTTAATAGTTCATAACAATTAGTAGAAAATAGCACCAAATTTTATATAACTTTTTTACTACAAACGAAATAACTGAATTAATTTTGTAATGTTCTGTAAACGCGTTTGTATTCTCCATATGCATGATGTGCAAGTATAGCGTCACAAAAATTTAAGTACATATTCCCATAATAAAACATTGATTTATTTTATTGTAAACGTTTTATTGACCTGGATCACAATGGATGTATGACTGGTGAAAGAGATAACCATCAACGTATTTTTACCTGATTTACTTACATTTTATTCCCCGTGTTATCGTTTATAGATATGACGTTCCGTGCGAAAGAAAGAGACAGAAATGCCCAGTCGTTGAGGGTTGCCTAACTTTGCTGTGGCTTCAGTGCCGCTTATGGACGTTTCCTTTCCAGTTGCGTATAGCGTACAGTTCAATGTTTATTACTGTCAAACTTAAAAGCTGTAATGTAGCAATACCTTTGGAAATTCAGACAACCTTTATTGGCGGTACGAAGTTCGCCGGGTCTACTAGTAAAATATAAAAATCGAGGATAAAGGCAACATTGTAGTTAAGTTGGAAATTTGTTACCTTTTGAAAATTATAATGACCTTAGTTTAAGTAAAAATAGAATTAATTAAAAAAATTCGCCAACGACTGGAACTTTAGAATAATAAATAGTAGCCCACACTACCCCATGTCTAACGAACTTGCTGAAAAGCAATACACATAGCTAAACAAATTGTTAAAAAAGCCATAACTACTAGAGTAGACATACAGATACCTTTGTTAGAGTATAGATGTACAAATTTACCCGATTTAGGTACAGCACCTGCAGAATTATTAATGAATAGATTACTTAGAACTAAGGTATCTATTATATAGAGCGAGAGCTGGCTGCAAAAAAGCTGGCCTATCGAGTAACAGCATGAAATGATTTTTAAAAGCTAGTACCTATACAGACCATCCATAAAATCTTTGGCTGCCTGGGCGGAACTTGTGCAGAAATTCGCCATTTCCTCTCTCCTGAATTTTTTTTGCCACGTTACTATACCTATCGAGTAACAGCTTCAAATATTACTTTTAAAACATAGCTTTTATATAGTTAAAAAAGAAAAAAAATTTCTGCCTTGTTAAATCTTGTGCTAATACCTAGGCAGAAAACTTTTTTAAATTTTTGGCACGTTGCTGTACCTATCGAGTAACACTGTAACAGCTTCAAACTATAACCAAATTAAAGTTTAAATATAACTCTATAAGAAAAATCCTTTCTGCCTCGTTAAATCCTGTGCTAATGCCTTGGCAGAAAACATTCTCTTTCTCAAAGTGCTATGATACCACTAATGCAACTATCATAGAAGTATTTATGGATAAACAAAGAATCGTCCAATGAACAATTATGATTTCGACAAAATAATTTTATAATATAAAGTATTTAGTAATAGTATACAGGGTGTTTTTTTGGGAGCTTTAGTTAGACATTTCTGGGAAAGTTTTATAGATAGGTTTTTGAAAATATTTTCAAAATGGTAGCGCTTCCGGAAATGCTGGTAGGTGGAAACTTCGTTATTTTAAATGGAAACTATTGCATTTTTAGATTCAACGTGAAATTTCAGTTCTTTTAATACCCACATGTCAATATCTACAAGTTATGGTTTTTCAGTTATTTTCACTTATCTAAAAAAAATGGCGGATGCAGACGGTATTAGCAATTTACTACTTGAAAACCGTTGTAGATATGGCAACCAAGTTTTCTTCAGCGCATAGAGGAGGAATAGGGCTTTCTTTTGGTGTACTTAAAGAAAGTTAAGTTGCGTACGACCTCGCAACTATGGGGCTCCAAATTTAGGAAAGTTCAAAGACTAAAAACTCAGATTTTTTAAATGAAATGACCATTTTCTTACTATTGCAATTGATAGAGAATCAAAATGGGCATATTTTGGTATTACATGTTCCTATCCCTATCTTTAATTGTTTCTGACTTATTCCCATTTCATCGCATTGATACCAGTTTTTTGGATTTTTTTAATAGTCGACCGTGACATGGACCATGGCAATCGAATTTTGAACAAATCAAGTGATACTAAACCATCACCTGTTATAGGTTAACATAAGTTTTTCAATAATGGAAAAAAATGGCGCGCAATGTTTTTACATATTAAGATTTTTGGAATCTAATTGTTATTTATGGTGAAATAGACAGAATCGCGTCACATGCTTGTCATACGTTCATTGAATGATATCCAGAAAGACCGCGTCCTAGTGAACGTACCGACCATTGAAACCGACCAAATGAAATTGTTCGAATATTGGAAAATTTGTACAACCAAAACAATTACCTAGATTAAGGCCCGTTGTTGAAGATGAAGCTAAGATTATTAATGTATTTGGACATTTCACGGCCGTGGCGTGCTCCACTAGGTAATTGCTTTTGGTGTAAATATTACTTGTATCTAAAAAACCCTAAAAAACTGCCATTATCGCTCATTTTCCAGCTACTTCCGGCATTTTCGGAAGCGCTACCATTTTGAAAATATTTTACATCGATTCAGTTTTCAGAGTAACCCCTAAGTTCAAATTTTCAAAAACCTATCTATAAAACTTTCCCAGAAATGTCTAACTAAAGCTCCCAAAAAAACACCCTGTATACTATTACTAAATACTTTATATTATAAAATTATTTTGACGAAATCATTATAATTGTTCATTGGACGATTCTTTGTTTATCCCTAAATACTTCTATGATAGTTGCATTAGTGGTATCATAGCACTTTGAGAAAAAGAATTTATTTGAACATAACGTAAGTATATTAATAATGGGAGATCTAAATGGGCGTGTAGAAAACAATATCTTTGGTATTGAAGATTATATGGGACGAAAAGGAGAACAAACTATAAGTGTGACCCATTGGAATAGATGACGAACCGGTAATACAGGGTGGGCCATTGAAAAGGTAACACGCCTGTTTTGGGACACTTAGACCAGTTTCTTAAAAAAACGCTCGGACACGTCGATTTTCTATTTTTGGGGGACAACTTTTGATGTCAAATTTGACTATGTCAGGTCAACCCCCTAGCCCCAGCAACCCCTAATTCAAGAATTTAAATAGGGAAAGGGAGTCGAGTGACCTCTCATTTGAAGCGTCTTTTAATTCTCTATTCGACAGTACAAATGAAAATTAGTTTTATTCAATATTTTTTTCGTCCCGATGAAAAGCACCCTCCAGATTAACTAAGGTGGGGGTGTTGTTTAGGAAAAATCCTGACACACACCACCTTAGACCTTTTGAACGGCACATTTTGATGTCAAATTTGACCTTATCAGGTCAACCTCCTAACACCAGCAACCCCTAACTCAAGAATTTAAATAGGGAAAGTGTGTCGGGCGACCCCTCATTTGAAGCGTCTTTTATTTATTTTTTTTATTTTATTTATTGGGACCACCCATAGAACCAATAATAATAATAGTATGGGATGGTTTATTTCCTCTAAGTGATTATCAATAGTCCAATTGATGAAGAAAGGTCTTTCGCGTTTCATTTGTTATTTATTATATTTAGTTATAAATGGTAGCAAAGCTATTTCCTTTACTTGTGAATAATAAAGAGGCACTAAACCGTGTTGCAAAGCTCTGATAAATTTATATCAAATTGTCGTATTCGTACTCCAGTTCTCGATCACTAGCGATCATTCGCAAAGCGAACAACTGCCACAGCCCTCTTGGAAACCCATCTCTGCCTGCTTCCACTAGATTTCTATGTCCAAGAGTAGGCCATGCTAACAGCCTTGGGTCCGAAAACAAAGATGCAGAGGTACTGATGTTGGATAGGTTCGTATTCTAGAGGGGGGATTGGAAGCCTTTGCGATTCAACTTATATCAGGGAGGACCTACATCTTTCTTGCTCTGGAAATGACATCCAAATCCGTCATTCATTTCATTTTTATCATTTTTTAAATTGTTAAATACAACGTCAAACAATTTAAATGCAATTTTTGATAGTTTTATAAATTGTAATTATCCTTCCTCTGCAGTATCTTCAACTTGATATGTGTTGCGTCATGTAGTGGACATTTATAAATATATAATATACAACAAAACGGAAGAAAAAGATTTCAAAATCGATGGAAAGTTACGAGTCTGAAATAATAAAGGAGCGCCAAAAATAAAGGTTTATCCAGAGGTGTGTCATAAATTTTTACTCAAATGTTTATATTTAATTAAGAGTTGCGTGGAAGGATTCCACATCCTGTTTACGTAGTGATGTACCGTCGCACCGTTTGGACTGAACGGTCTAACCACAGAATAAAGCACGCTTTATTCTGTGGTCTAACTTTAAAGTTTGCGTGCACCGCGCAAGGAATTTCCCACTTCTTGCCACAATAACATCAACGAACCTATAAATACTGAGCGTGTGAACCTTGATGTGATAAGTATGAACTACGTAAAGTTACAATGATGTGTCATATTATAATAGTATTTTTGTTTATTTCTCCAATAGTTTTGATAAATGGATATGGAAAAAATCAAAATCCCATAGTTAATGCACCATTCGGTGAAATTCAAGGTACCACAATTCGTAGCCTCCTTGGTAGGTCAATATACTCATTTATCGGGATTCGATATGCAAAACCACCTGTTGGGGAGCTTAGATTTATGGTAAAATTACTTTGGCTTTATCGGTCATAGTACTAAAAATATTTTTAGCCTCCAGTTCCCATCGAAAAATGGAAGAGTTTATACGATGCCACTAGGGATGGGCCATTATGTCCACAACCAAGTAATCTAACAATGTCCGAAGATTGCCTTTTTCTAAACGTCTACACAACAAAAGTAGGTAACTTTTGATTACCAAAAGATTTTTATAAGATGAAAACTTGTAGCTTCCCTCCAAATATTGGAATCCGAAACGTCCCGTTTTGTTCTACATTCACCCGGGTGGTTTTTATAGTGGAACATCTTTAAGTACAAGGGCAGGACCGCGATATTATCTTGATCAAGATATAGTACTAGTGACTATTAACTACAGATTAGGCGCTCTAGGTTTGTAAAACCTAACTTACGTGTTGAAATTTTTTACATGGTATTTCAGGATTCATCAGTACTGGAGATCACTTTGCGCTGGGAAATAATGGATTAAAAGATCAGGTACTTGCACTAAAGTGGGTAAAAGAAAATATCGCATCATTTGGTGGTGATCCAAATTTGGTAACGCTTGTTGGCTACAGTGCCGGAGGAGCAAGTGTCGCTTCGCACTTGTGCTCACCGATGTCAAGAGGTAATGTCTATTGTTTTCAAAAAATGACTTCTCACCTGTTCAATTCGGCAGGCTTATTCCACAGAGCTATTCAAATGAGTGGTCAAGTTTTTGGCCAATTGCCAATAGGAAATCACCAACTGCATCTCGCACAAAAACAGGCTCGTTTAGTAGGGTGCCCAGATGATACTTCCGAAAATATAATGAAATGTTTAAGAACGAAAGGTGCAAAAGAGTTGGTGGATTCTTTCGGGGGATTTGCTGTAAATGTTTCCCCTATCTAATTCATATTATGATGTTATTAATGTAACTACAGGAATTTGGTTATGATCCTGTTCTGTTATGGAGACCAGTAGTTGAATTAGATTTCGGACAAGAACGGTTTTTGACGGAAACCCCAATTCAAAGCGTTATTAATGGAAATTTTCAAAAAATGCCGATCATGGCAGGTATAACGACTGAGGAGTTTTCTTATCGTGCATTGGGTAACCAAAAGTTATACATTGACCTTATAAAAAATCTAATTTTTAGCAATTGTTGAAAATCCTGAATTGTTAAGGACAATGGATGAAGAATTTGAAAGAGTCGCTCCCATTGCGTTTATCTATGAACGTAATACAACCAGATCTAAGGCTGCCAGTAAAACGCTTAGGAAGGTATTTTTGGGATCGGATAAACTATCTCGGGATTCGCTTACAGGCCTTAGACATGTGAGTATGTTACTTACGTAAAAAGTTACTTACGAATAATTTGTTAGTTATATGCTGACGGAATAGAAGGTTTTGGTCTTAATCGTGGAATTAAACTGATGGCAGCAAAAAATACGAAGAGCACTTACTATTATCGATTTAGCTTTGTGGGAAAAATCCATTTTTATTTACCTAATACAACCGAAGAATTCGGTGAGTATTGGGTCTTCAAGGAAGTAGATGTTTGTGAATTAAATTTTAGGAGCCGTACACCAGGACGAGTTGCTTTACATGTTTAATTCAGAGAGATTTCCTACAATTAATGTGACTGATCCAGAGTATGCAATGATAAAGAAGCTAACAACACTCCATAGTAACTTCGCCTATACAGGGTGAGCCTTGCATTACTGTTTAAAGAAAGTTTTTTAATTTGTTTCCGAATCCGATCTAAAATCAAATAAGAAGTATGTAATTTCCGCAATTTCTTTATCTAGGAATCCCACTCCCAGAAGGAGCGAAATATTTGATAATGAATTGTGGTCTCCCATTACTCCCCAGAACAATGTGTACATGGATATCGACAAAAAATTGACTATGAAGAAAGATTTATATGAAGATCGTTATTCAGTATGGAATAGTTTATTTCCACTGAGAGATTATGAGTAGCCAAATTGCTGAAAAAGTGCTTCGCGTTTCTGTAGTTTTTGCCAAATTAATTTACTTTAGCAGCAAAGAATTAATAAATTACTACCTACTGTGTTTTTTGATTCCTTTTTTTCTTTTTAATGATATAATATAATTGGAACATGAAAGCGGAACCCTTACATACACCATGGAAACTACTACAGTTAAGCTATTCTTAATGCTTCCAAGCAGTTGTAATGCTAATAAGCAATAACGTAAAAATAAATCACGTTGGGAAAGGCAAAAAAGAAAAATTTTTGCTTTATGAAAACCTTGCCTTCCTTCCAACTTCATATGAATTATACAATGCTCTTTGTGAAATGATGGTGCAGAGCGCTTGAAAAGAAGAAAACCCAAGGCAAGGAAGGGAAAAGACATACACCACTGAGGGCCAGTTGTATAAAGCCTAGTTGAGTTCAACCGGCGGTTAGTGTAAAATTAAATCGCACAAACTAGAGTTGACGTCTGGTCTAGGGTTGATCTGACGATTTTATCAACCCATATGGGTTCGTAATTGGGTGGTAAAACCGTAAGTTCAACCCTAACCCGGACGTCAACTCTAGTTTGTGCGATTTAATTTTACACTAACCGCCATGCCAGTTGAACTCGACTAGGCTTTATACAACTGGCCCTGAGAGGTCTACAAATCAAACTTAAGGCAATATCAGAAGACGTCTACGTATGCAATATCTTAGGGTGACACTTTTTGACCAAGAATGTTGATCCACATCCTTATCAAATCAAATCAGCTCTGATTTCTCACAAGCTCAAAGTTTGGCGAAAGTTGAAAAAAACACTTCCTTTTTTCCAAAACCGGAAAACAATTGAAAAATATCCACGGTTCAGTTCAATTAGTGAAAAGTTTGTTAATGATTCGCGAAATTTAGCACAGTGGTATCCTCACGTACTACATATCTCGTGATAGAGGTGAGTTTTCTCAAACTTGGTTGCCATATCTACAACGGTTTTCAAGTAGTAAATTGCTAAATTACCGTCTGCATCCGCCATTTTTTTTTTAAATAAGTGAAAATAACTGAAAAACCATAACTTGTAGATATTGACATGTGGGTATTAAAGGAACTGAAATTTCACGTAGAATTCAAAGATGCAATAGTTCCCATTTAAAATAACGAAGTTTCCAGCTACTTCCGGCATTTCCGGAAGCGCTACCATTTTGAAAATATTTTACATCGATTCAGTTTTCAGGGTAACCCCTAAGTTCAAATTTTCAAAAACCTATCTATAAAACTTTCCCAGAAATGTCTAACTAAAGCTCCCAAAAAAACACCCTGTATACTATTACTAAATACTTTATATTATAAAATTGTTTTGTCGAAATCATTATAATTGTTCATTGGACGATTCTTTGTTTATCCCTAAATACTTCTATGATAGTTGCATTAGTGGTATCATAGCACTTTGAGAAAAAGAATGTTTTCTGCCAAGGCATTAGCACAGGATTTAACGAGGCAGAAATGATTTTTCTTATAGAGTTATCTTCAAACTTTAATTTGGTTATAGTTTGAAGCTGTTACTCGATAGGTACAGAAACGTGCCAAAAAACAAATTAAAAAAAGTTTTCTGCCTTGGTATTAGCACAAGATTTAACAAGGGAGAAAATTTTTTTTCTTTTTTAACTATATAAAAGCTATATTTTAAGAGTAATTTGAAGCTGTTACTCGATAGATACAGTAACGTGCCAAAAAAAATTTAGGAGAGAGGACATGGCGAATTTCTGCACAAGTTCCACCCAGGCAGCAAAAGATTTTATGGATGGTCTGTATAAGTACTAGCTTTTAAAAATCATTTCATGCTGTTACTCGATAGGCCAACTTTTTTGCAGCCAGCTCTTTTACTACTATAAGTAATTCTTCCGATATGACAAAAATATTTGCACAAAATCAGCAAGAATATAAAACCCATTATGACAAAACAGCAATAAGGCAGGATGTAATTAATATTTAATAAGGAACAAAATGTATTAATAAGGAAAGGTAAAGAGTGGGACATAGGTAAAATTGTACAACTCTGTGACACGCCAAGGTCCTATATGGGCACTGATAGTAATGGTAGATTATTACAAAGGAATTCATATAATTTACGAAATACTACTAATGAATCTATAATTACTTGACAAGTAATTGAACAAGATACTACTAATGGTTACCGAACGATTATTATTATTATTGTGTACTTCGATTGTTATCGATACTCAGGCCAAGCCTGGTTAACTAATCGCACGGATCGAAATCAAGTTACGATTAGTCCTACTAATACATATATCTATACAATATAAATTTGAAGTTGCTGTTAAAAAGTGAACATACTAAATACTATACACATATTATGTTCATTAAATTAAATGACGTTGATAAAACCAACGCTGATCACATTTTAGATAATGTATTTGTTTGAGAAGCCTCGGTGTATTTGATCCCAATTTGTAAAAGCCACGTCCCGTCGACCCTCTTTCCGCGAAGGCATTAACATGAACGCAGCGTCGCGCATCAATAACAAAAAGAGACCCTATATTCCTAGGCTTCTCCGTTGGCGTCACTTATTCGTGACTTAGTGACTTTTTATAGAAAAGAAAAAATGAACATAATATGTATGTTTTGAAAAAGTATTATTATTATTATTATTATTATTATTATTATTTCAAAACTACGTTGCATTTGACTATGATAACTATCATACAACCGTTGTCGACTTACCTAATTATTATGCTTACTCTATTGTTCTACATTTATTTAGTGCATTCATTGTTTTTAATTTCCTATCCTAATTGTAATATATTGTCTGTTTAAACCGTGATTAAACACTATGAAAGGACCGGCGGAAGCCCCCCCCCCCCCCCCCCCCCCTCTAGAGAATATTTTGGAAACAACGAAATGTACGACATTTTTGTTTATATGCATGCGTAAATTACACGTAATCGGTAATAATACCGGAGGATCCAGAAATTCTACATTTTTTAGTCCGAAAGAGTTGAATTAAAGCAAAACGTACTCAAAATTCATGAAAGGTTACTGTTCTAAATATAAATATTATAAATATATGATTTGTTATAAAGATAAGGCAAAACATATTTGACTGTTCTGTTTGAAATTTTGTATTTATTTATGAGCGTGTTTATTTAAACTTTTTTACGTCGGTAGCCGTTGCCTGAATTGCCATCCTTTACAATTTAGTTGCTATGGGATTGTCGGATGAATTTTAATGTTAGTATACCAATATAGGAATTTCCCACTGATACGAAAAAACCATAATACTTAGAGGTCGCCTTCAACTACGTATAAATACGAAATGTACAAACACTGAAGTTATTTTTAATGTCACCTCAGATAATCAGTTCACTTTCATATTTGCAAATGTTCCCATCTAAATGATGTACAAGATCAAGTTTCTGTTATTTTCGATCTTTCTAATACAATTGGTAGTTGGGTCCGAAATAAATCAAAATCCCATTGTTAAGACGCCTTGTGGAGATATTCGAGGTAGTATAATTCGTACTGTACTTGGCAGATCGATATACTCGTTTAGAGGAATTCGTTACGCAAAAGCGCCCGTTGGTGAGCTTAGATTTGAGGTAAAATTATTTTGATTTTTCTATTTGAATAAATTTCAAAATCTATCTTAAGCCTCCAGTTCCTGCAGGGAAATGGAACGGTACATACGATGCTACTAATGATTGGCCAGCGTGCCCACAACCAGGTGATATACCTACCTCGGAAGATTGTCTTATACTAAACGTGTATACGACAAAAGTAAGTTTCAATTTCCGAAAAAAATGCTTATAAAACTGGAAAATTTAGCTTCCCTCTGCTCGACATAATCCGAAACGGGCCGTCATGTTTTACATACATCCAGGTGGTTTTTTCAGTTTGTCATCTGTCAGTCGGTGGGTGGGGCCGCACTACTACCTCGATCAAGACATAGTGTTAGTTACTATAAATTACCGATTAGCTTCTTTGGGTTTGTAAAACTGAATTGTTGTGCTGTGTTCAGCAACAAAGATTTCAGGCTTCATCAGTACCGGAGATAAGTGGGCGCCTGGGAATAATGGTTTTAAAGATCAGATAATTGCACTGAAATGGGTGAAAGAAAACATTGCCTCATTTGGTGGCGATCCAAATTTGGTGACGATTGTTGGTTACAGTGCAGGAGGTGTAAGTGTCGCCGGGCATTTACTTTCACCTATGTCCATAGGTAAAATATACCGTTTGCAATAGATAATTATGGACATATTCCATTTCGTAGGTTTATTTCACAGAGCTATCGGAATGAGCGCTTTAGTCTTCGGCCAAACGCCAATAGGAAATCATCAATTTAATCTCGCTCAAATACAGGCCCGTTTAGTAGGATGTCCCGATGATACTTCCGAAAATATAATGACGTGTTTAAGAACAAAGAGCGCCAAAGAGCTAGGAGATTCTTTGGGTGGATTTAGTGTAATTTTACTCTCTGCCGCCAATCATTGTAATCTCTACTAAAGTAATTATAGGAGTACGGCGATCTTGTTCAACTGTGGACTCCAGTGATTGAACCAGATTTCGGTCAAGCACGTTTTTTGGTAGAGCACCCAATTGTAAGTGCTATGAACGGAAATTTTCAAAAGGTTCCCATCATGGCTGGTTTAACGGAACAAGAATTCTCTTATCTTGCAATCGGTAACCAACAATAGTTTTTTGGTCGTGTTAAAAAACGTAGGTAACTTTTAGGGGTCGTCAACGATCCTGAAATGTTAAGGCGAATGGACGAAGATTTTGAGACAGTTGCACCGATTGCATTTGTGTATGAGCGTAATACAACAAAATCTAGGATTGTCAGTGAAAGATTAAGGGAGGCATTTTTGGGACCGGGTCCATTGACTCAATCTTCTTTGCAAGGCATTGGATATGTGAGCACGCTACTAAAGTGTTACATTAACTTATGAGCAATTTTTCAGTTATACGCCGATGGAATAATTGGGTTCGGTGTTAATCGAGGGGTTAAATTATTTGCCGCAAAAAATACGGAAAACACTTACTATTATTTATTAACCTTTCCTGGTAGATACAGCTATTATACGTTACCGAATACGACGACACCGTACGGTACGTGTCTTCCCCCATAGGTTAATAACTATTTAGTTTACAATATTTTAGGGGTTGTGCATCATGATGATTTGATTTACATGTTTTACTCTGAGATATTTCCCAAACTTAATACCAGCGATCCAGAGTATGTGATGGTTAGAAAATTAACAACGCTGCACACCAATTTCGCTTGTACAGGGTGAGTTGCAATTGAATTCAATTGTATTTAATTCGTTGTATTTAGGAATCCCACTCCCTCGATAACTAAAAACCTTGACAACGTATTTTGGACCCCCTTTACCTCTCAAAATAACGCGTACATGGATATGGGCAAAAAGTTGATTATGAAAAAGGATCTAAATAAATATCGTTATTCGGTATGGGAAGATCTATTTCCACTGAGTGATTACCAATAGATAGTTTTTGCCCTTTTCTATTTTCTTGTTAATGATAAAATAAATACTTATATTCCAAAACTAAAGTTATGGTTTTATTTGTAACTGAATCTCATTCATTCTGAGGTCCGCGAAGTTGGAGGTATACCATCACCATAATCAAAATGCAGTAATGTCATCTGGGAATAGCAAGACCATAGATAGAAGAAACCACTTTAATAGTGTAATGTAAAATAACACAGGAAATCGCCATGAAAAATGGCCGTTCTTAATGTTCTAGACCGATAGTGTTACTGTACGTCTTCATTGTATGGTTCTTAATATCAATAATTTATTTGTTTCTTCTTCATCTGACACTACGAATCAAATCAAATTGCTAACACTGTGGGACTGACGTACTTATCGATCCATTCACAATGCTACCATAATCTTCATTTACCTTACCCCTGCTTCATTAACAATAGCGGCGAAACCATTTTAATCCTTCGTAGAGCCCAAAATACATAGTTTCATTGTGTTTTACTGTTCCGGTTAAAGCTTCACTTATCAAGCGTGTTTCTTCCAATAAGAACGAATGAGGTACCTTCCAACTGCCGCATTACTAGTACCAATTTTAACATGTTTAATTTACCTCCACCACCCTCTTTTGCATCACTTCCATTTTGGGTTTTTGTCACATAAGGTGAACGACGTAAAAATCTCTAGCGATGATTTTGGCATATGAGGTTATTGTGTAACATTTTGTAACAAGGCCGATTTTGATATCCATCGAGGACAAGGACAATGAGGAAGGATATTCGGCATTGTTAATAAATAAAGTGGAAAGAATTTAGAACTCAAGTGGAGAGTTCTCTTTCCGGTTTCAAAAGTTTTGGACAATGGCATGGCCGCTACGAGGTGACAGCAATTCTAGGGTTTTCTAAATCATATTTTTTGTATACTACTGTGCATTCAGGTGATCCTGTAAGGAACTGTAACCAAAGGTACACAGCTGATATAATAATCAAATACTTTTATTTGTTAACATTTTCCTTATTGTTGTAGTATTGTAAATATTCTACAAAATAGTGTGAATGTCTGTATTTACAGAACGCACTGTAAATCTCGTCCTTCATGGAAACATTAATGTTGCAACAGTGATATCAGTTAATTTTTATTTTATTGTTTCAATATTTGTGTACTTACTACCAACGTAAGGGTATGGTCAGTGCCGTTTTTATAATTTTTTTTGGGACCCTGTGCCATTCGTACGTGCCCCCCCCCCCATAAAAAAATTTCAACAAAAGCAGATATTTTATAGGTTTATTATCTTTTATCATATAGATTATTTATTAGACAGGTTTTCTTCGGGCCTTTTGTAACGCAAAATCTTCGATCACATCGTTAAAATCAATGTACTGTTACTCGTAGGCATTAAATTTGATTAAAATTAAATCTATGATAAAAATATCAATGATTTTTTGTTGTGATAATTTTTTTTTCAATTGCATATAGTTTTGGGGGCCCCCAGGATCTCGGGGCCTTGGGCCCGGACGCAGGTGGCCCGTGCCTAAAAACGGTACTGGGTATCGTAGAGATTTAAGACATTGATTGTGGAAAACATCACATTAATTGGAAATAAATTTTCTTCCAGGTTCGTTGTTGAATAACATGGAATCAATTCAATTTGAACATACTTTAGTTTAACACTCTGTATGTATGAGTTTACCAATGCTTCTTTTATTTACATTTCAATTTCTTATTCAATCCAGAATTACTGGTTATGAAGGTTACTAGGTTACCGAGAAGAATACAAACACAAAGGAATTTCCCGCAATGATCAATTTATACTGAAGGCCGATTTAAACGAAGTTATAAATGCTAAGTTTGTGGACCCTGAAGTCATTAATATAATGTTTTTTAACACTTCTTTGTAGTCACTTTCGATTCATAGCAAGACGTACATACTTTGTTACACAATCATTAGACCACAAACAATATTACTCACTGTTCTAAATAAAGGCAGGTAATACGTCAAGAACCAATCTTGTAAACAACATTGAGGAGAGCGAATAACCTTATGAATGTAAATGTCTTGGCTTCTTCCTTTTTTGTACAATAACAGACTCATTATCCTTCTTAGATAATGATTGCATGACAATTAGTAATTTAGAATACTTGACTAAAGGAATGCCTTAGGTGTTTTCTTTTTGCATCGCCACAGGGTTGGGCACATGCACAATTATCACGTGATTAAAGTGCCTTGCGTCATAAGACATTTCTGCTTCAGGTTAATATAAAACTTAAAATAAAGCTTTTAAAACGAATAGGGTTATTAAGAACTGAGTCAAATTATTTTTATAAAACGAATGGAGTGTATTGACAGAGCTGACTTAAAGCTACCACAAAATGCAAAAAGAAAACACCTCTTGACAACAGAATGATACCCTATTGTTACATTTTTCTCTAATCTACTAAAAAAATATTAAAGGAAATTAATGACTTCAATAGGTAAGTATTTATTTTGGGGTACAAATAGCAATGCTACTGTGATGGTAACTATAATAATCAATAGCCTAGGCGGAATTCATAAGAATCGTGCACTTTTTGCCAAGTCTTTGAAATTTGGTACTGTCTTAAGGTTTTAGGAAACCATCGCAAGCAACTTGTGCGCGACCTCTAGTGACCTGTTTGCTATAAATCCATCCATTCATCCGTAAATAGCCAGGAACATCAGGAATCTTCTACTGCCGAACAGACAACATTTTTTAAACACCTGAAAGCCCTTCTTAATGTAGTACAAAATGGAACAATTGCTAATCCATTTAAAGAGACAGGGATGGAACTCGTCACATTGGATACTGGTGAGATCATGTGGTTGCTCGGTGCCTAACGGAAGCCAAGGAGATGGTCGAAACCATGTATAACAACTATGTGAGGGACTGAATTCAAAGTGCTACAAAACCCCAACTATATATTCGTTTAGTAACCGGGCACTTGTGAATCTTAACAAGGGGCCCAGTAAGTTGGGAACAGCGAAGGTAAATACAGTCCTCATCATGAAGCTATTCTAAGTTTGCAAGCACGACCACCTTCATTATCTAATGTGGACAAACTACTGTCAGGAACGAAATCCGCTCTTCTTGGGTGCCTTCTTGGTAAGCCTGGCCCAGGACACTCTCAATCATCCAAAAAGGCATCAGTGCTTGTACTGGACATGCCGGCAGTTAATCATATCATAAAACCACACCGTGCCACAGTTTTCGGGCAATATAAAAATATGTACCTACTGCCATTTATAGAAAGTAAAATGACACCTAACACCACGAGAGTAGATGCAGTCTGGGACACATCATCACGATGGCAGTCTTAAATCACAGACCCTGGTCAACACGAGATGACACTTCAGGGCGTCGAACTAGAGTGTCTGCAAAAACGCCTATATCACAAGGTTCAGAACGGGTGAAATTCTTATCAATCTCCAACAATAAACAAGACTTATTAACTTCCTCAGCGAGAAATTGGCTGAACGTACCACTGGTGCTTCGTATCAACTGTTCACCACAAAGGATAATCAGGTGCTAAGTAACAGGAACGAGTGACATATCAACTATGTCTCCAAGCCAGCAAGAAGCAGCCGACACCAGAATGATGTTGCATTTGCAACACGCAGCTGAGCAAGGGCATACCAAAGCATACCTCATCACAGTGGACACAGACGTGGTTGTTCTGGCCATCTATCGATGTTTCGAATAGGTAAAAGGACGGCATGGAATGCATGGGCTGCTTGTCCTGAGGTCACGGACACGTTCATTAACATCACAAGTACACAAAATAGTTTCACGTTGCAATCACAGCATATGTCTAATCTTGAACGCTTTACAGTTCTGATGCACAGCCAAAAATTGTGGTGCAGAATCAGTGAATGATGCAAGGAAGTTAAGGCATGAAGTCTCTAGAATCTATAGCACCATCACAACATGCTTTGTTTCAGCCTACAAAGAGAGCTCTGCTCACCACCGCATTTATTTGGAAGATGTCACTGTCCAAATCGCCTGATATCCCTGATTACAGTAAATGGGGTTGGGAATGGAATGACATAACCAAAGAATAGATACCGCCTACTATCCAGATGCAAGCCATGGATGCTCATTGCTACTTAATTGTGGTTGTTTGGTCTCATACACAAGCAGATGTAAATGCTATCGAGCCGGGATTCGCTGTACCCCATTATGCAAGTGTCAAGAAGGTTCCACAAACAACTCACATGATACATGAAGTATAACAAG
The DNA here is from genome assembly GCA_036250285.1 of Pyrocoelia pectoralis. Classification (NCBI taxonomy): domain Eukaryota; kingdom Metazoa; phylum Arthropoda; class Insecta; order Coleoptera; family Lampyridae; genus Pyrocoelia; species Pyrocoelia pectoralis. Next base: position 32,130,608 of record CM070080.1, read on the forward strand.
TATCATATCATGTTGCGAAGCTCTAATTTACGTCAGAGTCTGTCGTATTTGTGTCAACCATTCATGTTTCTTCATATTTTGTAATTAATAAAGAAACATTATTGTCTAACCTGTCATATCAAAATATGTAATGACCTTGAGATTTGGAAACACAAATTAGACCTGACAAATGGATTCCTCGCTTCCTAGAACCTACAACAAGTGGTATTATTCAAGAATTCGTGTCTAATAGAAGCACATCTATTAAAAATGGCGACCACATTGAATTTATAGCAAACAGGACACCAGAGGTCCCGCACAAGTTGCTTGCAAGTATATATAGGGACTCTAGCTTGAGATGGTTTCCTAAAACCTTAAGGCCATACCTAAGACTATACTAAATTTCAAAGACTTGGCACAAAGTGAACGATTCTTATGAATTTTCAATAATTCCTGCTCCGCTACAAAGAGTTTCGTACTCTTTGGTACACTTACTGTGCATTGTTCACTTTTGCCAGGCAAAATATACTATTATCTGTGATAATATGCATTATGTAGTGGTTGCTATGGGTAAAATGAAATTTTTATGGCATAGTATGGCATCGCGAAGAGGATGAATCAGATAAATCTAAGATATTTCAAACTTTACTAATTATTTAATGTTATTATCAATTAGACATACACAAAAGTATGAAACTTCAATATTCATCAATGATCTAAAATACATACAACCACAGCAATTAATTGCAGCTAATTCACGACTCAAAATGCTATGGAAATCTACTGATTTGCCATAGGAAAGGTGTCGAGTAACGGGCAACTCTTAGATGGGTCGCATAATTACTGACGTGTTCCAACAAAATGAGACACCACCTCACTGAAATAACTTTGTTTTATGCTACGCAAATGATGAAGATCTGCATTGCTGTATTGGGCACGATCTAACTTCATGCGACTTTTTCTTTTGGGAGTAGAACCGCGTTTACATAGTTTCAATGCCAATTACAACGCTACAACTAAGGAGATCATCAGCGCTGTTTGGCATGGACATGAGTCGTATGAGAAATGGGACACTTGCAATATATTATGCCATTAAAACTGAGTCATTTGTTTCCATGTGTCTATGTTTTATACATATTGAACAAGTTCACTTTTACTACAGTTTTTGGGTTTTAAATGATGAGTATCTTACAAAGTTCTTCTTATTGCGTAATTATAATTCTTCGAATTAAATCATGACGTAGAAGAATTATTATTTATTAAGTAACAATTAATGAAACCTATTCGTAAATTAACATTGTTTCGGTTGTTGTGATTGTGTTAGGGAAGAATTTACCATCAATCTGAAAAACAATATCAAATTGTTGGCTTGTAGGAAGGAAGCCGTTTCTTATTTCCATAAACTGCTAACCGCATTAACCACCGAAATCAAGCGAATGTATCGCATTGTAACTTATTAGTTAGCGAAGGTCAAAATCCAATGAACGACGTGAACCTGTCGTCGAAAACAATCAAATGAGGTGGAAGGTCGAGGACTTCGCGGTCATACCACTAAGGAAACGATTCTTCAGTGTCATAATATTTATAGATCAATGATAATTAGTAATAATGGTCGTTTGACTGATCGCCAGTCGAAAATGTTGATAAGAACCTTTCTCAGAACCGCAGATACTGATTACTCTCCGGTATGAACTGCAAGTTTCATTGAATACAATAGCTTAAGGAGACTTCTTCAACCTACTTCAACATGGGCGCACAAACGCATTATTATATAAATACCGTTAATCTTCTGTTGCGTATCCCACAAAAATCATTTACATGTCTACGTACTATAGTTTCATAAAAAGACTCCCATTTCTTCTGGTCAGTGAGTGCATTTTTCAAAATTGGGAAATCCTGAAAAATGCATTTTCATAGAAAAAATTTATAACTTCGTTATAAACTATTAGAATCGACTCAATTCGGATTCACGGGGGTTTTCGAGGTCGCTGATCTAGAATGTGACCTCCAAATTGACTCATCGCCCACCTGGAGCTCAGGATGACTGAGTAACGTGATTTCCGAAGCTTTTTCTGAAATGAACTTTCAAATGATTGTAGACATCTGAGACATCTATCCAGGGGTTTTTTGAGTTGCTGATTCCAAATCTGGCATCGGCAACCTTCCCCCGGGTACTTGGTGCGCTACACGATTTAATATGAGTTGCGATTTTTAAGTAATGGCAAAGACTATCCGATAGTCGTTGGTAATAGAATATATTTTGTTATAGCTTCAATCAAAATGTTCACATTATTCAAATGTTATAAGTTTTACCTTATGATTTCCTGAATTCTGATATGATAAAACAAGTATCAGAATGCAATTTTTTAATAAAACTTGTAAAATCTGTTGCAAAATTGTAGGTAGGTTACTCTTTGTAAACTAGTTTGGAATTACCAACAGTTGTCATGTAAACACTTACGGGGGAATTCCTGCGCTATCTGTATTATAAAAGAAATAATTTTAGATTAGGCGACTTTATTCATTGCATTGATATAGTGATTCACAATATACAATGTATAAGTTCATATTTATGTTGTTTTGTGCTTTTTTCTTAACTTTAATAATTGAATATGCATATCCACAAAATCCAAAAGTGACCACACCTTCCGGTGAAATTGAAGGTAGCATCATTCAAAGCCTTTTAGGAAAATCCATCTATTCCTTCAGAGGTATACGATATGCAAAGGCACCTGTGGGAGATCTCAGATTTCAGGTAATTAGATATTTACTCTTTTTATATTAGACAGGAAGTTAGGTATCGCCTTATTTTTAAGTAGACGAGAATTTCTTGAGATATTAATTTATAAAAGTTAGTTAAACCAATTTGGGGCACGGTATGTGTAGAGATGCTTTAGAAGCATACTTTTCCCTGAAAACTTACGCAATTTTGAAATTGTGGTTATAAGTAAGTTGCAAAACCTCAAGAAGAAAATACTTTGTTAATGGATTAGCAAGTCTACACCATTGCCTTCATCTACTTTTGAATACAATTCCAAATTTCCGCGGAAAATGGAAAATTCTAATACGCCGCACTCCGCAGTTAATTTTTGCATCAAACATTGCAGTATTTAAGGGAGATCTGATACTTTGGTGTTATCATGATCAATACCAGTAGTACAGATCTAATATTTCCCGAGACACCCTTATGCAGAGTGGATATGATTTTGAATGAGGACGCTTTACAAGGGAGAAGTGAGTTGTAACTCAAATTATGGTTTGCGAAATTGAGAGGAGATCTCATATGTTTTCTTGCCACTGAGAATGTGATTTTTCAAGTCATATGTCTCGAACTTGACAAACTTACAAACAATTGACCTATATTAAAGTTCTGGGTCCAATATTATCGCTCTCATGATCCAGACGGTGTCAAACAAATTGTTGTGAAGACGTTTGGGAAGTAACATTTTTTTTGTATTTTTCTCACAATTAGTAACATTTAGAGTTAAGAGCAAAAACAATTCACTTACGATTATTCAAAAAGTGAATATTACTGAACAATTAGACGAGAAGCGGAAAGAGCGTTTCAATATTAATGGACACCATACACAATGGCATGGAGGAGATAATTGAAGGGCGTGTAGTGTCGCCCTTCTGCCCTTACTTAATGGCTTGGACTCAAACTCAAAAAAAGCTGCTCTCTAATGATGACAACAGACGTACTCTAATTGAGCTGTGTTGCACAGCACTAGGAAAGCGCAGGTGTGATAGAAACCAAGATGCTGATAGTGATATTGTAAAAATCGCATTTACCAAAAGTGTATTCTTTGAAACGTGGTGATAAATGGAGAGCATGCTTTTCTCTTACTCAATCGCTTGGTCTTAAATGCCTTGTCTCCACAAAAAAGTTAAAGGTGAGCCACTATGTGAGGAATTTTCCTGAATCCCCGTCCCCTACTAACGCGACTAAGGATATTTTCCAATGTTAGGTTTACATGAGGTGTTACCTAACCTAAACCATTTGGAAGCTCAACTTACAATTAGATCTATCTTAGAACTTAGAACTACCATTCCTCATTCTAGTTCCTAAATGTGCCGCATTATTTCTTCAAGAGTAAAGTACTTATAGAGGAAAATAGAACAAATATGCAACAAAATCGCATTCCTAAACAAAATGCCAAGTCCCTTGCGTATTGATGCATTAACACTGAAAGAAAGAATATCTACGAACAATTTCTTATTGTAGCCCCCCGTACCGGTGGAAAAATGGGATGGTGTCTATAATGCTACCGATGACGGACCAATGTGCCCACAAATAGTTCTGAGACCTATTTCCGAAGATTGCCTGTCTTTAAGCGTATACACTACTCAGGTAAGCGTAATTAACTTTATACGAACATACACATTTAATTGTGCTACTTAGCTTCCCACGCCAGATCACAATCCAAAGCGACCGGTGCTATTCTTTATCCATCCAGGTGGTTTCTACTGTATGACTTCCGCAAGTTATTGGACCGGTCCACAGTACTTTGCCGATCGGGACGTTGTATTGGTGACTATAAATTACAGATTGGGTTCTTTAGGTGAGCATAAAATAGAGGAGTAACATAAATGCAAGGAATTATTTTAGGTTACATGAGCACGGGAGATAAATGGGCGCCTGGAAATAATGGAATGAAGGATCAGGTAGTTGCATTAAAATGGGTTAAAAAGAATATTGCCTCATTTGGTGGAGATCCGAATTTGGTTACGATCGCTGGGTACAGTGCTGGAGCTGTGAGTGTTTCCACACATTTATTATCCCCAATGTCTAGGGGTAAGAGTGCTTAAGAGCAATAACCGATGTTCTGTTAGGTTTATTCCACAGAGCCATAGCAATGAGTGATACAATTTTTGGTCAGTGGCCAATTGGAAATCACCAGTTTAATTTAGCACAGAAACAGGCGAGTTTGTTAGGTTGCCCTGATGATACATCCGAGAACATAGTGAAGTGCTTAAAGACAAAAAGTGCCGAAGAATTAGGAGACACGTTGAGAGGATTCGCTGTACGCTTCTTTAACAATTTGTAGTGGTACTGACGTAATCGATTCATTTGTAGGAGTATCGATTTGACCCTCTTTTGATATGGGCTCCAGTTATTGAACCCGACTTTGGGCAAGAACGATTTTTAACGGAACATCCATTAAGAAGCGTTCTTAAAGGGAATTTTGCTAAAGTTCCTATAATCACGGGTATAACAACAGAAGAATTTTCTCACTATGAAAGAGGTAAGTAGAATTATTTTTACGTTGCCTTAAATTTCGATGAACTTTTAGAGGTGTTTGACAGTCCGCAACTATTAAAAGAAATGGACGAAGATTTCGAAAGGGTTGCCCCCATCGCGTTCGTTTATGAAAGAAATACAACAAGATCTAAGTACATTAGTGGAGAGCTAAGAAAAGAATTTTTAGGAACGGGCCGTTTAACTGAAACTGCCAGAAAAGGTCTCGGATATGTAAGTAGGTATTGTGCAAAGTGTACCTACTTTAAAATGATATTAAACAGTTGTATGCCGATGGATTGGTGGGATTTGGTGTGAATCGAGGAGTAAAGCTATTAGCCGCTAAAAATACCGAGTCTACCTATTATTATAGATTCAGTTATCAAGGAAGGTACAGCCACGTAACACTACCAAATTCGACAACGCCATACGGTAATTATCTTATTTTTGAGAGCACATGTGACGCTAGCTTTTAGGTGTCGTTCACCACGATGATTTAATCTACTTATTTTACAACTCACTCTTATTTCCGAAATTTAATGTTACCGATCCTGAATACAGGATGGTGAAGAAATTAACCACAATGTGGACTGATTTTGCCATTACTGGGTAAGTCAAAGAAATATATTAATATAGGTATTTATTTAATTGGAATTTTAGCAACCCTACCCCTCATCAAACCAAATCTCAGAATCATATCCGTTGGATTCCATTTACTCCCGAAAATAACCAATATATGGATATTGGTAGTGAACTAAGGATGAGAAAGAATTTGTATGAAGACCGATATTCTGTATGGGAGAGATTATTCCCGTTGGATGAATATCAATAGTTCAACTGTGCATATTTTCATGTGGTTGTATGACCGGACCCCCTCATATCGAATATAATAATAATAATAATAATATCCATTTATTAAGTTTTGCAAGATACATAACCTACAAAACCTAAAAGGGCGAGGTTCAGACTAGTAGACATAGTCATACCGTCTGCTCTACCACCTAACCCTCATATAACAAACCACAATATCTGATCAAGAAATGGCGTTAAACGAACATAAATAAATATAAATTAAATATAAAAATTAAAAATTAAATAATAAAATTATATCCATGATTACCCATAATAGACTATTGAACTGTCTGCAGCTGTCTTTCAAATAGGAAGTCTTTCCAACGCGGTTTAAATGATGTAAATTTTAATTGTTTCAAATGAGTAGGTATATCATTGTATACCTTGTAAATGTTGTAACTAAAAGATTTTTCAAAGAAAGATGTTTTATGATAAGGTGGTATGATAAGGTATTTTGGTCTAGTATTTGTATTTTGCATTAGCTTGACGCATAGTACTTTGTAGAGTGGCAACCTTTGTACAACGTGAAACTTATTTTTGATTATTAAATTAGTACTATTTCAATTTTTTCCACCTTCCAAATATTGAAGAGAGGTGGAACCATGCGTCAAACGTTTCCATTTTCATAAATTCTGGGAATAAGCTATGGGAAATTTACATTGACAAAGTTATTACAAGACATTGAAAACAAACCCAGACTAAGATCACCTTTCTAACTCAACGTAATGAACGTACATACTGGGCATTAAACTGAAGCGTAAACCTAAGACCCCAAAAAGCCATAAAAATGTTTAATACATTTGTTCTTATGATGAAACAGCTTTGCCGGTGAAACAAGTTATTGATGTTTTAATATCTCGCTTTTTTGTGATTTTAGTTTACGCTTGTCAAACCTAATTAACGACCCCCCTTTGTATAAATCGAATTTCTCAGGATTGGAAAAGATCAAGTATCATTCCACTTCCTAAAGCTTCAATTTCCCATTGCCAATCTCAACTTAGGCCTGTCAGTATTTTTCCATGTGAGCGTGGTGTACCTCAGGGTAGTATTCTCGGTCCACTATTGTTCTCTATTTACGCGGCAGGCCTTTATTCCGTGTTAAGTGGAAACTGCAAAATCCATTAATACGCATATAATACACAAATGTACATGGGTTGTAACTTGGGGAATGTGAACGAAGCTTTAGTGCAGTTCAATGTAATTTAAACAGTATTGTGAAGTAGTCAAACGATTGTGGACTTAAAATAAATGCTGAGAAAACACAAGCGATCTGCATCGGATCCAACCAGAATGTTAGAAAGACGATAAGCGAAAAAACAATTGGATGGCAGTGTAATAAAAATGAATGAATATGGTAAAACCTAGGCGTAATAATAGATAGTGAAATAAGTTTTGAAAAACAGGTATTACCTACTATTATTTATATTGCAATTTCTTATTCAATCCAGAATCCAGAAAACCGAGAAGAATACAAACACAAAGGAATTTCCCAATATCAATTTATAATACTGAAGGCCGATTTATACGAGGTTATAAATGCTATGTTTGTGGACCCTGAAGTCATTAATATTATAGTCGCTTCCGATTCATAGAAAGAGTCACTTCGTTATACAATCATTAGACAACAAACAATATTGCTCACTGTTATAAATAAAGACAGGGAATACGTCAAGAACCAATCTTGTAAACATCATTGAGTAAAGCAAATAACCTTAGAATGTAAAGGTCTTTGGTTTTACCAAGTGATAGTGTTTAAAGGTAAAGTGGTAAATTTGAACGGCAATTAAACAATTGACCATATATCATGAAAGATAAAACAATTCTTACACTTTAACTTTACTTTGACATTATGTATTATAATAATAATAATTCGTATTGACATTTCATTATAAAACAATTTTATTAAATAGGAAAACACATGAATACAAGAATCAAAATCATGAGAAAATAAAAATAAAAAAATCAATAAAATTATTATTCTAATGAATATTCAAAATGTCTACCACCTTGGATTCTTCGACGAAAAGCATTTTTAATCCTATGTAACATGTTGATAGTTGCAAAAACGTTTCTGATCCTATTTTTCATACCTTCCGCTGTGGTTGGTAGTTCAGTTCTCTCCTTGACGTACTCCCACAAAAAGGAATCAAGCGGAGTAATATCGGGAGATCTTGCTGACCATCGTGGTGATATATCCCTTTCTATCCACTTTGCACCAAATGTATAGACCATACACTTACAACACGCGTGCGGTGTGGAGGTGCTCCGTCTTGCTGAAAATACATGCCGCTAATTTGATCGAGCGGTACATCTTCAAGGAGTTCAATTAATTCATTTTCGAGGAATTTAGAATACCCTCGAAGAAAAAAGAACCAGCAACAGAAGTGCTGAATATGCTTGCCCAAACAATAATCGACCATTCCTCTTGACTATGACCTCGGAAATAGTGAGGGTTAACATCTGAGAAATAATGAAAATGATGGTGATTAACAAATCCATTGCGGTGAAAGGTACACTCGTCTGTAAACATGATCTTACTCAAAATTCTTCATTTTGACTGAACTCTTCTTTTATTCAATTGCAAAAATTAATTCTATTTGGAAAATCTGTCTCCTTGAGCTCTTGGTGCACTTGGATGTTAGTTTGTCTCTCACGCCCTACTAGATACCAATAGAAACTGAAAATTGAAGAATACAGCAAATTAACCTGAAAATGTGAAATTACAAGAAATCTACCGGAGATAGATGCCGACATTTCGTTGGAAAGGTAATAAAATTTTACATTATTGATGCCATAAAGAAAAATTGGACGTGTCATTTGAAAAAATCAAGAGATTTTGTACATTGACGTAGTAATTTTTCCGAACACAAGAAGAATTCGGATTTGACTGTCCGGTCTACGCTAGTACATTTCATGCTTAGTAACATCGCCCCTGCGATATTCAATTTTTTTAGACACCTACTCTTTGCAAAAATGACGAATTGCGGATAAACGATTCGTTTTAAGCACTATGTGTGTAGCCTTAACCTTAACCCGACAATATCCCAGCAACAAACTTTAGAAATGTTCATTAATAAACTCACAATCTTCCATCCCCGCACTTTTGGCCTACCCTGTATATCGTAGTTTAAGTTATCGGTTAGCGAAGGTCAAAATCCGATGCACGACGTGAATTAGTCATCGAAAACAATTAAATGAAGCGGAAGGTCGACGACTTCGGGATCCTACTACTCCAGTGTCATAATATTTACGGATCAATGATTAGTAATAGGTAATGGTCGTTTAAATACAATAGCTCAACCGTTGATTGAAGTAATATTTCAATCAACGCTTCAACCTGTTACTGGATGGCAGTGTGTAAATAACATGGACGAACAAACGCATTTTTATACAGGGTATATCACGGAACCCGTTCATTAGAAGTTTCTAGGGTCCCTTATTACTTATGAATTTGAAACTTTCAGGTTAAGGATAACCCATAGCCTTCTTTTGTTCTAAAATATTGTCGATGTTGTACAACTTCCGGAAAGACCGGAAATCGCCATTCATCTTCTTATTTTAAATGGAACACCCTGTATATTATTGCATTTTTGGATTATACAATCGATTCTGCGTTAATCTGTATTAGATTATCCTATACCTATCTTCAACTGTTTTTGAGATATTATGATTTTTTTGAAAAATTTGCGCTTTGCGGAGGTATGTTTAATAGCCCACCTTTTGCTCTTCTTTGAACGCAAAACATTCATACTTTACAAACACGAAGTAAAACCATAAGGGTTCACAAAATGCATTTGCAAACTTATCACAGATTATACAGGGCGTTCAAAATTAGTGGCAAAGTTAAAAAACTTCAAACACCAAAAAGTCATTTTTTTCAAATCGAACACCCTGTATATTTTTACATATTTGGAAGGCAATTTAATTTACGCATCGATAAACTATAGGTATCCCTATACCTATCTTTAGCGGTTTTGTAGTTATGAACACATTTATATAATATTGATTAAAACTGCACTTAAAACTTATGCACATTTGAAAGTAGGCTGTGAGTATGGCAACAGGAAAAACAATTACTTTTACAAAATGAATTTAATGATCTTATTTATACAACAAACAAATAAAAATGACTTTAATGGGTATAGAATAAATTCAAAATATCAGTATTGGAATATGCGTTAACTGCTTCCATTTTATAAAATTGTTTACTGTTTACCACCTGTTTGCTTTAATGAGCATGACATCCAGATAAACATTCGTTTGTCTAATCATACTAATAATAATAATAATAATAACACAAAACACAAACAACACATTACCCACTCGAGTGCAACCTATGCGTCGAGCTAAACAACAAAAAACGCTTACACAATAACCATAACACTTTTTCAAAACATACATATTATGTTCATTTTTTCTTTTCTATAAAAAGTCACTCAGTCACGAATAAGTGACGCCAACGGAGAAGCCTAGGAATATAGGGTCTCTTTTTGTTATTGATGCGCGACGCTGCGTTCATGTTAATGCCTTCGCGGAAAGAGGGTCGACGGGACGTGGCTTTTACAAATTGGGATCAAATACACCGAGGCTTCTCAAACAAATACATTATCTAAAATGTGATCAGCGTTGGTTTTATCAACGTCATTTAATTTAATGAACATAATATGTGTATAGTATTTAGTATGTTCACTTTTTAACAGCAACCTCAAATTTATATTGTATAGATATATGTATTAGTAGGACTAATCGTAACTTGATTTCGATCCGTGCGATTAGTTAACCAGGCTTGGCCTGAGTATCGATAACAATCGAAGTACATATAATAATAATAATAATTTTTACAAATTGGGATCAAATACACCGAGGCTTCTCAAACAAATACATTCTCTAAAATGTGATCAGCGTTGGTTTTATCAACGTCATTTAATTTAATGAACATAATATGTGTATAGTATTTAGTATGTTCACTTTTTAACAGCAACCTCAAATTTATATTGTATAGATATATGTATTAGTAGGACTAATCGTTACTTGATTTTGATCCGTGCGATTAGTTAACCAGGCTTGGCCTGAGTATCGATAACAATCGAAGTACATAATAATAATCTTATTTAACATCACTAAATTTAAATCCAAAATTATTTGTAATAATACAACGAGCTGTTTTATTACAAACATGTCACATTGTCCGAAAATTCTTTAATCTAAATTAATTTAATTTCATTCATAATCATAAATACTTATTAGATAATATAATTTTGTTTTAATCAACAAAAGAAATCAAATATGTGTTATATTTATTATAAAAAAGCGTATGACTCGATTCCTCATGAATGGCTATTAGAAATTTTACGAATTTATAAAATTAATTACAAATACATTAATATTTTAGCTTTCATGATGTCCATCTGGAATACAATCATTATCAATGGTTCTCATTTACTTGATATGATCAAAATTAAACGGGGAATTTTTCAAGGTGACTCTTTAAGTCCTCTATGGTTTTGTTTAGCAATAAATCCATTATCTAAAATTCTAAATTATTAAATGATTCGTTTTCTGGTTTCAATTTAAATACCAAAGAGAATCTTTCCATTACACATTTACTGTATATGGATGATTTAAAATTATTCTCTAGATCTGAAATGCAACTGGACAATCTAATTTCAACGACAACAATATTTAGTCGAGATATTTCTATGGAATTTGGCTTAAACAAATGTTCTAAAATCAATATAATAAAAGGAGTACCGATTGTTAATCCTGAAATAGTAAACGAAATACCACAATTATTACCTAACATGTATTATAAATATTTAGGAATGAAACAAAATTTTGTTTTAAATAATTCATTACTCAAAACTGAATTTCAACAAAGATACATAGAAAAGTTAAAAATGTTATTAAAAACAAAACTAAATTCTAAGAACATGATCTCTGCTATAAAAATTTGGGCTATTCCTACATTATCTTACTCGTTTGGAATTTTAAAATGGTCAGATACTGACTTGAATGATTTAGATAGATTAACTAGAAAAATGCTTAAGAAATATAACTATTTACATCCAAAATCTTCTGTAGAAAGACTATATCTCAAAAGAAAAGACGGAGGACGCGGTTTAACAAATTTATTTAATTTGTGCAAAAATCAAATCAATCTTTTACGAAATTATTTTTATTCTTTAGAAAATCTGCTCATTAATAATATCATTCGGTTAGATAAACATTATTCAGGTCTAAATCTTAAACTTAAAAGTTTCGATTGTGAACCAAAATTAAATTTTGAACTAAATTGGATAAATAAAATCTTGCATGGAAAATATCCGACTATATTAAAATCCTCAGAAATAAATAAAGATATGTCCATAAGATGGTTAAAAGATGGATTTCTACATTCAGAAACTGAAGGATTCATATGCGCAATTCAAGATGGTGTCATTGCAACAAATAATTACAAAAGACACATAATGAATCTGGAAGTCTCTGACAAATGTAGAAAATGTCTCTCGCAAAATGAAACCATAGAGCACATTATAGCTGTTTGTTCTAATTTAGCACCGATTGACTATCTTTATAGACATAACCAAGTTTGCAAAATTTTACATCAACAAATAGCGAAAAATTTAAAGTTAATAAACAGTATTAAACCTTATTATAAATATATTCCGGAACCAATATTAGAAAATGATTCGTACATTTTATATTGGGATAGAATAATTATAACAGATAGGGAAGTCTCACACAATAAACCCGATATTGTTATAATTAATAAATTAGATAAACATGCTGTCATCATTGATGTTGCTGTGCCATTATCCACGAATATTATAAAAACTGAAAACGAGAAACGTAGAAAATATGAAGCATTGGCAATTGAGATGATGGCAATTTGGAATTTAACTAAAATCTACATTACTCCAATTGTTATTTCGGCAACAGGTGTAATTTCTTGTAAATTTGAATCTTATTTAACATCACTAAATTTGAATCCAAAATTATTTGTGATAATACAACGAGCTGTTTTATTACAAACATGTCACATTGTTCGAAAATTCTTTAATATAAATTAATTTAATTTCACTTATAAATTAATAGTAGATAATATAATATAATTTTATTTAATTTTAAGATTCCTTAAAATTAAATTTGTGGTTGGATGTTATCCCCCATAAATTTAATTACTGTAAGTACCACTATGTAAGTGTGAATCAATAAATAATAATAATACTTACTTGATTCCGATCCGTGCGGTTAGTTAACCAGACTTGGCCTAAGTATCGATAAAAACCGAAGTATAATAATAATAATACCTTTTATTGAGAGAAAACTATTAAATTACATAAGATTGTTCAAAATACGTTAAAACTGCACATTTGTTCTCAAAAGGAGTGAGTTCAGGTGTCTACAAAAAAAGTAGAGACCTGTTCTTGCATTCAACCCTGTTAGACGTTCATTACCGTATTTTATTTTCGCATACTCACAGCCTACTTTCAAATGTGCATAAGTTTTAAGTGCAGTTTTAATCAATATTAGATAAAAAGTGTTATAACTACAAAACCGCTAAAGATAGGTATAGGGATGCCTATAGTTTATCGATGCGTAAATTAAATCGCTTTCCAAATATGTAAAAATATACGGGGTGTTCCATTTGAAAAAAATGAGTTTTTGGTGTTTAAAGTTTTTTAACTTTGCCACTAATTTTGAACGCCCTGTATAATCTGTGATAAGTTTGCAAATGCATTTTGTGAACCCTTATGGTTTTACTTCGTGTTTGTAAAGTATGAATGTTTTGCGTTCAAAGAAGAGCAAAAGGTGGGCTATTAAACATACCTCCGCAAAGCGCAAATTTTTCAAAAAAATCATAATATCTCAAAAACAGTTGAAGATAGGTATAGGATAATCTAATACAGATTAACGCAGAATGGATTGTATAATCCAAAAATGCAATAATATACAGGGTGTTCCATTTAAAATAAGAAGATGAATGGCGATTTCCGGTCTTTCCGGAAGTTGTACAACATCGACAATATTTTAGAACAAAAGAAGGCTATGGGTTATCCTTAACCTGAAAGTTTCAAATTCATAAGTAGTAAGGGACCCTAGAAACTTCTAATGAACGGGTTCCGTGATATACCCTGTATGTCCACTAATCGCACACAGTTGTTTATTGTTTCATCCGGGCTTGCTGTTAACTTTTGGGTTAATTGGGTTTATGATATAAGAGACTTGTCACAACCACCAGGAAACCCTTAAGGTGCAGGGTGATCCTTATGAGGAGCTGTAATTACTTTAACTCTCGTGTACGAATCGAAATACATATCTTTATGTTTTCCCTAAGCAATAGGTACTTAAAATAATTCGATTTTTGACTAGCTACCTATATTTATTGCTTTTCAATTGTTATCGTAAAAAGACCCTTTATTATCAGTAAACATATCATTTTGTCGAGGAAATTTTTAATACTTCGTACTTTTATATTGTTTAACCTTGACATGATATGCTTATGATAATAAATGTGGCAATTACCCGGTAAGTATGTAAGTAGGTACGTTAGATATCCACCGTATTTGTTTTTCTTGCCTAAAAAAATATAAACAAGTCTAATAAAAAATTAAGCAATGAAGAGAAGCTGTCGGCATTAACGACCAATCGACAATTTGTTAATAAAACATGTAAAATCTGTTGCAGAATTGTAGGTAGGTTACTCTTTGTAAATTAATTTGGAATTACCAACAGTTGTCATGTAAACACTTACGGGGGAATTCCTGCGCTAATCTGTATTATAAAAGAAATAATTTTAGATTAGGCGACTTTATTCATAGTGATTCACAATATACAATGCATAAGTTCATATTTCTATTGCTCTGTGCTTTTTTATTAACTTTAATAATTGAATATGCATATTCACAAAATCCAAAAGTGACCACACCCTCCGGTGAAATTGAAGGTAGCATCATTCAAAGCCTTTTAGGAAAATCCATCTATTCGTTCAGAGGTATACGATATGCAAAGGCACCTGTGGGAGATCTCAGATTTCAGGTAATTAGATCTTTACTCTTTTTATATTAGACATGAAGTTAGGTACCTATCGCCTTATTTTTAAGTAGACGTGAATTTCTTGAGATATTTATAAAAGTTAGTGAGAACTAGAGCCCGGAAAATATGAAAAATGCATATTCTTTGTGTTTAGCATATCTAGTTGTATGTCTTCAAATCTTTTATTTACGATTTTCACGATTACGAACCAATTGACACTAATTTTATATTGCATATTTGTACTTTTCTTGCAATTTTTCGTAAAAATTTCCATTCTTAGCATATTTATGTATCTCGTACTCGTATAATAAATTTATGCGTCTCACATTTCTACAAAAAAGAAAACAAATTCCATGAGGATTAAATTTAAAAGTTATACGAAAAGCCCAAAGAATGAATTCATAATTGTGAAGTCTTGTCAACTAAGAAAAAGAAACAATAAGACTAAACAACCAAACAAGTACCCATTTAAATAAATAAATTGCAGTTATTTTGTACCTATTTTGTGTTGAAATTCAATGCTTTTGACTATTTTTTCAAGGAAATTAGTTAGCTAATTGTTTTTTGGATACTAGAAAATATTTGCAATCAACGAGAAGGGTTTTACGTAGGTATCTATTTTTATCCTTTTATCTTTAGCTAAAGCTAGATTAAGAATGGTTATTTAAAATTTATTTTAACCCTAAGCTTCAAGTTGTCGTAAATTAAATTAAATTAAAAGTATTGCGATATTTTTAAGTATAGATAGACTATCAGTAACGCAATAGTTTGTACAAGTATCGAGTATCGTCATAAATTTCTCTTTTCAGTAAGCATATTATTTTGCATATATTTCGGCATATTTTCGCTAAAGACAATGCATATATATGCGCAATGCGCATATTTTTAAAAATTTCTTTGCATATTTTCCGGGCTCTAGCTGAGAACTAATATTACAGTTGAGCCAATTTGGGGCATGGTAATGTGTAGAGATGCTTTAGAAGCATACTTTTCCCTGAAAACCTACGTAATTTTGAAATTGTGGTAAATAAGTTGCAAAACCTCAAGAAGAAAATACTTTGTTGATGCATTTTCAAGTCTACACCATTGCCCTCATCTACTTTTGAATACAATTGCAAATTTCCGCGGAAAATGGAAAATTCTAATATCTATACCGCACTCCGCAGTTAATTTTTGCATCAAGTCATTAGTCTCGAATTTTACAAACTGACAAATAATTGACCTACCATTAAAATGACATCTTGAAGTAGTGGTTCGGGACTCAAAATAAGGGAGCAAGAATGGGTAAATTCAGAAAAAGACACGAAGCCTCCCCTTATATCATTTAATCATTTAATATTGGATATTAAATGATATAAGGGGAGGCTTCGTGTCTTTTTCTGAATTTACCTATACCATTAAAATTCTGGGTCCAATATTATCGCTCTCATAATGATATTCATCCAGATAGTGTCAAATAAATTGTTGTGAAGACGTTTGGGAAGGTAAATTTTTGTTGTATGTACCTACGTATTTTTCTGTCAATTAGTAAGCAACATTTAGAGTTAAGAACAAAGCTGTTACCTTGACATCCTTTAACAGAGAATTCGCTTAAGATTGTTCAAAAAGTGAATATTACTGAACAATTAGACGAGAAGTGGTAAGAGTATTTCAATATTAAAGGGCACCATACACACTGGCATGGAGGAGATAATTGAAGGGCGTGTAGAGTCGTCCTTTTGCGCTTACTCAATAGCTTGGACTCAACTAAAAAAAAAGCAGCTCTCTAATGATGCAACAGACGTCCTCTAACTCAGCTGTGTTGCACAGCACTAGAAAAGCTGAGATGTGAACGGAACCATTCGAGATGCAGAAGATGCTGATAGTGATATTGTAAAAATCGCTTTAACCAAAAGTACATTCTTTGAAACGTGGTGATAATTGGAGAGCATGCTTGTTACTCAATCGCTTGGGCTTAAACGTCTTGTCTCCAGAAAAATATCAAAGGTGAGCCACGATGTGTGGAATTTTCTTCAATCCCCGGCCGTTACTAATGCGACCAAGGCTACATTGGATACCTTCCAATGTTTGATTTACCTGACATGTTACCTAACCTGACTCAACTTAGGTGGACAGTATCACTCCTCGCTCTACTTCAAGAGTAAAAGCGTAGAGGAAAATAGTACAAATATGCAACAAAATCGAATTCAGGGATAAATGTCAAGTCCCTTGCCTATTGGAGTATTAACGCGGAACGAAAGAATATCTACGAACAATTTCTTATTGTAGCCACCCGTACCGGTGGAAAAATGGGATGGTGTCTATAATGCTACCGATAATGGACCAATGTGCCCACAGCCAGTTCTGAGACCGATTTCCGAAGATTGCCTGTCTTTATGCGTATACACTACTCAGGTAAGCGTAATTAACTTTATACGAACATACACATTTAATTGTGCTACTTAGCTTCCCACGCTAGATCACAATCCAAAGCGACCGGTGCTATTCTTTATCCATCCAGGTGGTTTCTACAGTATGACTTCCGCAAGTTATTGGACCGGTCCACAATACTTTGCCGATCGGGACGTTGTAATGGTGACTATAAATTACAGATTGGGTTCTTTAGGTGAGCATATAAAATAGAGGAGTAACAAAAATGTAAGGAATTATTTTAGGTTACATGAGCACGGGAGATAAATGGGCGCCTGGAAATAATGGAATGAAAGATCAGGTAGTTGCATTAAAGTGGGTTAAAAAGAATATTGCCTCATTTGGTGGAGATCCGAATTTGGTTACGATCGCTGGGTACAGTGCTGGAGGTGTGAGTGTTGCCACACATTTATTGTCCCCAATGTCTAGGGGTAAGAGCGCTTAAGAGCATTAGCCGATGTTCTGTTAGGTTTATTCCACAGAGCCATAGCAATGAGTGATACAATTTTGGTCAGTGGCCAATTGGAAATCACCAGTTTAATTTAGCACAGAAACAGGCGAGTTTGTTAGGTTGCCCTGATGATACATCCGAGAATATTGTCAAGTGTTTAAAGACGAAAAGTGCCGAAGAATTAGGAGAATCTTTGAGAGGATTTGCTGTACGATTCTTCAACAATTTCTAGTAGTACTGACGTAATCCATTCATTTGTAGGAGTATCGATTTGACCCTGTTTTGATATGGACTCCAGTTATTGAACCCGACTTTGGCCAAGAACGATTTTTAACGGAACATCCATTAAGAAGCGTTCTTAAAGGGAATTTTGCTAAAGTTCCTATAATCACGGGTATAACAACAGAAGAATTTTCTTACTATGAAAGAGGTACCTAAGTAGAATTATTTTTACGATCCCTTAAATTGCGATGAACTTTTAGAGGTGTTTGCCAGTCCGCAACTATTAAAAGAAATGGATGAAGATTTCGAAAGAGTTGCCCCCATCGCGTTCGTGTATGAAAGAAATACAACAAGATCTAAGTACATTAGTGGAGAGCTTAGAAAAGAATTTTTAGGAACGGGTCGTTTAACTGAAACTGTCAGAAAAGGTCTCGGATATGTAAGTATTGTGCAAAATGTGCTTTAAAATGACATTAAACAGTTGTATGCGGATGGATTGGTGGGATTTGGGGTGAATCGAGGAGTAAAGCTATTAGCCGCTAAAAATACCGAGTGTACCTATTATTATAGGTTCAGTTATCAAGGAAGGTACAGCCACGTAACACTACCAAATTCTACAACGCCATACGGTAATTACCTCATTTTTGAGAGCACATGTAACGCTAGCTTTTAGGTGTCGTTCACCACGATGATTTAATCTACTTATTTTACATATCACCCATATTTCCGAAATTTAATGTTACCGATCCTGAATACAGGATGGTGAAGAAATTAACCACAATGTGGACTGATTTTGCCATTACTGGGTAAGTCAAAGAAATATATTAATATATTTATTTAATTGGAATTTTAGCAACCCTACCCCTCATCAAACCAAATCTCACAATCATGTCCGTTGGATTCCATTTACTCCCGAAAATAACCAATATATGGATATTGGTAGTGAACTAAGGATGAGAAAGAATTTGTATGAAGACCGATATTCTGTATGGGAGAGATTATTCCCGTTGGATGAATATCAATAGTTCAACTGTGCATATTTTCATGTGGTTGTATGACCGGACCCCCTCATATCGAATATCCTATTTTGCATTAGCTTGACGCATAGTACTTTGTAGAGTGGCAACCTTTGTACAACGTGAAACTTATTTTTGATTATTAAATTAGTACTATTTCAATTTTTTCCACCTTCCAAATATTGAAGAGAGGTGGAACCATGCGTCAAACGTTTCCATTTTCATAAATTCTGGGAATAAGCTATGGGAAATTTACATTGACAAAGTTATTACAAGACACTGAAAACAAACCCAGACTAAGATCACCTTTCTAACTCAACGTAATGAACGTACATACTGGGCATTAAACTGAAGCGTATACCTAAGACCCCAAAAAGCCATAAAAATGTTTAATAAATTTGTTCTTCTGATGAAACAGCTTTGCCGGTGAAACAAGTTATTGATGTTTTAATATCTCGCTTTTTTGTGATTTTAGTTTACGCTTGTCAAACCTAATTAACGACCCCACTTTGTATAAATCGAATTTCTCAGGATTGGAAAAGATCAAGTATCATTCCACTTCCTAAAGCTTCAATTTCCCATTGCCAATCTCAACTTAGACCTGTCAGTATTTTTCCATGTGAGCGTGGTGTATCTCAGGGTAGTATTCTCGGTCCACTATTGTTCTCTATTTACGCGGCAGGCCTTTATTCCGTGTTAAGTGGAAACTGCAAAATCCATTAATACGCATATAATACACAAATGTACATGGGTTGTAACTTGGGGAATGTGAACGAAGCTTTAGCGCAGTTCAATGTAATTTAAACAGTATTGTGAAGTAGTCAAACGATTGTGGACTTAAAATAAATGCTGACAAAACACAAGCGATCTGCATCGGATCCAACCAGAATGTTAGAAAGACGATAAGCGAAAAAACAATTGGATGGCAGTGTAATAAAAATGAATGAATATGGTAAAACCTAGGCGTAATAATAGATAGTGAAATAAGCTTTGAAAAACAGGTATTAGAGCTTCATTTCCTTGTGGCGAAACCAATGTCAGATATGGCGGTTAGTTTACCTAATAACTCCGCCCTTCATTTCTAATCTGGTCATTAGCGTAGGTAATTTCTTCTACTTAGTAATAATAAGTAAAGTGAAATGTTTTTAATTTTTAATTATTTACAAATTAATACGTCAAGAACCAATCTTGTAAACATCATTGAGCAAAGCAAATAACCTTAGAATGTAAATGTCTTTGGTTTTACCAAGTGGTGATTAACAAATCCATTGCGGTGAAAGGTACACTCGTTTGTAAACATGATCTTACTCAAAATTCTTCATTTTGACTGAACTCTTCTTTTATTCAATTGCAAAAATTAATTCTATTTGGAAAATCTGTCTCCTTGAGCTCTTGGTGCACTTGGATGTTAGTTTATCTCTCACGCCCTACTAGATACCAATAGAAACTGAAAATTGAAGAATACAGCAAATTAACCTGAAAATGTGAAATTACAAGAAATCTACCGGAGATAGATGCCGACATTTCGTTGGAAAGGTAATAAAATTTTACATTTGATGCCATAAAGAAAAATTGGACGTGCCATTTGAAAAAATCAAGAAATGTACATTGACGTAGTAATTTTTCTGAACACAAGAAGAATTCGGATTTGACTGTCCGATCTACGCTAGTACATTTCATGCTTAGTAACATCGCATAGTCACGGCCTAAGTTTTGAAATCCTTGCGATATTCAATTTTTTTTAGACACCTACTTTTTGCAAAAATGACGAATTGCGGATAAACGATTCGTTTTAAGCACTATGTGTGTAGCCTTAATCTTAACCACCTTAACCCGACAATATCCCAGCAACAAACTTTAGAAATGTTCATTAATAAACTCACAATCTTCCATCCCCGCACTTTTGGCCTACCCTGTATATCGTATTTTAAGTTATCGGTTAGCGAAGGTCAAAATCCGATGCACGACGTGAATTAGTCATCGAAAACTTCGGGATCCTACTATTCCAGTGTCATAATATTTACGGATCAATGATTAGTAGGTATAGTAATGGTCGTTTGAATACAATAGCTTAAGAAAACTTCAACCGTTGATTGAAGTAATATTTCAATCAACGCTTCAACCTACTACTGGATGGCAGTGTGTAAATAACATGGACGAACAAACGCATTTTAATACAGGGTATATCACGGAACCCGTTCATTAGACGTTTTTAGGGTCCCTTATATTTTTACATATTTAGAGCATCGATAAACTATAGGTATCCCTATACCTATCTTTAGCGGTTTTGTAGTTATTAACACTTTTTATCTAATATTGATTAAAACTGCACTTAAAACTTATGCACATTTAAAAGTAGGCTGTTTATCTGTCAAAAAAATATCTACGTACACAGATAAAGTACACTCTGTGCTACGTACTATAATTTTATAAAAAGATTCCCATTTCTTTGAAAAGCTAAAGAGCGCATTTTTCAAAATTTTGAAAGGTTTAAGTATTTGCCTTAATGAAGTTTGTTTTCCTAACTCTAACGCGGTTTATGGCTAAACCTTGAAAATCATCTCCCAAAAGAGGCACTCCTTTACCGCATAAGACGTGATGTCTGGAAATTGATACAAGAGTGCACTGTTTATGACCTCTATTACTTTATTTACTTTTTCCTGCTCGATATGGCACACTATCAAAGTTTTTTATGAAGATAAGTCTGTTTTTGAATAGTTCTTGTAGTTATTTATGTCTACTAATCTTTGGGTTAATTGGATTTATGATATTGACAAGGGTCTTGCCACAACAACCAGGGGAACCCTTTGGTACAGGGTGTTCCTTATCCAGGAGCTGTAATTATAGTTTCTCAAAATATCCTAAATAGGTATATTTTTTCTAGGGAATTTTTTATGCTACTTTTATATTGTTTAACCTTGTTATGATAATAAATTTGGCAATTACCTACCCTTCTCTAAAAAAATATAAACACAACCCTAACCAACAATTAAATAATGAAGAGAAGCTGACGGCAGTAACTAATCGACAATTTGTTAATAAACCTTGCAAAATCTGCTGGAAATTTTTTTACCAGAATTGTAGGTTATTATTTGTTAATTAATTTGGAATTACCAACAGTTGTAATGTAAACACTTGCGGGGGAATTCCTGCGCTGATCTGTATTAGAAAAGTGTAGTAACTGAGAAATTAAGCGACTTTATTCATTTAGCTACAAGCGTATATAAATTACCAAACACGCATGCATAGTGATTCACAATAAACAATGCATAAGTTCATATTTCTGTTGTTCTGTGTCTTTTCCTTAATAATTGAATATGCATTTGCATATGCACAAAATCCAAGAGTGACCACACCCTCCGGTGAGGTTGAAGGTAGCATCATTCAAAGCCTTTTAGGAAAATCCATCTATTCGTTCAGAGGTATACGATATGCAAAGGCACCTGTGGGGGATCTCAGATTTCAGGTAGGTACCTACTTAATTAGATATTTACTGTTTTTATACATATTATGTCCTTATTTTTAAGCAGACGTGAATTTCATGAGATATTTATAAAAGTTAGTGAGAACTAATTACGGGTTGCACTAATTTACTAATGTGTAGAGATGCTTTAGAAACATACTTACTTTTCTTTGAAAACCTACGCAAAGGTATTCGAAACGATGGTCGAATGAGAAAATGGAACGCAATTTTTAAATTGTGGTACTTAATTTAGTTGTAAAACCTCAAGAGGAAAATGCTTTCTTGATGCATTAGAAAATCTACACCTTTTCTTTCAATCTACTTTTGAATACAATTCCGCGAAATAATGTCTGAAAGTCTAGAAAAATTCTTAAGTAGTAATGCAGAAGGTACATGAAGCACCCGGTAATAAGGCAGCATTCTGATCACGAGGAGGCCCCTTTACATGAAAGTCTGAAAGAATTGAAAAAATCTTGAGTAAGCAGTGTAGTAGTTAGATCTGAATTGGCGGTTAGTGACTTAAATCAATGGTGATAGCGATTAACGCAGAGTGGATATGATTTTGAATGAGGACACGTTACGGAGGAGAAGCGAATTGAAGTTCAGACATTAATTGCCATAAGTTATGATAACAAGGACAATGCGCATATAAGAGAGCTGGCAAGGAAAGGAAATGGAGTTGTGGGACAGGTATAGGGCCTGGGGGAAAGGTGGATGGCAGGAGATATGTGGAAAAGGAGATGGCTGTTCGACAGACTGGTAAAAAGTGTATTGGTATACGGGGCAGAAGTGTGGAGATGGATAGAAAGAGAACAAATAGAAAGGATTCAAATGAAATATTGGAAGTGGGTATTGGGGCTTGAAAGGGAAACCCCGGGATATGTGGTGGAGGAAGAGATGAAGTTAGAAAAAATTGGAATAGTGGCCGGAAAAAGAGCGATGGCCTTCGAGGAAAAAGGCACGAAGAAGGGGGGATCTTGAGATGTAGTTGGATTGATGTGAAGAAGAAGAAGGAAGAGGAGGGAAGAAGGTGCTTCTACGAGAGGAGTGGATATGCGAGAAAGGAGGTGGAGAGAGGAGAGGTGGAGGATGGTTGGGGATGTAATAAGAAGAGTAGAAGATGTGCAAAGGCAGGAGAGGAGGGCGAAAATTAATGCAGGGAGGTACAATGGAAACTACAATGAGTTGGTGACAAACGGTTTGCCGAGGTATTTAACCGTTAATGTTAATGTTAAGCGAGGCAGGAGAAAGGATAAAGTGGATGAAGGAGGTGATAGAAAGTAGGAAAAGGACAGGGTGGTAATCTGTAGGGGATGGGAAGTGGATAGACTGTAATTTAGTACTATTATTTTATTGTGATATGTTCAGTTATGGGAATAAGGATCTTGTACATGTAATAAGTACACTAAATTGATTGATTGATTGATTGACATTAATTGCCATATGATCCTAGATCCAAAAGTGTTCTAGAGGATTCAACCACTTTGGTAGCACTGTGTTAATGCTTTTTGACTGTTTGATAAGTCAATAGTAATAAGGATACCTCAAGAACAGCTGCTCTCTAATGAGGTCATCTAATTGAGCTGGTTTGCAGAGCATTAGAAAAGCTAAAATGAGTTAGACACTGGTCGAGTTGCAGAAGGTCCTGATAGTGATATTGTGAACATCGGATTCATCAAAAATGTGTTCTTTCAAACGTGGAGATAATTGAAAGGCGTGTAGTATCGCTTTTCTGCTCTTACTCAATGGCTTGGACTCAAACTCAAAAAATGCCGCTCTCTATTGACGACAACAGACCCCGTCGAATTGAGCTGTCTTGCGCAACATTGGAAAAGCTGAGGTGTGGTAGAAACTATTCGAGTTGGAGAAGTTGGTGATAGTGACATTGCAAAAATCGCTTTCACCAAAACTATATTCTTTCAAACGTGGTGATAATTACTCAATAGTTTGGGTTTAAACGTCTTGTCTCCAGAATAATATCAAAGACGAGCCAAATGTGTGGAATTTTCCTGAATCCAGCTGCTTGCTACTAATGCGACCATGGCTACATTGGATATCTTCTAATGTTTGATTTACCTAACCTAACTCAACTTAGATGGATACTATCACTCCTCGTTCTACTTCCTCAATATACCGCATTATTTCTTCAAGATCAAGACTAACATGCGACAAAATCGCATTCTGGGACAAAATGCCAAGTCTCTTGCCTGAAAGAATATTACATCTAAAAACAATTTCTTGTTGTAGCCACCCGTACCGGTGGAAAAATGGGATGGTGTCTACAATGCTACCGATAATGGACCAATGTGCCCACAGCCAGTTCTGAGACCTATTTCCGAAGATTGCCTGTCTTTATGCGTATACACTACTCAGGTAAGCGTAATTAACTTTATACGAACATACACATTTAATTGTGCTACTTAGCTTCCCACGCCAGATCACAATCCAAAGCGACCGGTGCTATTCTTTATCCATCCAGGTGGTTTCTACAGTATGACTTCCGCAAGTTATTGGACCGGTCCACAATACTTTGCCGATCGGGACGTTGTAATGGTGGCTATAAATTACAGATTGGGTTCTTTAGGTGAGCATATAAAATAGAGGAGTAACAAAAATGTAAGGAATTATTTTAGGTTACATGAGCACGGGAGATAAATGGGCGCCTGGAAATAATGGAATGAAAGATCAGGTAGTTGCATTAAAGTGGGTTAAAAAGAATATTGCCTCATTTGGTGGAGATCCGAATTTGGTTACGATCGCTGGGTACAGTGCTGGAGGTGTGAGTGTTGCCACACATTTATTGTCCCCAATGTCTAGGGGTAAGAGCGCTTAAGAGCATTAGCCGATGTTCTGTTAGGTTTATTCCACAGAGCCATAGCAATGAGTGATACAATTTTTGGTCAGTGGCCAATTGGAAATCACCAGTTTAATTTAGCACAGAAACAGGCGAGTTTGTTAGGTTGCCCTGATGATACATCCGAGAATATTGTCAAGTGTTTAAAGACGAAAAGTGCCGAAGAATTAGGAGAATCTTTGAGAGGATTTGCTGTACGATTCTTCAACAATTTTTAGTAGTACTGACGTAATCCATTCATTTGTAGGAGTATCGATTTGACCCTGTTTTGATATGGACTCCAGTTATTGAACCCGACTTTGGCCAAGAACGATTTTTAACGGAACATCCATTAAGAAGCGTTCTTAAAGGGAATTTTGCTAAAGTTCCTATAATCACGGGTATAACAACAGAAGAATTTTCTTACTATGAAAGAGGTACCTAAGTAGAATTATTTTTACGATCCCTTAAATTGCGATGATCTTTTAGAGGTGTTTGCCAGTCCGCAACTATTAAAAGAAATGGATGAAGATTTCGAAAGAGTTGCCCCCATCGCGTTCGTGTATGAAAGAAATACAACCAGATCTAAGTACATTAGTGGAGAGCTTAGAAAAGAATTTTTAGGAACGGGTCGCTTAACTGAAACTGAAGGTCTCGGATATGTAAGTATTGTGCAAAGTGTGCTTTAAAATGACATTAAACAGTTGTATGCTGATGGATTGGTGGGATTTGGGGTGAATCGAGGAGTAAAGCTATTAGCCGCTAAAAATACCGAGTGTACCTATTATTATAGGTTCAGTTATCAAGGAAGGTACAGCCACGTAACACTACCAAATTCGACAACGCCATACGGTAATTACCTTATTTTTGAGAGCACATGTGACGCTAGCTTTTAGGTGTCGTTCACCACGATGATTTAATCTACTTATTTTACATATCACCCATATTTCCGAAATTTAATGTTACCGATCCTGAATACAGGATGGTGAAGAAATTAACTACAATGTGGACTGATTTTGCCATTACTGGGTAAGTCAAAGAAATATATTAATATATTTATTTAATTGGAATTTTAGCAACCCTACCCCTCATCAAACCAAATCTCACAATCATGTCCGTTGGATTCCATTTACTCCAGAAAATAAGAAATATATGGATATTGGTAGTGTATTAATGATGAGAAAGAATTTATACGAGGACCGATATTCTGTATGGGAGAGATTATTCTCGTTGGATGAATATGAATAGTTCAACTGTGCAGTATTATCATGTGGTTGTATGACCGAACCCCCTCATATCGAATATTCTATTTTGCATTAGCTTGACATATAGTACTTATTTGTAGAGTTTCAACCTTTGTACAATATGAAGCTTATTTTTGATTATTATTAAATTAGTACTATTTTAATTTTTTCCACCTTTCAAAAATTGAAGAGAAGTGGAACCATACGTCAAACGTTTCCATTTTCATAAATTCTGGGAATAAGCTATGGGAAATTTGCATTGACAAAGCAGTAATGATAAACATTGATAAAATATCGGTACACCAAAACGCTAATATACAGGGTGATTCACGACTACTCCCTCGGTCTCTTGTGCCTAAAGGGTACAAGATATCAGCTTCATTTTTTGGTGACATATGTAAATTGATAACGAATATTTTTTAAAATTATTTTCAATTATACAGGATGCTTCACAAAATTGCAATATATCAAAGTTAGGTTTTTTTAAATACAACCCCCTGTATTTTATTACATTTTTAGATTATACGTTAAAAACTAAGGTAAAATCAACGATTAAAATGTTATTAATATTTTTCTCTAAAATTTGTATGGAAATGGTTTTTGTTTGCATTCTAGTAGGCAATGATTTTTTTTATTGTAGTTGATAATTAGATATGTGATCAAAACCAGAATTTATATGGACGAGGCTTTCAACGAAGGTTGTTTATGGAGTCTCGAAAAAGTTGGAGAAGAAGATGAATTGTTTAAATATGTTTTATTTACCGACGAATCCACTTTCCATAACATAACGGCTTGGTAAACTGACATAACTTTCATTACTAAATCGTCACCTGTATCGCACTGTTGACCGCAAAAACCGGTGGAGCCTCAATGTATTTGGGAGAATTTTGATTTTTTGATGGAAACTTGAACGGAGTAAAATTTTTACGGATTTTAGAACAACACTTTTTCGAGTCTTCTTGATGAAGTTTGTTTAGATATTATGTACTTCGATTGTTATCGATACTCAGGCCAAGCCTGGTTAACTAATCGCACGGATCGAAATCAAGTAACGATTAGTCCTACTAATACATATATCTATACAATATAAATTTGAAGTTGCTGTTAAAAAGTGAACATACTAAATACTATACACATATTATGTTCATTAAATTAAATGACGTTGATAAAACCAACGCTGATCACATTTTAGATAATGTATTTGTTTGAGAAGCCTCGGTGTATTTGATCCCAATTTGTAAAAGCCACGTCCCGTCGACCCTCTTTCCGCGAAGGCATTAACATGAACGCAGCGTCGCGCATCAATAACAAAAAGAGACCCTATATTCCTAGGCTTCTCCGTTGGCGTCACTTATCCGTGACTTAGTGACTTTTTATAGAAAAGAAAAAATGAACATAATATGTATGTTTTGAAAAAGTGTTATGGTTATTGTGTAAGCGTTTTTTGTTGTTTAGCTCGACGCATAGGTTGCACTCGAGTGGGTAATGTGTTGTTTGTGTTTTGTGTTAATTGCGAATTCTGATACTGTGAGTATATTGTGTGTTTACGTTTGAGTGCATGAGAACGAGTCAGAGGTGTTACATGAGTGATTGTTGAAGTGTTGTGTGTTGGTAATGGACTTTCTATAATGTTATGTTGTGTATGCAACAGAGTTTCAATTTGTGAAGGGAGGATTGAGTGTTGTGTTTCATTTTGTGTTTGAATGGTATTAGTTGAAAGTGTGTGATGTGGTTCTGAGTGATGTGCGGTATCTTATTATTATTATTATTATTATTATCATTAAAAATTTAGTTTACAACACTCCACCTACCACTGCTGATGACATGAAGATTAGTATAAAGGATGCGTTTGCTACTATAACACCATAACGTTAGAAGATCTCTTGAAAACGAGTGCGGTTATGCATAAGAAAAAATGGCATTTACTACAGTATTTTATCCATTGCTTCAATTTCATTTTTAATTAAGTTTTAATCACATATCTAATTATCAACTACAATAAAAAAAATCATTGCCTACTAGAATGCAAACAAAAACCATTTCCATACAAATTTTAGAGAAAAATATTAATAACGTTTTAATCGTTGATTTTAGACATAATATGCATTACTCATAGTTTTTGATAGAAAATGAAAAGTTATTCAACATAGAATAAAAACATACGGGGTGTTCCATTTAAGTTAAGTGAGTTTTTGATGTTTGAAAAATATAAAATATGAATCCTTTTTCTAAACACCCTGTACAAAATATCGAAATCCTACGTAGTGCAAATAAAAGCCTTAAAGGTCAAGATAAATCGATATAAATTTGCGTTACTAAAAGTAAGTGGTTTCCGTACTATTAGGGGTTGTTTAAATTGAATATTTTTCTTAAAATCACAATTTTCTCAAAATTGGTAAGCGATAGGTATAGGGAACGTTTAATAAAGTTACCTTAGTTTTTAACGTATAATCTAAAAATGTAATAAAATGCAGGGGGTTGTATTTAAAAAAACCTAACTTTGATATATTACAATTTTGTGAAGCATCCTGTATAATTGAAAATAATTTTTAAAAATAGTCGTTATCAATTTAAATGTCACCAAAAAATGAAGCTGATATCTTGTACGCTTTAGGCACAAGAGACCGAGGGAATAGTCGTGAATCACCCTGTACATATATTAACTGTAAAGATGTACAAATTGACGACTCCCTTTGCATGAATCGAATTCCTCAGGATTGGAAAAGATCAAGAAAAGATCCACTTCCTAAAGCTTCAATTTCCCATTGCCTATCTTAACTTAGGCCTGCCAGTATTTTCCCATGTGAGCGTGGGGTACCTCAGGGTAGTATTCTCGGTCCGCTATTTATGCGGCAGACCTTTATTCCGTGTTATGTGGAAACTGCAAAATCCATTAATACAGGGTGTTTCCTAAGTAATCTAAAATATTATATGGGGCGCTTCGTCACTCAATTTTAAGACGAAAAGTTCATATAAACATGTGTGATAAGTCTTGTTGTTAATGAGATACAGGGTGTTTTATTATTTTATTAGAAGCAACAACATGTGTTAAACATAAAGAAAAACTAGTATGTTTCAGAGAATATGTTCAAAATGTCCACCTGCAGCTAAAATGCAAGCATCTGCTCGATGTCTAATTGATTGCCGAATACGTTCGAAGATACCAGGATTGTTACGAATAAAATTACAGCCTTGTATGATACGATTTTGAAGATCTTGTACGTTTAACGTTACTCCAAAGGCCACTTAGAATAAGCATGTTTTTCGTATTACTTCTAAAAACCAGTAGCGTCACCAGGAAAAATTAATTTCAAATACAATCAGAGCTGATTTATTACAAACAATTGAGTGACGAAGCGCCCCATATAATATTTTAGATTACTTAGGAAACACCCTGTATGTATATAATACACAAATAGGTGTTGTAACTTGGGGAATGTGAACGAAACTTTAGCGCAGTTCAATGTAATTTAAACGGTATGGTGAAATTGTCAAACGATTCTGGACTTAAAATAAATGCTGAGAAAACACAAGCGATCTGCATCGGATCCAACC
Organism: Pyrocoelia pectoralis; assembly: GCA_036250285.1. NCBI lineage: Eukaryota > Metazoa > Arthropoda > Insecta > Coleoptera > Lampyridae > Pyrocoelia > Pyrocoelia pectoralis. The sequence continues at coordinate 32,160,907 of CM070080.1, forward strand.
AGAATGTTAGAAAGACGATAAGCGAAAAAAGAATTGGATGGCAGTGTAATAAAAATTAATGAACATGGTAAAACCTAGGCGTAATAATAGATAGTGAAATAAGGTATTACTATTATTCACATTGCAATTTCTTATTCAATCCAGAATTACACGTTATGTAGGTTACCGAGAAGAATACAAACACAAAGGAATTTCCCAATGATCAACTTATACTGAAGGCCGATTTATACGAGGTTATAAATGCTAAGTTTGTGGATCCTGAAGTCATTAATATTACAGTCACTTCCGATTCATAGAAACAGTCACATCGTTATACAATCATTAGACAACAAACAATATTGCTCACTGTACTAAATAAAGGCAGGTAATACGTCAAGAACCAATCTTGTAAACATCATTGAGCAAAGCAAAATGTAAATGTCTTTTCTTCTCCTTTCTTTTGTATAATAACTAATAATAACTGATTCACTGATAATTATTTTATGCTTCTTAGATAATTATTACATTATAATTAATAAATTGGAATACTTGACTGAAGGAATGTCTTTACGACATAGTGATATCCCGATGTTACATTTTTCTTCATTCTACTAAAAAAATAATATTAAAGGAAATTAATGATAATAAGTGTTTATTATGGGGTAGGGTAGGTACAAATAGCTAAGCTGCTGTGATGGTAGCTATAACCATTGAATAAAGAATATATCGCAGCTAATTCACGATGTTGCAAACTCTAAATGGGATGTAAAAACACTGATTTACACATAAGGAACTGGGAAGGTTTTGAGTATTGTCTGATTCAGAATTTAAAGTAAATATGGTTAACCATCTTGCATTAGAAAGACTTCTTTGGTTTTACCAAGTGAGAGTTTAAAAATAAAGTGATAAATTTGAACGGCAATTAAACAATTGACCATATATCTTGAAAGCTGAAACTATATTTTTTAAAACTCTGTTGTCTACTCTAAAGGTCACTTGTTAAAGTACAATATAGAACTAACCCATTATTCTCTTTGGAACTTTTATGATAGTTTTTGAGCTTTAAAATTTCGGTATCTTACAATCTTCTTATTGTGAACCTAATTATGATTCTTCGAATTAAATCATAAATCAACACGTAGAAGAATTATTAAGTAACAATTTGATGAAACCTTTATTGTTTTGATGGTTATTTACCATCAATTTGAAATAAATCAAATTGTTGGCTTGCAGGAGGCGATTTATTTTTTATTTTTATTTCCGCAAACTGCTATAAGCATTAACCGAAATCAAGTGAATACAGGGTGGGCCAACAGTGAGGGGATGGAGGATTGTGGGTTTATTAATGAACATTTCTAAAGTTTGTTGCTGAGATATTGTCAGGTTAAGGTTAAGGCTACAAACCTAAAATATTTTCACTTGAATCGCAATACATATACAGGTTGTGTGTATTTCTAACCTGTACAGGGTGATTTATATCACATTTGCTTTTTTAAATGGAACCCCCTGTATATTATTGCATATTTGGATTCCTTGGTCAATTCTAGTGCGACTTTATCAAAAAGAGGATTCAGGCAATTTATATTCATAAATGAGCACTGCAGATACTGGTCAAAAATTCCAGGACAGAATCATTTGCCAATGTAAAGCATACACCAAGGCAAGGGAACGCCTACTTGGAAATGAAAAGATTACACAAGAGGAAGAATTGGTATTCAGCATCTGGGATTATCACTACAGAAAGATAAAATAACGTTTTTGGGCACGCTAAGAAATACCAAATGAATTTCTACCAAGTAAGCAAAAAGAAGTGAACGCCGCCTTTGTTTGGATTTCAAAAGACCGTATCTTGTGTCAAAAAAAGGTACAACTGTAGTCCTTTTGTCCACCATGCACGGAGACTCGGCTATTGACTAAGAAATACACAAGCCTCAAATGATACTTGATGATAATGCAACAAAAGATAGAATCGATACCGTCAACCAACTTTGTGGCAATTATTTAGTGTCACAAGGAACAAAAAGATAGCCCCCGTGTCCCTTCTTCAAATTCTTAACATCGCTGGAATTAACAACTATTTTACCAAGGTGTCAAACAAGAAAAGTTTGAACGGAGATAGTGAGAACGTAAAAATACCGCAGACTTTCAAAAATTAATTTACTATTTCTTTGATAGCTTTTGCCATTTTATGTTTGTAGAAGGTTTTAAATGAACTATTGATAATTTTTGGGTAATATGCCTCATCATAAAACGATAGAACATATGTATAATTTTCGTAATGGTGTAATTATAATATACACCACGCGCCCACTTAAGCCTAACTACGGGTTAAGAAGACTTCAACTGTTGATTGAACTAATATTTCAATGAACGCTTCAACCTACTACTGGATGGCATGGCAGTGTCAAGTGTGTAAATAACATGGACGCACAAACGCATTATTACATAAATACCATTAATCTTTTATTGTTTATCTGTCAACAATTATTTACATATCTACGTACACAGATAAAATACACTCTGTGCTAGTACTGGAATTTTTTAAAAGGTTCTCATTTCTTCTAAAAACTAATGAGCGCATTTTTCAAAATTTTGAAAGGTTCAAGTATTTGTTTTCCCAACTGTAACGCGGTTGATGGCTAAATTATAAACCTTGAAAATCATCTCCCAAAAGAGGCACTCCTTTACCGAATCAGACGTGATGTCTGGAAATTGATACAAAAGTGCACTGTTTATGACCTCTATTACTTTATTTACTTTCTCGTGCTCGATATGGCACACTATCAAAGTTTTTATGAACATAATCTGTTTTTGAACAGTTCTTGTAGTTATTCATGTCTACTAATCTTTGGGTTAATTGGGTTTATAATATTGATAAGGGGCTTGCCACAACAACCAAGGAACCCTTTGGTACAGGGTGTTCCTTATCATGAGCTGTAATTATAGTTTCTCAAAATATCCTTCTTTTCCCTAAGCATAATATAAACAATTCGATTTTTGACATTATTCCTTGCTTTTCAATTGTTATCGTAAAAAAATCCTTCATCATTAGCACCTAAATATATTGTTTCGAGGGAATTTTTTATTCTACTTTTATATTGTTTAACCTTGTTATGATTGTTATGATAATAAATTTGGCAATTACCTACCTGTCATAATATATTATGTAGGTAAGTACGTTAGATACCCATCGTATATGGAAACATAGGTGTATCTTTTCTTCTCTATAAAAATATAAACAAAAGTCTAACCAACAATTAAACAATGAAGAGAAGCTGACTGCGGTAACCAATCGACAATTTGTTAATAAACCTTCCAAAATCTGCTGGAAATGTTTTTACCAGAATTGTAGGTTATTATTTGTTAATTAATTTGGAATTACCAACATTTGTAATGTAAATACTTGCGGGGGAATTCCTGCGCTAATCTGTATTATAAAAGTGTAACTGAGAGATTAGGCAACTTTATTCATTTAGCTACAAGGGTATATAAATTACTGAACACGCATGCATTTATATAGTGATTCACAATATACAATGCATAAGTTAATAGTTCTGTTGTTCTGTGCTTTTTCCTTAATAATTGAATATTATGCATATGCACAAAATCCAAGAGTGACCACACCCTCCGGTGAGGTTGAAGGTAGCATCATTCAAAGCCTTTTAGGAAAATCCATCTATTCGTTCAGAGGTATACGATATGCAAAGGCACCTGTGGGAGATCTCAGATTTCAGGTAATTAGATACCTATTTACTGTTTTTATACATATTATGTATGAAGTTATGGGCTTATTTTTAAGCATACGTGAATGTCTTGAGAGATTTATAAAAGTTAGTGAGAACTAATTACGAGTTGAACTAATTTCTTTCCAGTAAGAATGAGATTTCACGTTATACGTTACGTTACGTTATACGTGTCGAATTTCATAAACTCGCAAATAATTCACCAATATTAAAGTTCTGGGTCCAATGTTATCCCTGTCATGATGTGGTGATAGGAAGCTTGTACACTATCAGAACATTGCGAGAAATGGGAACGTTTCCCAGCAAACACATTTATATATAAAATACATATAAATTAGATTTATATAAAGCTGGAAGAAAAATAAGAGATACTTAATGTCAGGATGTCAGCAATTTTCAAAATAATATATATGTCTATTAGATGTAAATTCTTTATATCTGTAGTACATGAATTTATATACGTTTTATGTATATTTTATGTAATATTCACATAAAAATATTAGTCGTAAAAGCGTTGCGATGATCAAATGGCAGCTACTCGAATGTAATTATTACCAATGTAAAAAATTATTTAAGCAGTTTCACACAAAAAAATGGAAAAACTACATTTTTACGTGCCACTGTACTTTTAATTAACTTAATTCTTGCACGAACCCGTTTTTACCTGAACTGAAAGCCGACAGCTTATTATATGATATTATATACTTGCTTGAAAAGTTTCCCTTAACCGAATTCGAACCGTTGCGGGTGGGTGTTGCAAATTGCGAAATCCGACATGTGTTTTCTTTGTATCCGACATTATACCACTGCACTAATCTGAAACATTCCTTTTTTATTTCGTTCTTCCTAACTTTGCGCTGTTTCGCGAGTTTAAATTATGTTCGATTATATCGTTGAGTGAAGTCTTATTCAATGATTATACCTACCTTTATGTTAAAAATGACCAGGATTTAATTTATTTTATATTATTTATTTTCTATATAAATTAGACGCATTTTAGTCGATACGAATCTAATATTAAAGGTACGTAAACTACAGTTTTAGGCGTTATAGAAAACCCGCGCGTGCGATTAATTATGCTGCGCAAATAGAAACGGACTTTTATTTTCGACGATATAATATATGTAATGATAATTTATAATTATATTTACAGAAGGCATACATAAAAAATATGTAATACTTCTTACATATAAGATTTTACATATAACGTACATAAATCTAATCATATAAATATGACAGCACATAAATTTCATGGGTAATATGTAATTATCTATATATATGAAGTTGGTAGTCTTCCGGGTTCGGTCTCGCGTAGATTCTCCCCCACGGTTCTCAAAAGAACCGATGTTGAACTGACGACGTTTCGGCAGAATCTCATTTGCCATTTTCAAGTCTCCGGAGATTCTGCCGAAACGTCGTCAGTTCAACATCGGTTCTTTTGAGAACCGTGGGGGAGAATTTACGCGAGACCGAACCCGGAAGACTACCAACTTCATATCAACCACTCGCGGAAACCTGAAAACAATCTATATATATATATGTATATATTATATGAATTTCTGTATACAGAATATCCGTAAGTTTATATACTATTATGTAAAATATACGTAATCTGTGATATACGGTTTATATAACTTTATTAAAGAACACTTATATACTTGAAATATAAAAAAGCATATGCAGGGGTATTTACTTCAATCTTATATATCTTATATATCTTATATATGTATATTTCATATGTGTGTTGGCTGGGTTCTAGAGGTAAATTGAAATGTAAAGAACCTGTCACGTGATCTTTACTCTATAAGAAACTAATAAATATGTAGCTGTACAACTTAAAATATCATTAAAAATTGTACAAACATAAAGATTGAATAGTTCTAAATGCAATTAAGTGCAATTGGACCTTTGAGCGGAAATAATAAGCTGACTATTTCAATTTTCATTCCTTGTAGAGATCACGTGACAGGTTCTTTACATTTCAATCGACCTCTACCTAATTTCGGAAGAGCACATCGGTTTATTAAGGTTTAAATCCTTCTTTCAATTTGTGGAATCATTGGAAGTCCAGACATTAATTGCCATATGATTCTAGATTCAAAAGTGTTGTAGAGGATTCAACCACTTTTGTAGCACTGTGTTAATGGTTTTTGACTGGCACTAAACTGTTTGATAAGTCAATACTAATAAGGGTACCTCAAGAAAAGCTGCTCTCTAATGACATCATCCAATCGAGCTGCTTTGCACAGTATTAGAAAAGCTAAAATGAGTTAGACACTGGTCGAAATTCAGAAGGTCCTGATAGTGATATTGTGAATATCGGTTTCATCAAAAATGTGTTCTTTCATACGTGGAGATAATTGAAAGGCGTGTAGTGTCTGTCCTTACTCAATGGCTGGGACTCAAACTCAAAAAAAGCTGCTCTCTATTGACGATAACAGACATCGTCTTGTACAACATTGGAAAAGCTGAGGTGTGGTAGAAACTATTCGAGCTACAGAAGTTGCTTTCACCAAAAGTACAGCAGCAAAATCGCATTCATGGACAAAATACCAAGTCTCTTGCCTATTGAAGTATTAATTTGGAACGAAAGAATATTACATCTAAAAACAATTTCTTATTGTAGCCACCCGTACCGGTGGAAAAATGGGATGGTGTCTATAATGCTACCCATAATGGACCAATGTGCCCACAGCCAGTTCTGAGACCTATTTCCGAAGATTGCCTGTCTTTAAGCGTCTACACTACTCAGGTAAGCGTAATTAACTTTAAACGAACATACAAATTTAATTGTGCTACTTAGCTTCCCACGCTAGATCACAATCCAAAGCGACCGGTGCTATTCTTTATCCATCCAGGTGGTTTCTACAGTATGACTTCCGCAAGTTACTGGACCGGTCCACAATACTTTACCGATCGGGATGTTGTAATGGTGGCTATAAATTACAGATTGGGTTCTTTAGGTGAGCATAAAATAGAGGAGTAACAAAAATGCAACGAATTATTTTAGGTTATATGAGTACGGGAGATAAATGGGCCCCTGGAAATAATGGAATGAAAGATCAGGTAGTTGCATTAAGGTGGGTTAAAAAGAATATTGCAGCATTTGGTGGAGATCCGAATTTGGTTACAATCGTTGGGTACAGTGCTGGAGGTGTGAGTGTTTCCACACATTTACTGTCCCCAATGTCTAAGGGTAAGAGTGCCTAAGAAAAATAACCCATGTTCTGTTAGGTTTATTCCACAGAGCCATAGCAATGAGTTGTACAATCTTTGGCCAGTGGCCAATTGGAAATCACCAGTTTAATTTAGCACAGAAACAGGCGCGTTTGTTAGGTTGCCCTGATGATACATCCGAGAACATAGTTAAGTGCTTAAAGACAAAAAGTGCCGAAGAATTAGGAGAATCGTTGAGAGGATTCGCTGTACGCTTCTTCAACAATTTCTAGTAGTACTGACGTAATCGATTCATTTTTAGGAGTATCGATCTGACCCTGTTGCGATATGGACTCCAGTTATTGAACCCGACTTTGGGCAAGAACGATTTTTAACGGAACATCCATTAAGAAGCGTCCTTGGAGGGAATTTTGCTAAAGTTCCTATAATTACGGGTGTAACAACAAAAGAATTTTCCTACTTCGAAAGACGTAAGTAGAATTATTTTTACGTTGCCTTAAATTGCAATGAACTTTTAGAGGTGTTTGCCAGTCCGCAACTATTAAAAGAAATGGACCAAGATTTCGAAAGGGTTGCTCCCATCGCGTTCGTGTATGAAAGAAACACAACCAGATCTAACAACATTAGTAGGGAGCTTAGAAAGGAATTTTTAGGAACGGGTCCTTTGACTGAAACTGCCAGAAAAGGTCTCGGATATGTAAGTAGGTGTAAAGTGTACTTTAAAATGACATTAAACAGTTGTATGCCGATGGATTGGTGGGATTTGGTGTGAATCGAGGAGTAAAGCTATTAGCCGCTAAAAATACCGAGCGCACCTATTATTATAAGTTCAGTTATCAAGGAAGGTACAGCCACGTAACACTACCAAATTCGACAACTCCATACGGTAATTACCTTATTCTTGAGGGCACATATGACGCTACCTTTTAGGTGTCGTTCACCACGATGATTTAATCTACTTATTTTACATATCACGCAAATTTCCGAAATTTAATGTGACTGATCCTGAATACAGGATGGTGAAGAAATTAACAACAATGTGGACTGATTTTGCTATTACTGGGTAAGTCAAAGAAATATATTAATATATTTATTTAACTGGAATTTTAGCAACCCTACCCCTCATCAATCCAAATCTGAAAATCATACCCATTGGATTCCATTTACTCCCGAAAATAAGAAATATATGGATATTGGTAGTGAACTAATGATGAGAAAGAATTTGTATGAGGAACGATATTCTGTATGGGAGAGATTATTCCCGTTAGATGAGCATCAATAATTTAACTGATTTGCAGTATTTTCATGTGGTTGTATGACCGAACCGCTCATATCGGATATCCTATTTTGTCTGTAGTGAAGCTTATTTTTGATTATTAAATTAGTACTATTTCAATTTTGTCTTCACTCCAAAAATGGAAGAAAAGTGTAACCATACGTCAAACGTTTGCATTTTCACAACATCTGAGATGAACATAAGACATAAGCTTTGGGAAATTTGCATACAAGACTTTAGGAATCAAAATTAAGTAGTCACATATAAATTTTTATTGTGGTTATAAATTGGAGTTGAAATTTTGAAATTGTTTTAACGTTAAACGAAAATGCACTTGACCATGAGTTGACAAGTGCTGTTTATAAAATTATTAAGTCTTATTAAATATTACTACATGTTTCGACAAAACTACGTTGTCATGTTCAGGTATGTTAAGGTAAAATTAACTGGTGTTGAAATTGACCGATGAGAGTATGGAGTGCGCGAACGATGATGAAGTTTACATTATTTGAATTAATTAAAAGACGGAAAGCTAATTATCAAAAACCTGATTGGGAAACATCATTATTAAAATTGACAATTTACAAATGAAACAGGACCACAATGGGGAAATCTTTAATGGGCAAATACAATTAATAATTAAGTTGACAAAGATGAAGGCAACCTCATTGTGGAAACAGTGTTGGCCCAGTAAAACGAGAAATTGAATTGCAATAGAAAAAAAAAATTTATATGGGGAAAGTTGTGTGACTACTTAATTTTAATTCCTTAATTTTTCACTCTACCCCCATTTTGAGAATTACACCCACAAATGTATATGGATCCCATCAACTTTATTACAAGACATTGAAAAGAAACCCAGACTAAGATCTCCTTTCTTACTCAACTTAATAGAACGTACATACTGGGCATTAAACTGAAGCGTAAACCTAGGACACCAAAAAGCCATAAATAATATGTTTAATACATTAATGTTCTTATGATGAAACAGCTTTGCTAGCGAAACAAGTTTTTATGTATTAAATATGTCGCTTTTGGGTGTTTTTAGTTTACCCTTGAGTGTTTTCTAAATTTACATCTTTAACAATTTTAGTCAAGAAGCAGTAATGATTATAAAAAGTAGCGAGTGAAATTATCAAAATATTGATAAAATATCGCTAAATGGCACACCAAACCGCTAATTATATTAATTAATATTAATTATTATAGATATACTATCGAATATCGATATAAATCACTTTGTCGACTTTAATCAAATTAAATTCACATGGGGAAGGTTTTCCAAGCTTTTGAGCTTGCAAGAAAACAACAAGAAAAAAAATTCATATAAACATTTATGCCCAAAATTCAAAATTGTCTTCTCTTCCTTCTACACTCGTCGAATCAAAGTCTGTCGTATTGTGGTGTCGAATTGTTTCATAGGAGTCCATGACACATCAATGAAGAGTTCCTGCATAGACCAATTGTTTAATATGTCTCAAAGATAAAAATTCGTCAGTTGCAAAATAGTCTTTCTCTACCCATTCTTCTGTCATGACACCAATACCAGTTAGTTTATTTCGAACCATGAGATTAAAATGTGCTAAACTGATGCTAATGTTTTTCTTGAACTGTAGCATCAGGATCTTGCGGCCCATATGTACGTGTTAGTGGTGGATATGTGTTATTCTATTTGATTCCGAACTGTTATTAGCACTAAATCAAAATATTGTAACAGAGAGTTTGAGAAAGGGACAACGAAATGCCTAATCGTTTCTTTGACGGGTCTCATAACTTTTATTACAATTCTAACATTCGCCCAGTCTTTATTAAGTATCCCAAAATTTTTGAAATTATGCATGTTATGATTTCGCAATATTTATTCAATTACAATAGTTTTCGTTTTTGCTCTGCTTAATTGAACGTTTATTTTTTCCATCGGTTCGGTAAAATCGTATTTTTTTTTCGTTATTTCCGACAATATTCCATATCCCTGCAACAAAGCCCTGTTAGTATCCTATATTACATGATTTACATTTCTGTTTGTTTTTAAACGCTTTACCCATTATTACTTTAAATCATAACACACGTATCATCCAGTTTGGTTTCTGATCTAAAAGCATTGCCATTTTTTGATATACTTAGACCTTTAATATTAAGTTCTTTCTCAATCTTCTTTTTTACTACTTGTGATACCTTATCAAACATTTGTTAAGTTTATGAAACGTAATTGGACGATCCCTTTCATTTTTAGTCATTTATCAATGAGCATCCTTCACAAGCTCTCAGAAAACGTAACTGAATTGTAGAACTGGCGGAAATGAAAAGTTCAGCATGAAAGAAAAGGTAGGTAGACTTTTTTCTCTGTTGCCATAGCATGGAAAATATGTGGTTACCATTTCGTATCCGTATCAACAATTTCCGAAATAAATAAACTTGGGTAATCAGATATCTTTACTTCTTTATCAGTACATTGAAACTAGAAAGTCGGACGCGTTCTACTTGCCTACCAGCAAAAGAGTGATACGTGTTGTAAAACATTGCGGAAAGTGTGAGGTAGGTACTGCTAACACGTTGACCTCAAAGTGATAGTGATTATTTCACAGTATGAGGGGGATGTTACTTGTTTTTTATTATACCTATTCAGTGCAACTGATAAGTGGTCACAGAAATAATGCAAATCCAAGAGTTACAACGCCCCTTGGTGACATTGAAGGTAGTTTAATTCAAAGTCTTCTGGGAAAATCTATATACGCATTTAGGGGAATTCGTTACGCCAAAGCACCAGTGGGAGAACTAAGATTTCAGGTACATAAGTTACAGTTCTAGTACGTCTAGTGAATATTATGCAAGATTTTCAATGTAGGTGTATTTCATCTCAATTTGGGGGCCAGTATAAAGCTTATAGTCGCGTCAACCGTTGCGGAAATGGGGATGATGCTGGGAAAGTGGTGCCAAAGGTCGGATCGGGATGCGGTTTTCTGCATTCTCTTCCAAAACGATTATCACGAAATGTATCTCGGTAGAATTTTCCCTCCCATTTTTTTTTTTTTTCGCGTGCACTTTGGCCTGCAGCGATGCAATTTTCGGTGGGAGGGGAAATTCTACCGAGGTACATTTCGTGATAATCGTTTTGGAAGAGAATGCAGAAAACCGCATCCCGATCCGACCTTTGGCACCACTTTCCCAGCATCATCCCCATTTCCGCAACGGTTGACGCGACTATTAACATATGAACTTCAAGCGTCAAATGGCGTTCTAGTTAGCTCCGTATGTTAATAATCATTAGGGCATTATGTCACGTTAGTTCTCTGGGTTGTGTTTGTTCTTATCTACACCGATATTTTAAAACGCGGCATTAGCTAATCACTGAACATTATTGTCATTTGCAAAATCGTCAATAATACATTTGAAAATTTCCATTTACAGCCACCAGTTCCTGTAGAAAATTGGAGTGGTGTGTATAACGCTACCAATGATGGGCCAATGTGCCCACAACCTGTCCAAAGACCCATCTCTGAAGATTGTCTTTGTTTAAATATTTATACAACCGGAGTAAGTACGTCATAATTCACAAAATCGTTAAAAATAACTGATTTTAGTTACCCACCTCACGTTACAACCCAAAAAGACCTGTATTATTCTATATTCACCCAGGTGGTTTTTATAGCATGACATCGGCGAGTAATTGGTTTGGGCCCCAATACTTGCTTGATCGAAATATAGTATTGGTAACCATTAATTACAGATTGGGTTCATTAGGTAAGTATCTAAATCGTGTACCCTACCTATATTGTTTGTAGAAGAGTAGGTTTTATGAGTACCGGTGACAAATGGGCACCGGGAAATAACGGGTTAAAGGATCAGGTGATTGCATTGAAATTCGTGAAACACAATATCGCCTCGTTTGGTGGCGACCCAAACTTGGTTACCATTGTTGGATATAGTGCAGGTGCTATCAGTGTAGCTACCCATTTGGTATCGCCGATGTCTACGGGTAATCTTGAAATGGTTTAAGACGAAAATAAATGTTCTCCCCTTAGGTTTATTCCACAGGGCCATTGGAATGAGTGGTTCAAGTTTTAATCAATGGCCCATGGGAAATCATCAGTTTAACCTTGCGCAGAAGCAAGCACGTTTAGTAGGGTGTCCCGATGATACCTCTAAAAATATAATAAGATGCTTAAAAACCAAAAGTGCCGAAGAAATAGGAGATTCTTTAGGTGGTTTTAGTGTAAAAAATAACATACATTCGTATTTCAGTTTGAACCTACGTAAGTTGTAGGAGTATGGCTCCGATCCTGATATAATATGGAATGCAGTAATTGAATTGGATTTTGGGCAAGAAAGGTTTTTGACGGAGCACCCAATTAGAAGCGTTCTTAAGGGAAAGTTTCAGAAAGTGCCTGTTATGACTGGAGTCACAGCTAAAGAAATCTCGGATAGAGCGATAAGTAATAGAAGCCAAACGTCAGTCACCGCAACTGTACGCAACACTTTCAGATGTGTTTAAAAGCGATAAGTTATTGTTAGAAATGGATAAAGAATTTGGAAGAGTGGCACCTATTGCCTTTATCTATGAAAGGAACACAACACGATCCCGACATATTAGTAGAGAGCTTAGGAAAGAATTTTTGGGAATGGGTCCCTTGACCGTATCCGCATTTAAAGGGGTTGGATATGTAAGTATCGTACATTGAGAGGGTTTCTTAATTTTTAAATTATGAAGTTGTACGCCGACGGAATAGTCGGATTTGGAGTTAATCGAGGGGCGAAGTTACTATCTACCAAAAACACGGAGCACATTTACTATTATAAGTTCAGCTACCAAGGCAGATACAGTTTTGTAACGTTACCTAATAGTACTGTACCATACGGTTAGTGCATTCTTTTCAGAAAAAATTTAACACAACTTTATAGGCGTCGTACATGGAGATGATTTGATGTACTTATTCTACATATCCAGATCATTTCCAAAATTTAACGTTACTGATGATGAGTACCAGATGGTCAAAAAATACACCACCCTTTTTACCAATTTTGCTTACATGGGGTAAGTTTCCTCCAATTACCTGTTTTAGTTTCCATGATATCTTTCGTTAAAGTAGTAACCCCACTCCTTTTGAAAGCTACAATCTCGATGGTGCTCATTGGATTCCATTTACCACGGAAAACAATAAATATATGGATATTGGAAGGAAATTTAAAATGAGGGAAAATCTGTTTAGAGAACGGTATTCCGTGTGGGAGAAGCTATTCCCGTTAAGTGATTATGATTAGATGAACATATTACCTAACTATAATTATTGCTCCATATTATAACATTCCAGAATACAGTTCATGTAATGTGAGATACTTGCTTTTTGTTATATGTTCACTGAACTAACTAAAGTCCACAATAATTTATATGGATTTGCTGGATATAAATCTGTTGCTATTATACCTACTGTTATGCATTCAACCTTATGAATCTGCTGTCACTTACATCATAAATCAATTTATTAAAATAAGCATTCAAATGATACGGTTGTTATTTCTTGCTTTGCTTGTTTATACGAATGTTCACAAGTGGGCGATCAATAAAAAGTTTCATCATTTCTCAACAATTTTGTCATGTGATGAAGAAGGTGAGAGGCATTAGGAATAAACTTGCCATAATACAAAACGAGTCCTAGGAATTGTTGTACTGGTTCTATGTTGGTTAGTCTGATACTTACCACCCTTACACCCAGGGGTGGTCAGTCACAAAATACTTGTATTGAAAATACAGTATTTGAAATACATTTGTGTCTTGTATTTTGTATTTAATGATTATCCCTTAAGTATTTTGTATTTTGTATTTCAAATACTCTCTTGTGAGTATTTTGAATTTTGTATTTGAAGTACATTAATGTATGTATTTTGCTCACCGCAATATTGCGTCAGGTTTTAAAATTTCGTTCGTTTTGTGTTATCTACAGAAGCTTCATTCAAACGCAGTTGTTAATTATTGTCAGGAACATATTTTGACACACAGGGTGCTAAAAAGTTGAGTTTGTATTGGAATTTTCTAAAAATTGCAGTAAGATACATTTGAACATCCTGTATAAGATGAAACATCATAAATTTAATCAGAAGATCTTACAACCATCTACAACAAGAATTGAATCCAAATTTGACATGGAAGTTGAATTTATGGTTATACCGTGCCTTTAGAGAAAGTAATGAAAATTACATTTCTTTTAAGAAATAATTATTTGACGCTAAACTATTCGTTTAAAAGCCGTAATATTTTAGGAATAAATTAAGGGGTCCAAGGAGGTTCTCAACATGTAAAATTATAGAGGGTTCCATTACAACAATTTTTGTTTGTTTGTCACAGGTTATTGAAGCACCCTGTATATATCAAAATATGTTCCTGAAATGCGTCCTTAACAATAATTAACAACTGCGTTTGATTGAAACTTCTAACTTTTTTAGTCTCGGTACTATATAGAAGCCCGACGAAATTGAAATCGAACGATCCTGTATATGTATTTTTGTATTTCAAATATTGTATTTGTATTTTGTATTTTTAAAAAATACATAAAAGTATCTTGTATTTTGTATTTCAAATACCTTTCTAGGAATATTTTGTAATTTGTATTTGAAATACGTTAGTGCATGTATTTTGCCCAGCCCTGCTTACACCCATACTTACAACACCACAGAGTCCCCACAACATGTTCAGCAGAGACGAGGGCAATCCCATCAAGACCAAGAGGATTAACTACGTACTTTACTTATTTGGCGAAGGTTTATAAATATATACTGTTTCACCAAAAAACGTGGTAAAACGAAGGCCGTTACCAGTGCACCCTTAGCAGTAAGTTGAAGACTGAAAGGTTATCGGATAGTATCCCCAACTCTTTGGTATCCCCTAAATACTGGCGCCTTTCACACCGAGCCTAGGTCATGCGCACCCTTAATTATCATTGCTATTATTATACAATAAGGATGTTGAATTCATCAACTACTGAGGTTATTACAATCATGCATGTGCTTAGGTAGTTTACACCACGTATCATAATTATTAAATAATAATAACAAAGATATTATGATGATCTAAATGTAAGCGTATGTATTTTTCGCTCGACCAACTCAGGGCCGAACCTGAAAAACTGAAGCACGCCTTTTTATCGTATAGGAAGTGAAAAGTAGGCCCCATATGTCTAGGTGTTGTCAGATCCTTTGCAGGATGTAAAATTCCTAGAGCGAAGGAAAATTATGATAAATATAGTGCTTGGAAATTCGGTGTTCCTAGATCTCAGTCCAGTATAATACACATACAATAATAATATATTATTAGGCAAAAATGATTACAAACGCCTCCATTTCAATTTATCGTTCGTGTTTTCAAACTGAGTGCGAGAATTACGAATCCTGGATCCTGGAAAGATTCCAGTCGAAAGTTCTAAGAATAATAGCAAACGCCCCGTGGTTCTTTCCAAACTACCTAATAATTCGCGACCAAGTGTCCTACATGACAGTACAAAGAATTTGTTATTGTAAGATTATCCTACAGAATTCTTCTTTCTAAATTTGCAAGAAGGGTCGTTGCTAGCTATTCGGCTACAGCTTAGCCGAATTTAGTTCGTAAATGCCCTTACAGTGTCAATCAAAATTTGTTGAGCTGTATAGACTAGAGGAAAGTCTTTCTGCGAATAAGTTATATAGTAATAGGAACCTGTTGCAATTCAAGGGAAGGCAGAAATCCTATTCCAAAGAGTCGATAACATAGTAGGAAGATGGAGCAATGTGCACTGTTATTATTCAGTACGCTCTAGATATATTGATTTGAAAAGTAGAGTGCCTCCCTCTAGGTGGCAATTCCTTCCAGTTTGTCCACTATGTACAATTGGATTTGTTGAAATGTAACGGTAGTGATCTTTAGACACACACACACACACACAAAGTAAATTAGAGGTAAAATTTTTGAATGCTTATACCCCAATCCAACCAATTCACATACTACGCCGAGTTGTTTTCAAAATGTTTTGTATATAAATGAAGTAATAAGAATTTTAAATTAACAGTACAAAGCATATAAAAATAGAAAAAATCCTTATCATTCTTAACTCTATTATTATCCTTAAAGTTACTTAATGAGATATTCCTTCCTTTGTTGTTCGAGCATGTTTTCTAAATAAGTACACTTTTCTTGTAAAGCAATTTGATCACGGTTTAATTCAGATATTGTCTCATCCTTTCTCGCAACTGCAACTTTCACCCTTCAAAAACAAAAAGATAATTAAAACATTTCCCCTATATTACTTATTTAAAGTTTAACCTTGCATATACTTTTTGTAACTCCCTCTCTTTGTCCGCTTTTACTTCCTGCAGCTCTTTCTCTAAACTTTGCATTTGCACCTTCATTTCATCTCTAATTATTTCCTTTACGTGCCCCCTTTCGTTTGACAATTTGTTTGTTAACTTAAAAACACTAAGATTAGATTAGATTTTATGCGTTAAAGAGTTTACTTCTTTTAGGTCTGACAACTGCAGCTCTAATTGTTTGGTGGTGGTTCTTAAAGTAAGTATTTGTTCCTCTGCTTCTGCTAGTTTCAGTTTATTTTCGGCATATTTGGAGTTGATATCGCGTTCCGACTGCTCTAAGTCTCCAATTTCTTTCTCGTACTTTTCTTTCAATCTCCTACAAAAAATAGAGAGACTGCGCTAAAGCAAAGGGAGACTAACCTGATTCTGTTTTCATAGCTTTCCTCCAACTGCTGCTTATTGTCAGAGGCTTCCAGTTCCAGGCGCTCTATTACCGAATCAATCTCCTTATCACGCTCCTTTCGACATTTCTCGCGTATTTGTGCTTCCTTCTCGCCCAGCTGTAGAACCATTTGCTTTTTGTAGTTATTTCGGAACGTCTCCATTTCCATTTCCGTTTTTTCTTTCAACAGATTAAGTTCAATATTGTGTTTCCTAATCACAGTCTGAAACAAAACCCACTTTAAGAGTTTTCTTCATCGTGGTATCAACTAACCTGTAACTTATCCTCAAATTCGCTTTGTGCCTGCCTAATGGAGCGCTCCTTTTCGCCGATCGCGATGTTTTCACGATCTTCGCACTCCGAGATTCTTTTCGCATGATCAGCCAAAAGCCGACGGCGTTGTTCCTGAAAACTCTGTTCTTCAGCTTCTACCATGTGTTCATACCTCTGTCTTAACACTTCCCTTTCGTGAGCCAGCGCTTTCTCCCTTTCGGCAATTAATTGATCACGTAATGCTTCACAATGTTGTTGTAATTTTCTGGTAGCGCGTAATTCCATGTCTTCAATTTCACGCTTATGTAACATACGTAAATCCATCAACTCTTGCTGATGACGAGCGTTCATTTTATCAAGTTCCGGTTCTATTCCTTTGACCGTCATTTCCTGTAAAGTAATGCAGTAGTAATTGTGTTTATAATAACCGAGTACCTTAATTTTTTGGGTTTTAGAATCAATCCAACGATCTCTTCGCATTTTCTCGCCAGCAGTGTGCATTTCCTTCATCTTTTGCAGTTCGACCTTATGTCTGTGCTCAGCCGCTTTTAAGTTAGAATTATATTTATCTTCCAGTACCTTCATATCTTGTACGAGACTTTCACATTGTTGATTGAGCGTTCTTTTGTCGGAAATCAGTTGATCGATAAATTTCTGATGCCTCTTAACAGCATTCTCGTAATCTTCTTTTTGGACCTTTAATTTTTGACGTACGGTTTCGCTTGCCTCTTTCGACATCTTCGTGACTTGTTCACGTAAGCTAGACAGTTCTTTTTGAAGAAGCGCGACCGAGGAAGATTTTTCTTTAAGACGCAAACATAACTGAATCACGTAATTCGATAACTCTAAACCGGAATGTTCAAGAAGTTCGTCTAACCTAAAACATTCGTAAGTATTTGGAAGTAACCTCGCATTGCTCATACTTGGGAATGGTATCTAAATATAAGCCACCATCGAGCATCTGGGCGGCCGTGGTTAAACGCTCTTTGGCACAAGACAATGTTTTCGCACAATTCTTATCCACCTCGTCCAAGAATAGGAAAATGTCACTAGAAAACATTATTGAAGACTTTTAAGGCTTTAAGTTCTTACTTTAGGTTTGTCGACGAACTAATGGAGGATCTGGAAGGCTGTTCTTCATCCCTTCTGCGTGAGCTTTCGCTTTCCATTGATTTCAGATTGGGGATGTCACCCTTCTCAGATTCTGTAGACGAAAGCTCATCATTGACGATTTTTTTCATAGTCTCCATTTTAAATTCTTGAACAGGTAAATATACTATGATAGAAGGACTAAAGTATACTTACGAGAATTTCTTTCTTCCTCCTCCAATGTGTGTAGTATTGCAACAATGTCGTCGTACGTATTTCCATCATTTGGATGACAAGCTTCCCTCACGTCCACCTCAGGTATGTCTTCCAAGCCCGTGTTCCTACAAGTTTCTTGGAGCTCATGAACTCTATTTAAGCAGGCTAAGTAGGAAGGTTTCGAACAATCCACAATGTTCTTTTGATTTGTCATCCAAGATTCAATGTCGTTGAGAGGAGAGGACCTTACAAGCTTCGGTGGGTCAGAAACGCTTTCGTCGGTATCGGAGTTGGTTTGTTTCTTTTTTGATCTTTTAGAAGTGAGTTTTATATTTTCTTTAATAAAATTTTTCGAAGGCGGTTTCATTTTACGCCTTTCGTACATAGAAAAGTCGACGTTTCCAAAATTAACACGTTTCGCGCTGTTTAGTTGCGGTTGCAAATTTGAAATATCATTCAATTGTGTGTGTGCAGTATCCGATTCGCTATCACTACATCTATCGGATGTACTTTGGTTTTGTTTTAAATTTTGAATGGATAAGTCCGTTTTTAATTCCGACGATTTGACTTCGTCACATACCTTACGCTCCTCAAACCAATTTTGAACTTTCATCTGTATGGCTTCAGTCGAGTCTAAAGTACTGCTACTGCTTGGATGATCAATGGGTGTTGTACTTTGAGTATTAAAACTTAGCATGTTGTCAGCGATTAACTCAAAGTTTTGTGGATTGTCAGACGATGAAGGTTTCTTCGATACCTGAGCTACTGACCTTTTGGGAATAGGTGGTTTTGTTTTTAAGCCGGGCAACAAAACCATGGCTTTGATACTTTCTTCATATTCGTTAACAGGGCCAGAAGAATTTGCAATTTTATGTTCAACGCTTTCAGACTTTATTATACTCTCCGCCGAGCTATTGGTGTCTGATTCAGCTGACGGGGTGTCCATATTTTCATGAGAATTAGAACCACGCTTCGCTAATTTTGGCGGTTTTCGTTGGTATTTATTCTTACGAGATTGCTTTGTACGCTTCCCATTCCTCCACGAGTATAATGTCTCTGATAGTAAATCGTCTAGCAATGTGGATGAAGGCAGTATTCCGTCCAATTCTGCAAGACGCTAATATAGTTATGTAATTGTACAAGGGGTGCTACCTTCAGCGCTATCAATACTTGTGGTTCCATCAGTATAAATTGTTTCGCAAGCAGAATGATAGAAACGTGGTGGATTATCCGCAGACCAAGGCCTTCTGTTGGAATTTTTACACCCCTCAAACTCATCCTGGCCCTGAAATCTACGCTTTTGATTTGGACAGTTATATACACCACTAACTTACGTAACTTAAATTAAGTAAAGGAATTGCGGAAACGGGTCGTGAGATGTTTCGTCCAAGTAAAGCACAACGGGAACTAGCCTTTCCTTGATCACCGAATGGTCTCATCTTGAGTTTTATCTGGCAAAGAAGTTGTAGTTATTAAAAAGGAACAGAGACACCAACCTGACAACCATCAAGTCTTAAATCATCTTCATTACCAACTTCCATTTGTAATAATTAGGAAACATTGGCCGCAAGCGTAAAGATGTAATAACAAAGGTTTTGTTAAAATGACATTGAAAGATCGATATGTATAAATATAAACAGGGGGTTGCCATGGCCTTGCCATGAAATGCGCGCGATATGTGTACATAGTTAAAATGGGGGAGCAGTAATTTCGCCACGCATTCAAACCTTTAAACCAAAATCGATTACGCCGTTTAATTATTTCAATAGCGTAAATTAGGCACTAGATGTCACTCATGACTTAATCTTTTCCTTCATTTGGTTCATATACTGCTTCATCAAAAATGTGTAATTAATTAATATAATCACAAAACCGTCTCGATAGAATCGTGAGTTCCAAATCCGTTCAAAATGAAGCAGATGGCGATATATTATAATTAGATTGGTGCAACGATTCAATTATTATGGAAACCTGAAACTTTTTCCTGTGCATATCAATTTCTACACCAAAATCGACTATTCCTCTTTTTATTATCTCTCTTATTAACTCCACTGCATTGATAAATTCGCACTATCATTATTTTAGACATAGTACATGTCTTAAAGGGACGTCATTTTTTGGAATGTGGTCTCTGGACAACATCCAAAAAAATGTGACGGATATGTTAAACGCCATACTGGTTGAAGCCTTCCAACGCTGCTACTAAGAATGTGATCAACGGCCCCACCGATGTGTAACTGACTAAGGGAACTACGTGAAAAAAATAAAAGCACCGAAAGTTACAAACAAACAGCAATGAAGTGATTAAATGTGCAACGTGTATAAATGAGGCTGACTCTCATAGTACTGATAATATAAAATGGATACGAGTTGGCAGCCATTGTTCTTTTTGAATTGTTGAGGGTAGTCTGGATTCTGGATTGCGAAGGGAGGGTGGTGAGAAGGCGCATATAGGCGACCTATTCGGGTCCTTTGTGCTACCTCCCTGGTTAGAGTCGTTCGACCCTGTAACGTCACTCAAGTCATCCCACATGTGAGATAAACCTGAGGATGGTGGACGGGAAGCGGCTGTATCTAATCTTAGACATGTCCGGCCAGGATTCCCCCAACAAGCACGGGACACTCACAAAGTATGTGTTGCGCCGTCTGTGTAACGCCCCAGGCTACGAGATGGTTGTTGAGGGTAGTATTTAGCGCCAATTGAAATTTGGAAAAACCCAAGTGTGAGAGTTGGAAGCCTTCATTAAGCGAATAAGTTTAAGGATGGAAAAATAAAAAGTATATGGATAGAGAGTACGTAACAACAAATAAAGGAACGAAATGGAAAAAAAGTGGCAATGTTACTGCAGACGAAGAAGAAACGTTCAAGAAAAGTAAAAAAACTTTCAAGAACCCCAAGAACAAATCGGAAGGGCCAGTTACTAGAAATAATCCAAGAATAGAAAGAGGTGGCATAACGAAAGATGAGGATAATAAAAAGTTAAGATGAAAAATATCCATATCAAGACGAGAACAAAAACTGACTGATGACACACGATGAGAGAGAGCGAAATTAAACAGTCAATAGAGAAATTGGCATAAGAAGAAAGAGATAAAGAAATCGAAGCGAAAATAGGAATACTAGTTAAGATGTAAATTGTGTGGAAGGGAGATGGAATAGCAAAGAAGATAAAGTGGAAGAAGCAAATGTGCAAAACTGATAAATGAGGAAAAATCCATTGAAAGGACTACCAGAACTAATTACTGATGCACTGATGACTAATAGGGATAAGGGATTCGATTAAATATTTTATTGTCGAGAACCCGCATCTCCTTTTTTTCCTACCTGATAAAATGTATAATATATCGTTATTATGTACTTATTTTAAAACCTGAGATTAGATTAAAGGCAATTAAGCGGTAAGCTTAATTGACATATCCCAATAATTATATTAACACCAAGTTAATAGAGATCAAAAGATTTTACATTGCAGTTAAAACTATATGAATTGGACTATCACACACACACACACAATTGCAGGATACAGGCCGAAACTAATCCAAAGGTTATCAAGGATTACATGATGTCAAGATTACTATCTGGTGTAGCTTTACATCTAATTTTGTAATACGTCATTATTTCTTTGAAATAGTGGAAAATCATATCGTTACTTATTGGCCAGTCTGACAATTATCAAGGAGATAAGAGAGCAATGCTTAGCATAAAAGACCTACCTACCACCTAACTAATCATTCACATTCATCAGCTGTTCAGACTCAAAGAGCTCAAACAATGGAAATCATTTACTCACTTATTATTTTGGCTTTGGTAAGTAACTGAATATTTAACACTTACCTAACTTGATTGTTTATTTATAGTTAATAGCAAACAATACCACTAATGCTCGATGGTATTTCGAGTCCACTTTCGAGACCACGTCTTCGACGTTTACGTCGACAGAGTCAACTTCCACAGAGTCAACGTTCACGCCTTCGACGTTTACGCCGACAGAGTCGACGTCCACAGATTCAAGTTTCACAGAGTCAACGTCCACTGAGTTAACCTTCACGTCTTCTACGACGACAGAGCCAACGTCCACAGAAGAGTCAACTTCCATAGAGTCAACGTTTACGTCTTCTACTCCGCGAGAGTCAACTTCCACAGCTGATTCAACGTTCCCGCCTTCTACGCCGCCAGAGTCAACTTCCACAGAGTCAACGTTCACGTCTTCTACGGCGCCAGAGTCAACTTCCACAGATTCAAGTTCCACAGAATCAAGTCCCACAGATTCAAGTTCCACAGAGTCTACGTCCACTGAGTTAACCTTCACGTCTTCTACGACGACAGAGCCAACGTCCACAGAAGAGTCAACGTCCACAGAGTCAACGTTTACGTCTTCTACTCCGCGAGAGTCAACTTCCACAGCTGATTCAACGTTCCCGTCTTCTACGCCGCCAGAGTCAACTTCCACAGAGTCAACGTTCACGTCTTCTACGGCGTCAGAGTCAACTTCCACAGATTCAAGTTTCACAGATTCAAGTTCCACAGATTCAAGTTCCACAGCGTCAACGTCCACTGAGTTAACCTTCACGTCTTCTACGACGGCAGAGCCAACATCCACAGAGTTACCGTCCACACAGTTAACGTTCACGTCTTCTACGCCAGCAGCGTCAACGTCCACAGAGTCAACGTTCACGTCTTCGACGTTTGCGCCGACAGAGTCAACTTGGACCTTTACGCCATCAGATTCAACTTCGATATTTACGCCATCAGATTCATCTTCGACGGAGGCGGTGATTACAGAGACACCTTCGACGGAAGGAGTTTTTGCAACCGAATTTATGTGTCGTACTCCTGGAATGTACCCCGATCCATATGATTGCCGAACTTTTCATCATTGTGCACATAACAGCGATGACAACTGGAACCACAATCCTTTAGAGCATTTCCGTGATAGTTGCGAATGTGGTTACGCATATAACGCGAGATCCACATTCTGTGATAAACTAATTAATGATATTTGTGATACACCTCTTGTTACTTGTCATCATCAAGGACAAAATGGCGTATTTGAGAGAAATCCATCAATTTATTATATCTGTCAATATCATCCAAAGGGGCCATTGTATCCTTTTGTCTATGCTTGTGAAAATGGAAAAACTTATGATCCTTATCTATACCTTTGCGTGTAAAATAGTGACGTAATCTGAGGAATAAAGCTTAGAAGTGTTATAAAATTTGTATTTCGTTTAGTAGAATACACCTGACTTAAATACCACTTGTTTTTGTTATGGTACCGCTGCTGGTCAATTGTGTAACTACCCCAGAATTAAAAATGGAATGCGCCAGCACAGTAGCACTATATCCGATCATCCCTACATTACAGAAGCAATTTCTGATTTGGACGGTTTTATTACAGACCAAAACCCCTTTGGCTCAGGATCAGTGGCGTAGCTAGGTTATAATGCGCTGTGCAGCAAAAGAATTTCGGCGCATTTAGGTATATGAAAATAAAAAAGTTCAGGGAATTTATTTTAATAATGAGGATGTTAATTATAAGTAAAGTATATTTTTTTAAAACTAAATTCTTGTCCTTGACTTTGAGCAACTACATTAGAAGTTTCTACATGTTCGATACTTTTCACATAGGTTACAGTTACTGCCCCTGACTGGAGCCGGCAGGCGCTTTTTATTGAAAAGTGTTTTCGTACTTTTATAGATGATGCACTGAACAAAAAGGGATAGATATTATAATATGATTTTTTAAATAATTTTTTGTTGTTACAGTACAGTACATTTTCGTTTCCGCTGTATTTTAACGATATACAATTTACAACATGTGCAATGTCACGTCACGATCTGTTCTAATATGGCTTGCTACCCCTGCTGCCCTGGTAGCTACGCCACTGCTCAGGATTGAGACATCCGAACTCAACAACATACTATACAGGATTTTTGGAGCTTTTAAGTAGGAAGTTTGTGTTGAATTTTAGATGTGAGATATTTAGTCTGATTTATCCAAAGCCTGGACATAAAGTCGCGACAGATACCATCTATTTGATATAATTACGTACTGCTTCTTTTCCTGATGATGATTCCTCTATTCCTTTGTGAATTGCCTTGTTATGTGATTCCAAGAAACAGATGAACAACAAAGAACCTGAACTGTACGCATGTGTAAAGGTTACTATATTCAGGTGTTTTCCGACCAAAAGAAATAGAAGAAAAATTTGAGGAAACTTCAACATCAGCCAGAAAATTTGGTTTAAAGAGGGGCCCTTAAAAATATGCAACCTGAATCTGGTTTCAAAAGGAAAAGTAAAGAAGATGTTTGGAGAGTTGCGCGTGATGCTGGAAAGAGTCAATGTTTACTACAAGGACCCGTTAGTGTTTATGTAGGTAATTGCATTGTAAACACAGTCATTCAAGCAAAGATTGTGGCCTTTTGCGTTGAACCCGCACTGTTGATACCGCTTGATTTAAAGAGAAAATTGGTGAATGTATCAGTGAGACCAACCATTAGTAAATGCACCAGCTGCCACTGAAGAGATTTACTTGCGTACCCAATTTTAGAAAGGGTAATTCACAAAAAAGAAATACCAATTGAAAACAGTTACGCAGAGTGAAAATAATGTGTCCGACGAACCGAGAATATCATTTCACATTATTTATAATGATATTTCTAAATTTGAAAACTGGTATGTAGCAACTAATTAAATTTCATAAATTATCTTTTATCACTCTTCCGGTGGTCCTTAAATTAGTAAAGTTTGATCCCAGAGTGTAATTAGTATAAACAATGCCTCGAGATTAAAATACCGACTGAAGTAATAATAAAATAAACTAAGTTACACATTATCATTAAGACTTTAACGGTAAAATATGCTCATTAGGTAGAGAATATGAGCGGGCTGGTTTCTTTATAAAGTTAAGGGTGTAGCCAAAGTAATTTCTTAAAATAAATTTATTTACCACCTTACATAATTTACTTAATTTACCATTAAGCTTAATTAATACGTTATACATTTTGTTTATTGGGTGCGTTAGCCTTACTTTACAACGGTTGCTACTCACGCGTTAATACTCGTAAACATTTCCTAAATTAAATGATTGCGAGAAGTTTTATTAAGTACGAGGTGTCATTTTCTCTTCCATGGAGTAATCCAGTAATGCGGAAATTCGAAGATTTATATAGCATTTTAGAAACATGTAAACAAAGTCATAAAAAAACCGCGAAATTACGAAACAAAAAAATTCTACGGTTTTTGAAAAAGACAGGGTTCAATAGTAGAAAAAAGGTCGTATAATTTATTAATTCAACCGGAGAACTTTCGTTTAATTTATTTTTTTAATTGATTATTCGCTTCACTATCAATTTTACGAAAATTAGCAACTCTCGTAATTCAATTACTTAACAGTATTTTTTAGAGAACCATATGGCGAGATTTTTATGGCAATAATCCTAGGTATAAAAGACTACAAACAATGGAAGAAACTTGTTACTGAGCTTAAACACTTTCTTTACTCGAATTTTTTTCAAGGAATCTGAAAATTTTATAGAAATTACGAAAATGGGGTGAAGTTAGCAAATAATTGGGAGAGATTTAAAAATTTCAGCTTTACTAACTTATTTGTCTTCGTAAGATCAGTACAGGGTAAATAAGTGGAACAATTAATGCAGTTTTTACAAATCGCTATTAAAAGGGGTCTACTAGTTGTTATGCGTTAATGTTGAACGCGAAAAATTGGTTTAAAACGATAGGCTACGTGGTTGTCTTGTGAGAATCTTACTTAAACGACCCAAATTAAAGAGCTTGCCAGTTTATATATGTGACCGTGCGGTAAAAACTCGTGCCTATCGACTCTCACCTACGATTTATCAGTACAAAAGGCCTTTCTTTCTTCAACCATGCTTTGTCAATGAACTACACTCGACAAACTGATCGAGGTCAAAAGGATTCATTCCATAGTCTGTAAAATACATAGAATCGTTTCAAAAAGCAATTACTTTTGACAGTTTTATATGCTTAAAACTCTCAACTACTCAAAATGAAGTACCTTATTGAGTGTTGCGGAAGAGAAACTATTATCCATTATGCACTACGAAGATCTACCACCACTATATTGTTACCATGGATGATTGCAACTAAGATACATCAAACT
The DNA here is from genome assembly GCA_036250285.1 of Pyrocoelia pectoralis. Classification (NCBI taxonomy): domain Eukaryota; kingdom Metazoa; phylum Arthropoda; class Insecta; order Coleoptera; family Lampyridae; genus Pyrocoelia; species Pyrocoelia pectoralis. Next base: position 32,187,519 of record CM070080.1, read on the forward strand.
TATAAATAATCTAGAAAAAGAATCGTGCGAGGTAGCAAGACTTACAATTAAAATGTGATCATAAATAATTAATGATTTATTACAGTTATTTTTTATAATACAAAGAAATTAAAAAGAAAACTTTTAACAAATTCTATGCATATTAAAGCTATATCACGAACAAGCAACAATCGTTATTCAAATTACTAAAAAAAATTAACGAAATTCGTAAACAGCGAAAAATAAGAATACTTATTTGATCTTATTTCTTTGATGTAAATTTAGTAGGCACAAATTGTGAAAGATTTTTTTACATCGTTTACCATTTTACCAAAGAGTTCTTTGATTTTACCATAATTATTATAAACAACTGAAGTGTTAACACTAACATTTTAGATAAATGCTTTAAATTACTGCAACCATAGCAACAATTGAGAATTGAATTTGTCGCTCATTACACTAGACTAGACTAAAGGCACTATAAGCCATTTGGACTAACGGACTAAAGGTCACCACCTAGTTTTTGGACGGACAAGGGATATAAAAAGTTTAGGTACACAATAATTATTCTACCATATATCAGATTCCTGTCAAGCTACCCCTTACAATTTGAAGTTAAATTATAATACACTGTCTTCTTCTCATTCCCGAAACCGAATTCGTACTTAGGAGACACCCCAGCAAACACATTTATATATAAAATACATATAAATTATGTAAGAGCTTTTTAGATTTATATAAAACTGGAAGAAAAATAAGAGATATTTAATGTCAGGATATCAGCAATTTTCAAAATAATATACAGCCTGTTTCAGAGTAAGCGCCTTATTTTTTTTTAGCCACACTATGGGTACCACTTTCAAAATATTTGGCACTAATATGTTTCAGGACATTCTCTACACGATGGTGATATCAGATTTTTAATTGGACGAACTATTTCAAAATGGCGACTTTCAATTGATTTTTTTTAAATGGAATGATATAATTTTTTTTGTATTATTGGGATCCTAAAAACATTCTTTTTACGATAATATTTCGTTTTTCTTAAAAATTCATTTGTTTCTCTATCAAAAAGCAAACTAACATTTAAATCTAGTAGTGCATGAATGTTTACACTCGATGTTATTTTGGTCCAAATATCAAGTATGGTAGACAAAAAACAAACAATCAAACTTTATTTTGCAATAAATCTACTTTTTGAAACTCAAAATTAAAAATTTACATAAAATAAAAATTAGGTAGGTATTTACAAAAAATGCTCGACATGTTTTCCTTCTTTTTCAATACATAAATTGAAACGTCCGTCGCCCAATGGAGCCAATAGATCGAAGGATGTACTGCTACTTGATATTTGGACAAAAATAACATCGAGTGTAAACATTCATGCGCTACTAGATTAAAATGTTAGTTTGCTTTTTGATAGAGAAACAAATGAATTTTTCAGAAAAACGAAATATTATCGTAAAAGGAATGTTTTTAGGATCCCAATAATACAAAAAAATTATATCATTCCATTTAAAAAAAAACAATTGAAAGCCGCCATTTTGAAATAATTCGTCCAATTAAAAATCTGATATCACCATCGTGTAGAGAATGTCCTGAAACATATTAGTGCCAAATATTTTGAAAGTGGTACCCATAGTGTGGCTAAAAAAAAATAAGGCGCTTACTCTGAAACAGGCTGTATATGTCTATTAGATGTAAATTCTTCTACATGAATTTATATACGTTTTATGTATATTTTATGTAATATTTACATAAAAAATATTAGTTGTAAAAGCGTTGCGATGACCAAAATGGCAGCTACTCGAGCATAATGTAATTATTAACAATGTAAAAAATTATTTAAGCAGTTCCATACAAAATATGGAAAAAGTACATTTTACGTGCAACTGTACTTTTAATTATATTTAACTTAATTGTTGCACGAACCCGTTCTTACCTGAACTGAAAGCCGACAGTTTGTTATGATATACTTGCTTGAAAAGTGTCCCTTAACCGGATTCGAACGTTTGCGAGTGGGCGTTGCAAATTCTGAAATCCGACATTCTACCACTGCGCTAATCTGTAACATCCCTTCTTTTTATTTCGTACTTCGTAACTTTGCGCTGTTTCGCGTTATTAGTTTAAATTTTGTTTCATTATACCGTTGAGTGAAGTCTTATTCAATAATTAACCTATCTTTAACTTTATGTTAAAAATGACCAGGATTTAATTTATTTTATATTATTTATTTTCTATATAAATTAGACGCATTTTACTCGATACGGATCTAATATTAAAGGTACGTGAACTACAATTTTTGGCGTTATAGAAAACACGCACGTGCGATTACTTATGTGGCGCAAATAGAAACGGACTTTATTTTCGACCATACAATATATGTAATGTAATGTTAATATCTAATTATATTTACAGAAGGCATACATAAAAAATAAGTAATATTACATATAATATTTTACATATAAAGTACATAAATCTAATCATGTAAATATGACAGCACATGAATTTCATAAGTGATATGTAATTATCTATACGTATATATTATATGAATTTCTGTATACAGAATATCCGTAAGTTTCTATACTATCATGTAAAATATACGTAATTGTGTGACATACGGTTTATATAACTTTATTAAAGAATACTCACATACTTGATATATAAAAAAGCATATGTAGGGGTATTTACTTCAATTTATATATGTTGTATGTATATTTTATATGTGTGTTTGCTGGGACTCAGTCATGAAAATTGTGCCACCTGTAAGCAGATGCGGCATGCGTCTGCCACTGGTCTTCACTGAACCTACCCTTTGTGAGTGTCCGAAATGCCCAAAACCACTAAAATCCCTTTCACAAATCTCACCACACCTCCTCCGTCACTTTCATCGTCCAACTAATGCGACGAGTTATCTTCTTCAAACTCCGCTGATATAGGACACTTTCCATGAGTCAACAAATTCTTGGAGATTCATAACCTACATCATAGTCAGTCTGTTCTCCACAATAGTCAACCAATCGTCGAGAAAGTAGACGGAGCCACGTGCTGCTGTACGCCACTCCTCCACTAAACTCCTTCTTATTTCCTCTTCCTTTCTGGTGGAGCTTACAGTCAGTACGATTAACGCATACAGTGTACGTAGAAAATGTTCTCTCTGTTTCTAATCCACGGCCGCTACCCCTCTTCCACAAAACTTTCCCCACCCTCAATTTACAACACCTCGAATACGTTGTGGCAAAATTCCACTTTTCCACAACACTGCATAAACCCTAATCTGCAAACGCCATACTGATGAATGATTTCAACGCACTTGAATACAGAATAAAAAGCTCTCCTAATATTATGTATAAAAAAATCAGGACCGTATTTAAAAAAACAAAGTTGATGATGGTTGCTCGAAAACGAAACGTCGGATTCCAATTTGCTGTATGCCATGTTAAAGAACGTTAAAAAGTACCTGTAGAAGGTTCTTTTACTTTTTAGTTAACATCAACGACAAAGTAACAATTTGTCAAAAACGAAATCCTGAAAATTCGCTTTTTGTCGCGTAACTTCGGAACGGTTCGGAATTTGGTCAGTTTAAAAATTTCATTTTACTAAACTCAAAATTGCCCAACTTTTCTCCCATTTAACCGAAACTCTATCTCTTACCGTTTCCGAAATCCCCATAGTGGCCCCTGCTTATCTTGGACACAGTGTATAATACTGAATAAGTTATTTTGAAAAGAAAACAACTTTAGAGAAAAATATACTATACTTATACCACAGTGAGCAGTGTCGCCACCTCCTATACATCACAGACTTTATTTTGTATGTTTAAGGACGATATGGATGATCTGGGTACGAAATTTAGCCTAATCGTTTAAATGTAAAAAACTTTCGATTAATTTTATTATTATTATCCAAGAAACCCAATAAAGCTTAACATCCTATTTCAGACTGCCGTGTTAATTGCCTTTTGAATAAGTAGAATTAGGTAAAGGCAAACACATTAAGGTCATGTCTAATAAGGATGTACACCTTCCATAAATAAAAGCGATGTATCCATCGTCAAAAACAAAAAAACAAAATTTTAAGCTATGTAAAATGCGCGAGAAAGGAAAACGTAAATATTTTATTCCACCGTCAAACTTTGGAATTTTACGACGGTGATTCTAAAATTGGTATTTTTTACGCTTCGACATCTAAAAATCGCGGAAACATATATAAGGGGATGTTATAACAAAATTTAAGCTTATTTACGGATGCTGATTAATCAAAATACACGTTTTCAGAATGTCTAATGCCCATCCAAATTAGTATTGTGCGCAACTCAAACTTTTCACCGATAACTTTGATTTTCCTGTGGAAACACATGCGAAAACCAGTTGTTCGTCGCGTTTCCAAGCGATACGTTCTATTCGTAATTCCGCTTCGCGATTTACGTAAACTTTTCTCGCAATACTTTCCATATAGACAATGATTTGTGCAAGGTTTTATTTTAGTGTCTAACTTTCTCCGATATCACGTAAAGTAAGTTATTACAATCTTTTTTTATTCTTATTAATATTTTCAAAAAGAAAAAGAAGGTATTGAATAATAATTTAGTTAAATTTGCAGTTTAATCAGGAAACTTTTGAAGGGTGTGATCTCTATTATTAAAAGTTTGAAAGTTCTTACAATTTTTGTATATGAAAACCGCTCGATTAGTGAACCTTTTAATTTATTCTGAGGACTTTTATAATTGAATTTCCATTTTTTTTCCATAATATAATTGATCAGTTTGGAAAAGAAATTTTAAACGTTTGGAGACGAATATGGAATGAAACCTGTCAAAACGCAGCAAATGGAGATGATGCATTTTTATATACATTTGCTTCTAATTTTGATAATGGCATTTTCAGGGCCGGCTCTAGGGTTTTTGGCTACACAATTGTTAGGAAATCCATTTTCAAGATTGTTGGTAAATGTAGTCATGGAGATGATGAGAAATTGCTCTTAGTTCAACAATGTCAGATTCATTCAAACCTTAATCTTTTTCGATTCTTTTCCAAGTTTTTGCACATCGACTTAACCTCTGATGTAGTCTTGTTTTTAAGGTCACGAATGTTGTACAAAAATTCAAAGACACCAGATACTTTATTTAACTGGGAAAGTCTTTCTTTTACCGCATTAGCAGCAGTGTCTAAAGCAGCAAAATAAAAGAGGATCTTGAAACTTTCTAAGGGGGCACCTACAAATGTTTGCAGATTCATCGGTTGATGAACTACAACTACAACCTTACACTTATTCGTCCTCCTCAAAGCACAGCGAGGTTGCCAAACTGAGTAGTGTTATGTTAGGGTATACTTCCCTATTTTCTAAGACAACTTAAATTAAATAAAATACTCTTCACCTTTCATTACCTAGCAATTCGTCTGCCTAAGCTAGTAGGGCGAAGTAAGTACTAAACTTTTATTTAGCTTGTTTTTAAATTAAAAAAGATCTTCAATTTTGCGCCCTAGGCGGCCGCCTAGGTTGCCTATATGGACGAGCCGGCCCTGGGCATTGTGCATTCTCAAAGTTGGTACCTATATAAGTTATTATTTCTTATTAGTATATTGTAAGATGAAATGACCTTGTAACTAGCAGGTTTTTACTGGAAACAGGATAATTGGATTTCATGGTACTTTAAATCTGTAAATTGAGAAGATTCAGTAGATAAATCTCACACTGTCGGTAAAAAATAGTTTTAACATGTCTTTTTGTGAGAAATTATGGTGATATGAAACATATGATAATCAGCTATGAACAATTATATTATTTAAGCAATGCTGTGACTGATACCAAAGAGCGGACATCTGGTCTTAATACTTACATGCAAGATCAAAAATGTAGCTAGCCTTTCTGTGCGTAGTTGACATTGCGCATGCTCCTTCTTTATTTTTTTGTCTGTAGCGTAGCGTGTTAGCCCATTCAGAACGGTGAAATTATTATGATACACATTCATTTTTGTACTTGGCAAATTTTAACAAAAGGAAAGAGTAGACATTTATCAACTGATTTTTTCTTAGTACTAATTTCAAAAATTTTAGAATACTTGGTTGAGGACCTTTCAACATTTTTAAAGTACTGACCTCACAATTTGTCATCAGTCGGTACCATTCAACATTTTTTGAAAATACCGGCTTCAAGCTTAGTTGGTCTCACTTGTATGACTCAGTGAAAGCAATGGAAGAAAATGAATTGGTGTAACATAATAACAAGGGTTACCCTATAACCACGGTATCCGGCTGCCCACGGTGCAATGTGGTGGGATTCGAAATGAGACAACATTGATATTTGATTTTTAATGTTATAATAAACCACACTTCAAAATTAGAAAGCAAGTCCTCCGCTGTGCGAAGAGATTATAGGGGTCCGCTAAATCAAAAAAAAATTGGGAGAAATTCATTAAAAAAAACCAAAAGATTCTTTGATATAATATGGAAAATGAATGGACGCGATGAACAAATGCAATGAAAACCACTTAAAAATGCAGTAGCAATAGTTTATTTTTCTAGAATGTAATTACTCGTTTTTATCAATTTGGGGTGCGTCCTGTTGATGCGGTGGTGAAGTATTCTTGAAAATAACGATGAACGATGGCGACACGAACGCTGAAGTGCATCTCGATGGATCGGATGACGGTGAAAATAATTATCGATGTAAGACAAAAAGAAGAAAACGTGGTAGAAGGCCCTAAACAACATAAAAAAGATGAGTATATGGGAAAAGCTCCGCCCAGTTTATAGGTACCACCCTGTCATTCCCACATTGATTTACCTTGCGGTAGTCCATACAGAACCGTTACCTTCCATCTATCGTTTTAACTAGTACAATGGGTGAAGACCAGGGACTTGTTGATGGATGCACAATTCCATTAGGTGTCCAATTCTGTATTCACTATCTTCTGTAAAGCTGGAGAAATTGGATAATCTTTGTTTAATTGGGTTTTAATCCTATGCTGAACTAATGAGGTGCAGCTTAAATCATCCGGCATATTAGAGAATATGTTGTGGAGGACATGATGTAGTTCCAATTTTTGAGTAGCCATTAAGTGTGCATTGGAGGTAGCGGAACTGATCTGAGGTGTAGATATAAAAGTACCCTTGAAAGTCCATAGACCACGATGAAGATAAGGCACAATATCCATCTGTCCCCAGAAATCTGCCCCAAGTATTAATTCATGTGGCATGTAGGTGCAATTAAAGTTTTAAGTCTTCCTTGTAGCCAATTGGTCCTACGACTGTGCAAGTATCTCCATTGGCAACCGTACATAATGTGTCTTGGTATGACTGCAACTGCAGATCAAGGGTAGCTAAACGATTTACCTATTATGGTGACAGAAGCCCCAGAATCTTAATAGGCCTAAAATGGCTTATCGTAAATGGTGACATTAAGATAATATGGTCGTTCATCTTTTGTTTGCTACGACATATTCAATACTAATACGTAGGTGTTCTGGTAATGCTGTAGTTGCCGAGACCGAAGAAGATTCTCCAGGATTCACATTTCGGTCTATTTGTGAACCCGAGCCTCGCTTGCCGTACATTTTAAAGGTGACATTATCTCGTCCACATCGATAACAAAATCTCCTTTTAGGTTTTGTACAAACTTTGGCTGTGTGGTTCAGTTGGAATTTCTAAAAAAACCCGTTTTTAATGCTTCGTCTACAGTTTACTTTTTCTAAAACTGTATGGAAAGTTTTAAAGAAGCTTGCGTGTCTGACAAAAGCAAAGCTGCCAGGGCAGTCTTGCTGTTACTGCAAAATTCTGATATTTTCTGTTATACATAAGAACTTTTCTTCCTACCAATTCTGCGTGCAAAACAGTCGGAAATTAACCTAGTGTTTTGGGTGATGTGAAGTCCTTAGGAATACATGAAGATGGGATACCACTTCCACATCAAGAAAGATGTGGTAGTTCATTCCTCTTTTAACTTGGTTTGTATTTTAATATACCTACCACTCTTTACATCGCCATAGATCTTTAACAGTAGATAATGAAGAACTAGTACCACTAAAACCTCCATGTAACTTGTTACTAGTGATTACGTCGAGATCGAGACTAGTCTTGTCTCAACTTTCCTCGACAAATGAGAGGGTTCCACGCGAAGGTCCACATGGTATTGTGCTAGACTTGGACACATTGAGTTGTGAGGTCGCTTACAGTTGGTTGCTGTAAGTGAAGAGCCGGCTTTGATCCATCAGCATCTGTTTAGAGGCCACTTGGGCTATTTCTCATTGTATTTTGTTTCAGCATGCCCTTTAACCCATGCGAGCTCGTGGATATTGCTGTTTGCTACTTGATCTAGTACGTGGTGACATTAGGAAACTGCACTAACCGTTATTCCTACCAGTTCTCCTTGGAATACAGTTGAAAATTTGCCAAGTGGTTGGGTGATTTTGAAGTTCTGTTCTCCCGAGTAAATAGTATCACCTGATCATTTCATTGTTTTAGATTGACCCGCAAAGATGGGATACCACTTCCTCATCAAGGAAAATATGGTAGTTTCTCACTAATATAAATTGAGGGATGAAGGGGTCCTATCTCCCCTCCAGGATCGCTTGAATGCTTCGCCTAAAATTCCGAAGTGTCCCACTTTCATTGCTTTTGTTATTCAACAGCGCTTTCGTAAGGGTGTCAGCATGGCTTGCAAGTAGCATGACCTTCTAGCTCGCATGGGTCGAAGGGAATGCTGGCACAAAACGGAATGTTAAAGGTGATACGTTAGTTCGACTGACCTCCTAACAGGTGTTTTATAGTCGAGTGCCGGTCGTCATGCGAGAGAGGAATTCCGGGAACCATCTCGCTTTTTCATAGGGCTGTCAAGGAAGGACCTGCGCTTGCTTGTAGGTATCCTTTCTGGACTCTGTAATCTAAATAAGCACCTGCATCGTATGGGCTTGGTCGAATCATCATCTCGCAGAGGATGTTACACAGACCACGATACAGTCCACCACATACATACAAATGCAAAATCGTAAAATGTATAAAATCGCTTTCGTGGCCAAACTCAATACTTTTTTTGAAGAAAATGAACGAACATTTATTGTAGTTAAAGTATGAAACAATAAAAATAGGTATTACCTGTCTTACCGCATTACCAGGCTCTACTTACACCACCGAAATATCGTTCTTAACACTGAAGAGAGTAAAAACATATCTTCGTAATACTATTGGACAGGTATGAGTAGTCCTCACATGGTGATAAGTGCATTTATTGTTTGAGAAACGGCATAATGGACTCGTTACATTAAACGTGCATTGAGATCACCTAATTGATAAGGAAAGAGTTCTTGACAACTTAGCCAAACAAAAAACAGCAATAAGAAAATAAATATATTGTACATAAGATCTGTGACGTATAAATATAAAGCTCACTGGCCAGAACAAAGCAATGTAGATGTAAAACATTTTGATAAGTAAATGATATTCATTAATTTTATTGAAATTAAAACGATATTAATGGAAGTTTTCATAACTTTACAATATCATATAATTTTCTCGGAAATGGAAAACAATGATAATTAACAAGAAAACTTTTCTCTCACAATATGAAGTTTAACAAAAAAACTTTTTAAACGTGATTCTAATATCTTTTCTGTAGTTACCTTAAATGACAGGAATGGATGTAATTACGTAGCTCGTACAAATTATAACACCTTCCATCAATGTCAGCAAATTTTTAACAAGGAAAAAGAAACTTTTACTTTCTTTATAGACATTGGTATAGAATATATAAGAGCTTAATTCTTAAGCGGGTGGATACGTGAACTTTTACGTGTGACACAATAAAGTATGGGATATAAGTCTTGATATAAAATCAATGAAATTTTACTAAAAATTTAAATAGTTGCTAATTTTACATATTTTTATAAAATAATAATAATAATAATATTTATTTACGGAATATCTCCTTTTTGCATCGTATGATACAACAAAATAACAAAGGCGTATAGTCACACCGAATACATTAAGAAGGGAACAATAATACAATGAAAGCATTCTATAAAATTGATAGCGGACCATGGTCCTAATGGTGTCACAATTTGGTGTCGACTTGTCTCATCTTTCGCTGGACGATATTCATATCCACTTCGGAAGTTTTCTAAAAATGCACGCCAGCAATTGGTCTTCATTTTGAGCCTCCCATCTATTGTAATAAACCTTTCGACAGAGTAAGGAACGTTGTTCTGTTCCAACAATTCTCGAGTCTCTGGCATAATAACACCAAGTGAGGTAAAGCCAAAATACTGTATCGTTGGTTACAAATGTCGGTATCTACAGTTTCTATTCGAATTCGACCAACAAAGAGTGCTGGAACCCCGATCTATGAAATTTCAAGAAAAATGACCTCACTTCTTTTAGAATTTTTTATTTTAGGCCTCCCATCTATTGCAATAAACCTATCGACAGAGTGAGGAACGTTGTTCTATTCCAACAATTTTCGAGTCTCTGGCATAATAACACCAAGCGAGGTAAAGCCAAAATACTGTATCGTTGGTTACAAATGTCGCCATCTACAGTTTCTCTTCGAATTCGACCAACATAGAGTGCTGGAACCCCGGCCTCTGAAATCGCAAGAAAAAATGTACACAATTCTTTTAGATTTTTTTGAATACCTTTGCACAGTTCGCAACTGTGTTTAGCCACTCATAATTGGAATAAGCAGTCAATAAAAATTGTTTCAATTTTGTTTTAATTTTTTATGTAGAGCGCCTTTTATGAAACATACCTGCTGATTGATTTCCGTTACCCGTAGCAATGCATTTACTGTGATGTCAATTATATAAATTAAAGCAATTTATTAATGATACAAATTGGAAGGCTAATTAAATTCGTTCCGAGTCAATAATAATAAATTTAATTATGTACCTACTTATGTTTAGTAACGAGAAAAATGTGCCGTAATAAATGTTTTACAGTCATTTCGTGATTGCAAGTACTTTGTAATTGTGATATTTCATACACTGCAGGAGGTTGAGACGTTAATGGTAGTGCGTAATGAATAAATTAGAAAGAATATATATTTTGCTGTTTTCCAAGTTTTAATCCTATTTTTTTTAAATATGTCTAGCGCGTAATTTTCAGGGACAATTTTATTGTATCCATACTTCTTAAACATGAATCATTAAAATGTTAACGATCAATATTAGACACAGAAAACAATAAAATTAAATATGTACTTATGGGAAACAATGGATGCGAAATGTTAAATGGAAAAATAAATAAACGAAGAATAAACAGAGACATCACAAGTGTACAGAATGCTTTACAATATCTTTTTTAATAAGAAAGACGGTTATACTTATATGGAAGAGAATTTAATTAATTAAGTTCTTGTGGAACGAAAATACTGAGGAAGATAGACGAAGTGACGAGGGTAGAAAAGATCAGTAGTGTAATATTAGAAAGAGGCTTAAAGCAAAAATTGTGGTAGGAAAGATATAAGCACAATAACTGCGATAGTTCGGACACATAGTTAGAATACAAGAAGACGGGACAGTTCAACTGACGGCGATTGGAAGCAAATGGAAAAGGTGGTACGACCATGAGGGCTAAACTGAACTGAAACCATAAACAAAGCAAGGACAACTTATCACCTCGATGTCTTATATGGTGGAAGAGGTTTAGGGAAGTAAGTAATATTTTAGGTAGACAACCCAGCAAACACATTAATATATAAAATACATATAAATTATATAAGAGCTTTTTAGATTTATATAAAACTGGAAGAAAAATAAGAGATATTTAATGTTAGGATGTCAGCAATTTTCAAAATAATATATATATGTCTATTAGATGTAAATTCTTCTATATCTGTAGTACATGAATTTATATACGTTGTATGTATATTTTATGTAATATTCACATAAAAAATATTAGCTGTAAAAGCGTTGCGATGACCAAATGGCAGCTACTCGAGCATAATGTAATTATTACCAATGTAAAAAATTATTTAAGCAGTTTCATACAAAAAAATGGAAAAACTACATTTTTACGTGCAACTGTACTTTTAATTAACTTAATTCTTGCACGAATCCGTTTTTACCTGAACTGAAAGCCGACAGTTTATTATGATATTATATACTTGCTTGAAAAGTTTCCCTTAACCGGATTCGAACCGTTGCGGGTGGACGTTGCCAATTCCGAAATCCGACATCTGTTTTCTTTGTATCCGACATTCTACCACTGCGCTAATCTGAAACATTCCTTTTTTTATTTCGTTCTTCCTAACTTTGCGCTGTTTCGCGAGTTTAAATTATGTTTGATTATATCGTTGAGTGAAGTCTTATTCAATAATAATAATAATAATAATAATAATAAACATTTATTGTTCCAGAAGACCAAAGAACGGTATAGAACACGTCATTGTAAGTAATGACACAAAATACAATACAATAAAATAATTATATAAGTCTAAATCTCTAAAAATGACGCATTGACGAGTAAATAAATACCATAGAATAAGACAATAACTACAGCTAAGTAGCTATAACAAAATTTACAATAGACATTAATTAAACATTTCTAAATTTATATCGACACTTAAGAATTCGGACACACTATAAAATACACTGTTTAGTAGAAACCTGTGAATTATTTTATCGAATTGTTTATTGCTTGTTGTCTTTATATTATAAGGGAGTCTGTTGTATAACTTAATGCCAACGTATTTGGGATTGTTTTCATATACACTGATGTGATGGGTAGGTATTGCGTAATCATTTTTGTTTCTAGTATTGTAGACATGGAAATCACTATTGCATAGAAATATACTTTTGTTGTTATGCACGAATATTAATGATTATACCTACCTTTATGTTAAAAATGACCAGGATTTAATATATTTTATATTATTTATTTTCCATATAAATTAGACGCATTTTAGTCGATACGGATCTAATATTAAAGGTACGTGAACTACAATTTTTGGCGTTATAGAAAACCCGCACTTGCGATTAATTATGCGGCGCAAATAGAAACTGACTTTTATTTTCGACAATATAATATATGTAATGATAATTTATAATTATATTTACAGAAGGCATACATAAAAAATATGTAATACTTCTTACATATAAGATTTTACATGTAACGTACATAAATCTGATCATATAAATATGACAGCACATAAATTTCATGGGTAATATGTAATTATCCATATGTATATATTATATGAATTTTTTAAATTATTATTCATGTCTGGATTTTCTCGTGTAATATTTTTAAACAACATTATATGAATTTTTGTATACAGAATATCCGTAAGTTTCTATACTATTATGTAAAATATACGTAATCTGTGACATACGGTTTATATAACTTTATTAAAGAACACTTACATACTTAATACATAAAAAAGCATATGTAGGGGTATTTACTTCAATCTTATATATGTTATATGTATATTTTATATGTATGTTTGCTGGGAAGTAATCGGTTATTGTGTGTCTTGGGGTTTCGGTGGGTATGATGAAAGTTTTACCTTGCACAAGGAAAAAGACATTGTGTGCGGTTATTTGCTGCTGTTTCGAGTGCTTTTCAACTGTATGGTTTGTTCAAAGTACTTCTTCTGTAATATCACGATCCGTCTGTCTAGGTCTGCTTTCTTCTGTAAGCATGAATGTTGCTGTCCTGTCCTCTGTTCCATGCTGTGATCATATCTACACTTTCCCAGAATTTTTAGGCGTTCTTGGTGGATGTCAGGGTAAACTCTATATGTTCGCAAAATTGTCTTCGAATTATTTTTTGTTCAAATCAATAAATGTATTTTGTTTTTTATAAGTAGAGGTTTTTTGTACCGTCAAAGTCGCGTGGTGTAAACTGCTTTCTTTCTTCTTCTTCTTCTTCTTTCTTTACCATTATGTTTATTTTCACGTGTTTGAGTATATTTTTTGAGTGCTTCTCTTTTGTATATTGTGGCAGCCTTCCCGTTGTTTGTCATGTTATTGATATTGTTACATCTGCTCTGAAATTTTGTATCATGATGTGAATAGTGAATGGCGAATAGTTATTTATTATACAAGGGGGAAAATTAAGTGATTTTAACACGAGCGAAATGATTATAGAATGACGTACGCTGGCGAATTAAAAGTACATAACACTAAAACAAAAAGACAGCGTAAATGAGAACTCTCAGTAACATAACAGGACGTTGACGAATAGGAAGAGAATGAAACATGTGGGATACAAGACGTAGTACGACAAGATTGCTAATCGTACAACAAGAAAGGGGAACAATAAAATCTTTAAAATAACAAGGAATATTATACCCAACAGAAGAAGATGAGTTGGTATCTGGACATAATCGTGGCAGGAACAACCAGGATAAAAAGGCAGAAGAAAATATAACAGAACCATACTTAAAAGAAAGAACAAGAAGAAAATTGGCTTTCCAAAAGTAATTAACTAAGCCAAACATGAATATTCATCATGAAGGTAAACGATATCTCTAACCATTGTATGCAACATATTTTTTTTGTTCTTGAACTGTTACTACTACTACTATCAATCAGGTTAATTAAAATATGTCTAATTCTTGTAAATGAAAATCAAGCACAAGCTCCATCTGTTATTGTGATGAATAACGTATGTAGAGGTAGGTAAAAGCACAAAAGGTTGTCTGTCTTATTTTCTATTAGATCATTAATTAAATCGTTCAATAAAACACACCCACGCATCTAAAAAAAATGCTTGCATAAATAAATTCGATTTCACGTTCAAGTGAACAAAAAGAATAAGAAGTCATTTCTGTCTAAATCTTTCAGTCATCGATCGTACATATTAATTTCTCAAAATGAATTTGAATTTCATTTCCTTCCTTAGCACACAGAACTACGACGATATAATTATACTTAAAAAAGATTTTTCGATTCATCAAGCGTAATCCTTAACGTATTGCTAACAATTCTTTAATGAGATGAAAATAATAAAGCTAAAAAGGACTAATGATCGTGTTTTGTTGAAGGCATGCATAAACTCAAATTTGTCAAGCTACCATTAACGGTTGCATACATTATTAATGTTAATGGCTAATGTGCAAAGCGTGTGTAGCAAAATTTTCGTTTTAGATTTACAAATTTAGAACCAACTGTACAAGTCGATCGTTTTGCAATAAATCACGTGCTGAGTGAAAATGTATATTAGCAGAAAAGTTAAATAATGTACATAACGAATCATATATTAACTAAAGCTATATTAAAATATGTATAGTGTTGTACGAGATTTAAAAACGAAACTTTACTGTAGCTTGACGATGGGATTGACAACAGGGATTAGAATTCTTTAATTAGCAAAATATTCTATTTTGATTTTACGTTAACAAATTATCTCATTGTACAGCCTCATTTTAAAAACCAAACTATTCAAAAACGGTTCACTTTATTGCCTTTAAACAAGACACCTTTTTTAGGGGAAAACTGTATAATGTGTTATTCATAAACGATTTTTCTAAGATAAAATAAAACGCTTAGGGGTAAAAATGCACAACCCACCCCATTTTACTAGCCCATCAAAAATTAATCAAATACTTTTAAGTTCTGCTGAAAATTTGGAGTTAATAATTTGTTCCGTTGAAAATTTGGAAGAGAAAAACAGGTTTTTAGACATTAATTTTTATTCTATCACCTTCTAAAACATTTGTATTTCTTTAACTCACCTTATAGTATCATTATTCAACTAAAGAGTTGGCGGGTCGACGCCGACGTTGATATGGAATAAAACAAGCTGTGTGTAAGGTATTATAGAAATTCTTTTTTTATTTGAAGGGCCCATGTATGCCATTGTAGTATGTATGAAACATAACATCGTTCAAATGTCCGCCGTGGCTTCTCGCAGTGGTACGGATTCGAGTGGTCAAATTTTAAATGACTACCGCATAGCTCCGGCTGAATTTGAGCGATGGCATTGGTTATGTTGAGTTTAAGGACATCGGTCGATTGCTGCCTTTTGGCATAGACCTCCGAATTCAGGAAACTCAACAGAAAAAGTCTCCCCTGTGAGAGATAACCATACCCTCAATCGTTCATGTCCATCGTGGCGTTCGCTGTGTGGCACGTAGCGTCGTCCTGCTGGATCCACATGTCGTCTACCTCTATATCGTTCAATTTGGGCCAAAGGTAGTGGGTTACCATAGTTCTGTAGCGCTCCACGTTGACGGTGATGGCCTCACCAACGTCGTTTTCAAAAAAGTACGAACCAATGACGTCTGCCGTCTGCGGCCCAAAATCCGCACCAGACAGTAACTATTTGTGGATCCATTACCACGTGATGAACTTCGTGTGGGTTGGCGTATGCTTACTAGATGATTTTTCGGCTAAAATTGGGACCCTCTCCTGAACTTTCCTAGGCCCAGTCAGCGAACAAACGGCGTTGTTTATGGTCATTATTTTTAAGCACATGGGTCAGTTGGATCTTGTACGGGTCACCATACAAAATTCGCCAAGTTGAAGTATGCGAAAGGCAGAGTTTTTGTGCAGGACGAGGAATTGACTGCCTCGGGTTCTCCTGCACACTTTCACGAACCACCGCAATGTTCTCAATCGATCTGGCGTTCCTTTGACGTACGAGTGTTGGCTAATTGTTTTTGGCAACCAAACGTTGCCGAGTGCACTTTGAAGGGCCACCGCCTCTTCCATAAAATTGGTGCAACGCACGCAACCCTTTCACTAAGGAAGACTCATTTTGATAATAAAGTTTTATCATTTGGACGTGTTGCTCAATCCTGTAACTTGCCATGGTGATTTGGCACCTGTGATGGAATAATTAACATATTAGACAGACCCCACCAAACATCGACCCGTCTCAAATGAAAAACCTTTTGTATAGTCCCTATTTTATTATAATAAATACGATCATTTTATTATTGACAGAAGGTGCTCTTGATCCCATCTTCCTATACATCAAAGCAATTGACAATGGTTTACGACAAATTGAAGGCTGCTTTCCATCTATCATTAAGTGCCCAAAAATTGTAATGGAGTAGTGGGAAAAATGAAAAATAGTTGACAGTAGTTATAACGTCTGTAGGAGAGCGTTGGATTTAAAAAAAATACTGAGCGACATAGAAACTGCAGCACCAAGAAGCGATTGGAATTTTTTATCGACACGTGGTAGATTTGTCGCGCTGACACAAGGCCATCTGCTGACATTAATAATAATTAACAATTATTGAGATCCAGTGGTAATGTGATAACATCACATTTGAAAGTTCTTATAACCTTCTGCCAATTATTTTGGTTTTTGTTCTTTTTGTTAACGCATTTTGTATATTTCATCCACTGAATTTCCTAGAGTACGGCAACGAGGATATTACCGTCAATTAAACGAGTTCGAGAGAGCTCGAATTATTATCGGTTTGTGCGAAGCTGGTTTTTCATTTAGAGAAATTGCTAAAATCGGATTCACCGGTTTATAGGTATGACTCATCGCTACAAATCGTATGCATCAATGCAGAAGCTCTGTATGTCGTAACTAATAAATAATTCCTACTGTCAATTTTTGTGTAAACTGTCAATCCAGTTCGATCAGCTGTTTCAACGCACGGACATACGTTTCATTGCTTGTACATAAAATAAACGGAACGACATACGTTTCTCAATTGCATTTTACTGATACTTTTATTTACAGAAACAGAAAACTATGTCACGTCGATTATCATACTTTACTGCAATGAGTCATACCTAAAACCCGGTGAATCCTATACTGATCTTGGGTGAATCCGACTATAACCGTGTAAACCGCAATTGGTGTACGGTTTGAAGATAGCCAAGAACGTCGTAAGAGAGAAACCAAGGCTTCAAGAAGAACGACTGAGCGCCAAGATTGTCTCTTAAGACAACTGGCATCTAGAGACGGTTTTTCATCTGTTCGGGCAATGACCAATGGTTTGGTGAAGAAGGTCGCCTGTAACCCTTAGAACAATATCATATCGTCCACAACGTGTGCTGCCTTTGACTGCGGAACATTATCAGCAACGGTTACAATGGTGCAATGAAAGGTCTCATTGGAATCTTGAATGGAGTCGTGTTGTCTTTAGTGACAAATCCAGATTTTGTTTAGGTACGCACGACGGTCGTATGAGAGTCAGAAGAAGACGGGATGAATGAGGGAATCCACAATTTCTAGTTGAGAGGCATGTACAGTACACCGCACTGTGGGTTATGGTTTGGGCTGCGATTACTTATGGCAGCAGTTCTGTCTCGGTGTTCATTCGAGGCAATATAACAGCACACATCTTCTGTCACGCAAGAGCACGAAGGTCTGTTATTCTAGCAAGATAATGCATGCCCTCATGTAGCAAGGTTTTTCTTGAAATTCTTTGAACAGATCTTTCTGCAATTGAACCTGTATGGGACAAAATGGGTAAAAGGTTGTGAAACTTTTACAGCGCCGTTCTTTGTCTCTGGAGGCTTTGAGACATGATGTGCAACTTGCATGGGAGGCAATACCCGAAGACGAGGTAAACCACATTATTCAATCAATGCCACGGCGTGTAAATGCACCACACATTATTAACAATAATTATAACATTTTGCTTAACTAATAAAGATTTTGCTCCCATTTTTTTTTTTTTTTTTTTTTTTTGTTAGGTCTTGCGCATCGACTTCTAAGGTCATTAGCGCTTCTACCTTCCTTATATTCTGTTGAACACCCCAATGTTCTTTAGGTATTTGATTGCGTCATGGATGCCTTCTTTGGTGTTAAGTATCTCTCTAGTGCTGTTTTTTAATCTATAGAGGTCTCTAATATTTTTTGTTGCCGGGCACTCACATAGGAGATGCGTTACCGTCTGGGTATTGATGTTGCAGAACTGACAGGATGGTGGGTCCGACGCTGTTAGTATATATGCATGGGTGAGTGCGGTGTGACCTATCCTCACGCGTGTCATTTTAACCCGATCTCGTCTGCTCAGGTTATCGGGGCACTTCCAACGCCTCACGTCTTTTTTTATCTTACCCAGGTGGTTTTTGATATCTCTCCACTCATCCTGCCATTTCTGGTTTGACATCCCTTTTAGAGTACTCTTCAAAGTATCCGGTAAATGGATGTCGGCGTCGACCGTATCTCGATATGCCGCTTTGTGCGCAGCTTCGTCTGCCTTTTCGTTTCCGGGTATGCCACTGTGACCTGGAACCCATAAAAAGACTATTACCTTTCCGCTGTTCTTAAGGTGTACCAACGTGTCACTTATCATCTGCGACATCGGGTCGCGTGGGCATTTCCCGCGCATGCTGTTGATGACGCTGATAGAATCGGTGGCTATAATATAATTTTTCGGTGCTGATAAGTCACAGAATTTTAGCGCCTGCCATATACCATATTGCTCCGCTAGGTATGCTGTGGTATCTTGGGGCAACGACCAGGTATGCGCGTTTCCATCCACCACCATTGCTGCTCCTGCACCTTGACGATTCTTAGCCCCATCCGTATACACGACAACCGAATTGCGGTAGTTATCTAATACATTTGCCAGCGCTACTCGGTATTCTTCCGCTGTGGTGTCTTTTTTAGGTAAAGCAGTTAGGTCGTCTAGGATCGCCAGTTTTCCTCTCGTCCAAGGCGGGAATTCATTTGGCTTCACCGTTAGTGGCCTAGGTAAGGTAACTCCTAAATCATTGAAACACTCCAGTGCTCGTACACCTGCCGGTCTGCTTGTTGTCGGCCTTTCTAGGTATTTCGTCCTGCCTCTAAACAGGACGGGGAAATTCCGGTGGTCTGGTTGCGCTCTTATGTTCACGACATAGTTTGTAAGTAGATGAGCTCGTCTCACTTGCAAAGGTGGAACGCCAGCTTCACTTTGTAGACTTACCGCTGGACTAGTGCGAAAGGCGCCTAAACAGCACCGTAGGGCCGAGTTTTGTATCGGGTCCAGCAGCGCGAGCGTCGTCTTACGTGCTGACGAGTATGCTACACATCCGTAGTCGATCTTTGCAAGGATCATCGAGTGGTAGATATCCAGTAGCATTTCTGTCTCACCTCCAAAACTGGTCCCAGAGATCGCTCTCAGTGCATTCAGAGCTGGCTTGCATCTTTGTCTGACATCTGTGATGTGCGGCTTCCAAGTGAGCTTCGAATCGAAGGTGAGTCCCAGGAATCTAATCGTTTCCGTACAGGCTATCGGTGTATCTTTCATATATAGCAACGGCCCGTAGTGCGGTTTCCTCATACGGCAGAAGTGCGCGCACTGGGTTTTTTGCGTGGAGAAACGGAAACCAGTTGTTTCCGCGTTTCGTACTATAGTGTTTATCGCACCCTGTAATTTCTCAACGATGGTTCTCATTTTCTGCGCTGAGAAAAAAATGGCCAAGTCATCTACGTATAGGCACTTATCTACCGATGCATCTACGGACGCTGCTATATCGTTTACCGCAATGGCGAAGAGGGTCACACTGAGTGTGGAACCCTGCGGCACTCCGTTTTCTAGGACTCTCCTGGTTGACAGCTCACTTCCGATTCGCACTCTGAAGCTCCTGTCGTCTAAGAAGGAGGCGACAAACTTCAGCACATTACCAGTCAGTCCCCACTCGTGCTCCCATTTATTACATAGCATAGGTACCAAATTTCATCCGTGTTCTATGTCACTCAGTTATATGCCCCTGTAATTATTAATTTGACATTTTTAATTGGCATATTTTTTATCTTTCGTCTTTCGCAGAGCTTGTATTTGTATTTTACATCAATAAACATTCGAATCGTTCTTATAAAAAGGTCAGAGAGGGGTAATTTTCAAAAACCTGGCCGCGTTCTTGATTTCTCTACAAACACTGCTTCCTGTCCAATTTTAAACGATATTATTGAAAGTGAACAGTAGTAATTATTTAAACGGAAAAGCAATCAAAATGAGACAAATTGCCGGGAGCGAGGAGCCAACTTAACGAACCACAAACGAGTTACTCTTAAAACCAGAAAGTTAATTTACAAAAAAAGCCGAATAAGTGAAACTAATTTGTTAAATAGTTCACATCCGAAATAAGTTTACTTAATTGCAAAATGCCGCGATCGGTTTACCAAGTTTATACTTATCTTTACGCTTTATTTCACTTAAAAGTTATACCCTTGTTATTCGTAAGGAGTAGAACTCCCTGTAATTTGTACGAATAAATATTAATCAATAACCTGCCACATTGTCGACATTGTGGTCGTTATATATAAACCCTCATCAAAATTTTACACGATACCCCCACACTAATATCAATCAAATAATGTACGATTAATATCAGCATGAAAGAACCGCAATATTTTCACCATTAACTTATAAGTTATTGGTTTCGTTCAGTTACGTTATGATAAAGAACAGTCGTTTAGATATTATGTAATTGCGCCATTTTACCGTATTTATTGCCTTTTTTTGGCGAAAGCTATTCAGCTTCAAACTGTTGAGTTTCCATTTTGCCAAAAGACGGTTTTCAACTCCCCGGAAGGTCCATATGAAAATTTTAAATATGATACGCTTGTCTCTAGTTTACCCATAAACACTGTCACGTTTAAGTTGAGTAAGTTTCATTATTATAATAGTCTTATAACTTTCCTTAGAGTCTGTAGTACTAAACTCTAAACAAGCAGCTGTAACTTGGCAACGTACAATCGTTAACGCGTTCAGTTGTTAATTAACTTGCACGTAGATACACCAACACATATGTTGTCAAAAAGATATATTTCACCAAAGCGGAAAGTTGTTAACATTACATTGTCTATCGCAAGTACGTGGTTCTTTTATAAAAAGATGTGTATAGGTAGTATTGTTAAAAGTTAAAAGTTGTAAACTGTAAAAATTCGTTTGTGCTCTCAAACTTTGCAACGTAGCTGCTGCAGTAGTAATATAGCTAAGTGCATTAAAAGTTACTGCTACATATACTACCGTTGCGTTTCTGCTAGTTTTTATGACGTTTTAATCTTGTTACTTGTAGCAATTTTCGGTTTCAGACTATAGTTTTGGAGAGAAACAATCACCCTTATTCTGGTGACCATTGAAATTGACTCAATATTGGGTATTGCCATATATTCCAATATTGGAAGCGATTTGCAATTCTGGTGACCACATTAAAATTGAAAATTGACTCAATACTTGAGTAAAGGTTGAAAAATTTGAAGGGTATCTAAGTAGTAGGTACCTGTTTTCGTTTTCCAAGGTTGAAAAACAAAAACTGAAGTAAACTAATCAAAAGAAATGTAATATGAAAATAACATTGAAATAAATCCAATGTTGGACATTTTTCAATGGTCACCAGAATAGGGCTGAATGGCTGAGTTCAGCAGATAAAGCACCTTGCAACTGTTGTAAAAAATTTTCATACGATTGGTTTACCTGTACATGGGCAATACTGAAGAATCGTAAAACAGTTGAAAAGCTGCTTTATCTGCTAAACGTGACAAATGTAAGTTGAATTGCATATGAGCATGAATCGCAAGATAAATGAACAATTTCATAGTTTTGAATGTTCTCCGTTTTACTCTTTAATTAATGACAATTTAATTTATTAAAAATACACTTACGCCTACGAATTTGTTTTCATTGTTAATAAATGCTATAAACTTGAGTTATGGTAGAGTAGGTAGTCAACATTTACTATTATTTTAACCTTTTTATGGCTCATCAACGTTAATTACTGCCGACTTCTGACCATTTGTCAACTACTACTCCGTTGTGTCGATATAATATTTCAATAACAGCGGTTATACCAGTTGTATAAATTAAAGTATGACCATTTAATGTAAAATGAGTAAAATTTCTGTCCTTGTGTCTAGTGGGTTTCACGTATAGAAAAGTAAAAGGAATCGCTCACTATTAATTTTAACGTCACGTCAATATGTCTCGTAAGCCAATGTCGAAGTGTGGACGAAAATCGGAGCGAGATAGGAAAAGTAAGAGGCGATAGTTCTAAACTAAACTAAAATCGGATAACAGGCTGATCATTATGATATTAACCCCCCGGGACAAATAAACACTAGTACTAGTTAAACAACGGGCATGATTTTATGAACGAAAAAATTGCTTTACTGTATAAGTACAGTAAAACCTCGATATAACGGACTAATTGGGGGGAGGGGGTGTCCGTAAAAGCCGAAAGTCCGTTATATAAAAATAAGTTTAAAAGAAATCAAAAAACCTATGCTAAGCAAGTAAGAAAGCATTATTCTCCGCGATATCAGCCGGCCGTACTGAAAACGCTGAAATCACAAGAAATGTAGGTCAATGTACAGTACAAGGAAAGTAATCCGTTTGAACTGAGGAATGAAACGCACGCTTAATTACGTTTACGTATTTTTATTTTTATTTTCTTGAAATAAATTTGTGTTTTTGTAGTAAAATTTGTTCTTTATGTATAATATCAAGAGGACTTTTTAAATTTTTTTACCGGATTTTTTGTCCGTTATATCCGAAGTCCGTTAAATAGAGGTCCGTTATATCGAGGTTTTACTGTATATGTAAAATATTGAGTGAGATAGAAATTGCAACACCAAGAAGGGGTTGGAATTTTTTATCGACACTTTAATTTATGGTTGAGAGACACGTGGGTGTTATGTATCGGCGTGCGATTACTTATGACAGCAGGTCTACCTTGGTGTCATTCGAGGTATATTGTGGAGGTGGTTCTGCCATACTTACAAAAGCTCGAAGGTCTATTATTCCAGCAAGATAATGCACGTCCTAATGTAGCAAGATTCATATTTTGCCCTTGGCACCACACATGAATCACAATCATTATAAAACTTTGCCTAACCAATAACAATAATTTCCACAGGCTGCCAGAAAGAAAAAAATTTAAAGAAAACGTACCCATTATAACTAAAATTCGCTAAATACACTCTCTCCAAGATAAGGAGGGCCACTATGGGTATTTCGGAAACGGTAAGAGATAGAGTTTCAGTTAAATGGGCGAAAAGTTGAGCAATTTTGAGTTTAGTAAAATGAAATTTTTAAACTGACGAAATTCCGAACCGTTCCGAAGTTATGCGACAAAAAACAAATTTTCAGGATTTCGTTTTTGACAAATTGTTACTTTGTCGTTGATGTTAAATAAAAAGTAAAATAAGCTTCTACAGGTACTTTTTAACGTTCTTTAACATGGCATACAGCAAATTGGAATCCGACGTTTCGTTTTCGAGTAACCATCATCAACTTTATTTTTTTAAATACGGTCCTGATTTTTTTATGCATTATATTAGAAGAGCTTTTTATTCTGTATTCAAGCATGTATCACACTCTATGATTTAATTGCCACTTTATACTTACTTTACGATTAGCGGAAAAAATCTTAAGTACGAACCTGTATCCCCCCTCAAGAACGTTAAAACTGAATTTTATTTATAAATGGACTTTTGCTAACTGTGCTTTCCTCATAAAATTAATGAAATGACACAGAATTTTCAATTTTAAATACAAATTTTATAACCAAGTACATAATTACAAACAATCAACAGCACGCCATAAATGAACAGATAACATTTGATGAACCGAAAATGTAATCATGACACATACCAATAATTAAAAAAAAATTATAATAAATGCTCGAAAACCCCCCTTCGTTCTCCAATCGTAAATAGCATCTTCTAACTGTAGAATCCAAAGCATTCTTTAACATTGCAGTTGTTACAGTTTGGATTGCGTTAAGTACAAACTTTCGGAGTTCTTCTTTTCCAAAGATATCTTTGTAAACATAATTTCTTATGTACCCCCCAAGAAAAAAATCCAGCGGGGTTATTTCGGAAGAACGAGCTGGCCATCAGGGTGTTTCAGAATTGGTGCTTAAAACTCTTTCGGCAAACCTATTTGAAAGGTAATCCTTAACCACCCGTGAATTGTGCACAAGTGCACCATCCTGCTGAAACCAACAATTGCGTACTACGGCTTAGGGTAAAATTTCAAGAGCATCTTCCAAAGTAGAATCTAGTAAATTTAAGTGAAATAGTAAAATAAGTATAAAATCGCAATTAAACCATAAAGTGTGATACATGCTTGAATGCAGAATAAAAAGCTGTTCTACTAATATTATGCATAAAAAATCAGGACCGTATTTAAAAAAACAAAGTTGATGATCGTTACTTGAAAACGAAACGTCGGATTCCCATTTGCTGTATGCCATGTTAAATAACGTTAAAAAGTACCTGTAGAAGCTTTTTTTACTTTTTATTTAGCATCAACGACAAAGTAACAATTTGTGAAAAACGAAATCCTGAAAATTCGCTTTTTGTCGCATAACTTCCGAATGATTCGGCATTTCGTTAGTTTAAAAATTTCATTTTACTAAATTCAAAATTGCCGAACTTTTCTCCCATTTAACCGAAACTCTATCTCCTACCGTTTCCGAAATCCCCATAGTGGCCCTCCTTATCTTGGACACAGTGTATACTGACAAGGAAGATTTTCAACCAACTTCAAAAAGTTGGTTACTATTAATTCGTCCGGATGTCTGTGTGTCTGTGCGTTCCTCGATGTTACAGGGTTTAGAAAGCTGGAAGTGGTGTCATTTTATAGGAAATTCTTTACTGATTCCTAATCTCAGGTAAATTTTTTAATCGCATCACTCGTTCGCCGTCGGGACGCCATTAAGGTCAAAATAGACAGCCTTGAGAACGACACATCCAATTACATAAAGAAAAAAACACGTTTCCTTTATTTTTTGAAACCTATTGAGTCACGATACATAAACATCACCCTCACCCCCTTGCGGGGTTGAGCGGGGGTGAGTTTTGAAAACTTAAATGGAAACACCTATTTTTTATTGCACTTTTGGATTCTCCATAAAAAACTATTTGCAAATTGCAAATTTCCCTCCCAACTGCAACTCCTTTTTTGGGGGTGGATCGGGAGACAATTGCACATGTCCGCAGACATTTTACTTTTTTTTCCTCCAACATATTTTCGTGATTTACAAATTGTCTGTCAACCTCTCCGCTCCCATCTCCCTTAAGGATGGAAAGAAAAACAATGACTCATTTGTGCAGGATCCGGGGTGCTTGTGTCTAAGATGGGGTGGAGGGTAGTTATATACATACATATATATTGTATATAGTGTATGCCATAATTAGTTACAGATTTGAAGTTGGTTGAAATTAGAATCCTATAAGAATTCGCGCCTTTTGATCCTTTTCAACGAACTTCGTTCGTTACTGGAATCAATATTCCGCCCGTGCGTAGCAAGAGATGCGTATTGTCTATAACTGAGTTAAGGTATGGATCTTATGTGAAATTTTATGCTGATTCAAGATCCGGTCCCAATTTTTCGATATCTCAAATACTTTTCGAAATATTCGACTTTAAAGTCGAAATTTCGAAATTATGAAATTTTGTCTTTTTGATAAGGCCAGATTTTTTTTATACTTTCGTTACTGCGGTATTCGAAGTTCGTTTTGTAATCCAGGGATTTCAACTAGTTTATAATTATAACGTTCGAAAGGGACACTTTATTTGAGTACTAGCGATCTGGGAGCAGCACATGTGCATGAAAGCATGTCATAAAGTTACAGCAAACTATTGCAAAAAATTACATCCGGTAAGGTAAAATACGTGTGACTTTGAGATGAATCCCATAGGATATAATCATTGTAAATACAATGATATAATGGACTGAACAAGACCACAAGACCATTAGTATAACCTCTTCTGACACTATTTTTACAATTTTTTGGAATTGGAAGCCGGTTGAACTTAATCTTCTCACAACATATTCTATACGATGGTTCCATCCATCAATTCTTTATCCGAGAATATTTGCATAATCTGTCTGTTTTATTGAGGTATTCCCAGATCTGATCAGAAGGCTTTTACTGTAGCTATTGTTTTTGGTTTAGAATTCGACCATATTTGTTTTTTTTGTTCTACTGAGATTGTTCTATCTCTTATGACCTCGTTTTCTGCAGCATTACAAATAGTTGGAATGGTTATATCATCTGTAGTAAACATTGCGGCGAATGAAAAGGCGGGTTCGTAATGTGCGGAGTATAAAATCGTTTAAAACAATTGCCTTTATTGCAATCGTGTTGTTAAAAAAACACTAATAGGTAGTGTTTGCTATGTGAATTGTTACCATCCAAGTTGTGCCGAAACAGCTAAGGTAATTACAATAAAAAATACTTGTAAGGTATGTCAAGGAGACTCTAAGAAAGATGATTTAACCTAATGAAGATCATTATATGTAAATGAAAAAATGCTGTAAAGATAAAATATTTTTACTTGAAGATAAAAGTGAATAATCTTAAGTCTATGAAAGGTCACAATAACCTGTCCCTTAGATAAGTCACCAGGAAATTGTTGTTCTCGCAGTAGCACTCTTACTTCAGTATCTGTTGCTCGAGCGATAAAATAACGAAAACAATTATGTTTTTAGCAACGTCCACAAGGCTTTTCCAAAACTAAACACACCAAGTAAATTGATAAATCCCGGTTCGCAATCTGCCAACGCCGATATCAACAAAATTGTAACCATTGTCACATAACGATAATGGTACGCAACAGAATCCCTAAGAATCGGGCATTTGACACTACGCCGAATGCCCACAACACCGACGCGCTTTTTTGATGGTCCATATTGCCGACTAGGGACACTACGCCGACAGTGCCCACATCGTCGACAAGTGTACAAGGGACATTTCGCCGAATTTTTCTCTGTGGACACAACGCCGGCAATTTTAATTGCAATTACCTAACGTAATATCATTATTTTTAAACTCATTTGCGTAATTAAATGTTGCACTTGACAATGAAAAAGTATCAATTGCAAAAAAAATATACTAAACCTGCAAATAACCTAGGCGCTTTAGTGGCAATCTACGTTTAAGTTTGGCATTTTGCATTCTGCAATTAAAATAAAAATTCGGCGAAGTGTCCCTTGTATACTTGTCGACGATGTGGGTACAGTCGGCGTAGTGTCCGTCGGCGATGATGTGGTCATGGTCGGCGTTGTGTCCCTTGTACACTTGTCAGAGGATGTTGTACAGACCTGTTGGAAAAGGGATTCAGAGGGGAGGAAATACTCATCGCCTTGCTGATGAAGACATGGACATAATTTTCTACTTCCTAGAAGAAAATTCAGAAGAGTGCTAGTTTTCCCTGACCAGTTGACTGAATTGTTAGGTGAGAACCCACTGGATACAAAATTTTGTCAGATGCACGGTATACTGAACAGAAGTTACACCCTCAAGAAGAACGACTCCGGATGGTCAAATTAGGAGCTGATATCACTCGGGAGTCGGGAGGATATTCGATCTCAAGTGTACAATACAAAAGAAAATCCGCCCACACATGATTTTTTGCAGGATGTGGATTCTGTAATACCAAACTCGCTGAAAATGTTTATGGAGACCGTGAAACGTACCAGACCTGATGTGTGATGACATTAACGAACTGATTCACCATCAGAAGACGATTTAGACCTGCATGAGCTCATCGGTGAAGAAATGTTACCGAAGCAAGCTCCCACCAAAAGATGTGCGGTGAATTTTAGGACCATCCTGGTCCGTCAAAGATGTAAAATAAAGAAGTAGTAATAATAATTTTCCTTACAGCACTGTACACAATGAGGTGTTTCATAATACTACATAAATTTTCAATTTTAGTTACTACAATGATTTTTTTTACAAATTATAATGCTTATTTTTTATGCGTGGTTATGCGTATGATGGAAAATGGGTCAATAGTTGACCACATTGACCAAAATCTCTAAAATTTTCTTTTTTTGGAAATTTTGTAAAGGCTTTATATTAGAAACTATTTTTGTCATTTTTTGAATCTACGTATTCAGGAACACAAAGATATGTAAAAATTTGCATAGGTCAATTTTTACTTCCCGAGTACGAAGTAAAAGGGAAGTATTGTATTAGTGTTCCAAAAAAAAACTGACCTATGTAAATTTTCACACATCTTTGCGTTTATGAATACGTAGATTTAAAAAGGACAAAAAATTCCGTCTATCGTCTGCGGTCTGTAGCCTGTAGTCTGTATGTTGCTGATTCTGCGTGTTGAAGCTGTTGGCCGTTGAGGGCGACCGGAGGACAGTTATCACGTTTCATCGTGTACCTTACATGTAAGGATTTAGATTCATTCACTCGAATTTTCCACTCTTTAAGCCAGTGTTGAATTTTGTTTAGGTGGGCTTGTAGATATCTGGATGCGGATTCAGGCTTTATGTTAGAGGCTAGGACTGCCGTGCCGTCTACGAATGTTACAGTCATAGTTAATCTAGATGTTGGAATGTCAGACGTATAAAGCAAGTACAAGATTGGTCCTAGAGTCCTTCCTTGAGGAACTCCTGATAGTATTGGTCGAAGTCCTGATATTTAACATAAAATGATCTTTCCGTTAGGTATGATTTTAGTATTTCATATAGTTGGTAGGGTAGGCTTTTTTTAAATTTTATAGCATAGTTCTAAGTGCCACACTTTGTCGAATGCTTGTGATATGTCTAGGAATGCAGCTGAGCAGTACCTACCTCTTTCCTCCTAGGTCCCTGTGTATTTTGTCTACAATTCGGTGTATCTGTTTCATTGTTCCGTGTTGGTTCCTGAATCCAAATTGATGACTTGTAATTAAGTTTTCATCGTCTAGTATTGGCTTAATTATTTTTAGTAACAATTTTTCGAACAATTTGGATAGAACTGGTAATAAACTTATTGGCCTGTACCATTTTGTTTCCGTTGCTGGTTTTCCTGTTTTTTGTATCATGACAATCTGTGCGATTTTCCATGCACTTGGATAGTGTCCCGTTCTGAGTATGGCGTTATAGATTTGAGTAATGCCTCGAATTGATTCTGGAATATTTTTCCTGTAATGATATCGTAGTCTGGGGCTTTTTTAATATTGATTTCTTTTTTGATTGCTAAGCTTACTTCCCTGTTTGTTATTGGTTTACTCGGTAGGCTCATCTGGTATGGTGATTCTAGGAAGTCCATTATCTTTTCTTCTGCTTCTATTAGGTACGCGCGTCTATCACGAAAGTATTCCCAGTCAGTATTTTTTTGGTTAACAAATAGTTTAAGAATTTTAATAACCTATAAGCTCAAGTAGCTCCTCTCCAAATATAAAAATGACGGGAAGTATTTACAGCTCAATACTTTATGTAAGAATAGGCAAACTGAAGCCATGAAAAACAAGCAAACTTTCTCAAAACTACAAATTTCCGCAACAAGAATAACCTAGATAATGTAGATATAATTTCTCTCTAAGTCCTAAAGCAACATAAAATGAAAATTTCCGTTCGTTTGATTGTTATTATAATCAAGTCACATTTATAGAACAACATTAAGTTAATTTTATTCCTTTCAGGTTCATAAAAAACGACGTAGTATTTTATTTACAATAAAATAATTCATCTTTATCTAAACCCTATAAAAGTAGAGACAAAACGATCCTAAGCAACAATTCAACTCTAAGATCTGGCAATGAAAAAGTTTCATTCCTTCTTCGTGTCTGATAATTCAATTATCTCATGTCGGGGAAAAAATAATAGGAGCGGCCACAAATCACTTTTCGCGATGTTCCTTGCATTTTATATTACCTACGTTCATTTATTTTCGGAGATTTTCTCCTCTTTTTCTTTCAATGAAAAATGTTGATCGCACTACGTACGTACTATAATAAGTAGATTGTCAACATGGACTCGGTAATAAAAATATTAATGACGTATTTTTTTATAGCAAATGGAACAGGGAAGTATTGGGAATAGAAAATGTGCAAGTTTGACGGCCTTATTATGTGGTCGTACGGGTCTTTTGGTACTAGTATCAGGTTATGCACTTTTGGGAGCTCTCCTCTTCAAAACGTTGGAAGGTGGCGACGAGGGAAATCTCCCTTTTCATATACAACGTAGCAGAGAAGATTGCTTAAGAGAACTCTGGTTAATTACAGGTAGGTGCTTTATTACTTTTCCCTTTCCTTTTTTCGACGTGATTAATACTTCCACGTACACGGACGATAAACACTTTAATTTGTCTAATGTACTTGTAAAAACACATCCTAATTAATTTACAGTAGTAATTTATTTCCACTTTTTTTGCGAGAAAATTTTGTCTTGTTTCAACAACGGTTAACATTATAATGTTAAGTAATTATGGTAATAAACGCCTTTGTAACACCACATTAAAGAGTGCGAAAGATAAAATAATAACATAATTTAACGCGGTTTGTGTGTGTGTCCCCCTTTTTCTGATGAATTTAAGCGCATTCATTATGTTGTTAATTCAGGAATTTTAAATATTATTTATATTTGTTCTTTTTTTAATTGGATTACCACATTATCACAAACTGTCAGACATGTAGCACAGAAGACATAACACTGTGCATGTAGGGTGTTTTATTACTTATTTTATTAGGTATGTGGCTATTATGACGAATGCTATTAAATTCTGTGATAAGTGAGAAGTAGAAAACCTGTCAGAGAGTTATGCAAGTGTGACGCATATCCACTGTACCTAAATATTTTATATTTTCCAATTATGTGAAATAACTCCATTTATTCGATTTGCTAAAGATGACACAAGAGCACTATGAAAATTTACCAGCTGTCGCTAACATAGGCTTTTGGTAAACCAAAATCTCTGTGTGCATCCTACCGTGTTGTAATTGAAGAACAACTCTTTTTCACTGCTTTTCTCGTTGTACCCAATACTAGTGGATATACAGAGCGGGCCATTAAAAAGGTAACATGCCTGTTTTGGGACACTTAGACAAGTTTCTTAAAAAAACGCTCGGATACGTCGATTTTTTATTTTTGGGGGACAACTTTTGATGTCAAATTTGACTTTGTCAGGTCAACCCCATAACCCCAGCAACCCCTAACTCAAGAATTTAAATAGGGAAAGGGAGTCGAGCGACCCCTCATTTGAAGCGTTTTTTAATTCTCTATTCGACAGTACAAATGAAAATTAGTTTTATTCAATTTTTTTTTCGCCCCGATGAAAAGCACCCTCCAGATTAACCAAGGTGGGGGTGTTGTTTAGGAAAAATCCTGAAACACACCACCTTAGACCTTTTGAACGGCACATTTTGATGTCAAATTTGACCTTATCAGGTCAACCCCCTAACCCCAGCAACCTCTAACTCAAGAATTTAAATAGGGAAAGGGTGTCGAGCGACTCCTCATTTGAAGCGTCTTTTAATTCTCTATTCGACAGTATGACCGAAATTAGTTTTATTCAATTTTTTCCACCCCCATGAAAAGCACCCTCTAGATTAACTAAGGTGAGGGTGTTGTTTAGGAAAAATCCTGAAATGTGCCGTTCAAAAGGTCAAAGGTGGCGTGTTTCAGGATTTTTCCTAAACAACACCCCCACCTTAGTTAATCTAGAGGGTGCTTTTTATGAGGGTGAAAAAAAATTGAATAAAACTAATTTTCATTTGTACTGTCGAATAGAGAATTAAACGACGCTTCAAATGAGAGGTCGCTCGACACCCTTTCCCTATTTAAATTCTTGAGTTAGAGGTTGCTGGGGCTAGGGCTAGTATGCACTTAGGTACGGTAACCTATTGACGAGCACAGAGAAAAAATGAAGGTGAACGAGTCCTACAAGATTTGACCACATTGTATAAAACATTGGTCGCGGTATCATAATGGACAAATTTTAATACTTGTTACATTCGAGGTCCCAGTCTTCTTTTCAATGGAATATTTCAATGTTGTCAAATAGAGGGCGAGAGGTACTGCATCAATTTTGTTGGTTTAATGAAGATGAAAGAAAAGGTTATTCTTTGTATGTACACAAAACAGCCCAATCTATTATAGTTCTCCATACGTAATGATAGGAGCCTTGTGACATGGACAAGATGGTAACACACACTTGTCCACAAAACGATGGACAAGTTAGCTAAATAGTTTTCACACAGTTTCTTGGATTTTCTATTTAGGATCAAGTTTTTCAATGTCTAGTATTGGGCTGACGTTGGTAAAATGTTTTTCAATTCCATGAAATATGGCAGCCCCCGCTTAAAGTCGAGATCCCAAAAAGCAAAATCTTGTCGTCTTCATAGATTCAAAGGTATTAAGAGGAAAAGAAAAATAGAAAAATGGTACTATTTTTCAAATTGCTCCATACTCCTTGTCTTCTTAGTGAACTGGTAAACTGTAAAATAAACTTTCAATGTATTAGCTAGACGTTCTATTATTTGCATCTCTTCTTGGACAAATTGTAGCTTTCTCAAAGATGTTATAGAATCTGGATGCATTAGTACGAATGGAATTGCCAATATTTTAATACCAAGCGGTAATGTAATACTCTTGTATATAGTTGGCTGATCCAATATTAAAAATTGGAGTTTTTTGGTAATAAATAAAACAACTGTAAACCTCCCCTTAGACGATGAAATTTAATGAAGTAAATACAAACTTGATGAAAATATGAAGGTGGTTATGTTTTTTATGTTTTTTGTTACGTACATAAATGTACTAAACACTACTCCCAATGAATGGCAACACTAGCGGACATGAATTTAAATGATTAAGGAGGGGTTCAATTGTCCTAAGTAATAAAAATTTCATAATCGCACTCTCATATAAAAGCCATGTTAAAATTGGACTTTGGCATGCATTTCTGGACAACTCGCTCTGATCATAGTTTTGCTCCGATCATGGAGTTTTATGTCTCAAAATGACCCTAAGAACATGCCACGGCTCATATGCCTAGTTTTAGCAAAAAGTATAATGTTTCAAGCTGTCTAGGATGTGTCAAAGTGAGACAGATACTGTTTTCTTGCGATATTTTGCGATTCTTTCAAAGTTACAATAGAAATAGCATACCCCAATGCGATATCGATAGGCATAACTGCCGTGAGGGTTCATTGGGGTCATTTTCAGATATAAAAGTCAACAATCCGACCAATACAGTGGTCACAGCGAGTTGTCCAAAAAATGAAGTCCGAGTATTTTCCAATGGCGAGTGAACTTTTAGCGTACTAGCAGGAAAAATCGTCGTTCCATCACAACTCTTTACCTCAGGCTAAATTTCCTCGTAAATTGCTCTCATTATTCGAGAATTTCGGAATTCATCAAACAAATTCGTAGAGATTTCTTCAGTTGAATGGACCAACGTAAACCAAGATCGGTGCGTGCAGGTGAAAGAAAGGTGGCTAAGAAGAACACCAAACTGGGCAGACGCAAGAGAGCTTTGGAGGCCTTCAACGCGATAGAAATCAGGGTCAATATTGGATCGAAAAAAGTTCTTGAACCCCCCCTTAAGTGGCAGCTCCTCGTGAGAACATCAACGTAGGAAACAAACCAGCATTAATCAGAAGAATTAAATTAATATTTTGAAAAAAAACCCCGTTCTTTTAGCTTAGAACGAAGGTGAAACCAACAAAGTAAGAATGACTATGAATTTAAATTTTGAAAGAACAGCGACATGTTTCGAGGCCAACTGGTCTCATTTTCAAGCGAATTAGATGAAATTATAGACTAATGATACAACATAATAGCGAATGAATGTCTAAAAATAGCAAAAATTAGTTAAAGTAACAGGTGGTTTTTTGAGCACACTTACCGAAGGGGAAAAAGCAAACAGCAAGTAAAAACACTTAAATAAACAAGTTAAATGACATTATTAACAATTAAACAAGGGTCCAAAAGGGTCCAAGTTTATTATAAACTAACTAAACAACTTAATACAGAAAATGGCGTGTATAAACATCTTGAAAATTTTTTGATTACAAAGTACTACCAAAAATGATTATGGATGGCGTCCAAACAATGACGGCACCAGAGTCGGTAGATTAATAGAGTACCGCAAGCCTTTGACGCGACAAATGCCGCCCTGGCGGCCATATTTAGTCCATATACATAATAAGACTTACGAAAGTGCGTAATTTTTAATAAAATGCCGTGTTGTTGTGCCATTAAATGTATTTGTTTTATTATATTCCGAAAAATTTAATCAAAACATCATCTACTTTACTGAGCGTGTAGTGAGTGATGCGCAGAAAGGTCTAAACATGGCGGAGGTTGCGGTACTCTGTTAATCTACTGACTCTGGACGGCCAATGACAAATTAAGCAAGGAAACGGTAAGTACGAGGTGAAAATCAAAAGTAAAAAGTTATAAATTAATGAACCTATGGCTAATAAGACTAGAACCAAGGTCGGTGATCTCATTAACCAAGTTGGTGTTGTGTTTATGTTTAAAAATTTCCACGGATTCAAGTACGTTCAAAAGGAAGCCTTTGTTGCATAGGTGAAGGATTTGGAAATCAAGATGAGGGTTGAAAATGTGAGCAGTTGACAGAATGTGATCCGCAAAGGCTGATTTATGTAAAAGGTTGTTAGTTTTAATAGCATGGGAATGTTCTTTAAAACGTGTTGAAAAGGATCGCCCGGTTTGGTCAATGTAGAAAGATTGGCATGACTGACAAGAAAGCTGATATATTCCACAAAGATCTAATTTATGGATGGAGCCCTTATTGTGAACAAGTGAGGATCGAAGGGTATGGGGGTTGGAAAAGGATATGTGAATGTGGCAGTTTTTAAAAATGTTTTTCAGTTTATGGGACAAAGTCGGAACAAAGCGGAGAGAGCGGTATATCATGTGAGTGGAGGGGGTAGAGTCTGGGATCAGATTACAGTGGTTAAGAGACCGGCTGATTTTGCAAAGTAATTTGTCAACTAACATGTCAGGGTATCCATTATTGTGCGCAATTTGCTTGATAATCATATAGTTCTTTGTGAAAGTTAATGGGACAGAGAGGGATCGTGACTAATCTTCTGACGAGGGAGTTCAGGCCAGCCATTTTATGAGAAAAGGGGTGGATAGAGTCAAACGGGATCAGGGAATCAGTAGTGGTGGGTTTACGAGGTTTACGATATATACTAAAGTCGATGTGATGGGGGCTTTTGGTTAAAAGGATGTCTAGGAAGGGTAAGGCATTGTTGATTTCATTTTCAAAACTGAATTTAATATTGTTCTGAATATGGTTCAAGTGATTTAAAAAGGTATTAAGAGTTGTATCATCAGCAGTGTGGACACAGACTATGTCATCGACATATCTGCCCCAGAAAACAATATGATCATTATAAAATTTAGTAGGAATAATATGGGTAGTTTCCAAATGGTTCATGAATATTTCAGCCAGAAGGGGGGAAAGGTTCGAACCCATAGCTAAACCTTCAATTTGAGAATAGAACTGATTATTGAAATAGAAGAAAATTTTGTTTGATGATGAGGTAAAGTAAGTTGAGGACACATTGAACCTGATGGTCGGACAAATCAGAGGAATGAAGGTATTCAGAGACCAAATTGATACATTCAATGGGAGGGATACTCGGAAAAAGGTTAGTTAGTCACATCAAAGGACACCAGAGAGAAATGTTGAGGGAGGTGGATGGAATTGAGTTTTGTTGTAAGATCTAAGGAGTTCTTAAGAGCAAAAAAAAACAAAAACATAACCACCTTCATATTTTCATCAAGTTTGACTTTACTGACACCAGAGGACCAGATTATATTATTTATTCGTACAATTAAAGTAAAGGGAAATAATTTTCAAAACATTTACAATTCCCTCTAGAACCTTATACCTCAGGTGGTTATAGTCACCAATTTCACAAGGACCATTGCGGATAGTAGTTTTATGTGCGTGCTACGTGCGATAGCAACTCATCACCCGACCCCAATGACCTGTGTGGGTCTGCTAGGGCTGACGATATCCAGGATTTTAGTAGTTAGTAGCACAAAGCCAAAAATTATACAAAATTTGGTACCGGTTTGAAGGAAATCGGTTAATGAATGAGGAGTTCACGAAAACAGTAACTTATTAACAACTTTTGCTGCTAATATTTTCACACAAGATTCTGCATTACAATAGGAGGTGATTCAAATTCAGAGCAGCAGAAGTACCACTGAATTGCCAAACTTCAATTGTATCGACTGAACAGACATCGAAAAGTAGCAAGTCGTCTCTCACCCTTGAGTTAAGGGCGTAAAATTGAGGTTCACCACAAGATGTCAACAGTGGCATATGATAGGGTCTGATACCCACAGCGCCGCAGTTTATCAAAAAACCACACGATTTTACTACTCATCAGAGGCGTACCTATAGATAATTTTCGGGGGAGGGAGTTCTGTATGAAAGTTCGTCAGATCGAGACAACTATCTCCAACTCCCCCCCCCCTATATACGCCACTGAAGCTCACCCCACTTACGTATTAAATGCTGCACGCCGGATGTTATAACACTATTAGGCAATAAATATCATTATTAACCCCTCTCAACAAATAATTATTTAAGCATTCCTCGAAAACATCTTCCTTTTATTGTCACATACAGTAGGTGCCATTTCTTCTGGTTCTGCCTGTGAAAAGGAACTGGTGCATATATTTTTCTACTTTTTAACATAGATATCATCCTGGTTCCCACAGGAATAATAAGTAAATACCGCATAATTGGACACCGCAGTACACAACTGTCTAAGTGCTGACTTAACAACGACTAAAAAAAATGGAAAACATCTGACGTTCATCATTCCCAAATTGTCGAATTCTTGCAAAACCAACGACAGGGTTACCAATACACAACAGATCCTTTTCTAGATCGCAGAAAATCTAGGAACGTTTTTAATTATTCATTATATTATCGAATGCTACGCACAATATTGTCACAGTTAGTAATAATTTTATTGTACCTTTAGGTGATTTTGATCTTTAAATGGGATTTTTTTGGTCAATAAATAGTTTACAGGTCTTAAATCAATAGGGTTGCTTTGTACCTCACACGCGAAGACAAAATTTGTGTAAGAAGATTGATAGTGACAATTTACCCTTACATTGCCTATTCATGCTGTTTATTCTAAATAAATTTAGCTAGGCATCAAAAGCGGGAAGTGGAATCTTTAAACAATCACCCTTTTATCCTCGCACCTCCTTGGTGGGGTGTGGTACAGACAAGAATTTACATTGCTTAATGTTGAAATAACAAATGCATTGTTTACATTAAGAATAATGAGAAAAAGGTCATTTCAAATAAAAAAGAAACGCAAAGCTTAGCTGTCGAGGATTGTTTCGTTGTAGTTGCGAAGCACATTATACGATCAACAAGAGTCGCTGTAATATTCTGCTGAAATAGCCTAGAAAAACTGTAAGGATTTTTCTAGGCTGTAATTGAATCTTCGTTTTCCAATTACTCGGAGGGGAAAGGAGATCTATCCCTAGACAGTCTCTGTAACTGAAACGTCAATTTTACGTTCTCGGCTAAAGCCGCTGAATTTCAAAACGGCGCGGCGGCGGCATACAGGAAAATGTGTATAAAGAGGAAATTACAAAAATGCGGAATAAAAATAGGAAAACAATAAAACTACTATTGCAATTAATGCGCAATTTAACAACAAAGTGAAACTTTAAACGTTCATTTGATTCATTTTTATTCTCGTATAAAACGCTGCGATTTAGTCTTGATTATGGTAACCTACTTTAAGCTCTTTCTGCGGTGTTATATTTTCATATTATGAACGTATGAAAAACCTTTTATTGCTTACTATGGTAATAAATTACTTAAAAGTTGAATATATAGTGTATTTTGCACTTCTTTTAGATCGAATCTTGGATATTTATTACATTATTAGTACAAGAAGCGTTAAAATATTACTTTCAAGGCAGAAAAGAAATTTGATTCTATCACATCATTGTGATACATAATATGAACAATTTCTCACCCCATGCATTGATTTTTAATAGTGGGAAGTGCAAAGACCATTTTTGCAACAAATTAAGAAAGATAAGCTTATGGGTAGGTAACGGAGAGCTAGTATCACTAAAAGCTCGAGCCTACTTTTCATTTGTGGTATGGTTGAGACCGAGTCCGACTTTTTTCCCCGAGACGAGATGGTTTCACGGTAAGTTCCACCTACTCTTGTCCTCGGCTTGGGTGTTTTGAGTTATTACGTTCCTTTTAGTTTGTACTGTAAGTGGAATAGCTGATTCTGGACCATAAAGCACCTCTTTTGAGGATAATCGGGATAACGTATCGGCTTTCTCATTGCCCTTTGTCCCATACAAGCTTGAGAGTATTGCTGTTTGCTCTAGTACATGGTGACATTTCGGAAACCAAACTAGAGGTGATTTTGTAGTAAAATAGTGCCTTCTTAATGATAAAACAGAAAGCACAGTTTAATTAAAAGAAAACTTTAATTAAAATATAATCGTAAAACGGTATTTAACAATAATGGAAAACTTACTCACCTTTAAGACATAGAAAATATCGTGATCCGCCAATAGACTTCTCTGAAAATAGCCCATGAACCCAGTGACCACACTTAGAGGGGCGTTCCACTCTTGAATGAAATGTATCTCCATGATGTTTCCCATGACAGAGATCATTTTCCAATGGTAAATTAATTCCATTTCTTTTTAGCAGCCTCTTGGCATGCCTTTTATTTTGGTGACATAGTTTTTCATGCCATAACTGAAGACTTTCAAATACGTGTACTTCAGCAGCTTCAGAGACAATTTTAACACTCATTTTTCCAAAGAAACAACATGTGCGGTTTTTAAAAAATTCACATTTGTTACCAACTGCATGAAATTTACACCCTCGGCTCACAGAAAATAAATTTCTGCTAATTTCAGGAACATGCCAGACATTCTGAAGGTGGTTCGTATTCCATTTAACACCATATCATACATTTGAATAACTATATCATCCTGTCCAACGCCCATATTGGATTGTCCACTTCCTAATTGAACCTACTTACGATCATCGAACTCGTAACACTCCGAAAAAACTCTTTATGACTCGTAAAATTTTCTGTTGCGCCACTGTCTGCCACCCAGTCATGTATATTAATTGCACACAAAAGCATCTCCTCTTTTCTGGAAACTGTCACTTTCATTGTTTTGTCGTTTGCTTTTATTGTGAGACGCTTTTGCAGGATGACAAACCCTGTGACATTTGAAGCAATTAGGAACATAAAACTGTTTCTTTAACTCGTGAGGCTTTTTATTCGACTCGCTTTTATCAGTCTAAGCTACGAGTGCACAACAATTTTCAGTTCCTACATTGCCAGGTAGTCGCATTTCTATTAACCTGAGCTGCTCCGTAAGATTTTTAAATTTAATGTCCTTTCTTTTAATGGGACACTTTCTCAAACGCTTTTAAATTCGAAGTATTCCTTGGGCAAAGTTGACCAATTAAAATCAACTCGGGTAATTCATTAGAACAATTATTTTTCAGTCGAATATTTTAAAGCATTAAAATCCCTTTGTAACCGAGCTACCTGTGTTACAATATCAGTTCCACTCACCAGTTCATCACTTGAGAAATTTTTTTCCAAAAGTCTGTCTAGCCTCTGACTTGAGCTTTGCTCGTAGACAGAAATAAGTTTAATCCCAAACTTCTTTCGCTCTTTCACGTGAAGAGGTCAGTTCCTCATTAAATGGCAATCCACAGAAAACGATTTCAAAACACATCTTCACACAACTTCAAAATTTTACATACAAAAGGTTCAGAATTCACAACTTCCATCGTTTTACTAATCAAAAAATAACGATTACTGGACCCATAACCTGATAAAACAGAAAGCACAGTTTAATTTCTGTTTGGAATACAGTCGACAATTTGCCTAGTGGTTTGATGTTTTGGAAGTTCAGATTATTAGAGTCAATACCAATACTTGTTCCTTCCATTGCTTTAAATACATCGTGAAGCTGGATATACCAAGATTTGCTTAATATACACAGAGGGATACAACAGTTTGACCTCCCCTCCAATCGCTTAAGGTACTTCGAGAAGAAATAGCAGCAACTTACCTATCTTGGACCATCAATGAAGAGGTAAAAAATAGAAAAGGATGTTAATGGCACCAAGACCACTAAAAACGTGTCCAATGACAACTTGGATCATTCCCCGGAGTTTATTAAAAAATGGTCATTTCCAGATGAAGAATTTTTTTTTCACATTCAACACGCTATTCGAAGATACCACGAATTAAATAAGGCCAAAATCGACCATCTGGCTATCGAATGTGGACAAAAATACAATTCTTTATCTGGAAATGACTTGACCAAATCCTTAAAACAATAGATCTGTCATCATATAGAGGGCGGATTATATGCAAAATGCATATTGTTGAATATTGATGCTGTAAAAGTACCCTTCCGTATCTAGGTGAATCACATTAATGCGAGTTATATGACACCAATTTAATTTTGCATATTTTGCATATATTTGCAGCAATGTTCATATTTTTGTAAAATGTGTATATTATTGCATAATTTGTGCATTTCTAAATAAATGTGACATTTTAATTTAAAAAATTTCTCTCATCTCCTCAAACGAGCACAGTAAATGAAACTTTTTAAAAAGATTAAAATCTAAAAAAGAAAACCTTTAAAAATTCATGTAGAAGGTAAGAGAAGCGTCACTGCTATAATTTCGCCGTAGCATTCGATCATATCGAGATTTAGATGGAGCTGCCTTGCATTTCTTACAGAGATTTCTCAGTCGCGTCCCTACATCCACTTGATCGAACGGGGATATATTTTATCTGATACGCGACAAGGATTTAATTTAAACAATTTGGAAACACACCTTATTGTAAATTATTATAGGCAGAAAAGCGATAATCAGAATAATATGTTTAATTCTCCAACTGATCGTAAGATTATTTGTAGTTAATATTACACATATACATTATTATTATTTTAATTACCTACTTAATTTTTTTAATTTCATTAGGAACCTTTTTCACATAATAACAGTTTTTGTTTAATACAGGTTGTTTATTATTTCTTGGTACGCATATTTTGCATATAATGTTGCATATTTTAACAAACTGACTGCATATCTTTAACATATTTGGTACATATATATGCGCATATATGTGACTTTTTATGTGCATATTAATCCGCCCTCTAGTCATCAATATTTTTTACTTTCAATAATATCTATCAGACGGGCCTTAGCCGCTAGTTGTAACATAACTGCACTGCATTATATTAGCTGCGTACGCAAATTTACGGACAAAACTTGTAATAAATGTGGAGAATTGTTATCAACACGTCATCATAGCTGGTTACGAGCGTTACAGATAACTTGACTCGCTAACAAGTTCCAAAGCCAGTTTATATCAAATTGCATTTGATTTCTTAAATAAATTTATAAGTTTCAGTGTTCGCATCCGTGTCGAAGTTGCTAGATGTGAAAGTGTAAAAACCAAATTCGTTAACGTATTTGTTTAATATGAAGTTCTGTGTTAAACATAATGGTGACCAGGACCAATACACACTTCCATCATGGTGAGTTTTTTAGTATTATTGTATTATATTCTTACCTTAGTTTTACGATCAAGAAACTTACACGACATTGAGCGTTATTTACAACTCCGTATTTTTGTATTATAGAGCGTGAAATATATCAAAAGGGTAGCATTTTGTTGTCCGTTAGTTAATTTTGCTATCCTTTCGGTTGATTCTTAGTTGAACCACGCCATCTTCTTGCTTTCTTTGTATTTTAAGAAGTAATCAGTAGGTAATTAGGCGTTGTTTTAGGAGGGGCGACAGGCGAAATTTGCCCCCCCCCCCCCCACAGCCTCCCACATGTGAAAGGAGTGCGGTTTCTAAATTTTGATTTTTTAAACTTTATAGTGTCCTTTCATGCATTTTACTGCCACTGTTGCACGTGTTACGTAACCATGCAATATCTACAACACGGAAAATATGCGCTATAATGCTAAAACACAAAAACTGTCATTATAATTATGCTGCTGTACACAGTAATAGTATTTGACATTACAAGCCAGGTAAAATAGTTTTTACTGCCGGTAGCCTGTCACGTCCTTGAGCCAGAAAAAACGGTTAGGTACCTGGCGTGTGATGTATAATATTTTATTTGTTTCTTACTTGTAAATAACTGTTGCAAACTAATAAAAAATCTAGAAATTTCGATAAATTTCAAATATAATCGTATTAGCTTTAGATGTATTGCTTTGGAAACGGAAAAGCACAACACAAGTGTAAAATTTTACAGGCTAGTCTATACAATTTTACAGTCTAGCCAGAAGGCCCAGAAGAAACATTTTGAAAGTGAATGCAGTGACTTTTACAAGTAAGAAACAAGTAAAATTAATTGAGATTTACTAATTATTTAGCTATCTGGAAATGTTGATTCGGCTGCAGGGTAGGAACAGAGTAACAATATGGAAAGTAAGCCTTAGAGCTTTCGTAATGTGACTCATAGATGGCGCTTAAAATTAGGCAGGCGCAGAGTCAGTAGATTAACAGAGTACCGCAAGCCTTTGACGCAAAAAATGCCACCCTGGCGGCCATGTTTAGTCCATATACATAAGATAGACGTGTAGGGAGTGAAGCGCGGAAAGGACTAAACATGGCGGAGGTTGCGGTACTCTGTTAATCTACTGACTCTGGGCAGGCGTTTTAATCAGTAGTTTTATTGCTGTAACATAAAACAGTTTTACGTTTTTACATCATTTAGTAGTGTTCAAATATAATGTTTTCAAGTATCACTATAGAGTAAACAATGCTCATTTTGCATTCGTTCAGGGGGGTCGGTTCGCGCCCTCTGCCTCCCTTAATTACGCCACTGATTTAATACTGTACGTACACGGATATAGAGTAATTTGGAATATAATATATAACGGTTATTTACAATGCGAGTTTCGTTAGGTACATATTTTACGATCTCATCAAAATTAAAACCTTATTTCCAACGATTTTTAGTATAGCGGCCGAGTACATTATGTACATCCTCTGTCTAGCTTTCATTCGCAGTGATGGCATTTTGTCATAGTCACATGTTCATTGTAAATTACTTCAATTTCACGCCTTCGCCATA
The DNA here is from genome assembly GCA_036250285.1 of Pyrocoelia pectoralis. Lineage (NCBI taxonomy): Eukaryota > Metazoa > Arthropoda > Insecta > Coleoptera > Lampyridae > Pyrocoelia > Pyrocoelia pectoralis. The sequence continues at coordinate 32,231,261 of CM070080.1, forward strand.
ACTCTCAAGAATTGACAAATTTACAAATCTGCATAGGTACCTTGTGTGTAATTTTTAAGGAACAAAACGACCGGCGGTAACTTTGTAGAAAAATACCTACTCTATTTTAAATTTTCAGTTGGAACGTAGCGGTCGTGACCTCTACGTACAATTTTCAAGAAATTCCCTTGTTAAAAGTTAATTAGTTCATAATAGTCTTAGGCGATATATATGTGACTTGAGACACAATTTTATCATAATGGAGTCTATATTGAAAATCACTTGTAAAGCCTTAGCACTGAACTATGAGTTCAGTGAGCCTTAGCTGTAGTACTAGTAGACAAGATTATCTAAATTTGTTGTAAGCTCTAACTTTAAAGTCAGCGAAAGAAAGGTGTTTACTTTAGCCTTTGAGTTTTACTGAAAAGGTTTTACGGTCCCTATATTGCTAATATTTTTTTGATTGATTCGGTTTAAGACACAAGTAATACTAGTAGGCAACATTATCTAAATTACTTCTAAACTCTAACTTTAAAGTCCTCGAAAGAAAGGTGTTTTAGCCTTTGATTTTTACTGAAAAAGGTTTTACTGCCCCTATATTGCTAGTATTTTTTTGATGCAAGCCCTTTTAATTGATTCGTTCTAAGAGACAAGTAGTACTAGTAGGTAAAATTATCTAAATTTGTTATACCTAAGCTCTAACTTTAAAGTCGGCGTAAGAAAGGTGTTTTAGCCTTTGATGTTTACTGAAAAGGTTTTACGGTCTCTATATTGCTAATATTTTTTTGTTTGATTCGGTTTAAGACACAAGTAGTACTAGTAGGCAACATTATCTAAATTTCTTGTTAACTCTAACTTTAAAGTCCTCGAAAGAAAGGTGTTTTAGCCTTTGATTTTTACTGAAAAAGGTTTTACTGCCCCTATATTGCTAATATTTTTTTGATGCGAGTCCTTTTAATTGATTCGATCTAAGAGACAAGTAGTACTAGTAGGTAAAATTATCTAAATTTGTTATACCTAAGCTCTAACTTTAAAGTCGGCGTAAGAAAGGTGTTTTAGCCTTTGATGTTTACTGAAAAGGTTTTACGGTCCCTATATTGCTAATATTTTTTTGTTTGATTCGGTTTAAGACACAAGTAGTACTAGTAGGCAACATTATCTAAATTTCTTGTTAACTCTAACTTTAAAGTCCTCGAAAGAAAGGTGTTTTAGCCTTTGATTTTTACTGAAAAAGGTTTTACTGCCCCTATATTGCTAATATTTTTTTGATGCGAGTCCTTTTAATTGATTCGATCTAAGAGACAAGTAGTACTAGTAGGTAAAATTATCTAAAATTGTTATAAGCTCTAACTTTAAAGTCCTCAAAAGAAAGGTGTTTTAGCCTTTGATTTTTACTGATGTTTTACTGCCCCTATATTGCTAATATTTTTTTGATGCGAGTCCTTTTAATTGATTCGATCTAAGAGACAAGTAGTACTAGTAGGTAAAATTATCTAAATTTGTTATAAGCTCTAACTTTAAAGTACTTGAAAGAAACTTGTTTTAGCCTTTGATTTTTACTCAAAAAGGTTTTACGGTCCCTATATTGCTAATATTTTTTTGATGCGAGTCCTTTTAATTGATTCAATTTTTTTAATGTACGTGGCAACATTTTATTCGATGTTATTGATAAAGGGCGTTATTTTGCCTCGTCAGCGTTTGAAGTCTGCATCTCTCCACGTTTGGCATCCATTTTGGAATGGTTCCCGCGGCGAGAAAATTGGGGGAAAATTACGGTGAGCTACTTTCGTCCTGTTTTACCAAGTTTTGTCGATATTGGATCCTCATTTTCTGGAGTTTGTTTGGTACTACAATTTCCTCTCGTTTTTTCTTCCTTTCACTTATTGGTACAGTTTTCTTTGCGTTGCATTCGACGGAGCGGATTCTCTCAGTCTTCTTCTTCTTTTGGAGAATCTCACGACTGTTTCTGGTTTTAAGGCAACTTAATATAAAACAATTCTGAAATATTAGACTTCCAGCATATCCTCGAAAATGGATTTTCTTACTAAAAAACCGCATAACAATAAATTCGCGAGCTTTAAGCGAAATAGTCCTAGGTATCAGTTTCTTTTTTTTTAGGTGTTGGTCGAGAGGTATTTTTTAAGCAGCCTAATCTTATACCCGGAAACAATATTATTGCCATTCGTGGATTCAAGCTTTTTTTAGTACAAAAGTGGGATTCACATGACGCAATTTTTTGACGTGTATTGCAATATTTTAGTTTAAATTGTCGAACTTATACGTATAGAGGCAATTGTAATTCCGTACATCAAACAAAAGCTCCTCAATTTCGTGCAGTTTTATTCACATTTTATTCACATTTTATAGCGTCTGATAGAGTTAACCCATTTTATTTTATGTTGAAATGGCAGTTTGTTTGCTTTATCCTGTAAAAAGTAAAAAAAAGCAATATGCTCCCATTTTACCGCTACCTTGTTTAAATTACATCACTACGCGCCTGAGAAACATTGTTTCGCGTGAAAATTTTTTTTCTGCCTCAATTCTTATATTAAGTTTAACTCAAACAATAGCTGAACTCTTAGGAAAAGTGGCAGCGTTGAAAATTAAACGTGAAGCTTTCAGATTTTCTGAAGTTTTTCAATGACCGCTTTCCGCTCGGGTCATTTTTTTTTTGTCGAGGTAAACGCTTTTAAAGTAAAAATCGTTGTGAAAAATATCTTTTATTTTTAAAATAGTTCTGGTTCGTATAAAGGCCAACTTGGCTTGTTACGAATGTTTTTACTGATACCTGATAACTGTTTGATAAGGGTTAAATTTCACACTTTGCGTGTTGTGTTGTAAAGCTACCATTAATTTGCGTGTATGCGTTTTGTAAACTTGCTTAAGGTTATTTTTCACCCATTTATTTTGGTATTTTATTCCTATTATGTACATTATATTTAAATAATAATCTCAGATTGTATCGGGCTCCATCAATTTATTTTATAGTCATTTTAAATACTGCGCCCTATTAAATTAGCGCATTTCGAAATGCCTTTTTTACGTCAACACGTTTATGAATTATTAACGCAAGTTAACGATGTTATGTTAGATTCTAGTAGATGCACCTAGAGAATCACTATGTATGTTACATGATGAGATGTTATTAATCCTCATTGCAATAAATTATTCTTTAATGATTTCGTGTGTTGAAATCGAAATTGTCCTCGCAATTAAAAACCTCATTTGGAACTAAATTGTCTCTATAAAGACGCTCGTTTAAACGTTATTGAGTTCGCTGAAAATAATGATGAATTGTAAATGGATTTGTGGAAGAGTCGTTTAGTCATATTTGAACTACAACCATTTTTGGAGATTCGTAATTTACTGTGATGTATAAATCGACCAAATGTTTGCGTAAAATTTATTTATAAAATGATCTCTGCAGAGGCCTTAACGTTTTAGTACCTTATATTTTTAAATTCTTCCTTCGTAGATCCATTTTTTTCTGTAATCTTTAAAAGTTTTAAAATTGCCATTTTAATGTATGCGGAACATAAATTTTCTTAAATTATTTGTACACCTTGTAATGGGTTGTTTAATTATTGAAAATGGTGGGCATTTAAATGTTTGGCAATGTGAGTGCAAACGAGCGTAAAAATATCGTTAAAGTTAGGATTTAGTTTGTATTACTAGTAAATAGAACACTGTCAATGGATGATTTTTCATTAGTGTCAAGTATAATGAAAAGGGTCTGAGTTAACATGCATTGAATTTATAGTAATCAACGCTTGAGAGATTTAATAACTACTATGGAACAGTAATTCGTGTATTTGTTAATATAATAGTAGGTAATAGTTAGGGCTTAATTTGGCGGCCGAGAGTGAGACATTATCGCCAACCTAACATATTAGAATTTACAACTAACCAACTAAATTTTCGTACCTATTCATACTCATAATTATAAAAAGTCAAGACTCTATTTATTCAATCAAAGAAAATTCACTGATTACCTAAGTACAATTTTATTTATTCGATAAAAAAATAGTTTTGAAGCCACAAAACAGGAAAAGATCATTACAAAAAATGAAATTTTTAGAAGGAAATGTGATCGAAATTTTAGGGAAACTATGAAAAAGAGAAAGAAGATTCGTTAAAGTAATTTTTGGCACAGATCATACAAGACCAAATAAGATCAAAATTAGCGATACTTTAGGGATACGTTAATCACATGTGGTTTAAACGTGGATGCATTATCGAGATAATCAGGAGGAAAGACAACGAACTAACTCGTGCCACGCGTTATGGGCAACAGAGCAATATTTATGGGTACGAACGGAGAAATTCGGGACTTTAACCTGGTAGCATCGACACTATGGCTTGTTACCGTGGACAAGCATTGTCGTCGTTTGGATCCATCAGTCTAACGTCATTTCTCCGGGGACTATTGGAAAAACACACATTCTACACATCCTTTTCTCATTCTCCCACCAGTATCTGTTGTCGTTTTCCTCGTTCCCGCACTTGAACCTTGCCGCCATTTAAACCCATGTCACCCAATATATAATCGGCCTTGCCTTTCACCATTATCTCCATATATCCCTCATTATATCTTCCCTCTGCTATCCTCTCTCCCTTCCCTGGACTTGGACAACTTTATCTCTTGTTACTAATTCACCTACCATATCCCTTCTTTCTTCTCTTCTCCTTTCCATCTCATTCCTCGCATATCCCACTCTCTCATAAAACAACCTCCTCTCCTCCTGTGCATACCTTATCCGTTCTTTTCTTATCTCTCTCAAACACTCATTCACGCCAATAATTTCCTGAATTTTCTTGACCTCTTCCTCATGTTTCACTGCTCTCTTTCCTGCATGGATCCTTATTTTTTCTCCTTTCGTCTCCTCCCCCACGATATACCATGGTGTCTCACTATCCAACCCCAACGTCCATCTCCAGTACTTTTCCTGTATTTCCATTTTCTCCCACTCCTTCCATCCCCATTACCCCATCACACTCTTTATCAACTTGTCAAAAATCCATCTTCCCTTCTTCATATCCTTCCCAAATATCCCACTAGTCTATTTCTCTTATTTGCCAATTCCCTGATCTGCGCCACATTCTTGTTATCGTACCGTAAAACATACCCTAGATATTTTCACTTATTCCACACTTTGTCTCTCTTCCCCTCGCCCACTTTTTCTTTACACTCCGCCCTCTTCTCTTTTGAAATACCATCACCTTTGTCTTTTTCACATTCGCGCTCACCCCCTTCCTCTTTAGATATAGAGGAGGAGGTAGGTGGACTACTGAAGCGAGTTGAGGAGACCGTATCAGATGCAGAGAGCTTTAAATCAAGTGGGAACATGGTACGCAGAGGAAGACTTGTCTGTTAATCCGCCAAAAGGAACCTTATTCTCTTCTCAAGAAGAAAAGGGTCGACAAAGGTAAAGGGCGTAGTAATGTACTGCGTCAAGCTGCAGGTAGTGGGGGAAAATACTTAGGCGTTTCGTAAGACCAAGGACTGACGTTTAAACCACACCTGCAAAAAATATATTTAGTGGAAAAAAGTAAACGAAAAGAGAATTTTTGGATATGGACGTTTTTATAGAAAAAAGCCAACAGGGGAAGTACAAATCTCATGACAAATTTAACAGCTCGCGATGAAATTTATTTATGGTGGTCACATAAAATTCAGAGCTTGAGACGCAAAAAAAGACACAAGTTGGTGGCGTGTTATTTTCGCATGGGATATCTGTTAGTTTGCTCAACATTTTTTGACACAACTGCATGATATAGAATTGTAAAATGAAAAACCAATATTTTCTAATAATAGCGGAACTATGTGGTGTTCTTGAGGAGGAAGCCATTATTGAACTTATAGACATTGCCTCTGAATTGTTGTCGCATTTAGCCATTTCTGTCGTTGAGTAAGCGAAGTCTTCTACGAACATCCCTAAAATTAAACAACAGCAATGCGTCACTTCGACGATTGTTTAAAGACTTAGGTGGATTTTCGTACCGAATACAGCGTGGACAATAAATTGACGGAGC